>CM056377.1:78181251-79565706 GCA_029718625.1 Synaphobranchus kaupii
TTTAAATAGTATTCATTCATATTCTAGAATTTCATATAAAAACAAGTGCTGTGGAAGTTTGAAAGGAGTACTGACACGATAAAACGTGAAACTCTCTTAGGCTCACGCGGGTTGCCAGGTTGAGGACAATGAACGAACACGAGCGCAAGACGTGTTAAAATCGAAAATCCTATGGGAAAAAAGCATTGGAAATCTGGCAAGGGAACCCATAGCTCAAAACTGCTAACTCACTTCTGGGTTTAAGGACTACAAACTGTAGCACTCTATACCTGTAACAATTCACGGGATGGGAAATGCGGCACTGGCATTCTTACACTGAGATTAATTTTCAGTGAGGACACTTGAATATTTTACCACAGCCTGCCTTTTAAAGAGAGGGGCATGGCCTGTCTGCACAACCCGTATGGCTGAATTATAGCAACTATTTTCTGAGCAAGTATAGACATGCGACAAAGGTTGTGCGGCCGGATTCAAACCACCATCTTTGCGGCTCGCAATGAGCGCATGGACGGTGCTCTTCAGGCTAAACTGAAACAACCAATATCCCTCATTTCTAACTATTTCTACTTTTGGAACGTCAGAAATTGTAGGCTTGTGCCATTGCTGTTCTATCCTCTCTCGCTTCTGGAGAGCAGGTAGAAGCATGCATTTGTTCACTGTCTTGCGCAGTGCCAACTGTTTCCTACTCTGCAATCCACCAGCTGATTGCAGCCATTGTTTCAGAGAATTCATTGCTTGCAATGGCTGGCTCAGACAGACCACAGGCACCCAATTGACCAGAGGAGCCACCAGTGTGCAGAATACCCTTCCTACCCTGGCTCCCCAAACCTGGTTGATGCTGTGACCAGCTGCACAGTTTACATTGGCACCATTGCTGCAGCTGAATATGACTCTCGAGAGTCCCGGTGGCCAACAGCAGCCGTTGGGGTGGTGCAATAAACTCTATTTATATGCATTGGTTCTAGAAACCCTTCTTACAAAGCTTATTTAACTTAGGGTGCGTTTCCAAAAAGCATATTAATTTTTACAATGCTCTTAGAAACGCTCGTAGATTAACGATTACTCCCCGACCACTCGTAGACGGTTTAGAAGTCCATAAATCACATATTTTATTAGATTTTTTGTGTACATTTTACGGTTACCATAACCACTGATTGTGTTTTTTGTGATGTTAGAATTTACGTTTCTTTTTTTTTATTTACAGGGAGGTACCACATGTGAATAGGGGGAAAAAATCCCTTTGTCCTATCAGACTAAAACTTTACCAGACTTTTGTTTCTTTGGTTGTTTAAGTTTCCCAAATGAGGTACTATATAGTAGAAAATGCGCTATTTTGCGTGTTACGCCAATCAGTTTTCGGGGCCGGTGGAAGATGTCAGAATGAGTACCTCAATAGTTAGTAATGTACAGAGGCATTTATCAAAATATAGTTTTATAATTAATTATGTGAAAAACTCTACGCATATTCAAATAAATGTGTTTTTTGCCTTTTTTACATATAAAACACCACATAAAATGAGAAAAAAGATTTTTAAAAATCCCTCTGTAAATGACCAAATATTACTTTTGGAAGCAGCATGTGAAATTTGGTGTCTGTACCTACTACCAAACTTCCGAAAATGTTTCTGGCATAAGGGTATGTGTCATTTTGAGAAAATGGCTGTTAAGATTTGCAATTGAAAAAAAGGGTTATATGATATAAATTAATTTATTATGCAATATACAGTCTAAATCACAAATAACACATTTTACGTCTTTTATAAAGCTTGAAAGTATATAAAAGAACAACAGAATTTTGGAACTGATTCCAATCCTTTTCAACATGAAATAGGCTAACGGAAGCTACTTTTGTGCTTTGAATACTTAGTGAAGGTGGTAAATAATCATCAAAATGAACTATTTATGATTATTATTGAACATTATTTTGTATATTTTATGAAACTAGGGTCGTTATAGAAGTTAAATATCAGAATATCTCAAAATTGACATATGGTAAGGAAATCCTCAAAATCACCAGTGGTACTTCCACTTAAAGTGATGGGCCAAGGAAAATCCGTAATATGCTTATAACCACATTATTTATGGCTATTAAGGTATGTATTGAGCACAAATAAAGCGCGAGGAATAAATTCCATTGCAATCTAGTTAAATTTCAGTCTATCTAAATCTCTTTATTCCTGTATGCTGAAAAAAAGGGTGGAGTCGAAAATGTCCATGGTGACGTAGACATGAAACCTCAACATACATACTTTGATCTCATTACATAACTCCTCCCATAGTTTGAGGCGAATAAAACTGCCCTGTCCCACTAAAAATCCTGTCTGAACCAAACGCTCGTTTTGTTTGCCCTTGAGTATAATGGGGAGCCGGGGTTCGGAGGACCAGACACGACGGAGAGGGAATCTGAAAGTTATCCCTGTGAAGGAAATAACCACAAACACGGAAATTAATCCGCAAGAATGAAAGAAGGAAAATAAGTACCTCTCACTCTCACTAAGAGTGACAAAACAGAGGTAACCGAAAAGGAGGAGAAATGATAGCAACCCAGAAAATAATGGTCGAAAAAACTTGTAGGCTTGAGTATAGGTATAAAAAGGAAATATTACCTCTCACTCTCGATACCGGAGAGTAGAAAAATAGAGAGATAAAAGAATAGAAAATAAGGCAGCCCGGAAAACTGGCCGAAATAGACTTGTAGCTCCGAGTGTAGTCAAAGAAAGAAAAGGAAAAACCCCTCACCGTCAATACGAGAGAGTAGTACAAAAAGAGAAGTTTGAAGGAAATGGGAAAGCAAGAACTGTCTCAGGGAGAACAGCACAGGCGAATAGAACTGAGGGACAGAGACTGCAAGAGTGAGACAGAATCCTAAAAGGAAACTAACGCAACAAAGGCCAGTCCCGCATTACTCCAAAGCAAGGCGATGGAGCAAACTGGTCACCATTTAATACCTAAATCCTATACCGTTTACCGGCTACATGTCAACACAAAGAAAACACAGAAGCGCCGGAAAACGGAAGCTCAGAGCTTTTATAGCCGGCAGGTAACCTAGAACAGGTGCAAAGCAAATGCCCGGAACGGACAACGGAAAAGCAAGGCAAGAGCGCCCTCATGCCGCTCCAAGGGAGAACGACCACAGAAATAAAAAGAGGCTGCCAAACCATGACATTGAGAATAGTTGTCTGCGTTATCCGCATTTATATTTGGAATAGTGTTTATTTTTTCCCACTCTCCTTATCCCTATACCAGTTTTATCCCTCTCCCAATCTTTCACCTTTTTATCCATTCCCTCGTGGTGCTAGCTAGTAACATTAGCTTGCTCCTTGCACAGCTCAGCATGGAAACAAACTAATCACTCACGTGCACTGCTCATTTGTCTGATAATATATCGAAAATAATAGATAGCTAAGATTTTGCCAAATAAACCATGCCTTGGAAATGGTTTTGTCGTATTGTTCAGTGGCTGGTTACAGTAACAAAAATAACTGCGAGAACCATGATCCATCAAAGTACTTAGTTTCCATGCACATAGTTTTAGTTCGATTAGCAACTAAAATTAATGAATGGGCCTTTAAATAAATTTGAAAAACTCGATAAAACCTACCATTGTGTAATGATTTGTGTGGAACGTGCATTTGGTGAAACGTTGCCTTGCAATTTAGCTTGCTTTAAATAGACTAACATTAGATCAAACAGTTGCAATACTCTGCTTAGCGTTTAAGTTAAAGCACAACTGAAGTTTGGTAGAACTTTGGGTTGTGTAGTTACCTGGCCATGATATGAGTCCAAATAGTGGCGAAATATGTTCATTAGTTGCTCTGTGCTCCCCTGGGGTGATAATCCAGAATATGGTATTTGTCGCTCTCCATTCGCTTCTATGGGGCAGCTAAGACGGTCTCAAAATGCCACTTCTAGCACGTATACAACCAGGAAAGAAGTGGATTCTGTCAATACAAAAATAACCAGTCCTTGTACATTTTGTTTTTCGTCTAATTAAAATGATTTATAAAGTACTATTTTCTTCTATATTGTTAGCAAGCTACCAGAAAAGACTACCAAAATGTTGGTAGGTCAGACCATACTAGGAACGTTTGCCTCAGTGGACATTTGTACCAATGTGTGCTTTCTGACGCATCGGCGCAGAACGCAGCCTACCTACTGGATCTATGTTCCAAATAAAATACGAAAAAGCAAGATAAGGGCCATTAAATTTAAAAAATAAAATACCTACAAGGACTGGTTATTGTTTGTATTGACAGAATCCACTTCTTTCGCGGTCGTATACATGCTAGAAGCAACAGGGGATTCCTGCAGAAGGGGCTTACAGCTTGCTGGGCGGGGCTTGAGGGGCTTACAGCTTGCTGGGCGGGGCTTGAGGGGCTTACAGCTTGCTGGGCGGGGCTTGAGGGGCTTACAGCTTGCTGAGCGGGGCTAAGCACGAGTGCGCATGCGGATGGACCGAATTTGGGTTTCCAGATTCTTTATTTAGTTTATTTAGTATTAACATCGCATTAATAGATATTCTATGTCCTTCTGTATGTATTAGTTTGCATATATACATGTATTCATCAACTAACATTCAAAGATATACATTCAGAAATTATTAATACATTCATTTTTATTTTTTATTTAGCATTTATTTATCCAGGGGAAACCCATTGAGAACAAGGTCTCATTTACAATGGTGCCCCTGGTTACAACAAATGTCACAAGCAGCAATGATACAGAAGGTATACACAACTATACACAAGGTAGCCTACACAAGGTACACCGTACTGAAATATAAATACTAAAATGCAAGAGTAAACATAGCAACAGTCATACATATATGGTGCAAATATACAAGATACACATAACATATTCACATAATATGGTGCAAATACACAAGATACACAGGACATAGTGGTGTACTAAAATACTAAGGATACTAAATACAGGAGAAAACATAGCAGCAATCAGGGAAAGGGATACGAACCCAGGTTAGGGTAAGGGATGACAAGAGAAAACGTAGCAGCAATCAGGGAAGAAAAGCAATATTGGAACAATGAGTTTTGAGTGTTGATTTGAAAATGTTTGCTGAGGTTGCATCCCTGATGAAAGCTGGCAGTGCATTCCACAATTTGGATGCACAAAATGAGAATGCAGTCTCCCCAAATCTTTTCTTGTGAACGTGTAGTATACAGAGAAGGCCAGCATCAGAAGACCTGATGCTGGTCAATGCTGGGAAGTGATGTTCACTAAGCTGGTAATGTGATGGTCTTGCTGGGAGACCAGCTTGGGTATACTGGTAGTGTGATGTAGTAGGAAGGGTCCCTTGGTTGAGGGGAGGGCAGAGTCGGGTCCTGAGATGGCAGAGTTGGTTGAGTGGTTGGCCGGCTCTTGCATGATGATAATAGATGGATCTCAAAATTTATTTTTGTAATAATTGTTGCCTGGCAGTAGAGGTAGTGGTAATGCAAGAATGGTTTGCAGTCCAATCCACATCTGTGTATAGTGTATTCTGTAACACAAACATCATGAAAAATAATAAAATCATAATGTGACCATATATGGCACAGTATGTGTCGGCTCAGTTATGCTCATTGGACCAATGCCGATATTGGATGCTCATATGGTCGGCGATATATTGTGCATCCCTACCTGTAACATCATAACAGGCTATAGGCAATGTTTCATATAGACATGTTACATTTTGCACAACACCCACATTTATATTTAATTTATTTGGGAAAAATGTCTAACTTTACCTTGATGGATAACTGCTCTTGAAAAATGGCTATCCAAATGTCTCTGCGCTCTGTTGGGTTTGGTAGGCCTGAAAACGGAAGGCCCACAAAACGGGCAGTGATAGCTGCTGCATCAGTATGTGCACTTCATTAGTGGTGGAAGTGAACGGCCTCTCTGTATTGTTATGTGGTCCTGGAAAAAAAGAAGATAATTACTTTCAAAATGTCAAGGTCAGGTGTCCCAACATTCAAATAAGCATATCTTCTTCCACTATATTCAGATTTCAATGCATGACACATCATTTGAAAGCTTAGGATCTGCACACCAGCTGCGGTCACAAATGTAACAATAAGCGGCCTCTAACTGATTCTGCTGTTTTCACTATGCTATATGAGCATCAAGTCATGTTTCTCATTTTGGACTAAAATAGAGGAATGTTGCTCAAGCTTATAAAACGCAGTTGTGTGCTCTATGCACCGGGAATCGTTTTAGCATTACACATATTTTCAAGGTGGCTTTGATGATTGAATAAACAACAAATTCCAACGTATGTGTTTTTTACAACGACGTTGACAATGTGTATTGCGGTGGACATTATAGAGAATGTGAAGTTGACCACCTTGTGAAAATGGTTCGTGTTTAACATAGCTTTAACATTAGTTCAACATTAATAAGTAGTCTTCCTCAAAACTTGGCGGCCAAAATGATGGCAACTTCACATTCACATAGTTGGGGTGGGTTGGGTGTTTACAGGGAATATTAGCTAACGTGCGTTAGCTAGCTAGTGCACATGCTAACAAGCTAGCTAAAGTTAGCTAACGTTAGCTCAACACTGAAGCAAATGACAGACCGAAAATAGGCCCTAATGTCCAAAATAGCGAAGGTGCCCCTTAAGGTACTTACTTTTTCACTGGAAACCATATTTGGTTCTTCTTCAACCGAATGAAAGTTTAAACCAGCTAGAGAGACTCTCTCATACAAACTAGTGTCTGCTCGTCTGCTTAAGTTCTGGCAACACAAATTTGGTCCATCCGCATGCGCACTAGTGCTTAGCCCCGCCCAGCAAGCTGTAAGCCCCTCAAGCCCCGCCCAGCAAGCTGTAAGCCCCTTCTGCAGTTCTGCAGGTACACCCTACTCGCTAGAAGTGTCATTTTGAGACCATTTTAGCTGCCCCCTAGAAGTGAATGGAGAGCGACAAATACCCTATTCTGGATTATCACCCCAGGGGAGCACAGAGCAACTAACGAACATATTTTGCCACTATTTGGACTCATATCATGGCCAGGTAACTACACAACTCAAAGTTCTACCAAACTTCAGTTGTGCTTTAACTTGTATAAGAAGAGTTCTGTGATTCAAACATGTAGGGCTGGATGATGTCGATGGCACGGATTTAGACCACACCCCTACAATCCTGAGTCCTTTCAAGACTGAGTTTATTAGCTGACTTTGAGATGTATATTAATATACCTATTGATATTTTCTTGAAAAGATATTTGGTGGGTGTGTAGTGGATACATCCCTCTGTGATATGTTGTGGTTATTTGAAGTCTTTAGAATCCCTTGTCCATCAATTTAAATTTACTTAGTTTTATATATTTGGAAATTACCCATAAAAACCGTTCCTTAAATAGCCCTACACAAATAAATAAGATAGAGACAATTAAAATCAGTGGGAAAAAGATTTTATTTCAAAATGAACTTTCTATGAGACGTTGACGTGCCAATCCGGCCATGTATTGTTCATCTCTGGGGTTCGCATCTCCCAATCTGTCGCCCCTTTTCCTCCCGTATCAGCAGCACCACTAACAGTGAAGTTAAGTAGCCTACAGAGATGTAAAATCCAGGGGTCAGAAAGTTTAAGTCCTGCTATGCACCACCCATGAACTCAGCCAGATGATTTCACTAATTAGTTCTACCTTCTGGCTGAAGATTTGTGTAAATTAGCAAATCCAGGTGATTGGAACTAAATACTGAATCCGGAATTTACACCTCTGGTTAAGTAGCTCTTAAGAAGTGACTGCACATTCACGGTTTAAGAAAGGCGTGTTACAAATTAAAGAGCCTTCGTAGAATCGCTCGTAGAAATCGCATTTAACCCTAAGATTGATCGTTATCGGGAAATGCAGCCCTGGTTGGTTACCAGCCAAGGTGGCTGCTTGAGTAAAAATCTTATCAGTCACAATCTAAATTTTACGAGCTGGTGGCTGGTGTTAATTTCACACCCTGCTGTGAGTGCCTGTGTGTCTGTTAGTCTGTTACTGTATATATTTTTAGGGCTTTTTCAGCTTTATTTGACAGAGACAATGAATGTCTGTGTCCGCGCCTCCTTTCCCCACTTTCGGGGGGAGAGAAGGCATGGTCATCCAGCGTGGCAGTCCACCTGTACTGGGCCTGGCTCTTTTCCTCATTTTAAATCTGCTCTGTGCAGCCCTGTGAACGGTCTGCAGATATGCGCAGACTCTGCTGCACAGTCAGTTTCATATGAGGTCCGAAGCTTTCCCACTCAGACAGATGTCTGATTTGAGGGTGTCCTGCTGAGCACAATTCTGCACATTGATTAGTTAATATAGTGAATACAGAAAACAAGCTGAATCAGTTGCATTAGCTCAGTGGTTCCCAACCCTGTTTCTGGAGATCTGTCATCCTGTAGGTTTTCATTTCAACCCTAATTTAGTACACTGATTCTTCTAATTAGCAGCTCAACAAGATCTCTAGCTGTTGAATGAGGTGTGCTTTGTGATAGGGGATGCACCGATATGACAATCCAGGAACAGGTTGGGGAGTGGGGACCACAAAATTAAGCTAATATGGTGAGCGTAGTTGTAACGGGGATAGGCATGCTGCGAGTTTATAACCGCAGGCACTCCGCACTGCAAGAGATGTGATTAGCCCACTGAGATAAAGAGCAATGGTCCTGAGCTAAGGGAACTAATCATTCTCTTATTGTTTCTCCAGGGGTGACATAACATTCAGTAGCGGATGTTCACATGCTAATTTGTATCTTTAAATTCCACTACATATATTATTCGACATTAACAGGTTGAACAGTTTAGATGAGGTAATATACTGAGCATAGGGGTGAAGCTGAATCATTTTGATTCGGTGATATAGTGAACGCTGTGGATCAAATCGATATCTCAACTTGCGCATCCTTAATTCATCCAGGGTATTTTGACACAGAGCCAGTGGAGAAACTTATGAAAGAAAGCTTGGAGGCAGGATTTACTGTCATAGAGCAAGACTGCATTCAAAGCTGATTTTCCACAGACAGCTATTTTTCAGATTCTGACAAGTTAGGAAGCTATGTGATGAACAGGGCAGAACGGTGTAATACACTGAAGGGAAATTGGTAGCTAGGTGTTGTGTGCTGGTGTAGATCCCAGGTGAGATAATTGGCTTTATAAATGCATAGTGTGTAGAGTGGCCATATACTGGATCTCAAAAACAGAGGACAGGGACAGATGGGCATCACTAACATAATACTATGATATTTGTGTCTTTACATATGGTATATGGAATGAGCAAAACCTAACCGGACAATTAAAAAAATTTAGAAATCCTGCCTGGATGGATATTTTCGGTCCCTAAAAGAAGAAATGTACGGGAAAAAGAGGACATCTGATTAGCCTAATAATGTGTAACAGCGCACTATGTGTCGCAGTCCGCATGATGGCCCCCAAAGAGAATTGTTTTTGAATAGGATGACACCAGATGACTCGTAATTGACCTTCAGTTTCTTTCTGAGTTAATAGAAATTTGTGCTGTGCCGGCATGGTTTCAGACTGTGGTAAAATAAGATGCATTCAACAATATTTGTGAGCGAGGTCTTTCAGAAGCAGTCAAGGTTTTGACCGTTCTGGTTGTCGGCCGTTGCACGGTTGCGCTTTGAGAAGCTGCAGGGAGATTAACTGATAAGCTGATTGAGCTGTCATTGAATACGGTTTTCAGGGCTTAGCCTTATTTAATACTGCTCAGTTCTTGAGGTGTCAATCACCTGCGGGCAGAAAGCCATCTGTGAACCCCATAGACTATTGCTCTGTAAAATCTCTAGTGTAAGTAATAATATTAATAATAACAATAGTTCTGTATACAGCATTTCTCAAACATTTTCCAGAAAAGAAATAAAAGGAGACTATAAACATGTGTAAAGTTAAAACACAAACAAGTATAGTAAGGGAAATAACACAAGTATAACAGGTCATGCAATACAAATTTCAGTAAAACAAGTAAGTAAACCTTTAAAAAGATTAGTTCTTAACAGGGATTTTGAAATTAGAGACTATCTGCAAAGTCTTGTTAGCATTCCTAAATTTCAGGGCCTGTGCAGAGAGCCTGGTAATCCTTAGTTTTTAAGTGACTGACAGGACACTGAAGTCTTTTCTGAAGACCTGAGGGTCCATTGAGTCAAATAGGAAGTAAATCTGGACTACTGTCATCTCCCTCCTGGCTGGGCTTCCGCAGAACTCTAACCAGCCCCTTCAGCTCATCCAGAACGTGGCTACCTGCCTGGTTTTCAACCTCCCCAAATTTTCCCATGTCACCCCCCCTGCTCCACTGGCTCCTGGTGGCTGCCTGCATTAAATTCAAAATTTTGGTGTTGGTGCACATGGCTGCTAAAGGAGCCGCACCTCCATACCTTCTGGCCTTGGTCCAGCCCTACGCCCCAGCCCATTGTCTATGCTCTGCTGCCACCGGGCACCTAGTTCTCCGCTACTTGCGACGACGACCTGGTCATCGCTCAACGCTTCGCTCAACTCTACTTCCTATGGCCCCCCAATGGTGGAACGACCTGCCCATCAGGACAGTCCCCCTCCCTACCTTCCAACGTAACCTGAAAACGCATCTATTCAGGAAACACCTCTCCTCCCCTTCTCCACCCTGATTCCCATTGCCCTCCTCCAAATCTATCCTTAAAAAAAAAAAAAAACTCTCTACCTTCCCTTCCACATGTTAATTCTTGTGACTACCTATCAGTCATTTACTGAAAGGATTACCTATCAGTAAATGGCCCGACCATTACACTCTCATTAATTTCTACTTTTCTACTTGGAATGTTGGTGTTGGAGCCATTTTTTACATATTATACATTACTATTTATTTGTCCCGCCTTCCGGTGCTTCTAGATTGTCGTTGCTTTATGACTAGGAAGCCGGTATAGGTAGAGGTATAAGAAGTTAGCCACTGCATCTCTGTTTGGTTTTATACAGAGACGCAGCTATTTTCTATTAGTGATAGAATTAGATTTTCTGGTTTTCTGTCCTATCGTCCTCTATTTTTTTCTTTTTGCCTGCAGCCTGTTTATCCTCTGTTCAGCTCCTTAGCCTACTGAGCTGTAGTTACAGGCTTGCTATTTTGTTTGTTTCTTTTCAGTTTTCTCTACCTCTTATACACGCAGATTAATTAGTGCGTGAGGTTCTTTCTTTTTTTGTTATTTTGATATTTCGCCTCCGTTTGAGGTTGTTTTGTGTTAGCCTTGTGCTAGGGAAGTTTTGCTCCCGCTTTTCCGTTTCCATTTTTTTCCCCTGGTGCGGTTTAATTCCGCTTCTGTGGCATGTCTATTTTTAGATACGCTTTCTGAATCCTAATCTGTCGCGTTTGGTTCTCAATTTTCTAACCCAAACCTGACAGAATCTAGAAGCCATTAAACATGGAAGAATCAGCGTCAGTTAAGGATTCTGAACAAGCACCAGCCAGTCAAGGCGCTACGGGGGTTACTACGGAGCAAGCACTCCTCTCCCTGCAGATTCAACAGGGTCAGCTGTGGGAACAGTTGCGTAGCCAGGGGGAGTGCCTCCAACTTTTAACAGAGAGCCTGCATAGACTTTCTGTGGCAAGTAACCCTCCTCCTGTTGCACAAGCACCCACACCTCCCATACCCGCTCCACGTACCCTAAAAGAGCCCAAACTACAATTACCGGATCGCTATGGTGGGGAATCGGGTAAATGCCGGCCATTTCTAACCCAGTGCCTGATATTTTTTCGGGCACAACCCTCTCGTTTCTCCACACCAGAATCCCAGGTAGCATTTATTTTGTCTCTATTAAATGGCCAGGCTCTTGCGTGGGCGGATCCTCTTATTCGAGCCAATGCCCCTGTCATTCGTGATCCAGTTCAACTTATGAATGAAATGCAACTGGTTTTCGATCACGAGGTTTCAGGGGAGGAGGCGGCAAGGAGACTCACCAGCTTACGCCAAGGCACTAAAACTGTAGCTGAGTTCTCTATTACATTTCGAGCGCTAGCCGGGGAGACGGGATGGTCAGACGGCCCGTTAAAATCTCTATTCCTCCAAGCATTATCCAATTCCATCAAGGATGCGTTGGCTATGCTAGAACCACCCGCTACTTTAAATAAACAAATAACTTCTGCAATACGTCTCGATAACCGGATTAGAGAACGTGAACGTGCGATTAAAGATCAGTCGCCCCGTTTAAGATCCGTGTTAAGAGACATTCCGCCTACTGTGCCCACATACCTCTCCGTTGATCAGGAGGAGCCTATGCAAGTGGATGGCTCGTCCCTCCATCAAAGTAAGAGAGCGAGACTGCGGAAGTACTGGTGCCAGCATTGTAAGCGTAACGGTCATACTAAAGATCGATGCTACAAGTTGGGAAACGAGGGCTGTCACTAGGGAGGTCGGGGGTCCCCAGTGAGACAAGATTGTATTAACTCCCGGACCCTCATACCTGTCCGACTGTTTTGGGAGGGACGTTCGGCAAGCGTTACCGCTTTTATTGATTCAGGGGCCGTGGAGTCTTTTATTGACGCTAAATGGGCTAGGAATTTAAAAATCCCTACCAATCCCCTAATTAGTCCTCGTCAAGTTACTGCCCTGGATGGTCGTCCTTTGGGTTCTGGACTCATTAAACGAAAGACGAATCCAGTTGAGATGCGCATTCCTCTCCAGGGGCACTCGGAGAGAATAGAATTTTCAACTCTCCGTCGTATCCTTTAGTGCTGGGACATTCATGGTTAGGGCTACATAACCCGCATATCTGTTGGGGTAGTAATAGGAATCCTATTCGTCAGTGGGGTCCCCACTGTTTATCTCATTGTTGTCCTGTCGTTTACCCTGTTCCAAACGCCACCTTTGATCTGTCCGAACCTAATTCCAAGAGTGATTCTGAGGAGGCAGAATCTTATCCGGACCGAGATACTTCCTCCTCCCTCGCGGGGAGTGGTGAGGAGAGTCTGTCTTGGGATCCCTTTGCTGAGGGGCTTCTCACAGAGGAAGACGAACATTCCATCTCCGATTTCAAGTGGGATAGCTCGTCTGACAGATCTTCCGGTACTCCGGAGGTGGTAGGGCGCTTGAGTTGAATCTACCTGCGGGTGTGCCTATCGAGTATTCAGACCTCGCTGAGGTTTTTAGTAAACAGTGTGCTGCCAAATTACCACCCCACAGACCATACGATTGTGCCATTGAGCTGTACCCTGGCACTGTCCCTCCCAGAGGCTCATTGTACGCCTTGTCAGCTCCTGAGAGCGCTGCTATGAAGCAGTATATTGAGGAGTCTTTAGCCAATGGGTTTATCACGCCGTCCACATCACCAGCCGGTACAGGTTTTTTTTTTGTTAAAAAGAAAGACGGAGGACTAAGACCCTGTATAGATTACCGGGGCCTCAATGCTATTACCATTAAGAACAGGTACCCTCTTTCCCTCATGAATTCCGCATTTGAGCGTTTACAGGGGGCGTTGGTCTTTAGTAAACTCGACAACTGGGAACCATTCATCAATAATCTAAATTTATAATCCAACCAAAATAAACCGGTTAGCCAACCCCCCTCCCCTTTTCCCCTTTCTCCTCTTCTTTCTTTCTCTCTCATACACATTACACACTTATAAACATAGTCTAACCTGATGCATACATATTCACAATTCATGTTATTAATAGTTTCACCCTCTCAGTACTTCACTTTTTTCTGGCCCAATATACTCAGCTCATTTGTCCACTCTTACCTCCTCTGTCTATCCATCTGTCTGTCTACCCATCTCCCTGTCTATCTACCCGATTGGTTTGTCTGTCTCTCTGCCTATCCGGTCTGTCTGTCTGTCAGTCCGTCTGTCTGTCTGTCCGTCTATCTGTCTGTCATGGTAGGGGTAACACATTGGGGTGTGGGTGGTGTTTTCTTTGTGGGAGATTAAGGTAGGGGGGTGGGTGGGTGGGAGGGGGGCGACTTCACTATTTGTAATTAAAACTATTTATCTTTTTCTTTTTGTTTGTTATACCCTTTCCTTTGAGAGGCTTCATTACATAATTTTGCAAATCATAAATAAAAAATAAAGTTGACCTCCCAAGAGTGGGAATAAATTTAAAAAAATAAAAATAAATAAATAAAAATAAAACAACTCGACCTACGTAGCGCATACAATCTTGTGCGCATTCGTGAGGGGGATGTGTGGAAGACCACTTTTAACACGCATCACACACACTACGAATACCGGGTGATGCCGTTCGGTCTCACTAGCGCCCCCTCTGTTTTTCAGGCGCTAGTGAATGATGTCTTGAGAGAGATGCTGGAGAAATTCGTCTTCGTTTACTTAGACGATATTTTAATTTTTTCTCCGGATCTTCCCTCTCACACCATACACGTTAGACAGGTGTTGGAGGCGCTTCTTAAAGCCCAACTATTTGTTAAGGCTGAAAAGTGTTCTTTCCACACCAGTTCCATCTCCTTTTTAGGCTACATTGTTGCTGACGGTAAAGTCCTGATGGATCCAAAGAAAATTTCAGCGGTTAATAATTGGCTCACTCCTACTTCTGTGAAGCAGGTGCAGCGCTTCTTGGGCTTCGCTAATTTTTATAGAAGATTTATCCGCAATTTTAGCTCAGTAGCGGCTCCTATCACAGCCCTCACAAAAAAAAAAACATCTCCTGCTCGGTTTCAGTGGAACCCCAGGGCGGAGACCGCTTTTACTGAACTAAAAAGGAGGATCTGCTGCGAACCCATTCTTGCTACTCCCAATCCCTCCCTTCCCTTTGTGGTGGAGGTCGACGCTTCGGAGCTGGGGGTTGGGGCCATTCTGTCTCAGCATTCTCCGGTGGACCGCAAGCTACACCCATGTGCATATTTTTCTCGTAGCCTTACACCTGCAGAGAGAAACTATGACGTTGGTGATCTTGAGCTGTTGGTGGTCAAATTGGCGCTGGAGGAGTGGCGCCATTGGTTGGAGGGAGCTGAGCACCCTTTTACAGTCTGGACTGACCATAAGAATTTGCAGTATATCCAACAGGCCAAAACGCGCAATTCGCAACAAGCCCGTTGGGCCTTGTTTTTTACCAGATTTAATTTTATTCTTACCTATCGCCCCGGGTCAAAAAATATTAAACCTGATGCGTTATCACGCATTTATGACCGGTCGGATACGGAGTCACGTCCCAAATCTGTGGTCCCTAGTTCTCATATTGTGGCTCCTGTTATGTGGGCCATTGAGGCGGCTGTGCAGAAGGCTCTGCGTTCCGATCCCGGTCCAGGGGGGGTCCGCCTCACTGCTTGTTTGTTCCTCCACGATTGAGGTCTCGTGTCCTTCAGTGGGGTCACACTTCTCAGTTAGTGGCCCATCCGGGCGTGCACTGGACAAAGGAGTTTGTCTCGTGTCGGTTTTGGTGGCCGAAGCTCGAGAGTGATGTGCGGGAGTTTGTCGCGGCATGTGCTATTTGCGCCCGTAATAAGGGTTCACGACTTTCCCCTTCGGGTCTCTTGCGCCCCCTGTCCATTCCCAGGCGTTCCTGGAGTCAGATCGCCTTCGACTTTGTTATAGGCCTGCCAGCTTCGCATGGGAATACAGTCATCTTGGTTATAGTTGACCGTTTTTCCAAAGCAGCTCATTTTGTCGCTCTGCCTAAACTGCCATCGGCACCTGAAACGGCCCAGCTAATGATAGACCATGTGTTTAGGGTGCACGGCCTACCTCTGGACGTGGTGTCGGATCGCGGCCCCCAATTCACCCGGAGACTCACGGCCAGACAGAGCACACCAATCAGAGTATGGAGAGTACTCTCCGGTGTCTGGCCGCGGCTAATCCTAGCTCCTGGAGTCGCTTTCTCGCCTGGGCCGAATACGCGCATAATACCCTGCGCAACGCATCCACGGGACTCTCTCCTTTTGAGGCTCAGCTGGGATACCTACCTCCCTTGTTCCCTGAGCTGGAGAGAGATGCGGAGGTACCCTCCGCCGGCTTCTTCGTGCGTAGGTGTCGAGCGGTCTGGAAGCGCGTTACTGCGCGCTTCGGCTAAACATAAAGTGGTGGCTGACAGGCACCGCCGTCCGGCTCCCTCCTACCGGGTGGGGCAATGGGTGTGGCTTTCCACCTAGGACCTGCCATTGCGAGTTGAGCCGCAAACCCGCGCCTCGATTCGTGGGCCCCTTTAAGATTGTGCAGAAACTCAACCCGGTCACGGTACGTCTTCAGTTACCATCTTCCATGCGCATCCACCCTACCTTTCATGTCTCGCGCTTGAAACCGGTGCTCGTGAGCGCTCTCGCTCCAGCTGACAAGCCGCCTACTCCTCCTCGATTCTTGGAGGGAGGTACAGTGTACACCGTTCGGCGCATTTTGGCCGAGAGATGTGTGGGCAGAGGGTACCAGTTCCTGGTGGACTGGGAGGGTTATGGTCCCGAGGAGCGCTGCTGGGTTTCGTCCAAGAATATTTTGGACCCCGCTCTCATTAGGGACTTCCGAGACAGCAAAGCTTAGGGATCGTCTGGAACCATCCCTTAGTTGGGGGGGATTGTCATGGTTAGTGGCTGTCTCTATTTGTTTTTACCATTGTTTTCCGTTTGGCGTCGTCTGAAGCTCTATCGGATTTTTTCTTCCTCCATCCCGGCGTTTGGATCTCTCCGGGTCATTATCTCCGACACCTGTGTTCGGTTTCCGTCGGCTATAAATATAGCTTACTTCCGCCTTCCGGTGCTTCTAGATTGTCGTTGCTTTATGACTAGGAAGCCGGTATAGGTAGAGGTATAAGAAGTTAGCTACTGCATCTCTGTTTGGTTTTATACAGAGACGCAGCTATTTACTATTAGTGATAGGATTAGATTTTCTGGTTTTCTGTCCTGTTGTCCTCTATTCTTTTCTTTTTGCCTGCAGCCTGTTTATCCTCTATTCAGCTCCTTAGCCTACTGAGCTGTAGTTACAGGCTTGCTAATTTGTTCGTTTCTTTTCAGTTTTCTCTACCTCTTATACACGCAGATTAATTAGTGCGTGAGGTTCTTTCTTTTTTTGTTTCTCGCTGTTTTAGCGATATTTTGCCTCCGTTTGAGGTTGTTTTGTGTTAGCCTTGTGCTAGGGAAGTTTTGCTCCCGCTTTTCCGTTTCCCTTTTTTTCCTCTGGTGCGGTTTAATTCCGCTTCTGTGGCGTGTCTATTTTTAGATACGCTTTCTGAATCCTAATCTGTCGCGTTTGGTTCTCAATTTTCTAACCCAAACCTGACAAACCCACAAAGCGTGGGAAACCCCCAGAAAGGGAGGAAACGAAAATCCACGAACGGACAGAGAAAAGGAAACAATACAAGGGACAAAACACCCGGCGAATAGCCAAAACAAAACAACCCAGAGAAAACAGGCGAGAAGTCCAACAGACTCGAGCAGAGAAATAAAAAGGGACAAAACAAGGGACAAAACACCCGGCGTATTGCAAAAACAAAACAACCCAGAGAAAAACGGGTGAGAAGTCCAAACGACTCAGGCAGATAGAGGAAAGGGAAAAAACACAAGACCTCTAGCTCAACTAAATAAAGAGTGAACTAACGAAGAGGTGAAACGAAAGAGGCAAAATGGAAACAAGGCAAACCAAGGTTACTACCTCAAAGAGGACAGGAGAGGAAAACCAAGGAAAGGACTAAGTGTGAAACAGAAAAGAAACTCCTAATAAAGATAATTCTAACACAATACAGACAAGTCCCGCATATCCTTTTAGCCTGAGTTCCTATACCGAGTTACCTGGCCTAAACGTGGCAAAGATTGACACAAAAGCACCGAAACAGGAAATAGCAGCGCTTAAGTAGCCGACCATACACCTGCACAGGTGAAAACACTAAGTGCTGGGCGGCGGAAAAACATGACATGGGCGCCGACCAGCGGCTCCGAGAGAGAACCTCCGCAGGAGAGGAGGCGAACTGCAAAACCATGACAGCTAAACATTAACCCAGGTCCTTTCAAAGCAATATAAAATTTTGCCGTAGGCCTACCTATGCAATATGTCACGTTTTATCCTATGTTCATACAGTTGAATGCCTCCGGTAAATAACTACAAAATAGACTCTACAATCGCGCCACTTTTTCAACTGCAACAGCTCAAACATAGCTACAAGCTGCAAACATATCAATTTGGCTCAGGTTTTACCAAGATATAGCCTGGCTACATTGTAGTCGGTCAAAAAACTTTTACACTTTTTTATTACAAACTTGTCCACCTCTAGAGAACCAGTAGTGTGTAGTATAGGCCTACCTCAACAAATAGCGCTTTTTGTTGGATGCTTGTTTCGCGTTTATTTCACATGCTTCATGTCTGCATTGAAACGGATTAAACCACCCATGACCTGCATCAAACTATGACTTCACCCTGCAATACAATTTGCCTGTGGGTGCCCAGGCCCTTAGCACCCACAAAATTGGCACTTTGTTTCAAAGGCAATTGATCACCCCCAATTTTATTTTCAACACTAGCTGAGCAAGAACAGTGAATGAAAACTTTTTTTTGAGTAAAGTGTTCTGCATTGCATAGGCCACACATAATTATTGTGGCTGTAACAGAGTCACGAGTAGGCTAACTCATCATAATTCAACCCAATAATTTTCGTTATGAGCAGATATTTGTTGGAACTAAAATGTTATAATACTGGCATACATCCAAAAATGCAACATAGACGATATAAAATCGGCAGATTTTTAAAAATATTGTGTCGTTTGGACAGGGTATTAACATTTGTTCAGGACCAATCAGAGGGTCAGGTTGAGTCCTGGGGTCACTGGCATAGATTCTATAGGGTTCTCACTGCCCTCACTCGGAGGGGCGGGACCAGAAGGGGGAGACAACAATCATTGGTCTAAAACGCGCCCTGGCTTCTTTGGACCTTTATACAGTTTATGCTTGGCACAGGGAGACACGCTGTATTAAGTCGATGGAGAACATCCGTAGCCTACCGTGAACAAGCTGTAGTTTTGTGTACGCAGTTTGTAACATAATAAATTGACTGCTTTGTCGCTCATCTTCAACATGTTTGTCATATTCATTTTGGAGCGAGCTATGATGCGTCTACTATGAAAAAAAATACTGTTTTGTGAGCTGAGAGACAGCAGGGGATGTTGCAGCTACATTACAGGCCCAGCATCTCGAAGCAAGCAGCTAAACAAAGTGGGTTAAGTATCTGAAATCAATTGCTCCATATCTGTATAATGTTATCAATTTAGATATTAATTTAGCTATTCCACCCCCTCCCATACGCAATCGCCATGCTCCCGCTTAGGAATGCTGGGTTAGCTAGCTAGCAAGCTAACGATAGCTTATGGCAAGCCGTTTTAATTTAACAGTTATTTGACTTCCTTAAAGTCATCCTTGCTGGCTGGCCATATAAGTTGGCTAGCTAGCTACCGTGATTGCCTGGCTAATGTTATTAACGTTAGCCAGCTGCTCCAACTACAACCCTAACCGGACATTTCCTAAGCCTGGATAATTTTTTTTAGGTCCCAAAAATTAAGAAAATATGCGGGGAATAGAGCTAAAGTGTTAGCGGTATGTTTGTACTGACTCAATACGGGGGAAAAGAATACAGAGTCTGCATTTGTAAATGTTTGCAATGTTTGTGATTAGGTTACAGGATGCAGATTCACAGCTAGCGTGTGAACCCACTAACCTACAATGCCAACTTTATCTGGAAGTTTTCAGAACGGGGTTTCATGCTGTGGAAAACCGTGACAGACTGCTCTGTCACAGTCTCGTTACTTAGCAGTTCGCCAAAAAGACGGTGGTGGTTTGCTCATTTAAGACTATGGGGACAGCTTGCTACCTTTCTAGCGGGGACATTTATAATAAAAGTAGTCTTGTCAAAATAACGTGTGAATGATTGAGCGTCAATATAGTTGATGGCAATAGCGTTACCCTATGTTCGTCCGTATGTGATGCAGTGCGTCAAGCTTGGCTACCGAGCTCAGTTGGTAGGCTATGCTATCTAGCTAATCAAGTGAGCTGATTTAGCTGAATATAAACTGAAGATAACTGAATGAACGTTAATTATGTGACGAATACCACATATTCAATGTGAATAAATGACACAGTAAAATCGAGGATGAAAATTAAATGTTATAGTATAAAACATTAGCAACTTAAGGAAGTTTACCGCGAGTCCGGTGTTTGTCAGAGATACAAACACCGGGACGGAGGCGGAAAAAAATCCAATAGAGCGTCCCGACGACGCCAAAAGGAAAACCAAACGGCGAAACAGCAAAGGCTGCTAATAACCGTGACCATTGGATTTGTGCACACAGCAATGCTGCCTAGCTCTTCCTTTACTGGATGAAGCATGCACTTAATGTGATAAAGGTGGGTAAAGCTGTGGCTTGGATTCGGAGCACAGACCTCGTTTGACCAAATGAGAGTAAGAGAGATTCTAGTGTTTCTGAAGGAAATGGGGGTAATCATAGTTTGTCTAAAGAAGATGGGGAGAGATGGAGGGTGTGTCAAGTTTGTCCGACATAGGGGGGGGGGGGGGGGGGGGGTATCCTAGTTCTTCTGAAGAAGAGACCACAGTGGCACAGTGGAAGAAAGGGGTTGCAGTTTGTCTCAAGGAGAGGTGGAGAATGAAATTTCAATGAGCAGTTTGCTTGGACAAACCTCATAGTGGAACAGCTGAGACATATTTTATGAGTACACAGAAGAGGAAATGTGTGTGTACACAGTTGAATAAATTCAGTGAACAAAAAGCAAAAGAAATGACTGCAGAAAAATTCTTATGTCTCATGGCTAATTGTAAGAATGGGGGAGGAAATGGAGTGCGATGGAGCGAGGAAGAGAAAGGAGTGTAAAATAGGGTGAGGGGCATATTTGTATTGGTATTTTCGACTAGTATGAACTCCTCCTAGCTTCAGCGACTCCCCTTTAGCTATAAATTCACTCTCATTACATACAAGTCATAGAATGAATAATGAATAACCTCCAAGGCTCAGAATAGTAGCTTCAATTGGAAGAAATTGACATTCTTTTCTGTAGTGAACACTGCCAGGGACAAACATTTATTTATTAGTTTACAACATCCTAGTCAGAAACATCTAAACTTTTAAAGTGAAAAGTTCAAAAACTTTCAATTTGAAATGAAAATGGTTACATATCTAATTTTATTTTTTACATTGTCTTTTTAGTTTTTCTTCAGTGATATTGTATAGTACTTTGAACTGCATTTCCAGGTATTTCCAAGGTGCTTTATAAATAGTTCATTATTATAAACAAATAACAAACAAGTCCCATGTTTATTTTTAATCGTGCCCTGAATATGCTTATCGTAGACTGCCACCTTCCAGCAACTGCCTGTTCACCTTGTTGAAATGGGGTTTAAAGCACAACTGAACTTTGGTAGAACTTTGGGTTGTGTAGTTACCTGGCCATGATATGAGTCCAAATGGTGGCAAAATATGTCAGTCAGTTAAAATACGTAAGAGGACTGGTTATTGTTTGTATTGACAGAATCCGCTTTGTTCGCGTTCGTATACGTGCTAGAAGTGTAATTTTGAGACCGTTTCAGCTACCCTATAGAAGTGAATGGAGAGCGACAAATACCATATCACCCCAGGGGAGCACAGAGTAACTAATGAACATATTTCACCACCATTTGGACTCAGACTAGAGGGCCAAATTTTGCAGTACGGTCAAGTTACGCTCTTATTGTTCTAGGCATGTTTGGCCTTTTGACCAACCATGTGTGACTTAAATGGGTGTATTTTTGGGTGGATCGTATTCCCATTGTCGGTTTGTTTTCATGACAAACCTGCCAATATGGCCATCAGATGTTCTTGTGTTTTGAACACAGACGGTGGTCGACTGTGCTTTCCTCTGAGTTTGCAGCTTGATGGCATTTCCTTGGAAAGCCTTACTACCAATGGAAGACATTATGTTACTGGGAGATTCAAACTCAGACTTTAATTCTCTCCAAAACAGTTCTCCCAAGTACCAGAACACACACAAGCATAAACCCCATTGTTGTCATTCATTGTGTGATGGTGCCTTGACCTTTGCTTGACCTTGCCACAGCCCCCCTGCTCTCACACACACCCCCCTCCCCCCGTTCTCGATTACTCATACAAGCATTGAGCTCACCCAGCCCCTGTCTTTAATTGAAAAATGCGTCCACATCCAACAAATTGTTTGCGAGTCTCGCCTCTCCCAGCATTGACGTGAAGCTGCAACAATGTTGCGTCAGCCGAGAGCAGGTCTGGTGTTTATGAAAGCATCTATTGGAACTGGCCTAGAAGCGCAAAACTCCCAACCCAGCCCTTGTGAATACAGTGCTTTCTTTTTACTTTTTAATAATTCAGTGTTGTGGTTTGTGCTTTGATACTTAAACATCTGAAGCACTCACTGATCACTTGAAAAAACGAAGCATCGAAGACATCGCCAATGCACAGAAGTGTGTAAATATTTATAGACTCATTCATGTTTTGGGGGGGGGGGCTGTAAGAGAGCTTCAGCATTATGTCTTGTTCGGTTGTATATAGAGGCTGTTGTTTACTGATGGCGTGAGAACAGTTCTCTGGTTGGCAGTCGATGCACATTCATGCGCGTGCATGCATACACACGCTCAGAGGGAGCGAGAGAGGGTAGATGAGAATAACTCTAAATGATTACTCTGCCTCCTTTGCAGTTTCAGCATTATATAACAGGAGCTTACACGGTTTGACAATGGGAAGTGTGTATGTGTGTGTGCCACTGTCACTTTATCATTAATCTCATAGTAGGTTCTCACAAACACAGGGGTTTGCAAGCAGAAAGCTTCTAAGTTGGGAGGAAAAATAAGAGTGGATTTTTTGTGAGAAGGTGAAGGGATTCCTCTGAAAAACGCCGCCCATTCAAGCAGGGCAGCTGCCAAATGCCCTTTTTTTCTAACCCTCTTTTTCAGCCCGTATCTATCACTCATGTTTTTCTGTCTCTTGTTATTTCCTCTACTCTCACTCGGGGACAGAGAGAGAGAAGAAATGAGTGAGTGGCTGTGCATAAATGGCCTTGGCAGCCGAGAGTCCCACAGATTATCCTTTCTTCTCCCTCCGTCTGAGCTCTAAATTGGATCAACTGGCGGTAGAATCAAGGGGCCAAGACCACTTGCTCACTTTCTGATCTTGGTGAGAGATGTTGCTCTCGAGCGCCAATGTGGTTGGCTCCAGTATAGGTCTTTCAGCCATCCGTTTGTGCCGATTTGTTTAGTGATTGTGTCATTTTGACAATATTTTAAAATTTTTTGGACCGTTCACTGGCAGTTTGTGTCACTGCGCACCATTTCGGGGGGAGGGGGCGTGGGTATATCTCGCACGCTTAGTAATGGCCGCGGACTGTCAATCACACTGTGTCGACTCTGCCCAGACTTCATGACCATATAAGGGTCCCCCCTATCCCCTACTGTGCAGTCTCTGGCTCCACATTGTACAACATGGTGGCACAAAGACTGCACATCCACAACTTCAAAACGATTTTCCAAAGCCCATGGGAAGTCAATGGGTGATATCACAGTCACTTTGTCCATTTTATATAGGAGCCTCTGCACCTGCACCGGGCGCTGTCCTTCTCAACACACAGTCATCTAATGGCAGGCAGACCTCGTTCGAGGATGTCTTGTCCTTCCCTGCTGTCCTCATGCCCGCTGCACTCCCCAGGTTGATCGTCAGCGTCGACACTGTTTGGAATAAAACTTTGTGAATGCAGGATAGAAACGCCAAGGACCCGATTATCTCTGGTTACTCTGGTCATTTTTGGAAAATGACTATCATTATTTTCAAATCCTGGTCAAAATGACAAAATGACATTCAGATGTGCAGAATCATGGGTATACTGCCACCGCTGATTGTTCTACCTGAGCTGGTGTCACTCAGAGACTGCTGCCATGGAGCACGTTCCAACGGCATTCAGAAATCATGCACTTGCTGAGCGGTCTTATCTAGTCCCAGGGTATACATACATGCAAATCTTCAATTATTATTAAGTCATATAACTGGATGTTTACTTCAGCAGTACAGGTTAAGGACCTTCTCAATGTTGTGGCCCATCTGGAAATGGAACCCACAGGTTTGAGTCAGAAGCCCTGCTCTGTACTGCACCTTCCCACTGCACATTTATCACATATCCCTTCACACAGACTGATTCACATTTACATTTAGTCATTTCACAAAAGCTCTTATCCAGGGGCAATTACACAGCGTGCATTTTTTTTACATACAATTAAATTATACAGCGGGATATACTGAAGCAATTTAAAAAAGAAACCTTTAAGGGTGCTTAAGGGTGCTCAAGGATGCAACAACAGCGGAGTGTCTTGGTGGCGTAGCCTGTAAGAGCACTGTCCACATGCTCATTGCAAGCCGTGATACGACCTTTGTCGCATGTCTCTCCCTCTCACTTGCTCCCATTCTTCCTGTCTGTTTACACTGTGCTGTCCAACTGAAGCTGAAATGCCCTAAAAAAAGCCCCACCTGGCAATTAAGTCTGCAACCAAGATACAAACACAGTTCCCTATCAATTATATTACTCTGCTGTCCCAAAGTTTGTAGGGTCAAGTAAACATTAAGTGGATAAAGGTCTTATTAAAGATTTTAATGTTAAGTGCCTGTCTCAGCAATCGTTGCCCATCTGGAATTCAAATCCACAATCTTGGTGTCCCAAAGTCCCAAAACCATTAGGCCTCACTTGATGAAGTTTTAGATGATTCATCACATGTTGTGTTATGCTTGTTCCCACAGTGTTGCTGTAATGACGACATGTGATGTATGTCGCTGATCGCATCGACATTTGGTTAATACTTTGGGCATCTGTCGCCCTCTAGTCGCTGAGTATGTCGCTGATCGCATCAACATTTGGTTAATACTTTGGGCATCTGTCGCCCTGTAGTCGCTGAGTATGTTGCTTGGACATATAAATAAATTGAACTTTGACGCTGTCGCTGCCTTTTTTGTTATGGTGACATTTGTCTTGGACAGCGGAGCCTTCTGTTCGAGCTGTCAACTTGCTAGCTTGAACATTAATAATTAGGTACAGTACAATAGATGCCGACAGACTTTGTTGAAAAACTTCTAAATGTGGTCATGGGGTATGTATATAATTATGTCCTTGACCGCACTGACTACAAGGATTTTCTACAAGGAAAGAGATTGCCTGGGCACAAATTCCTGCCGATTTAAACCATTTTCCTAAGCAGGCTACCAGTACTTCTAAGTAACGTTACAAGTAGCGTTAGTTATCTGGAATGAATGTCTTGTTTGGCTAACAGGTTAGCAGACTAGCTGGTTAGATATCTTACCTACCTAGCAAGCATGTGAATAGCATTATAAATTGGTTCACAATTTACAATTAGCCAATTACAATTTACAATTATAAATAGCAGTGCAATTTCACCGATTGATGCTGATCTACTTGTTGAGAATGAGTTACAATCCAACATGGGAAGCAGCTGGCTTCCAATGTTACACATTATCAATCTTAATAGTCATGTGAATAGTTACAAAGACACATTTGTAGCTAGCTAGCAAGTGTTTATGATGGCTATACTCGCAAGTGCAGTCAAGTTATTTACTTTAACAGATTTATCTCTCCTATATTATTAATAGTGGGCTATTGAATTGTACATTACCGTGGGGTTAAGGTCAGTCCATGGGGCGATATTAGCTGATGATGTGTTAGCCTGTGTTGCAGTCTTGGTGCAAAGAGTGACCTGGTCAAATATACCTTATGGAATTCTGATGTAGCGAGTGAAATACCTAGGCTACTCCACATCCTTGAACCTCATTTCTCTAACTAGAGAATTGTACTCCCCCAACGAATGCTGCCTTGTAGCCGGGGCTGGACTGGCTATATAGTCTACATGCCCGCGGGCATGTGGGCCGGTCTAGTTTTGGGCCGGTTTGGGCCGGTATGATTTATTTTTTTTTTTTTAAAACAAAAAAAAAAAACATTTTTAATGTTTTTGTTATCGAGCGGCCCCCAAAAAATGGACAGCGGCCCATTGGCTCATTTTCTATACTGACAGTGGGCCGGCCCAATCAATGTTTTGTATGTATATTGTTTACTTAAATTGTATTAAATAATTTGAATTATTCCTATGACTTTGAGCAGAGCTTTTTCTTTAACAATTACTTAACAGTATGAATATGGGTATTGTTTGCTCAGCAGCCATGTCTCATCACCTTGGAATAAGTTGACAGTGAGTGAGTACACTGATCCACACTTGCATTGGTATACTTGATCTGTCCATGACACTGATGATTTGATGAATGGTAGATATCCATCATATGCATATTGAACAGACTGCAAGGATGTTGTAGTGATGGGTGGTGTCCGACCGATTGTGGTGGGCCGGTCTGAGCCAAATGGCAGGGCCTATTTTTTGCCCCAGTCCAGCCCTGCTTGTAGCTATTTGTATCCCTGACATATGCCCTCCGTGTTTGCTTTCTCCTTTTGAGGAGCAAAGCAACAGACATAATGATAAGTATGAAAGTGGCTTCTTCCTCCATTGTCCTGTGATTGTCTGGAATGTCGTTGGAGTGCATTTATACTTTTTGCGACTGGCAATGTGCACAATCTGGGTCGGGACCAAGGGGCCAAATTGTACAACATGGTGGCACAAAGACTGGGGCTTTCGTTTTGAAGCTCAGTTCCTGGTTGGGCTGGGAGCGACAATTGTGCCCTTGCTCACTAGCGCCACTGCGGTTGGCTCCAGTATAGGTCTTTCACCATGTAAGTCAATGGCAGCAATGTGGTCAAAATATTCAGTGAATGAAGTTTTCACACAAAAAAATGTAATTGCAATAGGTGCCTTTCCTTCATCTAATGCCTCTGCATGTGCTGATTTTTTTAAATATTGTGTCGTTTGGACAGGGTATTAACATTTGTTCAGGACCAATCAGAGGGACAGGTTGAGTCCTCTTCGGCTCCACGGAGCGGACGCAGTTTGTACAAACCGGCGGCCAAAAAGACTTCCGGAGACTCAATTCGGTTTTTACGAGGCCGTGGGAAGGCACTGGGTGACGTCACAGTGACTTTGTCCATATTTTTATACAACCTTTAAGGGTTGTTTCTCCTGACTTTTTTCCCCATAGAGTTCTATAGGAAAATGAGTCCGGAGAAATAACCCTTGCAGTGATCCATCCACATCTACTCCATATCTGGCAACAGAGTGATGGTTTGGGGCTCGTTTGATAGCTCAGACCCTTGAGAACTTACAGCCATTTAGCCAGCCATGTGTTCCATACTGTACCAGTGTAATTTACAGCTGAATCTTGTCTCACCCCCCAATTTCCATAGAGATCCATTCAAATGCAGAGAGGTTATAGTATCGCTTGTAACAGTACCTGAAAATAAGATATTGACAGTTTTTTGATGTTGATGGTCACAGACTTCAGGAAGTAACAGCATGTAAAGGATATGCGACCAAATATGAAATATGATACTTTAAAAATACGTTAAAGCAAAGGGTATGAATACTTATGTAAATGAGAAATTTTATTTTTTTATTTTTAATAAATTTGTAAAAATCTCAAAAAAACTTTTTTCACATTGTCATTATGGGGTGTTGTGTGTAGAATTTCGAGGGAAAAAATGAATTTAATCAATTTTGGAATAAGGCTGTAACAGAACAAAATGTGGAAAAAGTGAAGCGCTGTGAATACTTTCCGGATTCACTGTACCTGGGCGTTTTGGCAGGATTAGCCCTCAGGTGGGGCAGCACTGTGGTTTATCAGCTTGTAACTCAAATGTTGTGGGTTCAATTCCCAGCTGGTGTGCTGCTGTTGTACCCTTGAGCAAGATATTTTACCTGAATTGCTTCAGCAAATATTCTGCTTTATAAATAGATTGGATAAGCGCGTCAGCTACCCTGCTGAAAATTCAATTTTAAGCCAGCCTAAGCTGGTGAAACTGGCTTTAAGCTGTGTTTTATACACTTCTAGCTTGTTTTAGCTGATCAACCAGCTGACCAATCTATAGTAAGCTAGTCCACCAGTTTGGCCACCAGTTTATTCTACCAGCTTAACTAGTTTTGACCAGCCACAGACCAGCTATAACCACTTGACCAGGTAGAATTGTCAAAACAGCTTAAAACCAGTTTAGTATCCCAGCTTGTCTTAGCTGGAATTTTCAGCAGGGAAATAGCAAAATATAAATGTAGGTACGGACAAGCTGGTAACCTTGCAATGAACTCTGGTCCAAAACGTTGTGGGCTCAAATCCTGAATTGGTCCCTTCAGTTGTACAGCAGAGGAAGGGCTCCTCACCCCTGTGGGAAATAATGTTGAGGTCACAAACTGACTGCAAGCATTTTTGTCAGGTTTGAAAATTTGAAATTGTATCTGGCTTCCACTCAGATCCGGTCCTCTGCGCTCTCTCACTTTCTGTGCCTGTCTAAGCACTGTGTGGGTTTATATGGATCCATTTAAATGAAATAACTTACCTATCCTGCCCCCTACTGATACCCTTATCATACTTTAGACATGTCCCAAATTCTCTCTTTCCCCTGGCTAAAAAACTAAGCTTCAGATCCATAACATGTATGCATAAAATGCAATTTGTAGTTAAAAATACATTTTATTTAATATCTATATATTTGTTCATTGTGCAAATTGTTTGCTAGTCTTTAGTCTCTGGCTCCATCACTTTGTGGTTCACATTGCCCCTAGTGGCGGTGTTTCCACATTACAAAAATATGTGCTGTGTACATTTTATAAAATTAACAAGCTCAATTAAAATTTTAATTAGCATTTGCATCCTTTATATTTTTTCATATTTCTGAATTTTCCACAGTGGGAAAAAGTTATCCTAGAGTGTTTTATTTTTTAAAAGATATTCTTATAATGTTTTTTGTTTTTGTTTTATTAAACATTGTTGATTTTGTTTACCTGCCCTTCATAACTTTTTTGTGAACTATGTGGAAATTGTAATTCCTATAGCATTTTTTGTTCAGGTATTCTCTACAGAAAAAGGAGCAATTGTGAAACTAATGCATGTGGTTCGGATCTGATGGTGGTGACATACTCCTCAATTCAAATTTATGAATAGATGGATATAAGTAATTTTATGTAAACTCTCCTGCTAGAAAGTACTTAAAAAGTAAAATTGCATTTACATAGTCTAATTAAATTTTATTTTACAAAACTGGAAAATACAGCTTTGCCTCATTCCCTTTTATGAGAGTCAGATTTATCAATAAAACATTTTTATTGAATAACACATTAATCCTAATCTGAAAAAAAATTGGTCTGCATCTGGCAAAACTAATTTTCTTTCCAGTTCAGGAAATGGCCAGTCAGTGTCTCTGTTTCTCCTATGATCCATATGGATAGATAGATAGAGTAGATAGAAATACCCAACATGTCTTGGGGGGGGGGGTATGATATGCTTACAAAGATTTTACCAAACCTCTCGTGGTCACATTGCTTTCCAGATCAGTCTCAGTGCACAGGATGTTGGTTACTGTATAAATAAGGCTCAATAGTCATCGGCGTTTGTTATTAAGCCGCGTTGCATACAGCCTTTTCCAGAGTGTCAGGTGCAAAGTTACAGCCTGTAAGTGTATAACCTTTTTATGTAAACGACTGTTGTGACTAATAGCATGCTTTTTTGATCACTGTTGTTTTTCTCTCACTCCAGATTGTGTGCTATGACTTCATGTGGCTCGTTTGCATGCATCGGAAGCCCAGCTGTTCCTAATCTGACAGCCTCCCTGGTGCTTGAAGACACACCGGCTGAAACGCAACCTATCAACAACACTTAGGGGTGAAAGAGGAACCAATTCCCAAATTAACACACTACACCCCTAAGCTGGACTGCTTTTGAGACGTTACATTTCAGACATGATTACCTCAGAGCTGCCGGTTATACAGTGAGTATTATTCCCGATTGTTAAAGTTAATGTTCTTTATTTAATTTCTTCCCCCTTGTCTCTCCCTCTGCTATCGGTTTGGGAGAGCGCAGATGAGCATGTGCTGTCCTCCGAAACTTGTTACATGAAGCCGCTGCTTCTTTTCACACCGCAGTCCACAAGTTGAGCTCACACACACATAAGTCAGAGGAAGACACTTCATGTGCAGATTGAACAAGTAGACTGTGTGCGTCTGATTGGCCAGTGGGTGTTGCCACGAGACACGTCATCCCGGCCAACCGAATTCTCCCTGGGTGGCACTCCATAAAGTTGCGTGTTGCCATGTGGGGCTGCTGACCGCAGTCAGCACTGGCGCACTCCTGATTCGATACAGGGGCGAGGGGCAAATCCACACACTGGAACACTGCCTTTTAAATAATGAGCCGCTCAGCAGCCCTGATTAATATTAATTTGTTAGTTTGGTGAAATTGTGCTGGCTCAGCTCTGTCCGTCCCTACTTATTCCCTCCCTCTTCTCTCTGCAGGGAGTCGGCTAATGAGTCGGGTCAGGCCGAAACGGTCAGTCTGAGCGTGAGCGTCAGTGAGTTGGAGGATACTGGAGAGGTCAAGGGGAAGAAGAAGAGGGGAAGACCCGGGAGACCTCCGGTAGGCCCGAAATTCCACTGACTGTTCCTGTCATTTTCATTACACGTGAAACACCCCTGATTTCCTTGTTCAATTTTACATGTAACATCCCTGTTTCCATGTTTTGTTTCTCTGTTTGGTTTCCTGTTGTTCTTATTAATACTCCCTTGCTGTTCATTATTATTATTACAGTGTAATTCTGTATTTCTGACGCAGTCCTGGTATGGTGGATAATTGAAATATTAGCACAGTAGCCTAAGTAGTTTGAAATAATGAATTTGAAATAATGATTTATTAAATACAGCAAAAGTATTTCAGGAGTGTGCAGATTATTCACCTTTCAGTGTTCAACAATCTGCTGATTGGGAGAAAAATGCTTCATGAAGATTTTTGGGAAGATGTGCTGTTTGGGCTGCCATGGTTATCTGCCCTCAGATTAGCATAGCTGTATTGACTCAGCTGCAGTAAAGCAATGCACTGGCTTCCACTGGTTCTCTGGCTTCAATCTCAACTTTTTTGAGGTGCTGTTGACTATACTCTGTATCCAGAAGTGTGGTTTTAACAGTCAAATACATTAATGCAAATCACCAACCAACTCAATTATTGGTTGTTGTTATTATTTTCAATATTAATAGTATTATCTTTCATGTTCCTCAATCTCTCACCTCCAGTCAGCCAATAAGAAGCCTCGAAAGTCTCCAGTGGAGAAGGGCCTGCCGGGGCCCCCCCGTGGGAGGAAAGCCAATGGTGTGACCCAGCAGAATGGGGAGGGGGACCCAGTCACACTATTCGAAGTGGTCAAACTGGGCAAGAGTGCTATGCAGGTAGAGTCCCTAACCCCCCTACCTCCTCTTCCCCTTTGGTTTCTTTACTTTCTCAATTCTTTTACTGCTACATTTTTAAAATTTGTAATTTCATTGTCCTGTTAATGAAAAAGAAAAGAATGTTACTGTATATGGGCCATTCTACAGAAGTCGTGCAAATTGAGGGTTGGAGAAAAGTGTAAATTTGTATTCTTTTTGCAAAATTCTTTTATAATGTATGTGTTACACTTTATCTGAGATACATAAATATACTAGATGTACAGTGCAATCACATGTAATTTTTTCAGAATAAGGATGAATTTACTGACTGCTCCTAAATATGTCACAACCGAAACATGGTGTAAAACCTTCTTTTGAAATAAAATTACATACCCAATTGATAAGTTTAATTCACCCCTTTGAAAATGACATTTTTGAAAAAAAATCTTGACTGCTGTTTAATTTGAATCAATTACCCTGAATTTTTAAATCAAATAAAACATTGGATTAATTAAATTTAGTGAAAACTCCATACAAATGTTCTCTATAAAATGGACAGATTTGATCACATGAATTTCATAGATTCTATTTTAACAAAACAGCAGGTGTTTCGGTTGTGACCACATTGTTGCGGTTGTGACATCTCTTACTGAAACCTGAATTCCAAAGTTGGGACAGTATGTAAAATGCAAATAAAAGCAGAAAACAGTGATTTGTAAATTCTCTTGTCTATATATTTAAATGAAAACGATATTTAAAAGATATTTAATGTTTTACCTTAGCAACTTCATTGGTTTTTGTAAATATACACTAATTCCGAATTTGATGCCTGCACGTTCCAAAAAATTTGGGACAGGGGTATAAAAAAGACTGGGAAGGTTGTGGAATGTTCAAAAAACACCTGTTTGGAACATTCCACAGGTAAATAGGTGAATAGGTGACAGGTCATGCTATCATGACTGGGTATAAAAGGAGCATCCACGAAGGCTCTGGCATTTACGAGCAAGGATGGGTTCGCCACTTTGTGAAAAACTGCATGAGCGAATAGTCCAACAGTTTAAGAACAACGTTTCTCAACACACGATTGCAAGGAATCTAGGGATTTCACCATCTACAGTCCATAATATTAGTAAAAGATTCAGAGAATCTGGAGAAAATGGGCAAGGCCGTAAACCAATATTGAATGCCCGTGATCTTCGATCTTTCAGACAGCACTACATTAAAAACGGCATGCTTCTGTAATGAATATAACCACATGGGCTCAGGAATACTTCAGAATACCATTGTCAGTAAATACAATTTGTCTCTGCATCTACAAATGCAAGTTAAGACTCTACTACCCAAAGCGTAAGCCATATATCAACAACATCCAGAAACGCCGCCGACTTCTCTGGGCTCATCTGACATGGACTGACGCAAAGTGGAAACGTGTGCTGTGGTCTGACGAGTCCACCTTTCAAATTGTTTTTGGAAATAATGGACGCCGTGTTCTCCCGGCCAAAGAGGAAAAGGACCATCTCGATTGTTACCAACACAAGGTTCAAAAGCCAGCGTCTGTCATGGTATGGGGGTGTGTTAGTGCCCATGGGATGGGTAACTTGCACATCTGTGAAAACACCATTAACGCTGAAGGGTACATATGCATTTTGGAGCAACATTTGCTGCGATCTAGACAACCGCTTTTTCAGGGACATCCCTGCTTATTTCAGCAAGACAATGCCAAGCCACATTCTGCACAGCATGGCTTCGTCGTCAGAGAGTGCGGGTGCTAGACTGGCCTGCATGCAGTCCAGACCTATCTCCCATTGAAAACGTGTGGTGCATTATGAAGCCCAAAATATGACAATGGAGACCCCGGACTGGTGAGCAGCTGAAGTCTCATATTAAGCAAGAATGGGAAACAATTCTGCTTTCAAAACTACAACAATTAGTGTTGTCATTCCCAAAAGATTACTGAGTGTTGTTAAAAGGACAGGTGATGTAACACAAAGGTAAACATGCCCCTGTCCCAAATTTTTTGGGAGGTGTTGCAGGCATCAAATGTAGAATGAGCTGAATAAAGAATGAAATGTAGAATAAAGTTGATTAGTTAGAACATGAAATATCTTGTCTTTGTATTGTTTTCAATTGAATACAAAAAGGACTCACAAATCATTGCTTTCTGTTTTTATTTACATTTTATACACTGTCCCAACTTTTTTGGAATTGAGGTTTGTACATGTGCATTGATTGTCTCACTATTTATTTTCTTTAATGAGAATTTACGGACAAGTGTCACCAACCGAAACAGGCCTGTCAAAACAATACCATTTGTTTCGGTAGTGACTGTTTCGGTTGTGACAATTTTGGCTCATTTCAGCCACAAAACAAAAGATTTAGCAAGCACATGGTTAGCAACGACTTCTCTGTGCAGATGCACCTTCCTTTTAATCAAATCTACAGTTATGAAATCAACTTTTTTTCTCTAATATGAAAACTTGGGTGTTTGGGTGTGACGTTTCTTAAAACCACAGACTAATTTTCATACTTTGAAGGACAATTATATCAAAACGCTAAAACCTAGCTACTCACCATGTGGCCTTGATTCATATGAAGGCTGTCTAATTTCCTGGTTAAAAAAAGGGGTGTGTGGCTACAAGCAGGTTCACTGCACAGACTCAAACAGTGTACGTTTCGGTTGTGACGTAAAAATTGGGGACAGCAGATAGGTTTTTTGAATTATAAAATTTATTACAAAATAGATTGCATTATTTTAACTTATATTTGATAAAAATTCACATGCTTTATTGAATGAGACAAGTCAAATAATTGGCAAAAATATTTTGGGTATTATATTTTAATGCACCAGTTTAAGGGTTGATAGTGGGGACAGCCATCTCCCAATAGGAATTTATACTCCCAAGAGAATAAGTGTTGATTTTGGATAAATGTAACTATTATTACTGTAATTTATATCTTGGATTATATTAAAACATAACATGATCTAATGAATTATATAGCATTGAAAGATTTTATTGGTCAATTTCTTACTTTTATCAGAGAGGGACAGCAATTTGCATGACTTTTGTAGAATGGCCCATATATGATAGATATGTTAGTTGTTAATCCATTGAAACTAAGGGATGATTATGTGATCAGATTGAGAGAGCCTGTTTTGGCCAGGCCAAAGGGGAACCTAGTAATCTTTAGGCTAAGTGCCCTGGGGTCTTTAGTGAATCAGGACCTCAGTTAACATCTTTAAAAAAAACTACAGAGAAATCCAAGAAAACTACAGAGCTGCTGTTTTGTTTTATCATCCCCCTACAGTCAGTCGTGGATGACTGGATCGAGTCGTACAAACTGGACCGGGACATCGCCCTGCTTGACCTCATTAACTTTTTCATCCAGTGCTCCGGGTGCAAAGGTAGCCAGCTACTTCTCCCTCATCGACTTTCACGTGTTTTCTCTGTTTATTTATTATTTCCTTTCAATGGACTGTTTGCACTGCTGCAAAATAGTATAATACATAGGGCTCTATTTTAATAAACCAAACGCAATGGTTAACGCAAGAGTAATCGCTTGGCGGTATCGCTCTGAGGGCGTGTCGGCGAGAAATTTGGTAATTTCATGACGGCAATCTTGGCGCACCTTATGGCGGTATTGCTAAAAGGCTGGGTTTAAACGTCAAAGGTGTGTCTCTATGGTAGCCAATCAAATTGTTGTTCTCATGCTTTAAAACGCAATCGCGTTGGAACGCAATCGCTCCATGCAATTTCATAATGAGCAACCCAAACGCACTGGACCGTCAACGACAAGATTTTCCGCACAGGAATCAGACATACTTGCAACAGAAGTACAGGCTAGGACTGTAGTAATTTATGGATCACAATCCACACCACCTCGTCTCCCAGAAGTTCGGAAGGCACGGGAGGAGGTGACGAATGCATTAATTAGCCTACATTAGGTGATGTAGGCATAATTATGATTCAAATGGTAGGCTTATGATTCAACTGTGTCAATGTGTAATTTATATATTATAGGCTAGTGGCCTACATGATCGCAAGTTTCTTGTAAGCTGTCCTGTTTTATTCTAGTAGTTTAAATTAAAATTAATTAATTAATAATAATTATAGGCTATTTGTTCATTAAATGGAAGTGTAATGTTGGCATCACCTATAGACACTACATAGAACTACATGACGAATAAGTTACCAAATTGCCAGAGTCTATTGCGTTTCCGCTAAGAGGTGGTTCCAGCTGATCATAACGCAATGGGTTTTCGTTGGTTCAAATTGTCACTGAGCCGAAAGTATTTTAGAACACGCCCCCGACAGCGCCACCCATCCCACTGCAGCGCAACCGAAAGGATGTTATGTTGAGAATTTGTTGATCCTAGCGGTATTGCTGAGAAACGCCATAGCGCCAGTTTTAAGACGTTGATGCTGTCAACAAGTTTGCGTTTGACTATACCGTCCCCTTGCGCTGGTTTGAAAATAGAGCCCATAATCTGACACTGCTTTTTCATTAAGTACGACTTCAGTTTGAGGCAGTTATCCGATTGTAATAAGTAAATTTTTTCATGCGTTTTTGTTAGAAGACAGACAGGCATTAAATTCTGTTTAACTGTTAAAAGGTACAATAGAGATACAAAGGCATTGCTAGCTTACTCTGAAAGGGTACAGTTGAAGTCAGAAGTTTACATACACTTAGGTTGAAGTAATTAAAACTCATTTTTAACCACTAATATTAGCAAACTATAGTGTTGGCAAGTCAGTTAGGAAATCTACTTTGTGCACGACACAAGTTATTTTTCCAACAATTGTTTACAGACAGATTATTTCACTTTTAATTCACTATATCACAATTCCAGTGGGTTAGAAGTTTACATACACTAAGTTGACTGTGCCTTTAAACAGCTTGGAAAATTCCAGAAAATGATGTCATGGCTTTAGAAACTTCTGATAGGCTAATTGACATCAGATCAAAAATGTCAAAGATCAAAAAAAGCCAAGTTACTCACGCATAGCCTACATAGCGCTGTCCATAAGTTCTTAATTCCAACTTGCAAAAACTAGACCTGCCTTTAAAAGTCTTGATATCAAAATGTGGCCAAGTTACAACTACCAATATTGCCTACCGTAGCTCACACTAAATAAACTAGCTCTATTCCAAAGCAATGCTATCCAAACTTTCCTAAATTATTTAATGCAACTTGGCCCTGTGTTTCTTCATCTTTGCATGTGAAGAGATTGTGCCTCATGGAACAACATATGATTTCAATTAATGTTTTTAACAGTTGCCTGCTTCAGGCAATACCTGCAAGGTAGTCCCCTAAATTCATTTTTCTTGTCACCAACTGATAGAAATGAAATTGTAAAAACTCAGAAACATGAAAACCTCACGCACAGCTGGAGCGGATGATATCTGTAGCTCAATTTTGAAAGCAACCGCAAATTAAATTTCTGACCCACTTGCTCATTGCATAAATTTGTCATTACTCACTGGTATTGTACCTAACAAGTCAAATGTCGCAAGAATTGTTCCAGTTTTTAAGACGGGTGATAAAAATGACATGAACAACTATAGACCAATATCCATATTGCCTTCACTTTCTAAGGTGTTTGAGAAGATTGTCTATACCAGATTGAGTAGTTACATAGATAAATTAAATATTCTGGACTCCTCACAATATGGCTTCAGGAAAAAAAGCACAACATGTATGGCAGTTCTTGACCTACAGGAAAACATCAACGATGCCATTGATAAAGGTGACCTCTCCATGGGCATCTTCCTCGACCTGTCTAAGGCATTTGATTGCATTGACTTTGAGATTCTTTTAACCAAATTAAACTATTATGGTGTCAGAGGCATAGCTCTTAGTTGGTTTAAAAGCTACATACGTATATGGAAGACAACAATATGTATGTATAAATGGTCATAAATCCCAAAATAAATTCATTAACTATGGGGTCCCCCAGGGCTCAATTTTGGGGCCTCTTCTTTTCATCTTGTATACCAATGATTTTGTCAACTCTTCTCAAATCCTACATAAAGAACTTTTTGCTGATGATACAAATTTGCTTCTGTCATCCAAAGATCCATTTCTACTTCAAGAAATTATAAATAGGGAGATGGAGAAGGTGGATACCTGGTTCAGATGTAATAAACTCTCCCTCAACATAAAAAAGACTAATTATATAGTATTTTGCTCTAATAAAAATAAAACTAACACAGAGTTTATCCGTCTTGCAATAAATGGGCAAGAAATCAATAGAGTAGCTTCCACAAAATTCCTGGGGGTCCACATCGACGAATTCTTGAATTTCAAGTACCATATTGATCATCTTATAAAAATACTATCTAAATATGTTGGCTTGTTCTTTAAATTAAGACACTGTCTCCCACATTCAGCCCTGCTCACCTTATATACGTAAATCTCTATTTGAACCTCACTTAAACTACTGCAACATCATATGGTCCAACACCTTTCCCAGTTACATTAAAAAACTACAGACATTACAAAATAAAGTTATACGCGCCATATCATGGTCTGACTACAGAGAGCCCACTGGACCTTTATTTAGCAACCTTGGACTATTAAAGCTTGCAGAGCTAAATGTGTATGAAAATGCTACTATCATGTATCAAGTAGTGCACAGGATCAACCACCGGTTAAACGAGCTCGTCCCTATCTGCCGTCCCCTGCATGCACATGACACCAGAAAGAAACATCTAATCAAAGGGAAAAAACGAAAGCTAGAATGTACCAGTCTGAGTGTACTGTGCAGGGGTCCGCAAATATGGAACGAACTCGACGACTCCATAAAAATGTCCCAGTCTGTCTCCCTCTTTAAATGAAATGTAAAAAAGAAACTCTTGTCTTCATATAACTGATGATTGTCTACAGAAAATTACACCCCTCTCTGTACTATTATATTATATTGTACTATGTCTTGTCCTGTGTCATGTCTCATATAACATGTTTTGTTTTGTTTTTATAGATGTATTTATTTGTTTTGTTTTTGCTGGGTTCCCCTCTCAAAAGCAGCGGCTGCGGCTTATTTTGGTTTTCCTTTCATACTACCTCAATTGATTACTACATGATCTGTATGATGCTTGATTGACCTCGTATGAATAAAAATATATCGTAATCGTAATGAATAATTACACTCCAGAAAGGATATGGTTGTACTTTGTTGGCAAGTTTACTTTAGAAAATGTACAGGTTTTAAAATGTTAACTGCTGCTACAGCATTCTTTACAATTCACAAACAGACATTTATATGAAGAAACATCATGTACAATAGAGAAAGGGGTGATGAGTAAATAAATGCAGATAAAAATGATGATGATATTTGCAAACAGAATTTTGTGAACACAAGGATATCTATGCTCTGTAGGACCACACAGGTTTTGATAGAAATCCAAATAAATAAATCAATAAATACATAATAATAATAATTATAATAATAATAATAACAATACATTTTATTCATTCTGTGCTTTTCATAGACCCAAAGCAGTGGATGCAGACAATTGTTCAAACATGCCCTATAGTGTAGTCATTTTTCTGTTTAATTTAACATCTGAATCAGAGTATTTCCACTATAAATTATTTTCATTTTGCAGTTTGATGTGGCACATACAGTTTCATTGACCACATTCTCTTGAGATGGTAAGATGAAGAAACACCGGGCCAAGTTGCATTAAATAATTTAGGAAAGTTTGGATAGCATTGCTTTGGAATAGAGCTAGTTTATTTAGTGTGAGCTACGATAGGCAATATTGGTAGTTGTAACTTGGCCGCATTTTGATATCAAGACTTTTAAAGGCAGGCCTAGTTTTTGCAAGTTGGAATTAAGAACTTATGGACAGCGCTATGTAGGCTATGCGTGAGTAACTTGGCTTTTTTTACGTCGTAGATGTTTTGATCTGATATCACTTATTTTTTATAGCTAACTAATAATGAATAATGCATGAAGATAAACACGGAGAGAGACATGCATTCCAAAGAAATGTATGCAGACATTCGCTTAACCATAACGCCCTCTATTGACAAGAATGAGAACAGTTATCCTATTACAGACAGAACACAATTACATTAAAAGAGTTTGTAGATGAGCAGTATTTAATGTGTAATGAAATACAATGAACAGCACCACCTGAGCTATGGATCATGAAGAAGCATGTAAATTAATGAACCAAGTCTACATGGAGACATACATGCACAATGGGCTAGACGCAAACACATTCTAGCTGAAAGACATACAGCCTAAATAGCTAGTACAGCCTAAATAGTTTGCATCAGTAAAATATGGAAATACAGTTTTAAAATAGGGCTATTAGTATTCTATGAAATACATTTGACGTTAGGCTATTCAACACTGGATTGCCGGATGCGTAACTCCAACCTTCCATGTGTGGGCTACGAGCTAGCGAGCGAGCTAGTGAGTTCATAAGCACAGCAGTTAGGCTATTCAACACTGGATTGCCGGATGCGTAACTCGTAAACAGCTAGGTTTAGTTTCGTTTTCTGTAGTGCAATGAATGTAGGCTATAATGCATGTTGATTCGCTTTGTAGTAGCCTAGCTTGTTTCTGCTTCCTGACGAGAAGCAGGAAGTAACGTTGGCGAACAAGCTTTATTGGACACCCCATATTTCCCAGGAATCTTGGCCAGAAAGAAAACAGTAGATACTACTAAGAAAGTACATACCAGAGATTATTCTTCTTAATAATAATAATAATAATAATAATACATTGGACTTATATAGCACTTTTCTGGCTACTCAAAGACGCTATACATAAAAGAATAAGTCAATAAGTAAATAAGTAAAATAAATAAGATAAATAAAATAATTAAAAATCCAAAAAAATTAATAAAAGATTAAGATAGTGTGAGGTAAAAACAACAGAAAAAGGGGGGGAGGGGGGATTAGCTGGGGAAAGCAAGTCTGAAGAGGTGGGTTTTAAGGGCGGTTTTAAAGGAAGAGAGGGTGGGGGCAGCTTTGATGTGGGTTGGAAGTGCGTTCCACAGAGAGGGGGTGGAAACTGAGAAAGCCCCAGGTTTGGCGCTTGGTCCTGGGGGTTTGGAGGAGGTTAGCGTCACCGGACCTGAGTGAACGGGAGGGAGCATGGTGGTGAAGGAGGTCGGAGAGGTAGGGGGGAGCTAGGTTTTTAAGGGCTTTATAGGTGGTGAGAAGTATTTTGAAGTTGATTCTGTGTCTGACTGGGAGCTAATGAAGGTCCTGGAGGACTGGTGTAATGTGGTCTCTGGAGCGGGTACTGGTGAGCAGGCGGGCAGCGGAGTTTTGTACATACTGTAGTTTATTGAGGACTTTGGTAGTGGTGCCGTAAAAAAGACTGTTGCAGTAGTCAAGCCTGGATGTGATGAAAGCATGAATGAGTGTTTCTGCAGCAGTGAATGACAGTTTGGGTCGAAGACGGGCAATATTACGGAGGTGGATGAAGGCAGTTTTTGTGATCTGGTTGACATGGGGCAAGAAGGAGAGGGTGGGGTCAAGGATGACTCCGAGGTTACGAACTTGGGTGGAGGGGGTGACAATGGAGCCGTCTATACTGAGTGAAAAGTTTTGTGCGGAGTGGATAAGGGAGTCTGGACCTATGATTAGGACTTCAGACTTATTGCAGTTAAGTTTCAGAAAGTTTGTTTGCATCCATTTATTAATGTCAGTCAAGCAGGTAGTGAGGGTGGAGTGGGTGGTAGCGGTGATGGTTTTGGAGGGGAGATAAAGCTGCGTGTCATCAGCATAGCAGTGGAACTGAATGCCATGGCAGCGAAGGATCTGTCCAAGTGGGAGCATGTAAAGGATGAAGAGGAGGGGACCAAGCACCGAGCCCTGGGGGACACCATGGGTAACAGGAGCTGAGGTTGATTGACAGTTATTTATAGAAATTAATTGATGTCTGTCAGAGAGGTAGGATCTGAACCAGGAGAGGGCAGTGCCAGTGATGCCAAGGGTGGATTTGAGACGTGTGATGAGTGTGGAATGGTTGATGGTGTCAAAAGCAGCACTGAGGCCGAGGAGGATGAGGATGTTGAGGGAGCCGGTGTCAGAGGATAGCAGAAGGTCATTAGTCACTTTGATGAGGGCAGTCTCTGTGCTGTGTTTGGAGCGGAAACCAGATTGGAAATGTTCGTAGAGGTCATTTGAGTCCAGATAGGAAGTGAGTTGCTTGGCGACGACTCGTTCCAGAACTTTAGACAGGAAAGGCAGGTTGGAGATGGGCCGGTAGTTGTTAGGGGAGACAGGGTCAAGACCAGGTTTTTTGAGTATGGGGGTGACTGTGGCAAGCTTTAGGGTAGAGGGGACGTGGCCAGAGGAGAGGGAGGAGTTTACAATCTTAGTGATGAGTGGGCAGAGAATGGGGAGGCAGGCCTTGAGGAGGGTGGTTGGGAGCGGGTCCAGGGGGCAGGTTGAGGACTTCATGCCTGCAACCAGGCATATTATTATAATAATTAAAAGTGTTTGCAGTAAGCTACATTATCAGCAGAGTAGCGTAGACTAGAGCCACATTCGGAAGCTATCTATTTATTTATAAGTGACTAACCATGAATCAGATATGTTTGGGAATTGGCGGTTTATAAATCCGATCGCTTAAAGACTTGCAGCTTAAAAGAGGCTATCCTCAATTCTTAATGTAGGCTATTATCGTAAATTCTTAATTTTCCTAGTAGTTCATTTTATGGTGACCTTGTGTTATGTGTGAAAAGGATAAAGTGAACAGAGCTGAAGTGAAGAAATTAATGAATAAAGAAATGTTGGCCGAGGCAAGGGGTTTCCACAGTCAGTCAGTCATGACCGCAAGAGCAGAGCGTAACACCCTCCCCAAACCAGACAAAAGCGAGCGTCCGGTTTGGGGAGGGTGTGATATAATACAAGTGAAACATTGAACAGTTAATATTGTAAACCTCTTTTGCCTTTGCCATAAAAGTATGTTAATGTGTCAATGTGAAAATAATAACAGTCTAAGAAATTAAAAGTACTTAACAGTTGCACATTGTTTTTGTGGAAAATACACATGTGCCCTGCTGGGCTTGAACCCACTATCCACTGTGTGAGAGACTGCAGTTTTAACCACTAAGCCACAGTAGCTTCTTGGAAAGCATGAAGCCATTAGCTACATTAACATTAAAAAAAAACATTAGTATGAAGCGTTTTTATTGGACGATAAGCTTGATGAGCAGGTATACGGACCATACCCTCAAATAATAATTCTCCCCATTGGATAACATCGCGACGGAGGCAGGCAGTTTGGCAGGAAAATGGGAAGAAGAAGAAGAAGAAGAAGAAGAAGCGGAAGAGGAAGGAGAAAAACGGCAAAATAACCCAAGTTTGGGGCTTTATTGTGTGTATGTGTGAAGCTGTATCTGAATGCTGTGTGGTTACATGAGGTCAGAACATACAGAAGTTAATGCTTTTAAGGGCTGAGAGTCTATGGTCATTGTGGTTACTTCTGTAGGAAACCCTGAAAAGTGCCAAACTCTCGGTGCTGTATAGGTATGGGGCATGCCTCACCAAGCCGTAACTTGGCGGATGGCATACCTGCCATCCCAGTTATTTGAGTCAATTGGAAGTGTACCTGTGGATGTATTTTAAGGCCTACCTTCAAACTCAGTGCCTCTTAGGGCTGTCATACGATGGTTCGATATTCGAATGCTATTCGACTTGTAAAAAAAAAAATTACGTTCGAATCTGAAAATGAACATGCAAAAAAAAAAAATGCAACGTCTCTTTATCGCAGATAAAAGTGTCTGGCTGCATTCGAATAGTCAAAAAAATAGCTCCTTTTTCCTTTCAGTTACGCTAGATTCCTTGCAACTTTTCCGTGCCCTCGCCAGAAAACGTCATGGGGTTCAAGGAAAAGTTGGAAGGAGAGAATTAACAAGGAATCTAGCGTAACTGTGGAATTCGAACCTCCTTCTCTACCTTGTGTCATGGTGCGGCGTCCAGTCGTATTGACGTGAATGGTCAACATAGCGAACTACAACTTTACGACAAAAGGCGCATCATTGCCGTCTGCATTTCACTTGAACCGTTCGTTTTTATCTCAGCAAAATTTTGCGTCTTAATAAATTTGGTGTATTGTCTGATTGTGTCATTGTTTCTTTACTTTCTATTATAAGCCAATACTAACCAACAATACTACCTATTCACATTTAGATTTCTGGCATTTCTCAGATGTTCGCCTTGTTTGAATTCGGTAGGTTCCGGAAAACTCCGATGCTTATGAAAACATTGGCGGCATTGCATTGTGGGATCCGAATACTACCTTCCTTTAGAAAAGGATAGTCCAGAGCATCCTTTGTGAAAGGACGGATAAAAGGAATTGTGAAGCTCCTTTCCTTCTCAATATAAGAAATTCGAACGGTCCTTAGCATGGCTGCCCGGAAACTATTTCCGGTTCATGCGATCTAAAGGATCCTTCCTTGCTCAAATTTGACTATTCGAATGCAGCCTCTGTCTTCCTTTCAACTTGGGTTGTGTTAAACCAAAAATATATCTCTAATTTTAATGTCTCCTCTGTTGAAAACGGAAGACGCTGCATATGGGTCATTGCTATGCTTGTACTTATGGCAAGCCGTTTTAGCTTTTATTCAACTTGTTTTTGATATCAATAATTCTATTTGAACTAGTTGTAATTCCAATTCTTTATATCAAGAATTACATTTGAACTAGTTGTAATTCCAATTCTTGATATCAAGCATTACATTTGAACTAGTTGTAATTCCAATTCTTGATATCAAGCATTACATTTGAACTAGTTGTAATTCCAATTCTTGATATCAAGCATTATATTTGAACTAGTTGTAATTAAAGTGGGTTTCCCATTCATTTCAATGGTGCCTTTCATTTTTGATATCGAGAATTGAATTTGAACTAGTTCAAATGTAATTCTTGATATCAAGAATTGGAATTACAACTAGTTCAAATGTAATTCTTGATATCAAGAATTGAATTTGAACTAGTTCAAATAGTCATTCTTGATATCAAGAATTGAATTTGAACTAGTTGTAATTTCAATTCTTGATATCAATTATTACATTTGAACTAGTTCAAATTCAATTCTCGATATCAAGAATTGAATTTGAACTAGTTCAAATTGGAAAAGCTAATTATAATATATTAATGATTCCTTGTAGTTAGAACAGCAAACTTAGTTCAGACCATAGACAGTTCAGACTGAGGGGCAGGATGCAAGCGACAGAAGAGCCGCAAGTTTCTGTTCCAGATTTTAACCCAGTTTACAGGGCCGTTGTTTCGGCAAGATGACAACTGTCTTGCCCAAGGACAAGCGACGGATCAACCCTTCTAGCTTCTGTTCGGACGAGTTTCTGTCGAGGTGGTCCCAGCAATATCAGGAGTCGAGGTAAGTTATGTCATATCTCTGGTTAGCTAATATTATTTAGAATCAAGGCAAGGAAATAGCTCATCGAGAGGAATGGTCGAGCTGCAGTTGATGTGCAGCATATTGCTAACGTTAATATGAGTTAAGCGAATAGGTCTAATAAATAGTCAAGCATATAATAGGCTATATAAAATACTTTAAAAAAAAAAAATACTTATAAAAATATTCGTCAATACTGAAAACTTTAACTAGCTGACTAGCTGCACGTGTTGCCTAGCTGAGTGGTAAGTTGGCTAACATTTATGTTTTGTTTGCTTCACATACATTAGCACATACTATAACTTTTTATGGCAATCACGACATTAACATAAACTACACAACCCGTTATTAATGTGTTTACATCGTGCCAGACGATGTACTTATGAAAAATAAAAATTTGGAAGGGTAACGAGCCAGGGGTACCCTACGTTACCCCCGTCAGCTATTTATTTTGTGTTGAACGTTACCGAAGTGTAAAGTCTTTTAGATGTATTGCATTCACAAAAAATAATCACACCATGGTTCTTCTAAAAATAACCTCTCATCAAAAACCTCTCATAAACCTACTACCTGACATTGTTCCTTTGTATAAGGAAACTCTATATTGCCTGCTAAATAACTCAATGTTCCTCTCGATCTTTTCATTGTTATGTCCAGTCACGTGTGTATTCTGTAGTTTATTGTGTATAGTCAGTTTCAACCAGTTATTTCATACAGCTCCAAGCACGTGCTCTCTCCCTTGCTCTCTATCTCTTTCTTTCTCTCTCTCTCTCCACCAAATCTTTTATCTCTACTACTTACCCATCTAGTTACTTCTCCTCTTCCCTCCTTACCCCATCTTTATATATCTTTATCTTACACCACAGACAGAACTCTCTTTTTTTTTCCTTCCTCCCTCTTCCCTTTTTATTTATTTCATATTTTATTTTTTCAGAACAAGACATACTCAATACACAACCATGCAAACGCTCAACTTGGTAACATGGAATATACGTGGCTTCCGCACTCAGTCTAAAAGAATTACAACCATCAGTCATCTTCTAAAATTAAAAGCTGATATGTGTTTCATACAAGAAACACACCTAACAAACTCAGAATTACAATATCTCAAATTTAAACAATTTGATAAAATATTTTCTTCAACTTACAACAGTAAACAAAGAGGTGTTTCAATTTTAGTAAATAAAAACATTCCATTTGTCCATAATACATCTATTATTGATCCAGAGGGAAGATTTATCATCATTAATGCATCCATTAACCACACAACATTTACGGCCCCAACAATGATGACCCATCCTTTTTTCATAACCTTTTCTCCTTACTATGTGACTCAACAAATATAATAATAGCTGGAGACTTCAATACTGTTATCAACCCCATAATTGACCGCTCAAGTACCTCCGGTAGCTCAAGAAACTGGCACTCCACTGAAACTATAAAGCAATACATGAACGATTGTGGACTTGGCGATAGTTGGAGAATGAGAAATCCATCACTGAAAGAATATTCATATTTCTCCTCCCTCCATCAATCCTCCTCCAGAATTGACTTTTATCTTATAAGCAACTCGTTCACCCAATATATCAGAGAAAACACAATTCATTCAATCATGATCAGTGACCACACTCCCGTTTCCTTATCAATAAACACCCAAGTACATATTAAGCCTCCTACAAGATGGCGATTCAATACATCACTTTTAGAAGATCCTGATTTCAATGCAATGTTTAAAAGAGAGTGGTCATCCTTCCTGGAGATGAACGACTCTCCAGAAATCTCACCATCACTGTTATGGGAAACAGGCAAAGCTGTAATGAGAGGTAAAATCATATCATATTCATCATATAAGAAAAAACAGCAACAAGAACTGGAAAATACATTAGAGCAAAGGATTAAACATCTAACAAGCCAATATATCAATAACCCCAGTGAACAAATACAAAATGAATTGAGGCAAATTAAAACCCAACTAGAAAGCATTATACACAAAAAAACACAGTTCATTATTCAACAACTCAAATATGAAAATTTGCAATACAGTAATAAGTCAAGTAAATATCTAGCAAATCTACTACAACGCAAAAACGAGAAAGCAATTATCCCGTCCATACTCAACTCTACAGGTACTATTACCCAGAATCCACAGGATATAAATAATGTCTTTCAAAACTTTTACACCAACCTATACTCCTTGGATCATGAACCCAATCAGAAATAGATACCTTTCTAAACAACCTAGACTTACCAACACTACCTAGAGAGCAAGTAAACATTTTAGATGCACCCCTTACCTCTGAATAACTTAATAAAGCCCTGGATAAAATGCCAAATAACAAGTCACCTGGACCAGATGGTTTTCCAGCTGAATTCTATAAATACTTCTGGGATATTTTTTCACCACTATTTTATAGAGTAACTACAGAAATCAAAACTACCTCCACCATACCCAGGCACATGAATACCGCGGTAATGACACTCCTATTAAAACCTAATAAAGACCCAATCCACCCTTCTAGCTACCGCCCTCTTTCACTAATCAACACTGACTTAAACATTATACTAAAACACTAACGACCAGAATAGAGACAGTCACCCATATGCTAATTCACCCTGACCAGACAGGCTTCATCAAAAACAGATATGCCTCTGATAGCATCCGTAGGCTTTTTAACTTAATCAATATCTCACAAAAAAAACAAAAAAAAAACATAATTGTGTCTTTAGATGCCGAAAAAGCATTTGATAAAGTAAACTGGACCTTTCTATTTAGCACCCTGCGCAAGTTTGGCTTTGGAGAGTCGTTTATCCATTGGATAAGAACACTGTACACATCACCTAGGGCCACAATAATCACAAACGGGGTCACCTCACCGAGCCTCACACTTCATCAGGGAACCAGACAAGGATGCCCACTCTCACTATCACTATTTGCCATTTTTATTGAACCACTCGCAGCAGCAATACGACAAAACAATAAAATCAAAGGAATTCAGGACGCCAATTCAGAACATAAAATTAGTCTTTATGCAGACGATTTATTATTGTACTTACAGAACTCTTCTGTGTCACTACGGGAAACTTTCAATATCATTAACAACTTCTCCACAATCTTACACTACACAATAAACTGGAATAAATCAACCATACTGCCATTGTCTGATGACGCCTGGGATTCTGCAACCCAAGATTTTCCCCTCCCACTTCACATTGGCAATATAAAATATTTAGGCATTAATATCTCTTCCAGGCTGTCAGAGCTCTTCAACCTCAATTACACCCCTTTGCTAAAAAAATAGAAGATGACCTCAAATGCTGGACCAAGCTCCCACTCACTCTCCTTGGACGAATTGCTACAGTTAAAATGAAAACCCTACCTCAGATTAATTATTTGTTTTCAATGCTCCCAACCACCCCCACCGACAAATGGTTCAAAACACTTGATTCATTAACAACTCAATTTTACTGGAAAAACAAAAAACCAAGAGTTTCACTTACAACATTACAAAATGGAAAATTACAAGGCGGCCTAGAAGTACCAAACTTTCTCCACTACTTTTTGTCAAATCAACTCCAATATTTATTCAAATGGACCCAAAAGCACAACTTCAATAACCCATGGCTAGAATTGGAACAAAATCAATGTAAAACCACCTTAATAGCAGACCTTCCATTCCTACCACAATCAATCAAGAAACTGAATTACTGTAAGAATATCACAATATCTTCAACTCTGACAGCCTGGTGGAAAACCAACAAAATCACTAAATCATCGCTAGCACCATGTAGATACACCCCAATTTGGCACAACCCAGACTTCCAACTGCACCACACCCCTGTTTACTTTCCAGCATGGCAACAAAAGGGAATCACTCATCTCCATCACCTATTCCAAAATAACCAATTTATATCATTCAATACACTAATCCAGAAGTATGGGGTTGGAAGAGATCAGTTCCTCCACTACCAACAATTAAAATCCATAATTAAATCTAAAATTAACATAACCAACAACACACTACAACCTTCTAAGCTAAGCGACGAGATCATGAAAATCACAAATTCAAAAAAAATGATCTCAAAACTTTATAAACTTATATCCATATCAGATGCCTCCATAACACTCCCAACTACAAAATGGGAAAATGACTTGGCTCTCTCTCTCAACCGTGATTTCTGGATACAAATCTGTAAAAACATCTTCTCGATGACCACTAACACAAATTTACAACTTATACAATATAAAACTATCCACAGAACCCACATCACTCAAAGTAAAATGTTTAAAATGGGATTTGCTGACACAGACATCTGTTCACAATGCACTCTGAGCAGCACAGATGATTATTTTCATGCCACTTGGGCCTGCCAACCAGTTCACTCCCTTTGGATAGCAGTAATTGAGAAACTCTCCACTATCTTGGATTGCAGAATCCCATTGTCCCCATCACTCTGCCTGCTGGGAGATATTACACAAGTCACCCTCCCAACTAAATACAGAAACCCATTACTTATTTCTCTAACTATCGCTAAGAAAATAATCTTTCAAAACTGGAAATCTAAAAAATCTTGTCACATCACTCACTGGATCAACCTACTTACAGAACACATTTCTATAGAAAGAATAACAGCCTCCAGAAAAAACAATATATCAGTCTTTAATGAAACCTGAAATACATTCTTAACTCATCTAAACAGAACTCATAACAGAACTCATCCAAAAACCAAACCCACGCACATGACCGTATTTATTGATTTTTTTCCCCACATATCAATTTGCTCTACATGTTTGCACCCTCTGTTTGTTTACACTACATATCTGTAGCCACTGCAACCACGAACAAAATCTGCTGTATTTTCTATATGCTATTATATCTATTCATTTTTCAGTTTTCTCCCTTTTTTAAAAATTTTTTTTTTTTCTTCCCTCTTCTTTATTTATTTATTTATTTATTATTATTATTATTATTATTATTATTATTTTCCTTTTCTTTGATTAACTTTTCTTTCTTATTTTTCTTATTATTATTAATTTTTTTGTGTGTTGTTGTTATACCCTTCCCTCTCAGAGGCTTTAGCACAACATTGTTATGAAATATAATTACAAATAAAAATAAAGCTGTCCTCCCAAGAGGGGGGGGGGGGGGGGCTGGTGGCGTTACCGAAGTTAGTGCTATGTGTAAACTACCTCCCATAGCAGTCTCTGTAGGTGAATAGTGTCCAACTGGCTTGCTAACATATTAACGTTAGTTCAAATGTCTCCTCTCTTTTCAAGGTACGTACGCTTTTTGTTTTAATTTTGGATTTAGTTTTTTTATATATATATATACAGTGAGCACCATAATTCATTGGACAGTGACAATTGTTTTGTTATTTTGGTTCTGTACTCTAGCACTTTGAGTTTGACAATGAGGGTATAATGACAATGAGGTTGAGGTGCAGACTGTCAGCTTTAATTTGAGGGTATTTTCATCCATATCTGCTGAACCGTTTAGAAATTATAGAACCTTTTGTACATAGTCCCCCCATTTTCGGGCATCAAAAAATATTGGACAGTTTAACATAATGTAGAATAAAGTAATCATTTTTAATATTTGGTCGGATATCCTTTGCATGCCATGATTCCTGATGTCTGTGACCGAACAACATCAAAAGACTCTTGATATCTTATTTTCTGGTACTCTTACAAGCGATACTATATTATACTCAATTATTGTTAAGTAATGATTTAATGTTAATGTGTCATGTAATATTGCATGCATAAGGTTTAAGACGATAATGTTAAACAAAACAATAAGATGTGTATTTCTTACAATTAGTGTAGTGCAAACACCACTGACAGAATTCATATTGTTCAATTTTTAGAAGGTAAAATGCACATATCTGTAAAAATATGTAGACAATATCAACATTTGCTATTGTAATATTAGCTGTGTATTTATCCACACACAGATAGCATATTATTTAAACTGCAAATGCATTAACTTTGGTGTCCATATATTTGTATTTATATGTGCCTACTTTTTCATTGCAGATTGACAGCACCCATGCATCTGGAATCAGAACCACTGGTTACTACGTTTCATACTTGTATTCTTGGTTAAAATACTTTTAAATTTCAAATTAAAATATTTTGACCCTAATTTCTTGTCATTGTGTGTATTTTAGATATCTATATGTGTTTACAGACACGTGCACATTTTGTAGCATGCACAAGTGTTGTTAAACTTTGTAAGATACACAATGCATTATTGTACTTAAGAGATTGTACTGAACTAGATTTGATGAAAGCTCATAATGGTGTTTGTATGTGTACACATTTAAATATAAATGAATAAATATGAATATATACCCCGATGTGAGACTAGTGGAAACCATTAAAACCATCACACCCTGATGGGAGACCAGTGGGAACCATTAAAACCATCACATTCTGATGGGAGACCAATACCAAGATGTCCCAATTCCCATCACGTAATGGTTACCATTACGTGATGGTTTCTAATGTTTTTTCTAGCAGGGTAACTGTTGGTCAATCTACCTGTGCGAATGCATTGGGCCAAGTAGGAAACAACAGCTGGCGCATCAATGTCAAGGGAGGCCCGAAGAGCAGTTAGACTCTGCACCAATTCGCTAAATGTCTCCAACCTCAAATAATTTTCTATACGTCGCAAGTTTGCAATCAGAGAATCTACTGTCATCAGTTCACCGACTCCAGCGCTCCCCCGCTGGAAGCTTTGTTCGATTGTCATGACCCTTCTCCTGATTCGACGGAGCACCAAGTCTGCCATTCTAAATTGGGGCCGGAGACAAAGGATAGACTCTCTGTGTTTGAGACTTCCGTAGCTTAGGAAGCAAAGTTTCAAAGTGTCCTACTAATAGACTGTAGAAAAATACTCATGGGTCCTAATGATCCTACTAAACCCCTTAATCCTAATTAAAGGAAAAAAACAAACATCCTGTCGTAATTCCTTAGTAAGATTGATACCTCTGTCTCACTTTATCAAAACCATAAATTTACATAGCAACTTTCTTTGTTTGCATTTTCAAGTCTGGTAAAGGTATAATCATAAACGTATAATTAATGAGCTCCCTGCTAGAAAAAACATTAAAAACCATCAGACAATTCCTAATGGTTTTAATGGAATTTCATGTTTTTGTGATGGATTCTGCTGGTTTCTGATAGTCTTTATTGGTAATCCAGTGGCTTCTAATGGTCATCTGGTGGTGCTCTGTTGGACTCTAATGGTATCTGTGGAGATTTTGATGGTCTCTAATGGTTTGTAATAGTAACCTGATGGGAGACCAAAACCAAGATGTCCCAATTCCCATCACGTAATGGTTACCATTACGTGATGGTTTCTAATGTTTTTTCTAGCAGGGCTAGCCTACTCCACGATCTCTTGCACACTGTCCCACTCTCCCGACCTTATCATAAAATTATTGTAGGCTTTATTTTTCACGAGAAGTGTATTTTTCAGTGTTTTTCCCCTGTTGGTGCTTGGCCCTTTAAGAAAGTCACAACGCAAATGTCACACATGGAAATGAAGCTCATTAACATTAGAACTAGTAGAAATTGCATTCTTGATATCAAGAATTGGAATTATAACTAGTTCAAATGTAATTCTTGATATCAAGAATTGGAATTACAACTTGTTCAAATGTAATTCTTGATATCATGAATTGGAATTACAACTAGTTCAAATGTAATTGTTGATATCAAGAATTGGAATTACAACTAGTTCAAATAGAATTCTTGATATCAAGAATTCGAATTATAACTAGTTCAAATTGAATTATTGATATCAAAAACAAGTTGAATAAAAGCTAAAACGGCTTGCCATATGTACTGGACGGATACGGCACTTTCATTTAATAGCAGATTGAAAATCAAATGTAGGCATATTCGTCGAGCTTTAAAGAGCCAATAATTCAACAGCAGCAGCATGGCAGAGAGTTCGGAAACCAGCTTGGCCGCGGAGAGAGTGATTAGCACTCCGAGCAATCTAAAAAGCCCCGTTTGAAAGTACTTCTGTTTTTGGTCAGTGAACGGCAAAATTGTGGAACCTCGAGACGAAGTTGTATACAAGCTACGTAAGCTACAGATGGCCTACATTAAACGTTAAAACTATGACATGTTAAACGTTAAAACTATGCTGATCACAGTTCCCTCTCCATAAGGTCAAAGATGGTACTTTTCTGTTTTTAATAGCAGTTTATTGTAAATGATCCCTCAGGATCTAAATTCTTTTTAGTAACATTTCTCAAAATTGTGTGCCATAATTTTATTCAAACAAAAGCATTATAAAAGTGTGCATGTAGATTTTAAAGACATCTCGAATGTTAACAGGTTTTTTTTTCAAACTTCACGTTTATGTTCAAATAAAATGTAGCTACCTATACTAGTTATGTGTCTCATTGTATTGGTTTGCCCTCTTGTGGACCTAACGCACAATAACACAGTCGGAAAGTTGGTCAAATTGTAACATTTTAAAATTGTAATAGATATTTGAATATATTCGAACTTATGTGTTTTTTCTTAAGGAATATTCGAACGTGATTTTTGGCCAATGTTGACAGCCCTAGTGCCTCTTTGCTTGACATTATGGGAAAATCTAAAGAAATCAGCCAAGACCTCAGAAAGAATATTGTGGACCTCCACAAGTCTGGTTCATCCTTGGGAGCAATTTCCAAATACCTGAAGGTACCACGTTCATCTGTACAAACAATAGTATGCAAGTATAAACACCATGGGACCACGCAACCGTCATACCGCTCAGGAAGGAGACGCGTTCTGTCTCCTAGAGATGAACGTGCTTTGGTGCGAAAAGTGCAAATCAACCCGAAACAACAGCAAAGGACCTTGTGAAGATGCTGGAGGGAACCGGTACAAAAGGATGATATCCACAGTAAAACGAGTCCTATATTGACATAACCTGGAAGGCTGCTCAGCAAGGAAGAAGCCACTACTCCAAAACCAAAAAAAAGCCAGACTACAGTTTGCAACTGCACATGGGGACAAAGATCTTACTTTTTGGAGAAATTTCCTCTGGTCTGATGAAACAAAAATTGAACTGTTTGGCCATGATGACCATCGTTATGTTTGGAGGAAAAAGGGTGAAGCTTGCAAGCCGAAGAACACCATGCCAACCATGAAGCACGGGGGTGGCAGCATCATGTTGTGGGGGTGCTTTGCTGCAGGAGGGACTGGTGCACTTCATAAAATAGATGACATCATGAGGAAGGAAAATAATTTTTTATAATGTTTTTTTATTTTGGGCACAAATATGCAGGAACACATTCACTATGACTAACAACACCAACTTACAACTAATTCAGTTTAAGGTAAACCGTAGGCACATATCACCCAGCACAAGATGTACAAAATGGGACTAACAGACACAGACATTTGCTCACATTGCACACTAGACACCCCAGATAACTGCTTTCATGCCACCTGGCTCTGCCCACCCATTCAAAGTTTCTGGCACAAAATCACTGACACAATATCCCTCTCCTTAAACTGCGGCATTCCACTATCCCCTTCTCTCTGCCTACTTGGAGACATCTCAGCAATCACACCAACAATCTAAAACACCAAGTCTTTACTTACAGCCTTAACTATCACCAAGAAACTATCCTCTTACACTGGAAAACTAGAAATACATTAAATACTACACATTGGTTAAACCTTCTAGTAGAACACATTTCAATGGAAAAAATTACCGCCTCTATCCACAATAAAATGTTGCAATTTAGAGAAAACTGGGAACCATTTATCAATACCCTTAATTTACCAATAGCTTACAATTCCACCTGAACTTGCCTGTTAGCCAGCCCCGCCCTTCTCTCGCACACACGCACGCATGCACACATGCATACACACACTCATACATCACACACTCACACACATACTCATACACATACTTAACATTTCATTATTATTATTATATTATTTCTACATTATTACATCTCCCCTTATCCCCTTTTTGTTTTTGTTTTTTGTTGTTTTGTCTTGTTTTATGACACTTTGTTTGCTTAACTTTAATGTTTACTTAATTTAGTTTTCCCTCCCTCAGAGAGGCTCCAGCACAAATCTTTGACCTCTGAAGAGGGGGGGGCGGTGGTGGGACCCCTCATAAAAAATAAAAAAGGAAGGAAAATTATGTGGATATATTGAAGCAACATCTCAAGACATCAGCCAGGAAGTTAAAGCTTGGTCGCAAATGGCTCTTCCAAATTTACAATGACCCAAAGCATACTTCCAAAGTTGTGAAAATGGCTTAAGGACAAGAAAGTCAAGGTATTGGAGTGGCCATCATAAAGTACTGACCTCAATCCAATCGAAGATTTGTGGGCAGAACTGAAAAAGCGTGTGCGAGCAAGGAGGCCTACAAACTTGACTCAGTTACACCAGTTCTGTTAGGAGGAACGGGCCAAAATTCCAGAAACTTATTGTGAGAAGCTTGTGGAAGGCTACCCGAAACGTTTGACCCAAGTTAAACAATTTATAGACAACGCTACCAAATACTAACAGAGTGTACGTAAACTTCTGACCCACTAGGAATGTAATGTAAGAAATAAAAGCTGAAATAAATCATTCTCTCTACTATTATTCTGACATTTCACATTCTTAAAATAAAGTCGTGATCCTAACTGACCTAAGACAGGGAATGTTTACTAGGATTAAATGTCAGGAATTGTGAAAAACTGAGTTTAAATGGATTTGGCTAAGGTGTATGTAAACTTTCGACTTCAATTGTATTTATGAAGCACAGGTAGAATACTGGTGGAAAATTATTATATTTTTTTTTTGGTGCATTTTTCCCCCACTCTGATTAAATAGAATTTTGGTCAATAGTTAATAGTGTATATATTTATGGACTGATTTTTCTCTTTGTAACAGGCACCGTAAGAATCGAGATGTTCCGCAATATGCAGAATGCAGAGATTATCAGAAAAATGACGGAAGAGTTCGATGAGGTAATTCCCTCTTTGTTTTGAATGTGATGATCATTTTCCTGGGTGCTACATCAAGCTAAAGAAATGGCTCTCACCGCAGTAATGCTAGGAAGAAAACTTCCTAAAAACACAACAATTCAGTTTGGAGGAAAGGCTTTAGTTTCCCAAAAGAACCCAGAAATTAATCAAGATTGATTATACAAATTAAATAAATAGTGATCCCTTCAGCACCTTAGGCCGTTTTTTTCATGCTAACCACTGATTGTTCCATGTGTTACCAGGTTAATGGAGATGCATGTTCCTTCTTTTTTCCTTGATTCTTGATCACAGAATACCAGGTGATTTTGACTGAACAAGTTTATATGGGCCCTTGACACCTCACCTTGAATCATAACTATACGTACTCATACAATGTTCTATAGCAGCTTTCTGAAATCGTGTTACTGTGAGAATTTATAATTGATCCTTTTTCAGGACAGCGGTGACTACCCTCTCACCATGCCTGGCCCACACTGGAAGAAGTTCAAGTACAACTTCTGCGAGTTCATTGGAGTCCTGATCCGGCAGTGCCAGTATAGCATCATCTACGATGAGTACATGATGGACACAGTCATCTCCCTGCTCACCGGGCTCTCTGACTCCCAGGTCCGAGCCTTCAGGCACACCAGCACACTAGCAGGTAAGAGGCACAAATACCCCTTTCATATACAAACCCTGGATAGACACGAAATATTGAACACTGGTTAAACTCGTGTTTGACCCATTCACACCACACTATGGTCACGGGTAAGTACCGGGTCCTCGCCGTTCAAACAAGACTCGGGTCCACAAGTTTACTTCTGTGCACGTTTCCTGCTAATACAGCTAGTTTAGTAGCCAGGTGGCTAGCGGATACAATGCAGTTTGATGTGATGTGCTCCAAATCTTGCAACTGCTTCTATGTAAAAACTGTCACAAAACATTAGTAACATATTACTGCGTGAATCTAGCTGTGAATCTATAGCGAATTAACATTTCCAGAGTTGTTCGGTTCTAATACATTCACATGAATCACCTACGGTTTCCATCATTTATATAAAAGTTTCGGAAGATCGTTTTTGCACATGACAATGTCGAGGGTTGGTCAGATAACCATGCTGCATAGAGAAACCCGTGTCGCCCCTTTCACACTGAAGCCGAGCCATGTCCGACCTACGTAAATCCCAGGTTGTGAGCAGGGTCATGGACCCAAGATGGATAATCTGGGTTGACCCATTCACACCAACGGCAAACACAGGTTTTACCCAGGTAATAGCTGCAAGTAAAACGCTGGATGTAGATACAGGTAAGACATATGATGTAGCAACAGGTAAGAGTGCATAGCTAGAGGTAAGAGACACACGGCATTGCTACAGTTAAGAGAGATGGCGCATATCTAGAGGTAAGAGCCACAGAGGACATTGCTACAGGTAAGAGACACACAGTTACAGCTAAGACACAGGGCTTTGCTACAAGTAAGATATAGGATGTATCTACAGGTAGTAGACGTGCAGCTACAGGTAAGACACAGGACTTAGCTACAGGTAAGGGAAACTGTGCATCGTTAGAGGTAAGAGATTCTTGGGGCATGGACACAAACAGTGTGGCCATGATGAAGAGACACTTAGAGCATGTGGTAACATATGAGACACGCACAGCATGATTTGAAGGGGTCTGTAGGGCCACACATTTATTTCACAATGACATTGACCACCTCCCCTGCCAATCATGCATAAAATGAAAGACCTCACAGGGTTCAACACTAATGGTTGCCCGATTGTGCGGGGCAAGTAAAACCATGCGCCGGGCATGTAAAACCGACCAGTGACCTGCCCAAGTGACGATTCAGAGCAAATTCATCATTTCAGTTTGCAAAATCTCCAGTTTTGCAAGCAAGCACAGCAGCAGTGTGTGTGTGTGCGTGTGTTTGTGAGACGTCTTTCTGTAAAAAAAAGAGAGAGACTAATCATAGCATTAAAAGAGTAAGATTCTTGACCAAAAGCTACCGGTCACGAGGTACGCAGGCAGAGAGAAAGAAGTGGATCTAAAATCTTTCGCTCAGCGGCGGCAGGGCAAATTATGCAAAAACATACATCATGTCACGTGGGAAATTGTTTTACTAAGAACTCGGAAACATTGCATTTAAACCCTAAAATATGCATGCTTCGACCAAAATTGCAATTTTTTTACTTGAACCAGTATGGAACACATTTGAAGAGCTCCAGGATGATGTGAAAAGCACAAAAACACGAAAAAAATGCAAGTGGGCCTTTTAGAACGTAGACAGCAGTGAATGCATGTGAGCTCGACAATACATTTCTGACATAAAACGTAGTTTGTTGACTTTTTTACATAACTGCAGTGGTGATAAAACTTACAAGAAGTAAATGGTAGTGTGTTAGCCTTTATTGATCGCCATATGAGGCTAGAATGATGAAGCTAGCAGAAACAAATAGCACTAATCCATACAAAAATGGAATTCTAACGGTATTTGTTCAATCGAATGGTAAAAGTGAAAGCGTTCGATTGTGGCCAGTGGCACCGAAGATTTCTGCCACACCCTCGATAAATGCAAAAGTCCCAGTAGAATATGGAATTAAATCTTTAAAAGTTATATATTTTCTGAATCGTGATCGATTTCTCTTGCCCACTGTCGATGAAGTGCTGTGATCTGGGCATACAGTTGCTATGTAAATTATGTCAGAAGTAGCCTATTCAGTATTGTTATTTGCTACCCAAACATTACAGTAGCCTATGCTCGTCTCCGTTAAAGGGTAAAAAAGCACGGTGTTTTAGCTAGACCATGCCCCCTTTTGAAACTCGAAAAATGCTAAATTCTGGGCGTGATAAGGTAATAATATATGGGGCTGAGCTCCAGGTATCAAACCACGCCTCAGCAATTTTTTTTCGCTAGTCACATATACCTCATTCTACTCTGGACAGCACTCTACTCTGGACAGCAGCTGCTTTGTTCTACGCTCTCTCTCTCTCTCCTCTACCTCTCTCACTCATACACACACAAACAAACACCCCAGCTGCTGCCGAGGCACAAGTAAAGGTGGAGAATGAAAGGATGGGCAATGTTTTGGAGTGGTAGGCGGGCGGCACACATAACCTCGTTTGGGCTTATAATGATGCGGCGCCGGCCAGCGAACAACAAATCACACGCTGTACAAATAGATACCCATGCCATGTAGGCTATTTTACACAGGCTGTAGGCAATCACACTACCTGCAAGATATCAACAATATTGGTTTCCATTTCAACGGGTGCACATGGTCACTGCACTGAACTCTCTCCAAGAGAGAATTGTTGTAGGGACGTTGCAAATGTAAATGTGTAGCATGCGAAAACTCCTGGCTCAACTATGCTTTATACTATATATACACTACTCACAAAAAGTTAGGGATATTTGGCTTTCGGGTGAAATTTATGGAAAATGTAAGTTCACGCTACAGTGATATTATACGTATCATGAAAGTAGGGCATTTAGGTAGAAGCATGCAATGGTGATTTCCTCATCTCAAACAATTTATTGAAACAAAAGCCAACAACAGTGGTGGGTATACCACAACAAAAATGTCAATGTCTCAATAACTTGTCATGTGCCCTTGAGCATCAATTACAGCTTGACAACGACGTCTCATGCTGTTCACAAGTCGACTTATTGTCTGCTGAGGCATGGCATCCCACTCTTCTTGAAGGGCGGCCCTCAGGTCATTGAGGTTCTGGGGTACAGAGTTACGAGCCTCTACACGGTGAGTCAGCTGATCCCATAGGTTTTCTATGGGATTCAGGTCTGGAGAAAGTGCAGGCCACTCCATTTGAGGTACCCCAGTCTCCAGCAGCCTTTCCCTAATGATGCGACCTCGATGAGCTGGAGCATTGTCGTCCATGAAGATGAAATTAGGCCTGTGTTGTTCATGCAGGGGCACAATGACTGGATTAATGATGTTATTCAGGTAGTATGGGCTTGTCACTGTACCATTCACAAAGTGTAGGGCAGTTCTGTATTGACTAGACACACCTGCCCACACTGTAACACCGCCACCACCAAAGGGTCGTCTGGTGACAACAGTGGCTGATGCATAGCGCTCTCCTTGACGTCTCCAACATCGTTGGCGGCCATCATTTCTGCTCAACGTGAATCGACTCATCAGAGAACAGCACTGAGGCCCACTGGTCCCTCGTCCAGCGTAAATGCTCCCTGGCCCATGCAAGACGATGACGCCTGTGCCTGGTGGTGTGGTCAGGTACCCTTGCAGGTCGTCTAGCACGCAGACCACGCTGATGTAAACGGTTTCGAATGGTCTGACGTGACACTTGGGTGCCTCTCACCTCCCTTAAATGTGCCTGGAGTTGAGTGGCATTCATCATCCGGTTCCGCAGGGCACTGTTCACAATGAAGCGGTCATCAGTGTGGGATGTGGCCAAAGGACGTCCACTTCTATGCCTTTCTGTGACTCTTCCAGTCTCTCTGTATCTCTGTTGCAACCTGCTGATGACACTCTGTGACACTCTAAGCTCAGTGGCCACTTCCCTCTGAGAACATCCTGTTTGAAGCCTCGCAATGGCGAGGTACTGTTGATCAATTGTTAGGTGTCGTCTTGGTCTCATGATGTCAAAATGTGAACAGCATGATGAAGAGGACTGTTTAAATACCAATTCTAATTGAACCAGGAAATTTATTGGTCGATTCATGGATCAAACACCTGTTGTGAATTTTGCCGTTCAGCTCCTTGTTAGAGAACAGCAAGTTGTGCAAAAAGTACTGAAACATTGAATAGTTGGACATGAGCATTCAAAGGTTTAGAGAAGGTCAAATTAATTTCACCTGTAAAGGTTATAGTGCATTTTAGGTTCATCCTGAAATTTCACCCGAAAGCCGAATATCCCTAACTTTTTGTGAGTAGTGTATATATATTTTTTAAAATAACTAGCTAGCTACTTGCTAAGCTAGACTGACAAACGAACTATCAAAAAACAAGGGACTATCACGCAAACTATAAAAAAAGAACCAAAAATAGCGACTATAACTTACTAGAATACTCAAAAAAGCTAAACTGTAAGTTAGCTATATCGCTCTCTCCCCTATCTCCTCTCACGCAGCTCAACCGCTGAGATTCACTTTTATATAGCTGGGGCATAGCCCGCCTTTGCTTCAGAACTTCAGGGTGTAGCTGTACAGGTTTCGATTTCGTCACTGGGAGGAATACGTCAGCTGGATGAAGTTTCTGGCCAATGACAGACTGAACGTGCAGTACGTAACGTTTTACCACTAGAGACATTTTTGAGCCAGATCCTTTACGCTGTTTTACGCTGACTGCAGTAAAATGTAAAGAATTGGAATAGTAACACTTAGAAAAAACCAAATGTAACAGTTCTCATCTAAAATAAGTGGTTTTAGTGCTTTGTTTAACATGATTGGAGCCTGAAATCTTCAGAATCTGTTTAAATCTTTCACCAATAAGCTGGGACTTTTAACTTATAAGGCGGGATATATAGAGTGTCCAGCGAAACTATTGACCTGACAGTCTTTCAGAATTCTGACAGTTGAACAAGTCAGTTGACTTGAATGATCGCGAGACAACTGAATAGAACAGTAGTGATCTGTTTTAGGTGCCGTCAGAGTCCTACTCTTAACATTGATGGGATGTTGAGAAAATGGGAGTTTAAAAGTCGCAAAAACAGTCCATATATCACATTAAAATTACATATAAAGACAGTTACTGTCCATACATTTATTTAAGGTTAAACTGATATTTTAAGCGCAATATTTATGTTGATTTCCAGAAATAAATTTTTCAGTTTCCTGGCCTTTGTCCACTGCTGCATGTAAGCGAAGTTTCAGTACCATGAAACAGATCAAAACAGTCTGGAGGAGCAACTTGTCAGTTGACATGCTGTTAAAACTCCTCTTTGTGAGCACTGAAGGCCCTACAATTGAGGAGTTCAACTTGCAGAGGGTGGTTGAGAGATGGCTGGGTGCTGGGGAGAGGGCATGAAGGCAGTAAGGTAGTTCACTGCAAAAAATGCCTGTCTTAATAAGTGTTTTAGTCTTGTAATGAGACTTAAAATCATATTTCTTTCCCTCAAAAGTGGAAAATATTAGCTTGTTTTAAGTTACTTTTTACTTGACAAGTGAAATTATTTTACCCCACTGGCAGATACTTTTTTTTCTAAATAAAACAAACTAACAGAAATAAGATTGTAAAATGGTTATTAAGATTAGTTTTTTTGCAGTGTTGTCGTTGGCAGGGAGGGGGGCCAGGATGCAATGATTATTGTGTATTTTTCAATAAATTAAAAAGTTTAAAAGTAAAAGTTTAATATATAAGCTCTGTGTTTTTTTTGCAGGTTTATAAACTACACCATATCCGGGCATGTAGAAATTGAGTTTGGGCAAGTGAGACCTACTTGCCTGACCGGGCAAGTGAGACCTATCTGCCTGACCGGGCAAGTGAGAAAAATCCTTAAAGTGATACTGCAGTCAAAAACCGACTTTTCCCGTTGAAAACCGATGTTTTGGGTTAGATTATAATCATACACAACTGTCTATGTCCGAAAATCTCATGTTTAGTCAAAATAGTTTTATGTGAGTTTTTGTGTAGGTTTACCAATACGCTGGTTTCCGGGGATTTGTGACGTCACAAGATCCTTAACATAAAAATGGGTGGAGTTGAGGTGGTCCTAGGGGTAGTCTCGGCTGGGCACGTGGTATAAAAGACCAACGGGTTTTTTTTCCTCTTTGAGACTGAGACCCTTGTACTGCTAACTAGTTAGTTCAAGTTCAAATGCGAATTGCTTTGTATTACTGCTAACGTTAATATTACGACTTATATCGAGCTACTAAGGCTACGTTCACACTGCAGGCATTAGTGCTCAATTCCGATTTATTGCTCAGATCCGATTTTATTTTTTGTTTGGCTGTTCACATTAATTTTTTAATGTGGCCCAAATCTGATTCCAGTGTGAACCGATTGCTCTCCTCAAATTACCTGTGCAAATTAACAAAAACAAAAGACATAGCGCCTGTTACACAGCCTGCAGAAATAAACAACAAAAAGGAAGTAATCAAAGTCACAGCTTCTGCGTTAATTTTAAAGTTGATGTGCAGTGGAGCTAATGATAAGGGTGAGGAGACGGGAAAAAAGCCAAGGTTTTTACTAGCTTTTTGTGCTGCCATGGCTGCTACTGTGCAGAGTGACTGCAGAGAATGGGGGGACCGTGACATGTGCGGTTTCAGTGAAACTCAAGCAAGGCATGAAATTAACCTCGCTCACTCGCCTGGGCGAGTGATTATGAGGACGGGCGAGTTAAGAAAATGGAGCGCTCGGCCGTTTGGCTAGTGAGACCAGTCGATATAACATTTATAAAACGGATAGTTCTGGGATGAAGATTGGTCAGTACAGCGTTCCAGCCGTGTTAAAATACACAATATAAAAAAGCTATCACATGACACATCTGTTCAACTTCATGTGTAACGTATAGCCTAACATCACTGCGCACCCTTAGATTAAACTATTGACACACTATTGGACCGACAACCATAACGTTCGGTAAGCAGCTACATGAGAAAACCGTGAATAATGAATAGGCTACCGTGCAACAAACCAAGACAATAATATGGACAGTTATAACATTATTTTAAGTCACAAAACGGTAACGCCGCTGTCCGTGAATGATATAAAAATGTTGCCTACTTCCGACTTATTATCATGGTGTATCGTTTGTGCCCAAAAAAAATCCACTGCTTTGCACATTTACCACTTATCACTTAAATGACAACACATGATAATATAATGTGAATCTGTTGATAACCTACCCTGTACAATAGTGAGTTAACTAGCCCGTGCGTACATGTTCTAATGCCCTGCTAGCTGCATCAAAAATTACGTAAAAAGTCACATTAATTCCGATCTGACAGACTGCGGTCGCTTTGACACAATCGGTTATGTATCGGTAATCCCACATTCAAAAGTGCCCAAATGAGAATTTGAAATGTCAGATTCAATGTGATTTTCGCTGTTCACACTTCCATAAATAAAAATCAGATCTGTGTCACATTTGAGGAAAAAATCGGATCTGTGCCACTTTTTACCTGCAGTGTGAACGTAGCCATAGAGGGTTATTCATCTACAACGTCTTACTTTGGTATCTTTAGCTAACTTGCCTGCATTATGCCAAGGAATCAGAGATATATCGTTCCTCGGTGTAACGCCACTGGCTCTGTTAGCTTTCATAATCTGTCGAGAGACGGAATGTATGGATAAATTAGGTAATGCAAAGCAGTCTATTGTGTGTGAGTTTAGCCCTGTTTGGTCCAGAGAACTGGTAACTTAGCTAGATAGCTAGTTATCGCTATCATTTATGAATAATGTTAGCTAATAAATTATAACAATTCTCTCCGGACCAAGTGGAGCTGGGCGCTACAACCAGCTATGTTCAATATACTAACGTTACTGTGTGACTGGGTTTTGCTGTGTATTTGAATGTATTTAATAGTAACGTTACTTTAGGCAGACAAACAAGCTAACTTAGCTAGGTAACGTTAGCTCTACCATTCGGTTACATCCCCGGTCCTCTCCTCGATCGCAAAGACGTAGTTGTGAGGAGAGAGCAGGAAGGGGGCTGAGTTCAGTGGGGGCCTGAGTCAGTTCACCAAGACACACCCTTTCACTCCTTGACCGTATGAATATTCATAAAATGACTACGTGGCACCGTCGTCATATGACCACACCCACTCACGAGTTCCAGTTCAAATTGAAGCGGTAAAAAAGGCCTTAGAAAAGCCTCTGCAGTATCTCTTTAAAGGGTAACAAAGCACTAAAACAACTTATTTTAGATGAGAACTGATACATTTGGTTTTTTCTAAGTATTACTGATTGATCTTGGTCCAAATCTTGACAAATTACTGCAGTCAGCACAAAAAAGCGTAAACTTTAAGAATCTGGCTCAAAAGTGTCTCTAGTGGTAAAACGTTAGGTACTGCACGTTCGATCTGTGATTGGCCAGAAATTTCATCCAGCTGACGTATTCCTCCTGGTGACAAAATAGAAACCTGTAGAGCTCCGCCCACTGATAGTTCAGTGGCTACGCCCTGAAGTTTTGGAGTGAGGGCGGGTTATGCCCCAGCTATAAAAGTGAACCTTAGCGCAGCGATTGATCTGCGTGGAGAGGAGAATCAGGAGATAGAGAGAGCGAGTGAGCAATATAGCAAGCTTACAGTTTAGCTTTTTTGAATATTCTAGGTATAGTAGAATTTTTTCAGTCTAGCTTAGCAAGTAGCTAGCTAGTTTATTTTTTTTATATAAATATATAGGCTACTTTATTAAAAATAAATATTTAGTATAAAGCATATGAAAACTGTATATCTGACAGGGACGTGGAGAGCTACTCTCTGCGTTGCATGCACGGTGTGGATTTTCTTGTATTTTTATGTTAAAACAAAACTAAATTTTAAGTTCTGACGAGGTAAGTAAAGTATCAATTGTTTACGTTGTTCACACTGTGCCCTTGCTGGCCTGTTTATGTTGAATATTTTTTGTACACAAATTATTACTCGCGCTGCAAGACACCGTTCAGTGTGAGCTGCAGTGCTCACTGTGGACGAGAGCAGTTATTTACATTTTGTTGGTTAATGAAGTCACTTTTAACAAATATTGTTGAATTTATGTTTTAGGGTATATTATTGCTATATGTGGTATTTCCTGCAGAAAGGGGGGATTTGGGTCAAATAGTTGAGCCAGGAGTTGTAGTAGCCTATAGCCTGTGCATGCTACACGTTTACCTTTGCAACGTATGTCCCTACAACAGACATTCTCTCTTGGAGAGTTCAGTGCACTGACCACATGTGCACCCGTTGAAATGGAAACCAATATTGTTGATATCTTGCAGGTAGTGTGATTACCTACAGCCTTTTTAAAAATGAGTAGCCTACATGGTGTGGGTAACTATTTGGACAGCATGTGATTTTCTGTTTGCTGGCCGCATCATTATAAGCTGAAACGGGTGCTTGGCAGCAGCTTGAGCTAGCGTGTTTTGTGTGTATGAGTGAGAGAGGTAGAGAGAGAGAGAGAGAGGAACAAAGCTGTGATGCTGCCTTCATGTGCTGTCAGAATAATCGGAAATACAAGTATAATTATTATAAAAAATAATATTTAAAAAAAAAAGAAATAAAAAAAAAAAGGAAATACGAGTTTCCGACACGGAAGTTGCACTTGAACGAACCTCCAAATCGTAATTACAAGTAGGAAAGTCGGAGATAATTTTGCTACCCGAGTTCCCGAGTTGTGACGTTTCACCCCTGAACTTTTACCTCTCTATCCTTCAAGTGCTCCTATTTCCCAGTTGCCAAGTCAAAATGGCAGAAAATACGATAGATTAACATATGACAATGCAACGATTATCATATTGATGGTCACGCACACACAGCACACAACCATTTAGCCTAGTAAAATATACTTTAATATATCGTAAAATGCTCTCCTCCTTTCCTCTTCTTTCTCATGCAGAAAGTGATAGCAGCTTTCCATGTGTTTTTTTATTCGTATAGGATCAAAAAGAAACGTTTACTTTCTAGACCTCCATATTTGCTGGTAATTCCGATTTCGGAGCATGTGAATGCGTCAACCTCGTAATTACAATTCGGCAACTGGGATATAGGAGCTTCCGAGGAGCACTTGAAGGCAGCATGAGTGCTGTCCAGAGTAGAAATGAGCTTTTGACTACTAGTGGGAAAAGAATTGCTGGGGCGTGGTTTGATACCTGGAGCTCAGCCCCTATATTATTACCTTGTCACGCCCAGATTTGGGCATTTTTCGAATTTCAAAAGGGGGCGGGTCTAGCGAAACCATCGTGTTTTGTTACCCTTTAACGTTGAACCCTGCCTCATCATTCTGGCTCTCTTGGCCCAGTTTCTGTTGGCTAATGCCAATTTGTGCATTTCCCCTGCTGCAGCTATGAAGCTCATGACAGCTCTGGTGAATGTGGCATTGAACTTGAGCATCAACCAGGACAATACGCAGCGGCAGTATGAAGCGGAGAGGAACAAGGTTGCAGGGAAGAGGGCCAATGAGAAGCTGGAGCTACTTTTGGACAAGAGAAAGGAAGTGAGCCGCTTTCCCACTTTCTCTGTTCTTTTGTGTATTTTTCTTTGTATTCTGTGCCTCCTCTCTTCCTTTAGTCCCCTCTACTTCATCTCTCTCCTCACTTTCCTCTCCTTTTCTTTTGCTTCTTTGGTTTATCAAGTCTTCTTCCTTGTCGATAATTACGTGTGGGAATAAAGTGTAAATGTTGGAATCAAATCATTTTAAATGACAACAGAGATTGAGGTATGTTAAATATTTTACAATGTCTCTGTCTTACGCGTTTACTTTGGAGTTTTACAAATTTGACGCAGCTAAAAAGCTGAAATTTCTCAAGCTTTGTTTTCAGACTGTCATTTATACCATTTCCCAATTTGTCTCCCAGCTCCAGGAGAACCAGGACGAAATTGAAAACATGATGAACTCGATCTTCAAGGGCATTTTCGTTCACCGCTACAGGTGTGTGTCAGCCACCAGTTGACAGAGGGCGCTGGACTCCCGACCCCCTTTTGTCAGAAGAAATTAAAATCAGCTTTGAAATTTTAAATAATTGCTCTTTGCTTTCTTTGTCTATTTTTTTCTTTTCTTTTGTAGGGATGCTATAGCGGAAATCCGGGCCATCTGCATAGAGGAGATCGGTGTGTGGATGAAAATGTACAGCGATGCCTTTCTGAATGACAGCTACCTGAAGTATGTGGGGTGGACACTGCATGACAGGGTGGGTCTGTCTCTGAGAAATCCTCTCTTCTGAAAGCAGGGCCCCAACTCTTATGGGTCCTAACGTGGTTTAACACTAGAACCACCAGGCTTTTTTCAGGGTCAGGAACTGCAAAAGCCAATGCCAAACAGCATCTGCATCCTTTTGTTCTCATTGATGGGCCATCAGTGATGGGCCATCCCGCATAGTGCAAGCGATAATGGCCAGCCCCCAATAAACTTTAGGTAATCGAAAATGCTATAGATCAACAATAAACAAGACAGACAGCTTCTTAAAATCTTACTGGTAGCCTATTTACACTTGTAGCAGTTTGTAATATACAGTTGAAGTCGGAAGTTTACATACACTTAGGTTGAAGTCATTAAAACTAATTTTTAGCCACTCCACAGATTTCATGTTAGCAAACTATAGTGTTGGCAAGTCAGTTAGGACATCTACTTTGTGCATGACACAAGTAATTTTTCCAACAATTGTTTACAGACAGATTATTTCACTTTTAATTCACTATATCACAATTCCAGTGGGTCAGAAGTTTACATACACTAAGGTGACTGTGCCTTTAAATTTTTTATATTTGGTCGCATATCCTTTGCATGCCATGACTTCCTGATGTCTGTGACCCAACAACATCAAAAGACTCTTGATATCTTATTTTCTGGTAATCTTACAAGTGATACTGTAATGTCTCTCTGCATTTGAATGGATCTCTATGGGAATTGGGGGATGGGACTAGATTTAGCTGTAAATTATGCTGGAATAATTTAGTAGTAGTAGATTGCTAACATGAAATCTGTGGAGTGGTTAAAAATTAGTTTTATTGACTTCAACCTAAGTGTATGTAAACTTCCGACTTCAACTGTATGTTCTAGCACGCTGTATGTTTTCATAAAAAATGTTTCCAAAGTTGCACTGCTGGCCGCTGCAGTGGTCTAAACACAAACAGACAGCCTACCTTATCGGAATAAAACCTAGATGAGTAGCTCTTTTTTAGTGGAGCCTAAAAGTATTTCCATTTTATTTTGGTTATATAAAATAACCATTTAGATTCATGATCACTGTCTCAGGACACTAATGCGGTCATTATGCAAATGCAGTCAATTCGGTTCCCGGAGGAGAGAAGCAACAATTCACACTTGTGTACCAACACTCAAGAGCGTTGAACGTGGCGGTTAAATGAGTTTTCTAAGTTTAATTTTAGAATTATAACAACTTAGACATGCGCAATATAGCTATTTAGGAAAAGTCATGGCAGGACAGAAACATAGCATAAACACGGATTAAATAATTCTAAATTTAAGATCACAACGCCGATTGGCGTGGCACTTGGCGGTTCTAATGTTAAACTACTTTGGTAATGCGTCACTTGGTCGGAGAACCCTGTAAAACACCCTGTAAAACACTATTTTTCTGCCATTCTTGTTAATCATTATTGCGCTGCAATTGAAACGTTACATATGAAGATGATTTTTATGGGACGTCGTACTGTTTATGTGAGCAGTGTAGTAGTAACAGTTAGGGAACAGACTTGCAAATGAGCGGCTGTAGGGTCAGTGTCCAGGTAGGGTGCTGCTGTTATACCCTTGTGCAAAGCTTTTACCCTGAATTGCTTCAGTTAATATCCAGCTGCATAAATGGATTGTGTGTGAAATGCTATCTGTGTAAGGATGTGTGTGTGTGCTAAATGCCAAAAATGCTAATTATTGCGACTTGTTTGTTGCTTACTTATTGTACTGTGATTATTGCAGTGGATTATTCAAGCCAATTAGTTTTGAGACTTTTCTGCCTCCTTGATCATGTCTCCCTCAGAAAATAAATGTTAATCTCAGTGGGATCTCCTGTTTATCAAGAAATGGGGAAGAGATACCAGTTCAAATGATTTTCTTTTGAAAACATTTAATATTTAGTCAAAGGAATCATTTTCGCCCTGTGAATAAAAACAAGTGGCATAGGCCACATTTGGAGGCAAGTGTTTTATAAACAATAGAGTTGTGCATATGAAGCCCTTTCTTTTCTATTTGAGGAGTCTAGTGTCTTGAAGCCCTTTGTTATTCTGGGCATTACTGAATGACATATTTAACATGCAGGTATTTTAAAAGCTGTGGTTATCGTGCCACAATAAAACAGTTTTGAAAGGTTTCCACTTCCCTCCAAAGTTTCTGAACATTTATTCCTTTCCGGAATAGTACAGTTGTGTTAAAAAAAATAGCAGTACAACATTAGTAACCTGATGAACCACTGTTATTAATAGAAGTGATATTTCTGCATGGCAAATAATTTACTTGTAGATGTAATAGTATAATAGAAAAACAACAGACCCAACTGTCATGACATGCACGCTGCTTGTTCTGAGTAATTGACTCATTCATTGAAAGGGGCGTGTTCAAAATAATAGCAATGTGGAGTTTAATTAGAGAATTCATTCATTCTGTGAAAAAACAGGTGTCATTAATTGTCCTTTATTAAGGAAGAAGGGAAGCAAATGTTTCACACATTGTTATAAAATATATTTCCTTCTGAATTGCTAAGTAAAATGGGCCGTTCCAAACATTGTTTGGAGGAACAACGTAATTTGATTAAAAAGTTGATTGGAGAGGGGAAAACGTATAAAGAAGTGCAGCAAATTATAGGATGCTCAGCTAAAATGATCTCAAATGCTTTAAAATGGCAACAAAAACCAGAAACACACGGAAGAAAACGAGCAACTACTGTTAAAACGGATCGAAGAATAGTGAGAATGGCAAAGATTCAGCCAATCATCACCTCCAGAAAGATCAAAGATGATCTAAAATTACCTGTAAGTGCTGTTACAGTCAGAAGACGTTTGATCGAAGCTAAGCTATCAGCAAGAAGCCCCCGTAAAGCACCATTGTTGAAAAAACGGCATGTGCAGAATCGGTTAAAATTTGCCAAGGAACACATCGATTGGCCCAAAGAGAAATGGCGTAACATTCTGTGGACTGATGAGAGTAAAATTGTTCTTTTCGGGTCTAATGGTCGTCGACAGTACGTCAGACGACCCCCGGGTACTGAATTCAAGCCACAGTACACTATGAAGACAGTGAAGCATGGTGGCGCAAAAATCATGGTATGGGGATGTTTTTCATACTACGGTGTTGGGCCTATTTATCGTATACCAGGGATCATGGATCAGTTTGAATACATCAAAATACTTGAAGAGATTATGTTGCCGTATGCCGAAGAGGAAATGCCCCTGAAATGGGTGTTTCAACAAGACGACAACCCCAAACACACGAGTAAGCGAGCAACATCTTTGTTCCAGACAAAAAGGATTGAGGTAATGGAGTGGCCAGCTCAATCCCCCGACCTCAACCCCATTGAAAACTTGTGAGGTGACATTAAAAATGCAGTTTCTGAAGCAAAACCCAAAAATTCACAGGAACTGTGGAATGTAGTTTGTTCATCCTGGGCTGAAATACCTGTTTCTAGGTGCCAGAAGTTGGTTGACTCGATGCAACGCAGATGCACAGCAGTTATCAAAAACAATGGTTATGCAACTAAATATTAGTTCAGTAATTTAAAGTGAAGTTAAATCTTGAAAAATTTCTTCAGTTTATACAGTAAGTGTTTGAGTTTGAAGAGAAAAATGTCGACACTGCTATTTGTTTGAACAGATTAATATTCCTTTTCTTTGCTTCCTGTAAAAGAATAACGCAGAATTGAATGTGTAATGTTTCCATTACATTTGAAATATGGAACTAAAAGCTATTGAAAAATATTTGCACTTTATTCACTTTTTTTAACGCACTGCTATTTATTTGAACACAACCGTACATCCAAAATAGAGGATGTTTGGAGGACAATTGATAGATGGTCTATGTATTAAGAGAGAGCTTGAAATTACCATGTCATGGGAGAGAAAATGACAGCAATTCTGTGTTGTACTCAAGGTCACACCCCAGCTAACAAAATCGCGTTCTAGGAAGGTTCCCTGTATGTTATTAAGGTTGCTCTAAACGTTCCCTGGTTGATGCAATGTTGAGTTTTTTTCAGGTTCTAAGAACTTTCACACAACGTTTCTGAGGAACGTCCCTTTAACATTCCAGAAACATTCTAGGAGCATTCCTCTTAGATTCTAGGCACATTCTATGTAACATGAGGGTATCGTTCTGGGAACCTTCCTCTTGTGCTCCACGAACAGTTTATATAACATCAGGGGAACATTCTAGGAGCATTCCATGTAACATCAGGGGAACATTCTATGTAACACGAAGGTAACGTTCTGGGAACCTTCCTCTGGCGTTCTAAGAGTATTCTATATAATATGAGGGGAACATTCTCTGGGCATTCCATAAAACATCAGGGCAACGTTCTACGTAACATGAGGATAACATTCTGGGAACCTTCCTCTTGTGCTCTACGAACATTTTCTATAACATCAGGGGAACATTCTAGGAGCATTTCATCAAACATCAGAGGAACGTTCTATGTAACATGAGAGTATCATTCTGGGATCTTTCATCTTGCGCTCTACGAACAGTTTATGTAACATCAGGGGAGTATTCTAGGAGCATTCAATGAAACACCAGGGGGGCATTCTATGTAACATGAGGGTAACGTTCTGGGAACCTTCCTCTGGCGTTCTAAGAGTATTCTATATAATATGTGGGGAAAATTCTCTGGGCATTCCATAAAACATTAGGGCATCGTTCTACGTAACATGAGCGTAACGCTCTGGGAAACATTGTATATAACATCAGTGCAACATTCTAGGTGCATTCCATGTAACATAGGGGGAATGTTCTGGGAACCGTCCTCTTGTGTTCTTCAAACATTCAATATGAAGTTCCAGGAATGCCAGGAACATTATATATAACATTAGGGGGACGCTCATTTAAAAGGTTTAAATGCAGGGTCTAAGTGCCTAACGCAAGGGCTCACCATCAGTAATTTTTTGCGTTTTGCCTTTATTAGACAGTATTTAGTGATGACTGATAGGAAAGCAAGGTTGGAAACCATTGCGAATCACAACAGTGATAGGCACAGGCTGAATGTAAGTCCACAGCTTTCAGGTTATGGTACACGGTGCAATGCAATGAGGGTGTAAGGACACTCCAGGGGGAGTTCTATAACAATTTCCATACAACATTTACACTTACCCAATTTAGACCCTGCCGATGCCGGGACTCGAACTTGTGATCCTTTCGTCAAGAGCTTGCGCCTCTGCCCAATACACCACGGTCTTGTGACGATAGAACTCAACTCCGAAAACACTACCAATAACGTAGGACTTTGGTTGTACCAGACCTTTGCCAAAGAATACTTGTATTTTCAATTGTATTCATAAATATTACATTACCATATAGGAGAACTAATGAGGAATGAAATCTCAAACGTTTGTGACGATGTCATGTTCTGTAGCTAGTGGGTTACCTTAACACATTTTATAGGGTAGAAAATGTTCAAATCATAATGACATCTATCTGTGCAAAATAAATATTGCAAGTGACTTTTTAAAGGATGTTGTAGCTGTCCCTTTTAGAGGAAATTTCAAAATTAGGTTTTTTTTATCTTGAGAATTTTTTGCTTTCACTTGAATTGGATTGAGTTGTGTTCAATTGGCTAAAACTATATTTCTGGCCCTTAACTAAAACGTAGGCTACAGAAGCCCTGAAAGGCAAGGTGAAAAAAAAAATTTGTACGTAGCCTACCTATTCGAGATAAACCTTTTTTAAAAATAAAAAAAATAAAAGTTTTACCTTGCCTTTCGGGGCCTCCGCCGTAGTAGGCTACCTTAAGTCGTACGCACGACTTAGCACTGGCATTGGAGAAGGATTTCCGTAGCCTAAAACAAACTCATGAAACGACCTCAATTAGGTGGAATCCAGACGTCGGAGTGGAGAAATCTAGGTTGAGAGACGTTTTGACATAAACGGACGCTAACCCTTATTAGCATTCAACTGAATGCTACACGCCGACTTTTCAACACAAAAATGTTCACTGGGTAACAGAAAAAAAGCTATGGTTATTTAGTCTTCAAATGCCCATTTTTTAATCATATAACCTCAAGATCCGCGTATTTTGCTAGTGTATTGACAAATGTAGACTTCCCCTGATAAAATATGCTAGGCCTATAACTTGTTTCATTCTGAACTAATTTTCGTGTTATAAATGTGAGAAATATCTGCATAACACCTTATTTACAAATTTACCAGAGAAGCTAGCCTATTTGTAAAACGTCCTTTCATAGCCTACAAGAGATGTCGAAATGTTGTCAGAGCTGATTATGATATAAGCTATGCATTAAATATCTAAGTGGAGGGTTAATAATGCTAGACTGCATGACATATGATAGCCTATACAAATGTATTTCATAGATAACTGAGCAGTTATTGCTCCAAACTTTAATAATAATATAAATTTTTATTGCATTATATAGCATGTCGCAGTTCAATATAGCCTCGCTATATGGTGCACATCTACTTCTATAACACTATTCTCAGTCAAGCTGATCTCCTGGATAACGAAGCTATTTTTCCCCTGCTACGAGTAGGTTAACCCCAGTAAAATTGCATAGCCTAGTTTGAAACGTAGGCAACCAGTTGGTAAGAAAAGCGGAGATATCTAAACGTGTAAAAAGCCACGTGGAATAGACGACTGCAACTTGCTCTAAGAATTCCAGCTCATTTTGGGTTATATTTCAGCAGAATGTGATGTCCTGGAGTAAGAAACTGGGGGCCCTATCTTGGCGATCTTGGCGCTTAGTCTAAGCGCATGGCGTAAAGTCCATTTTGGGCGTGTCCAAGTCCACTTTTGCTATTTTAACGGCGTATTTTTTTGGCGCTAAGCACGGCGCAAGGTGCAACTGGGCTGAACCTAGTCGCTTCATTAATTATAGGTGTGTCTTGGGCGTGACATGCAATAAACCAATCAAAATGTCATATCCCATTCCCTTTAAAAGCCTGCTTTTCCACCTTGGCGGATTGCTTGACCACCTTGGCGAAACAGACATGCTCGTGCGTGTTTAGTGTGATCAAGGAATAGGCTAAATGGAGTATGATCAATATTATTCGGACTAACCATTAGCCTATGAGTTCCCGGTAATTCCAGACAGGGCTGTTATTTTACAAAATATATGCGGTTAAATTTCGTTAAAAGGACCTGCAACAGCTGAGAATAAGCTATCAATGGCTTCAGTCTCACCTTAGAAAACGCCAAATTAGCCTGCTTGTTCAGCGAATTTCGTTTGATTATGCAATGAAAGTGTCAAACATCAATTCCAAGAGGCTGTTCTCATGGAGTTCTCGAAGTTCAAGCTTCATCCAACGTTCATTAGGCTACCTGCATAGTAGGCTAATATTGATTAATAACATACATACCGTTATTTTGCCTTAATGATGACACTAAATAGCCTACAATAAAGCTGTCAGGTTCGCAACCCATATGTTCACGCATATTTCCCCTTGTTTAATAATGTCCTGTTTATGGAAATGTGACCAACCTGTTTTACTCGTAACGTAATCCTTTAAAACAATCCACTTTCCCAGAAAGACCGTGAAACTTAAAGCAGGGGAAACAGAGAACATGCAGCGCATGTGCAGAGAATGGCATTAAAATTCATTGTGAATTAATTGTGTAACGTGCTGCAAATTTGTATTAGTTTCTAATTAGACGCTTAGTTCTCTTTAAAATCGTTTTGTTCAGTTATGGAATAACGGGTGAAATCAGCTGGGTTTTAAACGGTGAGAGTATGGAAAACTGGTCACTGTAATTTAAAAAATATGAAGGACGAAGAATAGCTAAGGTTACAATTTAGTTAACATGGTGACATCTCCGTTTTTTAACCATAGGCTATCGAAAAAATGTGACGCGGTATGTCAAAAGCTGGCGGAATTGGGCAGAGCTACGAACAGAGGAAAAGCTGCAAAATGCCTTGGGGGTGAATTTTAGCGTTTTTGAGATTTTTGAACATTTATGATGCTACAAATATTAAAAATGTTCTGTAAAAGTTTCAAACTGAAATTTCATCGACAAAGTATTTTTTTAAGCACTTTTAGAGAGGCATGTCATTTCACAAAATGATGCCTTGTTCGAGATTTTGCTTGGAAATGACGCCAAATTTAGCGTAACTTCTAGCTCACTTGCTAACGTAAAATCGCATGATGATATTTTGCCAACATATTGGTTATTCAAACGGTATCTTTCTTGATGAAATAAACTATTAATTGATTATTAAAACAACAATAATCGTGAGCTTGTTTATGGATTACAACAGCCGCCCGATAATGGGCGCCCTTTCTTTGGCAGTCTCGTCTCATCTTAAAGACGTTAAAACGAAAAAAAAAAAACGTTATTGGCTTAAAAGTTAACATCGTTTTTGTAAAGAAATAAATCCAATGCGATTGAGCCTATCTCTTTTAAGCCAATAAACGATAGTTGTCTCCCCTTTTTTGACATTACTGTCTCATCTAAAAGACGTTAAAACAAAAAACTACCGGTCACGTCTACATGTTTAATATTGGCTTAAAACTTAGTTTATCGTTTTGTGAAGAAATAAACCCAATATCGACATCTTTCGGACTGTCAGGTAAACTATCCAGTTAGCCAGCTATTTTGCCAACATATTGGTTATTCAAACGGTATCTTTCTTGATGAAATAAACTATTAATTGATTATTAAAACAACAATAATCGTGAGCTTGTTTATGCACTACAAGAGCCGCCCGATAAAGGGCGCCCCTTTTTTGACAGTACTTTCTAACAAAAAAACTACCGGTCACATCTACATGGTTATTGGCTTAAAAGTTAGCTTATCGTTTTGTGAACCTAATAAATATAATATGTTCAATGGTATGTGCCAGAATAATATCAGTATCGTATGTTGATCACAAAAATGTCTGGTTTCCGCCGGATAACAGGGTTCGGTACGCTAACATTGTTAACCAACTTGTTTTGTTTAAACTCAAACTTTAAAGGGCTATTTCTCAGTTTCGATGTTTCAGACGGTCCAATTTAAAATCTTAATAACTTCGCTTTGGAATATCCGATTTGAAAAAAGAAAGCGGAGTTGTAAAGTGCAAGGTCTATGTTTTACTAATATACCAATAACTCAAAATTGACCTCTTGCCCAATTCCGCCTGGTTTTGACATACCGCATCACAAATACTTATGCACAGCGAATCCGCTGTAGCCTAGGCTATTTGAAAAACAATAAATATAATATTCACTGGACAAGGTTTTGAACTTTTTTCAGTCACAAACCATTCTATTTACTTACAGGCTGTATTCATAGATAAACAGAGCTGTATTGTAATGACATCTGAAGCGCATTTTCAGAACTTAAATGTCCGTCTATTGCCGTGCGCGAGTTTTCCATTGAATGACAATTCACGCATTAGGTGTAAATGACAATTCGCGCATTAGCCTTGATATAGGTGTGATATTGGTGTCACTCCTCATCTTAAGACCAACACGCCCAAACGGCGCAAGAGTACATGCTAGTTAAACGGCGTGAGCGTTAGGCGTTATTATGAACCTACCGCCGGGTGTAAGATAGCAAAGACACTTGCGTTTGGGTTAGCGCCGCTTTGCGCCGGGTGTAAGATAGGGCCCTGGGTGTGCGTTCATTATTAGGCTACCCCTTGTTAATGACGCTTACCCTATGCACGGTGCCCCCCTAGTGGTAGCTGTTGACGTCCGAATTATAGCAACCTATTCATATTTCTCTGAAATTATAAATTAATTTACAACAAAAAACCTCAACATTTTGACAACTCCTGTAGGCTATAATCGTTAAAAGGCCTTTTGCAAATATGCTAGCTGCTCTGGGAAATTTGGCAATAAGGTAGGCCTACCTGTGTTATGCAGATATTTCTGACGTTTATAACACGAAAATTAGTTCAGCATTAAGGGAGTTATAGACCTACCATATTTTCTCAGGGGAAGTCTGCATATGTCAATGCATTACCAAAATACGCTGATCTTTATGTGACTTATATGTGTATTATATTTAAGCAATAAGGTACGTGATGCAGTACTATATCGTCATGGCACAAGTTTCTATCCGAGGCAGACAGAGTTTTTACCCAAAAATAATGTTGCACGAATTTCTGCTATGCGCATGTGTGTGGACTTACTAGAGTAGACTCATTAGAACACACAGGTAAACACGTGGCCTCGATGGCTCAGTGGAAAAGCACTTGTCTTCAGTTTCGAGGATTGTGAGTTCGATTCCTGCTTGCTGTACTGTTTATTTACATGAAAAAAATTTGGTTGAAACGTGGTCTAAACAAGAACTCTTGAAAGAGGTCAACAAATAGATGGAGAAAAAAAATAACTTTGGAACCATTTTAAGAGGTCTTTTCAATGACTGCAATAGACGTTTATTTTTGGGCTTTTAGTCTGAAAATTGCTCGCTGGGAAGGACAAGGTCCTCTAGTAGCTCAACCAGGTAAATCGCATGTCATCAGCGATTCCTGTTTTCCACAACATGGGTTCAAATCCGGCTCAAGATAAACCTCAAAGGCCATTCTCTCTTTCCCTCTGATTTTCTAGTCTCTCATTGATTACTGTCCAATAAAGCCAAAATGCCACAAAAATACACTGCCTGGCCAAAAAAAAAGTCGCAGTTGCACCAGTCATGCATAGTGCCCACTGTACAAGCCTCTGGAGGCAGTGTTATGATCTGGGGTTGCTTCAATTGGTCAGGTCTAGGCTCAGCAACGTTATGCAGCAATAAAATGAAGTCAGCTGTGTACCTGAATGTACTGAATGACCAGGTTATCCCATCAATGGGCATATTCCAGGACGACAATGCCAAGATTCATCAGGCTCAAATTGTGAAAGAGTGGTTCAGGGAGCATGAGGAATCATTTTCACACATGCATTGGCCACCAGAGCCCTGACCTTAACCCCATTGAAAGTCTTTGGGATGTGCTGGAGAAGACTTCACGGAGTGGTTCGACTCTCCCGTCGTCAATACAAGATCTCAGCCAAAAATGAATGCAAGTCTGGACGGAAATAAATGTTGTGACGTTGCATAAGGTTGTCGAAACAATGCCACGACGAATGCGCGCCATAATCAAAGCTAAAGGCGGTCCAACTAAATATTACAGTGTGCAACTTTTTTTTTGGCTGGGCAGTGTATATTTAAATTGAATTACATATCACCATCTACTCGGCAGCAGAAGAACAGGCCTAAGATCTAATACTAGTTACACAATCAAGTTGTAGGAATGTTCTGAGGACTTGAGAGGAACTCATCATTATGACATCCAAGTAACACATTGCAACGTTTGTGACTTTTATGGGATGTTCCTGGAATGTCCTTTGTTATCTTGGAGTAACATTCCCCTATATATACACCCCAGAATATTCCCAAAATAACGTTTTGTAATGACGTGGCAAGAATGTATGGGGAATGTTACCAATGTACTCCAGTCTCCCAGTAAGGGAACGTTAAATTCAAGTGTTAGATAAACCCAAAGGGAATGTTTCTAGTAACATTACGAGAACATTCCCTTAATGTTACATAGAATGTTCCTGTAATGTGAACGGGAAGTTCCACAAACAAGTTGAAGGAATGATCTGAGGACTTGAGAGGAACAGAATATTATGACATCCAGGGAACGCATTGCAACATTTGTGACATTTATGGGATGTTCCTGGAATGTTCTTTTGTTATCTTGGAGTAACGTTCCACTATATATACACCCCAGAATGTTCCCAAAATAACATTTTGTAATGACTTGGCAAGAATGTATGGAGAATGTTACCAATGTACTCCAGTCTCACAGTAAGGGAACGTTAAATTCAAGTGTTAGATAAACCCAAAGGGAACGTTTCTACTAACATTACGAGAACATTCCCTTAATGTTACATAGAATGTTCCTGTAATGTGAAGGGAAGTTCCACAAACAAGTTGAAGGAATGTTCTGAGGACTTGAGAGGAACACAACCTGATGACATCCAGGGAACGCATTGCAACGTTTGTGACATTTATGGGATGTTCCTGGAATGTTCTTTTGTTATCTTGGAGTAACATTCCCCTATATATACACCCCAGAATGTTCCCAAAATAACGTTTTGTAATGATGTGGCAAGAATGTACGGGGAATGTTAGCAATGTACTCTGGTCTCACAGTTAAGGGACGCTAAATTCAAGTGTTAGATAAACCCAAAGGGAATGTTTCTACTAACATTCCGAGAACATTCCCTTAATGTTACATAGGATGTTCATGTAATGTGAAGGGGACGTTCCACAAACAAGTTGAAGGAATGTTCTGAGGACTTGAAAGGAACTCAACATTATGACATCCAGGGAACGCATTGCAACGTTTGTGACATTTATGGGATGTTCCTGGAATGTTCTTTTGTTATCTTGGAGTAACGTTCCACTATATATACACCCCAGAATGTTCCCAAAATAACATTTTGTAATGACTTGGCAAGAATGTATGGAGAATGTTAGCAATGTACTCCGGTCTCACAGTAAGGGAACGTTAAATCCAAGTATTAGAGAAACCCAAAGGGAACGTTTTGACAAATATTCATAGAATATTCCACTTATGTTACATAAAATGTTCCTGTAATGTTCGTGGAATGTGAAGGGGAAGTTCCACAATCAAGTTTTAGGAATGTTCTGAGGACTTGAAGGGAACTCAACATTTCGACATCCAGGGAACGCATTGCAACATCTGTGACATTTACGGGATGTTCCTGGAATATTCTTTTGTGATCTTGGAGTAACATTTCCTTATACACCCCAGAATGTTCCCAATGTAATGTTCTGCAATGACATTACAGGGCTGTATAGGGAACATTCTTTAAAGATCCCAAACGTTCCTCGTTACCTGGGACTACAACTAGAGAGCACTGTAATTTGTCAGGATTTACCCTTTTAAGTAGCTGACCTGCTCTGGAGAAGAGAATCTGCCAAATCCAAAAGCATAATCTTTATTAAATATTTCATGAAATAATATTTTATTTTATTAAATATTTATTTTGAATTACAATATAGTGAAAATGTGGTTTTGTTATTGTTCTTTGTCTTCTCCTCTTTTTTGTTGATAGCAGCCTGTGGAGCATGACTGAGCTGTATGGTGAATATGACTATAATCTGGCTGTTGTTTGTTTGTCCACAGCAAGGTGAAGTGCGGCTCAAGTGTCTGAAAGCTCTTCAGAATCTATACACTAACCGAGAACTCTTCCCCAAGCTGGAGCTCTTCACTAACCGTTTTAAGGTAGGAAACGTACCCACAGACTTGACTTCCTGCCCTTGTACTTTCCAGCATTCCCAAGCTTCTTTAAAATCCTTGATGGAATAATGGAAAAGTCATAGGAGTCAATAGAGATGGTTGTAGAAATGTCACCGTACTTTACTTTCATGCCCAGATACAAAAAATTTGTAAAATCCATCCCCCTAGCTCATTAGATTGATGCTGTTGGCTGTAAACGGCATACTGTGCAGGATGTTTATCTTTGCTGTGGTCCTGTGTTTACAATCAAAGAAGTCTCCTCCTCCGTCCTCAATCCCAGGTCACTCACCGTAGCTAGCTGGATAGCTAGAGGTAACATTACTTTTACTGGTACAACTGAAAGCACGTCAACTCAAATCGCTTTTCATCCCCTTGGTGAACTCCAGCTATCGCCATCGAGTAAAAGTAATTCCAAGGTTCTCTGTACTTGTGCTTCTTCAGTACCGCCCTTGCAGTAGCCAGCTAGCCACACACTCTCCGCTGGAACCTGATTCCACCCCACAGGCTCTGTAGTAGGCCTAAAAGTAACATCACAATATTTTCAGAAATGTTCACGATAAGGCTATATATCACAATATTTCCACGTTTTTCCAAAATGTGTTCTATAACGAGAATTTTGCTATTTTTTATTCAAGTGTATTTATAGTCATTGTTAAACTAAAATATTGTATAATAAAGTAACAGTTGTTGTAAGGCAAAATCTGACATCATATTAATTATTTAAATATTCTTTATTGTGCATATGTGAAGAACAAAACAAATATAAAAAATGTAAAATATAACTTATCTAACTTCAACTTAAATGTTTCTGCTTTTAAAACTTTGTTAACCCCTTCTCCAGAACCACCTTTTCTGAACACAAGCCTGAAAATAAGATGGTTACTGTTCTTGAACCCCTTTGACTACAGCCAAAATCCTGGGCCGTGTCTGAATCAGCACTCTTCCACACTGTTGAGTAGCCTTGGTGAGTAGATAGAAAGTCGTAGAGTACGCAAATTTTTTTCAAATTGCAGTATACTTCAAACACCCGGATGACACACTTACTTCCGGGGTTTCGCTGAGTACATTCGGGAGCACACTTTTCAAAAAGTACACGAACATTTTGGTCACATAAATATGACATGAAGCTTCGTTTTAAAAAAATGAGGCACAGCTTCGCTGACGTTTTCCTTGAAATACAAAAAACAAAAACAACATGTGACATGGCAGCGCAAGAGTGGGGCGCAGGGTTGCCAGATCTTGTAAGACTTTCCAGCCAAATGACTACTCAAAACTAGCCCAAATCATAGGCTATTTATAACCGAAACCAACGTAATTTAAATATAAATCATCATGTTTTTACTTTTAAAAATAAGTGCGTGCTTTGTAACTTTTCATTTTTACCCATGACTGCACTTTGAAAGTATCCCAATTTAGTTGTAAAACCGCAGACATGGCAACACTAGTTGGACGTCTTATAACCTGCTTACAACGCTTCCACAGTGCGGTTGGAAAATAGTATGGCGGATATTTTTTGCGGACTGCTAAACAGTGCACATTAAACAGCACACTTCTGCCAGTGTACTGTACGCAGGATACAGGGCGCAGTAGATAGGGCTCTGATTCGGACACAGCCCACGTCTCTTAAGGGGGCTATATGTAACAATCAGAAAATCCTTCTCATTACTGACACCGGTGGCCGAAAGTGAACTGCAGCCAGCAGCCTGCGGCTAGCACGATTCCTCACACACTCGCACAATGGGAGCGAGCAACATTTGCAGTAATCCACTCTCTGTACGATACATCGGCGTTATGGGTCTAGCACAGTGGCGGCTGCTGACCAAAATTTTTGGTGAAGCAAACCCCAAACACACCCCCCCCCACTGTAAAATACACACTGTAAAATAGTTCACTTTAAATTTACAGTAAATTTCTGGCTACTAATTGCATTACTTTCACAGTAATTTCCATATCGTATTATCAGTAAATCTTTATGAAATAACTGTGTGCTGCAATTTCAGTCAACCTGACCATGGAATTACTGTGATATGTTGCTGTAGAATTACAGTAATCACCTGTATTTTGACATATCAACTGTAATAGTGCAACTCAGTAGTCAGCAATTCACTGTAGATTTACACTTCTGTAAAGTTGACATTTTAACTGTCATTTCACCACACCTATAAAAACAGACAATATTTGAATTGGGTAAATTTAAATTAAAACAAAGACAATATACATTTAACATATTTATTCAGCAGTTTTTTCAAGAGTAAATATGCAGAGTATCTCAAGTGCAATTGCATATTTTAAGTGCAAATACTGGGCAAAAACATTTCATAGGCAGTTTAAATGTTATTTAATTAAAATTTAAATATCAACTTAAGTGTACAATTTGTACTGCTTGTGAGTGACACAAGATAGCTGAGCTGGACTTGATGAGGGCTGAGCTGGACCTGAAGAAGTCTGCTTGTGAGTGACACAGGAGGGCTGAGCTGGACTTGAGGAGTGCTGCTTGTGAGTGACACAGGAGGGCTGAGCTAGACCAGCCATCTCTAAATCCACAAACTTAAAAACCGACTCTGCATCCCTGCCTGATGACACGTCGAAGAACCCAATGAAACGCTCTTGAATTATTCCCGCAGCATCGACATAACGCAGAATTATGGACAACTGAGCTTTGCAAGAGATGTCGGTCGTTTCATCTATTTGCCACGCAAAAAAAGGAGCAGCGGTTACTTCACTCTTGATCTCCTGCTGCATCGTAGCTGCAATAGCTTCGATCAGATCATTTTGAATCGTCTTAGACATGCCAGAGAACACAGTGGACGATTTCAAGTGTGCAGCCAGAACGTCATCATAGCGAGAAAGCATTTCAGTCAACTCCCTGTAGTTTCCTCTGTTATCAGAATTTTCACTCTCGTCATGCCCCCTAAATGCCAGCTCCTGACGACCCAAGAATGCAATCGCATCAACCAACCTCCTGAGAATGTCACGATTTTTCCGCACCATTTCATTGTGCTTTGCTAACTGGATACGTGCACCTTCATCAATTAAATGCTCGATTCTCACATTTCCCAAAAGACTCAACTGCACGGTTGCACTAACATGCTCCTTCGATTTCCCATGAATCTTAACAGACCTGTCGAAATTACGTAAATCCTCAAAACCATCTCTCGCAAACTTTGAACATACATCTCCTGCAGCAGCGCACTTGAACAAGACACATGGCCAGCAATATAGGCGGTTCGTTAGCAAGCTACCAGTTAGCTACTCCACCTTGTCATACCGTGGTACTTTAAAACTCCGACTCACCGTGCCCACTCGCTGGACCAAATTGATAGGAGGCTTCGGTCTTCCCTCGGCCTTCACTCGCAGTTTTTCTTCGTAGTTTAACGACTGAAAAGAATCCCGCAGAATCCGATCCAGGATGTTTGACGTTACATTCGCAGATTCCATTTTCTTCCAACTGGAGCCAAATTAAATGGAAAAAGCTACCTTTTCAAAAAGTGAGCTAGTTTTGGCTAACGTCAGCTAGCTAAATCACGTTAGCAATTAGCTAGCTAGCTAGCTGAGGTAAAAAAAAATATTGAGATCGCTTAATAACAAAAAAGATAACGCTACAACACCGATACAATTTTTTACTATTTACAATATATACAAATCACCGCCGACAACGCCACAACCATAAAAATTGAATAAATTTAATAAATCGCTCTCTCTCTCTCTCCAATACAGTAACACACTAACGTCTCTACTACCAACAGGGAAAATTGGCGGGTAGGATGATTATATCTTGCTGGACAAATTAACTCCTGTTCTGTATGGTTAGACATTATGTCAATCATCAGGACGAGAACGCGCACAAGAACACGCATGATTGAAATACATTAGTGAGGCAGTGCTTCACGGGTGGGCTAAAAAAATGCGTCATAATCCACAATTATCCAATCATATTTTATGAAGTCCCCCATTGATTTCCAATGGTCTAGTAAGCAGTGCTTCACTGAAGTTCCTTTTAAAAGTCTAGGGGTGGCGCTGTTTTTCACGATACAAGGCACATTTTTGAATCTAGGCACTTTTTTTTTTAGCTTCACAAGGGAAATGGTAGTTGTGATGATAATTCAATATTAAATAAAGATGTGTTGTGTGTGCTATGCATGTTCTTTTATTTATTTATTTATTATTTTTTTTGGGTGAAGCACTGCTTCACCTGTTGTCTTAGAGAAACCTCCTCTGGTCTAGCATGGTTTTATTTATAGCACAGTGGGTTGATACCACTTTTTTATGGTCTATGGTTGAGACAAGGATAATCCTAAACTAACTTTAGTTATAAACTGATGATGGGAGTAGCGCGAGTAGTTAATTGTTGTTAATTATTGCACATAAAATTTACAAAATACCAGGTTCTGAAAGAATATACATTTTGCCATTATCCTGGGACATTACATTAGCTTGTAAAGTAATTTATAAATGGCAAGCTAGCCATCTAACGTTACCAGCCAGATCAGCCCCGGGAGTCGGGTTTGAATTGATGTAACTTAGCTAGCCAACGTTATCCACTTAGACAGTATGTTGCTAGTGATAACGTTAGCAAGCAAGCTAGCTAACATTAGCCAGCTAGATGTAACTTAGCTAGCTTAGAAATAGCAATCAAGTAACGTAAGCAACACCTCATACATTCCAAGCTAACATCGGCATCAGGAACATCACAATATATTTCACATGCTTTGCAGTACCGTTACGTCATCTGTCCAATAAAAGAACACCAGCTTTGGTTCGTTTTGATCCCCAACAATAAACGTAGGTCTCGCCATGACTGGAATTCCCAGCCGATGTTCACATTTCCATTTTGACGGTAAAAAAAAAGTTATACCGTGCATGAATGCGGAACAGGGGATGACCGCAGCAGTAATCTACAGAACCGGACGGTAAACACCATGTAAACGTTGCTATGGTGATAGAGTTTTATCTCGAGATAGAGTTTTATTATTTCGGAAAAGTGATTGGTTCTGTAAAATCATTGATGAGGAGAGCATTTAATTAATTTACCTTTCCATACCAAATAAGAAAGGAGGGACAACAGAAGTCTTGTTTAAAATAAAAAACATATCCGATAGTGCCACGAAGTGCATCCCACGACTGAGAAAAACTTTCTGTGCTTCCATGCTCCAGAGTGCGCACTCCCAAGCCTTGAGTGCGTACTCGGGAGCGCGGTAGTGCGGAGCATGGAAGTATACGGTTTGGGACACAGCCGATGTCATCAGAAACGCTCTGTGATGACATCGTCACAAATGAAAAATATCAAAGAGGTCATCGCTGATTCAGGCGTCAAGGTTAGGACGTTAGTTGTAGACAACCAACGTTGTCATGGTCTCTGGTTCTAATGCCACCGGCACTTCATAGAAGCATAGACTAGTAAATGAAAATTTCGTTATTTTGATCCAGCACACAAACGTTTGCTAAACTTTTTTATTCGATATTCATCTGGCGTTGGCTACAGCCATTTAGCATGCTAGCTAAAGTTTGCTAGTTAAGAACGCCTTTGATTAAAAACTTAGCTAGCAGGTATAATGCCACTAGCCAGTAGCCACCCCACTTGCAGTTCCTTGCTAGCGTTTTAGTCTTCATGGCTGTCCCCTGGAACACCGACAAGCTAGAAAGCTAGTTTAGTGACTAGCAATTGAAAGTGTGATTACTATGCAATAGGCCATTTCATACAGCTACTTTGCATTGTTAATTGGAAACACAGAACGGTTTGCTGATTGTCGGTTACTGTATCCAAATGCAGCACAACTTCATTTTCCAACCTTGTTCACTGCAATCTTTGCTTTTCATACATTCAAAGTCATATGAAGGACAACAGAGTTTTGCGCCAAACGTTTATTAACGTTAACACACACAGCACAATTCACAACGACTGCTTGCTAGGCTGCTAATTTCATTGATAGCAACATTAGCTATGACCTGATACAACAAGTATGAATTCAGAACATCTGATTCACCTACGATCGTCTGTAGAATAGGAATCAACTGCTTAAATATCAGGACTGTTAACTGACATTGCAAAAAATCTATGTATTTTCTCATTTTGATGCATAAACAATAAATAGCCTTGCGTTCCTAATGAAAACAGACCCCCTTCAAATCACAAAAACGTCATCAATGCGCACCCAGATGTTGTTAAAAATCCCTTTTTAAAAGATTTGCAGACTAACATATCAAGTTAAATAAGTAAAAACGGTGCTTAGACCAAATATGTTGCTCAAACAAATGAGCATCTTGTACGTTTTGTGACATGCTCCATTCCCGTCCCCGCTGTGTCCCTTGTTTTACCTGTTTCCTCACGTGCCGTGTTTGTTTTTGTGTCCCTGTTTGTTTTCCCTTGTGCTGCAGGCTGGGCGTGGGTTTTCCCCTTTGTGTCACTCATTTCCCTTGCATTGTTTCCACCTATCTCTTTCCCTTTCTCCGCTTGCATTCCTCACGCTTTCTGCTCTGCTAATCACTCACGCATACATTCTCACGCTGCACATTATTGATACCAATTAACTCTTGTAATTATTCTCCCGGTGTTCTTTGTCTTGTGCCAGTTCGTTGAGTCTCGTTGGTGAATTAACTCTTGTCTTGTCTCGCTCTATGCCTAGAATCTAGCTTTGGCTTGCCTTGCTTGCTTAAAGTCTTGCTTACCTCTGCGTTAACTCGCCACATATCTAGTCGGGCCTTGCTGTCATTAACTGCTTTCTGCCTTTCAAGTCCACCAGCCTGCAGCTGTTCATGCCCACTCCACGCTGCCCCGTCTCCCGCTCCCGCTCCTCCTCTGCTGCACCAGCCCAGGATCCTGCCACTAACCAGTCCCTGGCCTCTCCCACTCCCGCTCTCCCCCTGCTACTCCATTCCTGGATCCAGTCCCCTTAATTGTAAATCTCTCCCTATACTTCAGGAGTTCTGGTCGAAGTAGTAAATTATTGTATTCTTGGAAATTCCTGTGTGAGAGTCGTGCGTTTGAGTCCAGTCCCTTCTCGGAATTGTAACACGTTTACTCGTAAAGGCAACTTGAAGCTCAATTCCCTTTCATTTCTGAGGTCCGAGGTCTGCATATTGTTACAGAATTGATGACGGACGTACCCCCTGAGCTTGATGTCTCACTCTTTTGGTCTCTGCTGCTACCATGGGTGGATTCCAAACGCTTATTTTATCCATCCTCTTATCCTCAGTCCTCGCCTGACCCGGAAATCAATCGAGGTTCGCCATCTTTAAGGACATCCCAAACTACTAAATGCTCCACAGAGGTGCAAGGAGTGGGGAACGAGGAGTTTCCCAGAGGATGCTTTAGTGAGGAAACACAAGTGTAGCCTTTGCGGAAGCCTTTTCTCTGAACGCGTGACGTGTATAAATTATCCACCAATGTTCACATCTGCCATGTCGCAGGCACACCCCTACACAAATGCAATTTTACCATTCCTTTCAATTTATTATAAAGCGCTAATGCATATGACACTCATTATTTATAACTAACAAAAGAACCGTTTATTCATGAAAAAATAAGCTAAAGCATTATAGTTAAGCACGTGAGCATAATATGACGATGACGCTTGATTGAGCAAGGACGTTCCATTTTAATTTCTTTCATCCTCGTATCCGTTGAGCGGAGCTAAGGAGCGAGGAAAGGATTTAAGGAGTAAAAATAAGCGATTGGAATGAACCCCATGCGCATGCAGCAGCCAGCCAGAGAGAGGGAAGGGACTCGGGAGTGCGCTTTGATGTCACATCCTTAATTTTCCCGGCAAATCCAACCCCTCCCGTTCATAACTTAATGTATTTTATCCAAATTGGGCTATTTTTATTAAGATTTGGCGTGTTTATAGTTTTAAAATCTGGCAACACTGTGTTCCGAGCATAGGCTGTAGAAAAAGTGGTTCAGAGCTGCAGACAGCGTTTCTCAATGTGAGCAAATACATTAATGGAGACGTTAATTCCTGACATATTGAGAGAAACGACGGATAGAGAAAGCTAACTAGCTAGCACAATCTGTCAACTTGCTGGTCCACCCACTAATTTTGCCTATAATTCCAAGTCAATCAGGTTCCAACACTGCATGTAGGCTATTCTTACTGACAGCGTTTCTTATGAGCAAGTGGAGAAGTCAATTTCTCAAATATTGAAGGAAATGGCGGGCGGATAGAATTTAGCGATCATGTAGCCTATCCAAGAAAGCTAGCGACATGACCATGTTCAATGTAGCCTACAACGTTCGCTGGCATCTGATGAAAATCTAAATCTAAAACAGATAGCTAGCTAGCTTTCTCTATCCGTCGTTTCTCTCAATATGTGAGGAATCTCAATTAATGTATTTGCTCACATTGAGAAACGCTGTCTGCAGCTCTGAACCACTACATTCTAGTCTCTACGTTGGAAGGGTGGGAATGTGGCGAACTTAGTGGGTGGAGCAAAGCAAGTTGATTGACAGATTGTGCTCGTTGGATCAGTAAATCTGTAAATATATATGGAAATAAATAGGCCTAAGTAAATAGGGAAATAAATTGGGAAATATATATGTAAATAAATAAATGATTGCATTTCTATATTCATTCCCAGATTTATTTATTTCCCAAATATTTAATTTATTCATTTTTATATTTCCACATTTATTTTTAAATTTAAAAAAAAATGTATTTATCATTGTGGCACTCTCGGTGTTCCATATAAATAGAGCTCTGGAAGTTTGTCGGTTGGTATGGCAACCTGGACTGCATAACTGCACTGAATAAAACCCGGAACAGGTCTTTTTCCTTCCATGTTACAGATTAGGGAGGGTTCTGGTTTTACTCAATGCAGTTCCAGTTAACTTTGCTTCGTAGTATTCACCCTATTTTACTAGTAACGTTAGTCTACAAAGATACAAAACCGGGTTATCATCATAACGCATCACTCACAATGTCAACTTTATCGTGCCCAAGGATTCTTCACTGAGTTAAAATAACAAAACCTTTTGCCGGATCTTCTTTTTCTTTTATAAGGTAATAAAAATGTTGAAAATACAGTAAATATCAAAACAAACACGTACCTTTTCACCCTCATGTTCTCTTATATCAATGTATTATCCGCCGTAGTTAGTTTGTGCTTTAAAACTATACATTTTGGTGAGGTCCCGAAAATGAATGGGAGTGAATGGGAAGCCTGACAAACCGGGACTACCGGGGATGCCGTTAACGGTCAGCATGGACAGCTGATGTTGCTAGTATTCACGCTATGCAAATATAATGGGGTAGGCTCCACAAAATTACTTATGTTATACGAAGGTGAAATATCTCTTTAACTTATATGCTTTGGTAGCCTATTAAGGTGCTTAGTGATTTAACTTTCTTCACTACTTAGGCTATTTGAAACGCCTTTCTCTTTTTTGACAGTTCCAACCAAACCCAGGAATACAGGTTTAAAATGTTAAATAAATATAAAAATAATAGCTTAATTGGCGACCTGTCCAGGATGTATTCCTGCCTCTCGCCAAATGTATGCTGGGATAGGCTCCAGCGGGTTAGATAAATAAAATACTGGTATCTTAGACAATGTAAATGCTTCAGTATTAACATGCTTAGTGATGTAACTTTCTTCACTACTTATTGGAAGCGCTTTTGCAGTTGAATTTCCTTTTGTTGCTACAGTTCTTCAACATATTTTGCACAAGACGGTGCTCCGTTGTGTATCGTGTTTTCTAAAACCGGACCATTTCCAAATCACTGTGATGACCCACCTGTTGGTGGAATTAATTCTTCTTCTGCCGAGGAAGTGCAGGTCACAGTCACAGTTTCCTCTTGTCCTTCCTCACTAATTTCTGGTGTGTTGTTTATCAAATCGTTTGTTGATAATGTGTTACCTGAGGCAGCAGCTCACGGGCGTGACAATCACTGCTAATGGGGGAGGGAGGGCTAATGGTAGCTCATTTACACGCTATATCACGGCACATAAGATATTCCAAATTATATTGTGCGCAAGAAATATATTTATATAATATTGTGCGTGGTATATTGCCCCCCCCACCCTAGCCACACCCACCTCTCTCCAAACAAAAGAGTGTCATGCCCTGAAAGTACCAAACACATCTTTGAAGAAATACAGAGGAGCACGGATTCGGCAAATGTGTGCAAAGATAGAGATTGCCAGTGCATCATAGATATGACTGAGCATGGTTATTTTATAATATTTTCATGGTAAGAATCCTGCATAGTATGCCTTTAAGTCTAGCAGTGTCAATGTTTGCTGGTATTGCTAATACTATTAGCAGATGTTGGCAATCACCCTGGCTTGCAAATAAGCTTTTAGCATTCCAGTATTCACTGCCAAGAATATTTATGAATCAGTATGTCTCAAATTGTTATTATTTTTTATTTATTTTGTGTAACCAGGGTGACCAATATGGCTTACATTTCACATACTGTCTATTTATACAGGTGGAAGTTTTCTGTAGCTGTTCAGATTAAAGTAAAGGATCAACAGCACAGCTCCACCTGGGAAAAGCGCAGGCCCATCCCGTTACTATAACGCCACGCTGTCTCCGTAGTAAATGCATGACATGAAAACCCAGTTGTTCTGTTCCTCCAGGACCGTATTGTGTCCATGACCCTGGACAAAGAGTACGACGTGGCCGTCGAAGCCATCCGACTGGTGACGCTAATCTTGCAGTGAGTGTCATCAAGGGGGCGTGGCTTACCTTAATCAAACCCTCATCACACCTTCTCCATGGTCTAGTTCCAGGTGGCCTTTGTATGACTCAAGTGACATGAGTGTTGTGTGCAGCCACTTATCTTCTTAGCTGAGGTGACCAAAACTGTGGCTGCTCACATTGCACAACATGGCTTCAGACTCTTTTGGTGTTACAGTGGCTACTGTGATGGTGTGCTGCTTCCAACTTGTTAGTCTGTCTGTTCGTCTCTTCCTCCAATGGTTTTGGTCTCCATCCGTTTGTCTGTCTCCGTCTCTGCCACTCTAAATTTCTGCCCTTGTCCATTTGTCTCTGTCTATCTGTCTGCCCATGTTTACATGTACATCTATCTGTCTGTCTCTCCCCCCTGTGATCTGGTGCGTGTTGTTGTTTCAGAGGCAGTGAGGACGCCCTTTCTAACGAGGACTGTGAGAACGTTTACCACCTGGTGTACTCGGCCCACCGGCCTGTGGCCGTGGCAGCAGGAGAATTCCTACATCGCAAGTGAGTGTGTACCCCACTCGCACCCTCAAACCATCTTCCCGATCCCCAAAGCTTCCATCCACACCTAATCCCATGCTTACACTGACATCATACTGACCACCACACCCTGCTTTTTCTTGGGCAAATTCTGAAATCTTAAAATGGTTTTTAAAGGCTATAGATATAGGTTTTTACCCCATCTAGTGACTCATATGGAGATTGCATTTCATAACAACACAATCCAACTGCTGCACATGCCCCCTCAACAAGTTGCCAGGTTGACTAGTTGTATTTGCATCGTTGTGTACATACTTAAGCGTGTTAGTAGCTAAGTGTGTTAGTAGCTGTTCAGAACTGAGGAAGGAGGCTAACTTTCTCGCCTGTTTTACGGTCCAAACTCCAGCTTATCAAGGAAGAAAATGGCTAATGTTATATCATCTAGGCCAGTGATTCCCAAACTCGGTCCTGGGGCCCCCCTGTGTATGCTGGTTTTCGTTCCAACCACAATTTTATCGTTGCAATCCCAGAATTTTAACAAGCTGTTATTTTTTCTTAATTAGGTGCTTTTCATGTTTAGAGGGATTATTTACCCTCTTAAGTTACATTATATCAGAAATGCCATGCATGCCATGTAGAATAAACGCCCCATGTTCACATTGTGCCTATTGTGCTATATTCTTTAAAAGAGATGAGAAAATTATTTAACTGATAAAATTAAAGACTGAGTTGAATCAATAGGTTCCTAATTGGCGAAAGTGTGGACACATGGGCACTAAAACTAACAATTTGGAAGATAATGAGGAATTCAAACACAAAGCAAATGATAATGAGCTAAACGTGCATTGTGTTAATAAGCTTACGGAAAAAATTATTAAAGAACTTTTACATGTGGTCAACAACCTAATAGGAGCCTATTGATCAGTTAAATTACTTACTTTTGTAACCTCTTTTTATGTAATTGTTGCAATATAGCACAATGTGAACATGGGGTGTTTATTCTACATGGCATGCATAGCCATTTCTGACATAATGTGGCTTAAGAGGGTGAATAATTCCTCTAAACATAAAAACCACCTCATTAACAAAAATTTACATATTAAAATTCTGGGATTGCAACTGTGGTTGCAACGAAAACCAGCATACACAGGGGGGCCCCAGGACCGAGTTTGGGAACCACTGATCTAGGCTGTGATAGTTTTCTTGCCTTAGCTTACCTTTCGAGAAGAAAAGATCTCTGCGTCACTTCTCAAGCATTGCAATTCTTTCAGCTCCCTCCAACAACTAAATGCCAAACCAATGTTGACCCTCGTCTTACTCCGCTTCTTGTCATTAAGGACCTGGGACGGGTACCGGGGTTTCTTGGGTCGAACATTACGTTACTGCTGGTTGAGGGCTCCATTTTTCTAATGATAAATTCATAATCAATCTTTTTTTTTAGGGAAAAGCAATACTTTTATTCTGCACCTTTGCTCTGTGGATGTATTATTTTTTTTAAATTCTTCGCCGACATAAAAATGTTGTATCTATAGCCTTTAACACTTGAATGAGTTGGAATGAACAGGGGTACATTTCCACACATATACAGATGGTAGCAGCAGTGAGCACTGAGGATGCCGTTGCTTGTGCGCTCAGAAGGTCTGCAGTGGGGACTACCAGCAGAAAGTGACGGGTGGGGGGGGGGGTGCAGTAATTGTACATGTGGTGTATCTTGGGGGTTGTGTGTGTGTGAGAGGGCAGCAGGGTTTTTTGTGTGCGTGTGTGTGCATGTATATATGTGTGTCTGTTTGTGTTGTGGGCTGTGGTTCGACCACAGGGTGATATGATGCACCTAGTGCAGTCGTTTCCCAGCTTTAGGTGCATGCTGGCCTGCTTGCTTGTTGCTGCCTGCTAACCCAACTAGCTAACCTGCTTGCTTGCTTGCCCACATGTTGCCTTCTGCTGCTAACACTGTCGCTGACTAACCTCTGGGTGAAAAGTAACCCAAGTGCGTAACCCTTCCCTGTCAGTACAGAACCTCTCTGTCACAAAGACTCCTACTGTGCCTCCACGTGGCAGCCCAACGGTAACTAGTGTACTGCAACCCCAGGCCAAACCAGTAGGGGATCTCGGAGCTGCAGTGGTCCCCAGAGGTATTTACCATCTACCAACCACTGCCCCTCTGTAGCGAGGGTAAGCCTGACCGGCGCAGTGGCTAGGGGAGACAACCCCAAAGACAAATCTGTGGAGGGGGCACGCAGAGGTGGATTCCCACAGAATGGATCTCCTGCAGCTCTTGTCAGGAGAAGGTTGTCGTGAGTTCTCACATGCCACAGAATGAACCTGACAGTGCTAAGATGGTGGGAGTACAGATGTAACCATTTATTTTTCTTATCTATGTTTTGGAGAGCGCTCTGTTTGTTTGCTGTTCGTTTTGTTGTTTCCATTTTTCTTTGGTTGTTGTTTGAGTTGCAGCCGCGGTAAATGGGAGGAAAAACTTCCGGGTTTGTCATCAGAGTAGGAGGACCCAACTCGAGCTATGGCTACTCGGGCTGGATTAGTAGTGCCTGTTCCAAGTTACGCATGTGTGTTTCTGACAAGTGGTGGAATATACCACGCAGGGTTAAATAACTATTTACAATGTTTATAATGTCAGATAATGCCAGGTAAAATGAAAAATATTAAATAGAATTGTTTTCTTTTTATATATTGACTGTATTAGACATTAGAGAGCTGTCGCTAGTCGAGGTATTTTATTTATAATTTGATGGGCAGCTGGTATGCTCCAGTGGGCGGGGCTACAGCATTAAAAGGAGCCCAGTCCTCATTTCGTAAAGGAGAGTGAGGAGAAAGCCAGGTTGTAGCTGTGCAGAGAGTGAAATTATTTGCTGTAAGTAAAATCTTTGCACCAAAGTGGAGCCATTTTTCTTTGTCAGACCTAGGACATACAATACATACAGCCTTCCTAGACCACAGGGGTCGTGTGTGAGGGAGAGGTTGAGCTCTGTTTCGCCTCGACTCTCTACTCTCTGGTTTTCAGGTTGTTCAGTAGACACGACCCCCAGGCAGAGGAGGCTCTGGCCAGACGGAGGGGCAGGAACAGCCCCAACGGGAACCTCATCCGCATGCTGGTGCTCTTCTTCCTGGAGAGTGAGGTACGGGGAACACCGAAAACAAAAAACCTCCATCTGTAATCTCACCATACTCCGAATTACAGTTAAAACAACTGCAGCCAGTCAGGTCGCATTTCACCTGAAGAAACCAGGTAGGAATAACATCAGAATAGCAAAATTCTAGTCATTGATTTGAAGCTTGAGCTTTACTATGCTTCTCACTCTCTCTCTCTCTCTCTCTCTCTCTCTCACACACTCTCTCTCACTCTCTCATTCTCTCTCTTGCTCTCTCTCTCTCTCAGTCACTCACTCACCCACGCACGCACACACACACACACACACACACTGACTCACTCACTCACACACTAAATCCTCTTTCTGTTTGTCTCAGCTGCACGAGCATGCAGCCTACCTGGTTGACAGCCTGTGGGACAGCTCTCATGAGCTGCTGAAGGACTGGGAGTGCATGTCTGAGCTACTCCTGGAGGAGCCTGTGCAGGGAGAGGAGGGTATGCTCCCTCTGTCTGTCTGTCTGTCTGTCTGTCAGTTTGTGTCTTTTGGTCTTTCTGACCGTCTGAGATGTCTTGCCTTTCTCCGTTTCTCTCTGGCTGTCTCTTTCTGTTCTTTTTCTGTGTCTGATCTTTTTTTCTCTCTGGTTCTGTCTGATATTTCTTACGCTGATCATTCTCTCCATTTGCTTTGTCTTTTTGTCTGACTCATCTTTCTTTCTCTCTAGCTGATCTTTCTGTTTGACTGAACTTTCTCTTTCTCAATTCAATTAAATTCAGTATGCTTTATTGGCATAATAAAATTGTACAATTATATTTCCAAGGCTTGTTGGATGAGAAAAAGGAACATGTCAACATGAAAACAAAATAAAAAAGTAACAATAATAATGAATCTGGACAATATGTATGTGTGTGTTCATGTTGTGTGCATGTCAGTAAATGGTTGTGTTGTGGTTGTGTTCCATCACTCACTGTCCCTTAGACTGTCACAGTCAACAATAAACTGTGCCGCAAGTGTAGAGCACTCCGCTCTCTCCCCCAGTAGTAGCAATGCATTTAGCTTTTCTATTTTTTTTTAGTGTTTGTGTGTCCCAATAGGTGATGTAATTTTGCTATTGATAGGTTATAATTTTGTTGACTAATTGATTTCATATGAATGTGTGGTCCTGATGCTGTATATTCATAGTTCTGGTGAGTGAACTAAGTGTCAGGACCAGCTGATAGAGGGGACACTTTTTTTGCTCAACTCTTGGCATTGCAGGGCTTTGTAATTCTATGAAAGGGGTTCACTATTTTTTAATGGTTCCAAAATTTGATCACTCTCTTTTGCGTTCTGATTAATAATGGATATTGGTCTAATTCTGCCCTGTATGCATTTTGTGCTGTTTTTCTTTGCACATGTACGGAACTCTGCATGCAGGGTTTCAATTGAGTGTTTGTCCCAGTTAGCAAAATTCTATTTGAAAGTGGACCCCACACTTCACTGCCATATAGGGCAATTGGTTCAATTACTGATTCAAATTTTAAGTTTAAGCCAAATTCTAATTGGAATTTCAATGTAAATTTGCCATTTTATGGCATAAAAAACTATGCATGCTTTCTCTTTCAGTTCGTTCACTGCAGGATTGGAATTTCCTGTGGAACTTATTTTCAAACCTAAATAATTGTATTATGTGCATGTTTGAAAATTTTCCCTCGTGTGAAATTTGATGTAGTTCCCTGAGTGGATCTTTTTTCGAAAGATCGTGGTTCTCGTCTTTTTCATGTTTACTGCCAGGGCCCAGGTCTGGCAGTACTGCTCTAGCAGGTTCAAGGTCTGCTGTAGCCCTTGGATGGTGAGCGACAGTAGAACTAGGTTGTCTGCATAGAGCAGGAATTTAATTTCTGTGTCATAAAGAGCAAGACCAGGTACTGCAGATTGCTCCAATTTAATAGCCAATTAATTTATGTTTATGTTAAATAGAGTTGGGCTTAAGTTGCAGCGTTGGAGCTTTTGTTGATAATTTTGATTCCCCCATTTAGACTTTGATTTAATTATGCAGTATGTTTAACCTCCTACACCACTTTCAATAACTTTGTAGAAAAGACCTTTGTGCCAAATAGAATCAAATGCTTTTTTGAAATCTATAAAACTCATAGGGCCCTATCTTACACCCGGCACTAACAAAACGCAAGTGTCTTTGCTATCTTACACCCTGCGCAGGGTTCATTATAACGCCTAGCACTCACGCGGTTTAAATACCATGTATTCTTGCACCCGTTGCAATGAACTGGGCGTGTTGGTCTTAAAATGAGGAGTGGCCAGGATTATTTTTGGCGTCAAAGACCACATAGACCTGTCCCTATAAGCGGAATGCCGCATTAAATTGCTTTCAGCCCACTGCATCAACATCCACGCGATGTGCATTGGTACGTGTAAGGTTCCATGTATAGACTATTCGCAATTGTCGTGGATCTATAATCTATATTTTCCAATAGTTTCTGTAGCCTAATCTTTCGGGGGGACAGTCTTCTGTTACGGGACAATGGCTATCTATTGAAAACTTTGCTGATAACACCTAGGCTATATCAAGCCTAATGCGCGAATTGTCATTTACGCCTAATGCGTGAATTGTCATTCAATGGAAAACTCGTGCAGTGCAATAGAGGGACATTTGATTTCTGAACATGCACTTTAGATGTCATTACAACACAGCTCTCTAGGCCTACAGCCTGTAAGTAAATAGAATGGTTTTGACTGAAAAAGGTTCAAAACCTTGTCCAGTGAATATTGCATTTATTGTTTTTCAAATAGCCTAGGCTATAGCGGATTCGCTATGCATAAGGTTTTTTCGATAACCTATACGGTTAAAAAACGGAGATAAATGTCGCCATGTTAACTGAATTTTAACCTTTGTTCTTCATATTTTTTTTAATTACAGTGACAAGATTTCCATACTCTCAGCTTATTAAAACCCCGCTGATTTTACCTGTTATTCTATAACTGAACAAAATGATTTTAAAGAGAACTAAGCGTCTAATAATGAAAACAAATAACTGAACCTAAATTACAGTGATAAGATTTCCATACTCTCAGCTTATTAAAACCCCGCTGATTTTACCTGTTATTCTATAACTTGAACAAAAAGATTTTAAAGAGATCTAAGCGTCTAATAACAAAAACAAATTTGCAGCACATTACACAATTCATTCACAATTAATTTCAATGCCATTCTCTGCCTGTGCGCTTTAACTTAATGAAGGAGCAGGTCTGTTTCCCCTGCTGTAAATCGCACTCTTCACAAGAAAGTTTATTGTTTTAAAGCATTACGCTACCAGTAAAACAGGTTGATCACATTTACATAAGCAGGACATTATAAAACAAGGGAAAATATGCGTGAATCTATGGGTTGCCAGCCTGACAGCTTTATTGTATTTAGTGTCATCTTTAAGGCAAAATAACGGTATTTATGTTATTAATCAATATTGCATTTACTATTACTATTTAATGCAGGTAATGAACTTCGGATGAAGCTTGAACTTTGAGAACTCTATGAGAACATCCTCATGGAATTGATGTTTGTCAATGTATTTTTAAACCAAAACAAACACGGAGCCCATACAGCTTGCAACTTTGTCAGTATTATTGTGGTAACTTGCAGAGTTGACGTTATACAGACAGACACGCTCATGTGTCTGCCACAAATCGCTCCTAATTTGTAGTATTCCAAAAAACATACTTTATTCGGCTCAGCCATCCGCACGTTGGATTTGATGTTTACTTCCGTATTTTTCCACCTCTGCCTTCCTCTGTCGCAAACTCACTTTTAATTGGCTATTGAAAATTCCCGTAGCGATTTCAGTCTTTGGCCAGCGCAACATGATTATGCAAAGACTAACCCAGATAAAATCAAACGTGTCTGATAAAATCATGGCGTTCCCAACTGGGATCTAGGAGACAAAAATAGGGCCGTGTCCGAATCAGCACTCTTCCACACTGTTGAGTAGCCTAGGTGAGTAGATAGGACGAGAAAGTCGTAGAGTACGCAAATTCTTTTCAAATTGCAGTATACTTCAAACTAGGGTTGCAAATTCTAAGGAATTTCCTTGATCGATAGTCGTCAACGTTAATGAACAATCAATCGATCAATCGATAACAAAACAGCTAAAAATAGCTTATGACATAAAATACAAAATGCATGTTTTTTTCCTCAATCAAAGCTTTATTGAAAAATTTGAGAAATACGCCTGTTTCATAGCATAACACAAATATAATTATGAACGCTGTTTTGTTTAAGTATGATATTTTAATAAGGCTCGGGAAATTGCGCTCACTCTTCCGAGGCGAATCAGTGACTAACACGTACGTCTATGACATATACAAAAATAAGATGAGCCTTAATTAAAAACTTTAATTTGCAAAATGATTATGAAATAGATAAATAACGTTTTTGAAAACAGCGCTATAATAGGTTCCCTCTTGAAATGAGAAAGCTACGACAAACTACGACAGCTCAGGCCTCAGTTTAAAACTTAAACTGCATAAGTGCAGTAAATACCTAGGCCTGCTGATTTTTATTTAAGAATATAAGCATGTTTACGTTATCAGGGGTGAGTCGTGTGCGCAGTCGGTTTACAGCGAGACCAGCTGCTGAAAATACGCGTTCCGATGGGACCGATGTCCCAGGCACGCATAAGTAGCGTGCTTCATGGTCGAGTGAGTCTTCTTCTTTGTAAAGTTAATAACATGTTTCCTAATTGCAGTGCGCGCGCCCCCTTGTGTTTAACTTAATGATTGCATTTCACCAACAGCTCCCATTGACACAATTAAGATGAGACCGCAAATAGTTCAATTTGATCGTTAAATTTGAAATGGTTGATCGATCAAATTATTAATGGCAATTAATCGACCAACGATTAATCGTTAACACCCCTACTTCAAACACCCGGATGACACACTTACTTCCGGGGTTTCGCTGAGTACATTCGGGAGCACACTTTTCAAGAAGTACACGAACATTTTGGTCACATGAATATGACGTTTTTTTAAAAATGAGGCGCAGCTTCGCTGACGTTTTCCTTCAACTACAACAAAAACAACACGTGACATGGCAGTGCAAGAGTGGGGCGCAGGGTTGCCAGATCTTGTAAGACTTTCCAGCCAAATGGAGACTCAAAACTAGCCCAATTTATTTTAACCGAAACCAATGTATTTTAAATAGAAATCATCATGGTTTTACTTTTTAAAATAAGTGCGTGCTTTGCGACTTTTCATTTTTACCCGTGACTGCACTTTGAAAGTATCCCAATTTAGCTGTAAAACCGCGGACATGGCAACACTGGTGGGACGTCTTATGACCTGCTTACGACACTTCCACAGTACGGTTTGGAAATATTATAGCGGATATTTTTTGTGTCCTGCTAAACAGTGCACATTAAACAGCACACTTCTGCCAGTGCACTCTTCGCAGGAGACAGGGCGCAGTAGATAAAGCTCTGATTCGGACACAGCCTAGCAGTATTTCACTCCCACACACATAACGATTACAGTTGTGAGTTTACAGCGCAACTAGCCTGTATTAGCCTGAACTGCCCTGGACTACCACAGACTCTGCCCGACCTCAAATCGTTGCCAAATCGGGCTAAAAATAGTGTAATGTGTCCCCAGCTTTAAGGTAGCCAGTCTGGGGAATCGGAATCTGTTTGGATGCATGTGTGCCTGTATTTTAAAGGATTCAACATGTTGCTCGTGCTGCTACTGTATTTGAGCACCCTTTTGCACAATTTACACTGAACTTTGTCATCCCTCTTCTTTGTAAAATTATTCAAAACTGAGCTACGGTTTGTGCGTTTCATTTTGATGTGGATACTGGCTATAACGTTAGCAACAGTAGAGCAGCTCTCTCGCTCAATCGCCTGCCACCCGTTCTGATCTGCTAGCAACCTACTGGGGAAATAGGACAACTGATTGACATCCACCACAGTAGGATTAAAATAATTACATCTCCCCCATTATTTAACCCAATAACATCAACGACAAAATGCAGATTTTTTTTATTATTATGCAAATGAACCGATAAGCCGTTAAGCATATTCGGATATTTTTATTTTTACGGCTATCCGGCTAACTAGCTGACATCCCTAATTTGGACATTGCACCATGATTAGCGTTCAAAAAACACGTCGTCTAAATAGCAAAAGTGGACTTGGACACGCCCTAAATGCACTTAACCATGCGCTTAGACCAAGCGCTTAGACCAAGCGCTAAGATCGCCAAGATAGAGCCCATAGGCTGTGTCCGAAATGGCTCAATATTCACTAATCCCTAATCCCCAACAATGCCCATATAGGGCACTAAATAGTGTACTAAGTAAACAATGAATACGGACGGCAGACGTCTTTTGAACACAAAAATGTTCACTGGAGTATTGCTACAAAACATACCATCTTGCCGGTTCTTAAAACATGACTCCTGTACAGATCCTGCTTTTGATATTAAACCTAGTTTTATCACGCAATGCCCAAAGACGAGCTGAAGCTCACTTAAAAATAATATTGCTATTGGCGCTCTGACCGAGAGACGTGATGGACGGCGAATCGTACATAATGTTGACTAATAAGAAGAGACCGTTTTAGCTAGCTAGTAAACTGTACCACTTAGTGGACAACCTGGTGTAGGGTTTTAATAAAGTTTTTAGAAAGGCTTCGCAAACGGTTCGCAAAGTATTATGGTTCATTTCTACCTTTCTAGTGACCATGGTTGCTTACTAGATATTACGGTGCATTGTGGGATATTTCTAGTGTACTGAAATGTATGTGAAATTTGATTTGAGATTCTGACACTAGACCAAGGCCAAAATAGTACACTAGAAAGTAAATAGTGAGCCATTTCGGACACTGCCATATATTTTTTCATTTTTTTGGTTAACATTTGGGTATGTAGGGTGTAAATGTTGTAAAATGACTTTTACTCAAGACATTGTGCTTAGTAAGGAAGTCTATTAGTCTTGTGTTAATTATGCTACATTTACTGTTCACACAAATGCCTCGGTAACGTCTCTGCATTTGAATGAATCTCTATGGGAATTGGGGGGTGGGACTAGATTTAGCTGTAAATTATGCTGGAACAGTATGGAACACATGATTGGTAAAATGGCTGTAAGTCATCAAGGGTATGAAAATGAGCCTCAAACCACTCTGCTGCCAGATATGCAGTAGATATGGATGGATCACTTTAAGGGTTGTTTCTCCTGACAAATTTTCCTATTGAACTCTATGGAAAAATAAGTCAGGAGAAGAAACCCTTCAAGTTATCCATCCATATCTACTGTATTTCTGGCAGCAGAGTGATGGTTTAGGGACTCCTTGATACGTCAGACCCTTGATGACTTTGAGCCATTTAGCCAACCATGTGTTCCATACTGTTCCAGTGTAATTTACAGCTAAATCTAGTCCCACCCCCCAATTCCCATAGCGATCCATTCAAATGCAGAGACGTTATAGTATTGCATGTAAGAGTACCAGAAAATAACATATCAAGAGTCTTTTGATATTGTTGGGTCACAGACATCAGGAAGTAATGGCATGTAAAGGATATGCGACCAAATATTAAAAATTATTACTTTATTCTTCATTATGTTAAACTGTCCAATCTTTTTTGATGCCCACAAATGGGGGGGGACTATGTACAAATTCTACATTCTGTTCTATAATTTCGAAACGGTTCATCCAATATGGATGAAAATACCCTCAAATTAAAGCTGACAGTCTGCATTGTTATTGTATCCTTTCAAACTCAAGGTGTTAGAGTACAGAACCAAAATAACAACAAGATATTCACTTCACCTGTCAGTGGTTTTAATGTTGTGGCTGATCGTATTCTGTTGCAAATTTCTGAATGATACAGCTTCTTCTTCAATTCAAACTTTAAATCCAGGATGTGCAGGGAATATTTTTTGAGATATTGACATTGAAATAAAACTAGTAGAAACCAGGTGGACATTGCCTCTGGAGGGCCAAAGTAAATAGAGTTAATATGTTCTACTGCGAGATTGACTCCGTCTTTATTGTGAATGTATGTGGAAAGTTGTCTAATAGCGTTTGAATGTTTTGACTGTTGATTGCTTTCTGGAACTCTTCTGTGCTGTCTTGGGCCCATCTGTATAATCGAGTAAGACTAAAGAGCTCACTGGGCTTTGTGTGTGTGGTTGTGTTATTTTCTGTAACTCAGTAATTTGGGTGTGATGTGACAGAGGGGTTAGTGCTTTAACAGTGATTGCTCTGAAAGAGAAAGGGTCTATATCTGTCTAGATCTGATCCTTCTCTCTATCTCACAGCCTCTTCCCACATAACCGTGTTTCCGCCTGTGGGTGAAACCACCTCTAGTCACTGATTGGCTGGTCTGAGATCAGTGACGATTGTTTCCTTCTGTCCCATGGTACAGTTTTGGTGGACCGGCAGGAGAGTGCCCTGATCGAGCTGATGGTGTGCACCATTCGACAGGGGGCTGAGGCTCACCCCCCCATTGGCAGGGGGACAGGGAAGAGGGTAAGGCCACCTGCTTTGTTTTAGGGGGCGGGTTCTTTGGCTAAACCGGGGGTGTTGTTTCTTGCAACACTCCCCTCCCACTTAATCAATAAACCATTAGGGCTGGGTATCGTCTGAAATTTTTCGATACCTGTCCCGATACCGATACCTGGTGTTCGATGCCAAATCGATACTTTTTCCGATACCTTTCTTTGCTGAGTGTAAACATATTTTTCCAACAATATCCAAAAAAAATAATCTAATTTAACAAAATAATTTATCAACTCAAACAGCTGTATAAAATGAAGAACATTATGCTTTAAATCAAGAAAAAAAAACAAGAATAAAAACAAGAAAGAGTTGGGGCTAAAGATTTGGTACTTAACAGATAATTTTTGAAATTTTTGCCAAAACGTACCCAAAATTGGCACTGAATACTTTTTCGATACTTGGACAGTTTTTGATACTCGGTGCTACGGACATGATTCGATCGGTGCTCAAAAAGTATTGAGGTTTGATACCCAGCCCTATAAACCATAGATAGCAGTGTTCCCCTGTTCCTGGAGATCTACCGTCCTGTAGGTTTTCATTTCAACCCTAATTTGGCACACCTGATTCTAGTAAATGGCAGTTCAACAAGATCTCTAGTTGTTGAAGGTGTGCTGTTGTTAGAGATGGAGTGAAAACCTCCAAGATGGTAGATCTCCAGGAATAGGGTTTGGGAACTACTGCCATAGAGATACTACTGCATGATACCTGATACCTGAGTTATAATCTTTGCAGAATGCTAGAGGTCGTAGTGCTGCTGTTCCTTGGAACAAAGGAACAGCTACAGTTCTTTAATCAGAGCAGCTGCAGTAAACATTCAGCTGTTTAAACAAAATGCTACATTTGTTTCCCTGGATAAGGTAAAATTCCAAGCAGATAGATAATAAGTAATACATCTGTGGTGAAGTTGGGTATTTGTTTGTTTCTCTTCAATAAAGGTTTCAGAGCCCAGAAATAAGGTCTCTGTGGATACCAGATTTGAAGTAGTTTTAGCTTGAAATTTCTTAAGCTCCCCAGAGCTTTTTGTGTTTTTTTCCCTTGCACTTTTCCCAATCATCTCTGAGAACTGTCCCTCATTTACCCTTTACCCCACCCCCCAAGGTGCTGACAGCCAAGGAGCGCAAGACTCAGATGGACGACAGAAACAAACTGACAGAGCATTTTATCATGGCTCTACCCATGCTGCTTTCCAAGGTGAGCCATACAGTAGGCTTGGGACGATGGTCGATGCAATCGACTATTGACAATGGTTGAACCCATCGGCGATGGCTATCTTTGTCGATGCCTGGACGATTTTTCTTTTTTAAATTCTTTAATGCCTCTCATTCTGTGTTTTTAATAAATTTTCTACTCTACCATGCATTTACAATGTAACGTGTTGTCTGTGTCTTTGAAATGTGATCGCCTATGCAGCGCTACGGCGCCATAATTTACCTGGATTGAGCAAAATCACGCTGATAGCCTACCTTCTGTTTGACCACAGTGCAACTAACTATATAATTTCATTCAGGCCTAATTAAACAAATTATCTCTAATTAAACAAATTTCGTATCTGACTGTAGACTAATGAAAGATGTTATCAGAGAAATAAACTAGATTGGCTGAAAAGGTGGCTGCTATATTACGTGCAGATGGAGATAGTGCGGGATGGCACGCGGCATAAAGGGGATCTTGTGAATCGCTCACTACAAGACAAAAATGATAATGAACGTGATGACTGCTAGTCTAGCTTCTTCACAAAATGAAATGAAATTAGTAAAATGAAACAAATTGCTATAAGACAGACGAGGGCGCAGAAAGGCTTAGGGAAACTATAGCTCCTGAGCGCTTTACCCAAATCAAAAATGCAAAAATTTATAGCAGTGTTTCTCCTCACAGGCTGGTACATTATGTCTATTATTGTAAGTGAAAAGTTGCTTGTGATTGATGTCCACTGTATTAAATATATATATATTTTTTTTTAGTTTTTCATCCTGCAATCCAACATTATGATTCAACCAATTTGACAGGAATTTGACAGTTTGACATGTCTGTCTGTGAAATTGTGGTTGAGACTTGACGTTGGCTTGACGTTTTGCTCACGACTCTTCTAGTACCAGGCAGACTCAGAAAAAGTGGCGAATCTGCTTCAGATCCCGCAGTTCTTTGACCTGGATGTGTACAGCGCTGCCAGGATGGAGAAGGTGAGCCCGTGGGGAAACACACCTTCACATATCAGTTACTGCTGTATACCAGGAACATGCTCTCTTACTGTACTTTAAAAAAATAAAAAATTTCAGATTTTTCCTTTTTCTTCCAATTTGGTAGCCAATTGCATCCTATGCAATTCAATTCCCCCCGTGTAGCAACCGCTAGAGAATCGCCGCTACAACCCATTTGTCCGGTAGCAGGAAAGAGGGCGCTACGTTCTTTTCGGGGTGCGATTCCTCGAGCTCCTAACTGATTCCAGCTCGCCCAGGGCTGTCTTATGTGCGACGATTCTCTCCGAGTCCCTCCCCCCACCCCAGGAGCAGCCACCAATGGCCACTCCCTCAAGGCACTGGCCATACTCGGATCTGGCAGGACCGCGGATCAAACCCCCCATCCTCGGGGCGCAACCGCACAGACAGAAAGTCTGCGCCTTTGACCGCTGCACCACCGCGGTGCTTTCCTGTACTTTTTATATTGATTACACGTTAGGCTGATTATTATTTTAGATATATTATTTAGATTGATTGGATTTTTCATGTTTACTTACTTTCACATTTTATGAATATTTCCATTTTCCATCTTAATCAAAGCAATTAACTCATTCAGATTAATTTAGTTCAGCAATTAAATTCTTCCTTCTACCTTTTTTTGTTGCATTCAGGTAAAAATCTTATGGTCTGCAACTAAAAAAGCACCCCCCTCCCCCCTCCTTTCTCCATTCAGTGGCTTCTAAATCACTGATTTGGTAAAAGTTGGGCCCTGTAGTCACCGGTGGTTTGAGTCGAATTATGAGCATACATAGCATTAGGACACATTTGGCTTTGTCTCAAAAGGGGTTAAAGGGGTTTAGTTCAGACAGGAAGCCTTGGGATACCACTGCATTAGTTCAACGACATGCCAGGTGCCCACAGTCTTCAATGAGAGATGTGCCTGTCCTTTGAACGGAGCTAGCGACAATTACAGGTCAGGCATTTAGCAGGTGCTTTTAGCCAAGGCAGCTACAAGAGTGCATTTAACACAGTAAGCAAACAACACTGGAGCTAGAGATAGGCAAAATTACAGTGAAATAAGTTAGACCTGTGAAATAAGGTGTCGGGTATATAGTTTTTAGATTAAGGCCATTGATAGAGAAAGTGTAATTTCATATGGCAAACTTGCTCATAGTCTATACAATAGTACCTTGTTATCAAGAGGCCTGTTCTTGTTGACCTGATCTAGGATCTGCCTTTCTCTCTCCCTCTCCACTCCACAGGCACAAAAGAGGCAATTAAGTCACACTTAATGCTGGCTTATCTATGGATATAAATCTTAAAGACGTCATGGTGTCTCCTGTTGAGGATGAACACCAGAACACAAAGCTATTCATGGGGTCAGGGCCTGCCCAGCGTGGTCAAAGAATTACCTTTGGTCAAAGGCCACCTGGATTCCTCTTTCATTTTAAGTTTGAATGCCAGTCTGTTAAATTCAATTGAAAACATCAATTGAAAGTCTTAATGTCAATGTAGGCAATAGTTGTTAGACCTGCCAGTTTGTAATTTACATTTTTAAAGGCAGCGAGTTTCAAGCGGAGATGAGGGTGTTACTACTAATTTTGTTGCATGGATGTAATATTTTGCCTGAAATGTAATATTTTGCCAACTGGCTCAACTTGATAATTCTGGAGCCCAATGTACTCATGTTTGGTCTTGTTAAGAAAAGGCTAAAACCCTGAATCATTTGATAACAATATCATGGTACTTAGTCCTGCTCCCAACATTAGGTCAGTAAGTAAATTTGTCAGCTATTAGATAAGCCAGTCCTTGTCTGACCCACCTTCCAGCACCCAATCAGGCCAAGCCTCCGACCTAATCATTCAGCAATAGTGTATGGGCCAGGAGAAGTGGGAGTTCCCTTCCCACCCTCATAAATTGTGTGCCTGTTTTGACTCTTGAGTTCAGTTCTGTCAGTTTAGTTCAGTTCAGTTTGAGTTGTGGATTGGCATCTTGCACCTGGGTCTGCTGTTTGGTGTTTGTCCTTTGTGGGGCCTGAAATTCTTGGTCTTACAGCTTCTTGCAGTTTTTACATTTCATCTCGGATCTTTTTCAATAGCCTGCCGTCTTTTGGTTTTTGGACTTTCTGGGGATTACCTTGGGAGAAACAAGCTGAGGTTTTGTATCTTCTTCATTAATTTCTTTTGTGACTGTAATCTGTCTATGTCTGGAACATTCATTGTTTGTTAAAGTAGTTAAACCTACGTCTTTAGATCCACTGTTGAATATGTGTTGTAAGTTAATAAACGTCTTAATTTTAATCTGGTTGTGAGTTGTACATTTTGATAAAGGTTGATTCAACAGATTGCTGGAATTTTACTTAATCCTCACTTCCCCGACAAAGGGTTAGTTATTTTTACATAGAAACATTGATGTGTAGTCTAAAGATGGGTTTTAGACGTTTGCAGAAAATATTCAGCGCCTCCCAGACTGACTGGGGAAGGTCATTCAATCAGCATGAGGACAGAGAAGAGCTGGGGCCACAAGCAGCAGTTGCCAGGTGCTCAAAGAGATTAAACAGCAAGCTGGTGAGAGAAGGTAGAACAGAAGGGGCAGTGATTTGACATGATGCAGGAAGCCACTGGAATCCAGGGCAAAGAGTATGAAATGGCATGGCATGAGTGAATTTTGAGCACTCTGGACCAGGTGTAATGGTCACCAAGTCGTTGCAATAGTCAAGACGCTAAATTATGAGGGCGTGGACGAATAACTTTGGCTTCTTGGATGAGGAAGTGGCCGATTCACCTAAGGTTGTGAAGGGAGTACCTGCAGGATGGTTGCCACAGTGTGACCTGAGAAGCTCAGCTGGTCATCCAGGGTTATACACATTAGCTGAGCAGGAGGGAAACACTTCAGAATGATCGATCTGCAGGTAACCCTTTGCCAGGAGGAACCAGTGTTCTGTCTTGTCCAGGTTGGCAGCAGCAATTTCAGGCAGACATTGAGAGATAAGTACCTGAACTTGGGTGTCAGAGGGAGAAAATGAGGAATAGTTGAGTGTCATCGGCATATCAACGATATGACGTATCATGAGCAGAGAGAAGAGGAGAGGACCGAGTACCAAGCCCCAGGGGACACCTGTCAAGAGGGGATGGGGGGAGGAGACCGATCCCCTTGAGGCCACCTGCTAGAATTAGTCAGCTTGATACGCATCAAAACACGTGAGGGCAGAGTCTGAGATGCCCATCACAGGAAAGAATGAGGAGGATCTGGTGGTTGAGTTAAAGGCAGCAGACATGTCAAGAAGGATGAGGACGGAGCAGAGTAATTTAGCTCTTGCCAATTGAAGATCCTCTGAGTTCCTTTGAGTGCAGTCTCAGTGGAGTGGCCAGACTTCTATAGGAAGTTGTTCTATATGAGATGGAGAGAAGGTTGGTTGCAGTCTGTGTGCTCAGAAATTTTGGACAGAAATGACAGGATTTGTTCAATGGCAGCACCATCCATCCAGCCATCCATTTTCTAAACAGCTTAGTCCTGGTCAGGATAACATCAGTCACTGATACATTAATGTCCCAAGGACCATTTTTGACACTCCAATTAATCTAACCTCCATGTCTTTGGGCTGTGGGAGGAAACCGGAGTACCTGAAGGAAACCACACAGACACGGGGAGACCATGCAAACTACACAGAAAGGCCCTCGACCAGGATTTCAGCTCAGTAGCTTCTTGCTGTGAGGTGACAGTGTTAATCACTGCACCACTGTTAATGGCAGCCCCCTAGCTGGGAATTGACCCCACAACCTTACCAGCCTAGTTCCCTCATCATTATACTGCATTACCCAATGATGCAATGCTACAAGGCTGGCTCAATGCCCTGTTATCTCTGTGGAACATTCTGAAATTCTAATTCTCATGCGTTATGACATCACTGCCAGCTGACAATTCTGATTGGCCATTTCTTCCACAGCACCTGGATGCCCTGCTGAAGCAGATAAAGTTTGTGGTGGAGAAGCACACTGACACGGATGTGCTGGAGGCCTGCAGCCGCACCTACAGCATCCTGTGCAGTGAGGAGTACACCATCATGAACCGTGTGGACATTGCCCGCAGCCAGCTCATCGATGAACTGGCCGACCGCTTTGGGCTGTCCTTGCAGGACTTGCTGCAGGAGGTGCGAACCATGCTGCTGTGGGGACAGGGACAGGGGTGTTGTCAGGGTACGGGTAAAGCACCCACAAAGTAGCCGTGCGCTATATGTACAGTAAATGGTTGAAAACAGTATGGCTTTAGTTTTGCAGCTTCATAATTCAGAGGTTTGTTAGGCATGCGGATAAAGTAAATTTTTATGTAGGCTGACAAAAAAAAAAAAAAGGCTGAAGGCTTGGAGTGGAAAGTTGTGTTTCTTTCCACACAGGGGACTTGACATGTCTTTTAGAAGACATACTAGGCCTGTTCCCTGTTTGGAGATGACCAATTTTATTCCTCTGCAGGGGGAAGAGGCGGACGACGACGACATCTACAATGTACTCTCCTCCCTCAAGAGGCTCACAGCCTTCCACAAGTGTGTGCAGAAACCTCTCTACCAAACCTAGGAAACTTAAAAACCATTAGAAATATCACAGTATTAAGAAATTTAGAACTTTATTTTATTTATTTTTTCTAAGATGATTAAGAACATAAGAATTGTGAAAAGAAAACAAGAAATGTAGGAACATAAGAATAACGGTAACGATTTATATTAATTGCATCTTCATAAAGCATTCATTATGCATTCACGAGCATTGCAAAAGCATTACATTACAATTACATAGAGCATTATGAATGCTTTATGTGTACAGTATTCCTAGATTTGTGAACCTCAGGGCAGATCTATCCTATGAGATAAGTAAAACATTATAAAGCATTCATAATGCTCTATGTAATTGTAATGTAATGCTTTTGCAATGTGCATGAATGCATAATTCATTCTTTATGAAGATGCAGTTATGTAAGTCATTACCAGAATAACAATATGTGTAATAAATATAAAAGCATACAAAATTTTAGAATTGCAGTTCCAGAAATTCAAGATGAAAAAGTAATAAACTTAAGAACCATATTAAAAATAAGAATGGTAAGAACATAAACATTTGAAATATAATATATGGAATATATAAATATTAAATATAATTTATGAACTGAAGAACCATGATGAACTGAAGAAAATGAAAAACATAAAAGCTCTATACCACTCTCTACGGCCCATACCAAACAGCTCCAAGAATATTAGAAATTATGTTTAAAGGTTGTATCAGCGATTTTGGGTCGAAACATAAATGATCACATTCATCGGATTTTTCCTCACGATCCGCTAGCTGCCCGCCCCATAAGCAGGGCCGTCAAAAAACCGCGTCTCTGTTGGCAGCCTATGCTCCGAGATCGTACACAAAAACAAATAGTACTACCAACCACTCAAAACCAAAATAAACAGTATTCCAACCAATCACCGACAAGGGGTGGGTGAGTACTAATACGCTAATACTCTTATCTCGCTGAAATCTTGACGAATTTACAAAACGGTTTGGTTTCTTACAAACGTTATTAACGTGGTTATAATTCTGGATGCTTGAACACTATTTTTTAAAACATAACATAATTGGCTCTGAGCTGGAGCTGGCTCTGTTTGTTTGGGATTTCGCTTCAGAAGTGACGTCACCCAAAATCGCTGATACAACCTTTAAGGACAGGACAAGGTCATTCAGTCCTTTAAGCCCCTATGGAAAAGGAATATGCTGCAGTATATTGTAAATATATCGAAATTATCTTCACAATATATTTAAAATATACTGCAGTATATTACATTTCCATAAGGGAGGCTTGTCATAGCTGTACTTTAGTCAGCTAGAAAAACCTGGTCTTGAGCAGGGTGACTGATTCCAAGACAGATTCTAATGGGAATTTTCAAAATTGCAAAAATTCCCTGTTTATTTTTGTTCCAGCGTGGCAAACTTAATCTGCTGATCAATTCTTCATACTCAAATAGTAAATGCCGACAAACAGCCACATTTCTTGATTCCTCAAACTCCAATGGCAACTGAGTTTAATTTTTGCAGATAATTTAACAGTAATGTAAACAGGATGGTGCAGATATTGAGGAAAATGAATTATTCCAAAATTCTTATGCAGGGCTCTTGGGCTTTCTTCTTAATGAACAAAACATGAACAAAATACTTTTATTTTTTATTTTAAACATTAATTTTAATATTGACCCATTATTGATATGGTCTCAAATGTTGAAAATTTGATTGAGAGGATAACCTGAACTACATAAAGAAAAAACTTCACTAGTTTGATTGTTTTTGGTTTATTGTATATTGAGCCTTATTAAAAATCTTGACATGCTCATCAAAACTGCTCTTCCAGTTTGGCATTGTCAACAACATCTCATATACATCATAAAAAATTACATTGCAATTAGCTATGGGAGTTTGTGGCAAGTCAATAATGGAATTGGCTGCTTACACTCTCTTTAAAGACAAAGTTTAAAAACGGGCATTTTATTCCCAAGCTACATTGCTTGATTGATGGAAGACAAGTAACCATACCTGGGTAGATGAATAATTTAGAAATCATAAAGCTAATGAGAAGTATCGGAGAGCATGATGTAAAATGTACTTTTGATATAACACAGTAGCAGGATTATTCTTGCTTCCATCATCATGTGATTTGTCAGAATCGTATTACACATATTGTGCTCTGTGTGTTTGTATTATCATATGCAGGTAATAAAAATACAATCATAATATAATATATGTAAAATTTTTCCTTTAAAAGTAGAAAAATGCTGTTTGTGTGTTTTAGTACACATGACTTGACAAGGTGGGACTTGTTTGGGAACTGCTACCGGCTGTTGAAGATTGGGATAGAACAGGGCTCCATGCCAAGAACAGGTATGGGCCAAGGCTTTTTATACAAAAGACGCACTTCAAAATCACTATCCGTTCTTTCAAAAATAACTGTTTTGTGTGAACAAGTTCAGATTCAGTGAGGCCTCTTCTATGTGGTCATATTGCATTTCTATGTAATCCTCTGTGTGGTTCATATTGCTGATCAGTGAGACTCCTCTCTCTATGTCAGCGGTCTCCAACCCGGGTTGCTGGTGATCTACTGTCCTGTAGGTTTTTTTTTCAAAATCTGGGGGATGGCACATCTCCAGGAGTAGGTTGGGGACCACTGCCTCTATGTGGTCACATGTGGTCATATTGCTGTTCAGTGAGACTCCTCTCTGTAAGTGGTCGTATGTGGTCATATTGCTGTTCAATGAGACTCCTCTCTGTTAGTGGTCATATGTGGTCATATTGCTGTTCAGTGAGACTCCTCTCTGTAAGTGGTCATATGTGGTCATATTGCTGTTCAGTGAGACTCCTCTCTGTAAGTGGTCATATGTGGTCATATTGCTGTGCAATGAGACTCCTCTCTGTAAGTGGTCATATGTGGTCATATTGCTGTGCAATGAGACTCCTCTCTGTAAGTGGTCATATGTGGTCATATTGCTGTGCAGTGAGACTCCTCTCTGTAAGTGGTCATATGTGGTCATATTGCTGTTCAGTGAGACTCCTCTTTGTTAGTGGTCATATGTGGTCATATTGCTGTTCAGTGAGACTCCTCTCTGTAAGTGGTCATATGTGGTCATATTGCTGTGGCAATGAGACTCCTCTCTGTAAGTGGTCATATTGTGGTTCACTGATGTTCAGTGAGCCTCCACTCTCTATTTGGTCATATACGGTCCTATTGCAGTTCAGTGAGGCTCCTCTCTCTGTGTATGTGTTCAGATTGCGGTTCAGGCTCTGCAGTGCTCGCACTACTCCATCCTGTGGCAGCTGGTCAGGATCACAGAGGGCACGCCAACCAAGGTAGGTGTGTGTGTGCGTGTGTGATTCCTAGTGCGTGTGTATGTGGCCTCGTCCCAATACAGAATTGAATTCAGCAGTGGGAAAAAAGTGAGATGTTTAGAAATGGCCTGCTAACACTTAAAAATAAGTGTAAATGAGTTTGAAACAAGCCATTCACATACACACAGTTATAAATGTGTAGAGTATATTAGCTGGAGTTTGTAGTGGAGGCAGAGAGTTTGTACCCTAGGTCCTGTCTTGATTTGAGCCAAATAAGGAGCCGCAGTGGGATTTCCAGTCAAATGAAGCTTTCTCTGATGTTGAGATGTTGTTCTTCATGTTCGAGTGAGCATCACTCAGTCACACAGGAATTGCCATGCATACATGAAGTGGCCATGGTGTTCCCATTTCTGTGTGTACAGGATGACCTCATCGTTCTGAGGAGGGTAGTCAAGTCCTTTCTTGCCATCTGCCAGCAATGCCTGTCGAACGTCAACACTCCGGTCAAAGAGCAGGTGTGTACAGAATCTCCAGCGAAATCTTGCCCAGGAGTGCAGGGTTTCTTTGCTTTAGCACCCCCAAAAATGTGATATTGTGAAAGGGGTTCTCATGGGTCTCCAAATCGTTATGGTACTGTATTTTGTTTGACGAATGCAGGGTGGGGAGGTGGCATGGATTTTTTTTAACGTGCTTTATGCATGTTCCAAAATTAAAAATTTTCGGTACCTGTACACATCCTGTACTGATTGCAATGAATCAATACTATTTTTTACTATTGGCGCTGAATGTATCTGCTTTAGTACTACTCTGGAGCACTTGCATCTCCCCCCGCTAAACAGAGATGACCTGAAACCCTCCATACCAAAGCAGATCCAAACAACAGGTGGAAGCTGGGGTGGTCGAGGGTGATAGCAAAATTCTTTTAACACAAGCCGTAAGCAAACAAAGAGCAGCGCCTCAGCGTTCAAGCAGCACAGAGAACTGATTCTTGGCTTAAAAAGGGTGCTCCATTAGAGGTGTGTGCATGTGATTGGTTGAGTATGAGATACGTGGTTGCTAGCCGACCATGGTCAGCTACAATAAGAGTTTCCTGAGAGAACTTGCTATGCACACGTATAAACGTTCGCTCTGCTCATTTATACAAACAAGAACAAACAACCCAAACAAGCATTAAGCTATTTTCATGATCAACAGCAAAGAAACCCAAAAAAACAAGGTGCACTTAATCATGTTTTGAGGTTAGGTAAACGTGCTAGACAGGGTTGGGGTGGAGGTGCAAGCTGTATTCTTTTACTAATAAGGAACTTGAAGTCTTTGGAAATACACCTGGAAGTTTCTTGATGTCCTTGCACTAGAAATGCAGCAGGAACCATGTATGAGAATGGCCACTGAACAGACCAGACCCCAAAAATCTGCGCCCTACATAAACCACATTCCCCCACAGAGACCAGTCCAATTTGATTGGATTGATTTTTTATTTTTGAAGGTCTTGTTTTTAGTAAAGGCAAGATGGTCCTATGAGAAATTATCAATTTTTTACTGTGTCTCTCCTAAATTCCCTAAAAAATACTGATTGTGCTGTTTGAAAATATGCATCCCTGTTTTAGATATCCCGGTCGCTCAGCTCTGTATTGGATTGTGTGGATGAGCACTGTGCGCTTTTCTCTCTTACTGTTTTCTCAGAAATGTCATTCCACCATACTTTTTCCTGGGATTCGGGATTCCTTTCACAGTTTTATCCCCCAACTGGCTTTCGGTTTTCTTGGTTATGACTAGGGTTGCAAAGGGGCGGAAATTTCCGGTAAATTTCCAGAGAACTTTTTATCACATGTACAGATAATTCCTAGCATCCTGCACACTACTGCAGGGCTATTGAGGCCACACTAGGGAATACATTTTTCATGTTTTTTGTTCAATGAAAGAATCCATGAAAGAATCCAAGTTCTACTCACAAATGTTTGCATGGATGTCTGCTTATGACAAAACAAAATGTTTATATTTATGTCTGCATATGACGAGGCAAATACAGCTAGTACAAATAACGCCAATATTTCCAGTTTATTCCTGTTAATTCCCATATATTCCAGTTAATTCCCATGGAAGGTTTCCACCTTTGAATATTCCTGGAATTTTGCAACCCTAGTTATGACTCAATTTGGAAAACATTCTGTGTCCAGACCTTTTGTAGTAATGCAATTACAAAAACTCCCTCTCACAAATTTAAGTATTTATTGATTTTATGATTGAGGTATGATTTATTGATTGAGACCCTGATCATACGGTCATACGATCATACTCTCTGTCCTGCCAGAAATAAAAGCTGATTAGTTGATTCAATGTTCTTGAACCACCCTACCCTAACCCCGTCCCCTTGCTCAGGCGTTCATGCTGCTGTGCGACCTCCTGATGATCTTTAGCCATCAGCTGACCGCTGGGGGGCGGGAGGGTCTGCAGCCGCTGGTCTTCAACCCAGATGGACCGCTGCAGAATGAGCTCCTTACCTTCATCCTCGACCACGTCTTCATCGACCAGGACGAGGAAAACCAGAGCATGGGTGAGCCTCTCCCAACCCCACCCTCACTTCCTTGCGTTCTCGCAGCGTCATCCACACTCCTCGAGGAAACGCCCACGTTGTGTAAAGTCGTCCATTGGTGGCTGCGTTCAGAATCCGTAGAATGCGGCGGAGGCTGCTGTTCTTTACCGCATATGCACAGTCAAATTTTGGTCATAGGTAAGGGGCTGCCATGGTTCTAAAGCACTGGTGTGGTGAGTGTGCTCGAGAAAGGGACAGTTTCAGTTTGTTTTTTATCTCTTCATGCAAAAGTAACTGAGTCGGGTCTACTACTGATGAGAGAGTGAGTCTTCATGAACACCATAGCAGGCGAATCTACTTACGTGTGCTTTCAATCACTTGCATCTGTTCATCGCAAAACACTATTGCATGTATATGGAGCCCCACATCTCATGATCATAGTTGTTCTAATCAAGAGTAAAATGCACATAACGCATGATGGTCTGGCCATTTTCTGGCTTCATGAAGCCTCTTGCCCTGACCGTCCTGCGCTCGTCTCTTAGAGGGTGACGAAGAGGACGAGGCGAATAAGATCGAGGCCTTGCATAAGAGAAGGAACCTGCTGGCTGCCTTCAGCAAGCTCATCATCTACGACATTGTCGACATGCCTGCCGCCGCCGACATCTTCAAACACTACATGAAGGTGAGAGCTTTGAGAGAGGTCATGTTTGTGATAGTTCTGATCGTCGCATGTTTTCTTTTCATATTGGTTATGCCACACTCGGGTAATGAAGTTCTCCAGAACTATAATGATGATCACTGCTCTTGTTCTTCCTCTCAGTACTACAACGATTATGGTGACATCATCAAGGAGACGCTGAGCAAGACCAGACAGATAGACAAGATCCTTTGCGCCAAGACCCTGATCCTCAGCTTACAGCAGGTAGAACTTCTAGCCTAAAGCAATGTTCCCCAAACCTATTTTTTAGTTAACAGGCATACAGGTTAAAGACCAGCTGTATGGTGGGTGCTTTATACTCCGTGGGTTTAAACAGTAAACGGGTGGATCTCACAGGGACATTCAAGTTTATAACAAACAAAACAAACGCCAAGCACAGTAATTGCCGAACCCCACAAGATAAAATTTATCTTGCGTATGTGCATGCGGCGTGCGTGTGTACATGTGTGTGTGTGTGTGTGTGTGTGTGGGCCAATTATTGCTAATTATTATTGTTGCCATTATTGTTGTCTATTATTGGGATATATGGAAATATAAACTCAGAGACAAACTGGAACAGTGTCCCAGGAAAACGCCAGCTGTGCCCTCACTGCAGAATACCTGCAGAGTCCTTCATTAATGTGCTGTGATGTGAAAACTGACAGTGAATTTAGGGTAGGGTGATTCAGTGCAGTGCTTCACAAACTGTGCAGGGGGGCCCATTGGTGGGTCCACAGAGGCTTTGGAGTGGGCTGTGTGACAGTGCTGTACGGCATGTGTCCTTTCATGTTTATTAACAGTAATCAAACTGAACATTGGCACGTACATTTATTTTTAAGTTGTGTTTAAGAACAAAACAATATTTCATGTTTGAAAATGTGATGTCGATATTTTAATAAGGCATAGGTCACAGAAAATGTCTTCATTCATGAAGTGGAGTGTGAGATCCCCTGCTTGAGACACACTGTAGTGACCACGCCCCCCCTCCACCCCCACCCCATCCTCTAGCTCTTTAACGAGCTCCTACAGGACCAGGGGCCCAACCTAGACCGCACCTCATCCTACGTGAGCGGGATCAAGGAGCTTGCCCGCCGCTTCGCCCTCACCTTCGGCCTGGATCAGATAAAAACCAGAGAGGCTGTGGCCACACTGCACAAGTGAGTTACCGGCTCCTCCCTGCAGAGGGGGTTAACGTTACGGGAAAGTTGCTGCAACATTTCAGGACAATGTTTCGGCTTGTTGATCAGGTAGCAGCTGCATGGAGTATTCAACTGGTGAGTGTGGAAAGGCCGGTTGTGATTTTTCTTTTGTTGTGTATTTTCCAATTTCCCCCACTGCTTTCCTGTCACTCAAGGGATGGAATTGAGTTTGCCTTCAAATATCAAAACCCGAAAGGGCCGGAGTTCCCTCCTCCGAACCTGGCTTTTCTGGAAGTGCTCTGCGAGTTCTCCTCCAAACTTCTGCGGCAGGACAAGAAGACAGTGTAAGTACAGAAGTGTTGTATGTCAGTGTCACCCTTGTTTCCTCCAGTAGGTCAGGCTCCTGCAGCCCCCCCTGCACCGTGTGTGTGTGTGTGTGTGTGTGTGTGTGTGTGTGTGTGTGTGTGTGTGTGTGTGTGTGTGTGTGTGTGTGTGTGTGTGTGTGTGTGTGTGTGTGTGTGTGTGTGTGTGTGTGTGTGTGTGTGTGTGCGTACGTGTGTGTTTGTATGTGTGTGTGTGCGTGTGTGTCTATATGTGTGCGTGTGTGTGTGTATGCGGGTGCATGCGTGTGTGTATGTGGGTGCATGCATGTGTTTGTGTGCGTCTCATATCCTGTAATGTGCCCACAGTCACTCGTACCTGGAGAAGTTCATGACGGAACAGATGATGGAGCGGAGGGAGGATGTGTGGCTGCCGCTCATCTCCTACAGGAACTCCCTGCTGACAGGCGGAGACGAGGACCGGATGTCCATTATCAGCGGCAACAGCAGCAGCAAGGCTGGCTCAGTCCGCAGCAAGAAGGGCCGGGCGCCCCTGCACAAGAAGAAGATAGAGGGTCAGAGCACATCTGGTATGTTGCTCTTAATATTGTCCTTGTTATTGTTATCATGGTTATTATTGTTGTGAGAATTATTGTGTCATTTCTAATAATAAAAATAATTATTATTACCAATTTCTTTGTCATAAGAATAAGATGGAGTTTAATATTAAATATTAGCTGGGTACAGGATCGGGGGCATGGTTGGACACCAATGGGACACAATGCCCGGAAAAATATTGAAGCAATAACAACGATGTCCTGGGGGGTGGTGTTGTGGTGGTGTGGGAAGAAATAAATTAAAAAATAAGAAATGAGAGGATAGACAATGAGGAGGAGCTTCACAATCAAGAGCCAAACCTGCTGAGCTATATTTATTTTTTATTCACTTGTATAATTTTCATGATTTCTCTCCTCAATTTATTTGCATAATGTATATGATCTCCCCAATGTCCAACCACATATATACTCATATACATATACTGACAAATCAGAGCGTCTATAATATATACTGTATATCAGTGCGCATTGTTGTCAAGCTTCACTATCAATACAGGACACTGCAGACAAGCACATGATGCCAAACGCCCCTTCTTATCACACCGCAGTTCATAAGTCGACAAATGGACTTGCGGGGGTAACTGGTGTGCAATGAGACTGCAATTAGACTGCCTCCCTCCTTGATGAGACACCTCCAAGTCCACGTGTCTTCCTCTGACTTGCAAACTGCAGTGTGATACGAAGCAGCCAACTGAACCATCCCTTCCATGGGCAATGGTTGAACCAATTGTGTGTCGCCTGGGAGGCTGTCGGCCAGTCGGCACTGGCACGGGTCACATTCGATACCAGGCCGTGGGGCCCAGTCCTACAATTGACCAGTGCCTTAACAGCATGAACTACTCAGCAGCCCCATACCGAGCTATAATAAACTGTGATGTGGTTCACACACAGACCTCAGCTTAGGTAGAGAGGCAGTGAGCTATTAAGTCAATTACGTGCTGCTAAAGGATGTGCTTCCCTCTTAGCCCCCTGCTGAACTTCTTCCTCTGTGGTGTTTTTTGGTACAGAGGAGAGTGTGGAGGGCTCTTGGCTGATGAGGAACGACACTCTCCCCACGCCAGGTGCAATGCACACCCCTCAGCTCACGTCCACTGTCCTGAGAGAGAACCCCCGCCAGGCGCCCCAGCACCTCCCGCACCAGGACTCTGAGCCCAGTTCCGAACCAGACTACATGCACAAGTAAGGGCCAAAACATACCTTACGCGAACGCGAATGAAAACGCCGGGCCAACGCATGGCCCAGTTGTACATTCTCAACGTGCGTTGTTATGTCCCACTGGAGGTTATCAAACCGAGTCCTCAAGGGGGCGATCGAGGACAAATCAGAGCGTCTATAAACCGATAGTGTATGCTGCATATGTTTTCGTTTCAATCTCAATTGCAATCCTAGAATTTTAAAAAGCTGTTAATTTTTTAAATTGCGCTTTTCATGTTTTGAGGGATTATTTACCCTCTTAAAGGGATAGTTTGGAATTTTGGACATAATGTCTCAAGTACAACTTACCCATGATGTAGTTGATTGATGGAAACCATTTTCAGCTAATTCCATGCTGTCCCTTCTTTTGGACATACACACGTTGCTAATGCTAGCGCAACTCTAAGGTAACCGGTAGCATCCACTACTAAACGCACTTAAACACTCCACAGTGCACCCAAAGCAAATAAAATACGACGACAGTCTATGGGGTTATTTTGAGTGTTTATACCATCATTTTTGAAGTCAAACTATCGTTGAATCCTTTACTTTGTGCTGACCTAAATTCTCTGTGGAAGTACGGCGGCAGACCGAACGTGGCCATTGCAACTTGTTGCTCTTCTTTGTTGTTGTAGTCGACCAGTGCCGGCACTACATTTGTAGGTAACGTAAAGTATCGCTCCGCCGCCGGACATAGCTATGCATGCTCATGAATAATAAAAGTCCCATATTCGCATTATAGCCTACTCATTGCTGCTCTATTTGAAAGAAGAGGTGAGGAAGTATCATAAGTATGTATATGTAAGCGAACGACCATTGTGTGGAGCGAGCATGCTCAGCGAGAGACTCGTCAAACTGGGTTGGCTTAACATTTGTGAAGGAAAGCACACATGGAAGAAGAAATAAGATCGAGGCCTTGCATAAGACAGAACAGAGGAAAGCACACATGGAAGAAGAAAGCTGTTTCCTGTTGTTGCCTGCTATAGCATCCCTCGCTGCGACGCTTGGCTTGCTTTGTTTTTTAAGAATTTCAGGTGACACATTTTAGAACGGAACAACGCGTGAAATCGACTTTGCATAGCTCGAAGCGTCCACGTTCGTGTATTTACGTAAGGTATGTTTCGGCTCTAAAGAACCGCGATGGGCCAGGTGAGCCGCTGTCCACTCGTTTGATTGAGCCTTCACACTCATGGTTCTGGTGGTACTCTCAGTCCACAGATGCAGATCTCCTGGCTCGGACAGCAGAAACTGGAGGAGGCGAACAGGAAGGACAGAGCCAATATGAACTACATGAAGGCCAGGACTGCAGGAGTCCGACAAACTGTGTAAGTGTGAAGATCTGCCAACAGACCATGTTGTTGAATATGACATATGAGAGAGATTATATGATTTCAAGCAGGTTATTCCTTGAAAATACATACCCCCTCCCCAAAAATCAAAGGTTTCAAAAATTCCTTTGCCAATTATAAAACGCATATAAACAAATGTGTGCTCTGTTGTTGCCTCTCTCTTGAAGGTTGTATTAGGTATAAAAGCAGGAGAGAGGTAAAAAGGCAAGAGAGTGAGAGGTAAAAAAGCAGGAGAGTGACTGGAATAAAGGCAGGAGAGGGAGGTATAAAAGCAGGAGAGTGGGAGGTATAGAAATGGAGGGTGGGAGGTATAAAAGCAGGAGAGTGACTGGAATAAAGGCAGGAGAGTGAGAGGTATAAAAATGGAGGGTGGGATGTATAAAAAAGGAGAGTGAGAGGTATAAAAGCAGGACAGTGGGTGGAATAAAAGCAGGAGAGTGAGAGGTATAAAACAGGAGAGTGAGAGTTTTAAAGGTAGATCTGTTTTCCAGCCGGGGTCTCATGGAGGATGACGCCGAGCCGATCTTTGAAGATGTGATGATGTCGTCCCGTGGCCAGCTGGAGGACATGAATGAGGAGTTTGAGGACACTATGGTCATTGATCTGGTGAGCTTCTCTTGTGTCCCCAGCAAGTAGCACTTCCCAATCATCCTCCAGCTGTCCCTCCCGTGAGGTTATGGGTGTGACCAGTTTCACAAAGGACACACATTTCAGAATTGTGTACTTTTAAATGAGCAATATAGTGGCTTTCCATGTTCTCTTATTTCCGATTGTTACAGACTTTTTTTTAACCCGTTTGCACAGACCCCCTAGTGGCCAATGCCGCCAGCGATATGAGATTGCTCAACTCAGGCATTAATTGATCCTGCAACCAAACTATGAATGGAAACAACAAACTCTGTGTTTTAGCTTTATTAGTACACGATTCATGAGAACTATACCAAATACGAGTTCCACCATTGTCGATGTCATGGAAAAGCAATCACCAGCTTGGAGAGGTGATTCTTTGACAAATATAGAGCTTTATTCCAGTGGCCATCAGGGAATTATACCTTTGACAAGGCAAGTTCATTGAGCACAGATTATTATACCCACCTAAAGGAAAAATTCTAAGGTGTGGAAAATTACAGAATACTGACCTTCAAAATAGGAAAAACAAGACAGTCGTAGCTATGCAAGAAGAACAATTTTCTTATCGAAATCACAGTGAGCTCCTGTTCTTGCAAAAACAGACCCAGAGTGGATGGAACATTTTGTCTGTTTATCTGTATGTTTTTGCAGCAGGACAGAGGGCCTCGACATATTAAGATTATACTTTGTATAGCAGGAATTTATTAGTCCTTATTACATCACTTGTAAGCCATTACGATAAGAACAGTCTTCAAACTCAATTTCATCTTCCACATCGCATACATGGTTAATTTAACAAGAAACCCCCACCCAGTCTCACCTGCAACTATACCGACCCAAACGTGACACATTGAAAAATAGCATCTCTCTGGGAGTTGTGAGACATATTTTTTCACCACCAAAAATTTGTATTCCATCATAGCAACAAGATAAAGCCAACAATAGCCCGAACTTATGCCAATACAGCAGTCAAAAACACCGCTCACTCAATAGCGAATACACAAGTGAAATTCCTGTGTAATTATACCACGTCATTCTACTATGAATATCTGTTACTAAATACAGATCCTTTCCAAAAAACTGGAATATCATGGAAAAGTTTTTTTTTCTTCCATAATTCCATTCAAAAAGTGAAACTTTCATAGATTATAGATTCATTACACACAAAGTGAAATATGTATAGCTTTTGTTTCATTTTTCATAATTTTGGCTTACAGCTCCAGAAAACCCCCAAAACAGTATTTCAAGAAATTAGAATAGTGTGTCGAAAATCAAGCATTTACTTCAGTTATTTCAGAGAATGAATGTTTTAGACTGAGTGTCACACTATCATTTAATTTACTCAAAACACCTGCAAAGTTTATCTCAGTTTGGTTCAGTATGGGGAAGACTGCAGACTTAACAATTGGCCAGAAGACCATCATTGACACCCTCCAGAAGATGGGTAAGCCACAAAAGGTCATCGCTAAGGAGGCTGGCTGTTCACAGAGTGCAGTGTCCAAGCATATCAATAGAAAGTTTAGTGGAAGGGAAAAATGTGGCAGGAGAAGGTGCACAAGCAAAAGAGATGACCGTAGGCTTCAGCGGATTGTCAAGCAAAGACGATTCCAAAATTTGGCGGAGATGCAGAGGGAGTGGACTGAGTGCTTCAAAATCCACCACGTACAGACGTATCCGGTACATGGGCTACAACTGTCGGATTCCTTGAGTCAAGCCACTCCACTCATTCTCTGAAATAACTGAAGTAAATGCTGATTTTCGACACACTATTCTAATTTCTTGAAATACTGTTTTGGGGGTTTTCTGGAGCTGTAAGCCAAAATTATGAAAAATGAAACAAATAAAGGCTAGAAATATTTCACTTTGTGTGTAATGAATCTATAATCTATGAAGGTTTCACTTTTTGAATGGAATTATGGAAAAAAAACAACTTTTCCATGATATTCAAAATTTTTGGAAAGGATCTGTATATACAATCCTACCATTGGTTTTACGCATAGAGATGTCCCTTTCAAGATTGAGTGGTCATTAATTGTCTTGGATGATCCTTTATACACACCCCTTTATAACGATAGTACACTATCTGAAATGTCAACGCGTAAAACCACGCCAGCTGTCTTTGTTACACCAAGTCTTTCTTACACATTCCAGTTAATTCAGGTTTGATTGACAACTCTTTTATCCAGTAGAGGACATTATAACCTTCCCAACGGTGTTTTACATGGCTCATTTGATGTTTTTAACAATAAAAGTTTTCAATTTTCAATAAAATAATAAAGTAAACCAGAGTTGTGATTTCCGCACTGTAACGCGATACTTTGCAGCCGATATCACAGCCGGCAATAAGTTTATAAAAAGGGCAACTCTGCCTGTGTCTCGCCCAGTCAGTTGTTCTTCGCTATCCACTTGCTAGGCCTGCATTGGCTGGTCTCACCTCTCGCGTGCAGCCTGTACGCCCAGGGAAAAGAGCCACAGGAAGCATCGGCCGTCCGTGACGCCGACCCAACTGAGCGGCTATTAGCCATGGAGAACTGGAGACGAGACGGCAGGAGGCAATGCGAGTAACCGGTGGTCAAGAAGAACCACTAAGCGGACCACGCACCCACTGATCCTGCAGAACTAACTCCTGTAAGTCCCGTGAGACATGCGGATCAAGCTGCGTACTTTGGGAGAGATCAGACGACCAGTTTCCATTATCGCATCCTACAAACTGCACCCTGGAAATTCGCAATCCGACGGAGGAATCAATTCAAGGGACTCAAGTAATGCTGTAACACTGGGCATAGCATATCAGTTAGCAGCCGCAATAGGTTTGTGACTGGATGTACAGTCGTGTTCAAAAAAAATAGCAGTACAACATCAGTAACCTGATGAACCACTGTTATTAGTAGTAGTGATATTTCTGCATGGCAAATAATTTACTTGTAGATGTAGTAGTGTAATAGAAGAACAACAGACCCAACTGTCATGACATGCACGCTGCTTGTTCTGAGTAATTGACTCATTCATTGAAAGGGGCATGTTCAAAATAATAGCAGTGTGGAGTTTGATTAGAGAATTCATTCATTCTGTGAAAAAAACAGGTGATGCCATCATGATTCTGTATAAAAGGATATCAAAAGACTCCTGATATCTTATTTCCAGGTACTCTTAGAAGTAATACTATAACCTCTCTGCATTTGAATGGATCGCTATGGGAATTGGGGGGTGGGACTAGATTAGGGTTTCTTCTCCTGATTTATTTTTCAATAGAGTTCAATAGGAAAGTTTGTCAGGAGAAACAACCCTTCAAGTGATACATCCATATCTACTGCATATCTGGCAGCAGAGTGATGGTTTGAGGCTCATTTGATACCTCAGACCCTTGTTGACTTACAGTCATTTAGCCAACCATGGGTTCCATACTATTCCCGTGTAATTTACAGCTTAATCTAGTCCCACCCCCCAATTCCCATAGAGATCCATTCAAATGCAGAGAGGTTATAGTATTGCTTCTAAGAGTACCTGGAAATAAGATATCAGGAGTCTTTTGATATCCTTTCATACAGAATCATGATGGCATCACCTGTTTACCTGTGGAATACCTGTTTGACCTGTTTTTTTTCACAGAATGAATGAATTCTCTAATTAAACTCCACACTGCTATTATTTTGAACACGCCCCTTTCAATGAATGTGTCAATTACTCAGAACAAGCAGCGTGCATGTCATGACAGTTGGGTCTGTTGTTTTTCTATTACACTACTACATCTACAAGTAAATTATTTGCCATGCAGAAATATCACTACTACTAATAACAGTGGTTCATCAGGTTACTGATGTTGTACTGCTATTTCTTTAACACCACTGTATGTAACTGCATACCTTTTTCTTTTGGATGGCTCTAAGCCATCCACAGCGCTGCGTTAGTTTTGATATACATCACGCACAGAAAATATCTTGCATGTGATCTATCTTAAACACTAACCGGTCATAACACCGCATGCTGATCTCGACGCACACGCGCCGATAAGGTTATCCCTTATGCGTTTGGTACGGTTCATGCGCCATTGTTAACTAGTTCCTGCTAGGTTTAAATCTCCCTCCATGTTAGTTTCTTTGTTCTCTCTGAACACGTGTCCGAGGCAAGCACACGCAAAGTTGCACAACCCCCCACAAGTTGGAGAACATGGAAAAACCCCACATGATTACACACACACACACACACACACACACACACACATAAATACACACGCACTCGCACATAGTTTGTTGTACATTATAGTAGTGAATCATGCTTTGCTCTGTTTGGTACTCTGTGTTCAATAAACTGTTACATTTTCCAAGATTGTCTGTATTAATGTTGCTCTTGTGTTGAATTGAGTCAGCCACTGCTAATTGCAGGAATCACCCAAATGCCTTCACCTCTTAGCTGAATCATTTATATTAATCTGGTATCCACTGAGTATATAATATTGTGATTTTGCTAAGATAATTATTAATGTGTAATTTTATTGATAATTAATTTAATTATTAGTTGAAGTTGCCCATTTTTAGTTAGCATATTCTCTTTTGAGAATAGTATATGAAATTTTATGAGGCTGATTTATTATGAAAAAATTACACAACCAGTTGTATAAGGATGGTAGAGGCGTGTCCCCTACATAAATGGTGCTGGCCGCGTGATGACTCATACTAATCATCTTGCTCACTGCTACCAGATTCGTACATGTCCCCTACATAATTGGTGCCCTGTCCAAGGATAGTCAAGACTGAAACGGCCCATAAAGGGAGTATTAAATATATGCACGTTCACTTCCTCTGACTTTTAACTACTCTTCAACTGTTTTTTTCCCTGTGAGATCCATTAGTATGGCTGACATTTATTCATACTTGTGTAATATTGATGCTATAAATCTCTGGAACAATTTTGGAATTCAAATTTTAAGCACTATGAAGGTCTAAAGAGACAATTCCCAGCCCCACCAATGGGTGGCGCCAAATCCATTGAGCCCGCTATAGAGCAGATATAGGCTAATTTTGCTTATGAAAAGTGCATGGTGGTTATTGTGTGAATTTATTTCAAAATCATACTTGGCTAACAAGCTAGTGCGAGATCAATGCATTGATAACCATCACTTTTATTAACACCTAAACATCATTAATAGCGTTACTACTCAGGATTTATAAATTGCCGCTACTGCTGCCCCAGTCATTTGATTTATGTTCTACAGCCAATATAAACTGAAAGTTTCTCTCCTGCATTGCAAAGGCATTTGAATAACGAGATATTCATTGCTAGTCCAGCCGGTGGGATTAACCGTGTTATTTCAACCATTTGGTTAACTAAGAAATTGCGTGTTACTGGCCCTGCGATGCACCAGTAACCTTTAAAGCTGTAGGAGAACATTAAGCACGTTACCGCCTAGCTGCTACTACCATGTGTTTCAGCTAGCTGCATTTCTTAAACAAAGTTCTCTACCGCCTAGCTGTCTCTACAGTGTATTTCAGCTTGTGTGAATTCGGAACCATAAAGCTATCTGCCACCTAGCTGTCACTACCTGGTATTACAGCTTGCGTGAATTTGTTAATGCATAAAGCTTTGTACCGTCCAGCTGCTGTTATTTCCCTAACTCAGCTTGCGTCTAGTCTTGGCGATCGACCCAGACAATATTTTTGTCCCTTGATTCTAGACCACCCTTTGTATCGCAACACAACCAAAGGGGGGTGCATAATGGGTAACCCAGGATCGCTGACAACAGTAGGATCGAAAACACATGCTGGCTCACTAATGGCTAGACTCACTCTGCTGTTAGTTGAGGAATGGCTATTTCATCACATCTGGTGCAGACATTTCTTTGAACATTTCTAACACCTGCTGGACTACTAACATTCCTGTTCCTCACTAACTCTGATCAATAGACATACATTCATTGGTATTTTGTTTGGTGCTACAGTCCATCTTTTGTTTACTGTCATATTTTGTTTATTTGGACTTTGTATTTATAACTGTATGATGACATGTTCTTGCTTAGTCAAGTTTAAGTTAGTACCAGCGCTATGCCCAGAATGTTTACAGCCAGTATGAATATGCTCAGTACGTGAACAGCCAATATGAACTGCCCAGATGTTACATGCCTGAGTGAACTGTTAATGTAACTTTTTCAACTGTGGACTGTGCTGACCTCATGTGCTCTCAGGGCATGTGCATCGAGATTACGAAGTGGAATCCTGAAACCAAAAGGGGGTTGTAGTGTCAATGGAACTACAATTCCATGCAGTCCACAGAAAACTCCTCCTCCACGTTGCAAGTGATGTAGGACATTGTCCCAGTTGTGATTTCTGCATTGTAACGCAATATTATTGCCGGCGATATCACAGCCGGCAATAAGTTTATAAAAAAGGGCAACCCTACCCGTCTCTCGCCCAGTCAGTTGTTGTTTACTCTCCACTCAGCAGGCCTGCATTGGCTGGTCTCACCTCTCGCTGCAGCCTGCACGCCTGGGGAAAAGGTCCACAGGAAGCATCGGCCGTCCGTGACGCCGACCAAACTGAGCGAGGCAGGCTATTAGCCGCGGAGAACCGGAGACGAGATGCCAGGAGGCAATGCGAGTAACCGGTGGTCAAGAAGAACCACTAAGCGGACCACGCACCCTCTGATCCTGCAGAACCAACTCCTGTAAGTCCCGCGAGGCATGCGGCCTGCACAAGGATCAAGCTGCGTACTTTGGGAGAGATCAGGCGACCAGTTTCCCTTATGGCATCCTACGAACTGCACCCTGGAAATTTGCAACCCGACGGAGGAAGCAATTCAAGCGACTCAAATAAGGCTGTAACACTGGGCATAGCATATCCATTAGCAATTGCAACATGTTTGTGACTGGATGTATGTAACTGCTATTGAATGTTAGCTGTAAAAGTTTGTGTTTATTGTCGCTCTGCTTTCTAGCCACCGTCTAGAAACAGACGTGAAAGGGCGGAGCTGAGACCGGACTTCTTTGATTCCGCAGCCATTATAGAGGACGACTCGGTGAGTAATGCCACATTAGAACCAACTGGAGATCCTTTAATCAGCCAGAAAGCATGTGGTTGTCCCTTAAAATGCACTTTAAAAATGTACAGCTGCCATGTTGAGTTGCAAGTGGTGAACGTGTTGGTTGAAGATGAGCTGGAAATGACAGTTCTGGAGGAAAAGGGTGAAATTCAGTCCACCAGCTTTATGCCTTGGTCAGGTCAAACTTGTGGTCAAGACCGATCTTGGAAAATCAAATTCAGGGACAAAGTGAGACATGAAATCTATGTACGTAATGGTTTTCATTTTCTCTTTTTGGATACAGGGGTTTGGAATGCAGATGTTCTGAAGAAGGCGCTAAAGTTCCATTGAAAAAAAGCAAATTGAACTTGGGTTTTTTTTTGGGGGGGGGGGGGGGTGTCGCAGCAAAGGTGACCTTCGTTCTGTGACAACTGCTTGGGAATTTAATTATCTGTGGGAAATGAAGAAAGAAGTAGACAGTGATGCAGGTAAATGGAGAAGAGGGATGGGGACTCCAGTGCATCCCCCCACCTGGGTGACCAGAGGCTGAGGCAATGGGGCGCCCCACCTGGCGTGGGACACCCTGCCATGCAAGGCGTTGCATTTTGTTCGCTATGCGGTATGTCTTACGCGTTATGCCCTTCCTCTGATGTACCCTTTTGTCCTTGATGGACTTTTCATTGTTTTATTTAGAATTTTTACACTGGAAAACAGAAATATCAAGATTAAAGTAAAAATGCCCCCACCCCAAATAAAATGTTAATATTGTGGCGTGATGTGATTAATGCACAAAAAATATTGTTGTCTGTTGTAGGATGTTTGCAGTTTGTCGGACATTTTGTGAAATTGGTGAAAATATTAAGGTTTAGCCCCTGAGAAAGGTCAGCATCATTGGTTCCAGATGCGTCTGCAATGTTTAGCAATGTTTGCCTGTTGATGTTGCACATCGATTGGTAATTTCTTCCAGTTCGCTGGGGAGGAAATGTCTGCTTTAACACTGGAATGCAAGAGGATACTGGATAGCATGTTTGCCATCGGATTCAGGAGATTCCTGGGAAAAGGACAAGGACAGGGACTCTGTTATAATTCTGTTACAGTTCTCAAACTCAAGCCTTTTTAAGGTGTACAGCCCATAGATAAGTTTAATTCTCTTTATATTCCAATAATACAGATTGCCCAGCCTGGGTGGAGTGTGGGGTGGGGGGGTTTTGAAAGACAAATGTTTTTTTTTTTTGTTTTTGTTTTTTTAATATTCAATATAAAATATGTATAAAAGTTTAGTAGTTTTTAGTAAAAGATGTTTAAAATCAAGTGCGATTGTTATTTTTGGATTTGTATAGCGCTGTGGAGCTCTGCTGCCAAATTGTAGACGATATGTATGGCAAGCCATTTTAGCTTTTATTCAACTTGCTTATGAGATCAAGAATTCAATTTTAACTAGTAATAATTCAAGTGATTTTCCCATTCACTTCAATGGGGCCTTTCATTTTTGATATCAGAAATTGAATTTTAACTAGTTAAAATAGGAATTATTGAAATGAAGAATTGTGTTTTAACTAGCCTTCTGGCTTCCATTCAGAGGAGTTTCTGTCACGGTAGTCCCAGCATGATTATTTGCCCTTCTTCTTGAATTTTACAATAAATTTCATTATCACTTGGACCGTCAACATCTTGTGTAACAAATGAGGCCCGGGAACGCTTTAAAACTGCTTTAAAACTTAAAAATTTGAATTTTTTAATACTATTTAAAAGTATTCAAGGTTACTGTTGCAAAAATAATACATTTGTTTTGTTGTAACAGGTCATGAGACACATTGGAATGCAAAAACTTTGTATTTAAAATAACACGTTTTTACAGTAGGCTAGCCTACATTACTCTACATACAGCCTATGTCTTTCTTTGTTCTTTTGTTTGAGTAAATGCCACATTAAATGAATATAGGCTACTATTTTATTCTTTGACTGTTACTAAACAAAACATGATGAATAAGGTAAAAGGTAGACTACTAATACATAATTAAAGACAAAAAACATGCAATTCCTTAATAAGGTTGATACCTCTGTCTTACGTTATCAGAACCATAAATTTAACCAATAACAAAATCTTTTAATTTCACTTGTCATAGTGTAGCCAAATTCTTAGTTTGCTGTTTACAGAGTACTTCCTATGATTTCAATGACTCGTCATTATGATTTTTAAGTACATAGCAACTTTCATTTAACAAAATTACATCAGACTGGTCAATAGATAATAGAATTGTTGATAAGGAATTAAAATTATAACTGGTTCAAATGTAATTGTTGATATCAAGAATTGGAATTATAACTAGTTAAAATTGAATTCTTGATATCAAGAAATTGAATTATAAATACTTAAAATTGAATTATTGATATCAAAAACAAGTTGAATAAAGTTTAAACAGCTTGCAATAGATATGCCTGTGGTATTCCACCAAGCTCTCACCATCCTGTGGGGGGATGGGCGGGGCTGGCCCCAGAAATCCCAAAACCGGAGGTGTCGATTGCAAGTCCCAGAGGACAAGTCTGCTATTATTGTTCCCTTTCAATCAGCAGCCAGGTTAAGCCACAAGGCGAGTAGATTTTTTAGCCAGCCAATGCTGGAGAAAATGCAGAAAAGCCAGCAGATGCTGCAGCCCTCCAGGACTGGGATCTGACACCAAGGGGCAAAATGCAGGTGCGTCACGTCACCGCCATGTGGAGAATTCATTGGGCTTCTGCAGGAAATGCGCTGCAATTTCCGCATCTTGGGAAGGTCTGTGTCCTTGCTTTCATGGAATGTAATGTGTTTTTGCAGGGTGGATGTTGCCCTTTGGAGGGAGATTCAAATATTCCCCTTTATCCTTCGATTGGCTAACCGCAGGCCCACGTTTCAATGCCAGCACACAAAATTTGGGGGCAGCATTCTTTTATTCCTGTCTTTGGGCAACACTGCGCAAAAGTTACAGATGACTTGGAGTTAATATATATTTGATCAGCCGGTGGAACTTTATCCCATTTTCCCTGATGACTCTGTGATAATCCCAGCGCGGAAGCTGCAGCAGATTTACCATGAAAGGTGTGAATGCGCCACGAAAGGACGTTTGGATAGTGTCAAATCAGCAATGATACGAAGTCTCGGAAGAAATTATTCCGCTATCTCTACCAGATAGACAAATCTGCCTGGAGGTTCACGACTTAAGACTATTTTATACAACTAGGTTCCTTGGAGAGTAGCACTTACATCCGGCCAACACTGTACTTCCCTGTTCCTGCTTGGTCAGAGGTCTAATTTGTAGGTACTTTCACAATGAATTTGATTCCGTTTGCCAACTGCAAGGTTTTTTATATTCGCAGTGTCCCCATGATTGTTATTCCTGTAAATTGTACATTTTTCATATTGAAACAAGTGTCTTTTTTATTTGTACACCTCAAAGCAGATACAATTGTTTTTCCTTTAATAAACTGTTCTTATACTTTGTTTTTGTGAATTTATGAAAATTCAACTTTAAAAAAAATTCAATAAAACATGTAATCTTTCCCTTATGTGTGTTAAATCTTGTATATTGTCATTCAAAGTAAATTACAATGCCATGTGAATTAAACTTATAAATTATGTGAAATTGCTGGCACATGATCTGGAAGTTTGAACACTTCACAGTGCACCCAAAGCAAATAAAATATGATGACAGTCTATCTGGGGAGCGATACTTTACGTTACCTAAGAATGTATTGCCGGCACTGGTCGACTACAACAACAAAGAGCAACAAGTTGCAATGGCCATGTTCGCTCCGCCGCCATACTTCCACATAGTTTGACTTCAAAAATGATGGTATAAACACTCAAAATAACCCTGATAGACTGTTGTTGTATTTTATTTGCTTTGGGTGCACTGTGGAGTGTTTAAGAGTGTTTGGTAGTGGATGCTACCCATTACCTTAGAGCTGCGCTAGCATTAGCAACGTGTGTATGTCCAAAAGAAGGGACAGCATGGAATTAGCTGAAAATGGTTTCCATCAATCAACTACATCAGTGGTTCTCAACCCTGGTCCTGGGGACCCCCTGTGTATGCTGGTTTTCGTTCCAACCACAATTGCAATACCAGAATTTTAACAAGCTGTTATTTTTTCTTAATTAGGTGTTTTTATTGTATAGAGAGAACACTTTAAACTCTTTACTCTCTTAAGCCACGTTATGTTAGCAATAGCTATGCATGCTTTGAAGAAAAAAGAATCCCATGTTCGTTAATGCTTATTGTGTTATATTGCAAACAATTACAAAGAAGAGGTAAGAACTCAGGTGAATAGGCTCCTAATTAGGTAATTGAACACAAGTTTAAGTTCCTTCATAATTTTTTCCTTAAACTTGTTAACACAATGCAGGTTTGGCTCGTTATCATTTGCTTTGTCTTTGAATTCTTCATTATTTACCAAACGGTTAGTTTTAGTGGCCATGTGTCCACAATTTCACCAATTATGAGCCAATTGATTCACCTCAGTCTTTAATTTGATCAGTTAAAACATATTTTACCTCCTTTTAATTGTTTACAATACAGCACAATGTGAATATTGGACTTTTATTCTTCATGGCATGCATAGCTATTACTAACATAATGTGGCTTAAGAATGTAAATAATCCCTCTAAACATTAAAAACACCTAATTAAGAAAAATTAACAGCTTGTTAAAATTCAAGTATTGCAATTGTGGTTGGAACGAAAACCAGCATACACAGGGGGTCCCCAGGACCAGGGTTGAGAACCACTGAACTACATCATGGGTAAGTTGTACTTGAGACATTATGTCCAAAATTCCAAACTATCCCTACAGTCCTACAGACGAAGAACCATATATGTGCATTTTTTCCATTTTCAGATAATCAGATATTTAAATCTTTTGGCCTGTATATATGACATAATTAGTTTTTTTTCTGCAACATACTTAAAACACACTGATATATTTCTAACAAATTTGTAATTTTTTGCGATATCGTTTTTTTCTTATTTTTATAAGAACAGTATATCTCCGGTGACCATTGGAATTTGTGGAAGAACAGTATATATCCCATGCAGTACAACAGTTTTAAAAGATTTATACTATTGAGCCTCATTATGCTTCATGAAATGATTGATATATCACATTTCTTTCCATTAATGTTTGTCAGCAAATATTTTGGCTACAATAATGTTATTTAGTAATAGATTAGTCCAATCACTTGAGTATTACTTGTGATATTGTGTTGCTCTTCACTGCATCATGGAATTTAAGGATAGAAACAAATTAGGATAGAAACAGACAGATTTATTGCAAAAGACCACACACGCACACACACGCACACACACACACACACACACACACACACACACACACACACACACACACACACACACACACATTCATCTAGTCAGTACAATACAATCATACTGGCTACCATTCATCTAACAATAGAAAAGTGCATTATAAATACTGAAACTAGGAATTGGAACATATCAAGTAGAATAATTAATTGCAATATAATAATTCACAATATGAATTTCAACATAAATGTGTTGACTCAACACCCCCCCTACCCCCACCCACCCCCCAAAAAGAGCAAAAATGTCCCTAGGCTTCGCTTTCAAGTGCCTCATAGAAGGATCGTGCAGGCAGATAGTTTAACATTGTCATGAGGTCTTGGTTCTTCTCTTTCTTTATTGGCAGAGTACTCTCATAGGCCCTGGGGTAGGTCTTGAGGAATTATGGAGCTGGAGGTCTTGCTCCTTTCTTTGCTTTTGCTTTTTTAAATTTTTTTTATTCACTGTGGGTATGTCTGGTGTAGAGGATCCAGGGTTCCGCAGCTGAAATCACAAAGCACATAGAACAAAAAAGTTCAATAGACACAAACTAATAAACAGTATTTAAGTTCAGTGTAAAATATATTTTACTGATTTATATATGGACATGTTTTTAGAAACTTGGAAATGGTACCTGTGACTTTGAACCACATCATGGATGTGATTTGGAGCCCAGCTGGTCTCTTTAGTGTTGCATCTGGGAGCTTCCTAAAGTCCTCGCAGTTCATCTTCATGACCCTGAATGCATTCTGTTGCCTAGACTCCAGGATCATCTCGCTCACATCATCGGGAGTATGCAGAGTAGACACCGTGCGTCTCTTCTCTATTGTAGCAAACGACCGATCGCATGGCAGGAAGGAGTGGCCAGACACCATGAACTTCTGTTCAATCTGAGTGAAGTAGCCCATGGACACTAGCATGGACATCAGATTCAGCATCCTCCAGTTATTATTCTGGCCACAGCATCTATCGTTGTATATAATGAGTTTGCGTTCTTTTGGCTTTGTTAGAGTGGAGAAGTTGGTTTGGACCCACCTCAATAAACAACTAGCAACCTCAACGGACCCTCTGTGCAACGCCCTCATGCCACACATACGTACAATCTCCAGTCCCCATTTCCTGGATGCAAACATTGTAGTTGGCCAGCTGTCGTTGATAATAAACATTGGAGTGGGTCAGATTTGGGGTATAGATAACTCCTTGCATATCAATGCAAATCATGTGGCAGTTCGCATTGGCTTTGGCCCACTCTGTGTCACTGCAGCTTGGAGTAGTCCTTTTCTGCCTTTCTGTGGTGCAGCTCACTCTCAGCTGTTATTCTTTCTCTATCTCCATCTGATGTTGCTGTTGTAAGTCGAGTGAAGAAGGCATCACATTTGTGACAGGTATCACTCCTGGGCTGACCAAAAGCAGAGATTCTGCTGCTTAAAAATGTCTCTGTACAGCCAGAATTTTGCAGTGGACATGGGATGCTTCTCCTTATAAAGCCTGTACATACGCAGGAGATCAGATCTGGGCTGAGGTATTCCTGGTCCACATCCCCCTTCATCCGTGAGTAATGGTTGGGTTGCCGTGGAAAGGACAAGACATGCTGTTTAATGTCTTCCCTCACGGTAAGGTGTACACGATGGGGCCTGGAAAATAAAGTAACTTTAAACATCATGACTAAGAAACAACCTAATTAGTAGTTTCATTTTTATAGGAGGGGGAGAAAGTGGGAGTAAAAGTGAACACTATTAAACAGGAAATTAACACTCTTTAATCCCTTGTCTGTGTTCTTTGTGTTATGATATATTTTATGCCTTCATATAGACAGGGAGATTTGTGAAAAGGAGGAAGATTAAGAGAAGCAACTAGAAATGGGCTATGGCAGAAATTGAACAATCAGGCCCACACATGGTATATGTGGCTCAAGTAGAGAGCTTCACTACTATAGAAATACAGTGCATCCGGAAAGTATTCACAGCGCTTCACTTTTTCCACATTTTGTTCTGTTACAGCCTTATTCCAAAATTGATTAAATTCATTTTTTCCCTCAAAATTCTACACACAACACCCCATAATGACAATGTGAAAAAAGTTTTTTTGAGATTTTTGCAAATTTATTAAAAATAAAAAAATAAAATTTCTCATTTACATAAGTATTCATGCCCTTTGTTTTAACGTATTTTTAAAGCATCATATTTCATATTTGGTCGCATATCCTTTACATGCTGTTACTTCCTGAAGTCTGTGACCATCAACATCAAAAAAACTGTCGATATCTTATTTTCAGGTACTGTTACAAGCGATACTATAACCTCTCTGCATTTGAATGGATCTCTATGGAAATTGGGGGGTGAGACTAGATTCAGCTGTAAATTACACTGGTACAGTATGGAACACATGGCTGGCTAAATGGCTGTAAGTTATCAAGGGTCTGAGCTATCAAACGAGTGTAATTTACAGCTGAATCTAGTCTCACCCCCCAATTTCCATAGAGATCCATTCAAATGCAGAGAGGTTATAGTATCGCTTGTAACAGTGCCTGAAAATAAGATATCGACAATTTTTTTTATGTTGATGGTCACAGACTTCAGGAAGTAACAGCATGTAAAGGATATGCGACCAAATATGAAATATGATACTTTAAAAATACGTTAAAGCAAAGGGTATGAATACTTATGTAAATGAGAAATTTAATTTTTTTATTTTTTAATAAATTTGCCAAAATCTCAAAAAAACTTTTTTCACATTGTCATTATGGGGTGTTGTGTGTAGAATTGTGAGGGAAAAAATGAATTTAATCAATTTTGGAATAAGGCTGTAACAGAACAAAATGTGGAAAAAGTGAAGCGCTGTGAATACTTTCCGGATGCACTGTACATTTGAATAACAGCAGAGTATAGTTTTATACAATTTTGTTGACAGAAATGGCCCCTTAGCTTAGTTTCAGTTTCCTTTAACTTTACAAGTACTGGAATGACCATGGCAGATTTTAGAGTAACAGGTAGGTAGTTTTTGGTAAACACTGATGGTAGCCTAAATAGTTACCTATTGCTATGCTTTCCTCTTCCATCCTCTAGAGGAGACCAGGTCTTAGTAGCCTGCTCTGGAGACCCTAGGCCAGCAATCTGACCTGCCTCAGCTTGAACACCTAGTTTCTCCTGAATAACCTGTCCAATAATTAATAAGTCAATTAATCTATTAGACAAGGGTAGCTACTGTATTTGGAAACTTTACAGATGATCCATTGGAATAAAGCACTGTAGACATTAACTTGCCTGCAGGCGACTGTTTGTCAGTTGAAACACTGACATGAACGTGCGCTTGCAGGCGCTCACTCTCTGGCCTCCCTGCTGTAGGTGATACTTGAATGTATATTTCCTTTTCGGCTCAGCTGCCTGCACCCGTCTGCGACTCAGTTTGTGCTGGAGGGAAAGAAAAGTATGGTGACTCTCAAAAATTGTAATACTTCCAAGTAATGAGCATTGTGGCATCCATCTACAACATGATAGCTAGCTATTCCAATATTTTCTAATCATAGTAGGCCTAACCCACAATTCAGAAATACCCAACCATGCCAGTATGAATGTTATTGTATTGTTGTATTTGTAGAGGCGTTTCTCACATTAAATTGAATAATGTATAAACAAGGGCATCAATATGACAGAGGCTATATTGGTAGGTGAGAGAGAATAGAGAATCAAACTATTACTAATGATAAACAGCATTCACCTGCACTGAAAAAAAACGTGTTGAATTTACTTAATTTTATTATGTCAAGTGTTTGCACAAAATAAATGTATCTAAATTCAGATATATTTTTTAAGTTGAGTCTAATAATAAGTAAAAAATATATCTGAATTTAGATAAATGCATTTAGTGCAACCACTTGAAACCAAAAATGTAATAATATTTAACTTTATGTTCACTTATCCAATTACTTTTGGTGCACTAAATTGGGGGGGGGGGGGGGGATTAGGTGTAAAAATGGCTAGAATTGCTACACGGTTCACCAATATGGATGTAAAAACCCTCAAATTAAAGCTATCCTAACACTTTTGGAGTGCACTGTATATACAGTGCCCTCCACAATGATTGGCACCCCTGGTAAAGATGAGTAAACAGGGTTATAAAAAATTAAACCGTTTGGTGAATTAGCTTTTTTTTTTCTAGTAAGCGTGTTTGTGCTTGCTGAGCTCTGCCTAGCAAAGCATGTATACAGTCGGCAGGAGTTAATAAACTGTGGATTACGATACAGTACAGCTGTCACGATGGACTTTCAACGGGCTCACAACATCCCCGAGGACATATCAAGACCACACGGGTCTCCGTGGATTGTTATCGGGTCCGACAAGCGGCGCAGGCGGTGCAGACAGAGGAAGCAGAAGCGAGGGTGCCAGGCGGTCCTACTTGCCAGGCTGAGGAAACAGCCACATAAACCACCGCTACCGAGCATATTCCTCTCCAACGCCAGGTCTATCACACACAAAATGGATGATATGGAGCTACTGATCGCTGCTAACAACTCCGTCCGAGACTGCTGTGTGATGGTAATAACGGAGACCTGGCTTCACCCGGCGATCCCTGACGCTGCTGTACAGCTAGCAGGCCGCACGCTGCACCGCCAAGACCGCAACAAAGACTCCAGTAAGAGCAGAGGAGGAGGACTTTGTATATATGTACACAATGACTGTGGCTCACATAGCCGCATTATAGATAACCACTGTTCACCTGATATCGAGACTCTGACAGTCACACATAAACCCTTCTACCTGCCGAGAGAGCTAACTATAGTGGTTATCACAACTGTTTACATCCCACCCGATGCTAACATTAGCACAGCCCTCAGCCACCTATACAACACTGTAAACAAACATCAGAGGGCATACCCTGACGGAGTTCACATCATAGCTGGAGACTTTAATCAGGCATGCTTAAGGACTGTACTTCCAAAATTCACCCAACATGTGAAATGTTCCACCAGAGGAAGTAATACACTTGACCATGTGTATTCAAATATTAAGCATGCCTACAGAGCTGTGCCCCTTCCACACCTGGGCCTGTCCGACCACCTCTCACTGCTCCTCGTCCCAGCCTACACCCTCCTCAGGAGGAAAACAAAGCCCACCATAAAAACTATTAAAACCTGGCCTGAGGGAGCTCTCTCCCAACTACAAGACTGCTTTGCACAGACTAAACGGGATTTATTTGAACATCAGGACCTGGAAGAATACACACAAAGTGTTCTGTTTTACATCACATGCTGCACCGACAACGTCACCGTGAACAAGCGCATCCGGGTTTTTCCCAATCAGAAACCCTGGATGACGAAAGAAGCCCATTCACTCATCAGAGCTCGTGATATTGCCTTCAAGTCAGGGGACAGGGCCCTGTACAGCACTGCGAGAGCTGACTTGAAGAGAGGCATTAAAGATGCCAAACGGGACTATAAGAGAAGAATTGAGGACCATCTCACGGATAACAATGCAAGGCGGGTGTGGCAAGGAGTACAGCAGATCACAAACTACAAGGGCAGCAACACCACAAGTTCCAACACAAATGCTTCGTTGGCAGAGGAGCTAAACTGCTTCTTTGCACGGCTTGCAGTAAAAACTCCATTGTCCCACACATCTCCACCTGATACAGGCACCCAGGCACTCGCTGTGCAGGAACATGAAGTAAGGCAGGTGTTCAAATTGGTGAACCCGAGGAAGGCTGCTGGCCCCGATGGAGTACCTGGAAAAGTACTCAAGGCTGCTGATCAACTCGCTGCTGTTTTCACCAATATCTTCAATCTGTCCCTGGCACATGCCATCATCCCACCCTGCCTTAAATCAGCTACTATTATCCCAGTCCCAAAAAAGCCTGCTGTAGATAGTCTAAATGACTACAGACCCGTCGCACTCACTCCCATTGTCATGAAGTGTCTTGAGAGACTGGTACTGAGGCATATTAAAGCCAGCCTCCCTCCCACCTTTGACCCCCCATCAGTTTGCATACAGGGCAAACCGGTCCACGGAGGATGCCATCACCATAGCTCTCCACACGGCAATGAATCACCTGGAACACAGAGGGACCTACATACAGATGCTCTTCATAGACTATAGCTCGGCTTTTAACACAATCATACGGGACATTCTGATCAGGAAACTGCTTCAGCTGGGCCTCCCCACTCACATCTGCACTTGGATTAAGGACTTTCTCACAAATCGCCCTCAGTCTGTCAAGCTCGGTCCCCACCTCTCCTCCACCCTCACAACTCAGCACTGGCTCTCCACAAGGCTGCGTGCTGAGCCCACTACTGTACTCACTTTACACTTCTGACTGCACACCAATCCATACCTCTAACACAATTATCAAATTTGCGGATGACACCACTGTGGTCGGACTCATCTCGGGAGGTGATGAGTCTGCCTACCGAGACAAGGTCCAGAAACTGTCGACGTGGTGCTCTGCAAATAACCTGACACTGAACACAAAAAAAACAAAAGAACTCATCTTAGACTTCAGGAAGTGCAGAGCAGACTCCTTTCCCATCTTCATAAATGGAGACAGTGTGGAAAGAGTTCACAGCTTCAAATTCCTGGGTACCCACATATTTGACAACCTCTCCTGGTCTACAAACACCACAGCTGCTGTCAAAAAGGCACAGCAGCGTCTGCACTTCCTGAGAGTCCTGAGAAAAAACAATCTGTGTGAGAAGCTGCTGGTGGCCTTCTACCGCTCCACAATAGAGAGCATCCTAACATACTGCCTCACAGTGTGGTATGCTGGCTGTTCAGCAGCTGATAAAAAGGCACTACAGAGGGTCATTAACACAGCACAAAATATCATCGGCTGCCTTCTTCCCTCACTCCAGGACATTGCAAATACCCGCTACCTCTCCAGAGCCAAAAACATTGTTAAAGACTGTTCTCACCCTGGCCACCATCTGTTTGACCTCCTGCCCTCAGGGAGGCACTACAGGTCACTGAGAACTCGAACCTCCAGACTCATGAACAGTTTCTTTCCTAAGGCCATTTACACTCTCAATCAACACACATAATGTCAGTCTGCACCCTATATTTTATTATTTTATTAACCTGTGCAGTATTGTGGACTGTGCAATACAATTATGTCTGATGACCATGGCACTTTATATTATTTGCACTTTATTTCCTGCTCTTAAGATGTCTGATGTGCAATGTGTGTGATTGTGTGTGTTGTGTAAGCATCGTGTGTGTTTTTTAAGTTTTATGCACCAACCAGGAAGTGGCACTAGTTAATTTTGTTGTATTCTGAATACAATGACAATAAAGGCTTTCTATTCTATTTCTATTGATCTCACACTGAAAAATGAGAAAAATCATCAACCCTCATCATCAACCCTCATCAAGAAATAACTATTTTTAACAAAACCACGTGTGCCACAATTATTGGCACCCCTGCATTTAATACTTTGTACAACCTCCCTTTGCCAATAAAACAGCAGTCTTCTCCTGTAACATCTAATAAGGTTGGAGAATACAGAGCAAGGAATCTGAGACCATTCCTCTTTACATAATCTCTCCAGATCATCCAAAGTCCTAGGTCCTCTCCTAGGTGTACTCTCCTCTTCAGCTCAGCCTGAAGGTTTTCAATGGGGTTTAGGTCAGGGGACTGAGATGGCCATGGCAGAAGCTTGATTTTGTGTTAACCATTTTTGTGTTGATTTGGATGTATGTTTTGGATCATTGCACTGCTGGAAGATCCAACGACGACCCAGTTTTAGTTTCCTGGCAGAGGCAGCCAGATTCAGATTAAAAATTTCCTGGTATTTCATGGAGTTAATGATGCCATGTACCCTAACAAGGTTCCCAGGGCCTTTGGAGGAAAAACATCTCCACAACATCACAGAACCTCCACCATACTTAAAATCATTTGTTGGCATGGAGGTGACGTCTAATGGTAGTTTTGGAGACTTGATGACGCCAAGATGCTACTTTCCTCTGTAATTCTCCAACAGTGATCCTTGGGGATTTTTTTTTGCCTCTCTTACCATCCTCCTCACTGTGCGTGGGGGCAAAATAAACTTGGGTCCTCTTCCAGGCAAGTTTGTAACAGTTCCAGTTGCTTTGAACTTTTTAAGTATTGCCCTAACGGTAGATATGGGCATTTTCAGGTGAGTAGCTATTTTTTTTTATAGCCATTCCCTGACTAATGAAGCTCAACACACTTTTCCCTCATTTGATTCATGTGTTCTCTTATCTTTCCCATGTTGATGTATGAATAAGGGAATATGGCCTCTGTGTTACCTCATATTTATACCACAGTGAAACAGGAAGTCAGGTGATCCCACGACAGGTGGGAGATATAATCCCTCCAGCGAGTCCTGGGTCTACCCCGGGGTCTCCTCCCCGCTGGATGTGCCTGGTACACCTCCATAGGGAGACGCCCAGGAGACATCCTTACCAGATGTCTGAACCACCTCAACTGACTCCTCTCAATGCGGAGGAGCAGCAGCTCTACTCCGAGATCCTCCTGGATGACTGAGCTCCTCACCCTGTCCAGGAGAGTAAGCCCTGCCACCCTATGGAGAAACCCCATTTCGGCCGCTTGTATTCGCAATCTCACTCTTTCCGTCACTACCCAAAGCTCATGACTATAGGTGAGAGTAGGAACGAAGATTGAACGGTAAATCGAGAGCTTTGCTTTTTGGCTCCTTCGTCACCACCACCGTCGGATACAACGCCCGCAATACTGCCGCGGCCGCACCTAAACAGCGGTCAATTTCCTGTTACCTTTTACCTCCACTCGTGAATAAGACCCAGAGATACTTGAACTCCTCCACCTGGGGCAATTGTTCCCCCCTCACCTGAAGAGGACAAGCCACCATTTCCCGGGAGAGAACCATGGCCACAGACTTGGAGGTGCTGATCCTCACCCCAACCGCGTCGCACTCTGCTGCAAACCGTTCTAGTGCGCATCGAGATCACAGTGCGATGAGGGAAGAAGGACCATAGGCGTCTGTGGCAGGGTGGGCGTGGTTAGCCTCTGCTTGCAGAGAAAGAGTGAGCGGAGCGGCTCTCGGACCCGGAACCACAGCTGTCATGAGTTAATCAGGACAACACGATAATTAACAATTGAATGATTGTTGGATTGTTGCCTGATTGCTTTGACAGTGAGCCTGGGCTTTAAAGGAGGGAAGCTGGAGAGGAAACGGGGCTGGCTGCTGACGGGAGAGAAACGGAGGAGCGTTTCTAGCGAACCGTAGCCAGCGAACCAACAAATAAAGTGTTTGGTTTGACCATTTCTGTGTACAGCCTGTTCTTCCGCGAGGATGGCACTCGATCCTTGCCACAGTGGTGGCCCGTACGGGGAAGTAAAAGGAAGAACAGACCAGGGGAAAATGAACCCGGAGCAGGAGCGAATGGAGGCGGGGCAGCCGGTCGTGGCACTCGCCCGTATGCTGGAGGCGATGGCATTAATGCAGGAGAGACAAGCTGCAGTACACGCAGAGCAGATGGAGGCTCTGCGTGTACAGGCCACCCTCCAGACGGAGGCGCTACGACAGCTAGCCACCGTCGGGGGGGCAGGATCTCAGGATCAGCCCTCCTGGAACCGGATAAAAATCCAATTGATCAAAATGACCGCAGATGACGACGCTCAGGCCTTCCTGGACAGTTTCGAGGTGGCCGCGGAGGCATGTCAGTGGCCCAGAGAGGAGTGGGTGGTCCGCCTCCTGCCCCTGTTAACGGGGGAAGCTCAGCAGGCGGCGCATGGGTTGCCGGCTGTAGCGCGCGCCAACTATGATAACGTCAGGAGGGCCATCCTGGATCGGCTGGGCTATAGTCCTGAGGACCAACAGCGCCGGTTCCGGGAAGCATCCCTGGGGCGGGGAGATCAGCCGTTCGCGTTCGCCCAGCGGCTCACTGACATGGCTCGGCGCTGGCTGCAGCCGGACATCCGGTCCGCCGCGGGGGTAGTGGAGCAGGTCGTGCTGGAGGCATTCATGGGCGGGCTGCCAGAGGCGACCGCTACCTGGGTTCGCTGCCACCGACCCACCAGCCTGGAGCTGGCTGTGGACCTGGCCGAAGACCATCTGGCCACTGTGCCCAGCAGCCCGCCGCAAAGGCCGCCGGAACCGGCTCCGAGGAGGAAACCCCCTCCTCGCATGGACCCAGGCCATTTTCCCCGAAACCCCCCTACAACCCAACCCCGAATTAATCCTCCTTTTTTTGTCCCTCCATCTACAGGCTCAGGCTCGGTGGCGGGAGGGTCCGACCCACAGAGGGCTCCGCAGGCGTCTGGACCGGGGTGTTGGCGGTGCGGTCGGCTCGGTCACCTGCGCCGCGACTGTCCAATGATGGAAGTGGGGCAGGTGGTCCAGGTTGTCGGGCCGCCCTCTCTCGCTCACGATCCAGAGGGGGCGTACTGCATCCCGGTAAGGGTGCAAGGGAGTGAACACCGGGCGTTGTTGGATTCAGGGGCTATGCAGTCCATGATTCGGCAAAGCCTGGTTCGACCCGAGGCATTGGTTGAGGCACCATGGGTGTCAATTAAGTGCGTGCATGGTGATGTGCACAAATATCCGGTAGTGCCGGTCAAAATTTATTATAACAAAACAATGCATATAGTTAAAGCCGCGGTTAGCTCCCGGCTGTCGCACCCCTTGATTTTGGGCATTGATTGGGCGGGGTTTCGTAAAGTATCAGGGAAGCTGTGGGAGGTGCGATCCCGACCGGTAGGGACAGGTGAGGTGTGTGTTGCTGACGGTGATGACGCAGGGTCAGCCGATGCGGTCGAGGGGGGGACGGAGCCAAGGGAGCCTCAAAGGGAGACTCCCCTGGTTTCGGTGTTTCCCCCCACGGAGGATTTCCCACTCGAACAGTCTCGGGATGACACCTTACGCTTTGCATTCGATCAGGTGATGCGTATTGATGGTCAACAATTACGACCTGAGGCAGCGCTGTCTCACCCATATTTCTCGATTATTAGAGATAGATTATACGAGTGTGTCGGGATGCTCAGACAGGGGAAGAAAATACCCAGTTGTTGGTACCTAAAAGCCGCAGGGAAATGGTTTTCCAGGCAGCTCATTATAACCCCATGGCGGGACACTTAGGATACGAAAAGACACTCAACCGTATAATGGCCCGATTTTATTGGCCGGGCATTTGGGCAGACATACGTCGGTGGTGTGCGTCGTGCCCAGAATGTCAATTAGTGAATTCCCCGGCCATTCCAAAAGCGCCGTTGCAGCCACTTCCATTAATAGAGGTCTCGTTTGATAGAGTGGCTATGGACCTCATCGGGCCATTTGAACGGAGCACTCAGGGATACCGATTCGTATTAGTTCTGGTGGATTATGAGACCCGGTATCCCGAAGCAGTTCCCCTGCGAAATATCTCGGCTAAGAATGTTGCGCAGGCACTGTTTCAGATCATCTCCCACGTCGGAATCCCGAAAGAGATTCTGACGGACCAGGGCACATCGTTTATGTCACGAACACTAAACGAACTGTACGCTTTATTGGGCATTCAGTCAATTAAAACCAGCGTGTACCATCCCCAAACGGATGGGCTCATTGAGCGCTTTAATAGGACTTTGAAGTCAATGATTCGGAAGTTTGTTCACGAGGATAGTCGGAATTGGGATAAATGGCTAGTCCCTTTACTATTTGCAGTGCGGGAGGTTCCCCAGGCCTCCACGGGATTTTCTCCCTTTGAGCTAATATTCGGGCGAAAACCCCGGGGAGTCTTGGATCTCGTTAAAGAAACCTGGGAGGATGGTCCAAGCTCCAGTAAAAATGAAATTCAGTACGTCATGGACCTGCGAGCAAAACTCCATACACTGGGAAGGGTATCACGGGAGAATTTGCTCAAGGCCCAGGAGCGGCAGCAAACGCACTATAATAAAGGGACGAAACTCAGACAATTTTCACCGGGAGATAAAGTACTGGTATTACTTCCAACCTCCAGCACAAAATTGCTCGCCAAGTGGCAAGGGCCCTTTGTGGTCACACGGCAAATAGGGGAGGTAGACTACGAGGTGGTGCGTTCGGATAGGGAAGGAGCTAAACAAATCTACCACCTGAACCTATTAAAAGCTTGGAAGGAGGTAGCGGCTGTCTCGCTGGTGACGGTGGATCAGGAGAAAGATGAGCTGGGGCCGGAGGTACCAAATTCACCCAATCAGACCACGCCCCTTTCGGATGGCCATCTCTCGCCAAACCAGCAGGCAGACCTTGCCCTGTTGCAAAAGCAGTTTACAGTGTTTTCTCCCCTACCTGGACGCACTAGTCTGGTAACCCACCATATTGAAACCGCCCCGGGAGTGACGGTACGTTCCCGTCCGTATAGACTGCCGGAACACAAAAAAAAAATTGGTACAGGCAGAAATAAAGGCCATGCTGGAGTTGGGCGTAATAGAGGAGTCACACAGTGCCTGGAGTAGCCCCATTGTTCTGGTAGGGAAACCAGATGGGTCTATCCGGTTCTGTGTGGATTACAGAAAGGTGAACGAAGTTTCACGGTTTGATGCCTATCCAATGCCTAGGGTCGATGAACTCTTGGATCGGCTGGGCACGGCTCGTTTTTTTTCGACACTGGATTTGACCAAGGGCTACTGGCAGATTCCCTTGTCGCCAGAGTCCAAGGAAAAATCGGCTTTCTCCGCTCCGGACGGTTTGTACCAATTTCGGACACTTCCATTCGGGTTGTTCGGGGCTCCAGCCACGTTCCAACGCCTTATGGATCGGGTGCTGCGTCCGCATGTCGCATATGCTGCAGCCTATATTGATGATATTATCATCCACAGTAGCGACTGGGCACAGCATATGCGGCATGTGGGGGCGGTGCTCGACTCATTGAGGCGGGCGGGGCTCATGGCTAACCCGAAGAAGTGTGCAATTGGCAGAGCGGAGGTACGGTATTTGGGGTACCACTTGGGAAGTGGACAGGTGCGGCCTCTAGTGGACAAAACCGCGGCGATTGCGACCTGCCCCCGGCCCAAGACAAAAAAAGAGGTGAGGAGGTTCTTGGGGTTGGCCGGTTACTACAGAAGGTTTATTCCTGCCTTTTCGGAGCTGACCAGTCCCTTGACTGATTTAACTCGAAAAGGTGCCTCAGAGCCGGTCCAGTGGACGGAGTCATGCCGGAGGGCGTTTGAGAAGGTAAAAGAAGCACTCTGTGGGGAGCCGCTGTTGTTCACACCTAACTTTTCTCTCCCTTTCACCCTGCAGACAGACGCGTCGGACAGAGGGCTGGGGGCAGTGTTAACCCAGCAGGTGGAGGGAGTCGATCGCCCGGTGCTGTACATAAGCCGCAAACTGTCACAGCGGGAGGCGAAGTACAGCACCATCGAGAAAGAATGCCTCGCTATCCGGTGGGCGGTTGGGTCCCTCCGGTATTACCTGCTGGGCCGCGCGTTCACCCTCTGGTCGGACCACGCCCCCCTCCAGTGGCTCCACCGCATGAAAGATACCAACGCGCGAATCACCCGTTGGTATCTGGCTCTTCAGCCGTTTAATTTTAAGGTGGTTCATAGGCCGGGGGCGCAGATGGTGGTGGCGGACTTCCTCTCTCGCCTCGAGGGCGGGGGGGGGGGGGGGTGGGTGGTGTTGGTCATCGGCCGGATGGCACCCCGGCCTAAGTCGGGCGGTGGGGGGTATGTGGCAGGGTGGGCGTGGTTAGCCTCTGCTTGCAGAGAGAGAGTGAGCGGAGCGGCTCTCGGACCCGGAACCACAGCTGTCATGAGTTAATCAGGACAACACGATAATTAACAATTGAATGATTGTTGGATTGTTGCCTGATTGCTTTGACAGTGAGCCTGGGCTTTAAAGGAGGGAAGCCGGAGAGGAAACGGGGCTGGCCGCTGACGGGAGAGAAACGGAGGAGCGTTTCTAGCGAACCGTAGCCAGCGAACCAACAGATAAAGTGTTTGGTTTGACCATTTCTGTGTACTGCCTGTTCTTCCGCGAGGGTGGCACTCGAACCTTGCCACAGCGTCATTTACACGGGGGACACGGGGGACGCGTCCCCGCCAATACTCGAGAAAGCACTATTTGTCCCCCCCAATGTTACATCGACAGAAATGCATAAAAGCGCCTGTATTATAGCCCATGTACGAGGTTGTAATCAATGGGCAGAGCAATAATGTTGCTCCATTTAGCTATATTATTGGGGCGATAGACTAGATAAACAAACTACAATGTAGCAAAGCAGTGTTTCATTTCAGGCGTAGTAGGCTGTATCGAGTGGAAACATGGGGCTTAGGTTCCGGAAGCAAAAACTCCATTCACCTTTTACATGGGCTATGTCCGAAACTCGGAAATAAGTATATTATTTGTGGGTTTTAAGCACACTACATTTAGAGAACATTTCGCCTGCTTAACGTTCTCATCCAGTGTAGGCTACTCAACTATCATACTCAATAGTAGCCGATAGAAGGGTGTTGAATCTGACACAGCCATCGACAGTCTAACGTAAAACACCTTCATGCACACTCATCTTTACCTGAATCACATTGATTTGCAATGTATTTCTGAGAATCGTAGCCTATGCTAAGATTAGTCTAATAAAGTGCAGGAAACTTTAGGTCTACAAATCCTCCAACCAGAGAGTTGATGTAGCTTTATCATTTGGCTAAGATAGAATTTAACAACAAACAAACAACACGAGGAGTGAGCTACCTCTCCTTTAAAATAATGCATAATGGAAGTAGCTTAAAAGGCTACCCTTTTAGTTTTTTCATAGCCGATCCCCCATCAATTTGCACACTGTAGTGTATCTATAATTGTATAGCTAATTGAGATGGCACATTGAAATAATACACATTGAAATAATATATTTCTATAAAATATGGAGTATGGCTAAAATATTAATGAAAATGATGAGCCAGTTACAGTAACGTAGTTTCACATGTAAATAGAGTGAGAGAGTGCATTTTAGACTGCGTTGTTGATTATCTACCCTAGGATAGGCTAAGTATCTTATTTTCATTCGGTTTCAGCTGTGCATTAGTTAATTGAACAGTTTGTAGCCTAGTCACTGCGTAGCTTAAGTAAATTGAAGTATTGGTAAGTTGGTCAGTTGGTAACTTGCTTTGTATTATTGGTGACGTCACGTGGCGCTGTAATGGCGACATGTAGTCCAGCTGTCTCTCGTGTTCGTGTTTGTTAATTTGAATGTGTTTTGTTGTGTCGGGCTTTTGTCTTTTGTTTTTTTCATGCACGGTGTGTCTGTTGTGGTACAGGGAAGTGGATGGAGATTTTTTGGGGCGCTCCTGCTGCTCGTTTTTATAATATTTTTTTACATATAATTTATTTCTGATTTTTTCCCATTTTTTCTCCCAATTTAGTTGCCAATTGAACCCCTATTCTAATTCAATTCCGTTGTGTAGCAACCGCTAGAGAATCACCACTACACAACCCCGTCAGCTGGCGCAACTCCTCCTAAGGCTCCTGACCGTGATTCCAACTCGCCCAGGGCCGCAATGCGTGCAGCGATTCTCTCCGAGCCCCTCCCCCCACCCGGAGGCAGCCGCCAATTGCCACTCCCACAGGGCGCCAGCCATGCTCGGATCTGGCAGGACCGGGGCGCTAACCCCGATCCTCGGAGTACAACTGCACCGACTGAAAGTCAGCGCTCTTACCGTTGTACCACCGCAGCGGCCTTTGTTTTTATAATATTGACGAATTGTCTAGCCGGGTTGATTTTGTTTGTGGTCGTCACCATGGAGACGCATTCGCATTATGCTCGGGAATGTCCGTTGGATCTGCAGCCACGGAGTTTACCATCGCTCTTCACCAGAGTTGAAGATGTCGGGACGGATCCGAGACTGCAGGCAATCTTCAGAAGGCCACCAGGGAAGGAGAAGATAATGCAGAGTGAAGCAGCGACTAGGAAGGCTGAGCTCCGTTTCGATGGTGGAAGAGACCGCAACACTGCGTGTATGGAGGAAATTGTGGAGGCGGAGTTTGTGTGTTGTACTGCTTATGACACTGGACATCTCGGGACAGCGGGGGCTATTTTTAATCATGGCTGTATTCCACTTTAATTCACTTGATTAATGCAATGATTCTATTGAATGTCTTTATTTGATATGTTTGTGTGTTGTGGGACTTCCCCGCTGTCTATGTCTTTTTGTTGTTGCTGGGGCTACAACTGAAGTAGCCAAATGGGAAAATAAAAGTTATTCTATTCTATTCTATTAGGCCAACAACCGGGCTGCGTTCGGATCCAAAATTTATCCTTTCTTCCTGTCGTTCCCTTCCCTTGCTTCAAGGGGGGAATCCCCAAAATGCCAGGATGAAATATGGCCACATCAAGGCACACCAACTGTGATTCGGATCCAATTTAAGAAAGGGGAGGGAGTAATTATATTTATCCTCCCTTCCACCAAAGGTATAAAATGCAAGCTTCCAGCAAGAAGGGAATCCCACGATGCAATGCCCCACGTGGAAAAAGTGGGCGGTCACATTTCAACTCTATGGTGTTGCACTTCTGAAATGTTGCTAGGGCGGTTCAGTTCCGTTTTTGTTTGTCAATCCTCCCTTGCAGAGCACCTTTTAAGTTTGCTTGCTGCACGCAGCAAATTGCGTCACAAGATAGCTCCCTCGAGGGAAGTGCACAAGGGAAGCGTGTTAAATTGGATCCGAATGCAGCCCCGGTCTTTTGTGTTGCTAATTTAAACTAGCTTCACCTGAGTGAATTAGCCCTGCAAGCAGCTGAGTGTAATTGAGAAATTAGCAAATAGTGTACAAGTTAAAGCAGAGGCTCGTCACCAATTTGTCTGACTTGTCTGTTTGTTCTGTTCTTTCCCCATCTAACCCGTCTTATCACCCCCTACCATGTGTCTAACCCCGATTCCTCTGTACTCTATGCCTCGCTCCAGGAGGCCCAACCACCCTAGGCGCTGCCCGGCTAACCTGGTCTGCCCACCCCTGTCCTCTCATTAGGAACTCTCAGTGGTGGGTGGACTATGGAATTGCCAATCAGCTGTCCAGAAAGCTGATTTTATCACCGCCTATGCCGAGATGAAGTCCCTTCACTTCCTGGCTCTCACTGAGACCTGGATCACTCCTGATAACACAGCCACTCCAGCTGCTTTGTCTGCTGGCTACTCCTTCTCCCACACCCCCAGGGCCTCTGGCCGAGGCGGGGGGTACTGGTTTGCTCATTTCCACATCCTGGAAATTCTCTATTCCCACTGTACACTGCCTGAATATCTCCTCCTTTGAGTTTCATGCAGTCACTATAACTCACCCATCTACACTTAAAATTGTTGTTCTCTATCACCCTCCAGGTCCGCTTGGTGCTTTCCTGGATGAACTGGACACTCTCCTGAGCTCCTTCCCTGAGGATGGCACCCCTGTAAATCCTCCAACCAGAGAGTTCCCAGCTATTCAGTGTCGCCTGACTCCTCCAGTCGTTCGCCCTCACTCAGTCCCCATCGCCTGCCACCCACAAGGATGGTAATCAACTGGACCTTGTACTCACCAGGAACTGCGCCAAGTCTGAACTCACGGTGACTCTGCTCCACGTATCGGACCATTTCTTTATTTCATTCTCTGTCCCCTGCCCACTCTCCCTCAACTCTGCTAACAACCCACCCACTGTAATGTTCAGGAGAAATCGATGAGTTCCTTCCATATCTGTCCTCCATTATCAACACCTCCCTAACCTGTGGCTATGTTCCTGCTGTTTTTAAGACTGCCTATGTTACCACACTCCTTAAAAAACCTAGCTTGGACCCCTCTGATGTCAGGAACTACCGTCCTGTATCTCTCTTGCCCTTCATGTCCAAAACTCTCAAACGAGCTGTGCTTAACCAACTTTCTGTTCTCTACCAGAACAACCTGCTTGACTCGCATCAGTCTGGCTTCAGAACTGGGCATTCCACTGAAACTGGTCTCCTGGCCGTGACGGAGGCACTCGCCATTGCTTGAGCCTCCTCCCTCTCCTCTGTCCTGATTCTACTTGACCTGTCTGCGGCGTTTGACCCGGTCAACCATGCACTTCTGATCTCCACACTCACTGAGATGGGCATTTCTGGGACTGTCCTCTCATAGTTTGTATCGTATCTCACTGATAGATCCTACCAAGTCTCTTGGAAGCGTTCCGTCTCTGCACCCCATCCCCTTTCTACAGGAGTCCCGCAGGGATCTGTACTGGGTCCCCTGCTGTTCTCCATTTATACTAAGTCTCTTAGTTCAGTCATTAAGTCACATGGCTTCTCATACCATAGTTATGCTGACAATACTCAACTCTTCCTCTCTTTCCCTCCTTCTACCCCAGAGGTTAAGGAGAGGATATCTGCTTTCCTGGCTGACATCTCTGAGTGGATGGTGACCCATCACCTGAAGCTCAACCATGACAAGACAGAGCTCCTCTTCATGCCATACAAAACCTCCCCAGTACAGGACCTCTCCGTCACCGTTGACGGGACCACGGTGGCTGCCTCCCGCTCTGCAAGGAACCTGGGGGTGGTCCTGGACAACCAGCTGGACTTCAAAGAGCAAAAAATAAAGGCCGGGCGGTGGCGCAGACAGGACCGCTTAGGAGGGCGGCGGCGCAGACAGGACCGCTCAGGAGGGTGGCGGCGCAGGCAGGACTGCTCAGGAGGGCGGCGGCACAGGCAGGACCGCTCAGGAGGGCGGCGGCGCAGGCAAGACCGCTCAGGAGGGCGGCGGCACAGGCCGAACCGCTCAGGAGGGCGGCGGCACAGGCAGGACCGCTCAGGAGGGCGGTGGCGCAGGCAGGACCGCTCCGGAGGGCGGCGGCGCAGGCAGGACCGCTCCGGAGGGCGGCGGCGACGTCTGAATCGCCCTGGAGGCAGGCGGCGATGTCTGCATCGCCCTGGAGGCCGGCGGCGACGTCTGCATCGCCCTGCAGGCTGGCGGCGACGTCTGCATCGCCCTGGAGGCCGGCGGCGACATCTGCATCGCCCAGGAGGCCGGCGACGAATGAGCGGCTGTAGGCTAGGCGGCCCAGGGACAGGAGGCGGCAGCTGGCTCTGCAGCTCAGGACAGGCGGATAGCTGGCTCTGCAGCTCAGGACAGGCGGATAGCTGGCTCTGCAGCTCAGGACAGGCGGATAGCTGGCTCTGCAGCTCAGGACAGGTGGATAGCTGGCTCTGCAGCTCAGGACAGGCAGATAAGCTGGCTCTGCAGCTGGACAGGAGGGCTGGAACGGGACCGGACAGGAGGGCTGGAACGGGACCGGACAGGAGGGCGGGAGCGGGACCGGACAGGAGGGCTGGAGCGGGACCGGACAGGAGGGCTGGAGCCCAATCCATTCAAGTAGCGTCACTACTCAGCTGAGCTGTCAGCTGATTACCTATGCCAGGTTTCACTCTCGTGACCTGCCTGAACTAACGCTATGCTCGATTTATTGTAATGTATATTTTCTTACGTAACGCGCGTCGCGGTGTCCACTCAGATGGATGCAGTATTCTACCACATAATCAGGTGAATGAAGTGGAAACACGGTTTGCAATGTTATTGTTCCATGTGGTATTCATAAACATAGGAAGGAATAAGAAATATGTGCACTTACTGTGCCAACCAGGTCACTGGTGGACACCATGCGACAACCGTTACACAAAATGCATTTGTGTATTCTTGCCGTCAATATGCTATCTTTTCTTATATTTTTGTTGATGCTATGTATATTCATGAACCCAATAAATTGCTTGTCAGCTCTTTTGAAGGAATTTGAAATTTGACCCCCTTTGTCACACTATTGTGTACCAGTATTGTAAAAATACACATATAGCTAATCTTTAATATACTTGTTTCCATATAAGATTAGATAATGATTTGGTAATATTGGGCATAAATAAAGTTGTCGTCCTATAAGATGGGGGGGGGGGGGGGGGGGGGGGGGTTTAAAATGTAATAAAATTATCGTATCCACTAATGTACTGATTAGCCTATGCATTAACTTTATATGAAAGCATCTCAAATTTCATCTAGGGCTTTGAAGAAAAAAAATCTTCAAAATGTTCATAAATTATGTTAGAAAATTCCCTGTGTGAGGTTGTGTAGAAATGCAGGAAATTAGTTTTAAAAGGCTCAAATTTTTCTGGGGGAGGACCCCCAGACCCCCTGCTACTTCATCCCACCCTTGTGCCCCCCAATCAAAGCAGTCTAGAAACAGCCCTGCTACATGTAACACCCTTGCCTTTGCATAGGCACAGTGACATCGCTATTAGCTGACATGTGCCCCCCCCCCAACATATATCTCAGGGCACTGCCTTCTGCCCTACGTCCCCCTCAACAGAAAGTGACGCCCCTTGAAAAGGAAGACATCATCCGCAAACAGCAGAGATGCCACCCTTAGCTCCCCAAACTCACAAAGCCATCAAAACCTAAAACTAACAATTCCTATATCATAGGTGTGAAAATGTACTCTTATAATCCTCTTTGTTTTAAAATAGAACCAAATACTCATCAACTGATTTCTCCACTTGATGCTTTGTGATGGTGTCGATGTCAGAAACCATAGCTGCATTGACTGGATTAGCCTAGTACTATCGATTTTTTAAGTTCTTGTGACATTAGAGAGTCAGTTTTCCACATGGCTTTCATAACGTTCTTAAACCCTATTCTCAAACATCTAAAAGTTACTGACTTTAGAGATAGGAGACCAGTCACAACTATAATATTGTAGGACTCCAAATAATTAGGTGTGGTTGTGAATGGCAGTAGCCTGCCGCTGGAGACGAGCTAACGTTAATTTGCTAAGTTGAGAAGCCCGCCGGACAAGGTCAGAAACTACGCTACGGTTAACCACATAAAGCAATTCTAGCTTTTAGTCCTTCAAGCTAGCTAGCTAACGTTAGAAAAAAGTGTTTAAAAACAGAGCTGTGTGCTACTGCTGGCTAATGTTATATGACATCGTTTGGAGACAACGGTACACTACGGTTGCTCGTCTGGAGGGAATTATGGGACGTCAAGTTTTTAAACTGTGCCAGCGCTGGTATATTCACAAAAAAAACTGAAAAGTAAAATATATTCGAAGCTGGTCCAGAAAAACAACATATTTTGCGTTATATTGAACAATCCAGGAAATTGATGGTAAGACATAATCACTAAAAATGGTTTAAAAGTAACTTTTAGTTAATGTCTACACTCTAAATAAACGGGGAATTTACTTTCGAAACCTGTGTGACGTAGTCACTTGAGTACTCTATTCATCATAGGTTTCTATCACAATGACAGTGTAAACACGACGCCATCTTCAGGACCTATTTCGCGGTGCAGCGGTCCCTCACGCTCAGTCACCAGGTGGGGGAGAGATGGCTAAAATTAGCCACGTTTTTTCATCAGCAGTGAGGTACGCGATTTCTCTGTTAAGTTAGCTGATGGTAAATTTTTTTTTTTTTTTTGGTCACCAATTGCTTACATGGCAATAAGTAAAAGTGGCTGCTCTACTGCTACAAACTGTATAGTGGAGTCCTATAGACGGGCAATGGCGCTGATTTGATGCAAAGCTATAAGGTTATTTGGCTAATGTGTCAATATTACCATTTTTGCTAGCTGTCTATGGCGCATAGGATGCATGTGAAACCATGGGCTGACCAATCTTTTGAACCTCATTTATCATTTGTGGTCTTAGACTGCCACCCTGTGGCTAAAAGGTGCATTTTGCCCACTAACATGAAAGGATATTTCTGTATTGAAATACCAAATCAATACTCCCATGACATTACATGAAAATAACATTCAAAAATCCTAAGAACGTTCGTAATTATAAAGTCTCACCATAGCTAGCTAGCTAACTAGTTTACAATATCTTGACTTCTGGCTAACGTTGCAGGCAATAGCCAATTGCGCTAGGGTGAGAAAGCCATCACTGAGGCAAGACCTCCAGCGCGCGGCATGCACTAGGTTTGTCACGATTCCAGCTGTCATGTCACGTTCTATGTTTAATTTCTGTCTTAGTTAGATTTCTTGTTAATGTCACGTATTATGTTTAGTCTAGTCACGCCACGTTTTATGTTTAATTCTTGTTACGTTTCATTTTCATGTCATGTCACGTTTCGTGTTTGATTATTGTAACGATTTATTTTCTAGTCTTGTCATGTCACGTTTTATATTTGATTCATGTTATGTTTCCCGTTCATTGTTAGCATACACATTTTCGTGTTTTTCCGCAGCCTTGCGTTCATGCTTTCTCTATCTCTCTTGCTGTCGCTCACGCTTCCCTAATTGTTTCATTCTCCCGTGTTTAGCTTACTAATCTACTAACGCTAGGTCAGGATAGGTTTATTACTAATGATTACTAATTATCTTGTTACCTCGTCAGCCTTCCACACCTTATTTCCATTCGCATGCTGCTCTAAAGCTAAGTGTCTGCACCTGTCTACATCTGCATTTAAGCTCAGTGTTACATTACATTACATTACAATCATTTGGCAGACGCTTTTATCCAAAGCGACGTACAATAAGTGCATATTGAAGGTCATTGACTACAAAGCAAATCCAACAAAGCACAGCTTTCTCACAGCGTAGGAGCTATCCCTAGTAATAAACATGTGAAGTACACACAGTCAGCTATACATTCTGAACTATAGAATAACCAAAAACACAAGTTAAATAGAAAACAGGAAGGAAATACTATAGAATGGCCCTATATAGGTAGTTTAGTCGAGGTGGAGTCTGAAAAAGTGCGTTTTCAGACCACGACGAAAAACAGACAGTGTTTTTGAGCCTGCCTACCGTCTGCCTGTACTTCTGCCCCGCTGACAGCTACTCTGGTTACTGGACTTTTGCATGGTGTACCGATTCTGAGACTGGCTTCTCCCTCGGTACTGTACATTGGTTTTGGCTGGATTTTTTGTGTATGAACTTTGCTTGTTTTTTGACCACGCTCATTGGACATTCCTTCATTAAAAGCCCTCACGGGACTTTATCTGCAACCACTGCTTCTGAGTCATGCATTTCGGGTCCTACCCTCACGCATCCGTCTCAGAACAATTTCGCCAGCATGGACCCTGCTGACTCAACGGCCATGTTCCACGCCCTCCAGCAACAAGGCGCCCTGGTTCAGCAACACTCTCAAGGGATCTCCAAACTTCGTCAAGAGATTCGAGAGCTGTGTGCTGAGATGAGGAGAATCGCCGTCACTGTTCAGCCACGCACCTTGGAACAACCTGCTAAACCACCTGCACCTCCACCTACCAACCCCATGGGAACCTGGCTATTCCGGGAGCCACAACAGTCCCCTCCGGAGAGGTTCGGCGGAGAACCGGAGAGATGCAAGGCATTCCTGCTCCAGTGCGACTTTGTGTTCCGGCAGCAACCACAGACCTACAACAGTGACGACCGCCGGATCGGCTACGTGATGGGCTACTCAAGGGGAGAGCATTGGACTGGGCTACAGCTGTGTGGTCTGGGGGTTCATTCCCTCCTTGGTACCCGGCCTTCGCCGAAGAGATCCGTAAAGTCTTCCAGCACGCATCCAGTGACTAAGAACCTTCCCAGCGCCTGATCGCCCTTCATCAAGGTCGGAAGACCGCGGCGGATCATTCGATCAACTTCCGCACCCTGGCGGCTGCTAACAACTGGAATGATGCGGCTCTGGCGAACCTGTTCCTGGCCAGTCTGAGTGAGGCACTCCAGGACGAGTTGGCGCGTCTCGAACCTATCACCCAGTTCGACCCACTCGTCCGTGCCGCCATTCGTTTGGACAACCGGGCCAGACAACGCCGGACTGAAAGATAGGTTCTACCCAGCCAGCCGTACCCCAGGCGAGGATCTAGTTCACGTCCCGAGGAGATGCAAGCTGAGGGAGTCGAACCCATGGATCTTTCCCGTGCGGGTATGAAGATCTCGCCCGAGGAACGGAGACGTCGGAGAGCTACCGGTTCCTGCTTCTATTGTGGGAGGCTGGGACATACCCAAGAGCAGTGTACCCTCCGTTCCAATAAGTCAGGCCCATCCGTTGAGGTGAGAGCGCTCGACAACCAGGAGGGGTCTGCTAGGAATGACCATCGTCCCACCCTTACCGCCATGTTGATGCTTCCCGATAGAATGGTCCAGGTGAACGCGTTGGTGGACTTCCGGAGCTGACGCAAACCTCATTGATGATGTGATGGTCAAGGAACTGGACATTCCCACCCTCCCACTGCCCCACCCCGAGAATGCTCGGTCATTGGATGGCAAGACGTTTTGCCGCATGACCCACATCACCAAACCCATCCAGCTAATCATTTCCAGAAACCACCATGAGATGATCCAGTTCCGTGTCATCCGGTCCCCTAACGATCCGCTCATTCTGGGATTACCCTGGCTCCAGAGACACAACCCTACCATCGACTGGAGTTCAAGCCAGATTCAAGCCTGGAATCGTGAGTGTCACCAGTCCTGCCTGCGATCCGCCCCTGCACCAGCAGAGGGTGCACCCACTCCACCGCAAGTTCCCAATCCCTCTCTTGAGAAGGTGCCCACCCCTTACCATGACCTGGGCATGGTCTTCTCCAAGACGCTGGCACAGACGCTCCCTCCTTATCGACCCTACGACTGCGCCATCGAGCTGCTACCCGGTTCCACACTCCCCTCAAGCCATCTCTACAATGTCTCCAGACCTGAAAGGGAGGCCATGGAGAAATATATCCGGGACTGCCTAGCCAGTGGACTGATTTGCCCATCCTCTTCACCCATGGGCGCCGGATTCTTCTTCGTTCAGAAGAAAGATGGCTCTGTGCGTCCCTGCATCGACTTCAGATAACTCAACAACATCACTGTTAAGAACAGATATCCTCTGCCATTGATGGACTCCGCCTTTCACCCTCTACACAATGCCACCATCTTTACCAAGTTAGACCTACGCAACGCCTACCATCTGGTTCGTATTCGAGAGGGTAACGAGTGGAAGACCGCCTTCAATACCTCCCTCGGACACTTTGAGTACCTGGTCATGCCGTTCGGTCTCACTAACGCACCCGTCGTATTCCAGGCGCTCGCTAACGTCATCCTGTGGGACTTACTGGGCTGAAACGTATTCGTCTACCTCGACGACATCCTAATCTACTCCACCAATGCCAAGGAACATGAGATCCACGTCAGGCAAGTTCTCCAGAGACTGTTGGAGAACAAACTGTTTGTCAAGACAGAGAAATGTGTCTTCCACGCCGACACTGTCGAGTTCCTGGGCTTCATTGTGGAGAAGGGACAGATCAGGGCGGATCCCAAGAAAGTTCAGGCGGTCACTGACTGGCCCACGCCTTCCTCTCGGAAACACCTCCAACGCTTCTTGGGATTCGCCAATTTCTACAGAAGATTTATCAGACCTTACAGCCAAGTTGTCTCCCCCCTCACCAAACTCACATCCACTGCCATGCCATGCCATTCCGTTGGGGTCCCGAAGCAGAGGGAGCATTTATCAAGATAAAGAAACTGTTTTCCTCCGCTCCTATCCTGGTGAACCCTAACCCCACCCGCCAGTTTGTTGTGGAGATGGATGCGTCCGACACTGGGGTGGGAGCCATGCTTTTGCAAGTTTCTTCCTCCGACAATCGGCTGCACCCATGCGCCTTCTTCTCTAAGAAGCTTTCACCGGCGGAGAGGAATTATGACGTGGGGAACCGAGAACTCCTCGCTGTCAAACTGGCACTGGAGGAGTGGAGGCATTGGCTGGAGGGGTCCGAGAAACCTTTTGTCGTCTGGACAGACCACAAGAACTTGGCGTACCTCCAAACAGCTAAAAGACTGAACTCACGCCAAGCCAGATGGGCGCTATTCTTTGGAAGGTTCAACTTCGCACTCACCTACCGCCCGGGTTCCAAGAACGTCAAGCCAGATGCCCTGTCCCGACAATTCAACACCTGCTCCGAGCGAGAGACGCCTGAGAACATGCTCTCTGTTTCCTGCACTGTCGCTTCCGTAACCTGGAAGATTGAGGCGGTGATCCAGAGGGCTCTACGTGAGGAGCCCGATCCCAGGTCCAACCCTGGCACACGCCTTTACGTCCCCTCAGCTGCTCGGACACAGGTGCTTCAGTGGGCTCATTCGTCTCTCCTGTCCTGCCATCCCGGCTTTACCCGCACCTTGGCGGTGCTGAAGCGTAAGTTCTGGTGGAGCTCCATGATCCCTGACACCAGGCGCTTCATCAAGGCTTGTACCACCTGCGCCAGAAGCAAGGCCTCCCACCAGGCTCCAACTGGACTGCTCCAACCTCTGCATGTGCCCAGCCGACCCTGGAGCCACATTGGGGTGGATTTCGTTACCGGACTTCCCCCTTCCGAAGGTAACACCACCATCCTCACCATGGTGGACAGGTTCAGCAAGGCAGCCTGCTTCATCCCCCTGCCCGGACTAACCACCGCCCAAGAGACCGCTGATGTGTTAGTCAAGGAGGTGTTCTGCATCCATGGCATCCCCGCGGACATCGTATCCGACTAAGGTCCACAATTACCACATAACTACCACCCCCAGTCCAATGGGCAAACCGATGGGCAAACCTCCTCCCCGCATCATTGGCAACCATCCTGTTTATACTGTCAAGAAACTGTTGCACATTCTTAAGAGGGGTCATGGTTACCAGTACCTGGTTGACTGGGAGGGTTATGGCCCAGAGGAGCGTTCCTGGATCACTCCCAGTCTGATTCTGGACAAATCTTTGATTAAAAACTTTCATCGTGACCACCCCTGATAAGCTCAGGAGACCGCCAGGAGTCGGTCGTTAGGGGGGGTGGGGGTGGGGGGGGGGGGGGTCCTGTCACGATTCCAGCTGTCATGTCATGTTTTATGTTTCATTTCTGTCTTAGTTAGATTTCTTGTTAATGTCACGTATTATGTTTAGTCTAGTCACGCCACGTTTTATGTTTAATTCTTGTTACGTTTCATTTTCATGTCATGTCACGTTTCATGTTTGATTATTGTAACGATTTATTTTCTAGTCTTGTCATGTCACGTTTTATATTTGATTCATGTTACGTTTCCCATTCATTGTTAGCATACACATTTTCGTGTTTTTCCGCAGCCTTGCATTCATGCTTTCTCTATCTCTCTTGCTGTCACTCACGCTTCCCTAATTGTTTCATTCTCCCGTGTCTAGTTTACTAATCTACTAACGTTAGATCAGGATTGGGTAACAGTAACTCTCTAACCATGTGTTCATGTTTACCTTACGTTTCTCGTGCATGTCATTTACTAATTTACTAACGCTAGGTCAGGATAGGTTTATTACTAACGATTACTAATTATCTTGTTACCTCGTCAGCCTTCCACACCTGATTTCCATTCGCATGCTGCTCTCAAGCTAAGTGTCTGCACCTGTCTACACCTGCATTTCAGCTCAGTGTTCATGTCTTGTCCTTGCGAAATTGTTGCCTCCTGATTTGTACAGTTATTTGCCGTTATTTGCATAGTTTTGACATGGAGTTGATAGTGCAAAGACTTTTATTGCAGGTGGCAAATAAAATATTAACAGGTATTGACAGACAATAACAGATCAAAAACGTGGCATCATTGGCTTTAAGTTTACAAAGCACTTGTCCAAAATGTTCTCTTTTCTCGTCTGATTTTTCACATACTGATAGGACCCAGACATGGTGCTGTCCAAACAATTAGTGATTGTGTGCTCCAATGGGTATCAGAACTAGTCCATCTGATTATCAACTCATCACCCATGGTAAGGATAAGCCACAAATCAGCTGTGGAGACTGCCACCTACAAGTTCATAACAGTGTCAGCTTCAGAGATATATGGAGGAAACTTCATCTGTAAACAGAGGGATATTGAGGCTAAAACATTATATATTCCTGACCATGTAGGACTATTCAGGAGGTTTGGGGGAGGGGCTAAAGCGCTTCAAAAACAGCATGTTATCTAACCCTATAACCCTCATATGACAACAATCCAGATGTATTTGGTAGGTAAAATAAGGTCTACACTAGCACAGATCCAAATGTATGACTGTGATTAGGAAAAACATCAATATCTTGAAGGATTTTTCCCACCAAATAAGCAAAAAATCAAAAGACTTGATTTTATCCAGGCTGGAGTCTCAAAGGGTCTCAGAAATTACACCTCAAAGAGGCTGTATCCAGACAGAGGTGAAAATGAAACTTTGTCGTAGGACAAAACTAAAGACATTTTTGGAAAGGCCTTGACCTGGAGAGTAACATATGTCAATTATTTTGCTCTGACACCGCAGGGGACTCAGTAGCGCCCCCTAGAAGGACATAACTGGCCAAACTTCAAATGCTTCTAATTCTGGAACCAATAGACATATCGGGTAGATATTTAACATGATGATTAACTAACTAGTCTTTCATAAATAATATCAGAGCCAGCCTTCAAGCTCTAACAGAAGGGCCTGAATAAAACGTTTGATGCTTAATCATTTGATACTTGATGAAGATTCAATTAGATGATCAATTGGAATTTTAACTGATGCTATATTGAACATAGATTTTAAGCCCCAGGTCAATAGGATCAGTATTTTTTTAGTTATTGGTACTAATAGTTTAGAACTACAATTCCCCAAAAACGCAAGAGCTCTACATAATGGATGGCCTGTGAAAAGATGGCACTGTCTGTAGTCCGTTCTGAGAAATGCTAGCACTGAAAATGCATAGGTTTAAAATGCATTGGTTAATCCCAACTGCATTGGACATAACGTTATTTATGCTAACCTTCCAATATCCAGTAGGCTATCAGTTCGGCTGACCAGACGTCCTGGCTTTACCAGAAAATATTCGTTCGGACAGACGGACACTCTTAAAGTGCAGTAGGCTAGATATAACACTATCTGGCTTTGATGCTCAACTTCAGTACCTTAATGCGTTTGATTTCTTTTGAGCGATGAGAAGAGTGCTGCACACATCAACATAGCTACAGAGCAACATAAAATGGTAAATGCAGCCACAATAACTTAAAGCTACAATGTTATATCCTACAATAAACTGGAGCACTCGCTCTTCTTCGCAAACATTTATTGCATAATGCAGTACTGTGTCATGCTGCTAGACAAAATATAGGCTATATAAGGTGAAACATATAAACGGCTAATGTTTGACCAACCTTCATATTAAAACATTTCTTTCCAGTCCAGCGCCCACCACAGACCCACTGAACAATCGATAACCAAAACAATAAATACATAGATACATTAACGTTATGTGTATGATTACATTCACATAAATAATGATTATTGCGTTCACTTGTTTATTTTGCTTAATCCGCCGTCCGTGGAATAGGCAAGCTACACCGGTAGATCCCGAGTCCCGACCGCACTGAAGCTTTCCGTGAACCAGCCTTGCGCGGCTAGCTAATGTGAGGTGTAGCCTAAATTATGACACATCGTGATGGAAATGGCCACTGTGAAAATTTTACGTTAGCCTATTTTGCAAGCATAGGAATGTCCATGTTGGACTGATATAGGCCTAATGAACTATGGTGAACTATTGTGTCTACGTTATAGATTAATGTTGAAGGCTTCGTAGGCTAACTTTACCTTGTTGAAATCGCCTCACAGCCTTACCACAAATGCAAATTCAGATAAATGAGCTGCGAATAGTTACTAAAATGTTTAATAGCCATCTCGTTAACTAGCGTTATTAACAAACTTTGATTAACATCGCTGTTATGTTGTTCGAAGCTGTACGTGAACAAAACAGGCTTAGCCAACAAGCTAGCCTATATGATAGGCCGTCATATGCATCGTCAAGAGGGGTGCAAATTTAGGTTGACAGACATGTCAATTTAATTCAATTTATCCCTAATTTAGCCAGTTTTACCCGGATATAGCCTGGCTACATCCTAGGACTAATGTTACGATGGTCGTTTTTCATAAAGTGTCAGCGGGGCAATGTTAGTAAAGCTGGAGGATTGCGTCTGTTGAGTTAGCAGCGGGTGGGTCTGCAAGCAGAGCCCCAGGGCACCAACGAACGCTACTCCGGCCAACTCTTCCGCTGACCCGCTATCCTCTTGCTATCTGGGCGGTTTTTCACGACACGAGATGGCATTTCATCAACTTTTCAACATGTTCACTGGGGTAGGTTACTAGTAATGTAACGCATCTTGAGATGTGAAGTCTGTCCTTAGAAATATTACAGATTTGAAAACCATTTCATTATTATGCACAAGATAGCTGTTAGCTAACTAGCTACAGTCAGTTACCGCGCTGTATGCTCCTTGCGAGCTGACCATAGTTCAGTGGAGATGAGATTTAATTTGAGGCGAAAATGCGAATAGGCCTCCTCACGTGATTGTACTGTGACGTAACTAGGATTACCACGTGAGCATGTTCCAGATCTCATCGGTTTGTTCTTAACCAATCACAGTTCAGTGCACCTACCGATGAGTTTTTTTTAAATCATGCCTCTTTTTTTCTGTGTAGCCTAAAAACTTTTTGGACCCAGGAAAAATGTAAAATGTGATTGCCTGCTTCTATTGATTACCATATTGTGAACTTTTGATACCTAGATTGCGCTGGGGCGACTCTGTTGACTTTCACAACGCTCCATTGGAAATACATGGCAGAGCTCATCGGTAATACTATTTCCGGGCCATGGCAGCCATCTTGCGGTGGTGCCATTGCGGAAGAACCAAATTGAATAAGGCTGAATGTAACCACATGACCACATTGCCTTTCTAGTTCGTATATAGTTCTGTGACTATATCCACTTACCCTCTTTGATACTAACTAGTTCTGTGTTCCCACCGGCCACCACGCAACTTAGGAGTGGTGGACAGCTCTATGGTAACGCCGACGTCTCTGTTGGTAGAACTCTATTTAGGATTGTGGGCAGCGTAGTCTTTCACAAGTTATACGGGAATAAACATGATTTCTTAAAAACGAAGTTGAAATCAGACTGACTTATGACTTCTAAAGGAGCGTATACCATGTACCATTTACGGTTAATACATTATGACTAATAATCAGATTCTTCTACGGTGAGGGTGAATGGCATTTTTACTTTCGGAACCAGACTGTTGAGCTCTATTGTGTTGGGTTGTGTCCAAATCGGCACCCTTCCATACTATTGAGTAGGCTTGTTGAGTAGACAGGATGAAAAAATAGTTAAGTAGGTAAAATTTTATCTAAATGTAGTATACTTAAAGCTCCCGTATGTTACACTTATTTCCGGGGTTTTGCTGAGTATATTCGGGAAGATACTGTTCAAGAAGTACAGTGCCCTCCACAATTATTGGCACCCCTGGTAAAGATGAGTAAAAAGGGTTATAAAAAATTCACCTTTTGGTGAATTAGCTTCGTCTCACACTGAAAAAGTGAGAAAAATTGAAGTAAATTTATTCTGAGAAAAAAAATCCCTCATCAAGAAATAACAAAACCATGTGTGCCATAATTATTGGCACCCCTGCATTTAATACTTTGTACAACCTCCCTTTGCCAATAAAACAGCAGTGAGTCTTCTCCCGTAACATCTAATAAGGTTGGAGAATACAGAGCAAGGAATCTGAGACCATTCCTCTTTACAGAATCTTTTCAGATCATCCAGAGTCCTAGGTCCTCTTTTGTGCACCACTCTCCTCTTCAGCTCAGCCCACAGGTTTTCAATGGGGTTTAGGTCAGGGTACTGAGATGGCCATGGCAGAAGCTTGATTTTGTGTTCAGTTAACCATTTTTGTGTTGATTTGGACGTATGCTTTGGATCATTGTCCTGCTGGAAGATCCAACGACGACCCAGTTTTAGTTTCCTGGCAGAGGCAGCCAGATTCAGATTTAAAATTTCCTGGTATTTCATGGAGTTCATGATGCCATGTACTCTAACACGGTTCCCAGGGCCTTTGGAGGAAAAACAGCCCCACAACATTACGGAACCTCCACCATACTTAACAGTGGGGATCAGGTTATTTTCTGTATAGCCATCCTTCTTTTTAAGCCAAACCCACCTTGAGTGTTCGTTGCCGAAAAGTAAAATTTTCGTTTCATCTGACCATAGAACACAGCTCCAGTCAAAGTTCCAGTAGCATTTAGCAAACTCCAGGCACTTACGTTTCTGGTGAAATGACAGGAAAGGCTTTTTTTTTTTTGCATGCCTTCCAAATAATTTGTTGGCATGTGACGTCTAATGGTAGTTTTGGAGACTTGATGAAGTTTCCTGAAAGACTTGATGACCCCAAGATGCTACTTTCCTCTGTAATTCTCCAACAGTGATCCTTGGGGATTTTATTTGCCTCTCTTACCATCCTCCTCACTGTGTGTGGGGGCAAAGGCAAGTTTGTAACAGTTCCAGTTGCTTTGAATGTTTTAAGTATTGCCCTAATGGTAGATATGGGCATTTTCATCTATTTTTTATAGCCATTCCCTGACTTATGAAGCTCAACACACTTTTCCCTCATTTGATTTGTGTGTTCTCTTATCTTTCCCATGTTGATGTATGAATAAGGGAATATGGCCTCTGTGTCACCTCATATTTATACCCCATTGAAACAGGACGTCATGGAAATATAAATGGAAAAAATGTTTCAGTTACATTTTGTTCATAAGAATTTCTAGGGGTGCCAATAATTGTGGTTTTGTTAAAAATAATAATTTCTTGATGATGGATTTTTTTTTCTCAAAAGAAATTTACTTCAATTAAAGGTTTTTTCAGTGTGAGATTAAGCTAATTCACCAAAAGGTAAATGTTTTATAACCCTTTTTACTCATCTTTACCAGGGGTGCTAATAATTGTGGAGGGCACTGTAATGTAAACATTTTGGTCGTATAAATATGACGCGCAGCTTCGTTTTAAAAAATGTGGTGCAACTTTTTTTGCTGACGTTTTCCTTCAATAACAACTAAAACAACACGTGACATGGCCACACAAGGATGGGACATCTTACAACACCTCCACAGTACTTCCATTAGCATTGAACACCATGGAGCAGGGCTTTGTCTGAATCAGAGCCTTATCGACTGCATCCTCTGTCATTACATTTTACATGACATTACATTACAGGCATTTAGTAGATGCTCTTATTCAGAGTGACTTACACAACTGTTTATTTTTTAATATTTTTTTATTTTATACAGCTGGATATATACTGAAGCGATTCAGGTTAAGTACCTTGCTCAAAGGTACAACGGCAGTGTCCTACCTGGGAATCAAACCTGCACAAGGCCAGTTCCTTAACCATTATACTACACTGCCGCCCGTGTCCTGTGTACTGGCAGACTGTTTACTGTAAACTATTTAGTATGTGACATGCAGTATGCAAAAAAATATCTTCCATACTATTATCTAGGGCTGCCCCCGACCAAAGATTTGCTTAGTCGACCTGTAGTGGTCAGTTCAAACCCGTAGTCGACTAACCGTCGCACATTTATGATATTCATTTAATTATTTAAATATGTATTTTTGAGCATCAGAAAATGGTTTGACTAGCCTACCATCTGATCTATAGTAAGTTCACTATACTACAGAGAAATACAAAACCGTCATTATGAGCATTTAAAATATCAATTATATCAACAAGCACAGGCTGCGATTTGCTGGCCTGCGCTGCCTATTAATGGCATCGGTTTGCTTATGGCCCACGCTGTAGGCTATTAACGGCATATACAAAGCGGTAAATTAATGTGTCTCTTTATAACAACTCTTTATAACAACACGCAACTTAAAAATAGTGAATAACTAAATGTAACTAAAGGTATAGACTTGAAAACAACTTAAGAACATCTGTACATATTTCAGTTTGAACAGATGGAGAAAAGTACCATGGTCACACCATCCACCCCAACCTGATGGGACTGCATCACATCACATCATCACAGTGGTTATAAATCTTGGGCTCAGACTGAAATAATTTCCACTTTACAAGCCAGAAGTGTAGAAAAAGGAAAAGAGTTACTTCTGTTTTTAATGAATCCTCCCCCTCAACCCTCTTTCTTTCATGTGGTGCTCTGTGCTTATAGCACAATATGCTGACACTGGAAAAAACACCCAGATCCCAGACATCAACTATTTGCAGATCCATGAGCACTATTTTTTATATATTCAAAATGAACTCCCTAATCACCCCAGAGGTGGATTTACAAGATATGAAAAAGTACATCTCATTCCATAAAACCTATTAAGTTAGCATTCTACACCCTGTGTTGTTTGAGATGCAATTTTGATGTTTAAGAGATCAAGCTATTTGTTTGCATTTTTGTTTAAAAAAAGTATAAAAGTATGAAATGACAAACATTGTATCTGTTCCCATCTCCCTATTAATGTAATGGAAAATTACATTATTTTCCCTTCAAACACCTGGCTGATTTGATGACTTTCAGTGCCTCTGACTGACACTAACGTGTCTCTCAGGAAACTTCAAAGACTAGATGAAACATTCTCAATTTGGCCTACAAAGACATGCGAGTGTTAATAGGGCTTGTCTGTCTGTATGTCTGCTCCTTTAATCAGCACCAGTATGTATGAACGAACATGGCATGTTTATTGCAAAGTGCCACCTCTGTTCTGCACAGAGCTGTTAATGCCTGACAGGTAACCACTGTGATTGTTGGGCATGGTTGATTCCGAGGTTTGCCCCTGTACCCTGTGACACACATATTTGGGCAGTTCCTGAAAATTGGAAAAAAAGACAATAAAAAAGGAACAGCACTTGATCCAACATGATAAAAAAGAATATACATTCACTTGCTCCAATTCAAAGGTTGTCCTTTTCTGTTTTTATTTCTTTCAGCTTTTGAGTACCTTTCCTTTCCCTGACCTCCTTTCACAATGAAGTAACTTTAACTGCTGGTACTAATTACCACTTCATTAAAACACAACAGATTGAAGTATAACAAATGGAAACAACACAGACCATAAAAATACTACAAATCTACAAATAATAGTCAATTACAGACACCAAAAACTAAAATTATAAGTCAGCTACATGCATGCATACATATATACAATCTCAGAACAAGATAGTCAGTGAAGCAAAATAGGTAAATTAATATGAAGAAAAACAGATCTGAACAGAAAGACCAGCAAGAAAAATGTAGTGTCTCTTTTCAGGATGTGTGCTATTGTGGAACAGTGCCACTAGAGGGCATGGTTTTACCATCTTCATTTGCAAGTTTAAACACTGATTTTATTTTAAAGAGATGACTCATCTAAAGTAAATTGCAAAGGGTGATGAAGTGATTCAGAGAGGTAGCAAGACCATTCTCTGTGTGTCAAGCCTGTCCAAATGGCAGGCTAAAATGTAGTGGCAAATTTTGGCATTCAAAAGTGCCTGTCATCAAGGTAAATGTTAAACAACATAGAGCAGGGGTGTCAGACTTTGTCCTGGAGGGCTGTAGTGTCTGCTAGCTTTTGGTGTGTTTCAGCACAAGTGATTAATGTAAGTCAGTGATTGGCTGAAGAGTCCACACACCTTATTATCAAGGCCTTAACTAGCTGCACGAATGAAATGAAACCATAAATACCTATAGACACTTGATTGAAGACTAAGATTAGTTAATTAGGTGAATCAGGTGTCATAGTAGTGGACTAAAACAAAAACTTGCACCCACTTTTTGGAAAAGATTGGGCACCCCCTGACATAGAGCAGTCATCCTCAAACTGGGTCCTGGGGGACCCTGTGTACACTGGTTTTCGTTCCAACCACAATTCCAATCTGAGCATTTTAACAAGCCGTTAATTTTTCAAAATTACACTTCATGTTTTAATGGATTATTTACCCTCATAAGCCACATTATGTCAGAAATAGCTATGCATGCCATGAAGAATAAAAGTGACATATTCACATAGTGCTTATGTGCTATATTATAAAACAATTACAAAAAGAGGTAAAGCATTTTTTAACTAATTAAATTAAAGACTGAGGTGAATCAACAGGCTCGTAATTGGGGAAAGTGTAGATACATGGCACTAAACGAATGGTTACGCCGGTAACCTCGCTTCTATGAATTAGGTCAACACACCAGTGTATGGGTCATCCTGGCTGAGAGGGTGAGCCATTAGGAGACCGCCACTGGACACTGGTCTCTTTCGCTGATTGAAGGGCATGGAATTCTCCGCATAACCACGCTGTGTGGCGTGTTGACCTTATTCACAGAACTGGGGTTACCTACGTAACCATTCAATTCATTATGGTCAACATGCCACTGAATGAGACAACAGTATAGCAAATAAAGTCAGGTGGGGGATATAGTGTTACGATCCTGATACGGGACGAACCCAAGTGCAACGACCAGGAGGCAGATTCAAGAAAATGGTAATTTTATTAAGCGTTGGGGTAGTCCCAAAGCTGTACAGGAAAGGAAAACAGGTTAATTAATTAAACATAAGTAGAGTCCCTTACGGACTGCTCCAAGCCGGAGCTGGGCTTGAAAGTCAAGGTAGGTTCCAAGCCGGAACCCAACGGGTTCAGGACTGGGAGTCCAAGCCGGACTGGGTGCGGAAGTGCCCTACTGTTCCAAGCCGGAACTGGTTAGGGAAGGTGGAGTAGTGGCACCGGGTCTGGACTGGAACTGGACCGGGAGGTCCACTCAGGAAAACGGAAGGCGGCACGGAACTTGTTCCAAGCCGGAACTGGACTTGATCGGAGGTGTATTACACACCGGAACTGGACTGGAACTGGACTGGAACTGGACTGGAACTGGACCGGGAGGTCCACTCAGGAAAACGGAAGCCGACACGGAACTTGTTCCAAGCCGGAACTGGACTTTACCAGAGGTGTACAACACACCGGAACTGGACTGGTACTGGACAGGAACTGGACTGGAACTGGACTGGAACTGGACCGGAGGGGTCCACTCAGGAAAACGGAAGCCGGCACGGAACTTGTTCCAAGCCGGAACTGGACTTTACCAGAGGTGTACAACACACCGGAACTGGACTGGAACTGGACTGGAACTGGACTGGAACTGGACCGGGAGGTCCACTCAGGGAAACGGAAGCCGGCACGGAATTATTCCAAGCCGGAACTGGACTTTAACGGAGGTGTACGAAACACCGGTACTGGACAAGACCTGGGCTGGAGCTGGACTGGAACCGGACTGGGTAGGTAGCTTGATGAATGGGGTAGAAAGCAGAGGTTAATGGCAGGGTACTGTGACAGGATTGTAGCTGAAGAAAGCTCCGCGGAGTTGGAAGGTGCGGCGTGGCTCGGGCAAATCTTGCTGAAGCCGGCTAACATTCAGGGATCCTGGTACCGTAACCGAAGTACAGGAGGTAGGTGACATAGGGAGGACAAGACACAGCTACAGGGAGGCTGGAACCGCGGCGTCTGGAGGTTGAAGGGAGACAGGTAAGTAGCATGCAACAGAGAATGTTTCGGAGGGATAGCTACCAAACTGCAAACCAGGTAAACAGGTAAAAGACAGCAAGCTGACGAATACTGGACCAGAAGCGTGACATAACATAAACACGGTTGGTTAGTTAACGAACTGGCGCCGACTAGCAGCCAGCCAGGGGTTTAAATGGTGCAGGAAATGAAGGAGAAAATGAGAAACAGGTGTGATGTTCAATCGGGAGTGATTGCCGAAGCACAGCAGTGAGGAATGTGAGTAACGAGAGGGGAGAGTGATAGGCGGAAGTTAAAGTGGATAATAAGCCGAAATGAACCCGAGGGAAACGCCCAGTCCGCAGCCAGGGGGAAAACACGGACAGGGGATCCAACATGACACGGAAGGAAACAAGGAAAACATGGAAAACGGACAGGAGGGGAGGGGAACGGAACGTTACAGTACCCCCCCCTCAATGTACGCCACCTGGCGTACCCGGAGGCCTGGTCTTGTCAGGGAACAGCCTGTGGAAGTCTTGGATGAGTGAATGGTCCAAGATAAGGCTTTTGTGGAGCCACGACCTCTCCTCAGGACCGTACCCCTCCCAGTCAACGAGGTATTGGAAACCCCGGCCCTTGCGGCGGATATCGATCACACGGTTCACCGTGTAGGCCGGGGCGTTGTCGATAACTCGGACGGGAGGTGGCGGGATGGTGGGGGTACTGAGGGGGCTGGAGGAGACAGGCTTGATTTGGGACACGTGAAAAACAGGGTAAACCTTGAGGGAGGCGGGGAGGGAAAGTTTAACTGAAACGGGGTTAATAAGACAAATGATAGGGAAGGGACCAATAAAGCGGGGCTGGAGTTTCCTGGATGAGGAGGGAAGGGAGATGTTAGCGGTGGAGAGCCAGACCTGCTGACCGGCCCTATACCGTGGGGCTGCGGTCCTGTGAAGGTCCGCAAGACGTTGGGAACGGGAATTGGAGCGAAGGAGTGCGGTGCGTGTGAGCCTCCATATGCGTCTACATTTAAGGAGATGGGCCTTAACTGAGGGGACAGCTATCTCGGCCTCCTGGGCCGACAGAAGAGGGGGTTGATAGCCTAAAGCACACTCAAACGGGGATAGGCCTGTAGAAGCACTCTTAAGGGAGTTGTGAGCGTACTCGACCCAGGGGAGAAAGCGGCTCCAAGAGGCGGGATTGCGCACTGTGACGCACCGCAGGGCGGCCCCCAGGTCCTGGTTCGCCCTCTCTGCCTGGCCGTTAGACTGGGGATGAAAACCCGAGGAAAGACTAGGTGAGGCACCCAGGGCTACACAGAACGCCCTCCAAACCCGGGAGGAGAACTGGGGCCCACGGTCTGACACAATGTCAGAGGGGATCCCGTGCAGCCTGACCACATGTAGCACCAAGAGCTCAGCGGTTTCAAGGGCGGACGGGAGTTTGGGGAGGGGAACAAAGTGAACCGCCTTGGAGAACCGGTCCACTATTGTCAGAATCACGGTGTTACCTTCTGACAACGGCAGACCGGTGACAAAGTCCACACCAATGTGACTCCAAGGACGGCCAGGGACGGGGAGGGAAAGGAGAAGACCGGAGGGAGGCTGGTGGGATGCCTTGCTCCTGGCGCACACAGAGCAGGCCAGGACAAAGGCACGGGTATCCCCCTTAAGGGTAGGCCACCAGAAACTCCTCCTGACGAGGGCGATCGTTCTGGCAACACCTGGGTGACATGCCAGGCACGAGGCGTGAACCCATTCGAGGACCTGGGAGCGGACGGAATTGGGGACAAAAAGGCAGGAGTTAGGGTTATTGCGGGGATCCGGTTGGGAAGTCTGGGCGGCCTTCACAATACCCTCTATCTCCCAGGAGACCGCAGCCACCACACAGGAAGCCGGCAGAATGGGCTCCGGATCAGCAGGACTGGAGGGGAGGGAAAACATGCGGGACAAGGCATCTGCCTTAATATTGCGGGAACCGGGGCGGTAAGAAACAGAGAAATTAAACCGGGCAAAAAATAACGACCATCTAGCCTGACGAGCATTAAGCCTTTTGGCAGATTTTAAATAAATAAGGTTTTGATGGTCGGTAAAAACAAGAAAGGGATTACCTGCCCCCTCCAGCCAGTGGCGCCACTCCTCAAGAGCCAGTTTTATAGCCAGTAGTTCCCGATCCCCGACATCATAGTTCCTCTCGGCGGAGGACAGTCTCCGGGAGAAGAATGCGCAGGGATGGAGCTTGTTATCAGAGGCGGACCGTTGAGACAGAATGGCCCCCACGCCGGTGTCGGAGGCATCCACCTCAACGGTAAACTGACGAGAAGTGTCCGGGTGACGGAGGATAGGTGCTGAGGAAAAACGGACCTTGAGCAGTTCGAATGCTCGCTGGGCATCGGAATTCCAACAGTAAGGCAGGGCAACGGAAGTGAGTTTAGTAAGGGGAGCAGCAATGACACTGTAATTACAGATAAAGCGGCGATAGAAATTAGCAAACCCAAGGAACTGCTGAAGGTGCTTGCGAGAGGTGGGTTGGGGCCATTCTGTCACCGCCTTGATCTTAGCAGGGTCCGCCCGGATACTGCCCTCCTCGATGATGAAGCCGAGGAACGGGACAGTAGACACATGGAAGGAACATTTCTCCGCTTTAACAAAAAGTTGATTCTCCAGCAGCCGCTGGAGAACCTCCCGGACGTGGAGAACGTGTTCCTGAGGGGATTGAGAAAAAATCAAGATATCATCGATGTACACAAATACGCTCTTCCCCAGGAGATCACGCAGGACGTCGTTCACCATGCCTTGGAAGACTGCTGGGGCGTTAGTAAGGCCGAAGGGGACCACCAGGTATTCGTAGTGGCCCAACGGGGTATTGAAAGCAGTCTTCCATTCGTCCCCCTCCCGTATCCGCACCAAGTGATACGCATTACGGAGGTCGAGCTTGGTGAACGTAACCGCTGGCGAGAGGGGTTCAAAGGCGGTGTTAATGAGGGGAAGAGGGTATTTGTTACGGATGGTGACCTGGTTGAGTCCCCGGTAGTCGATGCAGGGTCGCAGAGAGCCATCCTTCTTCCCTACGAAGAAGAACCCTGCACCGACTGGGGATGAGGAGGGACGGATAATACCCGAAGCGAGGGAGTCGTGGATGTATTCCTCCATAGCTCGTTTCTCTGGTCCTGACAGACTGTAGAGGCGTCCAGATGGCAGTTTAGCTCCAGCCAGCAGGTCAATGGCGCAGTCGTACGGCCTGTGAGGAGGTAAGGACAGAGCACGTGACTTGGAGAACACCTGTGCGAGGTTGTGATACTCGCTAGGAACATTGGTTAAATCAGGTATAGGTTGCATAGAACAGGAATTACTGGACCCCGGAGGGGGCAGAGCAGAACGGAGACAGCTGGCTAGACAGTGGGCACTCCACGCCAGGATGCGACCGGCTTTCCAGTCAATATGAGGGTTGTGGAGGCGGAGCCAGGTCTGACCTAAAACAAGAGCAGATTTTTTGGAGTTAATAAGTAACAGTTGAATGGACTCCCGATGATTGCCAGACAAAACAAGTTGGATAGGAACAGTGGAGTGGGTAACTAGCCCCAAACTCCTACCGTCCAGAGCAAGAGCTGAAATGGGTGAGGTTAGACGTTCCGTGGGAATGCTGGCCCTCCTGGCGAAGGAGATATCCATGAAGTTGGCGTCAGCTCCGGAATCGATTAGAGCCGAGGAGGGCACGGTCTTGTCCCTCCAAAGGAGGGTAGCCTGGAACATAAGGCGATCCTGGGCTGCATGGTTGGGGATGATGGGGCTCGTCAGTACGCCCAGTTTTACTGGCGAGCCCATTCTTTTGGGCGGATGGGACAGGAGGCGATCTGATGGCCAGGCTTGCCGCAGTAAAAACAGGATCTGGTGCACAGACGGCGTTGGCGCTCCTCGGGATTGACCGCAACTCTGCCCAGTTGCATGGGCTCCTCCTCGGAAACGCCCGTCGGCGCCCTAGATCCAGTGACGGAGGAGTGTGAACGAACGTTTGAAGCGACGGAGGGTGAATGACGCCCGGAGCTTCCTCCCCGCTCCCGGGCCCGGATGCGGAGACGATTATCAATGGCTATAGCAAGGCTGATGAGGCTATTGAGGGAGTTGGACTCTTCCCGAGTGGCAAGCTGGTCCTTGAGTTCCTCGCTGAGAGCTTGGCGGAAAGCCCCCTGGAGGGAGGTGTCATTCCATCCGGACTCCGCGGCGAGGGTACGAAACTGAATGGCCATTTCTGCGACGCTGCGGTTGCCTTGACGAACTTGAAGCAGACGTTGGGTAGCGTCTCGCCCACAGGTCGGGTGTTCAAACACACGCCGCATTTCTGCGGTAAAGGCTGCGAAGTTGCTGCATAACGGGGCCTGGCTGTCCCAGATGGATGTAGCCCACTCCAGGGCGCTCCCTCCCAAGCTGCTCATGATGAACGCGATCTTGCTGGAGTCAGAGGCGAAGGAGGAGGGCTGCATACGAAACACTATGTCACATTTAAGTAGAAATTCACGACATCTCCCCAACCCCCCGCGATATAACTCGGGGTGTTGTACTCGGGGCTCACGGCTAGAAGTGGGAGCCGGAGCCTCCGGAGGAGGTTCAGGAGCGGGAGGAGTTGGGTTGGCAGGAATCCGCGGTAGCGGTTGGTGGAGCGAAAGTTGGGCTACCTGCTCCGTGATGCCCCTAACTACTTCCAGAACGTCATCCAAACGACGGCCCTGTTGGTCGCTGACCGCAGTTTGGCAGGAGAAGGCGTGGCGAATCTGTTCCAGATCGGCTGGGTCCATGCTTTTTGGCCAGTTCGTTCTGTTACGATCCTGATACGGGACGAACCCAAGTGCAACGACCAGGAGGCAGATTCAAGAAAATGGTAATTTTATTAAGCGTTGGGGTAGTCCCAAAGCTGTACAGGAAAGGAAAACAGGTTAATTAATTAAACATAAGTAGAGTCCCTTACGGACTGCTCCAAGCCGGAGCTGGGCTTGAAAGTCAAGGTAGGTTCCAAGCCGGAACCCAACGGGTTCAGGACTGGGAGTCCAAGCCGGACTGGGTGCGGAAGTGCCCTACTGTTCCAAGCCGGAACTGGTTAGGGAAGGTGGAGTAGTGGCACCGGGTCTGGACTGGAACTGGACCGGGAGGTCCACTCAGGAAAACGGAAGGCGGCACGGAACTTGTTCCAAGCCGGAACTGGACTTGATCGGAGGTGTATTACACACCGGAACTGGACTGGAACTGGACTGGAACTGGACTGGAACTGGACCGGGAGGTCCACTCAGGAAAACGGAAGCCGACACGGAACTTGTTCCAAGCCGGAACTGGACTTTACCAGAGGTGTACAACACACCGGAACTGGACTGGTACTGGACAGGAACTGGACTGGAACTGGACTGGAACTGGACCGGAGGGGTCCACTCAGGAAAACGGAAGCTGGCACGGAACTTGTTCCAAGCCGGAACTGGACTTTACCAGAGGTGTACAACACACCGGAACTGGACTGGAACTGGACTGGAACTGGACTGGAACTGGACCGGGAGGTCCACTCAGGGAAACGGAAGCCGGCACGGAATTATTCCAAGCCGGAACTGGACTTTAACGGAGGTGTACGAAACACCGGTACTGGACAAGACCTGGGCTGGAGCTGGACTGGAACCGGACTGGGTAGGTAGCTTGATGAATGGGGTAGAAAGCAGAGGTTAATGGCAGGGTACTGTGACAGGATTGTAGCTGAAGAAAGCTCCGCGGAGTTGGAAGGTGCGGCGTGGCTCGGGCAAATCTTGCTGAAGCCGGCTAACATTCAGGGATCCTGGTACCGTAACCGAAGTACAGGAGGTAGGTGACATAGGGAGGACAAGACACAGCTACAGGGAGGCTGGAACCGCGGCGTCTGGAGGTTGAAGGGAGACAGGTAAGTAGCATGCAACAGAGAATGTTTCGGAGGGATAGCTACCAAACTGCAAACCAGGTAAACAGGTAAAAGACAGCAAGCTGACGAATACTGGACCAGAAGCGTGACATGACATAAACACGGTTGGTTAGTTAACGAACTGGCGCCGACTAGCAGCCAGCCAGGGGTTTAAATGGTGCAGGAAATGAAGGAGAAAATGAGAAACAGGTGTGATGTTCAATCGGGAGTGATTGCCGAAGCACAGCAGTGAGGAATGTGAGTAACGAGAGGGGAGAGTGATAGGCGGAAGTTAAAGTGGATAATAAGCCGAAATGAACCCGAGGGAAACGCCCAGTCCGCAGCCAGGGGGAAAACACGGACAGGGGATCCAACATGACACGGAAGGAAACAAGGAAAACATGGAAAACGGACAGGAGGGGAACGGAACGTTACATATAGTGGGGTAATGAACACCACATGACAATGTGGTTCCAACAACATAATTCACTTTATTATATGGCGTGCTTTAGCAAAAACAAACGTAAAGTGCAAATGGCAAAAAAAAACACTGGGTGATCAAAACACCCTAAATTGTAACACAAATCATGCTCAAGGTTCGTCCCCTGCATCAAGGACAGGGGATACTGATGTGGATGACACCACGTCCAGGCAATAAAACCTGGAACATGAGGGATGAAGCCGGGGCACCACGAAATGCACAAATGTCAGAAAGCGGGGCACCACAAAATAAAACCCATGAGGCAGTTACCCCCCCCCCGAGTGGAGTGAGCCTCCACACCTGTGGGAGGGGGCAAGCCAGTGCTGCTGTAAAGAGATGTTTGCCAAGTAACCCCTAAGCGTAGAATCCATTAACCCCTTTTCAAAGTAGGATTGGAGGAATGCTAAGACAACTGGAATGCCACATAAGACTAGGTGAGAGCCATTAGCGTGGCACCAGCAGCTGAACCTGCCCCACTTCTCAGCATAAAGCGTCTTTTTAGAGGGGGCTTTGGATGCCTGAAGGGTCCCCAGCACTGCTGGATCTAGGCCCTGCGGCTACTTCCGTCCAGGGGCCAAACATGCAGGCTGTAAATCCCTGGGTTCAGATGCCATAGCAGGCCCTGGGCTTGCAATAGCATATCCACTTTGGTTGGGAGGTGCCACAGCACACCCACTAGCAACTCCCTCAATTCCGCCATCCAGGTCTGATGGGGCCAGTTGGGGGCACCCAGCGGAACTCCCTGATACTCGCCAGAACCACCGACAGGAAAGAAATGGGGGAAATGGTTTGAGGTCACTGGTTTGCTAAGGCATACACATACAAGTTGTTTTACACTTTTTCCTGTTTAGGGTCAGGCCCAGGCTCACTAAATAGGCCAGTACTGAATCTGTGGCCCTTTTCACTTGCTCCTCTGTTAGGGCACCGATTAGCCAATCATCCTTGACGACGGAGGGAGATCAGTGCGGCAATCCATGCACTTCGTAAAAGTGGTTAGGACAAAGGGGAGGACAGAGTATGCTTACTCCATGCCTAGAAAGGAAAGACAGAGGTACTTCTAGTGATCCCAATGTATGGGGATGTGGAAGGACGCATCCCGCAGGTCCACTGAGGTGAACCAGTCACTGTCCCTCACCAATAGCAGGAGACAGGAAAGGCGGTGCATGTGGAAAGGCAGCCTTTATAGGAAACGGTTGAACCTGTTCAGGTTTAGGATGGGGTGGAAGCCTCCATCCTTTTTTGTGCCAGAAAATAGGGGTTGAATAAAACCTGTCTTGCTGCCACTAATGGCACGAGTGTTTTCTGTCCCATTTCCAGCAACTCCACAATCTTGTAGGAGAGAGCCTGCGCAGCAGCCCATCTCTCACTTGAGTTGAAGTAAACCCACAAAAGTGGGGGACTTGGTGTTGAACAGGAGCATGTACCCCGATTCTAAGGTGCTGAGCACCTAAGGGCACTGGGTACACAGGTGCCATTAGCAAGATGGAGAGGGGAGAAACATTGTGTCAGAGGCTGCCAATCATCAGCGACGGGACTGGCTTTGGGATGCTGGTTTACTGAGGAGTTTGCAGAATCGGCCCTGCTCCTGAAAAGAACACTGAAGTTCAGGGCCAGAGGAGCTGGATGAAGGTCCAAAAGAGACCTGATGTCCACCAGAGTAGGTGGGGTCAAAAGCCGGAGGTGCTCCACAACCAACGCGAACAAAGAGCAGAGCAGCTTCTGCAGGTGGCCCAAACACCTCCCCAAGGATCACCAGGGCTGCAAGGACCGCTATGCAGTCCTGGTCCGCTAGACTGGATTGGGACAGCCACATCTGGTGATGTGCCCGAACGACCGAAGCCATGGAATGCCCCAGAGCTTAGGCATGAGCACAAGCCCCACACATCATGATATCAACTAACCACAACATACCACCACTGGAGTCACTGGAGACAGAAATTTCTCCAAGTACACCAGCAGTGGCACGTTTGTGCCAGCTAGCCGAGCTGACAAGGCCGAGGCCAGCTGACTGTTAGTAGCCCGGCATCGCCTATTTGGATGCTGGTGAATCACGCCCAGTCCTACAAGCCTGCAAGCATCGAAAACATAGGCTCAATCTGAGTAACAGCCACCACTCCATAGGGTGCAGCACCAATTGGCCACATTGGCCAGCTGGGTCCTGGGAAGTACATAAGTCCCAGGAGACTGCCAGGACAATTATAACTCCTTCTTGAAGTTAGGCAGAAGCGGCAACCCTTCTGGTTTGATCCACTGGGGGCCACAACTAAAAATTGAAGGAGCAGAGCAGAGGCTGGAGGGGAGGGCAAGCACACGCAACCACCATAGAATCACAGCCCGGTCAGAGGGTTCCAGGGCAGGGGGCCCAGATGAAGAGGAGTACTCCTCCTGGTCAGACTGTCCCTCAGTCCCTGACTGTTGGGGGTCAAGTGGATGGTACAGGCTGTCCAATACTGTAGTAAACAGCTCATCATGGTGAGCGGGGGCATCTAGCCACACGGTCCCAAGAGTTATGGGGCCTAGATGGCTGCTGTTGTGACACTACTAGCTCTTGCATGGTCTGCTGTACTGTCTGTATCTGCATCTGCATCTGAAGCTGAAGCTGACGGAGCTCAGGCTCATGATGCCGGTGCTTTTTAGCACACTTCTTGGCTATGGGCCCCTGCTCGTGAAATTCCCCATCACGCTCCTTACAAACCGGTTGCCCAGGTGGGACGTCCTGCCTGGACGAGCCACCACCTCCTGAATTCTGCGCAATTTCTGACTTACTTCATGCTGAAGTAAGCACAACACTAATAAGCTATGGACCAGAAAAGTAATACTGCAGGGTCACAAGGGGGTGAAGAAGCCTCAGACAGGGTATGCCCTCACATACACAGAGGCTCCTTTCGGCTTTTAAATGTTTGTAACAACAAAAATGTAAATCAAATTAAATACAATATAGGTTACTATAACCAGAAAAAATATCAGTAGTAAAACTGATATCATTTTTTAAAAAGTGAACAGCAGTGAGTAGGGATGGGTGTTGAGAACCGGTATTAAACTGGTACCGGCTCCTGACTGGTCAGGATCGAAATACCGATAAGCTCCTGGACAAACGGTGCTGCTATCAATATTTGAACGCAATTCACTTTAATTAATTCTGACATACCTGGCAGGCATTTTCAAATTACCTACCATAAAATATATGTTTCTACTCGGATCCTAACGATAACAAGTATTTTTTTTCCTTCTAATAATGATGAGTTGCACGCATCAGGCGATTACGTTCGACGTTGTCTGTTTACGTTCTGTGCACTCAGTCATGTGGCACTGATGGCAGACAGGTTAAGATGTTCAAAAGTGTGGGCCCACTTTACCAAAGTGAACGTAAACACAGCAAAATGCAATTTATGTTAAAAAAAAAGCTGTTGCGTGTAAGGGGTAATACTAGCAATCAAAGGAAACACTTACAAATCTGAAGCAGTGCAGTGTATTTGACTGCTTGAGCAAAGTGGCCGCTGTACCATTCCCCTCAGTGCAGCCCTCAATATGGCTCTGAAGCTGATGCGATTCCACAAAATAATGTGACTGTTTGGACCTCATCAAGTCAAGATAGCATTCGTTATAAGATAAAACAAGTCCATGGTTATTAACTTCGGAAAATAACACCATCAGCATTTACTAGATGGCCAGTTGTACACAGACGCCAGCCTGGATGGGCTGAAAGCGGTGCTGGCCCAGGTGCAAGACGAGCAGGACAGGGTGTTCAGGTGTGGCAGATCTTGGTGCCGGTGGGAAGATCTGTGGTGGAGGTACCATCAGGCGCTGGGCTAACAGGGGGCCAGGAAGATCGAGGCCGCCCTCAGACAGTGGTTCTTTTGGCCCGGGATGGGGGCGAATGTGAGGGACTGGTCCCACCAGTGCGAGCCATGCACTATTGCAAAAGCGGGATCCGAGGTAAGGGCCCCCCTCATCCCCCTCTCCATCTCTTATCCCTTGGAGGTGGTGGCCATGGACCATCTCTCGCTGGGGCGCTCAGGGGATCGTTACCCCTACCTCCTGGTCATGACTGACCTCTTCTCCCATATGGCTGGGTGGTACCAGTGAAGGACTAGTCGGCGGAGACGACAGTGTAGGCTCTCTGGGGGGGCTGTGGTCCAACATTGGGGGTGTCCCGAGCAGCTCAGATCAGGGGGCAGCGCTTGAGTCCTCCCTGGTCGCGGCCTTTTGCGAGCTATATGAGTGTACCAAGATGCGCACGACGCCATACCATCCACAGGGCAACGGGGCTTGTGAGCACTTTAACCATACACTGCTGTCTCTCTTAGGGTCCCTGCGGGAGGAGGAGCAACATCGCTGGCCTGAGCGGTTACTGGAGCTGCTGCTGGCCTACAACAACTCGGTAAATGGCAGCACGGATCTCACCCCTCACTATGTTCTGACGGGGAGGCACGCCCGGTTGCCGGTGGATGTGGGGGCCAGGCTGCCGTGATGGAGCAGCATTGGGACCTAGAGGGGTGAGTGAAGCACCACCATCACCGTTTGACCCGCGCCTACCAGCAGGTGGCAGCCGAGGCTGCCAAGCAGCAGCTCCGAGACAAACAACAGTACAACAGAGACCTCCCTCTGGTGGTGGCGAGTGAAAGTGTCAAGTGTCCTCCTGAGGAACTTCCGGCGGCGCGAGTATGGCTGGCCCCTCGGTGGCAACCCCGGCCTTATGTTGTGGCTCCAGGTCTATGAGATCTGGCTGGAGGGAGGTCGGGCCAGGGAGGAACCATCGGAACCATCTTAAGCCGTGCCCGGTACATTGCTGAGTGTTAGTCAGAACGACTAACATCGAAGAGGGGGGGAATGTGTCACATATTTTTGCGATATTTCAAAAAATATATATTTTTCTTTTCTTTTCTTTTGGTGCTAGCCCCTACCAGCAGCATGGTGTGGTTGGGACTCCACTGCCCCTTTATATTTTGGTGTTTAATATTATTCGTCTGTGGCGTAGAGTGAATGAGAGTTTTGTTATTGCATCTGTGCCCGCCGTGTCAGTTTGTGCTTGGTACTCCCTCGTCGCAAGGGCTGCCCCGAGGTGAGCTAGTAAGGTGTGTGGGTGGTCATGAGTGTGTGTGCCCTGAATAATGTCCTAACGATTGTTGCACAGCTTACAGAGTGTCCGTATGGTGGCGAGTGTGTGCCTTGTGGTGTGTGTGGGTAACGGGTACGCTTACCTGTGGGGAATAGCATGTGTTGTCCGGCCGTGACTCATTGTTAGTGGGAAGCGGGACAGAAACCAAGAAAACTGGCATTATCTTTGTCTCGCCTAAGTGTATTATATTTTATGACTTGTACAATAAAAGTTATTATTAACCTTTTACGTCGTGGTTCATGTACTGTCTGGAGAGTGGTGGATTACTGCAAAGAACAAAACCGGGTTAGGGGTCCGGGAGTCAGATTTACCCGATTTTGCCGCATTACATATAGTTCCTATATAGCCTACTGGTTCAGTTTTAGGTTTATATAAGATAACGTTAGCCTATTTAGTTCAATACCATTGGCCATGTTGGAAATGATCTTTTCAATGGTTTGGCCTAGAATGCTGCACAGTACATGGTTTCTGGGATTTTTGGGTCGAGGAATTCATAATTGATGTCGTTTTGATGATTTTACCTATTTTTGACCTTCAAATCCAAGATGGCCACCGATTTTCAGCTCCAAAAGGTCAATTTTTCAAATTTGTCATAGAGCCTTCATATTAGGCTCTAATGAAAGCTCTGCTCATGCGGAGTTCAGTTATGGACAGTAAAATTACAATGACACAGAGGTCATCTCAGAGGTCAAAAAGGTCAACATTTGTGGTTGATGAGAAACAAACCTTGGCTCTCCATGGTCACGGAATTACTGGAGATGACTCAACTAATTTCTGAATTAATTCAATTGAATTGCTTTATAAAGGTGTTTATTGGAATACATTGGCATACATTTGTACATCAATATCCATTTTATGGAAGTACAAGGTATTTAACAAGGTATTTAACCTGAATTTGCAACTTTACAATGATTAGTTATTTAACTAATGGACCGCTACTCTTCATCTGAATCTGTTGATTCTCCACACTCACTCCTCTCATCATCGCTACTACTCTCATCTGAACAGTCATGAGGTGTGAGCTGCTGGGGCAAGGGGGGAAGGGTGTGACACACTGGTCGGCACTTCCCATTCACAAGTTCCCAGCCATGACCGATGGGAGAGGGATGCTCTAACAGGTTGTAATGGAGCTGGCAATACGTAATATAGTTTGTCCTCTCCACATGAAGGTTCAACGAGTCGTCATCAGGTGGGTGATGGATTGTACACTTCTTCAGTTTGTGCCACTTGGAAGCTCTGGCCTGCCCGCAGGTAACATCTGCACTCTCAGCATAGACGATGGAGAGAACAAATGCCTTTATATCAGCTCTGACTTCATCTTCTAACTCCAGACTCACCCACTCGTCCCAGGAGCTCTCTTGCCTCAGGATCAGTCATCACCTTCTCCAACACCTTCTTCTTCCCGTGTCCATAGAACCCTGAGGTGTGGTCACTGCCAGTGATCACATGGAGAGGTATGATAATGTCTGCAGCCTCTTCTGAGAGCATGGCATGGCGGTTGATTAACGCATGCTTGCGTTTAATCAGCAGATCACCTTGGAGTTGTTGTGAGACATAAGCCGCTTGGACAAACATGTCCGTGTCCTCGATGGGCTCCTGTTGAGTTGCCTGTCATGGTATCGATCTTGAAGTCGTCATTGTCAATGATTACAATGGCTGGCTTGCTGTCTGCAATCTCCTGTGGGCAGGTTGCTGATGCCTCAACATCCATCAGAGCCCAGTGGTCATAGAGGAGCAGCATGTCCGTGTAGCTGATGCAGACACTACTCTCGTGCGGAGTTTCTACCAGATATTTACTTCTCGTCATGCCATGGACATTGATGCCCAGGTTGATAGCAGTGGTAGTGCGCTGTCCAGTAATGTGGTAGGTGATCATGGAGGCCAGACTGAGTGTGGCAGGGCTGAGGTCGGCAGTTTTTCTCTCAGGCTGTTTTAGCCAAGTCAAAAGCTTCAACAGCAACTCGCACACCTCTTCGCCTTCCTCGAGATGATCAATGTGAGGTGGCCAGGGGACAGTCTTTGATCTTCTTAGATTGCTACGATGCCAGGTTCTGGAGGAGCTGCTCATCGCTGATGCCAAGGGATGAGATGGCAGCCTCAATGTAGTCACCTCCTCCCCCAACATCATAGACCTACTCGCTCTTGTTCATTTCACTTCTCTCTTTGAAGCCAATTGTCTCTTGATACACATTAATGAGCAGGCCCTTGACATACGACGATTTCACATCGCCCACTGCATAGCCATAGTCACTGACGATGTGTAGTCTGCTAAAAGAGACTGCAGTGAACGGATCTTGTGCTCAGTGAGATGATGGAATCCACGTGTCTAAAGAACAAATTCTTTGCCTCTGAGAGAGACACATTCTGAAGATGCATTGCATCATCTGGCTTGAAGTGTGTGTGGTTGACGTGCTTCCGCCAACAGGCATGGTGGTACATGATATAATTTGCGAAAGGATCTGACGTTGACTCGATGAGCCATGTGAGACGATCCCTCAGCTCCCCATCTTCTATGAGGACTGGGTGGTGCTTGAAGGAGCACCATGCTGAGTGTGTGTTGAGTCTGAACTGCCTACCCCGCACTCTATTCGGGTGCTTTGTGTCCACTCTGCATGCACTATACACATTTTGTTTTGTCGTGGAGAGGCCCACCCACAGATGAACGCAGCCACTTGGGTGACAATGGTCCATCTGTCTCATCATCACACAGAGCCTTATGAGCTTGCATTTCAGAACTTTATGTTTGACTCGAACACTGAGCAAAGTCACTTTCTTTGTTTTTGCGCTGTCTGGCTTTTTCAAGCTTGTCTAAAGATGAGATTGAGATATAACATACCTGATGCATGTAATGACTCCCCAGCCCATCTTGCCATGAAGTGGTGGTGTAAACATTACCAAATTTGTCAAGTCCTGACCAGTTTTTGGTTTTTGATGGTAAACTCTCCCATTTATCTTAGCCGATAGTATCAGAGGACTTACAAGGCTTGCCACATTTTAGTACACATTCATAAAACATTTTGCTTTGTCTTTGATGCTGCATTCATTCATTCATTCTTGATCTTGTTGATGCCGTAGAAGTATAGAGCAGCGGGCACGTAGACCTGAAAAAATATATACTAAACTCAGTTAAAATATGTGGACATGTGTGCCAGAATGAGGTATCTAGGGCATGGATAAGTAATTGCATCCCACATTATATATAGCAAAGGTTTGTTTCTCATCAACTACAAACGTTGACCTTTTTGACCTCTGAGATGACCTCTGTGTACTTGTAGTTTTACTGTCCGTAACTCAACTCAGCAAGATTTGCCAAACAGATGGGTTTGAACATAAATATCTCCAAAACCCAAGTGATGTACATAAATTCAACACCACATGTACCAATCACCATGGATGGCAACTCTCTTGATTATGTCGAACAGTTTACATATCTGGGAAGTCTACTCAGTAAGGACAATGCATGCAGTAAAGACATCAGCATAAGGCTCGGGAAAGCTCACAGTGCATTTGCAATGCTTCATACCATCTGGAAGTCAAAGCAGTACAGCCTAAGAACCAAGATCCGACTGTATAACAGCAATGTTAAGTCGGTTCTGCTGTACGGCTCAGAATGCTGGCGAGTCGTCGAGAGTGACATGCAGAAGATCAATGCATTCCACAATGGATGTCTCCGGAGGATATGTCGAATCTTCTGGCCAGAAAGGATTTCAAATGAGGACCAGTACAAAAACACAAACTGCCGCAATGTGGTGTTGGAGATCAAACAACGCCGACTCCAATGGCTAGGACATGACCTCAGAATGGACCAGAACTGTATCCCTAAAGTAGCCTTGAGATGAACTCCACCTGGAAAGAGGAAACAAGGGAGGCCAAAAACAACCTGGCGGAAAACTGTGACCTCGGAACTGAAAACGGCGAACCTAACTTGGGGCGAGGCACAACATGCTGCACAGAATAGGACCAGATGGAAGCAGATAGTCACAGCCTTATGTTCCTCAAGGAACGAAGAGGATTAAGTAAGTAGTAGTAATCTTATCGTACATAATATAGACTATGGTGTATTAATATCTTCCTGGACTATACTTGTCACTTAGGGCATGGAAAATACTCCAACTTTACTTTACTGTGCATATGTGCTTGATAATTGTCCTTGGAGTGATTATGAATGTGCATATGCTTTATAATGGACAAAAAGTATTTTTTGTAAGTAGTTTTGGATAGGTCTTTGGACAGTTGATTTGTAGTTAAATACATGATTATTTTATGATTTACAGCAATGCACAATTTATCCATTTTGCCAGTTTTGGAGACACTAAGGGACAACAGGGTACATTGCTTACATTTTGCATCATAGATCTTTAGTAGTTTTACACATCACCCTCAGATTTTGCACACTTGTGGACAAGGAGTGTATGATCCAAGAAATGTAGTTTTACCCGTTTAACATTTTTAGTTCTCAGTATTTCATTGCAAACTAAAGAAAAACAACTTTTTTTGCCAAGACTTCTTTGCATTTGTGGTACTTAAATTATGAAAATAAACTTGTCTAAGTTAGTATTGTAGCAAATAGTATATATTTAAGCCATTTTCCATGTTTTAAAACAAAACATAAAAGTCAGCAAAGAAGTATCCCAAGTTTGGGCGCTACAAAACAAATGGTTACTTGTGGAGCTATTTGGAGCGATTTGGAGTTCATTACAGCACACCATTAGTTGAAGACCAACATGGGTTTACACAAGTCCATTCCGCTCCCAGATATACCAGCTCAAGGCAAAACTGCCTTAGTGCTGATTGTAATGTGCACATGTACTCATTAGTCTAATATCATGTTGTTTATTAACCATTCAGCCATATTACAGGCTCTTATGAACAGAAATTTCATGAAATGTTGAATTAGGCTTATGTTGCTGCTACAATGCTGTTACAAAGCATAGGGATCAGTGTATATATGATACATATTTTTATATTAATCATGAATGTGATTTTATATTCATTACTAATATAAACAGTTGGCTGAGTTGCATGCAGTGACACTACATTAATTTGTTTTAATGACTTCAACCTAAGTGTATGTAAACTTCAGACTTCAACTGTATATATATATATATATATATATATATATATAGTACTAGTCAAAAGTTTGGACACAGTTGATTGAATGTATCTTTCTCATTATCTTAGAGGCATTTTGATCTAAAGGCTTATGCTTAAATGCTTAACTAAATTTTTTTTCTTAGACAAATATAAATAGTGAAGTTGATGCCTATGTATGAATTCCTTTCCAAAACAAAAATTGTATGCACCCCCAACAGGTAGTTTTAATTTAGAACTTGCATTGGGTGGTGGGGCGGGGTTGTTATGGTGTGGGGTTGCTTTGCTGGTGACACTGTTGGATGAGTTATCTAGAATTGAAGGCACTTGAAGGCATTCTGCAGTAGCACGCCATCCCATCTGGCTTGCACTTTAGTTGGGCCCTCATTTGATTTTCAACAGGACAATGACCCAAAAACACACCTCCACCTGTAAGAGCTATTGGACAAAGAAGGAGAGTAATGGAGTGCTGCATCAGATAACCTAATCTAACAGCCAACCTAAACCCAATAGAAATGGATTGGAATGGTTGGACTAGAGAGTGAAGGAAAAGCAGCCAAGTGCTCAGCATATGTGGGAATTCCTTCAAGACTGTTGGAAAACCATCCAAGGTGGCTACCTCGTGAAGTTGGTTGAGAGAATGCCAAGAGTGCAAAGCTGGTATCATGGCAAAGGGTGGCTAAGAATCTAAGATACATTTTGATTTGTTTAATACTTTTTTGGCCACTTCATAATTACAATTATGTTATTTCATAGTTTTTATGTCTTTACTATTATTCTAAACTGTAAAAAAATAGTAAAAATAAAGAAAACCCCTTCTATGAGTAGCAGGCCCGGTTCTAGACTGTTTTGATTGGGGGGGGCATGAAGAGATGTTGGTGGGGCACAAAGGGGAACGAAGTAGCGGGGGGTCTGGGGGTCCTCCCCCATGAAATTTTGAGCCTTTTAAAACTTATTTCCTGCATTTCTACACAACCTCACACAGGGTATTTTCTAAAATAAAATGTTTAATCTATCGGAGAGAATCGCTGCGCATATAGCGACCCTGGGCGAGTTGGAATCACGGTCGGGCTTGGAGGAGTCGCGCCTGAATCAGGACGTGGTAACCTCCGTCTACTACTGGCTGACGGGGTTGTGCAGCGGTGATTCTCTAGCGGTTGCTACACGGGGGAATTGAATTCGAATAGGGGTTCAATTGGGGGGGAAAAAACGGGAAAAAAATCTGAAACAAATTAGATTTAAAAAAAATAAAAAAATAAAAAACGTAGGCTAGCCTACTTTAATCCATATCAAGAGCCAATGTAATTGCCTTCTCATGAGCAAGAATAACCAGGTTTTGCTTTCGCCCATGCAACATGGTATGGCGGAAGGGGTTAAAGATGCAAGATAACTTGGAGAAATAACTTGTTGCAGATGAAACCGATAATATCCAATTTTCAAACGGTCACATGCACATTTTCTCCTCTCTCTGAGATTACTGTTTTTGTACATGATCCCTGACAAAAATAAGCACAATAAACAAAAACTTAACTAAAGTTAAACTAACATTTAGTTAGTCTGCTTCAGAGCTCTGTGTGTTTGTGCCTGAACATGACGAGAAGAGGGGGTGAGCGTAGGTTGCCCACCCAATCAGAAGTTAGAAACGGTACTGGTATTTTCTGTGCTATTTTTCCATTGGCTGAACAAAATGTATTTTTTTTCTTAACTTTTGATTGGGTGGGCAAGACGCACGTTTGGGCGGGCTGAGCCCACCCCTGCCCATAGCTACCGCCGGCCGTGATGAGTAGGTGTGTCCAATGTCAGTATTGGCACAGTGACATTATACTCAGTCTTTTAAGAACATAGGCTACAGAATCATCTTCATTTAAATAGGTCTACCACTCAGACAAAAATAGAGACATAAGCACTTATTTTATTGATAGCCTGCTTATTTTATTTTAGTGACATGGACTATAGACTAAGCAATATTGGTTTATCACACAACCCTGTCTAAGGCAAACTGGTGAACGGAAATCTATTGCCTCTTATGGCAAGTCCTCCCTGTTGTTAAAGTTAAGTTAGTTAACAATGGGCTGGCTAGGCTCATCGTAATGTTTAGGCTACCTTGTTTCCCTTCTAGTTTTTAGCATTTAGCCTATAATCCCCAAACACAGAGAACTAGGAAATGTTGCTATCTAGTCTGGTAGGCTAAGTTGTGGTAACTGCCTGACGACCAAAATCATTCACAGACAACCATTGAAGTTGAACCATAAGTGGTTTGAATGGTCCCCTGTAACACACCTTTCTTTCTTCAGCTTTGACATTTTGCATTTTCAGTTCGGAGTTTTGATAGGGTTTTTGCGTGACCACGCGGAAATGATAATGTAAACGGATGCAATGCCATTGCATTTGAATTATGTGACTCTTGTGCTGCAAAAGCATGAAAACGATATGGTAAATGTTAAATATCATTTCCTTTTTGTCATGGATCATGTGATTACAATAAGAAACTGCTAATGCAAATGTGGTTTTTCATGGGGTTTTCTCGTAGAGGGTGAGAAATTAAATGTGAAATGGATTTGCATTAACATTTTCAAATGGTCAGAAAGTGCGTAGGCTACATTAACTTGCAAATGAAAACGCAAAGTGGCCTTTTGCATTTTCATTTGAATTATGTCATGGTTTTTGCGCACATCGAATGTAAACGAAATGCAATCGCCGATTTGCATTTTCATCTGAATTTTGGCGTGGATATGCTTCCATACAGAACAATATCCGCCGTGCCTTGTCAAATGTTCCCCACTGGCTGCATACAGGCGTCCGGGCTGGGCTAGGCTTGCCTAGTCCTGTTTCATTAAACAAATATACAATTGTGTGTCATGTCAACTCATATGTTGTATGTCAAATGTCTAGGATATGGATTTCTCAAACTGATGGTGTTGCAAACCTATCATTACAAGAAATATTTTTATTCGTCTGACTTATTTGCTGGAACTCTATTATTAATTATAATAATAATAATTTCAAATATTGAATTGTTTACTGAAAAATCAGTTCCTGCTAGCTTTATTAAGTTGAATGATCTATTTCCAAATATTGACTGTGATAAAGCCTGGACAATTTCCTACAACTATTTACTAGATAATACAGAGATTTTCTTCAAAATCCTTCACTTCTGTTACCCAGTGAAACATATCTTGGTCAAATATTTCTCTGGTTCCAAATTGCCCCTTGATACTGTTGGACAGAAAATTGAACACCTATCCTTCACGCATCCAGTGACGCCCCACATCCCCCATAACGAACCCACCGCTACACTGTCGTCCTTCAAGACTTTGGAGGACATAGATGTACTCCAACTTGTGACATCGCGCAACCACCTGTCCACTGGATCCCATCCCTTCAGCAGTCCTCCAGTCTATATCCGGTGAGCTCCTTCCATAGCTGACCTCCATTATCAACACGTCCCTAACCTGTGGCCATCCTGCTGTTTTTACTGCCTGTGTTACCCCACTCCTTCAGAAGCCTAGCTTGGACCCCTCTGATGTGAGGAATTATCATCCTGTATCTCTCTTACCCTTCCTGTCCAAAACTGTTGAATGAGCTGTCCTTAAAGGGATATTTCACCTTAGTGTGACATAAGTCATTTTGTGGAGCCTACCCCAATATATTTGCACAGCATGACTATTAGCAGCATCAGATGTCCCTGCTGACCATTAACGGCATCCCTGATAGTCCCGGTTGTCTGGGAGTGAATGGGGACCCTTACATTTTCGGGACCTCACCAAAATTAATTGTTTTAAAGCACAGTGACTACAGCGGATAATACATCAATAAAGGTGAACACGATAGTGAAAAGGTACGTGTTTGTTTTCATATTTAATGCATTTTCAACGTTTTATAATTACCTTATAAAAAATATATAAGATCCGGTAAAAATGTTTGTTATTTTAACTCAGTGAAGAATCCTTGCGCACAATAAAGTTGACGTCATAACTTTAGGACAGATGTAGCCATTAAGATGAATTATCTTACTTTATCTCAGGCATTATACTAGGGTTCGCCTTGGTGTCTAGGAGTCCTAGGAGACTAGGACAGAAGGAGAGCCCTTTGCTAAATTGTAAAAATGCACAGGATATTTGATTTTGCAGCCTAGCCAGTTAAGACTACTAGCTAGCTAAAAAATGCTTAGTTAATGTTACCATTAAACTGCAAGCTGGCTACGCCGATTTGTGGCGGCCTGGAAAAAACCCTCCATATGGTGATTTGTTTTGAAGTTATTCTGATTTTGAATCTATGGACTGTTTTGAACAATAATCTCTACGACTAAGTTGTCCCGTTTTTCCCCTCAGAGACAGGTGAGAGAAAGATGCTAATGTTTGGTCACTGTGGGAAAAAATACGCTGTTAATTATAAACCAACCCAAATGCGCAAAAAGTCTGTAAAAATTCTATAAAAATCACATATGCCATCTACAAATGTTATAAATATGCGGTAGAGAACTAACATATACATTTCAGACTAAAATTAAATAGTCCCCTAACATACATGGTACTCCCTATGAAAAACATTGAGAGATTAAGAATACAAATATATTATATAATAATAATCAACATATTTGATTTTTATAAAACTTTGCAAGTATGATCTTTACCTTTTGCATATGGGAAGCTACTTTCGAGAAAGCTATGCTTAAAAAAGTCGAAAATTAACTATATCTGTTACTTTCAAGAAATGTGTCATTGTTTTTCAGAAAGTAGCCTACACGGTTTGTCAGCGCTTGAATTGAGAGAGAGAGAAATAGGCTACATTTTTGCAGTTTTGCTGTCTAGTCGCTAGACTCGCCACTCCAAACTGTTACACTGTAAGCTATTACTGTCGGCAGCAGTTTGGCTGGGTGGCTCTTACAAACTCTTTCTCACGTCCATGGCAACACCTGAAGGGTTTCCTCAGATCGCCACACAATTAGAGTAACGTTAGCTAACATTATAATAACTTACCTGTGGTGCTGTGAAGGGTAGGCTATGGCCAATGGCACTGCTGTCTTCTTATCATCTCCTAAAAGCAGATGATTTGTAATCTCTGGTTGTAAAATGATCACTACACACAAGTAGGTTTATCCTCAATTGCAGCAGATTCGCTTGTGGTGTACTGACGTTGATTGAAGGATGATTAATTGCTAACAGCCCAGTTTACAGAGTTCTTGATTTTCTACTGGCAAACGATGAAACATAACATGATCGTATGGAGAGCTATAGTTATTACAACCCAGGACAAAGCACTTCATCTCTAAAGCTGCATTTAAATGACCAATATAGAACAGGCTAATATATAATATATACATTAGCTAAATTAGCTAAAACGTTTGTTAGTCAAACAAAAAATCTAACTACGGCTTGTTGTATTCCTACACAGTAGCACATCCGAAAATAGTTAATTTAAACTTGAAAACATCTTATAAGCTCAAAACAAACACGTAACTTTTCACCATCGTGTTCTCTTTTATCTATGTATTATCCGCTGTAGTTAGTCTATGCTTTAAAACAATTAATTTTGGTGAGGTCCGAAAATGAATGGGAGTGAATGGGGACCCTGACAACTGGACTAATGGCGATGCCGTTAACGGTCAGCAGGGATCGCTGATGTTGCTAGTATTCATACTATGCAAATATAATGGGGTAGACTCCACAAAATGACTTATGTCACACTAAGATGAAATATCCCTTTAACCACCTGTCTGTTTTTCTCCACCAGAACAACCTGCTCGACCTTCATCAGTCCGGCTTCAGAACTGGGCATTCCTGGCTGTGAGGGAGGCACCTCCTCCCTCTCCTCTTCCATGATTCTCCTTGACCTGTCTGCAGCATTCGACAGGGTCAACCATGAATTTCTGATCTCCACACTCGCTGAGATGGGCATTTCTGGGATTGCCCTCTCTTGGTTTGTATCATATCTCACAGATCCTACCAAGTCTCTTTTTCAGCAATTCAATCAATTTCCAGCAATTGATAACACTGTGAAGCAACCACACCTACAATTTCTTTAGGAATTGTTAATCTAGTTCACCATACTTATTATACTTATTATTCCACCACTTTTTGAGAACCTACACCATTCACACCATCGACACCATGCATACCTCATATTATACCTTTATACGCCCTCCAGGTTGCTATTACTATTTTTTTTATTATTATTATTATTATTTTTTTCATTTTACTAAAAATTAATGGGAGTCAACGGACACATTTTGAAAACCGATGCAATAGAATGTGGACACTGTAACATATTACACTGCTTATGACATCACAATGCCTTCCTCTACAACGCTGTTATGACCTAACAATACTATCCCAGATAATTTGACATACCTTTTTGTGCTTTCATCACAATTCATTATTTCTTCGTACCACTTTCAGGTTCTTTAGACAACTTACCACAAAATACATCACCACAAAATACATCACCATATTTTAACACTTTCACCTTCTCTTTATACCAGATTACCATGTCATACCATTTCTACTTTTTATTTACCACCTCACACTATACCATATGACATTACATTTTAGTCATTTGGCAGACGCTCTTATCCAGAGCGACATACATTAGTGCATTTTCCAACTTGAAACAAGTGCGTTAAAACAACCCTAAAAGGTAAATACGATTTCAGTAAATATGATATTACCATTTTTATATACGATTTCCTGCAATTGATACCACTGTGAAGCAACCACACCTACAATTTATTTAGGAATTGTTCATCTAGTTTCTCTTTATTACATAAACCTCAATTCCAAAAAAGTTGGGACAGGATGTAAAATGCACATAAAAGCAGAAAGCAGTTATTTGTAAATTCTCTTTTACATATACTTAATTGAAAACAGTACAAAGAAAAGATATTTAATGTTTTACTGTTACGACCCCGGATATGGACTGGACTCAAATGCACGACTCGAACACAGGAATGCCAATACTCAATTATTGTTATTGCTTCGACCAGAGATCACTCCTGAAGCATGGGGAGAAAGGCAAAGGCAGTTATTGTTCCAAGCCGGAACTGGGCTTGAAGACAGACAGACAGAGCGCATAGCTCTTAATAAATTATGCTTCGACCAGATCTCCTGAAGCATAGGGAGAACATACAAAACTAACAGTCCGGGTAATGGGATCAGCAGGGGAGCAGCGGGAACAGGAGAGGCCAGGGGCTGGAGATGGAGACGGAAAACCAGGCAGGCTGAGCAGAGGAGGAGCGGGGAGCAGGGCAGAGTGGAGTGGCAGGAGTAGTGCAGGATAGTGGAGCGGAGTCCGGGCAGGACGTGGGCGCAGCGGCAGGACAGCAGCAGCAGCAGCAGCAGCAGCACAGGCAGGAGGCGGGCACCGCTGCAGAGTGGAGGAGCTGGAGCCCTGGCTGCATGCACACACGTCAGATGGATGGGCAGGAAACAGCAACACAGGCAGGGGTAGCAAACAACTGCAGGTTGGCAGACTCAAGCAGACAGTACAGCGAGGCAGGGAATTAGTGAACAGCAGGAAGCGCCGTTTATTGATTTTTGTAAATATACACTAATTCTGATTCTGAATTTGATGCCTGCAACACGTTCCAAAAAAGTTGGGACGGGGCAAAAAAAAAGACTGGGTTCAAGTTAAAAAAACACCTGTTTGGAACATTCCACACGTAAACAGGTGATGCTATCATGACTGTGAGGTCCCCGAATTCCATCCTGGGTTTTCCTTTTGTCTCATAGTCCACCCCGTGTTTTCCCTCTCACCCTCCAACTTGTGTCTTGCACTCCCCACACCTGCATTGTGTTTTCCTCTCGTGTCTTCATTAGCCTTCCCCCACCTGTTGCTCGTTTTGTCCTCGTCATGTCGTGTATATTCAACGTTCATTACTAGGGATAGCTGCTACATTATGGGAAGGATGTGCTTTGTCTTGTCTGTTCTGTAGTGATCTTGATGATGTCTCTGTATGTGTCAGGGGGGAGTGACGTGTGACGTGGGAGGAGCCAAACGCAGCAAGGGGATTCATTAAGCCCTTAGGCCACTAAGGCGGGAAACCCCGCAGATAAGGGAAGGAGACAAGACAAGGAACACACACACACCACAGCTACAGACCGGCTCACTGTTACACACGAGAGCCAGAAATAAAACGCCCTCTCGATAACAAGACGCACAAGAACAGGCGAGCAGCACAATGGCACAAACAAAACACACATCAAACAAACACCGAAAACTAATGCAAATTAGTATACCAGGGCGAAAGGAACGGAGATCTAACGTTCCAAGACTACTCTCAGACTCGCCGTCAAACACAAACCTGTCAATATACGCCCAGTCTTCCCCATAGGAAGACATGCACTAAAAGACGAAACCGGACCATAGTTCCGAACAAAATCGTCAAACTCCATGTACGGAGATAGGTGCCAAAAGGAACGAACAGGACAGGCTGCCGGCTAAAAGACCAAAACGAGTTAGAGAATGAAAGCCCTGCCTCTTGGTAAAGAGGAATGTAAGGCGGAGGCGAAGGAACAGAGATAACGTTCCGTGGCTACATCCATAAGCTTGCAGTCACATGCAGAACATAAAGGGGTAAACGCCCGATCTCCCAGAAGGAAGAAACGTCCCACAGGTAAAAAGGGCGAAAGGACAGCTGCAACAAAAGACAAACGCAAGCTCAAACAAAAATACACGCCCTGCCTCTAAGAATAAATAAAGCCCTAAAGTCAGTATGATAAAATGCCCTGTCTCTTAGTAAAAGGCAATAGATCTAGGTAAAAATGACAAACAAAGGACAGACCAGAAAGCGGAGACTGAAATGAGCACACAAAACAGGAATTAAACCTGACAGCTCAAGCACAAAGCCAAGTCCCGCAAAACTCCAACAAAAGCAGAACGGAGCAAAATGGTCTCCTTAAAAACACTAGACCAAACTTACCTACTGGCTAAAACTTTAAAAGGGCTAAATAAACCACACACAAAACAGCACAAGCAACAAACACTCACACTCAACAATCACAAACCACAATTAATCTCGAAGCCCAGAACAAAAGGAACATGGGCTTAAATAGCTCACCGGCAAGTATGTACAGCTGTGCAACATATATGGGACTTCCTTGCGGGAAGAAGGAACTGAGCCAAAACTCCACCAAAGAAGCAGCGCCCACTAGTGGCGACCGAGGAACACGACCGCAAGGGAAAAGGGTCATAAACCATGACAGTATGCACTAATTGTACGTCGCTTTGGATAAAAGCGTCTGCTAAATGAATGTAATGTATATAATCTGCCCCGTCACTTTTTTCGGGGCTGGGCCGTCTTCTGTTCACTCGTGAGCTGGGTTTCCCGTGTTTGGTCTTGTCTTGTTCCGTCTTGTACCCTCTCGTTTTGTACCTCCTTAGTCATGTCTTGTTTCATAGTCTAGTCTTGTTTCATAGTTTAGTTCCTCTTAGTCCTGCTGTTCCCTCCAGGCTCCCTCGTTCGCTGAGGCCACGGCCGGAATGCCGCACCCGTTCCTGACCCCGCGGCCGGAGTGCCGCACCCGTTCCTGACCCCGCGGCTGGAGTGCCGCACCCGTTCCGGACCCTGCGGCCGGAGTGCCGCACCCGTTCCTGACCCCGCAGCCGGAGTGCCGCACCCGTTCCTGACCCCCGGGCCTGTCCCTGCCTAGCCTGGTTCCTTACCCTCCATAGTTCCTGACCCTCCCCTGTTCCAGACCCCTCCTTAGTCAGAGACCCCTCCTAGTTTCTGACCCCTCTATGTTCCTGCCATGCCTTGTTCCTGCCGTATGTCTGGTTTTGTCTTGCCCCCTGACTATGTTCCCTATTAAATGTACTCCCTGAGCCATCTCTGAGTCTTGCATTTGGGTCCGGTCCCCCCTGCGGGAACCTAACAATGACTGGGTATAAAAGGATATCTTACTTTCAGGTAATCTTACAAGTGATACTATAACCTCTCTGCATTTGAATGGATCTCTATGGGAATTGGGGGGTGGGACTAGATTAAGCTGTAAATTACACAGGAATAGTATGGAACCCATGGTTGGCTAAATGGCTGTAAATCATCAAGGGTCTGCGGTACCAAAGGAGCCTCAAACAATCACTCTGCTGCCAGATATGCAGTAGATATGGATGGATCACTTTACTGGTTGAGTCATTTTCCTATTGAACTCTATGGAAAAATAAGTCAGGAGAAACAACCCTTCAAGTGATCCATCCATATCTACTGCATATCTGGCAACAGAGTGATGGTTTGAGGCTTGTTTGATACCGCAGATCCTTGATGACTTACAGCCATTTAGCCAACTATGGGTTCCATACTATTCCTGCATAATTTACAGCTTAACCAAGTCCTACCCCCCCTCAGATCAAGAACGATTGGTTCGCTGTGAACGCAGAGTATGCGTGACCGTAGCATAAGTGCCTGTGTATCCAAGAAACCGTAATCAAACTAAATTATGTTATATCAGATGGACTTTCTTCTAGATTAGTCAAGGAAATTGCAAACCTTGCGAGTATCAAGCAGCAAAAAAGTTTTAGCATGACGTGATTGATTTAATTTGCCTTAACAAGCTGCAAACGCGTTTTTAGCATGACATGACTGATTTAATTTAACACAAAAATAAAACTTTGCATCCTTCATGATGTCACTATTGCACATGCACACATCACGATGTCGATGCTGAAACGATATATCGTGCAGCCCTAATTGCTACCAACTAAGCTTGACCATTCACCGATATGTTTTGAAAAAAAGTTGTGTACTCCAGCTTTAACATGCACAGCGATATTTCAATCAGCAAATAGTATTAATATTAAAATAGTTTGCAGCAGAGACAAATTAAAAAAATTTAATAAAACTGGTGAATGTCATGTAAACAGTTCAAATGTAAATTTGAGGTTCTAAACTCTGATTAAATCTGATCATGTTCAGTTGTTTAACAGTCTTTTCTGTGACTGACTGACTGACTGACGATACTGGTGAAGACACACACCTTACTGTATAGACGTAGTTGGTTAAAACGTACAAGTATTATTTCATCATTTCCTTTTTTTGTCCCCCCCTCCCCCCAAACAAGGGGGACATTAGTCTACTTTGAAATTTGCTGTACATTTATAATCAGAAAGTGGGCATGGGGCCAGGACAGTGAGCATCACCCACTAATGCAATAGTACCTCAATCACTCCACCTAACCATCCTTCACAACCCTACCCAGACCCCCCCCCCCCCCCCCATTCAGCCTATTCAACCTATTTTTTCACTCATGGTAATTCCCTAATGTGACACTGCAGCTTTAATGTAAAGTTTTTTTACTGGAGAACACTGATATACAGCCTCCTGTAATATCCTGGATCCCTTTCTTCAACCCATTCACAGAAGAGCCCCCTTACCTTAGGGTAAGCAACATCAGACGCGTCATGCCCATTCAAGCTGGGGGAGCACGTGCAGGGCACCCCAAGGCCCTCCCACCAGACTGCTGGTGCCCCCCCTGACAGAACTGTCTAATTATTGGCTACATTCTAGTCCTTTATCCATGTGGGGAAAATTTTTTATTTCAATAAACCAGTAGACTAATTCAGATGTATTATGTTTTGATGTTTTTCATTTTATTTTTTATATAATTTTTAATTTGATATTCTAAAAAATACAATCACCTACAGTACTATGATTGAATTGCCTCAGAGCCTATCATCTTTGAGGTTTCAATAATTGACTCCTCCCTCGCTGTTTGCGAGGTGCCACACCAGATTTTTGATATTTTTATTTTATTTTATTACTATTATTTTTTATAATATGTAGTTATGATCATTTTATATTATGAGTGAAACGTATTCTTCTAATTATGTCATAGATTATACCTCAAAGTCACACACCCCCTTTCCCTATGGTATTGGTTTCTTCCAAAAGTTTCAAGATGAAATCGGTTCGCAAATCGCAACACCAGGTAAGTACGCACACAGCACTCTGCACATCAATGCTGGAGGAGATGTAGGCTACAGTTTAACGGTGTGTTGCTGAAGTGGTTAGTAGAGCATCAATCCCTTTTTCAAACGTGTGAAAATGAAATGCAATTAGTTATACACACTTAATTGCATTTGCGAAATATCGGCATAGTTTGCTTTGCAAGATACACTGCCTGGCCAAAAAAAAAGTCGCACACGCTAATATTTCGTTGGACCGCCTATAGCCTTCATTGTGGCGCGCATTCGTCGTGGCATTGTTTTGACAACCTTATGCAACGTCACAACATTTATTTCCGTCCAGAGTTGCATAAATTTTTAGACGAGATCTTGTATTGACGACGGGAGAGTCGAACCACTCCGTAACGTCTTTTCCAGCACACCCCAAAGACTTTCAATGGGGTTAAGGTCAGGACTCTGGTGGCCAATTCATGTGTGAAAATGATTCCTCATGCTCCCTGAACCGCTCTTTCACAATTTGAGCCTGATGAATCTTGGCATTGTCTTCCTGGAATATGCCCATTGATGGGATAACCTGGTCATTCAGTACATTCAGGTACTCAGCTGACTTCATTTTATTGCTGCATAACATTGCTGAGCCTAGACCTGACCAATTGAAGCAATCCCAGATCTTAACACTACCTCTAGAGGTTTGTACAGTGGGCACTATGCATGATGTGTGCAACGGCGACCTTTTTTTTGGCCAGGCAGTGTAGTTTGCTATGGCTAGTAGGCTACCAGCTAAAGTTAGTAGCCATCTCTCAATCCGGTTGTTTAGCCTTCTGGCTCGCTAGCTAGTCATGACTTGTGATAGCATAGCATCCTATTTAATATTGGTAAAGGAGAGCTGTGTGAATCTTATGGCAGTGAGCTGATAGTTTTTACCACCACTATCACAGGTTATAGTTAGCAAAACACTGAATTCCATTTGATATCTCCAGGTCAAGATGCAGAGGAAAATCTCGTCATTCTTTAAAAAAACGACAAAGCCCCAGCCCTGTCCTCAGTCAGGAGGTTGATAGTGCAAGAAGTAGGTTATCTTAGGCATGGAAATCCTACACTTGGCTATTATTGCTTCCCCCCCTCTCTGTCTGTCTAGTTATATCAGTGTGTGTAGGTGTGGTTATATGTACTTAGGCTAGTGGTGATGATGTATCTTTCAAAGAGGCTGAGCAGTTTGGAAAATAGGTTACTACTGCTCGGTCTGAGCTTTTATTGGCAATGGAGCAGACACTGCTATGTGATGTCAGCACAGTCTCATCTGTACTCATGCTGCTTCCTATGCATTGTGTTTGAAAATATAGCTATTACCATGTTGGCAGGTTCCTTTCATCTGTGGCTTTATTATCTATGTTCTCCAAATTTATTTGCATTGTGGATATAGACTTTTTATGTGAATTTATTCCCCTTAAAATGTTTGGGTGAAGCAGACAAGATTTAGCTCTTTTTCAAGAAAAGTGGCAGCAGTGTAGAAGCTAGTGTAGAAGTGAGTGAATAAGTGAGTGTCATTTTCAGTAACCATGACAGCACAAATAATTGACATGAAAATCTCTAAATAAATATACAGTATTTGCCCTAATATAAAGTGGGAGATTACTGAGCTACACAAATTCATTTGTGAAGTTTTAAAAGAATCCCTCCAAAGTCTTTGAATATATATGTCAAATTGCAGAAAATTGCGTCATTATTATTATTTATTTTATGGGGAAGTACCCCCATGCCCCCCGCTCTAATTGTGCCCCCCCAGAATTTTGGATTGCATGACGCCCCTGAGCAACATGCATTATTAATATCATGTTGGATCATGGACTTTGGCCTGGATTCATAGATGAGTATTATCTGAATACGATGGTGTCCTGGTGAGTCAACAACTGCCTAATTTCTTCCTCCAAAATCATATTCATATTCTAAAAGTTTCAACACTAATTTACCTGGACTTTCTGATGCAACAACAGAAAAGATTCAGTTGTTTTACCTGCTTGTAGCTGATATTTTTACTGTAACGTCAGCTATACCAGTCTGTAATCCTGCAATCGTATCTAGAAAACTTCATGACAAGGTCTGTGGAAGCAGTGGGGTGGGGGGTGTGTCTGTGGGCAGGGCCAGGGGGTGTTGTGACTTTGAACTGTTTTGACAACAAATGTGACGGTTGAAAATGTATAACACTTCAAATTACTGCCACATCTCTGTGGTCCTAAATTATTGGACTGAATTTAACACATTTGTCGCTTGTAAACATTTCTGTCAGCCATCACCTGTGCTTAAAGCCCGATGCACACAGCCCGACTGAAGAAATCTAGACTCGTCTCAACTGAACTGGTACAATTCTATAACGGTTTTGCTCAGATTTCTTCAGATTTTTTTTTACGTGCACGCAGACTGATAAAAACCAGTTGAGTTCAGATGAGTCTAGATTTCTTCAGTCGGGCTGTGTGCATCTGGCTTAATCAGCGATGATTACTTCATGAACCTAGATGATTGTGGTGGTGCAATCAGGATAATTGTGTGATACATGGCTTGATAGAAAGTCCATTGACCTCTTGTTGGCAGAGGGCTGAAGTACATGTGAGAAAACAGGTGGACACAAACTGGTGGCTCTAGTCATGGCAATTTTGTTTTATATAGATTATCTAAGGCTATCCTTCTTTTAACCAGTCTACCCAGGAGACTTATTGTTTCTGGAGGATCAGATATATTCAGGCTTATACTAGTGCTATATCTTTCTATTGTTGTGTCTGAATTGGTTCACAAAAATGTTGCTTGCTATGATTTTTCATGGTAACTAATTTTTACAGTTTGGCTAACCTGAAACCCATTTCCAAATCCTAGTGACAGTTTCAGCAACATAGCAACACAGCTTTTCAAAAGGTCATTAAAGGCTATAGATATAACATTTTTATGGAGACAGACTTTTTTATATAATACATCCACAGAGCTTGCTGAAAGGTGCAGAATAAAAGTATTGCTTTTCCCTAAAAATAAATATTGATTATGAATTTATCATTGCTATCAATGTTTTTTATGGGCCGTAAAAGACTGCGGTGTTTATCTCTGTCTAAGACGTCAGAGTTTGGTTCCCAGCTCTAACAAAGCTCCTGAGCCAGTAGTATTACGATGCTGATACCACACCCATTTCTGTATCAGGAGTCTCAATTGGTTGCCAGACTCAGCTAGTCCGACAGTGATGGTGGAATTTGATGCTAAGCAAGCGCCCGGCTCCACCGCTCCTTAATGACAAGAACCGGAGCAAGACGAGGGTAAACCTTGGTTTGGCATTTGGTTGCTGGAGGGAGCTCAAAGAATCACAATGCTTGAGAAGTGATGCGGAGATGGCCACTTTTCTACTCGACCGGTAAGCTAATGCGTTAGCTAGCAAGCAAACATTTTCAGATAGATGATCAGAGCGATCATATAATGATAGCTATTTTCTTCCTTGTTAAGCTGGAGTTTGGACCATAATTTATTACAGCATGACCGAAAAGAGTCTATGGCATTTAGGTTTTTTTTAAAATCATCTCACACTGAGACATTAGCGTTAGTTAGCTTGCTACCCAGATAGCGGGCTCCCGGTGCAATATGCTGTCAGGCTGCTAGCTGTTTGCACATTGGTTTACGAGAGGTCATCTAGCGTTGGTCCGACAGGGACCCGTTAGCAACCGGCAGAATCAGCTGGCGGGCTTCTAGATGTTTTGCAACTCGGTTTACCAGCGAAAATCTGTCAGACTCAGAGGTCTGCTAGTTCTGCTGGTTCGACAGAGACCCATCAACAAATACGCCGGTCCCCCGATGTAGTTCTGCAGGCATCAAAATGGCCGGAGAGGAACACCTGCAAGACCCATTAGTGTGCTGGGCGCTAACTTCACTTCACTCACAGACCGCTGCCAACTCACCAGATAGCCTACAATCCTCCAGCTTATTTACTAACATTGCCCCGCTGACGCATTGCTGGACGAAAAACGACCAGTGTAGTCCGACTTTAATTGACTAGCAGTCTGATATCAGTATGCTATCTGGGTAACGTTTAGCTAAGTTATGCTTAATGAATTAATTATACATGGTTATAGCTCTGTTGCATGTCGTATAGCATCCTTGGTGAAGACACATCTTGCAATCTATGTCTAATCTATTACTACAATATCCAAAGAAATACTTGGCAGTATAAATAAATATGTCCATTGTGGGCTATAACCTATGTTGCCTACAATAGATGGATAGCTAGACATATCTAATAAAGAAGTTATTTACATAGCAGAGACAAGATGCATGCAAACTCATTACGTTAGCTAACGCTAGCTATATCATAATGTCCTAGTGAACATTTTTGTGTTGAGAAGTCGGTGAAACGTCGTCTCGCATCTCGGTGAAAAACCGGCTAAATTTGGTTGAAAAGTGAAAGTTTTTTAACTGGCTAGGATGTAGGATATCTGGGTAAAACCAGGGCTAAATTGATACGTTTATTTAAAAACGTGTGAAAACACCTCTCATTCTGAGATTTCCACCCCCCTAGACATCTAGATTCTGGCTTTTGCTGATTGGGGTTACATGAATCTTGAAACACCACCGCATAGAGTAACCTAAATCTGTGGAGATAATGCATTGCTACATATTGCAAAATTTGTTTATGAATTCATTACTTGTCCGACCACAAAAGATTTGTCATTTGACATGATTTAGCCTGATTCTGTCTGACTCCACTCTTCACTCAGATGAAGTAATGTTATGTGCACAAAATGCAGATGAAATGAGTTAATCTGGCAACCAGTTGACAGGTGTGTGCTTCAAACAGCAGCAGTTCCGGCTGTGTTGTTATGAAATGCAATCTCCATATGAGACACTAGAGGGGGTAAAATGCTGTATCTATAGCATTTAAAGAGTACTAAAGGCCAAATTAATTCTTAAACCCTCTTGTTCCAAGCACTGGAATGTTAAGTCAATGCTGGGGAAGACTATGAACTCTTGGCTCCCAACCAATAATTGTGGATATAATTAATTTTTTCCTCATTATGAGTCATAAATGTACTGTGCTCTACTAACCCGCACAGTGGTCTCATCAGCACATGTGAGCATAGGGTTTTAAGAGCCAACCTCAGGGGCTCCATCAGATCACAACAGAAGCAACAGAGTGGCTGGGGAACACCCGTTGAAACACATGGTTCATGATACAAATGAATGAAGAATTTGGCACTACTGCCCCAGCAATGCATTCCTCAACATACCCCATTCACACACAAGGAAAGCCAGACATGATAGAAAGCCCCAAAAAGTGCAGTAGTGATTATCAAGGAACTGGGCTACATTGTTGGTTTGATTCCCTTTGGGTCACTACAGTTGCTACACTTTGAAGCAAACCTGACATCCTGCAGGAAATTTTAGATGTGAATGTGAATATATCTAAATCAGTGGTCCCCAACCCTGTACCTGAATAGTTCAAATTGATTTTTTTCTTTTCTTTCATCCTCCCAATAGCTTTCTTGGTTGTCACACTCAGTTATCTGGTCCTTATCTGCAGTTCTCTTGTCTTGCTTGTAAAGTAGACTTCCAAACACTTCCAAAGGATATATCCAGCTGACGGTAATTTGTCCCAATGCTGACTTGAAATAAGGGGAAATTTGACTCATTGAATGACATTATTGTAATATACTGTAGTTCAATGTCTGTTTAAAAGAAACTCATGAAATAAATGCAGACATTTTGATTAGTACGGAGGAAAAACAACTAATTTGACATGACTCCCAATACTTTCACATTTAACTGTATATTTTCAACCACCAAGATGTCAGAGCCATCTCTTTTACCCATGTGTCAACAATTATTCAATTAACTGGTTACCATGTAATTAACATTACATTATTATAGGCATTTAGCAGACGCTCTTATCCAGAGCGACTTACACAACTTTTTTATCATGTTTTACATATTACCAATTTATACAGCTGGATATATACTGAAGCAATTCAGGTTAAGTACCTTGCTCAAGGGTACAACGGCAGTGTCCTACCTGGGAATCGAACCTGCAACCTTTCGGTTACAAGGCCAGTTCCTTAACCATTATACTACACTGCCGCCCCAATTAAGCACATGAGAAAGCACAATGTACATTCTCACTCATCACATACTGCATGTGTTGTGTATTTGATACTGCTGCAATAAAATAAAATGTCCAACAAATAAAATTGTTTTTCTTTGAGGAAATATGGGAGATATTACAATGAGCAGCCTGCTGTATGGTGTTAATGAATTGTAAGGGGAAAAAGCAAGCTGTTTGCAGCAGGAGCACATAAATAAAAAGAGGAGCCGTAAATGTCACACTTGTAAATGTCACACTTTTAATTAAAGGAAAAAGTCCAATGCTCTAAATTTTGAAGTTGCATGTAATAATTGTCAGTTGGTTTAGTGCTTACTTTCATGGATTGACACTGTTTCATGAAAGCCTGCCCATAAGAGGATACACTTGTCTTGCATCAACAAAATTCATAACAACTGAGAAGTAACATTTTGCCTTCTTAAGGCCAAATTCAGAGTTGAGATAAGCACGTGCAAATGGGACTTACTCCCGAAATTCCGCGTAGCTTTAGCTATTTGTGATTCAGACATTTGACTTATCCACTGTTTTAAGCGTCTCTCCAGTATATACGCGGCATTATGTATGCGGGGTGGAGATTTGATGAAAATGAGGCGTGTCTGCAAATTGTGCAAGATACGCATATTCAGAGTTTGGAAAAAAAAGTTTATGTCTAGCTTTGCCAATAGATGATTATGAAAAATACAGCAAAAATGGCAATACTTTCACAAAAATGGATATTAGAATGATTGCATGTACTTTAAAAGTAATATTGGTCTTATTTTCCTTTGCCTACCCTACTTACAATTATCAAAGAGCTGTCATAAAAAGAAAAATATGTAAACATGGGCTATGATTGAGGTATATCATACCAGACCAATATTAGATGGATTAATTGATAGACAGTGTCTGAATCATATTCGTATTGACAGAGAGACGATTTGTGTCAGCACAGCTTCTCCAAAATTATTAAGTTGAAGATGTCGCATATGTGACTGGCACTGAGGGCCCCACTGACTAATAGGTTTCCTACCTGTACCCCAACAGATATGAGGGTTATGTAAACCTAGCCACAAATGTCCCAGTACTAGTGGGTATGACGAAGAGTCAATTAAAAAGAATTCTATTCTCTCCGAGTGCCCCTGGAGAGAGACGCGCATCTCTACTGGATTTGTCCTCTGCTTAATAACTCCAGAACCCAGAGGATGACCATCAAGGGCAGTAACCTGACGGGTTCTAGTGAGTAGATTAGTGGGGATTTTTAATTTCCTAGCCCATCTGGCGTCAATACGGCCCCGGAATCAATAAAAGCGTTAACGCTTACAGAGCGTCCCTCCCAAAACAGTTGAACGGGTAACAGGGTCCGAGAGGGAGTGCTATTTTGTCTCAATGGAGACCTCGGTTTCCCCTGTGAGACCCCCTCGTTTCCCGTCAACTTAGGACATCGATCCTTTGTATGGCCCCTACGCTTGCAATATTGGCACCAGTATGCCCACGGTTTCGCTCTCCTAGGTTGGTGGAGAGACGACCCATCCACCTGCATAGGCTCCTCCTGATCAGCGGAGGGATAGGTGGGGAAACTGGGCGGAATACCTCTAGGCAAGGCGGATTTAAAACGGACCGAGTGATTGCTATGCTCACGTTCACACTCTCTGATCTGGTTATCAAGGTGTATAGCCGTGATGACCAGGTCATTGAACGTAGCGGGTGGCTCAAGCATAGCTAACACGTCCTTAATGGGGTTGGACAGCGCTTTTAAAAATAAGGATTTTAGCGGGCTGTCTGGCCAACCTGTCTCCCCGGCCAATTCTAGAAATGCTATGGCAAAGGTCGCTACTGTATCGGTTCCCTGGCGCAAACTGGTCAATCTCCTGGCTGCCTCTTCACCTGAGACCTCGTGATCAAAAACCAGCTGCATCTCCATTCATGAGCTGGATTGAATCATGTATAACCGGCGTGTTGGCCCGAATTAGGGGGTCAGCCTAAGCGAGAGCCTGATCTGACAAAAGTGACAAAATAAATGCTACACGGGATTCTGGTGTAGTGAAGCGTGAGGGTTGTGCTTGAAAAAAAATAATACATTGTGTCAGAAATGGTCTGCATTTTCTCGGTTCCCCACCATAACGAGGAGTTTAGGCTCTTTACAGGGATAGTTCGGAATTTTGGACATAATGTCTCAATTACGACTTACCCATGATGTAGTTGATTGATGGAAACCATTTTCAGATAATTCCATGCTGTCCCTTCTTTTTACACACATTGCTAATGCTAGCGCAACTCTAAGGAAACTAGTAGCATCCACTACCAAACGCACTTAAACAGTCCACAGTGCACCCAAAGCAAATAAAATACGACGACAGTCTATCTGGGTTATTTTCAGTGATTATACCATCATTTTTCAAGTCAAACTATCGTTGAATCCTTTACTTTGTGCTCACCTAAATTCTCTGTGGAAGTACGGCTTTAGTTTAGTAGGTAACATTAAGTAGCCTATAGCTCTGCCGTCGTATGTCGTGCTGGCTAACAACAATATCGCGCGTGTGAAAGAATCAGACTCGTAGTATTGTTAGCTAACGTTCAGGTAAGATGGTATTTCGGTGTGTATTTCAAGATTGTTCAAACCATGCAAAAAAATGGGCACTGAAGGAGACTGCTGTGCCATCACCTGTTTTTCTTCATGCACCGAAAACAACTGACGAGCAGGTAACTAATAAATGATTGCATGCGTGATCTATCTATTCAATTTAGCTAGCTAGTTGCCACGATTGGGAAGTCATGGAAGTGGTCAAACTTTTCCTGCAAATTGGAAGCCAGTGTGCTTGCTTGTATATGCTGTGGTATTCTGTAGCATGTTTGTGTTTAGCTGACTTGTTGTCTACCAAATATGTAACTTTACGGCAAAACGGATTGTGTCGGCAACTGTGGAGTACAGCAGATAGCCTACAGGCAGATACCCTGGCTAATCTACAGTTAGTCAATCAGGCAGGCTAATCAACGGTAGTTTGACTTGAAAAATGATGGTATAATCACTGAAAATAACCCTGATAGACTGTCGTCGTATTTTATTTGCTTTGGGTGGGTGCACTGTGGAGTGTTTAAGTGCATTTGGTAGTGGATGCTACTAGATACCTTAGAGTTGCGCTAGCATTAGCAATGTGTGTATGTCCAAAAGAAGGGACAGCATGGATAAGGATTTCTAAAAGCATATCTAGAGAGAGATATGCCACAAAACGCAGAAGAAGCCGCACCAGGACTGGATAACACAGGAATGGGAGCAAAACTTTCCTAGCACAAGGCAAAACAAAGCAACCTCCAAAAACTGAGGCGATCTCGATAAACAGTGAGAATAACTAACAAAAGAACCTCACGCACTAAATAATTAGGCGTAACAAGAGGTGATGAAACAAAACAAAACTCGAAAAAACGAGTGAAGGAAAAGAATAGAAAAGACCTGTTAGCCATCTTGTGGCAAAAGAGCTGAACACAACTGGCAACAGGAAAAAAGAATAAAGGATAAAGAAAGATTGGAAAGGAAAGAGAAAACCAATCTAATCCTAAATCTTATAAACGGACTTGCTGCGTTTCCTATACATACGAACCAGAAATGCAGCGACCAAAATGTATGTCAACATAGCAAAGACAATCTCGAAGTGCGGAAATGCGGAAGTCCCGAGGTATTTATAGCCGGCAGGAAACGCAAAACAGGTGAAGGGAATAATTGTCGGGCAAGACACGAATACCGGAACGGAGGTGGAAAAAATCCGATAGAGCGTCCTGACGACGCCAAAAAGGAAACCAAAAACGTAGAAAACAAAGGCTGCAAATAACCATGACAAGATCAACTATAATGCACAAAGGTAGGTTATTAAAGGCAATGTCACTGACACGTTGAAAATGTACACCCCCACACAAATTTTTTAGTAGAAAGCTGGCAACCCAGGGGGCAGGTACAAGAAACAGGTCATTAGAATATCATGCCCTGTGCCACCCACATTTTGAGAAACGCACCCGCGAAGTGCAGGTTAGAATACGGCGTATCTCATCCCGTGTTAAATCCGCGCAGGAGAGGCACTTAAGTGCATGACTTAAAGGAGCTATATGTAACATTGACACCGAGCGTTTAAAATGGGTACTGCATTCCAAATTCACAATATTGGAGAGAGTTGTCTCCGCCCGCCCCCTCCTCCCCAGACTCCAAGCTCACGCGGGCGGGTTGCCAGGTTCAGGACACTGAACGAACACGAGCGCAAGACGAGCCGAGCGCAACATTATATTTTGAGACGAGCTTATTCTATTTTGACAATGACAAGTGACGACAAGTCCTACACTTGTTTTATAAATATACATCTATATTGTCTTGTATTTCATTGTGTTTTATTGCATTTTGTTTTATCCCATTTTATTATTATTATTTTTATGTTTTATATTGTTTTTTTTTGTTTTTTTTCCCAAATCAAGATTTTATTTTATTTTATTATTTTTATTTTATTTATTTATTCATTTATTTTATTTTATTTTTTCTTCAGATTTGTTTTATTCCGTGTTATATTGTCTTTTATTTCATTGTGTTTTATTGTTATATTAATGTTATATAATGTTATATTGTTTTATCCAATATTTTCCTGTTTTAACTGTTTATTATTATTTCCCTAGTGTGAAGCACTTTGGGCTGCTACTTGTTGTATGAAAGGTGCTATATAAATAAAGTTTATTATTATTATTATTATTATTACACTGTAAGTTGATCAGCTAATGTATATGTTTGCAACTTATTTATTGTTTGCAAATTATAAACCAGCTCATGTGGATTTTTTATAACTCTGTCAATGTTAGCTAGATGCATGGCTGGCTATGTTTACAGTCACACAGATATAAGCTAACGTTAGTGGTATGTTTAGCTAGTAACTATATACATATATATATATTTAAATCTTAAATAGCTAGCTAAATGAAAACAATGTTGAACTTAGCTTAGGCATTCGTAAATTGGCTGTCGGAGTGCCGGAGTACATCTGGTTGTTCGTAATGGGCAGTGGGCGGAGTCAACTCGGAGAATAGTGAATCACACAGGCCAAAACAAATACAGATGTTCCGACCCAGAATGGAAATTTCAAAGGAGAACATACTGGCTGTAGCATTGTTGTCGGAGAAGCCAGTATTTCGACTTAGTATGTTTCCTTAATCTCTGATGACATATCATGGTTATTTTATGATTTAGTACAGTAAATTTGTTACATATAGCTCCTTTAAATTGGCCATCTCTGAATCCGGCCCTTTGTCATTAAACTGGAAAGTATTTTTCAGATGTGTCTCAGTACTGATCCAAAGGCATTTGGCTGTTTTCCTTAAAGTGATACTGCAATCGCTTTTCTAAGCCCTTTTTTACAGCTTCAATTTGAGCCGTGGATAGGTGTGGTTATATGACGATGATGCCACAAGGTCATATTATGAATATTCATACGGTCAATGAGTGAAAGGGTGTGTCTTGGTGAACGGACTCAGCCCCTTTCCTGCTCTGCCACGGAGCTCTCTGCTCACTTTACTAGCCGAGACTCCACCTATTTTTATGCAAAGGATTTCGGGACGTCACAAATCCCCTGAAATGCAGCACCTGGTAAGCTGACACAGAAACTCAGACGACACCCACTTTGACGCAATATGAGATTTTCGGATAAAAACTGTTGTGTATGATCATAGTCTAACCCAAAACATCGGTTTTCAACGCGAAAAAAAATAAATCGGTTTTTCACTGCAGTCACTTTAACATGCTATTTGTTGGAGTTCAGGGAGACAGTCCTTATCAAGCCTGTGCGTTTTTTGTACATCCAGGCTGCAAACTTGTTTAGGATAAAAAATCCTGACAGCCTTCGGAGACGTCATCAAGGTCACTACAGAACAGACAAAGACAAAGCACATCCTTCCCATAATGTAGCACAATATTTGGTGAGCTTTTCTGTTACTTAATTAAATGTTGTTAAATACATTAACGGTTTATTAGTCTCTGTGCAGTGATGTGCCAATTTTAAATTCAGATTCACACGCTGCTTAATGTTTTTGGATGTTTCCTGAATTCTGCCTGTTCGACTTTCAAACCACTGGATGAGGTCAATTAGAACATGTGATTCAGGCCATGATGTGTGCATAGACAAAGAGTTATTTCTCCAAACTGTTAATGTCTTCCATCAATGTCCTACACTGTTTAAAGAAAACATTTTAACGCCTTGAGTCGTTTCAAATCTTGAATCACTAGATTTGAAGACTGGTGAGTGAGAAATTGTGTTATATTTTAAACACCACAAAAATGTTGCCTGCTGACAATGAAATGCAAATTTGGTGGTTGGGAGCCAAAGTTGCAGATACCAATAAAACCTTATGAATCAAAATATGCACATGTCCCAATATGCATTACTTTAAACTGGAGTGATTCTTTCAGGTCTAGTCTTATAACCTGAACACGCCTTTTCTCTTGGTAGACATATCACTGATATGCCCATATCACATTATGAGAACCTCTGTGGCATTCTCTAAAATAATATTGAAAAGAGGGTTGATTTTATGTTGGCCTAAGGTATAATGTACAGCAAATCATGACAAAAATAAGCCCTTCAGGGTGATTTAGACCCATCTGCTTCACATGAGGGTAACATCACTCACGTCTGTGTGTCTGTCCATCTGTCTGTCTGTCCGTAACAGCCTTAGTGCCTACAGTTCTGATCCGATTTGAATGAAATTTTGCAAATTTGTTTCCAGGCAGCCAAGAACCTGAATTCGCTAATATTTTTCTAATCGGTCAACTACAAATATTTTAATTTAATTAATTTCCACCAGTGTCTGAATAGACATTAGAGGAGTTGACATTACACCTTTTGAACGCAGGATGGCGCACATGGGAAAGAGCAACACTTGCAGATTTTGTCAAAGGCTTGTTAAAGAGCAGATATGGGAGCCTATATGTGACGCGGTATGTCAAAAGCAGGCGGAATTGGGCAGAGCTACGAACGGAGGAAAAGCTGCAAAATGCCTTGGGGGTGAATTTTAGCGTTTTTGAGATTTTTGAACATTTATGATGCTACAAATATTAAAAATGTTCTGTAAAAGTTTCAAACTGAAATTTCATCGACAAAGTATTTTTTTAAGCACTTTTAGAGAGGCATGTCATTTCACAAAATGATGCCTTGTTCGAGATTTTGCTTGGAAATGACGCCAAATTTAGCGTAACTTCTAGCTCACTTGCTAACGTAAAATCGCATGATGATATTTTGCCAACATATTGGTTATTCAAACGGTATCTTTCTTGATTAAATAAACTATGAATTGATTATTAAAACAACAATAATCGTGAGCTTGTTTATGGATTACAACAGCCGCCCGATAATGGGCGCCCTTTCTTTGGCAGTCTCGTCTCATCTTAAAGACGTTAAAACGAAAAAAAAAAACACGTTATTGGCTTAAAAGTTAACATCGTTTTTGTAAAGAAATAAATCCAATGCGATTGAGCCTATCTCTTTTAAGCCAATAAACGATAGTTGTCTCCCCTTTTTTGACATTACTGTCTCATCTAAAAGACGTTAAAACAAAAAACTACCGGTCACGTCTACATGTTTAATATTGGCTTCAAACTTAGTTTATCGTTTTGTGAAGAAATAAACCCAATATCGACATCTTTCGGACTGTCAGGTAAACTATCCAGTTAGCCAGCTATTTTGCCAACATATTGGTTATTCAAACGGTATCTTTCTTGATGAAATAAACTATTAATTGATTATTAAAACAACAATAATCATGAGCTTGTTTATGCACTACAAGAGCCGCCCGATAAAGGGCGCCCCTTTTTTGACAGTACTTTCTAATCTAAAAGACGTTAAAACAAAAAAACTACCGGTCACATCTACATGGTTATTGGCTTAAAAGTTAGCTTATCGTTTTGTGAACCTAATAAATATAATATGTTCAATGGTATGTGCCAGAATAATATCAGTATCGTATGTTGATCACAAAAATGTCTGGTTTCCGCCCGATAACAGGGTTCGGTACGCTAACATTGTTAACCAACTTGTTTTGTTTAAACTCAAACTTTAAAGGGCTATTTCTCAGTTTCGATGTTTCAGACGGTCCAATTTAAAATCTTAATAACTTCACTTTGGAATATCCGATTTGAAAAAAGAAAGCGGAGTTGTAAAGTGCAAGGTCTATGTTTTACTAATATACCAATAACTCAAAATTGACCTCTTGCCCAATTCCGCCTGGTTTTGACATACCGCATCACATATAGGAACTAGAAAGGAGGGAGGAGCCAGGAGTTGCAGCAACCAACCAACCAGAGCACGGCAACTCTCAATTTTTTCCATGGGCTCTAATGGAGAAACTCCTGCTAACAAATAAGGAGTTTACAGTCATATTTTCAACCCAGTTATACCCACAATACATATAATTAAAAGATTCAATGCTTTATTTGACTTGACACGATTCAATAACAAAGTTATAGTTGAGTTGTTTGACTCATTGTAGAGTCAACACTAGACTCTGGTTGGTCAACAAATGACCCTGATTAGTGGAATGCGTACAATTGATGAATAGACTATAAGGAGCACATCCGTAGCTTTAACCATCTATGGATTTAACTTCCATGGTTACTGAAATGCGTAGGATGATAGGTATGGATCTTTTTTCAACAGACTATGGTATGGATCCAGCTAGCACTGGGGCGCAGAAGCTCTCGTAGCTGGAGTAAACATAACTGATTCCCGTAACAGGGGAGTCCCTGGTATGAATGTTTTTAATCATCTGGAATGAGTGTACAACTACGCGGAACTGAAATTCTGTTAAGTAGCTTATGTACCTAGTTAGCTCATTATAATTGTGTTAAATGTTACCTATTCGATTTCTTTTCAAAAAAATCTATCTAGCAGCGAACCAATAATCTCAGACACGAATAGCTAGCTAGCTAGCTGGTTATGAGATTGTGCTGTCACTTGTAATTTTGCTTGCTAGCTTGCCACTGTGCAGAAGTTGTTTATTTACTTCAGAGGGATTTGTTTTATATAAGGTCAAACCACAGGGATTCGGAAATTGTTGCTAACTATAACATAGCTAATTAGGCGAATATTAAGTTGTACAATTTCCTTAGATGTAGTTACACCAAGTAGGCTAACGTTCCTTTGAGTTAACTTTTCATGTAGCTACTCTGTCATGCAGGACTCAACTGGAGTGAAATTGAACAAAAGCTATTTTGCGAGGAGCTTGTTATCTGTAACTTAGTTATCCTTCAGTTGCCACCAGAACTAGGGATGCAACCGATATGAAAATCTCTGGCCGATACCGATTTCCGATAATTTAGGCGAAACATTGGCCAATGTCAATATCGGTACCGGTATTTTGGTAGTGCTCGGCTACTACCTATTATTACTAGCACAAGATATTGTAAATTCATGATGCTCCGTCACGAAATAGTGGGCCAGTGAATCGGCATAACCAGATTGCATAACTAACATTCACAGAGCTGTACATTAGGTATACTTTCTGGTGATGTTGATGTTTCATTTTCAGAAAACAATGTGTGGCAGTATGCAAAATATAGCCTCCTAACTAATGTTAGCTGACAGCAATATAAGGAGGATCGATTTTGATTATATGTTGTTTGCTGCCTCATTAAAAAACCTACAGACAAGTGTACGAAAGACACATTGTGAATGATATTTCAAACAATACACTGCCTTCGAAATGACTGTTGACAAACAATGGAGAGTGCACGCAGCTCGGTGGCAGAACGGACAAACTCTTTAACCCTTTAAGGTTAAAGTTTTTTTTTTTTTTTTTTTATTGGAATTTGGCCAAATTGAATTGAATTTAGGTGTATCTGGCAGCAGAGTGATGGTTTGAGGCTTGTTTGATACCTCAGACCCTTGATGACTTAGAGCCATTTCGCTAACCATGTATTCCATACTGTTCCCGCATAATTTACAGATAAATCTAGTCCCACCCCCCAATTCCCATAGAGATCCATTCAAATGCAGAGAGGTTATAGTATCGGTTGTAGTACCAGAAAATAAGATATCAACAGTATTTTGATATTGTTGGGTCACCAGACATCAGGAAGTCATGGCATGCAAAGTATATGCGACCAAATATTAAAAATGGTTACATTATGTTAAACTATCCAATATTTTTTTATGTCCGAAAATGGGGGGGACTATATACAAAAGGTTCTATAATTTCTAAACGGTTCATCCGATATGGATGAAAATACCCTCACATTAAAGCTGCACTTCAACCTCATTGTCATTATATCCTTTCAAACTGCTAGAGTGCAGAACCAAAATAATAAAAAATGTGTCACTGTCCAATGAATTATGGTGCTCATTGTATACGTTCATTTTTCCACTCAACCGCTGTCTTGTCCAGTATGTTTGATAGGCCTATTGTTATTTTCGCATTTTGAGTGCATTTCACATACTGTAGTGTAAGCGTTCATTGGTGGCTAAGTCATGTTTTATGTTTGATGTACTGATTCTCATTGAAGATTTGACAGCATTTTACTGATGGTGGAATATTATTTTATTGTCATGTTATCATACATAATATCAGATCAAAAACGTCTATGACGTAAAAAAAGCCAAGTTACTCACGCATAGCCTACATAGCGCTGTCCAAGTTCTTAATTCCAACTTGCAAAAACTAGGCCTGCCTTTAAAAGTCTTGATATCAAAATGTGGCCAAGTTAAAACTAAAAATATTGCCTATCGTAGCTCACAGTAAATCTTCTTCTGCGTTTGGGTAGGATCTTCATCGTTCCACATCCCCAGGCTCGGGGCCGAGGGGCTATCCTTTTACCACCCCGAGCCTAGGGGGGGTTCACCCGGACTATATTTCGGGGCACACCTCCAGTAGCCACGTCACCGTGTCATCATCCAGAACCGACAGACCATGCATCCCATTGGGTGCCCGATAAATCGGGCAGTCCAGGATGACATGGTCTGCGGTTTGTTCCTCTGCGCCACACTCGCAGGCTGCGCAAGAAGCCAAGCCCCATCTCTGCATCGATGAGCGGAAGCGCCCAACGCCGGTCCGGAGGCGGTTAAGCCTCACCCACGCCAGTCTAGACTGGTCCACCCCAATAGGGGGAAAACCGACGTCTGAGATGAAGTCATGGAGTCTAGAGGTGTTCTCCTCCCACTCCGTGCTCCAGATGTAATCCGCCCACCATGCCGCACTGATCACTGCATTGCTGCAGGAATTCCTGTGCGGCAGGCACAAATGGGTGTCTCGACTTAAGGCGCCGGGGAGGCTCAGCAATTACAGCGAGCCTTTCGTGGAGCAGATGGTTTGGCTCCACGGCCCGGCACGCGAGACGTGCTGTGGCTCCCGCGCGGCAAAGCCCAGCGGGCTGGATGCCTGCAAGAATGGGAAGATTGTCCACAGGAGTGGGACGCAGGCATCCTGTCATAATGCACAAGGCTTCGTTGATGGGCGTATCGATGAGGCAGGTGTGGGCACTGCGACACCATACCGGTGCGCAGTACTCACTAGTCGAGTAAACAAGGGCCAGGGCTGCCGTACGCAATGTTCTTGCGTCGGCGCCCCAGCCTGACCCGACTAGTCGCCTCATCAATGCCACACGAGATGTTAACTTCTTGCGCAGTGACTCAAGGTGTCGGCGAAACGTGAGCGACCTGTCCAATGTCACGCCGAGGTAAGTTGGCTCAGCGCAGCATGGCAGGGGTGTTCCGCCAATATATATTCGGAGCTCACGTTTAGCTTCCCTGGTGTTAAGATGGAAGGCCGCCGACACTGTCTTTGCCTCGCTGAGCTTCAACCTCCATTTCCAGAGGTATGCCACTAGTGTCTGCATGTCCTGGCTCAAAGTCCCCTCCAATGACTGCCAGTCTCCAGCGGAGTACACCAACGCGAGGTCATCCGAATAGGCATACTTCCGCGAGACTGTATCAGGCAAGTCATAAGTGTAGATATTATAGAGGAGGGGGGCCAGGACAGATCCCTGGGGGACGCCGTTCTTGAGGCGTCGTAACCTGCTTCGCTGTCCGCTACCGGTGTTAAGGTTAAAGCTGCGATTTCGGACAAGCTCCAGGATCATACTGACCATGTGCCTGTCCGGCAGCAGGCGGAGCAGCTTGCAGGTGAGGCCGCGGTGCCATACGGTATCATAGGCAGCCGTCAGATCGACAAAAACGGCTCCGGCCTTCTTCTTGAATGAAAAGCTGTCCTCGATGTCTTGAGTCATCAAAGTGACTTGGTCTACGGTCGATCTCCCGCGTCGGAACCCGGCCTGCTCCTGAGGGAGCAGCGGGTCAACGATTGGTTCGACGCGGGCGTAGATAAGACGCTCGAGGATCTTGAAGGGGATGCAGAGCAAGGAGATGGGACGGTAGCTCTTAGGATCCCCTTCAGGCTTATTCGGCTTAGGGATCGCGACAACTAGGGCTCTTCTCCAGATTTTGGGGATCTTGAGTTGGCGCAAGCAGGAAGAGAGGAAAGCTCTTAACCAGGACTTCAGGGCAGGTGTGGCATGGAGTATAAGCTCCGGGCAGATGGAATCAGGGCCCGGAGCTTTTCCTGGCTTTAGGTGCTGGAGGGCGGCAGCGAACTCCTCCGGTGTGAATTCACCGGAGATGTTATCGCTGCTAGATGTTGGGGCCCTCCAGAGGTCAGACACTTCTTTTGCCACGAGTCGTGATGACTCGCGGTCTTTACCCTCGTATACCCAATTTTTCACAAATTGTGATGCGATTTTATTTGCAGAAATGGGGCAGTGACGAGGGGAGTGTCTTGACCTGCCAGTGAGGTTGTTCAGGATACTCCATGCCTTGCGGCTGGAGTGCGAGAAGTCGATGGAATTGACAGCCTCCTCGCAGCGCTCTTGTCTCCTCCGGCCGAGTCTTGACAACAGGGCTGTAACAGCCCTGTTTGACTCGGTTCCGGCAGGAGCCCGAAGAAAAACGCGGTAGAGTTTCTCGCACTCCGCATCCCAGCACGGTTTGTAGCTATTGCGACGTCCGCGTGGGATGGATTTCTTGGCCGCTTTCACTAACATGCTGCAGAAGTCCCGGTATGCCTCATCCACGTTGTTGGTATTAGGCGATGGAAGATGCCATGTGGATTTGTTAGTGAGGAGGCGGAAGCGTTTCCAATTGGCCTTACGGAAATTCCATTGCTTCACCGGCTCACTCGGGATAGAGTCCACGAGTTTAGGCACAGTTATCAGCGATGGTCGATGTTGGGACCGCGGGAACTTTCCGAGCACACGTCTGTCAGGGAGCCGGTTGTCTCCACCGACACTCGCAAATGCCATGTCAGGATTCGTCCCAGTGTTCCAGCGACCGGAGAGAAAGCTGGCTGCGCCCTTTGGATCGTATAACAGGGCCAGGCAGTTGTTAGCTGCCCAAGCAGCCAGGTTCTCTCCATCGAGTGTGTTGGTATTGTACCCCCAGTCTTCATGCTGACAGTTAAAGTCGCCAGCATAGAGATAGGGGTGGGGGAACACCGGGACAGACACCGGCGTGAATCGCGAGGGGGGAGGCTTGTAGATGTTTACAATTTTAAAACCGGCAGCGTCCACGCACAACCACTCAATCTCCGAGTCAGCCGGAGATTGGTCGGCGAGAGTCCAGCTCAACCTTTCATGGACAAACGTGGCAAGGCCGTGTTTCCTGCTTAGGATAGACCCAGCTAGTATGAAATTTGGTAATACTAGCTTGTCTGCTGAAACGCAATGGGTCTCCTGAAGGAGGATGACGAGGGCCTTGGTGGTATAGGCCAGCTGCTCGATGACACTGATCTTGCTGGAGGTGAGCCCTTCGGTGTTCAGCTGCAGTATTCTGGGTTGGAGGCCAGCGGAGTAAACACCACCGGCTCTCCTCCCCGACTGCAGCCGAGCACCAGCCCGGGTGAGGGCCCTTAATTGGCAAACTCTGTTTCGCTTACAATTACGATTGGCAGTCATAAGTTACTGACAGGGGACACCGCGAGAAGGTGTTTGCCATGTCACACTAAATAAACTAGCTCTATTCCAAAGCAATGCTATCCAAACTTTCCTAAATTATTTAATGCAACTTGGCCCTGTGTTTCTTCATCTTTGCATGTGAAGAGATTGTGCCTCATGGAACAACATACAGTACCAGTCAAAAGTTTGGACACACCTACTCATAGAAGGTTTTCTTCCGTTATGTTTACTGTTTTCCACATTTTGGAATAGTAAAGACATCAAAACTATGAGATAACACAAATTAAATTATGCAAAAACCAAAAAAGGGTTAAACAAATAAAAAAAAGTATTATATTTTAGATTTTTCAAAGTAGCCACCCTTTGCCTTGATAACGGCTTTGCACATTCTTGCCATTCTCTCAAACAACTTCTGTGGTAAACAGGTATTCCACAGGTAAATGCCATCATGACTGTATAAAAGGATATCAAAAGACTCCTGATATCTTATTTCCAGGTACAGGAGAGTGATGGTTTAAGGCTTGTTTGATACGTCAGACCCTTGATGACTTAGAGCCATTTAGCCAACCATGTGTTCCACACTGTTCCAGTGTAATTTAAAGCTAAATCTAGTCCCACCCCCCAATTCCCATAGAGATCCATTCAAATACAGAGATTATAGTATCGCTTCTAAGAGTACCTGGAAATAAGATATCAGGAGTCTTTTGATATCCTTTTATACAGTCATGATGGCATCACCTTTTTACCTGTGGAATACCCGTTTACCACAGAAGTTGTTTGAGAGAATGGCAAGAATGTGCAAAGCCGTTATCAAGGCAAAGGGTGGCTACTTTGAAGAATCTAAAATATAAGACTTTTTTTTATTTGTTTAACCCTTTTTTGGTTTTTGCATAATTTAATTTGTGTTATCTCATAGTTTTGATGTCTTTACTATTCCAAAATGTGGAAAACAGTAAAAATAACAGAAAAAAAACCTTCTATGAGTAGGTGTGTCCAAGCTTTTGACTGGTACTGTATGATTTCAATGAATGTTTTTAACAGTTGATGAATAATTACACTCCAGAAAGGATATGGTTGTACTTTGTTGGCAAGTTTACTTTAGAAAATGTACAGGTTTTAAAATGTTAACTGCTGCTACAGCATTCTTTACAATTCACAAACAGACATTTATATGAAGAAACATCATGTACAATAGAGAAAGGGGTGATGAATAAATAAATGCAGATAAAAATGATGATATTTGCAAACAGAATTTTGTGAACACAAGGATATCGATGCCCTGCAGGACCACACAGGTTTTGATAGAAATACAAATAAATAAATACATAATAATAATAATACATTTTATTCATTCTGTGCTTTTCATAGATCCAAAGCAGTGGATGCAGACAATTGTTCAAATATGCCATATAGTGTAGTAATTTTTCTGTTTAATTTCTAAGTGTAACACATCTGAATCAGAGTATTTCCACTATAAATTATTTTCATTTTGCAGTTTGATGTGGCACATAGTTTCATTGACCACATTCTCTTGAGATGGTAAGATGAAGAAACACAGGGCCAAGTTGCATTAAATCATTTAGGAAAGTTTGGATAGCATTGCTTTGGAATAGAGCTAGTTTATTTAGTGTAAGCTACGATAGGCAATATTGTTAGTTGTAACTTGGCCACATTTTGATATCAAGACTTTTAAAGGCAGGTCTAGTTTTTTGCAAGTTGGAATTAAGGACTTATAGACAGCGCTATGTAGGCTATGCGTGAGTAACTAGGCGTTGTAGACTTTTTTGATCTGATATCACTTATTTTTTATAGCTACCTAATGATAAATAATGCATGAAGATAAACACGGAGAGAGACATGCATTCCAAAGAAATGTATGCAGACATTCGCTTAACCATAACGCCCTTTATTGACAAGAATGAGAACAGTTATCCTATTACAGACAGCACACAATTACATTAAAATAGTTTGTAGATGAGCAGTATTTAATGTGTAATGAAATACAATGAACAGCACCACCTGAGCTATGGATCATGAAGAAGCATGTACATTAATGAACCAAGTCTACATGGAGACATACATGCACAATGGGCTAGACGCAAACACATTCTAGCTGAAAGACATACAGCCTAAATAGCTAGTACAGCCTAAATAGTTTGCATCAGTAAAATATGAAAATACAGTTTTAAAATAGGGCTATTAGTATTCTATGAAATACATTTAACGTTAGGCTATTAAACACTGGATTGCCGGATGCGTAACTCCAACCTTCCATGTGTGGGCTACGAGCTAGCGAGCGAGCTAGTGAGTTTCTGCACAGCAGAGTTTTTTTTCCGGTAGTGTAGAACGTTACCTGCGGGAAATGTTTTGGTACCGGACAGCTAGGTTTAGTTTAGTTTTCTGTAGTGCAATGAATGTAGGCTATAATGCATGTTGATTCGCTTCGTAGTAGCCTAGCTTGTTTCTGCTTCCTGACGAGAAGCAGGAAGTAACATTGGCAAACAAGCTTAATTGGACAACGCATATTTCCCAGGAATCTTAGCCAGAAAGAAAACAGTAGATACTACTAAGAAAGTATATACCAGAGATTATTCTTCTTATTATTATAATAATTAAAAGTGTTTGCAGTAAGCTACATTATCAGCAGAGTAGCGTAGACTAGAGCCACATTCGGAGGCTATCTATTTATAAGTGACTAACCATGAATCAGATATGTTTGGGGAATTGGCGGTTTATAAATACCATCGCTTAAAGACTTGCAGCTTAAAAGAGGCTATCCTCAATTCTTAATGTAGGCTATTATCGTAAATTCTTAATTTTCCTAGTAGTTAATTTTATGGTGACCTTGTGTTATGTGTGAAAAGGATAAAGTGAACAGAGCTGAAGTGAAGAAATTAATGAATAAAGAAATGTTGGCCGAGGCAAGGGGTTTCCACAGTCAGTCAGTCATGACCGCAAGAGCAGAGCGTAACACCTTCCCAAAACCAGACAAAAGTGAGCGTCCGTGTGATATAATACAAGTGAAACATTGAACAGTTAATATTGTAAACCTCTTTTGCCTTTGCAATAAAAATATGTTAATGTGTCAATGTGAAAATAATAGTCTAAGAAATGAAAAGTACTTAACAGTTGCACATTGTTTTTGTGGAAAATACACATGTGCCCTGCTGGGCTTGAACCCACTATCCACTGTGTGAGAGACTGCAGTTTTAACCACTAAGCCACAGTAGCTTCTTGGAAAGCATGAAGCCATTAGCTACATTAACATTAAAAAACATTAGTATGAAGCGTTTTCATTGGACGATAAGCTTGATGAGCAGGTATACGGACCATACCCTCAAATAATAATTCTCCCCATTGGATAACATCGCGACGGAGGCAGGCAGTTTGGCAGGAAAATGGGAAGAAGAAGAAGCGGAAGAGGAAGGAGAAAAACGGCAAAATAACCCAAGTTTGGGGCTTTATTGTGTGGATGTGTGAAGTTGTATCTGAATGCTGTGTGATTACATGAGGTCAGAACATACAGAAGTTAATGTTTTTAAGGGCTGAGAGTCTATGGTCATTGTGGTTACTTCTGTAGGAAACCCTGAAAAGTGCCAAACTCTCGGTGCTGTATAGGTATGGGGCATGCCCCACCAAGCTGTAACTTGGCGGATGGCATACCTACCATCCCAATAGGCTATGGCGTATATACTTGTCACTTAGGGCATGGAAAATACTCATTCCAATTTACAGTGCTCTGATATGTGCTAGATGAATGTAACATTTTCCTTGAGTGAAGAGTGAATGATTAGGCTCGATGTAGGTCTGTGTAACAGTGTGATATCAATGTTTTCATTTTAAACCATCAGAAGGGGCAAATTTATATGCTTTATAATGGACAAATAATATTTTATTCATTTTATGACATATTTTAGATTGGTATTGGACCCAAATATATCTATCCCCATATACTGATGAAAAGATCATAATTCCCACTTGAAAATTATGCAAAAGTGAGTTTTATGAGCCAAAACAGTTAATTTGTTGTTAAATATATCATTATTTTATGATTTATAGCAGTGCACAATTTAGGCATTTGGAATTTGGCCAAATTGAATTGAATTAAGGTGTATCTGGCGGCAGAGTGATGGTTTGAGGCTTGTTTGATACCTCAGACCCTTGATGACTTACAGCCATTTTACCAATCATGTATTCCATACTGTTCCAGCATAATTTACAGCTAAATCTAGTCCCACCCCCCAATTCCCATAGAGATCCATTCAAATGCAGAGACGTTATAGTATCGCTTGTAAGAGTACCAGAAAATAAGATATCAAGGGCTCTATCTTGGCGATCTTAGCGCTTGGTCTAAGCGCATGGCGTTAATTGCATTTAGGGTGTGTCAAGTCCATTTTTGTTTTTAGACGGCGGGTTTTTTGAGCGCTAAGCACGGCGCAACATGCAAATGGGCTGAACCTAGTCTCTTCATTAATTATATGTGTGTCTTGGGCGTGACATACAATAAAGCAATCCTTGAAAATGTCATATCCCATTCCCTTTAAAAGCCTGGTTTTCCACCTTGGCGGATTGCTTATAGGGTGGCGAAACAGACATGCCCGTGCATGTTTAATGCAATCAAGGAATAGGCTATATGGATCAATAGTAGCCTGTGATCAATATTATTTGGACTAACCATTATGAGTTCCGTTACTTTTCGTTAAACGCACCTGCAACAGCTGAGAATAAGCTACCAATGGCTTCCGTCTCACCTTAAAATGCCAAATTAGCCTGCTTGTTTAACAAATTTCGTTTGATTATGCAATGAAGCAATGAACTCATGTTCAATGAAGTTCATTACCTGCGTTCTAATTTTGATTAATAACATAAATAACGTTAGTTTGCCTTAATGATGACACTAAATACAATAAAGCTGTCAGGTTTGCAACCCATAGGTTCATGCATATTTTCCCTTGTTTATAATGTCCTGCTTATGGAAATGTGACCAACCTGTTCTACTGGTAGCGTAATGCTTTAAAACAATCCACTTTCCCAGGAAGTGTGATTTATAGCAGGGGAAACAGACCTGCTCCTGCAGAGAATGGCATTAAAATTAATTGTGAATTAATTGTGTAACTGTCATGGTTTTCGCCTATCTTATCGATCCCTCAATGCCATAACCATAAAAAACAGGTACCCGCTTCCTCTTATGAACTCTGCTTTTAACACCCATAGCGGTCACTACGAGTATTGTGTCATTCCTTTCGGGCTCACTAGCGCCCCCTCAGTATTTCAGGCATTGGTGAATGATGTTCTGCGGAACATGTTAGAGAGATTCGTTTTTGTTTACTTAGACGATATTTAGATTTTTTCTCCTGATCCCGTCTCTCACATCAGCCATGTCAAGCAGGTTTTGAAGGCTCTGTTAGAGGCGAAATTATTCGTCAAGGCGGAGAAGTGCTCATTTCTTGCCAGCACCGTCTCCTTTTTGGGTCTCATAATTTCGGAGGGCAAAGTCCGGATGGACCCCGATAAAATTTCTGCGGTACTGAACTGGCCCACTCCTCAGTCGGTCAAACAGGTTCAGCGTTTCCTTGTCTTCGCCAATTTTTATCGCCGTTTTATCCGGAGTTTCAGTGCACTTGCCGCACCTATCACTGCTCTCACAAAGAAAGCGTCAGCAGGCTAGTTTCGCTGGAACCCCAAGGCTGAGTACGCCTTCGTGGAATTAAAAAAGAGTTTCAGTTCTGAGCCCATTTTAATTACTCCCAATCCCTCCCTCCCGTTTATTGTGGAGGTGGATGCCTCCGAATTAGGAGTGGGCACCATCCTATCTCAACACTGCCCCATCGACCGCAAAATGCACCCGTGTGCTTATTTCTCTCGCGCCCTTACTCCGGCCGAGAGGAACTATGACATGGGGGATCGGGAGCTCCTGGCTGTCAAATTGGCTCTGGAGGAGTGGCGTCACTGGCTTGAGGGTGCTGAACACCCCTTCACGGTCTGGACTGACCATAAAAATTTGGAATACGTCCAACAGGCTAAAAGACGGAATTCCCGGCAGGCGCGCTGGGCATTATTTTTTACCTGTTTTAACTTCCTCCTGACGTATCGCCCCGGTTCAAAAAACCTCAAACCTGATGCGCTATCGTGCATTTTTGACCAATCAGACAAACCTACCACTCCAGAACCCATTGTGCCATCTGCCCAGATTCTAGCTCCTGTCCTATGGGACATCGAAGCGGCAGTCCAAGAGGCGTTACGCCTTGAACCGGACCCGGGAGGGGTCCTGCCAACTGCCTTTTTGTTCCTCCCACTTTGAGGTCTCGTGTCCTGCAGTAGGGTCACTCCTCCCAACTGGCTGCCCATCCTGGCGTGCACCGCACCAAGGATTTTCTGTCCAGACGCTTTTGGTGGCCTGGTATGGATAAGGATGTACGCGATTTTGTCGCTGCATTTGCGCCCGTAATAAAGGTTCTCGTCTTCCTCCTGCGGGTTTATTACGTCCCCTACCCGTACCCAGGCGACCATGGAGTCACATCGCGTTGGACTTTATAACCGGGTTACCTGCTTCTCAGGGTAACACGGTTATTTTGGTAATTGTCGATAGGTTTTCCAAGGCGGCACATTTTCTCGCTTTGGCCAAATTGCCATCGACACCGGAGACCGCGCAGCTAGTGGTCAACCACGTTTTTCGGATTCACGGTTTGCCTCAGGATGTAGTGTCCGATCGTGGTCCTCAGTTTGTCGCGAGGTTTTGGTGATCTTTTTGTGCACAGTTGGGCGCGTCCGTTAGTCTGTCCTCTGGGTTCAATCCAAAGACTAACGGACAAACGGAGCGCACTAATCAGACATTGGAGAACACTCTTCGCTGCCCCTCCTATCGGGTGGGTCAGCGGGTCTGGCTCGCAAACTCGCTCCACGTTATGTGGGTCCATTTAATTATTCGGTTCACCTATTCTTTTACCTCTCAGGTATTTAAACCCCTCACTTCCGCTCCCTGGCGCTTCTTTGTCATTTCGTGCCTTCACGAAGTCAGGGTTAGTGGGTTTGGTCTCTCTGCAGTTATTAGAAGAGTATTTCACTTAGACACTTAGTTCTCTTTAAAATCTTTTGTTCAGTGATGGAATAACAGGTGAAATCAGCTGGGTTTTAATAAGCTCAGAGTATGGAAACCTTGTCACTGTAATTTTTAAAATATGAAGGACGAAGAATAGCTAAGGTTACAATTCAGTTAACATGGTCACATTTATCTCCGTTTTTAACCATAGGCTATCGAAAAAACCTTATGCACAGTGAATCCGCTGTAGCCTAGCCTAGGCTATTTGAAAAACAATAAATGCACTGGACAAGGTTTTGAACTTTTTTCAGTCACAACCATTCTATTGACTTACAGGCTGTATTCCTAGATAAACAGAGCTGTACTGTAATGACATCTGAAGTGCATTTTCCGACCTGATTTTACTATTTAACCACTAGAGTCTTTGCTAAGGACCTTAATTAGTAGAATCCATATGTGTTACTGCTTGGTTCGAACAAAGGCCTTCACCCACACCAGCCCTTAATGTATAAGATTGAGGCCCCCTGGCCTCAGGGGAAATTGAGAGGTGCGGCGCACTGGACGACATATTGTTTGCTGCAACTTCGCCAACAGAGTAAGCGTTTACGTCTGTTTGATATCATCGAGCTCAGTGCCCACTCACACGGGTGTCGGCATCTCTCTGAGTGCCATTCTAGTTATTATATGTTTTTAATCCTAGGAGGTGATCATGTGGACACTAAAATACCTGGGAAGGAACAGATGTATTGTATTTTGTTAATTGATCAATTCCCTCTTCATCAGGAAATGATAGTTAACACTTTATATTAAGTTGCACCTATACCTGTGTAGTTAAGTTGTAACTAATTTGGTAAGAGGTTATTACTGAGTAACTCCAACATAGGTAACATGGAACAACAGTTAGCGGTATTCTTAATTACACACGTGAATATTTTTAAATATTTTATTTACACTCATTGGCCACATCTTCATGATACACAACAAATACACCTTGCCTGTTAATTTCACAATGTGTCTTTATGATATGGAATGATTTCATTTCAGCAGGAGATGTAACAGGGCTGGCCTTGTTTCACATGTGTAATACCACTAACTGCTGTTCCATGTTACCTAAATTGGAGTTACTCATTAATAGCCTCTTTCTACTAAGTTAAGTACACAGGTATAGGTGCACCTTAATGTAAAGTGTTACCAAATGATATCATCAATTTGTCTTATAAATTGACACTTGTTCTGACTATATTTCACTACAATCTTACTACATCCAGAATAATTCTGAACATGACCACAACCACATTATATGCAGCTGGTACACTGGGTTAGCTTTTTGGTACTTTCTATAGATTCTGGTCAGATGGAGATAAATTTATAATCCTTCAAACAGCCAATTCACAATGATAATGAGCCTGAGCCAGTACGGCAGTCAACATTTATATCAAGTGAGGGTTCCATCTTGTTTACAGCAAGGAAAGGGTGCCATGGTGTACAGTGGGATCTGGGATAGTACGCATAAATGGGGATATCTACAAAAATCAACCTGCTTTTGGTTACTTTTTCCTCTGCCTTCTTAGAACAAAAAGGGGTCTCAGAAAAGTGCCTTACGGCAGTGGTTGCTAACCCTGTTCCTGGAGATCGACCGTCCTTTAGGTTTTCAGTGTACAGAGACCGCAACACTGCGTGTATAGAGGAACTGGAGTCATGGAGGTGCAGTTTGTGTGTTGGACTGCTTAATGCCACTGGACATCTCGGGACAGCGGGGGCTATTTTTAATCATGGCTGTATTCCACTTTAATTCACTTGATTAATGCAATGATTCTATTGAATGTCTTTATTTGATATGTTTGTTTGTGTGTTGTGGGTCTGCCCCACTGTCTATGTCTTTTCGTTGTTGCTGGAGCTACAACTGAAGTTCCCAAACGGGAAAATAAAAGTTATTCTATTCTATTTCAACCCTCATTGGGCATACCAGATTTAAATAATTAGCAGCTCAATGAGATCTCTAGTTTTGAATGAAGTGCACTTTGATAGGGTTGGAGTGAAAACCGGCAGGTTGGTAGATTTCCAGGAACCAGGTAGGGGACCCACTACTATACAGTATGTGCCCTCAAACATGTTGGGGATCCTGGGGAGGCAATTGGGTCAGGATGAGACAGAGAGCCTGACATGGCTGTCAACCCAGTGGGAAAATAGTGGTCACACTAACCTGATTCATAACCATGCCACAGCTAAAAAGTAGCATCACTAAGTCTCCAGTCGGTACCAAGTCATTCATATAAACATTGTGGAGTATCACAGTGGGTGGCAAATTTGACAAGCCTGATGAACTGACAAGCCTGATGAACCCCCCCCCCCCCCCCTCCCGAAAGACCTGAAGGACCAGCAGTGCTGTATTTGGACTAGAGCTGGGAACATAACATGAAAGGAACTCATGCAACCCTTCTGAAATTATTCAGAGAAACACATCTGAATGATGCAGTTTATCTAAGAGCATTTTTAAAAATATATTTATGTTTTTTGGAGCTGTGCATTACGCCAAATGATTGTGGCTGTCTATCAACGTTATTTAGTGGAATTTATGTGCTCTGACCTTGTTTGATAAGCGTCTGTCTGTTCTGCTTGTTTTCAACGCAAGCTTGTATGAACAGACACGTGACTGTAGCTCCTTTGCCACTGAGGACGTCGTTTGACGTTGTTTTGGCTTTGATTTCACCAGTAAGGTACATTTTATCTTTGCCCAAAAATCACTGGTTTGTGCAAATTGTTCAATAAATAATTTTCACTCATTGTGTCAGGAGTAGGATGAGGTCTTGTTTGCTATAAGAACCTGACATATCGCCTGGTTGAATCTTTCTGTATCCTGTGTGTACGCTTCATCTGTAAAAAGCGCTATACAAATAAAATGGAATTGAATTAAATTTGGGTGTGTTGTGGTGGGAATGTAGTTAACGTCCATGGAGCCGCACTCTGGCAGAACTATAAATCCCAGCCTCCATCTCTATCTGTCGAATCAGAGAAAACCGTTTTGTTTTGGTCTTGTGTGAGTGGTCAATTCCAACAACACCCACAACACGCCCACATTTAAAAAATGCATTGAATCAGTAAATTGCTTCAAATGCAGTTGTGGTGTTGCGTTAAGTATGGTGATAGAAGGAAGAACATTTGCAAAACTGGCACATCATTAACTGAATTAGATTAGATCACAGAACACACGGTGATGTTACAATAATCATAACAGCCAGATCGTTGTATACTAGCAATGGACAAATCTGGATAATTTCGCTTTAAACGTGCTGCCCATCCAGTCAGGTACACCCATCTGTGACAGATCGACAAATTTTAGCTCGCTGGTTATGAGACCATGTTGACTAACGTTACGTTACTTATTTGATCGAATTCCTTCGTCTCGTGTAGCGCTAGCTCGGTAATGTTGGCTAAGCTCACTAGCAAATAATATTGTTAGATACGATCGATGTTCAGACTTAAATGTAACGTTAACGTAACAACATGCGTAGCCTATATAAAACACCTGAGAAAAGTGGAGAAAGTAAGAGCCAACCAAATTCGTAAGCTAATGCACCAGGACAGAAAGTGTTACACTTCGCCCACATCCTTGACGTAGAAGACAGCACTCACTCTTCGTCCCCGACTCCCTGGGCCTGGCTGCTGCATTTTGTATGGGGAATACAAAAAAATCTTACGTAACCAAGGGAACCAGTGTCTCGCGGGACTTTTCATGTGTATTCTCGCGAGAAGTGAACCGCAGCGCCCCCCTCCTCATTCTTATGCGGAGAGGAAAAAGGAGGGGAGAAGCCTCCATAGCAAGCTATAGCTGAATTATAAATAATTATTAATATCGCACCAAAAGAATTATTTTAAATACGAAAACGGAAGCTCATTGGAACCAAGATTAAGGACATGAACAACGTCGCATTAACTCGCTGGCTACTCGACACCTATCGGATAGGAGGAGAAATGGAGGGATAATTCCAAAGAAAAGAAAAAGCGGCCTATTTTGTTTCCGATATCCAGGAGCCGCTGCTGCAGACTCGCGGTCGCAGTAAACATCTAGCAGCGTTTCTGTCATTTGCTTTATTTGCTAACTGGTTTATCAAGTCCTTGCGTCGATTTCCTGCTTTGCCTGCGCTCGATCTATCAGCTAGCTAACGTTAGCTGTTTGAAAGTGACGAGGTAGGAGGGGATTGTGTGGAGCGGCCTGTTTTGTTTTTGCAACGACACCGCCATGAGAAACGGCGGACAATAAACATTTTTTCCATCTTAATATTTTTTCGGAGGTCCCTTAATGCTTTGGATCGGAGCAATATCCGGGGGAGGAAGAAGTGGTATTACTTCAGAAGTAAACATTGAAATCAACGAGGAGCAAGAAAACGAGAAGGACTGGGATCTGAGGGCTCGGTTTGAATTGTGGTACAGCCTGCGTACTACCAGCTAGCTAGTAACTGGAAGCCAGCTTTGACTCGACAGTAATAGAGCGCCACTAGCGTTTTGTTGTTGAATTATAGCTCAAAATAAGAGTAGCTGGCGCGGCTATTATGGAAGACAAGTGATCTGTTTTGAGGGGGAAATACAATTGGAATATTTTTTCTCATTGTATGTCATTATTATTTAAAAAAAAAAAAAAAAAATCATATTCAACTTACAGACGTTCATTTCGATGATGATGGTTTGGGCGTATTTCGTGCCATGGAAGAGGGGAAAGCGCTAATGCTAACTGATGATGACACGCTGTTGTTTTGCATTTTGCTCCTAAATACAGACTATTTTATGTGTGTACTGACAGCTTGAGTTAAAAGCATCACATTGCATCCTCCCTTACAGTGGGGATATAACAACGAACCACCCTCAGCTATCTTTTTATCCCCAGAAACTGACACGATTACATTTTATACATCCATGCTCACTGCAAGAGTAGCGAGCTCCTCGTCTTCCTTGGAGACTAGGGTCGACCAAGTATCGAACCAGGTCTATCACATTATCCACATTCGGCCAAATTAAAGGAAATCATCTCCTGGGTCAAACGGCGGATCTGTAGCGTGTCTTCAATTTCTCCAGAACTGGATCTATCTGGTGTGAAGCTGCTGAAATGAACCCGGTGAATGCCACCGCTCTCTACGTGTCAGCTTGTCGTTCGGTGCTGCAGTGTGATCCGCGGGACCCTCAGTCCTTTGCCGAGCTTTGTAAGCTCCTGCCTTTCTTCAGGCAGTCCCTCTCATGCCTCGTTTGCGGTGAGTTTTTTTTCCTTCAAATATTGTGTCGGTGGCTGTGTGTTGCTAGTTTCACGAGGATTAGCTAGTATGCACATTGTGTTAACCAACAATCAAGCAGACCATAATGATCTGGTTGCTTATGATTAATGACGGAATGTAAATAGACTAAAGCTTATTTGGTAGTCATAGTGTCTCTGTCATATTGGCGAAGCTGGGGCAATGGTATGGGTGAATTTGCTGGCTGGAGCATCAATGACGCCACTGTCATACGAAAAACAACCGAAGGACCTGAAATCCGATTGCTAACGTCAACTTAGGTTGGAAAACTCAGTCCAGCTTTATAGCTTTTTCAATAGTTTTTTCGGTTAAAGTTAATTGCCTTCCGTTAGGTCGCTAACATTACCCGCTTAGTTACTCATAGTTGTGACATGGTGCGTTCTAACATTGGTTATGCTAGCTAAATAAAATCGTCGGGAATGAGGTGGACTCCCGTGATATATTGCTGGTTGTGATATCAAGTTAACCAGCGAGTTAATAAACTTGATCGACTGCTAAGAGATATCGCTTTCCTTTGCCAATAAACATATTCATACCATGATTCATACATGGGACGATCCACAGTGAATGTGGTTTTTAAGATAACTAACTAACGTTAGCTAGCAAATTGTTGTCGTATCGGAGTCCCGTTAAGGAAGATGTTTTCCCACCCGAGTTAAGTTTCTGTAGGATGAAGCAACATAGATTCACAGAGGTGACTATTTCGCTTGCAAGTCATATTCACAATACTCATTCATTATTAACAAAAATGCTGCACACATTTTAGCCGATTATATGACTGATACGTTCCCCCAAATGCAAGGTTTAAATACTTAAGTGCATTGCACTCTCACGGAAAAGCCGCTTTTGTGTTCTCTGACGATGTAACATGCATGGCAGCCTTTGGCAGTGTGCGCGCGTATGTGTAACGTGTCTGTGCGGTTTTTATACAGAAGCGTCACAAGCGAGCGAGCAAATCTACCCCCTTTTCCTGGAGTCATGGTTGTGCTTAAGGGCACGTGATGCTCATCCTGAGTGGGCGAATGGGTGTACATATTTAATACATTTAGGGAGAATAATATACATTATTTTTAATGTCCGCAGGGACGGGAGTGGGACTTACGTTAGACTAATTTAATTTAGAAATGCCAACGTACATCGACCATTATCTGTCAAAACCACAGCCAATAATGCCAGTTAGCTAGCAACCATTAACTAACTAACCATTAATTAGGTGTTCGTAGTTCACTATTTTACTGCGTTGTTATCTGGCTACAAGTGCTTTTGAACGATTTCGGTTAGGTATATATATTTTCCATCGCCGTCGAAAATTAGCGTCGTATGCCCACCCGGCGTGCAGCGACAGTGACATTAGCTGGATCGTCTCAGTCATGAGCTTTGCACAAGCGGTTTTTTACTCAGGATCTCCAAGGAAACCAGAGTCACGAGACCGAAGCTCTCCAGTCTGCAGCAAACAAGGGCACGTCAGCCACGTTCCCTACCAACCGGTGTTGCTAAGGAAGCCTGACTGAAGAAAAGGCTTGTTTGGGCGTTAGCTGCTCTTTTTATTTGACCATATGGACACTTTTAATCTGATATACACCCGTGCAGTATTTATAAGTTTCCCTTTGTTGGCTACGTGGTCAGTGGTTGTGCTTCCTTTTGTTTACAATATGCAGCAAAATTGTTGCATTATTCAACATCACTGGAATTAAGTATGCTACGTCTGTGCTAATTTACATATTGTTATTAAATGAGCACAGAATTCTATGTTTATTTTTACCAGAATTCAATTTTTATATTATCGTAGCACATTAACAATGGAGACTTGATTATACTATGTGACCAATTTTAATTTTCTTGTTTTCATTGTTTAGGGAATCTGCTGCAAGATCCAATAGCTCCCACTAACTCCTCTTGCCAGCACTATGTTTGCAAAGCCTGCAAGGGAAAAAAGATGATGATGAAGCCATCGTGCAGCTGGTGTAAGGACTATGAGCAGTTTGAAGAAAATAAGCAGCTCTGCATCCTGGTGGAATGTTACAGGAAGCTCTGTGAGTACATCACCGAGTCCCCCCTGGCCCAGCAGATTGCCAGTGTTGTCGGTGGTTCGGCGGACATTTTGGCAATGCTGAGGGAGGGCCTGTCATTGACTGAGGTGAAGCCCGAGGAGCCCCAAGTCCCCCTGTCGCTCGATATGTCACATTCCCCGTCTCCTTCCACCTCAGAGGAGACCGGCGTGGCCCAGCTGGAGCCCCCCCCTGAGCTACCAGAGGCCCCTCTGACCCCGCCCAGCATCAACGGGCTGCATGACTGCAACGGCCTGACCACGGTTGATGACCTGGCAGCCAGCTTGCCCTCCCCTGGGACAGTGGCGTCTGTAGCCATAGACGTGTGCGGCGCGGTAGCGGTGGTGGAGGAAGAGGAGGAGGAGGAGGGGCTGAAGGCAGAGGGTTTCGCGGGCGAGATTCCGGTCTGCGAGGCAGTGTCGGTGGGTGAACTGTGCACAGATGGTATCCACATATGCAGCTTCAGCGAGGACATTAAGCATGGGGGTGACCCTTTGCTGCTGAGCGTGGAGGAGGTGCTCCGGAGCCTCGAACCCGACCCTGACCCCGACCCCCCGGCTGAGCACCGGCCCGACGTCCTGCCTCCCTCTTCTTTGCAGGCTTCTGGGACCCTCAACGGGCCTTTCCCTGAGGCCCACCGGCAGCCTTCCCTCCCCCTGGACTCTGGGGTCTTCACCCCGTGCCATCCGCAGCCCCCCTCCTCTGGGATTTCCTGCTCCGCTGCCACACCTAGGGCGGCGCGGCCCAACAGGAAACGCTCACGGTCCGAGAGTGACAGCGAGAAGATCCAGCCCTTGCCTATCTCCACCATCATCCGGGGCCCGCCTCTCGCTACGGTGCCCATCGCGGTCAAGCGGGAGCCTAAGGTCCCAGTACAGCCCACGGCGGCGGTTCCCAACGGTGGGGCGCCTAAGGTCACCAAAACCCTGCTGGTGTCCAGCAAGGGCATTAAGAAGACCCCTGACCACGGGGCCAAGAAGGCCTACACTAAGGCCAAGCAGGGGGTCCCCAAGACCAAGGACAAGATCAAAGAGAGGACCCCCAATAATAGCTTGATTCCGGGGAGCCCCACTAAAGTGGTCTACAAGAAGCCCCAGGAGAAGAAGGGCTGTAAGTGCGGCCGGGCCACCCAAAACCCAAGTGTTCTTACGTGCCGCGGCCAGCGGTGCCCGTGCTATTCCAACCGCAAGGCCTGTCTAGACTGCATCTGCCGGGGCTGCCAGAACTCCTACATGGCCAACGGCGAGAAGAAGCTGGAGGCCTTTGCGGTTCCGGAGAAGGCCTTGGAGCAGACCCGGCTCACGCTGGGAATTAACGTCACCAGTATCGCCGTGCGGAATGCGGGCACCAGCGGCAGTGTACTCAACGTCACGGCCGGTTCCCCTGTCACCTCGTTCCTGGCCGCCAGCCCTCATGATGACAAGAGCTTCGACGAAACTCTTGACATGAGGTTTGACTGCTGAGCCGTGTGTACGTGACAATATCGCCCTCCCCTTTTCCCCCTACCACCAACATACGTTTTGTGTGAGGTCGGATAGGGGAGGGGGAAGAGGTGGAGTCAAACAGGAGTAGGGGGGGGGGGGGGGGGCAACAATATGGCAGCTACTGTGGTTCTGTTCCAGTTCAGATTAGTAGTAAATTAGTAAATTGCCAAAGCTCATGCCTATGAATCACTTGTATTGTGCATTCTGTCTTAGACACTGCTGCGGGTTTGAAAGGGGGAGGAATGTTGCTGTAAGTTTGTTTTGTTTTTTGTTTTTTTTAAATACTACAAGTGGTTTATGCTTCATGATCTTTGGCAAGAAAAACTCGACCTCGTTGTTGTGGGTCATGATATGTGCAGAATCGAATGAACGGTTCAGGTTACAAAAAACAAAAAAAAACAAAAAAAATGCAGATGTGTTCAAGAAATGGTACCTGCAATGTCAGTAGAAACTGGTTGTATTTATAATCTTTTTTTCTTTGTTTTTTTTTGTACACAGACTTATCAAATTCCATTTAAAGATACATTTTATGATATATTTTATAAGTTACATTAACAACATTTGCAGTATTTATTGGATGTCATCTAACATAGAGTACTGTCTATAGGGCACCATCAGGATACCATTTCTACAGATGCAAAGAAGAGAGATGCAGTACCTACGGTTTCTGTCTAAATTATGTTGCTGTCCTGTTTGTGCTAGTTTCTGCTGTCTCAGAAAAAAACATTGTATTTTTTCCCGTGGGGCATTTAAAAACCTGTAATATAAATGTAACATATTTCCACAAAAATGAAAAAGAAAACCTTATTATCATTGTTGATTTTATTCTTACTTTGTTCTCTGCATTTTCAGTCTTGAATGTATCGGATGACATGTTTTATGTACTACAGAGCACACATAGCAATGGGGGAGGAGGAGGGGACAAAAAACTCCCAAAGTTTGATCCATTCACAGACACTTTGTTTGATATGCCAGTCAATAAAGCACAGAAATAGTCTGTGGCTTAATTAGAAAGGTGTGCGCTGGCCTTATCTACTCCTTGTGTAGGCAAAGACTCTGGGATTAAGCACTTAATGTGATTAATAGGCCAAATAACAACTGAAGCGACTTGGTAACCACGGCAACAATATTACAGACCATTAAAAATATCGCCTCCTGAGGCCCCTGCACCTACGTCACGTTTCCCGCATGACGCTCGCCCATCCATCGCATCCACAGTTCATTCATACATGGCACAGTGAAATAGAAACCCCCCCCACCCCCAAAACACATTTCCTCAGGTCCCCGAGGGTTGTGAGTGCATAATATTAACAGTTGAATCAGCAGAAAATGGTAGTTAGGGCAGTGTACACATTTTTTAAATCGCACCATTGACAGATACCAATCCTTGTTCTTCTGCTGGTAGTGCCAGGAAGGAAATACTGTATTTCTGCATATTCTTGTAGGATTTTTATTTATTTTAATTTTTTTGCATCGATGCCAGATGTAACCTCTTGGTAGAGGAGCCATTTGATTTGGCGCACACAACAGTACTTCAACCAATGTATATAACTAAAAGAATGTCCAGGTGTCCTTTGCTATGAGCAATTTGTTGGCACCCTTTGGAGATCAGTAGTTTTAACCCAGGGAGTCCTCTCGCATCATGACCACACCTGGACCTCATGGACAGAGGTGTGTTTTAGAGTGTTAGTCATGATTCTTTGGCTGCTGACTGGATGTCCTCTGCCTGGTCCAGTTGCGGTCACAGACTGAAACACGCCCCCTGGTGGCACATCCTGTGAATGTGGTCAGGTAGTGTTTTTGAAGCCATAGGAAAGACAATGTGATTTGTGTCCAGTCTACATACAATTTTCATCTGTTTTGGGTTGTAAGCAGTTTTTGGTGGGCAAAAAATATTTTTGATAACGAGCAAACCGTGGAAAATGCTATGTAGTTTTTGTGTTTTTTTTGTTGTTTTTTTTTACCTTGCACACCTTTTATGTTTTGCCCCACAAATACCTCAGTGACTTTTTGGTTGTAATTTAGACTTTTAAAAAAAGTTTTCATTTGTATTGTGATTCCTGTGTGTTGACCAAAAAGAAACTTTAGAAAAATTCAAAACAATCAAAATGACAGAATCGGTGATTGAAAGACTTTGTTTACTGCTTCACTGTGCTATTATTAGAAAAGTGGTATGAACAAGAGTGGTAAACATTTCAGCAGCTGCAGAGTTGTACTAAAATGGTTGGTGATGCTATTCTTAGGGCACCAAATGACCTAATATCTAAGCAATTATTCACAGTTTAGAACAGGTAATGCCGATAGATAAACTGAAAATGCTATTTTCTTCATTTTTTTTGGGGGGGGGGGGGGGGGGGGGAGGTGAGCGAGCCCTGAATTACAATTGTGATGTTGACAGTTGAAGTTGCTTGAAGAATAAGCTCCCTGTTCTTGCTGGTATATTCACTGCCACAATTTAAAACATGTAATGCAATGATCAATAAATGATAGTTTTCTACTGCTATGTTGTAGCTATATCAAGCAGAGGGGTTCGCCTTTGTCTGGATGAGGTGAGTGGGAACAATCTGGCGAAACACCTACAGAACCCACTCTGATTCTACCGAAGCACTCGTTGTTCAGTTGGTTGGCTTGATTTTGAAGCAGGGGTCCCCACCTTGTGCCAATAGGTTCTGTTGGTTTTTGTTTTCTCCTTCACAGCAACAACCCATTTTGATGACATAAGCCATGTGATGTGAGTTCATTGTGGTCAACTACTTTCCATTGATCTGTTAAGTGCTGGGATACAGCAAAAAACAAGCAAAACCCTAGCCAGGATTAGTATCTGTCACCCTTGCTCCAGCTTTAGGCACAGTATATTCATTAAATATAGGCTACTTGTGTATGTCCCATGGAATTCAACAGCGCCCAGGCAGGTGACGAACATCTGACGTGGTAGGCTACTGCGTATTTCCTAATTTTTAGTTGATGCAGGTCGTCATTTTACACGTGTAAAGTTATCACGTAAGGAACATGGATCATGCTTTCTACAGGAAGTGATGAGAGGATTAACCACAAGAAACGGATTCAACGGAATAGCTTATCACGCTTTACAAGCGATATTGGTACACTTCGTATATGTGTGCCTTACTAAAAACGCAATCACGATTTTATTTATAGGCTATATCGATTTTAAAATATGCGTATGGTGTGACAATAAAGCATGTTTCCAAACTATAGCTACTCCATATTTAGACTTGTGTCACGTTTTACCATTTGCCGTTTTCCAGGACTTTAGGCTTTGAAACCTGCTTTCCGACCAACCCTTTGCTCTATAGCAAACATATTTCCAAGTTACAGTAGGTAATATAGCATACGTATCCACTCTGTTACAATTTATTTGAGGAAGGCCTATTCAGGTAATTCCGCAAGACGCATTTGATAGACCAACGGGGAGTTCTCGAATATTTCTAAATGTGTCGTTATTTCTGTGAATGAAATTGCTTGGATTAATCAAAACCTAGCCTACTAAGAATAAAACTGTTCTGCTACCGAAAATCACGTTTAACACAATTCATGATTTGCACATGAAACGAATTGGATGTGTTAAATAAAAGGCATATACCCTAGCCAATATGCCATGCAGTCTAACATTATTAACCATCCCCTTAGAGATTGAATGACTTACTATATCTTGTGCCCGAGTAGCCACGTGGTAGTTTTGTGTACAAGCACCACTCATTAACTCGCCTAAATCAAAAAGTTGAATTCAGTTTACTAATGCTTACAAAGAAGATTGATTTCAAACTTCCGTCAGTGATTTTTCACATGAATTGAAATATCTTCAATATCAAAGAGAGGCTCAGCGGAATAGTTGCACTTGCACGATAGACCCAGTTTAAATATCAACTGAAAAACAGCAATGACAAGAGCGTTGTTATTGGATAAGATTTTTGAGACAGTCAAGCGGCAGTGACGATTTAGGCCTGGAGTGGCCTCTCCGTGGCAGTCAGTATCTTCGTTTTACCACTAGATGGGATAAAGTCAACAAAAAAGCAACGTGATTGCTCTGTTAATTTTCGTTTTAAGGGCAGTTATATTGTATTAATATTTGAAATGGGAGGCGGCCGTATCTCCTATGATGCAATTCAAACAGTTCTATCTCTAGATACATGTCAACCCACTGAGATAACACATATGGTTAGATTTTAATAAATATATGTGGGTACTGCAGCCAGGTATTAATCACCTTCACAAAAATTGATTTCAAAAGTGATAAATGGTCAAAACTTGTAGTGTAATGCATCATGATAATGTAAGCTATTTAACAGCTTAGTTCAGTAGTTATAAGCAGGTACGAGTGTTCATTAATCATTATGAATGGCAGAATATAATCCTATCGCCTGAAACTTTTGGGTTGTTTGGCCAACTGCAGTGTAAATGCTAGAACAAATTAGATTTGAAGGACAACCTTTACATGATTTCACCAGTGTGTAAACATTTAACCATCCTGGGGTTCCACCGTGCAAATCAAACCTGATTAAAGGAATTATTTCAATTATTGTAACTCATATATTTCACTGAGAGCTAGTGGAAATGAATACCTGAGTAGACAGTAATGCCTCAGGGCCAGGGCTGGAAATAATAACTGGATTCCTTGCTGAGCTCAAAAAAAGGAGGCTCCTGCGCTGTGCAGATGTTTTTCTCAGCTGATCTGAGATCAGCATCGCAGAAGGGGAGGGTGTGGCTCGGCATAAACTATCTGTTGACCTCAGTGATGCAACTTCACTCTCCCACATCCCAACCCTGGGGAGACCACGGCGACACACCCGGGTGAGTTTGGGCTTGATTTAAGCTTGTTTTTTTCCGCGCTTGACTCAAAAAGACAGCAGACATTACCAAATCCATTCCACAAGCATCTTGCATCACAGTATTACTGAGGAAAAAATATGGTGCACTGGTCAACCCAACTGTAGATTACTCTGAGATGATACCTATTTTAAAAATTAAGGTCTTTGGAGTGGTGCATATATCAAACGCCTTTGTTTTGTGAAAAATGACCAATTGTATATTGTAACAAAGACAACCACTAATAACTGTAGGCTATAACCATTGCACTTTTATTTTTAAAAGAACATAGATTACATGGCATGTAGTCCCTAAAATAAAATCATCGCATCACAGCAATATCATGATTGCCTGAATGTGGTATAAAATCCGTTTTGGTGTTATGATCACTTCACCTCACTTACTGTTGAAGTATTGACCTGTCACGCTGAAAATTAGTCACCACCCATTCCAAACATGTTCATATGCCACTTAAAAAGTGCTTGGGATAGATATACATATTAAACTAAATCCTTAACTCATAATTAGTTGCAATTATATATGGTAACACTGAATACCATCATTCTTCCCAACACATTCATTTGAACACATTAAAGTTAATAAGGTTCAAAATGCAGGTAATGCAGACTAAACATCAAGATAGATTCAACATAGATGTAACTGAGGTGCTGGATTCAGCCCCCGTTTGCCTAAATCTACTTCAACAGAAAATAAACATTTTGACCCCTGCTGCATAGCCAAACAATTGTGAATTATAAACAATTGTAATACAGTTGATGAACCTTTTTTTATTGTGGCACACACACACACTACACCTCATGGATGTGAAGTAGTACATTATACTTTGTGACTGAGTTGATATTATATAGATGGCACATTGTTTAATTCACAAAGTGAATATTCTGAAACATGAACATATATGACAATGAAAACACTCAAGCATCATTCTGAAACCTCTAGAAGTACAGCTGGAAAACAATTCACAAATTATTAACCCTTGTTCTTACTTCATCTCTCTGATTCTGCTCGTTTAGCATTATTTATTTGTGCAGAAGACTCCACATTCGTGCATGTCTTTTGCTGCTGACATTTTACATCTCATCCATTTAGAGCTGAAGGTTCACCGCAGTTCAGGAGAAGCGTGGTGTTGGGGTGGAGAGGAGCCAGAATGTTCAGAAAGGCACAATTTCACAAAAGAAAATATATCAAACAAATCTCAGTCAAACAAATTTCACAGTCTGTGATGTATTTACAAATAAATATATTTAGGCTTGGGTCTACCACTGCAACACCGCAAGCAGGTGTTCTAAACGGAGACAAGTCCTTTGGACTACCACAATGCTGAGCACTGCAAGTTCCTGTTACATTCCTTACCCTCCTGTGTAGAGTGCCACGTGCTTTCATCACATTGCCATGAGGCTGGTGTTTAAAATACATTTTTTGAACTGGGATTGTTTACATAAATTGGAAGAATACTGTATTAAAAGGTATACAACTACAGTTTTGGTTTTATCTTGTTCTGAACATAAGACATTATTGTTCAACATATTAAATCAATAATTAAAATGCTACATTAACATGGTAAAGTCTTTTTTTGATAGGGTCGGTCACTCATAGAATGAGCCAAAAGGCAACATTTTCTGTGATCATTTTAAAAAAAACAAAGCAAAACAAATGAAAAGTTCCTTAAAAGTCATTTGCTGAAAGACACCGGATGTTTGACTTGGAGACAGAAGAAGATTGCTTCCACAACTTTAAGTCTGTCCCAACTATGGAAGAGCTGGTGGACTCCAAACGCTCTACCCTCTGCTTTATCACATCCACCTTACTGTTGGGAGTCATCATAACTGCCCCTTTGACAGTTATCAGGGCCACAAGTCCTACCCCCTCCCAAAATATACATCACTGCCTGGGATAGAGCTTTGGGTCCTTCCACAGCCAAGATGATACATTCCACCACCTCAGGTTGTAATATGCCCCTCTCCTCACCGAAGCAATAAAAAAGAAACCTCATTGGATGACAGAACAAAGTGACTGTGTATGTGGGGGGGGGGGGGGGGCAGCATACATCCCCATGCTCCGGTCCACTCCAATCCCCTTAGACTTAAGGTGTGTCATAGTTCTAGGAATAAAGAAGAACAAGGACGGGCATCGCTGGTGTAGGTGCACCGCTGCCATGACTGCAGTGACCGGCTGGCTCACTGGCTGACCAGGAAGGCACCGAAGAAGCTGGACTTCTCGTCCATGTCCACTGTGGTGGCATTGCTGACTGACACAAACACCCTGTCACCGGCGGCCAGCTGGAAGACCCCCGCCTGGTAGATGGAGTACAGGCCGTACTCGGCACTCCGCGACCAGCAGGTGGTCCTGGCATTCTTCATCAGCAGGATGGGGACGGGATAGGAGCCCACCTTCTTGTAGACGTACTGCAGCATCTGCTTGCCCCTCACGGCGCTCCCCTCCACGTCCAATGCCTCCTCTTTGTCCTCTTCCTCAACCTCCCCCAGGGGCAGGGCGTGCCTGAAGTAGGTCTGGGAGTAGATGTAGTAGAGGCCAGCTTGAGGGACCACCAGCTCTCCGTTGGTCATTTTGACGTTGTGCAGGAAGGCCAGGCCTTTCTCCGACTCCCACGACTGGATCTTCTGGCCCGGAACCCTCTTGCTGGGTGGATCTGCAGCAGCCACAACAGGACTTGAGGTTTTAAATTCTTTCACACTACAAATTCTGTAAGTGGAGCGGGCAACATAAGTCGACAAAAATACCAACGTTCTAAAGTGCCAAGGGCGACTTATGTCGACCAAAACATTTAAACAGTGAAAACTTAAAAATGTAATCAATATGCTTTTACTAGCTAACTAAACCATGGTATGATGCCCAAATGTTATCTGTATGGCTGTATGAATGGGCTTAGCTTATAGCAGAATATTTTTTTACTCTGGACCCGGGAGATGCGTGACCTGTCGAGTGTGATGAATAAATAATCAGCCATCCAATTCAAAGTAATTCCTTGTGTTTGTCTAATTGAACATTGACAAGTTTAAAACACAAGGTACAAACACAACAACATGCCTAAATTCTGCAGATAGTCAGCCCACACATTGTTTTGGACTATTAATGTTGAGTTAAGTCTGAATTAATGTTCTGTAACAAATTTGAAGGATCGCTACAGCTCTAATTTATTCAAATAAATCAAAAACATAGTTTAGTGATAGTCAAGATTTAAATTATCATATCTTGCGTAATATTTGCAGTAGAAAGATAGTATTGGTATCACCAGAAAGCTGAGACTTTTGAAGTATAAAACTCAAACTGTGTTTTTTGTTTTCACTATTACACATTACCAGTGATTAACAAGTAATTATATTCAATAGGTAAAATATTGTGTTGTATTAGAGGTTTGAACATTCACAGGATCAATCTAAAAATGTAAAATGTTGGCAGCCATATTGGTTAGGCACTGCAGGGATTCTGGTGTTCTGGAACACTCATTGAATTGAATGGAGCATTTTCAGAATTCAGAACTGTTAAATAAAATGTGATGTGGGTCATAAAACGAATATTAAATTCACAATGCCTGTGAGAAGACTAGATCTGACAAGCTACGCTCAGCCTGAACAAGCACATTACCAAACAGACCCATCTCGTTTAACTCAGTGTCAAGTTGCCAATAACATGTTGTTTCCATGACCGCATGCTATGCTCAGTCTTAAAAACATCTCTTCTCCGTTTCAAATGGGTGCGATTTCAGATTTTCCAAGAAAGCATTAAATCCAGAACTTCTCAGCCTACCAACGGATTTAACATCTTACACATTTCCTTAATTACCTGAGAGAATGTGTTATCTTTGAATGATCCAAAAAAAATGTACTCAACTTTAAGTTTAGCTATTAGTCTAAGCAAGGGTACTCACATGACAAGATACCATTTCAGTTTAATGCTACAAGTCAATCAACCAACCAGACAATCAATTGACCAACCAATCAATAAAAGTGTAACTGTTTTAAAAAATAAAGTTGGTTCCCAACATAGGGCTGAATATATCTAATTCCCACCCTAATTTTAAATGTCCAATTGACTATTTATAGCCGCATTCATGTACGATCTCCACTGCCAATTAGGGAGAGTAAAGACATACGTGGTTCTCCACCGAAACATGTGGTGTCACCAGCTTTCTTCCCATCACATCGCGTGAGCGATGAAACGTGGACCCATAACTGACGGAACCTTCCCGTACCCTTGGTGATGCAATCACCAATTTCGCATTGCCCTATGGAGCTACCGGCCACGGTCGGCACTGGCATGGTCCTGATTCAATCCAAGACCGTGGGGTGCCTAACCAAATGAGCCACCCAACAAAAAGTACATTTTGAGACACCTTTTTGGTGCTACATTCCACTGAGTATAGGAGGGATGTTTGAAGCAGAGGGCATAAAATATAATGTATCTCTTGCAGGCGCTAACAAGCCACTCCCAGGTTGTGTATGGCATTCACATGCTGAAGCAATAGCGACTCTGGGTCCACAGAGCTAATCGTGTGATAACTCATTACTGTCCACAGGTAGCTGACAGCAGTGAGCCAAGCAGAGAAGGGTGTTTGAGTTCAGTGGCATTTTGAGAAAGCTGAGAATATCTAAATGATGATTAAGCCTAGATTTTCCCTTCCAAATAACTTGTTCTTCCCCAGTGAACTGTGGCTTAATACCTTCCCCTCAAACAGAGTGTTCAGAAAGACCTAACAGCTTTTACCAAAATACCTCTGGACCCAGAATATATCTTGAAGTCCATTTCTGAGGCCATGCCCCTCCTCCTGCACCGTGAACTACCAGTTGCAGAATCTTATAGTGGACAGTGAACTGTGACGTAGAGCATCATATTTGCACTCTAGCAGTGGCGTTGCGCAATATTTCGGGGCTCCCCCGCAGGTCGGACCATGCGGCCCCTCCCCTAAATCAATAATAGAGTGACATGGGATAGACATCGCGGCCACTTAAAGCTTTTTAAAAAATGTTTATTTTTTCAGGCATCATCAGTGACGGCGCCAGGAACTTTTCTCTCCCTGGGCTAAGGGTGGGCTAGGTCAATACATGGGGGTGCTAAGGTTAGCTGTGTTTCCCCCAGGATGGCTTTTGTGTGTGCGCTGGGGGGGCCTGCACAAGTGGCAGAGCATCTATACAACAGTCAGAATTGTACAATTCTGTCAATTGAAATGGCATTACAAATGTCATTTGGCTTCATCAATACGAATACCTAAAAATATCAGACATCAAAGAAAATAAGACACAGGAAAATAATGAAAAAGGACGTGAGAAGAGAGGATAAATTATCAGTGTAACGTTATGTCAGAAAAGATGGCTAAAATGTCGTTGTTTAACCGCTGCTCTGTGGTTGGGACATTTAGGAGTTTCATTATCTAACGAAGATCGCAAACTTTACATATCAGCTAGTTATGCTCCTAGGTGTGCTCCATAAAGCTGCACCGTAACATTTGCGTTGGTTTCTGTATTATCAGAACAGCTTCCACTGTCACCACTCTCCCCTATCTCATTTAGCTTATACATTTAGCTACATGGAAGAAATATGAGATCTTTAACAGTACCTGACCATTTTTTGGAGGCAAGCTCTTCTTATTAGCTGAAGTCGAGATGATGAAGATTGAAAATGATCATTTAGCTAATTTAGGTTAGTTATTCGCTTTCCAAATCTACTCATCTGTGCATGGCCAAGCAGCCAATGTTGTGAGATTAGTCTACCGCCAATCAAAACACTGCAGTTTACACTTGGGAGTTGCTACCTACGGAGGTCCACACACCAGTAGTTGATCATTTGCGAAAACGGATCACATGGAGAGCTTATGCGAACACATTTTCTATTGATTTTAAAATGATAGTAAATTAGTTTTCAAACAATGACGTTTCCATTTAATATTTTTTTGACATGGTGGCGAACTCTGTAGGCCTGATGTATTGTAGGCTATGGGAAACACTGGTTTGCTAACGTTAGAAATCAGTTTACGTTATTTTGTCATTTGCTTGAGCTCCCTACACACACACCCCCCCCACACCCGTAGCCTACGTCATAGCATAGGCTACATATGCTGCGTAGCCAGGGTGAATATCCGAAAGGGATTAGAATTGTTGATTTACTTTTATATATATTTTTTTATTATAATTATAAAAATGTTATTAAAATGCCTGGGGGGGGGGCTAAGCAAATTTGTGACGGGGCTATAGCCAACCCTTGCCCCGGTGTAGCGCCGTCCATGGGCATCATTGACAAATACAAACAAGTGGCTTTGTATTTTTTGTAACATGAAGGTATTGTAGAACATTCGTTATAGCCTATCATTTGAGTTCACACAACGGAACAGTTCACATAACATAACATTCTGTATAAAAGAAAAGTAGCCTACAAAAAACAAACAAACAAAACACATCCTATAGGCTACATAGTAGAGGCTGCAGTCAGGAGACCGGAGTTACAGCTGGTAAGATCTGTCAAATGCAAAAAGTATATAGCCCTGTATTCCTGACTTGGACGAGTACGAGAGTCGGCAGTCATTTTGGTTGCATTACGCTTCAAAACAGGAACGGTTTAGGAAGCAAGCTTTCTACGCTAACTAGCTAAACGTAAAACATGACCGTTGTTAGCTGACAAGCTAGGTAGCTATGTGAAGTTTTTGAACTAGTGTACAGTCCGGTTGTAGCAGTGTTTGAATGACGTTGGTTTATTACTAGTATGCGTACTAGTGGAGCTGTATGTGCGAACGTATTCTCTATGTTAATTTTTACCTGAAAAAAGGAACTGATTAGATTCCAATTCCAATGTAACCTGTAGCCTACTCGTACTGGTTATGGGGTTGCTAGCGGTGGCGGGGTCCGGTGGGGAGCTAGCTGGCTCGGCTGTAGCGGGGCTGGGGGCCTGGCTGGGCTGTCTGTCTGCTGTCTGCCTGGACTCGGAGCTGACCGGGGGGTTGCTAGCGGTGGCCGGGCCGGGTGGGGAGCTTACTGCCGATACATCTGCAGTAACGTTAGAGTCTACCTTTGCTGCCTGCTGGAACAATGATGTTATTTTTGGTAGCTTTGCCCTCTCCTGTTCGGCTTTTGCTCTCATCTTGTTTTTCTGAGCACAGCTTGGGTATTTGCGCTTCATTTTTCATTTTTACCGGCAACGCAACTAATGAACGTTAAATTAGCAATGCTTCCCGCTTTGTTTTGAACGCTGCCCAGCCTGCCAATGAGCATTAGTTATCAGCCGGCTAGCCCTATCGCAGGTGAGCAAATAATTATAATGATACACATGACGGTGTGCCTAGCAACATAGAAGGGAAGGGGCCCCGCCCTCTGCGCCCTGTTCCCGTTACGAAATCTAAGACGATAGCCTACAATGTAAATTTAAAAAATCTAGTGGGGGCGGGGCCTCCTAAGCTCCGGGGCCTCCTAAGCCTCCGCTACGCCACTGCTCTCTAGCATGAATGCGCCGTACCCTCTGCTGATCGCGTTGCTTCTGGAGAGAAAGTGCCAGTGACGTGAGCTGCAATCTCGGGACGAGGTGGTGCCTCTTTGTCCTCCGTTGTCAGGGACGGCAAAACTCGTGACACTTCATCTGCAAAAGAGCGGTGAGGTTGAAGCATGACCACCAAAACCACACAGGGGTGTTTGCTCAGAGCAATTAGGTCGAATGAACATTGATTCAACAGAACTTCTAAATGAAGAAACACACGGGCGAAATCACAGACTGCCCACCCCCATGAATATAACTAATGCCACACTGAGGTAAATTAGGAGATCGTATTTATTCTACTACTTAAATTATGAAAAAAAACAAAACTTTTTAGGATACATATTGTTCTGCCAGGGAAAATTCCTTGGATCTAAACTGCTCTGATCCCAACGCTGTAATTTGTGCAACACATTTTTGAGTGGCTACCTACCTTTGACTGCAGAAGAGATTTCTTTCTCATAGCAGTTTGACATGGTCTGTGTGGAGAGGAAAGGACGCACAGTTCAGTAAAAAAAAAAAAAAGCTAATTTTTCAAGACATGTTGCAGGAACAGGAACTGCTAGTGTTAAGTACATTTTCTCCCCATTTGCCTGTGGCTAGCCCGCCCAGGTGTACAAATACCTCTGCTGAAGAATCTAAAGACACCGAATTCCAGGAAATAAAAGGGTCTATTGTATTCCACTATTGCCTAGTAACCACCACATTCTGCAAGTGAGCACCGTCCGATACCTTTTCGATGAGGAAATGGAGCTGCTTTGTAACTTGCCAGCAGGGGTCGTCTTTTCCCTCGTCTGCATTCAAGTCAAAACCTTTGCTTTTTAGATTCGCGCGCATCAGACACGAAATGCTGCTCTTGGAAAAAGTCTCTTTCATCTGTGAAGTAGAGCAATAAATCTGTGCGTTAGGCAGAACATAAATACAACCACCCCCACCAAAGAACCAAGTGTAGAAAACGATGCATGCGCAATACCCTTACATAATTTTTTTGCTGCTTGGTTAATCATGGTTTGTCACTCTACCAATTAGCACGCTATTGGTAGAGTGACAAACTCGATATTGGAACTACAAGGTGCCCTGAATGTTTAACACTTGAAATAAATGTGCATCTCTTCATTGTTTATGATCAAAAAATGTTCAGAATTTCTGTTTACATCCGACTGTAATATAAAGCTTTATATGCTTGCATAAAAAGCATTGCTGTTCTTTGTATGTTAAAAAAGTATTTTCCTGAATTTACTACTTTAAGGCGAACGCAATCTTTACTGTTCCAAAGCCACACTTTTTAATACGACACAAGGCATAGTCGGGTCTGCAGCTACTGTCTCAAGATCAACTGCAGTTCCTAGACTGATGTAGCTAGCTAATAGTTGCAGTTATCAGGTTGGAATAGTAATTATATGGTGAAAACGTGGATATATTACACCAATAATTACCGAACAATCAACCCAGCATGTAGGCCAAACTGGACCATTACAGAGAAGTCAACAGAAAGGTAGCAATTTTCCTACTGAAATGAAATGCCAAAGTTAGTTCCAACGTACTACTGCAGTCTTTATGCATTTAGACGAACTAATTTAGGCTTATCTTTTAATATCACATTTAGGCTAATATTTTCAAATTTCCTTTGGGGCTTTAAAAGTAAAATCCTTTTTCAAATAAATCTTTTTCGTTCCGCCTTAAATCGTATTCGTTTCTGTTGCTCAACTTGCGCTTCAGGCTCTGTTGTGCGACGCATTGGCTGAAATCCAGTTGAACTAAAAGTAAAGGAGAACTGGGGCGAATGGCGCGCTGTATACAAAATGTTAAGTTATTTTTCGACTCGATTTGGTCTATTATATTATGAGGCTACATTAGCATCATCGATGAAAGCATACAACAGTCTATAATAAAATATGACATCGCTACCTTGGCCACCTGGAACTGTCCAACCCACCATAGCCCAATTACCGTGAAAGTTAGTTTCTCTTCTAGCACAGCTCAACTTTTTGTTCTGCGAAAAAATATTTCTTTCCCCCAAAAAGCAACCCATACACTACATTGTACCTTACCGTTGTCAATACGTTGCTGAAGTAAATGAAAGTTACCGCAACTGCAATTGTTTGCAGGAGGACTGCTGCGAGAAGAATGAGCCCCAAGCATTGCAGTGAATGCGAGCCCGTCATGCTGACTGTTGCACTCCGCAACGTCCCAGACAAAGGCTGCAGCAGAGCGCGTGCAAGTTGCACATATGAAAAACTCGCAGAGGCGGAGCCACGCGGAAGCCAGTACTCAATAAAGTAAAAACAGTACTCAAAGTAGGGCTATAAGGCTGTTGCTTTTTCCGAGAAACCGAGCCGGTTCAGTTTACACTTCATGGCGATCCTGGAAGATAATCTCCTCTCGTGTTAGTAGAAGGTGACACTGACATTCCTCTGTTTCAACTTACTTTGATTTATTAAGTTTTGGAATCCTGGCGATTGGAACTGTACATTTACACACGCAGGCTACAGCACCTGGGAGTAGCCTACTTTCGAAAAGAGTGATGCCACTGTAAAGTAGAAAGCATTGGGAAAATGAAACCAATTAAAAGAATAAATGGAAGAAATTCAATTATCAGAAATATACGGTGTTCAACCTACTGCTACTAGGCTACTACTACTACTACACACTTTTATGCTTGTACTATAGTAGTTATGTGCATAAATTGTAGGTCTCACACTGTTGTAATACTACAATATATAGAATTGCCTAAATGGTATTACAATTGTGGCACAGCAGTGGGGATAAGTGGCTGTTAATGTCATTTTTAATAAACAAAAAAGAACTCACCAACAGTGAAACAAACATTGCAGCACAAAATCAAAACACTTCTCTTGAAGGTTAAATCAAGAATGTCCCCTCTGGCTTGGGCACCAGGCCCTTTTAAAAGACAGGCTGATCAGCCTGATGGCGCCCATCTGCGCTAATTGAGATTGGCCGCAGCTGGTTTCTCTGCCTTGGTGTCATGGGGGTGCCGTCCAGCAGAGGGCGGCATCCCAACTCACTCTCTGGCACCACATAATGTAAATGAATATAATATATATTATACAATTTGACCACACAATCTGCATGCTCGAGGGTTGTTTAGCCTACCTCATCAATCCCTTTATGGCCAGCTCAGCTCTGCCAAGCGTGCGACTGGAGGCCAGAAAAGGAGGTTCAAGGACTACTGCAAGGACATCCTGAAGCACTGCAACATCAACCCTTAAAATCTCAAGCACCTGGCCTCCAACAGGTCCAACTGGGGATCCATCTGCAACAGAGGGGTTCAACGGTTACAGAATGCTAGCCTTCAGTGGAGGACTCAGAGGTGTGCCCAGAGACACCAGCAAGCTACAGCGATTGCAAGACCACTTGTGTCCCACCTGCTCAAAAATGTGCTCCTCCCACATTGGCCTCCACAGCCATCTGTAGTGGCACCAGCACCAGGAGCACTGAACATTCCCCTACTCTTGCTCTCGTTGAGGTATGGGGCAGGAGTCATTGATCCCAATGCGCAGGTAATTTGTGTGTATGTGTGCTAATCTGTGGTCCCCATGCAGGAATAATAAAATACATTTCACAAGAAAAACTATAAGAAAAATAACATGTTATATAAATATGTAGATCTTTATTTGCCCCAAGGGGAATTTGTCCTGCACATACAGAAGGTTGGCAAAAACTAGAAATAGTGTAATCACAAGACATAAACAATGACAAATACAACAGGACATAAAACAGTCATCAGTCCATGCAACTAGCCTCAGTGATATGGTCATACACATCCCTGTATTCAGAGTTTAGAAGGGGGATATTTGTGGGTCTGATGAATGATTTAAGGAGGCAAAGGAGGAGGCAAACATCAATAAATGACATCACATGAGCAGCTATGGTGACAGTAGTGATGTAAGTTGTGTAGTAACAATGATAACTCAACAATGAGATAAGAAGAATGCATTTTTTAGGGGACATGCATGCTGATGTATACCTTCTTCAAGTGATGGAGGAGGTTGCAGTAATAGGATGGGCTTAAACTTGAGCAACTGAACATGGACAGGAAATGGGTTAACAGGTGCAGAAACTAGTCAAACGTTCAAGATACAAATGCATTGGGAATGTTGGGAGATTGCAATTCTAAAATATTCACAACTTTGAATTTGACATCAAGGGCTCTATTTTCAAACCGGCGCAAACCAGCGCAAGGGGACGGTATAGTCAAACGCAAGCTTGTTGACAGCATCAACGTCTTAAAACCGGCGCTATGGCGTTTCTCAGCAATACCGCTAGGATCAACAAATTCTCAACATAACATCCTTTCGCTTGCGCTGCAGTGGGATGGGTGGCGCTGTCTGGGGCGTGTTCTAAAATACTTTTGGCGCAGTGACAATTTGAACCAACGAAAACCCATTGCGTTATGATCAGCTGGAACCACCTCTTAGCGGCAACGCAATAGACTCTGGCAATTTGGCAACTTATTAGTCATGTAGTTCTATGTAGTGTCTATAGGTGATGCCAACATTACACTTCCATTTAATGAACAAATAGCCTATAATTATTATTATTAATTAATTTTAATTTAAACTACTAGAATAAAACAAGACAGCTTACAAGAAACTTGCAATCATGTAGGCCAATAGCCTATAATATATAAATTACACATTGGCACAGTTGAATCATAAGCCTACCACTACACAATACACAGAAAGGATATACTTTCAGCGGGTGTCCTTCCTCAACTATACGGACAATGAATGCAGTAGGAACACATTCCATCAATGTCCAGGTGACATGCGACAAAATTAGCTTGCCCCACCTGCACCAGTGGTCGCGGTCCCCATCACAGCCAGAGCAAAGAGAAATCAACTGGCTGAGCGGTTTAATAGGGCTAGATAAATGGTAAGTATCGGATCAGCTTTTAAAATGAACATTTCAATGCATGTTCCCACGTAGAATCATACACACATCCAAGTTGACGGTCCAGTGCGTTTGGGTTGCTCATTATGAAATTGCATGGAGCGATTGTGTTCCAACTGGCTTTTTTTAAAGCATGAGAACAACAATTTGATTGGCTACCATAGAGACACACCTTGGACATTTAAACCTAGCCTTTTAGCAATACCGCCATAAGGTGCGCCAAGATTGCCGTCATGAAATGACCAAATTTCTCGCCGACACGCCCTCAGAGCGATACCGCCAAGCGCTTACTCTTGCGTTCACCATTACGTTTGGTTTATTAAAATAGAGCCCCAAAAGTCAGATTTAAATTATTTTTTAATTAGATAAATAACACTCATTTATATCTATAGACCTTTGGTAACCAATCAAACCAGGTGTTAGCATAAGATCATTGCTTTTGTCTGTCATTTTCAGAATTCTGCTAAACTGTCCTTGCTCCTGCCTTTATCTCAAACACTGTTGGATTTCCCACGTTGCATTCTTTAGCAGTAGTACTAAGCCTCTTGTGTAATTTTGATATTATTTCCCTTTTCTATCAATGATTAATCAGCCTTAATTGCACCAATTGGTTACCACCCTCTTCACGTTGTTCTCGTTCCTATACCTGATGTAGCAGTCTGACTCAAAGACATGTTTGTACTCTCAAGTTGCACACTACTGTTCACATACACTCCATATCTATGGCACATCCATGTAATAAAATGTGCTTATGTACAGATCATGACCCTTAACTAGAGCCGAAGGGGAGCACATCCCAAAGAGTAGAAGATATTATGTATTGTCAATGACACAGCTGGTTTTGCTTTCTTTATTTGTTGCACGTGTTCTTTGGTCACTGAATTGGTACACTTAGGCAGTAATGAAACGACATTCCACAGTCTGTGATGGTAGGGTTTGCAGTGGTGGTGGGCAAACTCTTTTTCTCTCCATAGCAAAATACAATAATTGGTTCAAATCAGTGAGTTATTGATAACGTATTGTGTTTTCCTGACACAATATTCTCCAATCACTAGTGATAAGAAAACCAGCAGACCCTGTGGCTCTCCAAGACCATGACTATACCACCAGTGTTCCACAGGTTTGGTATGGAACTGTCCCAAAATGGCTCTTACACAAGGCTTGGAAGCTGCCTGTTGACATGCTTTTCTTCATTTTCCCTGTTTATACACATTCAAATGATGTAACGCTGCAGATGGATCTCATTTTATGTGACATTGTGAAGAGGAGTTTGTAGGTTCTCAGATGCATTGCATTGCTCAGAACACAGTGCAGCATGCAATATCTTCACCTGTACTATATCATGAAAAAATGCAGCGACAGCAAGTAAATGTTTGGGACTTATGCAATTATAAGTCAACTATCAACAGCTGACTCTGGAGCAAAAACTGGCATACATTCCAGCCCCAGGAACTTACAGAAACTGAGATTAATGTCATAAAGTTCCTTTTACAGAGTTTCCTTTTTGCCGTGCCAACGGCTTTAGGGTAGTAGTGAGCTCATGCCCGGGGGCCGCGCAGTATGGCCACACGTTTGGGGTTGAACAGAGGTCGAGGAGAGAGGAGTGCAGTGGAGAAGCGCTGCTTCAGCAAATGTGTGACTTTTCTTTTACCTTTTCCTTTTTTTAACATCTGTCCACTGGAACTATTGCTAACTTTCACTAACCCTGCCCTGCGCCAAATCCCCTCATTGTTTCTGCAAGTTTTTATTGTTAATATAACCCCCCAGAGTGCACAGCAAACAATACAACAACTAGGACCGGATAGCCTGGCCCGCTGCAGCAGATTTGCAAATATTTGGCACAAAGTGTGTGTGTGTGTGGGGAGGGAGGAGCTGTAATCTGAGAAAAACAAGATAGCAGACCAATGGGGCAGTCAGAAAATTCTGGATTTTCCCAAAGGCGGAGAGTTTGGTTGGCTTCATTTGTTTTAGCTGACGCCAGGAAGAGGTCGGTTGGAGAGAGAGAGAGGATAGAGAGGCAGGGAGCTCTTAAGGTGGACCTCCAGCGTTTGTGAAAGTGCCCTGTAGATACACCCCTTTTTTGTGAAAAGGTGCGCCTTGTTTTTGGAGGCCGTTGCACCTCAGGGTGCAGAAAGCGGCAGAGTGAACTTGGTAGAGGCACGTAGTGACATATTGGGGGGTGGGGGGGTTTGTACCACCCCCACCCTCCAGAGCATGGCTATATCCATTTTCCTAGGCCTCAACCCCCAGTCTGGCCCCCCACATCCTTAGCATGTCATTGTATGTACTTTAAAAAAAGTAGAGAGCAGGAGAGTGCCTCAGTTAACAGTGCTAACCAAACACAGATACTGCCCTCTATTGTGCTATCCAATATGATATTCACACATTTTAACTTTTTTGGTTTTAGGAAACTTGTTCTAGCCAAACTTTCAGTACCAGTTCACAGGCTGCTCTCTGCACACTGAAAGGGGGGGGGGGGGCAGAGTAGTGTCTCAGCACAGGTGCTCATTCTGCAGTTACAAGGGTCAACTTCAGTTCTTTGCTAGAGGTAAAGTGCTTGTGTCTGTGTCTGTGTGTTTTCTGTGGAATAAATATGAGATGGCAGATAAGGCAGCTGTGAGAGAACCGGAAAGGACAGGACTGTGCTGGGTAAAATTAACTTTGATTGAAAGGAGCCACAACTAAAGGGGGAAAGTCCCCAACACCTCCTCCTTTTATAAATGATGTCTCTACCAACAGAAAATGGAGGAAGCCACATGAGAATTCCATGAGAAACAGTTAAGTGGCTATGCATCTCAGACTAAACAACCAGTGGTTTCATATGGTCTTGAGATAATTGCCTCATGAATTTACACCACCCACACACACACACACACACACACACACACACACACACCTCAATGTCACTGTAAGTGCAGGATCCTAATCACATTATAAAATGCAGTAGGGCAATCTGTATTAAGTCCAAAACATTCGTTTTTTTCCAAAAGTGAACGAAACTCCCAGCTTTCCAGTCAGCCTTTGCTGTTTCGTTTTTAATTTTTGAGGGAAGAGCTGAAAAGATTCCTGAGTAGGCTATTGATGATCTTTGTAGATAAAAATCTTCCAACACAGGATGGTGTGTGAAGAGGTCGTTGTAAATTTGGCAGTCAGCACTTTGGGCGGAAACCAACAAAAAGCCAAACGGTCATCCTTGGGCGGGGGCAGCTGGAACAGTGGGAGCAATGAACAGCAAAATGCTAATAAAAATTAAATCTGCACATGGTAGAAAATTGGGCAAACGATAAGTTAGGTTTCTCCTCCAAATGTCGTTCAGCACCGATTGTTTTTCCCACAGAGGTTGTGTAGCTCCCTGTGGTTTGGATGATCTCTGCTGGAGCTGGACTTGTGGTTAAAATAAACTAACTGTTGACAAGGCCGTATTATAGACCGGGCAACCAGGGCAAATGCCCCGGGACCCATGGACTTAGGGCCCCATGAGGGGCACGAAATTTTCAAAGTACCGCGTTTATGTTCAATGCATTTCACAAAATTATATCAAATCTGCCCAGATGGAAGGACCCCTAGCCACGGTCTCTACTATGAGGGCTCCGAGCCACCGTCTCAATGCTTACTCATTTAATTTCTTAAATGTAGCTTGGGGGGGGGGGGGGGGGGGGGGGTTGCTTGGCCATGCATGTCCCGGGGCCCATGGTTGGTAGATCCAGCCATGGGTGTTGAAGATAATGTCCCATGCTGCAATTCATGAGTCAGCGTCTGTATTTGACACTCATCTGCAATGCAGGCATCACGGAAGAAACAGCTAAGTACAGGTCAACACTGCGGGATATTCCTTTTGTTTTTGCATTAGCTGATTTGTAGTCTACAGTGTGTGCGGTAAGGAAACGATAAACAATGTTACCTTTGGACCAACGGTTGATAACACCGTTGTATGAGGGCACAAGTGGATGGACCCCAGAGTTTTCTTTTCCTAAAAACGTGGCTCTCCCTGCCCTTGGTGCAGCAAGGGCTAAATGAAAATAGGTATGAGGGTGTTTATGAAGCCTGACACCCCCACACAATATGCTTTTAAAGTAAAAAATGCATTTGAAAAGGGGATGGGCGTTTTAATGTATGAAATGCACTGTACAATTTTGTCATGCTGTTCTTACAGTAAAAAGCAGGCAAATAGTTTCTAGCTGGTTACTGTTTTTCAGATAACACCTGGTAACTGAACTAGTGTCTAATAGGTAACCATATTTTATCTTGCAATTCCTGATTGCTAATCAAATGACAGTGAACTGTTCAAAGACAGTTCAGTAACATATTTTTGTGCTTAACAACAAAACAGCGTATTGCAATCCATAAAAATACTGAGATCCTCAGGATCGGTGGCACTGTTCATAAAGGGAACACTTCCATTCTCCAAAAAATTTAATTAATACAATTGTGATGGCATGTGTCAATTTCCATTAATCAACAGAAACGTGGAATCAAATAGTTAATCAATACACCTTTAACAAAAATAACCACCTAGTCATTGTTCCTCCATACAAATCCATACATTTTCTTATCAAAGACACCACTCGTGAGTTAACAGAGCCCTTTCTTGACACTTTTTTTTTCCAATTCTACAGCTCACTCCAACCTTTGCTGTACACTTATGCCACTGTCAGGGTTTATTATGACACACAAAAAAAATCTGCAAAAATAGTACTTTTAATGTCCTTAAAGCTCTTATCCAATAAATTAATAGTCGCATATAAAAATTATTGGGGAGCATTGTTAGAATAGTAGTAGTTCTGTGGTGACCGCCCACTTTTTCCATGTGGAGCATTGCATTGTGGGATTCCCTTCTGGCTGTAAGCTTGCATTTTATCCCCTTGGTGGAAGGGAGGATAAACGAGGGAGCGAGGGAATATAATTACTCCCTCCCCTTTCTTAAATTGGATCCGAATCACACTTGGTGTGGCTGCCATATTTCATCCTGGCATTTTGGGGATTCCCCCCTTGAAGCAAGGGAAAGGAACGACAGAAAGAAAGGATACATTTTGGATATGAATGCAGCCATGGGTTCAAATCCCATCTGGACTATTTTCTTTGTGTAGTAACTGTAGTTCTTGAATGTTTCTTCAAATTCGGGGAGGTCAATTCCGGTCCTGGAGGGCTGGCGTATGCGCAGGTTTTTTGTTTCCACCAATTATCCTGGCTAAATGAGCTAATTGACTGTATACACCAACACTGGTTAACTTGTAGATTAGATCACAGTAAAACGTTTCAAATAGGGACACAAGAACAGTCTTCAGCTGCCATTCTTGCGCTTATCAAGAAATGTCAGATGGCAATATTAGGGCTAATTAAGTCATTAAGGCCAGAAGTTGCATGGCATGAAAACCAGAAAATATACACTTTAATATGATTTGAAAAAACATAAACTGTTTTTGTACTGTTTGCATTGCACTTGCATATGAGTAGAGAGTACTCATTTTACACAATATCTGCCACGGTCCTGTACTGTGAAGAGCTTGCATGGCATTGGGCTGTTGGAAAGTACTAAGAAGTTGTGCAACTACTGCTTTGTTTTAGTAGTGCAGTGCTGTCCTGTAAAAAATGAACAGTATTGAATACAGTACTGCAATATGTATGGATCTCATTGTATACTGTTTAGATCACAGCTTATTACTGAGTAAATGCAAGCAATTCTTTACAGTGCAGGGCGATGCCACCTTGTTTCACTTTCAGCACTGCTGTGTCACCACAGCATAATCGGCAACCTCCAGAGCCACAACAACTAGCTTCGCTAATTTTAAAGGGAATGTGCCTGACGGAACAGCAATAACAGGTTATTCCAGTCCCTGTGGCATGGAACTTTGGTGATTATTATTTATTGTAAATTTGCTTAGTTGACACCCTTATTAAACGGCTTGTACTCTTGCAGTATTTATCCATATACACTGTACATATACTGTAGATATACAGTTAAAGTGGGAAGTTTACATACACTTAGGTTGAAGTCATTAAAACTAATTTTCAACCACTCCACAGATTTCATGTTAGCAAACTATAGTGTTGGCAAGTCAGTTAGGACATATACTTTGTGCATGACACAAGTAATTTTTCCAACAGTCAAACAAAAAGCACAGCTACAAACAATTCATGGCCTTTTGGCAAAACTGAATTTTGCTCCACGTTCCTCTACTGTTGCTTGTGCTAGCCCAGGGGTTAGTGGATCTGCGAAGCAGAAGGTTGCCGTATGATTGCCTGCTGACGCTGGAGGTGTATCTTTGCAAACTAATCTCATTCCTTGGCCTCACTGTGGTCAGACATCAACCTATTGCATGATACCATGTTTATAATATGGCTGACAAACTTTAAAAGCAACAGTTTTGTATCAAAGCTGACCCTCTCAGTCCCATTTTCCTTTAAATGGAACTCAATACATTATTTTATGAGGGGGGTGGGGTTGGCTTTGAAAGTGGAGAAAGCAACCTGGTCTTGTGCCCTTTGCATCAATAGGCTGATTCTGATCACAGTCAGGCCAAAGGCATGGGACTAGGCTGACCTTTGAGCACAGCAATAAACCTGAATAGCTTAGCCAGACATCCAGCTGTATAACTGGATAATGAATGTACAATGTCAGCATTGGAAGTGTAGTTGCAGACTGTTAATCCTATAATTTAGGTGAGTGACCTGAAAATTCAGGTCTGGTAAGGAGGGATGAACAAAGATAGCACCTGTGTAGTCGTCTGACAATTGCAGTATTCCACCAGAGCACGCAGTGTGTTTCAGAATGGCTGTTTCTGATGCGTACCCAAGTTATAGCCTGTCAACAATCAAGAACGACTATGGTTCAAGTTCAAGTCCAGTGCACTGCCACTGAACACTTGGAAGGTAGCTCACCGTAATTGCTTCAGTAAATATATGATGGTAGCTGGTATATATAAGCTTTTTTATGTATGTTTTTTGGGACTTTATGTATTACAACATGTATGAACAGTTTAAAACCAATTGAATTTTTCCAAAACTCACTCGGCCCACTTTTACTAATTTTGAAAAAATAATTTATTTTAAATTGGTGGAGTTTTTTGCATGAAAAATCACATTTTTATACTTAATATACACACTTTTATACTAAAAAGAAGTAAAAAGTAAAAGTGCAAATAACCATTTATCAGAAATATTATATCCACCTTGAAAAACATGATTTATCAAAACTGGACTGAGGTTTGGAAAAACACTCTTCAATTAGTAAACAGCACATTTTTTAATGGATCATAGGGAGATTTTCATTTGCCATTTTAGAAAGGTCTGGTGAACCAATCAAAACGATTCAGTAAAAAAAAAAAATGCTGGAAAACCTGTTTGTCTTTGATTTTAAAAAAGTAGTTCAATCCACCTACACGTGACAATAGTCTTGTCTGAACAGTAACCTGTCATGTCGTTGACTGGAGTGAAAATAAAAAACTGCCTCGAGTCAGCTCGAGGGAGCCGACTTGTGTTTGAATTCTGTAATGCAGACCATCCGAGAAGTTCCGAGTGTCAACAAAAGTCAGCTGCAAGGAATTGAAGAGTGTTTTTCCAAACCTCACTAAGTCCAGTTTTGATAAAACCATATTTTTCAAGGTGAGTATATTTCTTCTGATAAATTTGCAGTTTTACTTCTACACTATTATTCATAGGGATTTAAGAAAAAAATTTGATTTTTCTAAATTGGTAAGAGTGGGCTGAGTGAGTTTTATAAAAACTCTCTTCAATTGGGAAAGCACTATAAATGACCTGGAGGCAATGTTAACTGTAAACGTTAAATGTTTATTATGAAGAAAAATACGAGCTGTTTTTCGATGGCGATAACGACAATAACAATGACAATCAGACAAGCATGTAAATAAATAACTAATTTAGTAACACTAAATAACTGTAACTTTAAATTTACAGTCATATTGCCAACAATATGACAAGACAGAATGTTACAGTTTTCACTTTACCTGTGTTTTCGGCGCAAACCACCCCCATAATAAACAATCAAACCAAAAGTAATTAACCAAAATGAATTCATATTTGGTCTACACTGGTCTCCTCCGTGCAAATGGTACATCTGTTGCTTTAAAATAAAGCAGCTAACAAGCAACATTCCAGGTCTGCATCAGTATGTATATTATTTTTTACATTTTACAAAACAAGTCAAATCAAGTAAAATGTAAAAATGAACACAAAAATTCTAAATTTCTGATTTTTCTGAGAGTGAAAAAAATTTAAATAAGAAAATTGAAACCAAATTAACATTATTTTTCAATTTCCTTGGATGGGGCTGAAAATGTATCACATGAACCAATGACAACCACTATCAATGAAGGAATTGTACTCAGTTTTAGTCAGCTGATTCAGTCTATGTTTGTAACCTGTCTTCCTGTCATATTTCCGTCAATGAGAATTATGAGATAAAAATGTAGTTATTTTTCTTGTTACCTATTTCATTATGCCACCAAAAAAACAGCTCATCATTTGGTATTTTTATCATACTAGTAGTTGCCAAAATTAACATTGGAGGTCACTTCATAGTGGCAAGAAAAACACATTTTGCGAACAGCTTTCTAAATGAATGTAGCACCCCAGACGACCCAGCAGTACAAAACAAAAATACAAATGCTGGGCTGTGCATCAGATACTTTTCCACATAAGCAAACAGTAGAACAATAAACCTCAATTTCACATGGAAATCAGATTTTATGGGACTTTAAGCAACAACATAAGATAAACCAGGTTTAGTTCCGTTTGTTTAAAACAATATTTTTTCTCACGTTAATATTTACAGCAATCCCAAACTGCAGGCTATTTGAGAAACACACACATCTGTCTCTCTCTTTATCTCTCTTGAGTCTTCCCCCCTTTCTCTCTCTCTCACACACACAACACACTATTTGTGAAGTGCAATCTGCTGAGCAATCTTGTAGAGCACATATACACATAGGCACTGAAGCAGGGCACACAGTCTGTGAACCAAAAAAAAAAAAACATTTCAGTGTTTCCCAAGCTGATATAACACTATTATAATCTATTTTACTACATATTTTACCTTAAAAATCATTAAAAAATTTATTGCAAGCAGATGAATCTTTCAACACAGATTATAGTGCTAACACAGACATCATAGGTTATAAATTAGCAAGGAGATAGGAGTAATCGTGACCCTGACATTGACACATGAAAAAGGAATGTACGCCCATTCTAGAATACACACAGTGTACCCCCTTCTGTCTACCCACCCATCTATCAAGGTAAACAGATATACAGTACATGCACCTATATATGAATAAGTGCAAGAAATATTTTTATGATAATTCTGAAATACATTTTCAGAATGCGTTTGCCCCCTATATAGTCCAGGGCACATTCACAGCTAGTGCAGCTACAGTGCCTTCCCCAGGAAACTGCAGAGGAATGGGCTGTTACCGATATGTGCCAGTGCCAAAGGTCCTGTATACAGCTAAAAACGCTGCCTTATTACACATTCCACAGTGCTTATCTGTGCCCAGTAGATTCTTATACCACCAGATATACATTCATGTGCCCTTCTTATCAACGCAAAGCAATACAAATGGAAATAAAATACATTTCTTAAATGAAAACATTTTCTTGCACAAGAAGCCATGTTGGTCCAAGGTTTTGCGAAACGGACCCTCAGCAGGTAACTTCCATAGTGTACAACACAGCTTCTCAGCTTTCAATTGTCACAACTAAAAACCCTAACACATTATTTGCACTAAGTACAATTTGCTACTTAAAAACGTGAATAATATGCGCTAAAAGAGGGGAGAGATTAAAAAGCAGAGGGTTTCAATAAGAAAATGCGTACCAAATTATTTTAGAGTGCAAAATCTTAACTGTAAATTGTTCATGGAGAACAAAAGCCTTTCTGTTTTCATATGGCATCCCATGTGCATTACCCTTCAGCAGTTCTGTGGAATGCTCTCCAGTGCCATCATTAAAAAAAAGCCCCATGCAACTGGGACATTTGGTTGTTTTTTTTTCTTGACATGCTTCCCATTAAAAAAAAATTATAAGGATTAGGCCTATATGAGTCCCTCCTGAAAGGGGATTATTAAAATCAGCCTTTCTACTAAAAAATAAGTTAAAATTGTCTTCCCGTAAAATGAAAAAAACATTGTCAAAGAGTAATGTCTTGCATAGCCTCACAAACACATTCCTTTTAGTTCTCAAATTGTCTGCTCTCTGGAATGTTCTATAATATGTTACTTTCAAGTAATGAAGGTTCATATCCTTAAACCCGGGTTCTGACAATTCTCTCTGAGGGATAATAAGCCATCATATAGTACTTAATGGCTCACACAGCTATGTTGTGTACATAAGTACATAAGATTGCACTCTTAGAAATGTCAGAGGAATTATGGTGGTGGCATATCTACTGAAAATCCCCAAAGGTTTGATGATATCCCTTATGCCCCCCAAGCCATGTTTTTTTTTTTTCCAGTTGAGTCAAACGATACTGAATACTTTAAGATACATGCAGCCTTAGTTTTCCTCTGATGATTGTGTTAAACACATTGTAATGTGCAAAGAGTCACTCCTGAATTGAAGCCCCCCCCCCCCAACACACACACACACACACACACACACACACACACACTAACTCAGAGGACATCACCATCCATAGGCCCATTGCATTGGCATGTTGCATTTCACAAAATCAAAAAAGTTCCGCACAAGTCCCAACACACAGGTCTTTACAGCGTAAGCGTCTAACACAAGAGACATAGAGCGATGACGAGGGGAGAGGGGAAAAGGCTACAGGTTCCAGTCCAGCCAGCGGATGTAGTTCTCCGCCGTCCGCTGGCCCACCGAGAAGTAGGTAGGCCAGAAGGCGAAGATCATGCAGCCATGGAAACCGTCCTCGTAGTGGTCGTTGGTGACAGCCACGCCTGCCTCTTGCAGACGACGGCTATACATCAGCCCGTCGTCCCGCAGAACGTCATGCTCGCAGGTCAGGATGTATGCCTGCGGGGTCCTCCTTAGAACATCCCGCTCTGCCAGCAGGGGCGCGGCCCGCACGTCCAGTAGCGCCGGCACCTCCTCGATGATCCGGGCCGTCCCGTGGGCCTGCATCACCGGCTTGTAGTGCCTCTTCATGGCGGGCGGGAGCAGCAGTGCCCAGTTGAGTTTGGCGCGGCCCAGCGTGGCCTGGTTTTGGTCCAGGGCAGAGTGGTTGTTAGCCAGCATGGCCTGGACGAAGCTGGGGTCCCCATCCAGGTACTCCAACCAGAACCTAGCCATGAGGGGACGGTACAGGATGGGTATGTCTCGGTTCTGCTGGTACGAGGGTGTGTTGAAGTCCAAAGCCTGTAGCACAGGGTAGATCAGGGCCTGGAGCTTGAATTTGATGGAGATGGTGTTATCCATGGCGATCTGTGCGACAGGGGGTAGAAGGTAGAAACAGGATTCATCCATATTATAAATATTAAAATGCCAGATGCATTGAATATTGTTAGCATTCATTATAGAATGTACATATACAACCATCCAAAATGCAAATTTTTGTTCTTTTTTTTTTTGTTCATCCAAAATTTTCCATACTCAAAAGTTCAGTTCCAAATTCCTGCTGTGTTCCGTGTGACTTTGGAGGTACACATCCAAGAAAACATATAAATTTTGGGAACCTTTGCCTAGACTTTCCAGGAATTCCACCATGGCACTAACACAAGGGGGGGGGGGGTCCTACCTCCTGGGCCACAGCTGCTGCCAGGTTCCCCCCAGCACTATCTCCTGAAACTGCGACCCGGTCTGGGTCCACAGAGAACCGGGCCAGAACCTCAGGAGTCAGAAAGTACCTGGAGGCCTGGAGAGCGTCATCGTACTGCTTGGGAAAATGCACGTCCGGGGCCAGCCGGTAACTGAAAATTAATATTTGAAAAAATAACCCGTTAAAGGAATCAGATCCCTCTGGTCAGAATAAACTCATTATAATTAATTAAAAGCTGTCTTAAAAAACATCTTTGGGATAAGTCACACTTACTCCACAGACACAACGATGGCATTCATCTCCTCTGCCATTTTCCTGCAGAGGAAGTCATAGGACCGCATCCCTATATGCACAGACAAACAGTCAGACCCTGTTAAATGGCCAACGGTAATGTTACATTTAAATACCCCATGGCTACCACATGCAATCCCTTACAGGAAACACAGCTACCATTTTTCGTCACACACTCTGTTACACACAGTGTGGGGTCTGGTTCTGCACTCTACTGTTATGTTTACAGAACCAGAACACTCTCTCTCACACACACACACACACACACACACACACACACACACACACACACACACATATTCATTCACATAGACACACACAATGTCTCATGGATACATTCATACACTCACTCACGTGCACACTTGCATGCACACACATTCACCAACACATACACACACACTTAATTCCACTTACTGGCACTCCCCAGGGCCCAGCCCCCACCGTGGAGGTAGACCACGCCCCTCTTCAGCTGGCCCTCCTCCCCTCGAGTGGACTCAAACAGTCGCACCTGCACACCGCTAAAATACGTGTCCTGCACCCGCACGCCCTCGCTCGACTCTGGGTCCTGCATCTCAAAGTGGTTTACTGCAAAGTTCAGCACGTGGATGTGGTGACTGAGGCCTAAGTCATGGACTAGATTCCCCTGTGTGGTGAACAGAAGAGAGGAAGAGAAAAAAGGGAGGAGAGGGCAGGAGACAAAAGAAGTAGGGAGGGGAAGAGGAAATGAGGTGGGAGTAGAAAAGAGGAGAGGCACATGGTCACCATCTATCAGTAACACAAATACCCACGGCTCCTACTGGAATCCATGTGGTGGGGTAGAAGATAAAGAAGCAGACTGAGTTCAGGGATGGTCATTGGTATGAGTCCCCTTGGGGCACTGCAATGAACCCTTTTACTGGGGATTTTGGAGATACAAGTTCTGGCAGGACTAGAATCTGTTATAAAGTTCACCCCTTGTGAAGGAATATGAGTATGACCCCTTAGCTGGAGACTTTAACTGGGTCTTTAGCTCAGTGGGCTAATTGTATCTCATGTTGCGTGGAGTGGCTGTGGTTTGAAACTTGCAGCAGACCAACTAGCAAACCAACTCCTGTAACAGCTGCAGCCTCATGTGGGTTTACTGGCAGTTAAAGATAATATGTGTCATATATAAGGTTGTCTGCTGGAAGGCCTTGGGTCTGCTTCCTGTCTCCTCAATACGGTTAGCAGACGTACGCATGTGCTGCATTGGTTCCCTTTTTCAACAGATCTGATCTTGTGATACACTGTGTGAAATTAGGCAAAAGTTCATGTCTGGAAGGAAATAAAATGCAATATGCTAATCTCTCATCCATAGGGTGTGCAGGGGCAGATAAATTCTGAATACAGGGGACAAGAACGCCTCCAGCTCCACCCCCACCCCCCATGAAGGTCATGTCACTTCCCAAAAAAAGAGGCATTCACAGTGGATTATATTGATATTTTATTATTTGAAAATTCAACCAGGAGAGCACTTGAATCAGTCAGTAAACTACAATAACAAATACGCTGCTTAATTTATGATTTACTTTACTTGCCTGAAAGTGAGTACTAACACAGATCTCGTCTGTGTCATAGTCATAATTTAAACAACAAGAACTTGGTTTTCATCGTGTGAGGAAAAAGTGGAACATGATAATGTGAACATTTGATCTTGGGAGCTGGAAAACATTCATTCCACTATCAAATTTAGTAAAATGCCAAGCTCTAAAATTCACTCACTTGGAGCCACATCCAGTTCGTAGGCTAGTCTACCCTTTAGTCACGGACCTGTCCTAGCTTTAAAAAGGAAACTGTGTTTAACCGGGCTTAATATGTTATTAGTGAACGGTGCCTATGAATGGCGAATAAACGTTATGGCTACAGGTAATAGGCGTAACAACTAAAACAACAACTAAAAACCCAGGCTAAACAACCGCAAAATAAATAAAGAAGGGAACGGGTTTGACAGGAATTCGGAAGCATAATATTAGGCACTCTCTGTGACGAATAGCCTACAATTGTTTGGAGAAACGCTGCGAGGGTGAGGCTAGGGAAACGGGTGAAAGTTTACGACAGGTTATAAAAAAAATCAGTTACATGCGTAACAGCGAAAACATCTGAAAACAGATTTGATTACAACCTGAGAAATTGTAATTAGTTTCCATTGACATTGCTGATAATTTATCTTCAATCAAATCTGAAATAACTGAAAGCAAAGATAGGCGGCGGGAAACTTACCTGTATTTGCCTATCTGTGTCTAATAACAGTCGTATTGTGCATTTAATAACACTTTTATATATAAATGCATATTTTATATCTGTTATGAAATATTGTTACGAGTCTATACGTTAGTTAGGCTAGCTTACGGTCATGTCAACGACAGGCATTTTATTCTAGGCTATTTGAAAAAATAATAATATTCGTGCATTGCGTGGATGTGCACTGGATGACGTTTAACGCTCGACGCATTAATGCTACCGATAAATAAAACTATAGCTACAATAAATGGCCACATTATTAGCTTGTCACAATTCGAGGAATCCAAACTCCCAGCTTGTCCATACGGTGATTTTTTTTTAATTAATAAAAAGGCAACAAAATTATACAACGCAGTTATGACACAAAACATTAAATTATTTCTAAGGTTCTGCATTGTATTCTTACCAATCGTATGGCACTTCGAAACGTTGCGTCTAGAAGCATCAGTTTCCATGGTTCTGAAATTGTACTCGGCAGTGGGATGTAAATATAGTAAGCGGCAGCTGTCAATAAGCACGTAATAGCAAAAACCCGCTTCATTGCCACGGTGTGCAGTCAACGGTCAATAATTCGACAGAATGGCAAAACCTATTCAGAGGAAGTCTTTCGCTGCACCACTGTGAAACAAGCCACAGGAAGCCGTACACCAGCCTTCAGCGACTTCAAAATAAAAGTACCTTGTCGCCAATAAATTCTTAAAGGCAGAGTTCCCTTTCTGGGGTTTAAATATGGACACTATCGTTCAAAAGTTTGGAATCACGTTTGGAAAAATGTTTGGAGACATTTTTTATGTTTTTGAAAGAAATTGATAACTTTTTCACCAAGGTAGCATTACATTGATCAAAAAATACAGTCAATACATTGATGTCACGTCCTGTGCCTCTACGTCTTAGTCTGTTCCTGGCTTTTCCGTTTATATGTATTTTCAGTATTTGTAGTCCATTCCATGTTTTCCCTTTCTCCCCATTTTGTGTCTCTGCTTCCCGCACCTGATATGTGTTTCCTCATTATGTTTTGTCTCACCTGTTCCTCGTTGTCTCTCTTCGTTAGTCTGGCATATAGTCTCCCGTTTCTTTGTTCTGTGCCAGATCGTCTTGTGCCCTGCATTCGTGCTTGTCTCAGTCTTTCCAATGTTTTTGATTCCTGCCTGCTCCCTAACTGCTCCTCGTTCCTGTCTCCAGTCCTGTGTACCCATCCAGTTGTGCTGCCTGTTCCTTCCTGTCCAGCCCTGCTCCAGTCCTCCTGCCCGCCAGCCCTTACCCGTGCTAGCCCTGCTCCTGCCTTCGCCCTCCTATTCCCCAGCTCTGACGGATTCCCCGGTTCTGACCCCTGCCTGTTCCTGGACTTCACTTTTACTTATTCTGCATTGCCCTGTTTGCTGGACATTGACCCCTGCCTGGAACTGACTACGAATCTGCCTTGCCTTTATTGCACTGTTTGCTGGACTTTGACCCTGTTCTGTCGACCACAAATAAAGCCTTATTCTCATTACTATTGGTGTCTGCGAGTGGTTCCGATCGGTTCTCCTAACAGAAAAATCTGGCCACTATGCAATCAACAGATCCACAACGGACTTCCAAGGTTCTCCGTTATCAGAGCACTCAATTGGGGAAGCACGAGACACCACTGCAATCGCTCCAACAAGGCATGCAAACCAACATGGAACTAATGGCGTCTCTGACACTGCTGGCCCAGGATTCTGCATCTTCCGCCCAAGCTGCCGGCTCCGCCATGCACCAGGTCTAGTCCATGGCTGCTCCCCGAGGGATTCCAGAGCCCCATCTGCCTGCACCTTATCGTTACTCTGGGGAGCCTGGTTCCTGTCGCGCCTTCCTCGCTCAGTGTTCGCTGGGCTTCCAGCTTCAGCCCTCCTCATTCCCCTCCGAGCGGTTCAAGGTTGCAGACGTCATCACTCTGCTCTCCGGGAAGGCCCGTGACTGGGGAACAGAATGCTGGGAGTCGGGAGGTTTACACACTGCCACCTATCTGTCCTTTGCCGCGAGATGAAGAAGGTCTTCGACTGGTCCTCAGTCAGTAATTCGGTGGCGCGACGACTCCTACGCCTCCGTCAGGAACAGCAATCCGTCTCAGATTTCTCCATTGAGTACTGGCTCAGAGTTTACTCTCTCCTCATTAGGTTCAATTTGAGATGGGTTTTCGAGTGGAAGAATTCTGAAGATAAAGATGAAGGAAATAGCAGAGTCTTCTATTAAATTTAATCTTTTATTAAACGTTTAAACATTGATTCAATGTGGGAAAACCATAAACCTACGCAGAGGATTCGGAATTCCCTGAACAAAAACAAACATTAGCTTATATAATATCATAACTCCTCCTTTACGTTACTAATACTCCAATAATATGTGGTAACACCCTTTCATAATATCTTATTTTATTCAATAACAAATTAGGCAAAAAATAAATATGTTATATGACCTGTTCTTACCCTATGCGCTTGGGGGCACCCTTGATCTATCAATTAACATTGTTTGTGACCTCTCCTCCTTTAGTTTTAATCAGACCATGAAATTTTCCTTAATTTCCCTTATTTTTTATTCTTCTCCCACCTGTTCGGTCAGCATGATCTATCTTATCAGCTTAGTTATGGAACACAGGAGGAAAACATTCCTGTTTTGACTGGTATGCTAGATGCCCTCGTCCTTGCTGACAGATAACTATCCTGCACCCTCTCACAACCCCCCATCTCAGTAGTTTTCCACTAGATCTTGACTGTATTATTTAATTATTTATAAAGGTTTGCTTATGAGGCTTTCTTGGGCCTACAGAACAGTTTCACAAAACAGCTTACTTCCACAGATGCTGGCAGAGTCTGCAGGATGGAACCAGGAGGCATTATACAACGTTTTTCTGCATGGGCTGTCTGAGAACATCCAGGACGAACTGACTACATGCGACCTGCCCCAAGATTTGGATGGGTTAGTTGACCTCGCCATTTGAGTTGACACACATCTACAAGACCGACGGTCGATGAGAAAGGTCCAGCGCTGAGTTCCTCCATCTCCAGCTGCTCCTCACCATTTCAGCCCTCCAGTTTCTCCTGAACCATCCAACCCACCTGAAACCATGCAAGTGGATCGTGCTCGGCTAATGCCCCAAGAACGTCAGCGGTGCCTCTCCAGCCATCTATGCGTGTACTGTGGGGGCCCGGGTCACTTTATCCACAATTGTCCAGTTAAAGGCAACGCCCGTCCAGTGAAAGAGAAGGCCCTGGCAGCCGTTTCCCTGACCTCCTCCAAATCCCGACCCACTCATCATGCTCTGCTCACCTGGAATGGGACCCAGCTACCTGTTCAAGTCCTTATCGATTCTGGAGCGGACGCTAATTTCATCTGCCCTGCCCTTGTCCATCAGATGGACATTCACACCGCTCCTCAGTCAGTAATTTGGTGGCGTGACGACTCCTACGCCTCCGTCAGGAATAGCGATCCATCTCAGATTTCTCCATTGAGTTTTGGACACTGGCAGAGTGCGGGATGGAACCACGAGGCATTATACAACACTTTTCTGCATGGGCTGTCTGAGAACATCACACTAACACTCTTACTGGGGGGTCCCGGGGGGTCTGGCAGTGATCCAAGAAGTGACCAGCCCTGTGGAGATACTGGTTTCCGGCAATCATCGGGAGGAGATTTCTTTCTTTATCATGGAATCACCCTTCATTCCTGTTGTGTTCGGATCACCATGGCTCGCCAAGCACAATCCCCAAATTGACTGGTCCCGGGCTATTATTACCGGCTGGAGTCCCAAGTGTCACCTCACCTGCCTCGGCTGGCAGTTCGGCTGGCAGTTACGTGAGGGCTCAACCACCTGTGAAGGAATGGGATGTAATTCGCCTGCAAGTTTTGCCGTTCTTTCTGCATCCTCATTGGAGCCACCCCTGGCTTCTCCTTCTGGTTCCTTCTGGAAACAAACAGGCAAACTGAGCACCTAAATCAGGAACTGGTGAAGGGTCTGCGCTGCCTTGCTGAGAGGATTCCCACCACTTGGTCCAGTTGCCTCCCTTGGATAGAATATTCTTACAACTCCCTCCCTGTCTCCTCCATGGGCATGTCCCCTTTCCAGTGCTGTTTGGGGTACCAGCCCCCCCTATTCCCGGATGAGGAGAGGGAGGTTGTCACGGTATAGTGAGAAAGCCACTATGGAGGTTCCAACAACCCTGTCAGGGGCAGATCAGGCTATAGCCCCACAGCACCCAACACTGTCTGCTCATAATGAGGGCATTTGTGCCCTCCAGGGGCAACAGCAGGCCATGTTGACTCAACAGGCCCAGTTGGTTGAGCAGCTACGTGTCCAGGAGGGCTGGTTTCGCGAGTTGGCAGAAAGCCTTCGTCAACTGACGGTCGCGAATGCCCCTAACGTTGCACAAGCACCCGTGCCCCCGAACCCTCCTGCCCCGCCCTCTCCGGACATCGGCAAGGAGCCTAAGCTCCAACTCCCATCACGCTATGACGGGGAGGCAGGGAAATGTCGGGGTTTCTATCACAGTGCACAATCATTTCTCCTCTCACAGCTCTCGGGTCACCTTCATATGCTCTCTTTTAACCGGAACCGCTCTCGCCTGGGTAGATCTGGGCACCCACGTTGTTCTGGGTAGATTTATTTTTGGCTTATTTGCTGGGTTTTTTCCCCCCCGTTTCTTTTGTGTTCTCCTTCCCTAATCGGTGGTTATTTCACACTTTGTGAATAACTTAATGAATCCCCTATCGGTCGCATCTGGTCCTCCGTCCCGACCCCTGTGATAGAGGTGGAGACACCCTCTGCGCAGGCCCTTGTTTCTGTGATCCTGAAAAAATTTAGGCGGTAAAGAATTGGCCTACCCCCTATTCTGTAAAGCAGGTGCAGCGTTTTTTGGGGTTTGCTCATTTTTACCGTCTTTTTATTAGAAATTTCAGCACTATTGCTGCTCCCATTATGGCGCTGACTAAGAAAACGGTGGTTACGCATTTTCAGTGGACATCCAAGGCTGAGGCCGCTTTCACTGAGCTGAAAAAAAGATTCTGCTCTGAGCATATTCTTATCACTCCTAGCCCTTTGCTCCCTTTTGTGGTCGAGGTCTGCGCAGGCCCTTGTTTCTGTGATCCTGAAAAAATGTAGGCGGTAAAGAATTGGCCTACCCCCAGAAAGGAAAATTCCTCCTATGTGTTTCTTCCACCCATGAACTCAGCCAGCTGATTTCACTAATTAGTTCCACATCCTGGCTGAAAAATTGTGCAAATTAGCAAATCCAGGTGATTGGAACTAAATACTGAGGACTTTTTACTTTCTAAACCCGGATTTTATACTTCTGGTTAAGTAGCACTTAAGAGGTGACTGCGCGTTCACGCTTTAAGAACTGTTTTGGGAAACGCGTGTTACAAATGAAAGAACCATTGTAGAATTGCTCGTTGAAATCACACTTAACCCTAAGATTGATTGTTATCAGGAAACACACCCCAGGACGGTTCCTCTTCCACATATGTAGGCAATACTGTAATAGCACGTTTCATTATCAACATCCGTTGTTGCTCACTTCCGTTGTGTTGTGGCTTACTTCCGTTGTGTTGTGGCTTTTCCATTTGTGTTGTGGCTTTTGCAGTTGTGTTTTCCTTTATGCAGTTTGTTCGACACTTCTCGGCCATCGTACAGATCAGTTCTCGTAACACAAACATGCAAATTCACAGCTATAAAACAAAAAAAAAAATGTATACTATACATAATGTGCAAAAAATATATGTTTTTATAAAGTGCATATAATAGGTCTTATTATATTGATCTCAAAAAAAAAACTGTTTGTCCTCAGTTTGAAAAGAGCAGAACTGTTTAAATAATAAATTATAAGTAATAATAATTGAGAAGCTATCCAAATTTGTAGGTTAGCATTTTGCTTCTACCATGTCTATGGACTATTTATCAAAATTTCAAATTCAATTTTATAAAGTCTACAGTCATGAAAGTATAAAAAGCATGCACGTCTCAAGAAGACTGAGAGAAGGAGGGGTCCACTGGATTAAAATTGACTTATGTTTGCGCAAAAAAAGTCTTAATTTTATATGCTAATTTTTAGGGGGTATCCATAACTTTGTAATCGGCTAGTAGTATACCAAAAAGAGTATTTGACAAGCCCATGGCGATAGTAGTCCACCTGTGAAATGTCATTGATTGGTTTGGAAACGGCGGATATATCAAGGTTAAAAAATTACTGTTTTACATTGAAGAGCTGACCAACACAAACATACACTAAGCAGTGTAATATACACTACCATTCAAAAGTTTGGAATCAGTGAGAACTTTTGTTTTTGAAATAAATTGATTATTTTATTCACCAACGTAGCATTAAATTGATCAAAAAAATACAGTCAAGACTATTTCTATTTCATTCTATTTCTACTTCAGGAATTGTAGCCATTTTTACAGTCCCCACATTTTTTGGCACAAATTAATTAACATAAATCAAATAAATAATATTTGATATTTTGGTTGCATATCCTTTGCATGCCTTGACGTCCTGATTGAGAGGGATGCGTGAGGGTAGGACCTGAAATGCACGACTCAGAAACAGTGGTTAGATGATAAAGTCCCGTCGGGGCTTTATTAAAGGAATGTCCAATGAGCGTAGTCCAAAAACAAGCAAAGTTCATACACAGATAATCCAGCCAAAACCAAAGTACAGTACCGAGGGAGAAGGCAGTCTCAGAATCGGTACACCATGCGAAAAGTCCAGTAACCAGAGTAGCTGTCAGCGGGGCAGCAATTACAAGCAATTTGATGCCTGCAGCACGTCCCCAAAAAAGTTCTGACAGGGGCATGTTTACCACTGTGTTACATCACCTTTAACAACACTCAATAATCTTTTGGGAACTTAGGACACTAATTGTTATAGTTTTGAAAGTGGAATTTTTTCCCATTCTTGCTTGATATAAGACTTCAGCTGCTGAACAGTCTGGGGCCTCCGTTGTCGTATTTTGGGCCTCATAATGCACCACACTTTTTCAATGGGAGACAGGTCTGGACTGCAGGCAGGTCTGGACTGCACCCGCACTCTCTGACTACGAAGCCATGCTGTTGTAACACGTGCAGAATGTGGTTTGGCATTGTCTTGCTGAAATAAGCAGGGATGTCCCTGAAAAAAACGTCATCTTGATGGCAGCATATTGCTCCAAAATGCATATGTACCCTTCAGCGTTAATGGTGCCTTCACAGATGTGCAAGTTACCCATGCCATGGGCGATAACACACCCCCATACCATGACAGACGCTGGCTTTTGAACCTTGCATTGGTAACAATCGGGATGGTCCTTTTCCTCTTTGGCCTGGAGAACACGTCGTCCATTATTTCCAAAAACAATTTGAAAGGTGGACTCGTCAGACCACAGCAAATGGTTCCACTTTGCGTCAGTCCATCTCAGATGAGCTTGAGCCCAGAGAAGTCGGCGGCGTTTCTGGATGTTGTTGATACATGGCTTATGCTTTGCGTAGTCTTAACTTGCATTTGTAGATGCAGCGACAAACTGTTTTTACTGACAACGGTTTTCCAAAGTATTCCCGAACCCATGTGGTTATATTCATTACAGAAGCATGTCGGTTTTTAATGCAGTGCTGTCTGAGGGAACGAAGGTGCACGGGCATTCGATCTTGGTTTTCAGCCTTGTCCTTTGCGCATGGACATTTCTCCAGATCCTCTGAATCTTTTAATAATATAATGGACTGTACATGGTGAAATCCCTAAATTCCTTGCAATCATGCGTTGAGAAACATTGTTCCTAAACTGTTGGACTATTCGCTCACATATACTATACTCAGTTTTTCGCAGTGGCGAACCTCAACCCATCCTTGCTCATAAACGCCCAAGCCTTCATGGATGCTCCTTTTATACCCAGTCATGATAGCATCACCTGTTACCTATTCACCTGTTTACCTGTGGAATGTGCCAAACAGGTTTTTTGAACATTCCCCAACCTTCCCAGTCTTATGTTACCCCTGTCCCAACTTTTTTGGAATGTGTTGCAGGCATCAAATTTGGAATTAGTGTATAATATTTACAAATATCAATAAAGTTGATAAGGTAAAACAATAAATATCTTTTCATTGTACTGTTTTCAATGAAATATACACTGCCTGACCAAAAAAAAAGTTGCACACTCTAATATTTCGTTGGCCCGCTTTCAGCTTTGATTACGGCGTGCATTCGTTGTGGCATTGTTTCGACAACCTTATGCAACGTCACAACATTTATTTCCATCCAGAGTTGCATTAATTTTTGGCCGAGATCTTGTATTGACAACGAGAGAGTCGAACCACTCCGTAAAGTCTTCTCCAGCACATCACAAAGACTTTCAATGGGGTTACGGTCAGGACTCTGGTGGCTAACACAATTTGAGCCTGATTAATCTTGGCATTGTCGTCCTGGAATATTCCCATTGATGGGATAACCTGGTCATTCAGTACATTCAGGTACTCAGCTGACTTCATTTTATTGCTGCATAACGTTGCTGAGCCTAGACCTGACCAATTGAAGCAAACCCAGATCATAACACTGCCTCCAGAGGTTTGTATAGTGAGCACTATGCATGACGGGTGCAACGGCAACTTTTTTTTTGGCCAGGCAATGTATGTAAAAGATCATTTACAAATCACTGCTTTCTGCTTTTATTTGCATTTTACATACTGTCCCATCTTTTTTTGGAATTGGGGTTTGTATAATATTTGACAACCTTGAAATGTATTTTCTTGCTTTCGACCTCAAACTCTGAAATAGCCTAGAAAATATGGTAAAGCCAGAAGGTTGTCAGAAACTCTAAATATCTAAAATATCCTTCATTGCACACAAAAACCACTTGACCCAATTGAAAATATTCACAAGAACCCCAGAGAAAAAACTATCCCTTTAACTTGCTATTTGATCTTTCAAAATTAAGTGTGTGTTTTAAGTAGGGTATGTTCCTATTATAGCTACCAAAGTAGAATTAATCGATTTCAGTTTGTGATTAACTCATTAGCCTATTTTAATGCTAGAACATGACATTAATAATAAATACCTAATATATTTGTAATTTTAGGCTATTAAACTACTTACAAAAAATTCAAGATCTGTAAAATTGAACAATTTATTTTATGGATGCTGTATTGCTATATTTGAACTGATGCAGGCTACCATACCATCCTTTAGTGTTTATTTGCATGTTTAATCATTTGCATGCAGGCAGCTTGCTGAGATGACTTTTTCTGTGAAACAACAGAAATCCACATGGTACAAATCTTCTGTAACACCATATTGTTTGAATAGCCTGTATTTTACACAGCTAACAAATAATTATGGCTAACGTTATATCCATAATGTATACAGCATTTATCAGGCTATTGTCAAACAAACCATTCAATCGATTATTTCATGAATTCTCTGTGATGAAGTAGTACACTTCACCTCAATCCGAGAGCTTAATTTTGAAGTTACCAAAACATTGTTGTCCAGGAAGAGGTTTTTTTCTTTTTTGTTCAATCATGGATCAGTAGCACTGAAGTTCTGTGATCACCTGTAATCGATGCAATCGAGTTTGGTGTGGTTGCTTGGGCAATTCAGCTCTTGTTGTACATTTCTTTCATGCCCATTATGTTTTCCTTGTGAGAGCAAACATAACTGCTTGTGATACCAATGGGTTTACTTTACTTTACTGGAATTTAGCAAGCAGAGTGACTTACAATGCAAACACAAGTGCTAAGATCAGGGATCAAAGTGCAACAATTCCCCAGAAGAGAAAAGTATCGCCCCGATAGAAATAAACCCGGTTCATTAATTTGTAAGTAATTTATCAATTTCTATACCCATTATTACCATTCATGTTTAAAGAGGGTTTTCCGCTGGTGGTTGATGTGGTAATGACTGAATTCAGGGTTCCATGTTCTCCCCTTGCAGCAGCAATGGGGTGATCACAGTATCCGTGTACTGAGAATGTGTGGGGAACTAGGGAGAGGTCAAAGGACAGCATGCATAATTTTGGAAAAAGTATTTCAAATCACAGCCAAGCTGAAAAGTAAAAATAGTGTTACACTTTCGTATAATGCCAGGGTCAAATCCCCGGTGATAGGCTATAATCAAGTTTTTTGTCACATTATGTACAGTTGAAGTCGGAAGTTTACATACACTTAGGTTGAAGTCATTAAAACTCATTTTTAACCACTCCACAGATTTCATGTTAGCAAACTATAGTGTTGGCAAGTCAGTTAGGACATCTACTTTGTGTAATCTTTCCAACAATTGTTTACAGACAGATTATTTCACTTTTAATTCACTATATCATAATTCCAGTGGGTCAGAAGTTTACATACACTAAGTTGACTTTTCCTTTAAATTTTTTATATTTGGTCACATAGTCTTTGCATGCCATGACTTCCTGATGTCTGTGACCCAACAACATCAAAAGACTCTTGATATCTTATTTTCTGGTACTCTTACAAGTGATACTATAACGTCTCTGCATTTGAATGGATCTCTATGGGAATTGGGGGGTGGGACTAGATTTAGCTGTAAATTACACTGGAACAGTATGGAAACACATGGTTGGCTAAATGGCTCTAAGTCATCAAGGGTCTGATGTATCAAACAAGCCTTAAATCATCACTCTGCTGCCAGAAATACAGTAGATATGGATGGATAACCTGAAGGGTTTCTTCTCCTGACTTATTTTTCCATAGAGTTCAATAGGAAAAAAACTCTCATCTCATTTGACCACACAGATAATAATTTCGGCTAACTCACTTTTGTAAAGTAAGCTATTGGTCAAGGGGATGGGGAGGTGTGGCACTTTTATCTAATTAGTTAAGTAGGACGCACCAGGCTAATGCAGTGGTGCTATGCAGTGGGAATTGTAGGTTTGATTCCTCAGCCTGTGCCCTGGTAGCAGTGTGGGGCTGACAGACCAGAGCAACACAATTGTCTGCATTCGCAGGGAGTGTGACATTGCTGGGTTACACTCCTTCTCATTGCTCTTTCGTGACATCTACTGCCTATAGAGTTGTGATTGAAATGAGGCAAATTACACTGCTCCAAGCATGTTATGTTGCTTGGCAACAGTTGCAACTTGTGGAGTTAAAAATAGCAACGCCTGCCTTCTGAAGCATTGGAGGAAGCTAGTGGTAACTTTAGCAATCTCAGATTGATGTAGATGTCATGCAATAAGGAGGATACCTACAATGTTGGTAATTTGGAAATTTGCCATGTAGGGAACATTAAAAGGTATGTTAAAATTGCCAAAATATCTTAAAAATGGTTGTGTGTAGCTCCAGAGTACAATACTAACATCACTACGGCTGGGAGTTCAATACCTCGAGAGATCTCATTAATGGATGTATGCAGTGTATCGTCAGTTGCTCTGTATAAAAGTATCAATTAAGTGTAATATACAAACCCCAATTCCAAAAAAATTGGGACAGTATGTAAAATGCACATAAAAGCTGTGGCTCACTTTAAGGGTTGTTTCTCCTGACTCATTTTTCTATTGAACTCCTATTGAAGTCAGGAGAAACAACCCTTCAAGTGATCCATCCATATCTACTGCATATCTGGCAGCAGACGGATGGTTTGAGGCTCGTTTCAGGTTTGAGGCTACTTCAGACCCTTAGCCAAACATGGGTTCCATACTATTCCCGTGTAATTTAAAGCTTAATCTAGTCCCACCCCCGATTCCCATAGAGATCCATTCAAATGCAGAGAGGTTATAGTATCGCTTGTAAGAGTACCTGAAAATAAGAGTCTTTTGATATCCTTTTATACCCAGTCATAATAGCATCACCTGTTTATCTGTGGAATGTTCCAAACAGGTGTTTTTTGAACTTCCCAGTCACAATTAACTATAGCATGGGATGCACTGTTTGTAAAGCTATCAGCTATGGCAGAAAACAAGTAAAACTAGAAAATGTGCTCAGTAGAGTCTGACAACATCCCACAAGGCTATCAAAGACATTAATAAAACTATAAGCAGACATGGCCTAGGAGTTGTTCCTGGTAAAGATTTTGTTAAAGTTGTGTGGTGTCGTGTGAATTTGTTAAGTAGTTATGTGTGTTTTTGTGAATAGCCACACCCACATCCACACCCCCTTTTAGCCAAATAGATGTCAGAATTTCATCGGTTCTTCCTTGACCCATGACATTGACCCATGAAAACCTAGATGCATGAACATTCACAAATACAATCTAAGACATTGTTAAATGCATGAGTCACTCATCCTAACACATTTTAAAATAGTTCTCATATGGCTGAATAATGCCTGATGTTTGAAACTGTTTGAAACAAAGCCACTCTTTAAAACAAAGCCATATTAAAGACAAAGTAAACAAACAATTTACAACAGAAAAGGTTTATTAGGATGCAAAGTCTTATATATATAACCTTTCATGTTCTTCAAAAAAGGGTTCTTCAGATAAAAATGGCTCTTGGCAGAATCTTTTGGAACTCTTTTTGTAAGAGTTGAGGGAGAGCCTTGTGGACATTTTGGAGGCACGCCTGTCGCGAAGGGCCATATCAGCATGAGGTTGTCGAAAGGGTTGGCCCTGAGTACTTTGGTCTTGAGGGAAACTGGCTCTGGGCCAGTACTACTTTCATGTGAGCATACCTTGTGTGCTTTGGTGCAAGGCAGTCATCCACTATACTCCCAAATATGTTTGTGTGTGGGGGGGGGGGGGGGGGGGGGGGGGTATGGCGTGTCCAAGAGACTTACAGCTCAGAACGGAACATAGAGGGACTAGTATGAACCAAATTTGGTATGAACAGGAAGAAATTCCCTTATGGAAATGTAATATACTGCAGTATATTTTAAATATATTGTGAAGATAATTTTGATATATTGGAACACTTTAAGAATCCCTTAAGTCGCATCTGGTCCTTTGAACCATTCGCCTCCCCCTTACAATATTTGATGTGCAACGTCTAGTTTGACAGTTTGATCTGAGTTATACTAAATAATTTGTACAATCCTATGTTAATTTATGCAAATGACGATGGCCACAGCTCCTCCGCCCCCACCCCTCTCCCTCGCTCACCCCACAAAGTATTTTTCAAAATTGTTTCATGGGCGGAGACAGGCTGAAACAGTGGGGTTAGTTACCCTTTAAGCTAAAAGAATGAAAACAGACAGACACTTAGCATATACAACAGCAAATGTTTGGAGGAAGCTTAGAGCATTTTACTTGTCAATAATTCAAAGCGATGATAGTCACTTACGAAATACAGCACACACTGAAGTAGATAAGCACTCTTACTGAAATAATATACCATGTACTGTGAGTTTCATGTTGTTTGAAAAACTGTATATTATTTAGGAAGCTTAATAACAGGGCACAGCATAGGCTACAGTTGTTTCAGTCACACAGACATTAAATAGGTTGAATGACAGGCTTCCTCCCCTTACCATTGCTCATGCTCGTGTAAGTGGTGTGGGCCTTGAAAGTTCTCCAGCCAGGCAAGTCATACAACATGGGACACCCCAACCCCCTGGCAGTCCATTCCAAAATGACGGAGAACTAAAAAGAATGAAAACCACTTCACATGAAAAGATGAGACATTTCTTCAAACTAAGTAGGCTGTGTAACTATTCTGATGCTTAAATGCTTATATTTTCCCAGTTAAGCACCACAAGTCCTACAATTCCTTAGTGTCCAACAACTATCAACAGGGATCCTGCTGTGACAGGTGAAGCAGACATGTGGAGTGAGGAGCCAGTTGATCCTTGACAGGGTCTGTGTTAGACAGTATTTAATTAACAACTGCTTGTTAAATAGCTTACTACAGCAATTTCACATGTGGTACAGTATGAATATGACACAGAAGTAACTGTTATTAGTCACTTTACCACTCTTCCCCCCAATTAAATTGTACTTTAGACAATTTAGTAGCAGTGTGCCTTACTGCATATCTGCATAAGCTAGTGTGCCAGTCACATCTACACCGGTCCTTTCTAATTTCCCATGTGCATTCTGTATAACAAGCTACTTTATTTTCCATAAATTCTGCTGACCACTGGTATTAGTTTCGACAGTCTGACTGATAAACCTACTGACAGTCACTTGAGATTCCCTTTGAAGTGAGGGTTGTGGTTTTGGTCACAGACATATGAAGAATAATGTAGCGGCGACAATACGCCACCGTCTCGTAGGGGTAATTGAAATACTGTCTTACCCTGGATGGTTGGGTAGTGAAAGGATCTTGGTCCACACTCCCAATGCAATTAGTTTCAGTACCTACTTGCGTAAGTACATGGATGCCTACCCTGCTGAATAGAGTGGTGGACTTCAGGAATATGTTTGACATGGTAGCAACCTGAAGTGTAGAGTATATGCTCAGTGTGCTAGTACAAGAGTGAGCATAAACCTTCCCCCCCAGATCTTAGCAGGACAGGTGAAACACCCCTATTCCAAGGTAAGTACTCAAGTCTAAGATAACTGTAAAACCTCAAGGTGGATAATACACTTCAACTCCAAGAGTAATTGAGCTGCTATCATTATTTGTTTATTCTCTCAAATGAATGAACCTTCTTTCCTTTTCTTGCAGTAAATTTCAACAGGCATTTGAGCATTAATATGAATTCAATGTAACAGCAGAGCGTAGTACAATAAGGTACAAATATAAAACAGAATATGATTACAACACAGCAGTTCATTCAAATAGAGGAATCCACCAAACTTACTTATACACTTCAATAAAAGCCTGAAATTATTAGGCCTCAAATTAACTTTCAGGGACTTTCAAATGAAATAATCGGCAGTATCTTGCTTTCCCCAATATGTAAACCAAACAATGTTTTCTCAGTATTTTTTCCCCACATAAACACAGACCAACATTACATTACATTACAGTCATTTAGCAGACGCTTTTATCCAAAGCGACGTACAATAAGTGCATATAGAAACGTCATCGAAATCACTACAGAACAGACAAGACAAAGCACATCCTTCCCATAATGTAGCAGCTATCCCTAGTAATGAACGTTGAATGTAGTTCACAGTAAGCTGTGGGTAAATCAGCTATACTACACTTCTATTCTAGATACCATTATAAACTATAACAAACAGACAGGAAAACACAGGGGACTAGTGCCATGAGGTCCTAGATTAGAATATCAATCAAGGTGGAGTCTGAAGAGGTGTGTCTTCAGGCCACGACAGAATGCAGGCAGGGTTAGATTAGAACATAGGAGAATGGGAAGTTCATTCCACCACTGAGGAGCCAGGGTGGAAAAGCTCCGCAGCTGGGACGAGCGACAACCGTTGACACAGAGGGGGGGAAGTGCGAGTCGACCTGCTGTAGAAGAGTGAAGTGGTCAAGCAGGAACATAGTTCTGGATTAAGTCCTGCAGGTAGGCGGGGCCTCTCCTATTGGCTGCAGTGTAGGCCAGGGTCAGAACTTTGAACCTGATCCTGGCTGCAACTGGCAGCCAGTGGAGTGACCTCAGCAGGGGGGTTACATGGGAAAATTTCAGGAGGTTGAACACAAGCCGGGCAGCTGCATTCTGGATCAGTTGAAGAGGCAGAATGGCGCAGGCCGGTAGGCTTGCGAACAGGGAGTTGCAGTAGTCCAGGTGTGAGGTGACCATGGTCTGGACAAGAAGCTGGGTGGAGTAGGTGGTCAGGTACGGTCGAATCCTCCTGATGTTGTACAGGAGGAACCTGCAGGACCGTGCCGTCTCCCTGATGTGCTCTTTGAAGTCCAGCCGGTCGTCCAGGACCACCCCCAGGTTCCTTGCAGTGCGGAAGGCAGCCATCACAGTCCCATCAACGGTGATGGAGAGGTCATGTAGTGGGGAGGTCTTGTATGGCATGAAGAGGAGCTCTGTCTTGTCAAGGTTGAGCTTCAGGTGATGGGTAGCCATCCACTCAGAGATGTCAGTCAGACCAGCAGATATCCTCTCCTTAACCTGTGGGGTAGAGGGAGGGAAAGAGAGGAAGAGTTGAGTATCATCAGCATAGAAATGATATGAGAAGCCATGTGAATTAATTACTGAACCAAGAGACTTAGTATAAATAGAGAACAGCAGAGGACCCAGTACAGATCCCTGCGGGACTCCTGTAGAAAGGGGATGGGGTGCAGAGACGGAACCCTTCCAGGAGACTTGGTAGGATCTATCAGTGAGATACGATACAAACCAAGAGAGGGCAGTTCCAGAAATGCCCATCTCAGCGAGTGTGGAGATCAGGTGTTTGTGGTTGACCATGTCGAACACCACAGACAGGTTGAGGAGAATCAGTACATAGGAGAGGGAGGAGGCTCTAGCAGTGGTGAGTGCCTCCGTCACGGCCAGGAGAGCAGTTTCAGTGAAGTGGCCGGTTCTGAAGCCGGACTGATGCGGGTCAAGCAGGTTGTTCTGGTGGAGAAAAACAGACAGTTGGTTAAGGACAGCATGTTCAAGAGTTTTGGACAGGAAGGGCAAGAGAGATACAGGACGGTAGTTCTTCACATCAGAGGGGTCCAAGCTAGGTTTTTTAAAGAGTGGGGTTACACGGGCAGTTTTAAAGGCAGCAGGAACATGGCCACAGATTAGGGAGGTGTTGATAATGGAGGACATATATGGAAGGAGCTCAGCGGATATAGACTGGAGGACTGCTGAAGGTATGGGGTCCAGTGGACAGGTGGCTGCGCGATGGCGCTTCACCAGCTGGAGCACATCTGCGTCCTCCAGAATCTTGAAGGACGATGGGTTCGGTATGGGGGATGTGGGGTGTCACCGGATGCATGAAGGAGTTCCGGATCGTGGCCACCTTCCCCTCAAAGTGGGTCAGGAAGTCATCTGCAGAGAGGGAGGGGGTGGAGGGGGGATGAGCAGGGAGGAGAAGGTAGAAAAGAGTTTACATGGATTAGATACACATGCATTAATTTCAGACTGGAAAAATGAAGTTTTAGCTGCCAGCAGAGTGTGAAAGGAGGCCAGGTCATCTGGGGATCTGGATTTCCTCCACTTTCTCTCAGCGGCTCGCAGCATGGTTCTGCTGGATCTGAGAGAATCCGTCAGCCACGGGGAGGGGGGTGATGGTCAAGCTGGTTTGGAGACAAGAGGACAAAGTGAGTTGAGAGACTGAGAGAGACATGAGTTAAACACAGAGGTGGCAACATCAATAGGCATTTTAGCAAAGGTAGCAGGAGGAGGAAGTGCAGAGAGAGCAGAAGTAGTGAGAGAGAGTGCGATCAGGTGCGGAGATTTCTCCTGAACATAACAGTGGGTGGCTTGTTAGCGGAGTTGAGGGAGAGTGCGCAGGAGAGAGAGAATGCAATAAAGAAATGGTCCGATACGCGGAGCGGGGTCACCGTGAGTTCAGACGTGGCGCAACTCCTGGTGAGTACAAGGTCCAGTTGGTTACCACCCTTGTGGGTGGCAGGTGATGGGGACTGAGTGAGGGCGAAGGACTGGAGGAGTGAGGCGAAACTGGATAACTGGGAGCTGTCTGGTTGGAGGTTGAAGTCTCCCAGTAGGATTACAAGGGTGCCATCCTCAGGGAAGGAGCTCAGAAGAGTGTCCGGTTCATCCAGGAAATCGCAGAGCGGACCTGGAGGGCGATAGAGAACAACAATGTTAAGTGCAGATGGGTGAGTTCAGTGACTGCATGAAACTCAAAGGAAGAGATATTCAGGCAGTGTACAGTGGGAATAGAGAATTTCTAGGACGTGGAAATGAGCAAACCAGTACCCCCGCCTTGGCCAGAGGCCCTGGGGGTGTGGGAGAAGGAGTAGCCAGCAGACAGAGCAGCTGGAGTGACTGTGTTATCAGGAGTGATCCAGGTCTCAGTGAGAGCCAGGAAGTGGAGGGACTTCACCTTGGCATAGGCAGTGATGAAGTCAGCTTTCTGGACGGCTGACCGGCAGTTCCATAGTCCACACACCACTGAGAGTTCCTTATGAGAGGACAGTGGTGGGCAGACCAGGTTAGCCGGGCAGCGCCTACGGTGGTTGGGCCTCCTGGAGCGAGGCATGGAGCACAGAGGAATGGGGATTAGAGACATGGTAGGGGGTGATAAGACAGGTTAGGTGGGGAAAGATCAGAACAGACATATAATTCAGACAAATTGACGATGAGGCTGCCGTATTTATGGCAGCCTCTGCCTTAACTTAGAGACTATTTGCTAATTTCCCGATTGCACTAATTCACTCAGGTGAAGGTATTTTAAATTAGCAACACAGAAGACTGGCAGCTGGCCTAAAAACACAAAGTAAGTTAACAACTGACCGCTAATACTGCAATTTACTTAAACTATACCGTGACTACACAACAAACAGTTCGATTAACTAACGCACAGCTGAAACCGAATGAAAATAAGACACTTAGCCTATCCAACGGTAGATAATTGACAACACTGGTCTGATTGCAACATATTCTTTATACTTGTTCTGGAATTGTACCTCAGTCACACAACACAGAATGAGACAATCACTCTAATCACTATATTGTGTATTATACAACTCACAGTTCAGTTCAATAACTTTGTCCATCAATTCAATGACACAGTCTCTTACAATGGTTAATACTGAAATGGACACAAATACCAGTCTGATGAGATGAAGAGATGAGTCGCTGAAAGATGTTTTCTGGATGTCAGGGAAACCTCCTGAAATCACTCATGTTATACGTGTGTGCGAGTGGAGCCTGTCTAAACTGTTCTTGCTTACGTCACTAGAAACAGAATGACGCCCAGTCCGCACAATGCATTCGTAGTTTACAATGCGTGCAACGTGTTCCCGAGCAACGCAGTCTTCTTACGAACATTAAGAAAACACTCCGTGGTATTCACACAGTTCGTTAGAACGTGAAGTGGAACTTAATATTACTACCGTTTGATGACTCAACGTGCATCATGTCCACTAGTTAGCCGATACTAACATTAGCTGCCTCGTGCACTGTTAAATATTAAGAGCATACCCGAGGGCATTAAACTGCAAACATCAAAAAAACTTCAATAAACACTTTCCCCATTTCGTGCATAAGCATACAAAATGTCCCACTTTATAACTCACGGCACAGATGGAATGGTCTCAGTCCATGAATATTTCTAGAACATTTTGTTGCGAACCAGATCAAAATGGCTAGTAGCTACACACCGCCACTTTGCAGTACAATCTCTAAAACCCGCCCAAGGGAACAGTATTGTCCACTAAGCTTCGGAAAACAATCCACTCAGCTTTCTTGACGTTCGCCTCCTACTTTTTGAGTTTTATCCGGAAAATTTATATTCGTATTTTCACTTTGCACTCTCAGGCAGCAGAACCCAAGCATTTGCCATTTTCTCCTTCTTCCCTCTCTACTGCTTCTCATCCCTAATAGGCTAAAAATAGAAGGTCATCCCGACGTCCATTAGATGAACACATCTCCCATCAGCTCTATCGCAAAATGCAATGTTATAGCGCAGAATAGTTTCAAAATACTGGTGCACCTAAAAATGACAGAATAACAACTTTTTTTAGAAAGCAATAATTGTATAGTCTCCATTCCCCCTGCTAATCCCTGCCATACCAGCAAGATCCTCAGCAACTCTACCTCTGAAACACAAGAAAAAAATGTAAACAATACAGCACATTCACATGGACATTGCATCCCTTACAGAAACAAACAACAAGAACATAGATGCAAGGAGTCCAACTTTCACTTCTAACGATACCTCATTTCAAAACATAGTCATTCTTATATCTTGTGGGAAGTGTACCTATTATGCCTCTGAGAGCGCCTAGGCTCAGGGGTACTTTCACTGTCCAAGTCTGACTCATCAGCACAATCTGACCCTTCCATTAATGCTGGTTCTACTTCTGTTACAGCATTGTGGGCTACATTCCTTCCTGATGTTGTACTCCATCTACTCCCCTTTGTCCCACCACGTGTCTGTGTCAGGTGCAATTGTGGTGGCTGGGATGTAGATGATGTCAGGGCAATCAAATCATTAAGTTGATCTCTATGTACAACCTTTGAAGGACCTCCCGTCTCTAGGTGAATGGTATATACAGGTATGTCTGGGTGGTTTTGTTTCACTACAGTGTAGGGTTGAGATTCCCATTTATCCTGTATCTTGTTTCTGCCCCTAGGCTTGTGGTTGCGTAACAGCACACGGTCACCAGGCCTAATGAGTGCTCCGTGGGATTTGCGGTCGTCAGCCCTCTTTCGCTGCCTTGAAGCCTCTTGTGCCGCTGAATTGGTGACTTCCACAGCTGTCTTCAGGCGCTCGTGGTGAATTCGCACCCAGTCATACAGGTTTTCGGCATCATCAACATCTAGGTCTTTTCCTCCAAGGAGGTCCATCGGCAATCTGGCATCTCTCCCAAACATTAAATAAAAGGGTGAATAACCGGTGGAGGAGTGTATGTGATTATTGTATGCCATAACCAGTTCCGGGAGGTACTCCTTCCAGACCCTTTTCTTTTCAGGAACTAAGGTTCGCAACATGTTTTGCATAGTCCGATTGAACGTTTCGCACTGGGAATTCCCCTGGGGATGGGACTTGTGCGACTCTTGGCAATGCCATAGATTCTGCAACGTTCTTTAATCACACTGGATTCGAAACTCCGTGCCTGTTCCGAGTGTAAGCGGGCTGGACATCCAAAGTTAACAAACCAGTGTTTCAGGAGAGCTTTGGCTGTCGTGTGGGCGGTTTGATTCTTAGTTGGGACAGCAACAGTAAACCTTGTGAACATATCAGTGAGGACGAGCACATTGTCATATCCCCCTGAGGACATCTCTAGCAATGTGTAGTCCATCGCAAGGACTTCCAATGGAGCAGTAACATTAGTACATGTCATTGGAGCACATATTCTGGGGAAAACGCCTTTAGCCAGTGCACATCTTTTACACTGTTGGATCCAAGTCTGGCCCTCCTTAGTCATAGTTGTCCAGTAGTAGCCCCGTCTCATGAGCTCCAGGGTGCCTCTCTCTCCGAAATGTCCACCATGTTCATGCTGACCCTTATATACCATCCATTGCAGGGGTTCAGGGACAACTAGCTGCCAAACCTCTTCTCCATCTTGTGGGTCAGAAATACATCTAAACAACACCACCTGGCGTAACCTGAGTCGTTCAAACTGCCTGGCAAGCCGCTTCAGCTTTGGCTCCATGGTGCGTTGTTCCACAAGACTCAGGCTGTTACTCTTTATCACAGCCACTGCTGCTCTTCGATTTCTCCCCAGCTATTTTCATTGATCCCTTTTCTTACTGATGCCCGCACTACCTCTTTTATAGCAGGTTCACTCTTTCCTTCTTCAGCTGGCCACAAACATGCACGCACTTCCTCTGCACTCATCCGTATGAAGTCTTTACTTGTGTCTTCCTCGTCAGGTTCCATCATGGAGGGAAGCCTTGACAGGGCATACGCATTTGTATTTTGCCATTCTGGTTTATAACAGACCTCAAAGTTGTACTCTGCCAACTGTGCTACCCACCGCTGTTCAACCGCACCAAGGTTTGCTGTCACTAGATAATGCAGTGGATTGTGGTCGGTGACCACAGTGAACTGGGAGAATTTGTTCAAAGTTGTCCTACAACTCCAATTTGAAAGCGCTATAATTGCGATCATTTTTTTCTGCCCCTCGCAAACCTCTGCTCGCGTAGGCTATGACACGTTCAATTCCCCCCTGCTTTTGGCTAAGTACAGCCCCAAAGCCATGGAGGCTCCCTTCTGTAGTGAGGATGAAGGGCGCGTTAAAGTCGGGATACACAAGGACTGGTGGAGACATCAAACATCGCTTCAGTTCATCAAACGCAGTTTGGGGGGTGGGACTAGATTTTGCTTTAAATTACACTGGAACAGTGTGGAACACATGGTTGGCTAAATGGCTCTAAGTCATCAAGGGTCTGACGTATCAAACAAGCCTTAAACCATCACTCTGCTGCCAGATATGCAGTAGATATGGATGGATCACTTGAAGGGTTGTTTCTCCTGACAAATTTTCCTATTGAACTCTATGGAAAAGTCAGGAGAAGAACCCTTCAAGTTATCCATCCATATCTACTGTATTTCTGGCAGCAAAGTGATGGTTTAATGCTTGTTTGATACGTCAGACCCTTGATGACTTAGAGTAATTTAGCCAACCATGTGTTCCACACTGTTCCAGTCTAATTTAAAGCTAAATCTAGTCCCACCCCCCAATTCCCATAGAGATCCATTCAAATGCAGAGGTTATGGTATCGCTTCTAAGAGTACCTGGAAATAAGATATCAGGAGTCTTTTGATATCCTTCATACAGTCATGATGGCATCACCTTTTTACTTGTGGAATACCTGTTTACCACAGAAGTTGTTTGAGAGAATGGCAAGAATGTGCAAAGCCGTTATCAAGGCAAAGGGTGGCTTCTTTGAAGAATCTAAAATATAAGACTTTTTTTTATTTGTTTAACCCTTTTTTGGTTTTTGCATAATTTAATTTGTGTTATCTCATAGTTTTGATGTCTTTACTATTCCAAAATGTGGAAAACAGTAAAAATAATGGAAAAAAACCTTCTATGAGTAGGTGTGTCCAAACTTTTGACTGGTACTGTATATACTATATATTTCCTGGATCATAAATTCTGTGTCTGTAAGGGTTTGAGTGAGGGAGAACCAGACACGACCGAACAAGGGATCAAACAAGCCGCTCACGAAAGTGACGGCCACTAAAAAGGGGATGAGGAATCTGTGAACGGATTAGCATGAAACAAAAAAGGAAATGGTGGGAATAAAAACCTCCCAGCATAAAGCCAAATAAGAACTACCCCAAAAGAGGGCGAGACTCGAAGACAGAGTATGACAGCAGATCTCTCCCCAGACAAAATAGAGCCAGCGGACGGGAGAGATCGAAACAGATACAGAGAGCACGTAATACAAACGGCCAAAATAAGGAGGTGAAAAAGGAAACAGAAAGATATAGAACCTCTCGCTCTCACAACTACAAGAGTATACAAACAGAGAGGTAAAAAGAAAAGAACGTGACTGTCAAAAGGGGGATAGCACAGAAAAGACAGGAAAGAAAAGTACAAAAGAGACAAACAAAAACTTAATTAGAAGCTCTAACGCAACTAAAAAAGCACTTGCTTTAATCTAAAGTGGTCGCTTAATTCCTATACCGGTACCTGGCTTATTGAACACGCAAAATGACAACAAAGCCCCGGAAGAGGGAAGCAAGAAGCTTAAATATCCGGCGCAATCATCAGAAACAGGTGAGCTAATAGATAACCGGCCAGAGATAAGACACGAAAGGGCCAGTGGAAGCATTGCGCAGGGTATTATGGGCATATTCAGCCCAGGCGAGGTGATGGCTCCACGACGTAGGATTGGAGGCAGCTAAGCAACGGAGAGTATTTTCGTTTGGTTAGTACGCTCCGTTTGTCCATTAGTCTCCGGGTGAAACCCTGAAGACAGGCAGAAAGAATGCAGAAAGAATTCCAAAACCTGCCGATAAATTGAGGGCCGCGATCTGAAACAACGTCCTTAGGGAGCCCATGCACTCTAAAAACATGGTCTATCACCAGCTGAGCGGTCTCCGGTGCAGATGGCAGCTTAGGGAGGGCAACAAAATGTGCCACCTTGGAAAACCGACCACCAAGATGGCCGTGTTGCCTTGAGACGCCGGCAACCCGGTAATAAAATCAAGAGCGACATGGCTCCAAGGTCGGCTGGGGATGGGCAAGGGGCGTAAAAGGCTCGAGGGCGGGAGTTAGGACCCCTTGTTGCAGGCACAAACAGTGCAGGCGGCAACAAAATCACGAACATCCCTCTCATTTTAGGCCACCAAAAGCGCCTAGAGAGAAATTCCTTAGTCCGGTGAACACCTGGGTGAGCCACCAGCTGAGAAGAATGGCCCCATAGAAGTACCCGAGGCCTTAGGTTGGGTGGTACGAAGAGCCGATTGGGAGGAGCCCCACCTGGGCCCGGATTAAAGTGCAACGCCTTCTGGACAGCCACCTCTATGTCCCATAAAACTGGGGCTAGAATTTGAGCCGTGGATACAATAGGCTCCGGAGTGAGATCCCTGTCGGACCGATCAAAAACCAGTGCATCCAGTTTCACGTTCTTAGAACCTGGACGGTAGGTCAATAAAAAATTAAAACGGGTGAAGAACAGCCTGCTGGACGTATTCCAGGATTTTATGGTCGGTCCATACCGTAAAAGGATGTTCCGCCCCCTCCAACCAGTGGTGCCATTCCTACAACACCAGTTTCACAGCCAACAGCTCTCTTCCATTCATCGCCCTCGCGCACCGGTTCTTTATAGTGATGGCGTTGAGGCAGCAATAGTCAATGCAAGGCCGAAGTCCACCATCTTTCTTTTTAACAAAAAAGAAACCAGCAGGTGAAGTAGACGGCCTAATAAACCCATTAGAAAAATCCTCCTCTACGTACTCCCTCGTGGCAGAACTCTCAGGCGCCGATAACGAGTACAAGTGACCCCTAGGAGAAACAGTGCCCGGGTATAAATTATTGCACAGTTGGTGCGGTGCGGCGGCAAGGTCGTAGCTCTCTGTGTACTAAAAACCTCCGCCAGGTCTGTGTACTCGCTAGGTACATTGGCTGATAAGGGGAATTCAAATGTCCCTGCCACTTTAACTCCTTTTTGCTCAACTGAGACATTCGTTGCTACTGCAGTCACACTATTAGTGGAAATCACAAACTCAGTGTTTTAACTTTATTGTTAGACGGTTCGTGATGAATTCTGCTGAATATGGAGTTTCTAAGTGTCACTATTTCCCCATAGCAAGTCCATTTAACAAGCAACCCCCCACCTAGTCTATACCTACCCATGCGTGACATAGTGGACAATAGCGTCTATGTTTGAGTTCATAAATATATTTATTCATCATATAAAATTAGAATAACGTCATAGCAACGAGATAAAACCAACAATAGCCTGATCGTATGCCAGAAAATCCGTGAAAAGCCCTGCTCACTCAAATGCAAAATAAACTGTGAAAGTACTGTCTCATTCTACCATGTATTCTACTAGCAATATAGGCTACTTAATATGAAATAAATATACAATCCTACCATCGGTTTTACACATCGAGATGTTCCTTTCAAAATTCAGTGGTCATTTATTGTCTGGTACAAACGGCTTGAGAAATATACGACACTTTATATATACAGTATGTGCATATGAGGTTGCTCCGCTGCCCCTGATGACACTACGTCCAGGTCATAAAACCTGGCGAAAGTGAGTGATGAGGCCCAGCCCGCCGCTGCACAAATGTCAGCGAGTGGGGCGCCACGTAGTAAGGCCCAGGAGGTAGCTACACCCCGAGTGGAGTGAGCTACCATGCCTGAGGGAGGGGGCACGTCAGAGCTGCTGTAAGCTGTGGAAATCATCTCTACGATCCAGTGGGCCAAGCGCTGTTTAGGCAGGGCAAGCCCCTGCGTAGCCCCTCCATAACCCACAAACAGATTATTGGTTCTCCTAACCGCACTTGTGCGGGAGATGTAAGACTGCAGGGCCCGGACAGGGCACAGTGAGTGCAGTCTGGTCTCTTCAGGGGTCTCATGAGGAGGAGGATGAAAAGCCTCCAACACGATTGGCTGAGAGACGTATGACCACGAGAGGACCTTAGGCCGAAACGCGGGGTTGGGGCGCAGAGAGACCGGTGAGCTACTGTCCCCCAACCGCAAACAGGCTGGGTGTATCGACAGTGCGTGCAGCTCGCTCACACGCCTCTTTGTCTTCAAAGAGAGGAGCTTTAGGCTGAGCCCATCCAGGGGCTCAAACGGCGGCTCAGTGAGGGCATTCAAGACCAGCTGCAGGTCCCATGAAGGGACTGCGTTAGATCTAGGCGGCCGAAGCCGCCTGGCTCCTCGGAGGAATTGGCTGGCGAGAGGGTGAGCTCCCACTGTCCGGCCCTCGATACGGTCATGGCAGTCCGATATGGCTGCCAGATAACCCCTTAGCGTGGATTCTGCCAGACCTTCTTCAAAGAGGGACTGGAGAAACGCCAAAACGACAGATACGTTACACCGGGTCAGGCTAGACCCGTTCATTTGGCACCAGCGGCTGAACCTGCCCCACTTCCCGGCATACAGTGCCCTCGTGGAGGGGGCCTTAGATGCCTGAAGTGTCTCCAGCACTGCTGACTCTAGGCCCTGCGGGAACCTCCGCCCACGGGCTAAACATGCAGGTTGTAAAACTCCGGGTTCGGATGCCACAGCAGGCCCTGGGCCTGCGACAGCATATCCGCCCTGGTTGGACGGACGAGAACATGTCTGCACCAGACCACTGGGCGGAAATGGATCAATGCCCGAAGCACTGCCTCCATTTCTAGCAGGTTGATATGTTTCCCTGCCCATGAGGGGCTCCACGAACCCTGCATGGACTGGCTCCCTCTGACGGCTCAGAGGCATCCGTGGTGATTGTCACCCTTGAACCTACTGGCCCCAAGGGAACACCCTCCTTGAGGCCAGGGGTGGTGAGCCACCAATCCACTAATTCCAGGCACTTCTGGGTAATAGGGAGGAGTCACCACCCGTCTTCGTGCGGGCTCACTCCTTGTGCCATCGCCCAACGCTGTAACGGGCGCATATGCAGCAGCCCAAGTGGCACAACCTGGGCGGCTGAGGCCATCAGGCCAAGCAGCCTCCGGCAATGTCTTACTGTCACCTGCCGCCCTGCGGCAAAATGGGACAGACTCTTCATCAAAACCTGTCGCCTCTCTGGGGTTAGAGAGGCCCACATGGACCCCGAGTTCAAAACCAGGCCCAGGAAAACCCTCTCTCTGGAGGGGGTGAGGTGGCTCTTTTCCCTGTTCAGGGTCAGGCCCAAGCTGGCCAAGTGGGCCAGTACCAACCTTGTATCCTCTCTCGCTCGCTCCACTGACGGAGCACAGATTAGCCAGTTGTCCAGGTAGTTCGCAATGCGAATACCTTGGCGACAGAGTGGGATCAGCGCGGCGTCCATGCACTTCGTAAAAGTACGTGGGGCCAGGGCTAGGCCAAAGGGGAGGACCGAGTACTCGTACCCTGTGCCCTTGAAGAAAAAGCGGAGGTACTTCCGGTGATCCCGGTGTATGGGGACATGGAAGTACGCATCCCTCAGATCCACAGAGGTGAACCAATCGCCATCTCTCACCTGAAGGAGGAAACTGGCGAGGCGGAGCATGCGGAAGGGCAGGTGCTTTAAAAAGCGGTTGAGCCCTCTCAGGTCTAGGATGGGGCGGAAGCCCCCATCCTTCTTGTGGGCCAGAAAATAGGCTTAATAAAACCACCGTCCCGCTGCCACCGAGGGCAGGGGTGTTATTACTCCCTTCTCTAGCAACACCAGAATCTCGTTGGAGAAAGCTCGCGCAGCGGCCCCGTCTCTCACCCGAGTAGGAATAACCCCGCAAAAGCGGGGGGGCTTGGTGTTGAATTGGAGCCTGTAACCCGACTCCAAAGTGCTGAGCACCCAAGGACATCAGGTACATAGGCGCCACTTTGCGAGATGAAGAGGGGAAAAACGCGGTGCTGGAGGCTGGTAACCGTCAGCGACGGGACCGGCCTCGGGAAGCTGACTTACCAGGGGGTTTTCGGAACCGCGCCCGGTCCCGCTGAGAATCCCGGGGCCTCGGCTCTGGGAAGTCGGATGAAGGCCCCTGAAAGGCCCTGTGCACCCCAGTGGGGGTGGGGCCTGAGGCTGGGGGAGCTCCGCGAAAAGAACGGTTCCCGAACGCCCCGCGTGCTGGGGGCCGCGGGGCTGGAGCCCGTCCTACTGCCGCCAACATCTCTCTCGCCCTGCGTGACTGCTCCAAGGCAGCCTCTGCAGACGGCCGAAACCCTTGCCCCGGAACTACTGGGGCGGTAAGGGCTGCTACTTGTTCCTGGTCCGCTAGACTGGCGGCGTGCCAGGACGAGTGAGGACATGGAGTGCCCCAGGGCTTGGGCATGAGCACTAGCCCTGCGCATCATAATGTCCACCACACGCAGCATCTTGCTGAGTCACTTGGGGCAGTGGAGGACGTGTCCTGCAGCATACCCTCCAGGTACACCAGCAGTAGTGCGTTGGTGTTGGCCAGTCGGGCCGCAAGGGCGGCGGACTGATAAGCCTTACACACCCGCTTGTCAGCAGCCCTGCATCGCTTATTGGGATGCTGGGAATCACTATCAGACCTATAGGTAGCGCCTGCGAGCAGCGAAAACATAGGCCCAATCTGTGGAGGGGCCGCCAACCCATAGGGCGCGGCACCCACCATATTGGCCAACTGGATCCTGGGGAGCACATAGGCCCCAGGAGACTGCCAGGATGCCTGTAGTTCTGTCAAAAAATCGGCCGCTGAAGGCCGCGGCTGAAAAGTGAGGGAGCAGGAACCGCCACGGGGGGGAGGCGAGTATGCTCTGCCACCCTGAGAATCACCGCAAGGTCGGAGGGATCCAAGGGCAGGAGCTCAGAAGTGCAGTTGCTTTCCTGGCCAGACACTGACCCCTCCTCAGTCCCAGACTGTTGGGGGTCCGTCTGACGGTACAGGCTATCCAACGCCGTCGTAGACAGCTCGTCGGGGTGACGGCAGGAAGGTCCAGGCACCGGGCCCCAGGGGTCCCGGGGCCTGGGTGTCTGCTGCTGTGATGCTACCAGCCCCTGAAGGGTCTGCTGCATTGCCTGCACCTGTAGCTGAAGCTGATGGAACCCCGGTTCCTGATGCTTACGCTTTCTAGCGCGCTTCCTGGCCCCAGCCCCCTGAGCGTGTGGCTCCATATCATGCTCCACAAACGCTGATTGCCCAGGTGGGACATCCTCCCCAGATGCCCCACCATCTCCCGGATACTGTATGCCTTCCAACATGCTTAGCCCGGAAGTGTGTCCAACACCAAGCCAAGGGCCCGAGTCAGTGGTACTGAAGGACCGCGAGAGGGTGTGGAAGCCTCAGGCAGTGTCTGCTCTCACGAGCAGAGAGGCCCCTTTCGGCTGTTTTTTTTTTTTTTTTCCTCTTTTTCTCTGCTGGAACAGCAGCGCACTGCCCACAACCAACAGGAATGCAGTATGTCCGACACCAAGCCAAGGGCCCTAATCAGTGGTACTGAAGGGCGCGAGGGGGTGTGGGAGCCTCAGGTAGTGTCTGCCCTGACAGACACATGGGCTCCTTCCGGCCTTTTTTTCGTTGTTATTGTTGTTGTTACGCAACTAACGAAACACAACCCAAAGCCCAGCGGCTAATATAAGACAGAAGGGTATCAGTTCAAACCGAATATAACTTCTGTAAGGAAACGGTAGCAATCTGCCTACAACAACGATTGCAAGCGTGTCCAGCGCCAGTCAAGGGCCTGCACAGTAGCACTGGAGGGCCGCGAGAGGGCGCGGAGGCTTATTTGTTATTTATTTACTGTTTACTGTTATTGTTGCTGTGCAACTGACAAGTGAACCAACACAATGCCTAATATGGCTAGCATAAACAGAAAGGTATTAGTACAACCAATAATAATTTCTGTATGAAAGAAAAACGACAGCCATCTGCCTTCCACTTATACTGACAAAGGAAAGAATTGAATCCTTACCTGAAAGCAATCAGAAGGATATCGGCTTAAACCCGACGTAATTCTGCAATGAAAAACCGGCAGTGACCGGCTACGACAAGGTAACAATTCTACCGAGTAACGTAGCGAACAAACCGCGTTGCTGGGGGAGGGAAAGCCCCGGAAATGTACTCCGAACAGGATGTAGCTCCGGGCACTCGGGAGAGGCAAGAAAAAAAGGTTGCAATATCGCAAACTAAACAAACACAGTCGCAGTCTCAACCTCGAGGAGGCAAAAAGAGGTCGGGCGGCGTATAAGCGCCATATTTATGGTGTGACGTGGTTCCGCCCATAGTGGTGGTTAATTTGCAGCTCCTCCTCTCGGCGAGGACCCATAGATATCTACCCCCCTATACTGATGAAAATATAATAATTCCCACTTAAAAATTATGCAAAAGTGAGTTTTATGAGCCAAAACTGTTGATTTATAGTTAAATATATCATAATTTTTTTATTTAGAGCAGTGCACGATTTTGCAATTTGGATAGATTTGGAGACACTAATGGACAACAGGGTACACTGCTATATTTTACATCATAGACCTTTAGTAGTTCTGCATATCATCCTCAGATTTCACAAAACTTGTGGACATGGAGTTTATGATCCAGGAAATGTATATATATTACGGATTTCACTTATGTAGCTCTCAGCAAAATTACAAAAAAACTATTTTTACATTTTTTTTTACAAAGTTTCTTTGCATTTGTGGCACTTTAGTTTGACTTAAATTATGAAAATGAACAAATCTAAGTTTGTATTGTAAATGGTACACCTGTCTTGTTTCATTTAAGCCATTTACCAAGTTTATGTGATGCTAACACCTGGAGTTATAAAGCCTTAAACAGAGCACCCCCTAAATAGGTGAAATTTGCCATCTGCGCCAAGGGGTTAACACTAACACCCTATAACAGCGAATCGGGCATGGGGGACCACCTGATCTCAGAGTCTCAGATTCCTCAGGAAAGACCTCCTTCTCAGAAGGATAACCGTCGGCCACTGAGTCCCAAGCCAAGCTCTCCTCTCCGATATCAGACTCACAGGTAGAATCAACCTGATCAGGTAGGGAATTGAGTTCCTCAGAGTCCGAGTCGGAACTGAGCTCAGGATTGTATCTGTGACTTCCCGACATGAAAGGAACCTTTAATTGACATTGTGAGGCACAAAGGGGACCCCACTGGAGAATGAGCATTTTATGATCCCCCCACTTAATATGAGGGCTATGTTTCAACAGAGTATTTTCCATTCCCTGAGTGACAAGTATTTCTCAGGGAGATACTATGCCATACAGTGTATATTATGTACGATAAGATTACGATAAAATAATATTCCACCATCAGGAAAATGCTGGCAAATGTTCTAGCTTCAGGGTAAATCAAATATAAAACATGACTGAGCCACCTATGAACGCTTACACTACAGTTTGTGAAATGCAGTCAAAATGTGAAAATAACAACATCAAAAATATGGCACAATCACTCCCAAAATCCATGTAAGCAGGCGAGGATTTTCTCTAGCCCTGCTGACGAGTTAGTAAATTAGTAAAAACTTGCAAAAATAACAGGAGACGACTATTATGCCTCGACGAGCGAATGTACATTCTAAGTTGTTTGCATAAAACAAAACTGAAAAAAACAGAAATTCTGTTACGCCTGACTGTAATTTATTGTTAAAAGCATCCAATAAGACATTGCAAACACTAAGGTAATAATATTCTATATTGGATAAAAGAATCGTCAATAAAACCAGAATGAAGTGGAATGAATCAGACGGGTTTGCAGAGTGTGTGGGGTATTACGCATCGACGTTTCAGAGAGTGTAATAGCGTTATAAAGTATTTTTTATTTCTCGTATGGATTGTCCCAGACAATTAATGAACACTGAAAGGACAACTCTATGCATAAAAGCAATGGTAGGATATTTATTTCATATTTAGTAGCAGATATTGATAGTAGAATGATGTGGTATAATTACACAAGAATTTCACATGTTTATTTTGCATTTGAGTGATTTTGGATAGAGGTTTTATTATTAGAGGTTTATTTTGCGTTTCACTGCTTTCTTGGCATACGATTGAACTATGATCAGGTTTTTCTTGTTACTATGACGCAATGCAAATTTTATGTGTTGAGGAAATAGATTTATGAACTCACACATAGACGCTATTGTCCACTATGTCACGCAAGGGTAGGTATAGTTGCAGGCGAGACTGGGTGGGGGTTGCTTGTTAACTGGAATTGCTACGGGACAATAGTGACACTTAGAAACTCCATATTCGGCATAGTTGTCACAAATCGTGTACTAATAATGCTAAAACATGGAGTTTGTTGTTTCCACTCATAGTTTCGTTGCAGGAGAAATTGATATCTGAGTTGAGCGAAATCTTGCCGCCAGCGCCATGGCCACTAGGGGCGAAGGGGTTAAAGAGCCAATTTACATGAAATAGAACTCTCTTTTGCTCTTATGCACATCGTCTTGCTGTGGGACCAGCAGGAACCATGGCTGTGGCACTGTGGATCAACAGCTTCATACAGACTGCCACTCAGTGTAGTCCCATTCTGCCTCCTGTGCAACTGCAGCTGCGATGACCTCGTTTGTCTCCTGTCCTCCGCCAAACTGGGCCCTGCCCACACAAGGCCTGCAGAAGAACCTCCCAGGCAGACACACACTACAACATTCTCGCCAGTGCTCTGTTAACAGGGTTGTAGTGACATTGACAGAACATTCTGTGATCGCTAGGCCTCCCTATGGCACCTCCCATGTGTCTAGGACAACAGAGGAACAGTGTCGTAAATCTTTTACATTTTTTACACAAATGGGAGTTTTTTTCTAATCAAGAACATTCTGCATTTCTGAAAATTATCTGCACTGAATTCACAGAACAAAAAGATGTTCCAGTAAAACACTGCCACCCCCCTGGCACACACCCAAATATTCCTAAAAGCTCCAGCGAAAAACCATTTATATTCTTGACTATAAAAATAGTTTCCCCATGTGCATCATGTCTTTCTCTTATACACAGGTGCCTGTCCATAACATGTTTGGCCTTATGTTGTGTGTGTGTGTGTGTGTGTGTGTGTGTGTGTGTGTGTGTGTGTGTGTGTGTGTGTGTGTGTGTGTGTGTGTGTGTGTGTATGTTACATACAAACCCCAATTCCAAAAAAGTTGGGACAGTGTATAAAATGTAAATAAAAACAGAAAGCAATGACTTGCAAATCCGTTTTGACCTGTATTCAATTGAAAACAGTACAAAGACAAGATATTTAAAGTGATGGACAAGGGATTAAAATAGCCACAACATATCACAGAGGGATGTGTCCACTACACACCCACCACATATCTTTTCAAGAAAATGTCTATAGGTCTATTAATATACATCTCAAAGTCAGCTAATAAACTCAGGGTCGTATTTACTAAGGACCCAGTCGCAGCGCAAAACTATAACCTATATTACTATAACCTTGTCTGTGCTTCATATTTTTAAATGTGGCCTTGGATTGAGAGCAGGCTGCAGACCACAGGCCTCAGATTAGCATATGCTGGGAGACAAGGCTGGACAGCATGTAGAGCTCGTCAGCACGTGCAGTAGGGCTCCATTTGAGGACATATGCAGCTGAAAAGCACAAAGCCACACCACCCCACCAGAGAGATGTACTGTACATATAGGGCCACCATGAATCAGGAATGATTAATTGCTTACCTTTGACATGGGGGTTTGACTGGTCCCAGTGATCTAATGTTGGAGGCACTCAGGGGTCAATTTGGGATGAACCAGCGAACAGATGGAACATGCCAGGAACGGTTCTGACATGTCAATATAATTTTTTTTTCTTCTGTTATTTCTGTACAGCCACTGAACTGCTGGTGCACCAGCTTAATGGTCTTTATAGTGTGTGGATCGACTGGTGTTATAGACTCGGAGCAGACACAGAGATATCCAAGTGAGCTAACAATAACAGAATCTGCAGTACAATGGTTAAAAAAGCAAAGCAATATACAATGCACTCCAAAAGTGCTAGAACAGTGACACCTTTTTGTTGTATTGGCTCTGTACTCCAGCACATTGGATTTAAAATAGAATAGTGACTATGACATTAAAATTTCAGCTTTAATTTGAGGGTTTTTACATCCATATGGGGTGATCCGTGTAGCTATTGTAGCTACGATAGCTAGCAATTTTTACACACCAAAAGTAATTGGACAAATTACCATAAAATTAAATAAAGTTATCATATTTAATATTTGGTTGCATATCCTTTGCATGCCATGACTTCACGGATTGCTGGTAAGGAGGGGATGGGCAGGAGGACGAACTGAAGTGTGGTAAAACTCTGGAGGATGGTGGCGCAGGAGGGACAGCTCTGGAGGCCCGCGGCAGCATAGGCGGGACCGCTCTCATAATGCGGCACACGTTTTCAATGGGAGACAGCTCTGGACTGCAGTCAGGCCGCTCAGGAGGCCGGCGGCAGCGCAGACGGGACCGCTCAGGAGGCTGGCGGTGCAGACGGGAATGCTCATGGGACCGGCGTCGACGGCTGCATCGCCCTGGAGGCCGGGCGTCGACGGCTGCATCGCCCTGGAGGCCGGCGTCGACGGCTGCATCGCCCTGGAGGCCGGCGTCGACGGCTGCATCGCCCTGGAGGTCGGCGTCGACGGCTGCATCGCCCTGCAGCTCAGGGACAGGCGGGTAGCTGGCTCTGCAGCTCAGGGACAGGCGGGTAGCTGGCTCTGCAGCTCAGGGGCAGGCAGCTGGCTCTGCAGCTCAGGGGCAGGCAGGTAGCTGGCTCTGCAGCTCAGGGGCAGGAGAGCTGGAATGTGGCGGGGCAGGAGGGCTGGAACGTGGCGGGGCAGGAGGGCTGGAACGTGGCGGGGCAGGAGGGCTGGAACGTGGCGAGGCAGGAGGGCTGGAACATGGCGGGGCAGGACGGCTGGAACGTGGCGGGGCAGGAGAGCTGGAACGTGGCGGGGCAGGAGGGCTGGAACGTGGCGGGGCAGGAGGGCTGGAACGTGGCGGGGCAGGAGGGCTGGAACGTGGCAGGGCAGGAGGGCTGGAACAAGGCGAGACAGGAGACACAAACACCCAGGGAACGGACAGGGCGTTGGCGAGGGTGACTGACTGGGTAAGAGGCGGGGTGTTGGCGAACATGGACGGGTAGCTGAGTCTGCCGACTGAGCCGGGAACCAGGACCCCCTCGCCTTCTCCTGTGCACAGGACCAGGCAGGTTCCTTCGAAGGGTGACGACTGGGGTTGGGTGAAAGAAGGGGTAAAAGGCTCAGGGCTGGCCGGCTGAAGGGTTAGGCCTCCGAGCCTAACGAAGTGGGAGGTGGGCCAATCAGGAGCAGATTGGGGTGGAGAATGGTTGCTGGGAGAATGAGTATTAACAGTCCGGGTTGAAGGGTGATGGTCGGCATGTCGGCGGGCGAACTCAGGATTCCGCCCCCAGATGCTCATGAGGTAATCCTTGTAGTAGTTGTGGAGAAAAGGGTCCTCTAAAAAATCCTGCTTCGCCATAACAGACTCTGTGACCGCCCGCTGGATCCTAACTGGCGAGTTCATTCTGTTAGGATAGGTGGGAAACAGGACCGAATAGCAGACGGGAAGTAGAAAAAAACCTAATATAGGGGCAAGGCAGCAATCCGTAGTACAAAACAGGCAGGGTCGTAATCCGGGAGTCCAAAGAGTAGTCACAGAACAGGCTGGGGTCAGAACCGGGAAGGCACAGCAGAAGTACAAAATCAGAGTCCAAACTCAGGGTCGCGAGAACACAGGCAGAAGTCCAAAACCAGGGAAGTGTAAAAGAGAAACAAAAACAAAACAAAGACAGAATACAAAAATAAAATAAAGACAGGAGAAGGACTCAGGATAACAAAAACTGGCAGATACTAAGAAAGAAACAGACACTCAGAAAACAGACAGACAACTCGGGAAGGTACTCAGAAAAACCGTTAGAACACTGAAGCAAAACCAACCGTGACGAACTCGCTAAGAAAAGACTTAATTCACAGGGTTATGTACACTGAGGAAGACAGACAAAATGGGAAACATGTGTGCAGAGGCGGGGAAGGGAAATTGCTCACAGGTGAGCACAAGGAAACGATAAGGGAAGCTGATAATACAATAACGAGGGAACACATAAGATGCGGACCGGACTAGCACATAACATATAGACTATACATGACCTGGGTCGAAGAAGACCCATGCACACAACGAGGTAGAGGAATGCGGAAATCAGATGCAGGTGAAGCGTGTAGAGAATCACAGAAAGATATTCAGAGATAGAACAGAAGAAACGAAAGACAGCTAAGATTGCATTAGTAAATTAGTAGGTTAGTAGAAATTCTAATTCCCTGACCTTAGCAAATTAGTTGATTAGGATTATTTACAAGTTAGTCTTTAGTGTATTAGTAAGAAACCTAATTCTAAGCAGTTAGTAGTAATTAGTAGATTAGTAGTATTAACAAGGGTAATTAGTAAAGAAGGAAGTAAACGAGAGTGGAAATACAGCGAAACCCGAAATCACCAAAGGCTCCCGAATAGTGTAACAAAGACAGGGGAGTGACGGTAATACAAACACGGAACAGGGAAACCATAAATGAAAATAAATGCAAGATAAGAAAAATGATAAAGAACCTAATCAGAATACACAAACAAGCTCACAATAAGAAACATAAATGTACAAACAAAGACAGAATGCAGAAACCTGACACAAATGAGTATTACTGAACAAAACTTAATTTAAAACTTAATTTCCACTAACTGCTTCTGACCCGTTCTGACCATAGCCTAGGCTACTGCTGTGGCCTGACAAGCCAGCAACTGCAGCGCCGCTGCATTGCCCTGATAAACGGTTTGGGAGCTAAAGTCGTGTCTAGCTAATATTGTGTCATGGTTTTTGACCCTTTTTCCCTTGCGGTCGTTTTCCTCGGTCATCACGCGTGGGCGCTGCTCTGTTAGTGGAGCTTTGGCTCCTTCTCGTTTCTTTCGCGGAGTTCTCATCTGCGTTCACACGTGTGCGTGGTTGCCTGAGAGCTATATAAGCCTCCGTTTCCTTCATTCGGGGCTTCGATATTATTTTGTATTGTTTGTGTTATTTGCACGTTTGGGTGTGTGGTTTTTTTGTGCCATTATGCTACTCGCCTGTTCTTTCACGTCTCGTTATCGAGGCAGGGCGTTTATTATTGCTGGCTCCTCTTGTAATGCGGCGTGACGTGAGGTAGGAGGAGCCAAACGCAGCAAGGGGATTCTTTAAGCACTAGGCCACTAGGACAGGAAACCCCGTAGTTAAGGGAAGGAGACAAGACAGGGAAACACACACACCAAGGCTACCAACCGGCTCACTGTCACACGCCAACGAGTAGAAGCGCAAACGCCAGGTTTTTCAGTAAGAAAACCAAACAAGGCGAATGGAAACAAAGCACTAGGCTCCCATACTTCTACGAGCTAAGTGACTAAAGAACGAGCCAGAAATAACAAACACCCTGTCTCGGTAACGAGACGCATAAAGAGAGGCGAGTAGCGCAATGGCACAAATAAAACACACAGCCAATAAACACTGTAAAATAATACAAAATAGTATACGAGGAGGCGAAAGGAACGGAGATCTAACGTCCCAAGTCTACTCTCATAGACTCGCAGTCACATGCAAACATGTAAACAAAAATCGCCCAGTCTCCCTGTGAGGAGAGACGTACCCGAAGGACAAACAGAACTACAGTTCCGAACAAAATTGCCCAGTCCTCCAATAGGAAGACAGGTACTGAAGGACGAACAGAACAGCTGTTCCGGACATTTACCGGCTCCATGACTAATGCAAGATTAGACGAGAATAAGCGCTCTGCCTCTCGGTAAAGAGGAATGTAACGAGGGGAAGGAACAGATATAACATTCCATGGCTACTGTCACAGGCTCGCAGTCACATGCAAAAACTAGGAAGCAGGAACAGACAAGAGCCAGGGGAGAAGAGTCCGGATAACTACATGCACATAGGCACATACGCCAGGAGGGGAAGAGTCCGGATTATACATCCACATAGGCAAGTCCCGCATTACTCCAGAAAACGTAAAGGGGTAAACGCCCGATCTCCCAGGAGAGAGAAACATTTTACAGGCGAGCCGACGGAGCACCATCGTCCCATAACTTTACTAGCAAAAATGACCAACACAAGCTTAGTAGAAAATACACGCCCTAGCCTCTCAATAAATGGGAATGTAACGAGGCGAAATGGAACAGAAAACGAACGTTTCAAGGCTACTTTCAGAGACTCGCAGTCACACACAAACATGTCCACAAAATCGTCCAGTCTCCCTATGGGAAAACATGTACCGAAGGGCGAACAGAACTACAGTTCCGAACAAAATCGCCAAAAACTCCATGTACGGAGACAGGTACCGAAGGACGAACAGAACTACTGTCTGAACAAAATCGCCCAGTCTCCCTGTGAGGAGACGTACCCGAAGGGCGAACAGAACTACAGTTCTGAACAAAATCGCCAAAAACTCCATGTACGGAGACAAGTACTGATGGACGAACAGGACAGCTGCATCGGAATTACCGGCTAACAGACTAACACAAGCTCAATAGAAAATACACGCCCTGCCTCTAAGAATAAATAAAGCCCTAAAGTCAGTATGATAAAACAAATCATCCCTGTCCCTTAGTAAGAAACTACCATACAAATACACACAAACAAAGACTCCTTTCGCTTTCACGGAAGACAGCAGACAGAGAGAGGAGAAAGAGACAGAAAAGGGCAAAAGATCTAGGCAACAAACAAACAAAGGAAGACCAGAAAGCGGTGACAGAAACGAGCACACAAAAAAGGAATTCAACCTGAAAGCTCAAAGCACAAAGGCAAGTCCCGCAAAACTCCAATAAAGCACAACGGAGCAAAACAGTCTCCTTAAAACACTAAACCTAATCATACTGGCTTAAAACTTCAAAAGGGAAAAAATAAACCGCACACAAAACAGCACAAATAATGTCAGACAATACACCACAGTACAAACAACAAACAAGCAATATCGAAGCCCAGAACGAAGGGAACATGGGCTTATATAGCTCACCGGTAAAACCCGCACACCTGTGAACGCTGACGAGACTTCTCCGCGAAAAGACAAGACGGAGCCAAAACTCCACTAACGGAGCAGCGCCCATGTGTGGCGACCGAGGAACACGACCGCAAGGGAAAAAGGGTCATAAACCATGACACTCTTTAGTCACTGAGCTCATAGAAGTATGGGAGTTCTCTGCTCTATTTCGCCCTTCTATGGTCTCTCCTTATTGAGAGACCGGGCGTTCACACTTTTACTTAGTTACTTATCTCGTAGAAGTATAGGGCAGCAGTTCTTTGTGCTACTCGCCTTGTTCGGTTTTCTTAGTGAGAATCCAGGCGTTTGTGCTTCTACTCATTTGCGTGTGACAGTGAGCCGGTTAGTAGCTTCGGTATGTTTGTTCCCTGTTGTCTCCTTCTTGTGGACTACGTTTCCCTTTTGTTGTGAGTCAGGGCTTTTTATTATTCTGAGAGGCAGGGCGCGTATTTTCTTCTAGACTTGCGTTAGTCTTTTAGCTGGTAAATGTCCGGTGCAGCTGTCCTGTTCGTCCTATTCGGTACCTGTCTCCGTACATGGAGCTTTGGCGATTTTGTTCGGAACTGTAGTTCTGTTTCGTCCTTCGGTACATGTCTTCCTATAGGGAGACTGGGCGATGTTGTGGACATGTTTGCGTGTGACTGCGAGTCTCTGAAAGTAGCCTTGGAACGTTAGCTCTCTGTTCCTTTCGCCTCCTCGTTACATTCCCCTTTACTGAGAGGCTAGGGCGTGTATTTTCTACTAAGCTTGCGTTAGTCATTTTGCCAGTAAAGGTATGGGACGGCGGTTTACTGTCGGCTCGCCTGTAAAATGTTTCTCTCTCCTGGGAGATCGGGCGTTTACCCCCTTTATGTTTTCTGCGGGTGACTGTGAGCTTATGGAAGTACCCATGGAATATTGGATCTCTGTTCCTGTCGCCTTCTCGTTACAGTCCTTTTTACTGAGAGGCAGGGCGTTTATTTTCTACTAATCTTGCGTTAGTCATTTAGCCGGTAAATGTCCGGTGCAGCTGTCCTGTTCGTCCTTCGGTACCTGTCTCCGTACATGGAGCTTTTGGCGATTTCTTTCTTAACTGTAGTTCTGTTCGCCCTTCGGTACATGTCTTCCTATAGGGAGACTGGGCGATGTTGTGGACATGTTTGTGTGTGACTGCGAGTCTGAGAGTAGCCTTGGAACGTTAGATCTCTGTTCCTTTTGCCTCCTCGTATACTATTGCGTATTATTTTGCAGTGTTTGTTGGCTGTGTGTTTTGTGCCATTACGCTATTCGCCTGTTCTGACGCTTCTCGTTACCGAGGCAGGGCGTTTATTATTTCTGGCTCTTTCTTTAGTCACTTAGCTCGTAGAAGAATGGCCCCTCAGTTCTCTGCGCTATTCGCCTTTCTATGGTCACTCCTTATTGAGAGACTTTTATTGAGAGCGCTTATTGAGAGCGCTTTTACTTAGTTACTTAGCTCGTAGAAGTATAGGGCAGCAGTGCTTTGTTCCATTCGCCTTGTTTGGTTTTCTTACTGAGAAACCTGGCGTTTGTGCTTCTACTCATTGACGTGTGACAGTGAGCCAGTTAGTAGCGTCGGTACGTTTGTTCCCTGTCTTGTACCTTAATTACGGGGTTTCCCGTCTTAGTGGCCTTAGTGCTTAATGAATCCCCTTGCTGCGTTTGGTCCCTCCTACCTCACACGTCACGCCCCCCTTTACATATTGTCTATATAAAATAAGTATTATCTTGTGATGCCAGGCTGTTAACTAATATATCAAGCCAATGCAGTGGCGCTGCAGTTGCCGGCTGGCCACAGTATTAGTATGGTCAGAAGAAGTTCGTGGAAATTAAGTTTTAAATTAAGTGTCATGGTTTCTGGCAGCCTCCGGTTGTTTCTGCGGTCATTCTTTCTTTTGGCGACGTCGGGGCAATCTATCAGATTTTTCCGCCTCCGTTTCGGGGTTTGAATCTCGCCCGGCAATTATTCCTTTCCCCTGTTTTGGATTTCCTGCCAGTTAAAAATAGCCCAGGACTTCCGCCTTTCCGACGCTTCGATATTGTCTTTGCTATTTGACATTCGAAGTCAGTAAGGTAAAGGATAGCGGTCTCTATGTTTCTGGTTGTTACAAATAAGACACGTAGGTAGTCTGGTTAAGTTAGGGTAAAGATTTCTTTAGCCTTTTCTCTCTTATCCTTTTATACTCCTCTACCTGTTACCTTTTTTCAGCTCCTTCACACCTAGAGCTGTAGGTAACAGGTTCTATTTCTATTTAGTTTCTTTCGCCCTTGTTACACAGGCTTTCTTTTGTTTTTCTCGGACCAGTTATACGCTTCTTGTGTGAGAGTGTGAGGTTCTTTTGTTGTTTTATTACCCGCGATCGCCGCGCGTTTGCCCTCTTTTGGGGTTGTTTTGTGTTGGCTTACGCCGGGAGGTTTTGATTCCCATTGTTTTTGTTTCATTTCCCCTTCTACTGCATAGCTGTCCGCTTTGTAGTGTATTTCTCATGATATACACTTTTAGATCCCTTGGTTGTGGCGTTGGTTCTCCGAACCTTACACTCCCCCTTACATTAAGTTTTGTTCGGTAATACTCATTTGAGCATCTCGGGGCAATACAAAAAGACCGTCTGTGCGTTTTTTGTTTTATTTTTTCCTCACGATACATCATTGAGCTCACTGAAAGTCAGCTATTTTCCCATAGGAATACATTGAGCAGCAGAGACCAACCAACCTAGTGACGTCACGACCGGAGTTGGTCCAAGATGGTTGCGCCCTAGTGGGAAAAAAAGTGAATTTCAACTTCTTTTTTCAGCAAATATGGGTCAGTTTGAGATTTGAACGCACGGTCACATCTAATTTAAGGTAAAATGCTAACGAACCAGAGCCACTTTACCGAGTGCTTCATGTCCCCATTAAGGGTTATTTCTCCTGACTCATTTTCCTATTGAACTCTATGGAAAAATGACTCTTTAACATTAGCCTAGAATGATGTTTCATCAGTAATCTGATATACAGCATCCATTTTAGAACACTTTGGGCGCAATTTTCAGGCTCTTACTCCAGTGCGCTGTGTGCTATGACAGGCGGTGTGGTAAAAATGTGGCATGAAATATGGAATGGAATGCTCTGAGTCTACACATACAGTACACTCAGAGCATCTCATATTCCATGTCACACCGCTTGTCTTAGCACACATGAGTAAGAGCCTGAAAATTGCGCCCTTTGTTTTCATTCAGACTTGCTTCATTCTCAGTAGGACTTTCTTCAGTCAGACCATTGTTCTTACTCAGACTTGGGTTGAAGGGCTAACATTTGTCCATCGGAGTTTGAGTGACAGTGGCTCTGTGATTAAGGAACAGGACTACTAACCTCAACATTGCATGTTCGATTCCCAGCTGGTTGGAATATAATCTAATTGTGAATTCAACAAGTCTTAAATGTGTTATTTTGTAGGCTTTGTGATTTTGGGTTTGCTTGCCTTGCATGAGGTCTTAGATCAGTAGCATAGTGATTAGTGAACAGAACTGAGTGACAGGTCTTACATTCAAATCTAATCTACATCTCAGAATTTATTTCATGGTTTAAACATTTATAGAGGTGTTTATAGAGGATCAACCATTTCAAGTAGGTGTTGTTTAAAGATGTTTAAAACACAAACTTCAATTCAGGATGCAGTGCAATTTGAACCTGACATCAAAAACTTCAAAGTCCTGCTCACTAACCACTATGCTACAGGTCCATTTAGGAGGCAAATGAGCCTAGTAAAAAATCACACAGAAACCCAAATCAGCCATTTTTAAAATAATAATGACACTTACACACAGTGGCAGTGCATCACCAGGTGGGAATCAAACATGCAATCTTGTGGTTACTAGGCCTGTTCCTTAATTTGCTGAGCCACTGTCACCTCAACTCCGTACAACAAATGTTTGACTGTCAAAGACTGGACCCAAGTCTGAGAAGGATGCAAGTTCAACTGAGAATGAAGCAAGTAAGAATGAGAAGAGTGTTTGATTAATGCATATTATAAATACTGCATTATTGGAAAAATATGAATTAATTACTAAATAAATATGAATTACTGAATAAATATGAATAATGTGAGGATCTTATTCTTACCCTCAAAAATAAATGTTTCCCAATATTTTAAACTGTATTTGTGAATGTTTGTACATGTATCCAGGATCTCCTTTATCTTTTAAGTGTACATATTCTGCCTTACTTGGTATATTTGTCATAATTTCATCCAAAATATTATGGTTAATTTTGTAATGACGTTTGTTGAACAGTTGAATTAATTGATAAAGTCCAATCAATCAGGCATTTTTACCAAAGGGCACTACAATCTGCAGCAATACAAACTGAGCTGTTCACAGATCGGCTCAACTAAGACATATCTATGCCAAATGTGTACAAGGGATTCAGCGGAGGTACATTGTATTGGATCACTAGTGCTTTGAAAACAGATTATTGCATTGTAGCCTAGAGGTTAAGACTGTGGCCTGGTAACCAGAGTGCTGCTGGTTCAAATCCCAACATGGTCAATAGGGTAAAATTAACTGATGATGATGATTGTAGGGCAGCTGAATACAGGGTTGCTGTCTGGTCAAGCAAAAAGAAAAATCTTTGTTAATTAAAAACAGAATACCTTGAATCATGGAAAAAATTCATATTTATGCCAAAATAGCATTTGGTCTTTTTAAGCGCTTCTATACATGATGTGTGTCTGTGTGTGTGTCCGCTCGTAGAATGAGATTTAGACCAATTAGGAGTAGCCCATGCGTCACGTGCACCACTTACTTCACCACCTGGGTGTGATTTTTCTACATCAACCAGTCGTAAAAAAAAAAGTCCAGAAGCACCCATTTTGGCCCATTCATGTTTGCAGAAAGAAATTGATAGGACAAAGCAATATGGTGCAGGCTCCACATAGCCTATCAGAGTCCTTTCATATCTGCAAACAGGAAGGGGTTAGGTCTAGGGCAGCGGTGTCAAACTCGTTCCATCGAGAGCCGAGTGTACGCAAGTTTTTTTCTAACCATATGTCTACACCAGCTGATTCCACTAATTAATTCACCTCCTTGGTTGAAAAAATTTTTTTTTAGTGAAATCAGCTGGTGAAGGGCACAGTTGGAACAAAAACCTGCATACACTCGGCCCTCGATTGAATGAGTTTGACATCCCTGGTCTAGGGACTGAATTTGTGGGCCTCAGTGTGAGGGTTGATTACTCCAGCTGGACTTTCAGAGAAACAGACTGAGAAAAGGATTTTCAACTTGACAGAAGGTTTTCTGGATAAAAGGTAAGCTGTATTTATATTATATATACAGATATAGATATATATCTCTTGGGTAGCTTAAGAATTGTGTGGTTCAAGGTGCATTTTTTAATTTTAATGCTATTGTTTGTTTCCTGCTTTTTATTTTTTAGAGACATGGATTCTTTTACCAACTGGACAAGCCAGGAGGTGTGCCAGTGGCTTGGTTATCTATTTCCAGTTTCACATGTTCACATCCCCTATGTTGAGGATGCTATCAAGTTTCATACGGAAAAAATAAGTTAAATAGCATTTCACTGATGTTAAACTCTTGATTAAAAAAGTATTTGCACACCTGGTTATTGTAGTACAGGTGCTTGAAGGATAAAGTCAGATATATAGAAAAGAGAAGTACTCCCGCACACCGTATCTTGCATTAATCTCAATTTTTTTTACTCAGTGCTGATGTATCAAACAAGCCTCAAACCATCACTCTGCTGCCAGATATGCAGTAGATATGGATGGATCACTTAAAGAGTTGTTTCTCCTGACAAATTTTCCTATTGAAGTCTATGGAAAAATAAGTCAGGAGAAGAAACCCTTCAAGTTATCCATCTATATCTACTGTATTTCTGGCAGCAAAGTGACGGTTTAAGGCTTGTTTGATACATCAGACCCTTGCTGACTTAGAGCCATTTAGCCAACCATGTGTGATGTTCTCACTCCCGTCCTCTTGTTTACCGTGTTTTCCTTCTCCCCTTGTTTCATGTTTGTCTCTCCCTAGTTGGTTTCCCCGTGCTGCAGGTTGGGCGTGGTTTTTCCCTTTCGTGTCACTCTGTCCCACTACTCCTCTTCCGCCTATCTCATTCCTCCGTTTTGCATGCATTCCTCACACACTCTACTCCGTTAATCACCCTCGCATACATTCGCACGCGGCACTTAATTGATACCAATTTATGTTTGTATTTAGTCACCCGGGGCCCTATCTTAGCGATCTTGGCGCTTGGTCTAAGCGCATGGCGTAAAGTCCATTTAGGCCGTGTCCAAGTCCACTTTTGCTATTTTAACGGCGTGTTTTTTGGGCGCTAAGCACGGCGCAGCGTGCAAGTGGGCTGAACCTAGTCTCCATTAATTATAGGTGTGTCATGGGCGTGACATGCAATAAACCAATCAAAATGTCATATCCCATTCCCTTTAAAAGCCTGCTTTTCCACCTCGGCGGATTGCTTATATGATGGCAAAACAGACATGCGCGTGCGTGTTTAGTGTGATCAAGGAATAGGCTATATGGATCACTAGTAGCCTATGATAAATATTATTCGGACAAACCATTATGAGTTCCCAGTAATTTCCGACAGTGCTGTTATTTTACTAAATGTATGCGGTTAAATTTCGTTAAAGGCACCTGCAACAGCTGAGAATAAGCTACCAATGGCTTCCGTCTCACCTTAGAAAACGCCAAATTAGCCTGCTTGTTTAACGAATTTCGTTTGATTATGCAATGAAGCAATGAACTCATGTTCAAGCTTCATCTGAAGTTCATTACCTGCATTCTAATTTTGATTAATAAAATAAATAACGTTATTTTGCCTGATGACAATAAATACAATAAAGCTGTCAGGTTGGCAACCCATAGGTTCACGCATATTTTCCCTTGTTTTATAATGTCCTGCTTATGGAAATGTGACCAACCTTTTTTTTACTGGTAGCGTAATGCTTTAAAACAATCCACTTTCCCAGGAAGACTGTTAAAAGTGCGATTTACAGCAGGGGAAACAGACCTGCTCATGTAAAGCGCACATGCAGATAATGGTATTAAAATTAATTGTGAATTAATTGTAACGTGCTGCAAATTTGTTTTCGTTTATAATTAGACGCTTAGTTCTCTTTAAAATCTTTTGTTCAGTTATGGAATAACAGGTGAAATCAGCGGGGTTTTAATAAGCTGAGGGTATGGAAACGTTGTCACTGTAATTAAAAAAATATGAAGGACGAAGAATAGCTAAGGTTACAGTTCAGTTAACATGGTGATATTTAGCTCCGTTTTTTAACCATATGCTATCGAAAAAAACCTTATGCACAGCGAACCCGCTGTAGCCTAGGCTATTTGAAAAACAATAAAAGCAATATTCACTGGACAAGGTTTTTTACTTTTTTTCAGTCACAAACCATTCTATTTACTTACAGGCTGTATTCCTAGATAAACAGATGACATCTGAAGCGCATTTTCAAAACTCAAATGTCCGTCTATTGCAGTGCGTTTTCCATTGAATGACAATTCACGCATTAGGTGTAAATGACAATTTGCGCATTAGGCTTGATATAGGTGGTATCAGCTCCTTTTTAATGGATCGCCATTGTCCCGTACCATCGCACATCGCCTGGATGTTGATGGAGCGGGCTGAGAGCAATGTAATGTGGCATCGTTTCCCTTCGCTGAGGGAAAGGTAGTGGACCTATGGAACCTTTTATTATTATGCATTTTTGATATAGCCTACACAATAATAATATTTCACACTGTGATCTAGATATTTTAGTCATGCTTGTGCGCACCCCTGTGTGTAACAGACAAGAGGGTACGCGCATTGTGCACATGCCTATGTAGACGCACTTACATGCGCCGTTAAAATAACATGTAAACAACTGCGACATGACTTTAGACCAGGTTTGTGGTGGTTCTAGCGCAAGCGCTTTCTGCTGGCTCAAGATAGCAATACGCCAGAAAGAATCCTGGCCACTCCTCATCTTAAGACCAACACGCCCAGTTCACTTGTAATGGGCGCAAGAATACATGGTAGTTAAAGGACGTGAACGCAAGGCGTTATTATGAACCATGTGCCGGGTGTAAGATAGCAAAGACACTTGCGTTTGGGTTAGCGCCACTTAGCGCCGGGTGTAAGATAGGGCCCCCGGTGTTCTCTGTCCTTTGCCAGTTTGTTAACTCTCCTTGTCTGAACCTCTGGTCTTGTCTTGGTGATACCTAGTATCCAGTCTAGTCTCGCAGTTTAAGCCTTTGTCCTGTACCGGTGTTAACTCTCCTCTCTACTCCATCTAGTTTCCGTCTAGCTCTCGCCTGGAACGGCGCTTCCTGCTGTTCGCTTATTCCCTGCCTCGCTGTACTAACGTTGTCTGCTTGAGTCTGCCAACCTGCAGTTGTTTGCTACCCCTGCCTGTGTTGCTGTTTCCTGCCCATCCATCTGCCGTGTGTGCATGCAGCCGGGGCTCCAGCTCCTCCACTCTGCGGCGGTGCCCGCCTCCTGCCTCTGCTGCTGCTGTTGCTGTTGCTGCTGCGGCTGTCCTGCCGCTGCGCCCACGTCCAGCCCGAACTCCGCTCCACTATCCTATTCCACTCCACTCTGCCCTGCTCCCCGCTCCCGCTCCTCCTCTGCTCAGCCTGCCTGGTTTTCCGTCTCCATCTCCAGCCCCTGGCCTCTCCTGTTCCCGCTGCTCCCCTGCTGATACCATTACCCGGTCTCTTAGTCTTTAAATGTTCTCCCTATGCTTCAGGAGGAATTCTGGTCGAAGCAATAATTTATTAAGAGCTACGCACTCTGTCTGTCTGTCTTAAGTCCAGTTCCGGCTTGGAACAATAACTGCCTTTGCCTTTTCTCCCCATGCTTCAGGAGTGAATTCTGGTTGAAGCAATAAAATAATTGAGTATTGGCATTCCTGTGTTCGAGTCGTGCATTTGAGTTCAGTCCAGATCCGGGGTCGTAACACCATGTGTTCCATACTGTTCCAGTGTAATTTACAGCTAAATCTAGTCCCACCCCCCAATTCCCATAGAGATCCATTCAAATGCAGAGATGTTAGTATCGCTTGAGTACCAGAAAATAAGATATCAAGAGTCTATTGATATTGCTGGGTCACAGACATCAGGAAGTTATGGCATGCAAAGGATATGTGACCAAATATTAAAAATGATTACTTTATTCTACATTGGCTGCAGTTAAGTGTAAGGGGGCAATTACTTTTTCACACAACGGAAATGGGTGTTGGGATTTTTTGTTCTTTAAATAAATGAAATAAGTAAAAAACAAATGTGTCATTTGTTCACTCAGGTTCCCTAAAATCAATATTATATTTTATCTAAAGATCTGAAAACATCCAGTGCGAGAAATATGCAACAATAGAGGAAATCAGGAAGGGTGCAAAAACATTCACGGCACTGTACATATGAGCCTGATCTGGCCAGAGTAGGCTCATATTATCAGGGAGTTGGAGCGGAGGACCAGATGCTAAGTTATTCCCAGAGCATGGAAATAACCACAAGAGGGAAATGACAAAACACAAAAGAAAAAGGAGAATAGTCCCGGTGTGAAAGCCAACGTAAATCAACCCAGAGAGAAGTGGGCGAACAGTCACACAGACTGGAATAGAGTAACAATGAAGGAAAGAAAAACAACCCAGAGATATGGGCGAAATGCTCGCAGACCAGAGCAGTAGAAAGAACAAAAGAACGGGAAGCCTCTAGCTCAAAAAACAATTTAAGCTAGCTAACAACAACGAGGCAACCGAACAGAAAGAAAACAAAGGCAAACCTCAGAGAGGAAGGCGTAGAATGGAGAATACCAAAAAGAGAGAAGAAAGGGAAAAAGAAAGATCCTAAGATCTAACCCTCACTCAAATCAGGTAGTAATTATACTGCTTTGCTTGACGACACAAGGAAAGCAACTCCTGTATAAGCTAAACCTTTACCGGCTTCGTTCAGTGGCAATAATGACACAAAAGCACAGAGACCGGAAGACGCAGCGCTTAAGAAGCCAGCAGAACACCTGGACAGGTGAAAACAATAAGTGCCAAAGTGGCGGAAAAAACCCGGCACGGACTCCATCCCGAAGCTGCAAGGGAGCTTCTGCAAAAGAGAGAACGGCAACCTATAATACCGTGACACATATGTACCCTGCTAGAGTTGAATTGACACTGGACATTTTGCTGTGAATTTACTGTGTACTCTTCAAAACTCTTTTTGTTTTTAAATGTTACCAAAAGTTTTTTGTTCAGTACATGGTAACATTACTTCATTCTTAAAAACTTTTATCCTAGCCTTTTGTGGCTAAAGGGATCTGTCTCACTTTATAATACCTCAGTTATTAATTTGCTCCAATTAAAATACTGTATATTCTGTAAAACTGAATTGTATTGTTTAATTGAATTGAGCCCATTCTTTAATTGGGACTTTAATTGAAATGCATTATCCCCCCTGAAATGAAAACTAAGCTAAATAGATGTGACTATTTATGGAATATACTGTAGAATCGACTAACAGAAAGGACTTTATACTAAACTGAAACTAAAATAAATTATGAATGGAGAGAGGACGCATGAGGCATGCATTTAATTAACACTTTATTTAGAACCACTCCTGGAAGTAGATTGATCACATCATCATGTATTGCTACAAATATAATATATTTTGATTGGAAAGGGTCTTTCACAATATATTTAAATTTTCAGACAATTTCACATGTGAATTGGTGTCTTTTTGCACAATGAAGAAGAAGGAATGACATGACAGAAAGGAATACCATCATCTGCAGGAGGCGAGGGATTGGTTTTACGGACGTTCCTTGAGTTTTCTTTTGCTAACAGACAATAAGTCAGGCAAAAAGTGGACCACTTTCAAATGATATTGCTTCCTTGAAGTGTAATACGTGAGGATTTTGCACGTCATTATAGGTATGTGTGACCATAAAATAGTTTCAGTTGTCATGACCCTCCAGCCTCTGACATATGTTCTCTTGTCTCAGTGACAGGAAATATTCATAATCTTCCCACTCCAGCATGGAGAAGGATTTTCAGTCCTGAATTCAATGCTCAGTTGTAAAAGACAGTTGGCTCACTAATTTATCTGAAGTTTGAAACCTACGCTGGTGAATGGAGTTTTTCTAGTAACCTCAGGTGGGCGTTGCATGTGATTGCAAAATAAAGGCAAGCTGTTAAATTTTTACTTTCCTGAAATAATTTTTAATTCATCCTATCGAAATTCCATCCTCGTTATTACAAATATAGGTAATCCTTTACTTGATCTATAAAGCCTACATAATGCTATCATAAGCATGACATAACATCTGTCCTAACCAGTCATGTCAATGTCTTACAGCTTATGACAAATAACATAACACTTTCACAATGCATGTAGCAATAAATATGACGCACATTGACATAATAGCTAATGTCGCATACTAAACTATGCTACAAATCATAAGCTGTAAGACACTACTGTCTGTCAGGACTGGTTATGATAGGGGTTATGCCATGTTTATAACTGCATTATGTATGCTTTGTGGCATATAATTCAAGCAAACTGTTGCCATAAAATCTTCTCTTCGTCACACGGTTGTAATATGTCAAGGCAAACTGATTTCTTTTAGTCTGTAAACTGCAGACCTGTCCAACCAACACATAACCGCAAAAACAGGGAATAAGAAAACTGAAGGGTTTCAACAGTGTAATCAATCTTGACTTGGTCATACATCCTCCCCTAAAGCTGAGTAAACAAGCTGGCTTTTTCTAAGCCCCAGAAAGAAAGAAAATCAACCTGCTGCAATGGCTGGAGTGGGTGCATACCACAAGGAAGACTCTGCTCCTGTGCAATGCAAAGGCAAATTTGAGGTATCCGTTATTAATTAATTGTTGTAAGGGGGTGTAATTTGCAGATATCCTTCTGTAGGGCAACTCAAGACTTGTACAACTGCTTATGCTCATGCTGCCACAGCAAGATAGCGACTTGCGAATCATCCAGTCATTCCTGCTTTTCACAAAAGTGAATATAATAACCTTTATGAATGAACATTCTGTGCTTTTATTTAAAACCTCTCTGCCATCTGGTGGTCAAACAGACTCCCAGGTTGTCTTTCAGGTTAAAGACATCACTGGTGTTTAGCTGTGGTGTAAAAGCTAGTAACTCATATAAAACAATGACAATATTACAGAAAGAGGCTTGGTTCATGCTCAGTTCATGAGCACTTAATATTTATAAACATATTGCTAATGACCTTGTTGCCATGTAGCATGGCCCCCCACCTATGTTTGTTCTGTCTACAGTGGCTTTCAGCATGACCTTCTGCATTTGCAACATTTGTGCTTTTTGAGAATGTATTCTTATTATATTTTTTTCACTTTTTTCAACAGTTAACACTGTTTTTTGTAATAAAACCTAAAATTTTAATCCACCAAACTGACAATGTAAAGCACTTTCAGACTGTAAAATGAAAAATGCTATAAAAATAAAATATAAGATGATGATGATGACAGTTCAAATGTGTATGAGCACATCCTTACAGTGTCTCGCTGACATTAAAACAAAGTTTGTCTGAATGGACAGGCTTATGAAAGCCACGGAAGCAGTGATATGTAGAAAAGTCCACACAATGGACAATGGAATGTGATTTTTTTTTTTAAAACATAAAGATTTTTTGTAGATTTGAGTGAAAACCCTGTAACAAGTTGGGTGATCTAATTGTAGGTTTTCAATATAGCTGAGTGGTTCTCAAGCCTCATCCTGGAGTATTGGATGAGGAGTGGAATACTGGTTTCTACTCCAACCAATCTCTTTATTTTTTAAGGTTGTTGAAAGCCTGTATGTTAGTTCCAAACATTTTGTTGAAACAGATGTTAACACAATGCAGGATTGCAATTTGCTTTATCATTGAACTCTTATGGTTTAGTTTCAATTAACAGGTATCCAATCTTTCAACATTTAGGACTTTTCTGATTTCTCCTGTAGGTCTGTGAATGAATCAAAACAAAATGCAAACTCTTTCAAGGACTAATTTACCACAGCACAGAAAATTACAGCATTATTTGTCTGAAAACTGATTTGAACTGATAAAAATTCCTTGAATTAATATAATATGAAGCATGATCTGTAGCCTACCATTCTTTGTGAAAATCTGTTCCGAACATATGATAGATAGTTTTCATACTTCAAGAATTGCAATTAAATTGGGAAAATAGGTATACTGGTTATTTAGGGTTGTTCAGGACCAGGATAGAGGACCCGTGGGTGAGCTGATTTTGTGTTTGTGTGCAGGGGCTTAGTCTAACTGAAGAAAAATCTCATTGCAACACTACATGTTGGGCTTTAAAATAATCAAGTGTTACCATTGTAATGGGACGTGACATGTGAGGTAGGAGGAGCCAAACGCAGCAAGGGGATTCTTTAAGCCCTAAGGCCACTAAGGCGGGAAACCCCACAGTTAAGGGAGGAGACAAGACAACGAACAGACGCTACTAACCGGCTCACTGTCACACGCCAATAAGTAAAAGCGCAAGGACAGGTTTCTGAATAGCCAGAAATAATACGCGCCCTGTCTACGCCCGATCTCCCAGGAGAGAGAAACATTTTACAGGCGAGCCGACGGAGCACCGTCGTCCCATAACTTTACTATCCAACATGACTAACGCAAGCTTAATTGAAAACACACGCCCTAGCCTATCAGTAAAAGAATATGTAAGGAGGCGAAGGAACAGAGAGCTAACGTTCCGCGGCTATTTTCGGAAACACGCAGTCACACATGTCCACAACATCGCCCAAGCTCCATATAAGGAGCAACGTGGTCTCACGCGGACTCGTCACATAGCGACGCTTCTGCCCAAGCGTCGCTATGTGACGCCAAAGGTAGCCTTTTGCGTCGTATATTGACGCAGCCTTTTGCGTCGTATATTGATGGTTGTGGCCACATAATTTGTCTTTGGTTGTGGCACTTCAATATTATGCTTTTTTATTTTTATTTTTTCTTCATCTGGTAGAGAGTTACGTGAACTCTTGTGGTCGGGCTCGCCCACTATCTTAACAGTTCGGGCATGAGCCCGAGTTACATGAACTCCTGTGAGGTTATGTTTAGGGGTTGGGGGTGGGGTACGGGAATCACAAACTCAGAAAGATCTCCGCGCACACGGCGAAGACTGAGCGGGCATGCTCGCAGTCGGTTATCATGAGCAAAGCCTTCGCCATAGTAGGATTCGTAAATTCGAGACGAGTGCGTCAAATAATGACGCAAAAGCCCTCCTTCTGTGTCTAAAGGATGACGCCGTAGGAGCTGCCCAAGCGTCGCTATGTGACGACTTGGGAGTGAGACCAGGCTGTAAGGAGAGACACACCCGGAGAACGAACAGAACTACAGTTCCGAACAAAATCGTCCCGCAGGTAAAAAGGGCGAACAGGACAGCTGCAACAAAAGACCAACGCAAACTTAATAGAAAATAGCAAGCACTGCCTCAATATAATAGAAATAACCCTGACTCACAACAAAGGGGAACGTAGTCCACGAGAAGGAGACAAAACAGGGAACAAACGTACCGAATCTACTAACCGGCTCACTGTAACACAGAAATGAGTAGAAGCTTGAACGCCCGGTTTCCCAGCAAGAAAACCAAACAAAGGCGAAATGGAACAAAGAATTGCTACCCTATACTTCTACGAGCTAAGTAACTAAGTAGAAGCGTAAACGCCCGATCTCCCAGGAGAGAGAAACATTTTACAGGCGAAATAGAGCAGAGATCTGCGGTCCCATACTTCTACGAGATAATTAACTAAAGAGCCGGCAAGAATAAAGCCCTGCCTCAGCAACGAGACATTAAAACAGGCGGGTAGCACAAAAGGTACAAATAACACACATGAAATAAATAAAGCCCTAAAGTCAGTATGTCATGGTTTGTGACCTTTTTCCCTTGCGGCCGTGTTCCTCGGTCGTCACTAGTGGGCGCTGCTTCGTTGGTGGAGTTTTGGCTCCTTTCCTTCTTCTCACAAAGAAGTTCTCCAACGTTGCACAGCTGCACATGGTTGCCGGTGAGCTATTTAAGCCCATGTTCCTTTTGTTCTGGGCTTCAATATTAATTGTTCTTTGTGATTGTTTGTTCTGTGGTGTATTTTCTGGTATTAGTTGCGCTGTTTTGTGTGCGGTTTATTTTGCCCTTTTAAAGTTTTAAACATATGATTAGATCTAGGTTTTTAAGGAGACCATTTTGCTCCGTTGTGCTTTTATTGGAGTTTTGCGGTACTGGCCTTTGTGCTTTGAGCTTCAGGTTGAATTCCTGTTTGGTGTGCTCATTTCAGTCTCCACTTTCTGGTCTGTCCTTTGTTTGTCGTTTTTACCTAGATCTATTGCCTTTTACTAAGAGACAGGGCGTTTGTATCATACTGACTTTAGGGTTTTATTTATTCTTAGAGGCAGGTCGGTTATTTTCGATTAAGTTTGCGTTGGTCTTTTGTTATAGCTGTTCCTGTTCGTCCTTTTCACCTGCGGGACGATTTTGTTCGGAACTGTAGTTCTGTTCGTTCTCCGGGTGTGTCCCTCCTTATATGGAGCTTGGACGATGCTATGGACCTGTTTGTGTTTGATCGCGTGTTTATGAAAGTAACCATGGAACGTTATCTCTGTGTCATGGTTTTGGACCCTGTGGTCCTATGCGGTTGTTTTCCTTGGTGGCCACGCGAGGGCGCTGCCCTTTTGGTGGATGCTTGCTCCGCCCTGCTGAGTTGGGGGAGTGTCTGTTAAGCATTTACACCTGTCGTTGTCACCGGAGAGATGTATATAAGCCTACCGTTCCCTTCATTCGGGGCTTCGACATTAATTGTTTATTGTTCATTGTTTTGTACTGTGGTGTTTTTGTTGGCTGTGAGTTATCGTACCGTTTTTGGCTACTCGCCTATTTTTAACGTCTCTGTTGAGGCAGGGCTTATTTCTTACTGGCTTGGTAGTTGATTATCTCGTAGAAGTTTGGGACCCTAAAATCTCTGCTCTATTTTGCCCCTTTAGTGCTTTTCCTCCGTGTATGGAGTTTTGGGCGATTCTGTTCAGAACTGTAGTTCTGCTCGCCCTTCGGCACATGTCTTCCCATAGGGAGATCGGGTGTTTAGCTTCTATTTAGTTTCTTAGCTCTTAGAAGTATAGAGTAGTAGTTTCTCTGTTCCATTTTCGCCTGTTTGGTTTTCTTACTGAGAGACCTGGCGCTTTTGCTTCTACTCAATTCCGTGTTACTGTGAGCCAGTAAGTAGCCTTGGTACGTATTTCCCTGTTTGGTCTCCTTCGCGTGGACTACGTTCCCCTTTGTTGTGAGCCAGGGTTTTTATTTGTATTGAGAGGCTGTCGTGCTATTAAGTTTGCGTAGGTCTTTTGTTGCAGCCGTCCTATACTCCCTAACTACCTGTGGAACGATTTTGTTGGGAACTGTTGTTCTATTTTCGTTCTCCGGGTGTTAGCCTCCTAGTTATATGGAGCTTGGGCTATGTTGTGGACGTGTTTGTGTTTGACTGCGTGTTTATAATAATAGCCTCGGAGTTAGCTCTCTGTTCCATTTCGCCTCGTTTGCATTCATTCGTTTTCTGAGAGGCTGTCGTGCTATGTTGCGTAGGTCTTTTGTTGCAGCCGTCCTATACTCCCTAACTACCTGTGCGGGACGATTTTGTTGGGAACTGTTGTTCTATTTTCGTTCTCCGGGTGTTAGCCTCCTAGTTATATGGAGCTTGGGCTATGTTGTGGACGTGTTTGTGTTTGACTGCGTGTTTTATTAAAATAGCCATGGAACGTTAAATCTCTGTTCCTGTTCGCCTCGTTACATTTCACCTTACTAAGAGGCTAGGGCGGTTGTTCCAGTTTAAGCTCGCGTTAGTCTATGGATAGTAAAGTTATGGGACGACGGTGCTCCGTCGGCTCACCTGTAAAATGTTTCTCTCTCCTGGGAGATCGGGTGTTTACCTCTTTGTTTTCTGTATTGGACTGCGAGCCTATTAATCCCGCCATGGAACGTTAAATCTTTGTTCCTGTTTCGCCTCCGCAATTACTTATCGTATTATTTTGCAGTGTTTATGGACTGTTTTATGTTTGTTTTTACGCTACTCGCCCGTTCTTATTTTGTCTCATTACCGAGACAGGGCGCGTATTATATCTGGCTGTTTTGATCCCTGTCTTTACGCTCTACTTGCCGTTTGACAGTTAGCCGGTTAGTAGCGTCTCTAGTGGTGTTTGTGTTCGTTGTCTTGGCTCCTCCCTTATCTGCGGGTATCCCGCCTTAGTGGCCTAAGGGCTTTATGAATCCCCTTGCTGCGTTTGGCTCCTCCCACGTCACACGTCACGCCCCATTACACTCTGTTCCTCCGCCTCATTACATTTCCCGTTATTGAGAGGCAGTGAATGCTATTTTCTGTTAAGGTTGCATTGGTCTTTTGTTACAGCTGTCCTGTTCGCCCTTTTTACCTGTGGGACGATTTTGTTCGGAACTGTAGTTCTGTTCGTTCTCTGGGTGAGTCTCTCCTTATATGGAGCTTGGGTGATGCTATGGACATGTGTGTGCGGGATTGCATGCTTTTGAAAATAGTCTTAGAATGTTAGCTCTGTTCTTCCGCCTCGTTACATTTCCCATTATTGAGAGGCTAGGGTGTGTGTTTTCAATTAAGCTTGCATTAGTCATGTTTGCTGGTAAAGTTATGGGACGGCGGTGCTCCGTCGGCTCGCCTGTAAAATGTTTCTCTCTCCTGGGAGATCGGGCGTTTACCCCTTTACGTTTTCTCGATCAATGCGGGACTTGCCTATGTGGAAGTAGCTATTAGGACTCGTCCCCCCTGGCGTATTTGCCTATGTAGATGTAGTTACTAGGACTCATCTCCCCTGGCTTTTCTGTTCCTGCTTCCTGGTCGTTGCATTTGACTGCGAGCCTATCAAACTGCCATGGAATTTTATATCTGTTCCTTCGCCTCGTTACATTTCCTCTTTACCAAGAGGCAGGGCTTTTATTCTTTATCAAACTCGTGTTGGTCTTTTAGCCGGTAATTCCGGTGCAGCTGTTCTGTTTCGTCCTTTTTACTTGCGGTATGATTTTGTTCGGAACTATAGTTCTGTTCGTTCTCCAGGTATGTTTCTCCTTATATGGAGCTTGGGCGTTTTTGTTGACAGGTTTGCGTTTGACTGCGAGTCCCTGAGAGTAGCCTTGGAACGTTAGATCTCCGTTCCTTTCGCCCTGGTATACTAATTTGCATTAGTTTTCAGTGTTTGTTTGCTGTGTGTTTTGTTTGTGCCATTGTGCTGCTCGCCTGTTCTTGTGCGTCTTGTTATCGAGAGGGCGTTTTATTTCTGGCTCTCGTGTGTAACAGTGAGCCGGTCTGTAGCTGTGGTGTGTGTGTGTTCCTTGTCTTGTCTCCTTCCCTTATCTGCGGGGTTTCCCGCCTTAGTGGCCTAAGGGCTTAATGAATCCCCTTGCTGCGTTTGGCTCCTCCCACGTCACACGTCACTCCCCCCATTACACAGTATGATAAAAATGCCCTGTCTCTTAGTAAGAACCTACTATACAGATACACGCAAACAAACAAAGACTCCTCTCGCTTTCACGGAAGAAAGCAGACAGAGAGAGGAGAAAGAGACATCGAAAGGCAAAATCTAGGCAACGGACTAAAAAGTAAAAAACCATGAAGCGAGGACAGAAAAGAGCCAGGGGGGAAGAGTCCGAATAACTACATCCACATAGGCAGGTATGCCAGGGGGGACGAGTCCTAATAGCGATAGGCGAGTCCCGCATAACTCCAATGAAGCACAACGGAGCAAAACGGTCTCCTTAAAAACCTAGACCTAATCATAAGACTAAAACTTTAAAAGGGCAAAATAAACCGCACACAAAACAGCACAAATAATGCCAGAAAATACACCACAGAACAAACAATCACACAATCAATATAGAAGCCCCGAAAGAAGGAAACGGAAGGCTTAAATAGCTCTCAAGGTGACCACGCGCAGGTGTGGATGCTAACAGAAGCTCCGCAATCTAAGCAGGGCGGAGCAAGCATCTACCAAAAGGGGAGTGCCCTCGCGTGGCCACTGAGGAAAATGACCGCATAGGGAAAAAGGGTTAAATGTAATGGGTTTTTACTATACTATTTTTGAACCCTATTATTGCTTTATATTACTTGTTTAATAAGCTGCAGATGTAGAAATTAAGAAAATTTTGTTATATTATTTTAAATAGTCATATGTATAAACATGTGAATACAATTTTTAATTTAATGTTTTAATACAGTTAGGTCTATGCTTTAATGATAAACACATTGGTATGGTAATTAATTGTCAGAGGGCTTGCATCTCTAATGGATGGTGGGCTGGTGCGTTTTGCTAAAAGCTAGGGTGAATTTCCACTCCCAGTCCATCACTGTCTATTCATTATGCAGTACTAACAGGACCCCTGATTGACAGACTATAAGCCCATTTCATGGGTTTATATATAGGCATTCTGGTATTCCACTGTAATTGTATGGAGTAGTATATCTTTTACATTGAATGGACAGAATTAGCCCAGGAGTTGAATGAGAAATATTTGGGACCTCCTCACATTTTATAGTATGTTTGATAACGTGTATTATGGTGAATGTCCTTTTTTTAAATTTTTTTTTATTCCCGCCACCACCCCTCCCTCTTGGGAGGTCAACTTTATTTTTTATTTATGATTTGCAAAATTATGTAATGAAGCCTCTCAGAGGAAAGGGTATAACAAACAAAAAGAAAAAGATAAATAGTTTTAATTACAAATAGTGAAGTCGCCCCCCTCCCACCCACCCACCCCCCTACCTTAATCTCCCACAAAGAAAACGCCACCCACACCCCAATGTGTTACCCCTACCATGACAGACAGATAGACGGACAGACAGTCGGACTGACAGACAGACAGACCGGATAGGCAGAGAGACAGACAAACCAATCGGGTAGATAGACAGGGAGACGGCTAGACAGACAGATGGATAGACAGAGGAGGTAAGAGTGGACAAATGAGCTGAGTATATTGGGCCAGAAAAAAGTGAAGTACTGAGAGGGTGAAACTATTAATAACATGAATTATGGATATGTATGCATCAGGTTAGACTATGTTTATAAGTGTGTAATGTGTATGAGAGAGAGAGAGAGAGAGAGAGAGAGAGAGAGAGAGAGAAAGAAGAGGAGAAAGGGGGAAAAGGGGAGGGGGGTTGGCTAACCGGTTTATTTTGGTTGGGTTATAAATTTAGATTATTGATGAATGGTTCCCAGTTGTCTCTGAATTGTGACATTTGATTGTGGCTGGAAGCTGATATTTTTTCTAATGATATGTATTCTGAAAGAAGGTTCAACCATTGCATAGTATTTGCAGTATTTCTTGTTTTCCAATGTAATAGGATAGTTTTCCTGGCGACAGTTAGGGCAATGAGCAAGGACCTGGTGTTCTGGGTTGTTAAATTGATTGTGGATATGTCTCCAAGTAGGCAGAGAGAAGGAGATAGTGGAATGCTGCGACCCCAAAAACGGGATAACGTTTTAGTGACTGTGTGCCAAAAGTGTTGGATGGGTGGGCATAGCCAAATAGCGTGGAGATAATTGTCCGGGGTGTTTAGAGTGCATTGTGAGCATATGTCAGTGTCTGCTAATCCCATTTTATACATCTTGTGTTGAGTAATATGTGCTCTGTGGATTACCTTGAATTGAATTAATTGTAAGTTAGTGTTGTTAGTCATTGTGAAAATGTTGGTGCATATTTGTTGCCAGAAGTCGGCGCTGGGAGAGATGGCCAAGTCTAATTCCCATCTTGAAATGGGGAGGTGTATTGTAGAGTTGATATGTGTTAGCATTTTGTATAATTTAGAGAAAATTTTCTTCTGAGATGTTATTTTGTTTATTTTTGTTATGATTAATGGTGGCTGTAAATCATTCTGCATTATATTGATTTTAGATTTCAGGACAGATTTTAGCTGAAGATATTGAAGGTATTGGTCTCTTCCAACACCGTATCTCTGGGTTAGTTCTTTAAAAGTGATTGTGAATGTCCTTATGACATGTCCTTTGGGTAGTACAGTTTCCTGCATCTCCTCTGTGTAATGTAATCAAAGTGGAAAATGTGTTTAAAAGGTTCTGCTTCAAGCCATAAGAACCAGTAAGCAGCTAGTAGGGATGGGAACTGTGTACAATTTCCTTTCCACATTTAAGATCAATATCTGGACTCAATGAACGAGGAAAGACCAATCAGACAACAGACTCTTTTCTTTTCATATTCTTTTCTTCCAGTGGTGCATTTTGTGATACCACACTATTGAACCAAATGTAGCCTACATCTGGGAAGCATTATTAAAGATGTATGTCGCTGACGGGGGTTCTGTTGCCATGGAAAAAGATGACAAAGGGTTATAAATCAGATATAACTTTGGAAAGTTACTTTTGGGAAGGGTGCCACAGTAACTTTCACCCAATAATTTCCCTTCTCCTGTAGACAGGGAAAAGTATGGCCTCATTTCTCTCTCTGACCTTCATGCTCTAAAAGTGGTTGGATTTATTATTAATGTTCATGAAAGGCTGTGGCCAAAAAAACAAACTTCCACAACAAACACACCAGTCCAGACATTACCAGTAACATGTTACCATCCAGAGCCTCTTTGAAGTACAATGGACAAAAGGACTAAATAGAGTTGACTGAATAGAGCATCAGCAGTTCTGTCACACTTTAGGTACAGTTTGAGTCCACATTTGTTGTTGAAGCTGGGCTCAGTCCAAAAGTTGATTTCTGCCAAAGAGAAGCCTGAGACAGGTGCTCAGAAAGTCTTTGAAAGTAAAGCCAGCTTAGAGGGTTTTGAATAGCCAATGAACCATGTACTGTTGAAATATGCTAAAACCAACGCCTCTGACCCACAGCCAGCAGTATGCCTGGTGAAAAAGCTGTGTAAAATCCTTTCAGATAAAACTGAGTTAGGAGGTAACTAATATAAATTTCTGGGTCAATGAAGATTCAGAAGTCCACCTTTGTAAGAGGATCAGTCTGTTCTAAACTCGAATTAATGTAGTATGTGCATCAACACCACCAGATTCAATCAAGCTTTTTTAGCGTTGTGTGAATCCAATTTGCCACCTCCTCCTCTGCTGTGAGCTTGTAAGCTGCTGTTTCTACCCAGAATTCCCCTGGCAGAGCGCTTCAGCTTGCTCCTAGGTCTTGTCTCGCTGTCAGCAAATCCACTGCTGGTTAATAATTCAAATACATTTTAATTAGGCTGCTGCTGCTGTTGCCAAGGAGGTTTACACATGGAAGAAAGACCTCATCAACAATAACATGGCCTCTTTCTGTCTTTTCTCCCCCTCCCCCTTTCTGGTTTATCTGTATACAGGAAAGCACATCTTTGTGGTCACGATAACTGCTTGCACAATTCAGACAGTAACTACACTATGATAAAATTAACTTTACACTCCATTGGTCTTGCAGGCATTTGTTTGAGAGTCGTTTCCTGTTTGTCGGTCTGCGTCTGTTTTGTTTACACTTTCATTGTAACGTTGTTGATTTCTCTTGCTGTCGAGTTCCCACAGCTCATAATCCAGTGCCCCACCTGCCCCACCTGCCCCCCCCCCCCCCCCCCTTCCCCGGCCTGCAAGGCCAAACAGTTATCATCCAGAGGGGGCAAGCATCCACTTCTCTACACCAGCTCTGTTTGTGATCCTGAGCATCGTCTTCACCTTCCCTGTAGGTAGTCATCACATGCAACCTCATCTTCTGGCCGCCTTAAAAAAACTGACCTCTGATTTCCTCCCGTTCAGCTGAGAAACCTCTATCTCTCTCTCCCCTAAGTTGGATGCATACTACATAACTCCTAGCTACAAGGTTCTCTGAGGATCATTAGCTCATAAAATTCCCTTCCTCCTCCCTGCATCTCTGGATGAACAAGACTGGTGTACTGCTTTCTCCCTGTCCTTATTTCCTCTTGTTTTCTGGGAACATTGTCCATGGCAGCACATGCTTTGGGGAATGAGACACAGTTGGTGTGGCTGGTGGGAACCATAAAATAACGACTGAGTCGATGTAGAAAACAAAACGCAAATCAAACAAAAGCCCTCCAGGCTGGTTGCAAGTACCTCAGTGGTAGGCCTATTCCCTGCCTTCAGTCCATTGCATCACTGAGCTCTCTTATACCTGGAACAGCCATTTTGTCATCCCAATTAATTTTATATTATTTGCTTTTTTATTTTATTTTTTAAAGATGACACCTCTTTTTACTCCACAGTCAGTGCTGCAGGGTGATCATCCTAGCACCCCTTCATACCTCTGACCTAAACAGTTGTTCTAGTTCCAACAAATTTGTTAAGAGCAGGGAATCATAATTGGTGTTAGAATAATCGACTTCTCCTGTTTCCAGTTCCCTGCCTGTTCAGTACGAGTGTTATTTATGAGGACAAGAAGCGACGCTTCATTTGCATTCACTGTGTGAATAAATTAAACAGTGTTCTGTCAGTTGCACCTTTATGTGTTTAACTCTGTGGCTCCATATGCCATTGTTCTGGGGAGATAAGCAGATTCCCTGTTTCTGCTCTTACTGTAACGTCCCGTTCCCATCCAGTCCGTATTCCCTGTTTTGCCATGTCCCTCCGTTTCTTGTTTGATTCCCTTGTCCATGTTTTCCCTGTTGCTACAGACTGGGCGTGCCCCTTCTGTTTGTTTCACTCTGTTCCCCCACTTCAGTTTCAACCTATCTCCTTCCCCCCTTGTTGCATGCATTCCCCACTGGTCAATTAGTCAATCACCCTCGGTTACATTCCTCACGCTTTCCTAATTGTTTCCAATCACACTCCCCTATTTAACCCACCTGCTGTCTCCCCTCCAGTGTTGGTTCATCACTTATGTTGCCTTCCTTACCCTGTTTGCTTCTCAGTAACGTGCTCCGTGATATCCTGGTCTTTTGTTTCCCTGTCCTGTGCGCTGAACTCTGCAGTGGGTTTTTCCTGTGTGCTCCTCAGCTCAAGAACCTACTGTCTGGTATTTATTCCAGCCCTGTCTTTTGCGGTTTGCTCTGCCTGTATCCTGTCTGCTTAATTACCAGCTTCACCTGTGCTTCCCAGTCTGTAGCTGTTAAGTCTCCCTGTGTGTGTTGCGGTACCCCTGCTCCCAGCTAACGTTGCGTCCGCAGTTGGGTGCTCTGCCTCTCCACCCTACAGTGGTTCCTGTCCGGCCGTGGCTACCTCCATTGCTGCGGTTTCGGTCCCAGCCTCCACTGTGGCCCAGCTACCCCAACCGGACCAACCTGAGCTCCGCTACACTGCTCTACCCTGTCGTGTCCTGCCCCATACCTACCTCTGCCTTCAGTCCTGTGCCAGTTCCAGTTCGGACCGCTCCTGTCCCGTGATCCAGTTCCTGTTGGACCTCCCGGTCCAGTTCCAGTCCAGTTCCGGCTTGGAACGACCCCTCGTTCCCGCGATCCAGTTCCTGTTGGACCCCCGGTCCAAATCCAGTCCGGTTCCGGTTCGGAACTCACCTCCAGTATTGAGTCCAGTTCCGGCTTGCAACTACCCGCCGTTCCCGTGATCCAGTTCCTGTTGGACCTCCCGGTCCAGATCCAGTCCGGTTCTGGTTCTGAACTCACCTCCCATGCCAAGTCCAGTTCCGGCTTGGAACAACCCGTCGTTCCCGCGATCCTGTTCCTGTTGGACCTCCCGGTCCAGATCCAGTCCGGTTCCGGTTCGGAACTCACCTCCCGTGCCAAGTCCAGTTCCGGCTTGGAACAGCCCGTCATTCCCGTGATCCAGTTTCTGTTGGACCTCCCGGTCCAGAAACTGTCCAAGTTCCGGTTTGGAACTTTCTGGGTGATCAAGTCCAGCTCCGGCTTGGAGCAGTTTGCTGTGCCGAAGGACTTCCTCATTCCTCTTTACAGTTGTGTTAACTTGTGTACTGCTTGGGACTACCCCAAGCTCCATAATAAATACCCATCTCTGGGTAGGACCGCCGGACTCCAGGGCGACGCACTCGCCGTCGCCACAGGCCGGTCTCCAAGGCGACGCCGTCGCCATCCCCTCCGGTCGGCCTCCAAGGCTACACGGTCGCCGCCGGCCAGCCCTCAGGGCGATGTTGCGGTCACCGCTGCCCGTCCCCAGGGCGACTATGCAGTCGCCGTCGCTCCCTCCAGCTCCCAAGACGACGTTGTGGAGCAGTTCCGTCACGCCTTCGCCTCCCAATCCGCGGCCGACGATCTACTGGACCGCCGGGTAGATCATGTGTTGGAGGTGCTGAAGGGTCTGGCGGAGCAAGTTTCGCGGACGTCGCTCGTCGGCAGCTCCCTGGGCGAGGAGTCCTTTTCCGCTGCCCGTCTCCTGGGCAAGGATACGGCCTCCGCTGCCCGTCCCCAGGGCGATTATGCAATCACCATCGCTCCCACCAGCTCCCAAGACGACGTTATGGAGCAGATTCGTCACGCCCTCGCCTGCCAGACCGCGGGCGGTGATCGACGGGGCCGCCGTCTTGATGGGGTGTTGGAGGTTCTGAGGGGCCTTTCAGAGCAGGTTACGCGGACGTTGCTCGCCGCCCGTATCCAGGGCGAGGATACGGCCTCCACCGCCCCTCTCCTGGGCAATGATGTGGTGGTCGTCGCCCGTCCCCAGGGCGAGGAGTCCTTCGCCGCTGCCTGCCTCCAGGGCGATACAGTCGCCGCCTCCTGCTTCCAGGGCGATGCAGCCGTCGCCGCCTCCTGCTTCCAGGGCGATGCAGCCGTCGCCGCCTCCTGCTTCCAGGGCGATGCAGCCGTCGCCGCCTCCTGCTTCCAGGGCGATGCAGCCGTCGCCGCCTCCTGCTTCCAGGGCGATGCAGCCGTCGCCGCCTCCTGCTTCCAGGGCGATGCAGCCGTCGCCGCCTCCTGCTTCCAGGGCGATGCAGCCGTCGCCGCCTCCTGCTTCCAGGGCGATGCAGCCGTCGCTGCCTCCTGCTTCCAGGGCGATGCAGCCGTCGCCGCCTCCTGCTTCCAGGGCGATGCAGTCGTCGCCGCCTCCTGCTTCCAGGGCGATGCAGTCGTCGCCGCCTCCTGCTTCCAGGGCGATGCAGCCGTCGCCGCCTCCTGCTTCCAGGGCGATGCAGCCGTCGCCGCCTCCTGCTTCCAGGGCGATGCAGCCGTCGCCGCCTCCTGCTTTCAGGGCGATGCAGCCGTCGCCGACTCCTGCTTCCAGGGCGATGCAGCCGTCGCCGCCTCCTGCTTCCAGGGCGATGCAGCCGTCGCCGCCTCCTGCTTCCAGGGCGATGCAGCCGTCGCCGCCTCCTGCTTCCAGGGCGATGCAGCCGTCGCCGCCTCCTGCTTCCAGGGCGATGCAGCCGTCGCCGCCTCCTGCTTCCAGGGCGATGCAGCCGTCGCCGCCTCCTGCTTCCAGGGCGATGCAGCCGTCGCCGCCTCCTGCTTCCAGGGCGATGCAGTCGTCGCCGCCTCCTGCTTCCAGGGCGATGCAGTCGTCGCCCCTCCTGCTTCCAGGGCGATGCAGTCGTCGCCGCCTCCTGCTTCCAGGGCGATGCAGTCGTCGCCGCCTCCTGCTTCCAGGGCGATGCAGTCGTCGCCGCCTCCTGCTTCCAGGGCGATGCAGTCGTCGCCGCCTCCTGCTTCCAGGGCGATGCAGTCGTCGCCGCCTCCTGCTTCCAGGGCGATGCAGTCGTCGCCGCCTCCTGCTTCCAGGGCGATGCAGTCGTCGCCGCCTCCTGCTTCCAGGGCGATGCAGTCGTCGCCGCCTCCTGCTTCCAGGGCGATGCAGTCGTCGCCGCCTCCTGCTTCCAGGGCGATGCAGTCGTCGCCGCCTCCTGTTTCCAGGGCTATGCAGTCGTCGCCGCCTCCTGCCCCCAGGGCGATACGTTCATCGCCGTTCCTGTCCGTTCCCCTTCCAGCCCTCCTGTCCGTTCCCCTTCCAGCCCTCCTGTCCGTTCCCCTTCCAGCCCTCCTGTCCGTTCCCCTTCCAGCCCTCCCGTCCCGCCACGTTCCAGCCCCCCCGTCCCGCCACGTTCCAGCCCCCCCGTCCCGCCACGTTCCAGCCCCCCCGTCCCGCCACGTTCCAGCCCCCCCGTCCCGCCACATTCCAGCCCCCCCGTCCCGCCACGTTCCAGCCCCCCCGTCCCGCCACGTTCCAGCCCCCCCGTCCCGCCCCGTTCCAGTCCCCCAGTCCCGCCCCGTTCCAGTCCCCCAGTCCCGCCCCGTTCCAGTCCCCCAGTCCCGCCCCGTTCCAGTCCCCCAGTCCCGCCCCGTTCCAGTCCCCCAGTCCCGCCCCGTTCCAGTCCCGCCCCGTTCCAGTCATCCAGTCCCGCCCCGTTCCAGTCATCCAGTCCCGCCTCGTTCCAGTCATCCAGTCCCGCCTCGTTCCAGTCATCCAGTCCCGCCTCGTTCCAGTCATCCAGTCCCGCCTCGTTCCAGTCATCCAGTCCCGCCTCGTTCCAGTCATCCAGTCCCGCCTCGTTCCAGTCTTCCAGTCCCGCCACGTTCCAGCCCGCCAGTTCCGCTACGCCGCCGGCCTCCTGTGCGGTTCCGCCCGCGCCGCGGCTGGCCTCCTGAGCGGTTCCGCCCACGCCGCGGCCGGCCTCCTGAGCGGTTCCGCCTGCGCCGCGGCCGGCCTCCTGAGCGGTTCCGTCCGCGCCGCGGCTGGCCTCCTGAGCGGTTCAGCCCGCTCTGTGGCCGACCTCCTGAACGTTCCAGCCCTCATCCTCCTGTGTTGTCTCGGATGAACGCCAAGAGGCGTTCATTTAGGGGGGGGTACTGTAACGTCCCGTTCCCATCCAGTCCGTATTCCCTGTTTTGCCATGTCCCTCCGTTTCTTGTTTGATTCCCTTGTCCATGTTTTCCCTGTTGCTACAGACTGGGCGTGCCCCTTCTGTTTGTTTCACTCTGTTCCCCCACTTCAGTTTCAACCTATCTCCTTCCCCCCTTGTTGCATGCATTCCCCACTGGTCAATTAGTCAATCACCCTCGGTTACATTCCTCACGCTTTCCTAATTGTTTCCAATCACACTCCCCTATTTAACCCACCTGCTGTCTCCCCTCCAGTGTTGGTTCATCACTTATGTTGCCTTCCTTACCCTGTTTGCTTCTCAGTAACGTGCTCCGTGATATCCTGGTCTTTTGTTTCCCTGTCCTGTGCGCTGAACTCTGCAGTGGGTTTTTCCTGTGTGCTCCTCAGCTCAAGAACCTACTGTCTGGTATTTATTCCAGCCCTGTCTTTTGCGGTTTGCTCTGCCTGTATCCTGTCTGCTTAATTACCAGCTTCACCTGTGCTTCCCAGTCTGTAGCTGTTAAGTCTCCCTGTGTGTGTTGCGGTACCCCTGCTCCCAGCTAACGTTGCGTCCGCAGTTGGGTGCTCTGCCTCTCCACCCTACAGTGGTTCCTATCCGGCCGTGGCTACCTCCATTGCTGCGGTTTCGGTCCCAGCCTCCACTGTGGCCCAGCTACCCCAACCGGGCCAACCTGAGCTCCGCTACACTGCTCTACCCTGTCGTGTCCTGCCCCATACCTACCTCTGCCTTCAGTCCTGTGCCAGTTCCAGTTCGGACCGCTCCTGTCCCGTGATCCAATTCCTGTTGGACCTCCCGATCCAGTTCCAGTCCAGTTCCGGCTTGGAACGACCCCTCGTTCCCACGATCCAGTTCCTGTTGGACCCCTGGTCCAAATCCAGTCCGGTTCCGGTTCGGAACTCACCTCCAGTATTGAGTCCAGTTCCGGCTTGGAACTACCCGCCGTTCCCGTGATCCAGTTCCTGTTGGACCTCCCGGTCCAGATCCAGTCCGGTTCCGGTTCGGAACTCACCTCCCATGCCAAGTCCAGTTCCGGCTTGGAACAACCCGTCGTTCCCGCGATCCTGTTCCTGTTGGACCTCCCGGTCCAGATCCAGTCCGGTTCCGGTTCGGAACTCACCTCCCGTGCCAAGTCCAGTTCCGGCTTGGAACAGCCCGTCATTCCCGTGATCCAGTTCCTGTTGGACCTCCCGGTCCAGAAACTGTCCAAGTTCCGGTTTGGAACTTTCTGGGGTGATCAAGTCCAGCTCCGGCTTGGAGCAGTTCGCTGTGCCGAAGGACTTCCTCATTCCTCTTTACAGTTGTGTTAACTTGTGTACTGCTTGGGACTACCCCAAGCTCCATAATAAATACCCATCTCTGTTTCCCTGTCTCTGAGTCGTTGCACTTAGGTCCTACCCTAACCAGGATCGTGACACTTACATTCTGTGTATCCGACTGAAACAGCACTTATGCTCCAATTCTGGAAGCTGACTGAACTAATAGCTATGATGATATTATTCAAATACCTTCCTCTTGCAGCTGGGATAACAAGTGTGGATTTGTCACTAAAGTTACCTTAAGGTAACAAGGAGGAAATCTCTATGGTGACATATGAAACCTGACCATTATCCAATTTGATCTGACACAATATTACATTTAACCTGCCCAGGACCCAATCTGTTTTAATTGAATTAAAATGCAAAATTTCAAAAGGTTCAGATATTTTTTATGAATGTAGGAGGCGGGGAGCATTGGGCGCCTCATGTCTTCTAAACCACTCAGTTGCAGTGAAACTTGGCCTGTGGTCAGGTATTAAATAATTTTTTCAGTGTGGACCGCAGAAGGTGCCACCTTGAATCTGAATCCTGAAATTGGATGGAATGAAGCTGGATTTGTCAGGGACAAGGCAGATATGTGTGCCTCATGGCCCAGAGAATGTTTTTGACTAGTTACAAAGTAATTATTCATCTTTTGGTCTCATAGACCCTGCTTGTGCTTGTCTGACTACAGTGGCACATAGAGTTAGGAGTCTGCTGCTGTCGTCTGGAGTTCAGGTTTGCTTTACCCTTTGAACTTTGTTGCTAACTATAATTTCATAGTTGCTAAACAAACAAAGCTGTTATCATGTAAGTCCCTACTCCTCCATTTACAGAAAAGTTACTTTAGCATGGTAGCCAAGTTAGCTATCTGTCTACCAGTAACCGAGGACTCATTGCTACAGTTTCCAGGAATGTTAACAGATTTAAATTCCATAAATCATCAAAACATGAGCTATAAATCTGGCATGATTGTGTGATTAAAATTATTTTTTTTATGAAAAATTGCCATTTTCCATTATAAGGTAAAACCCCAAATGAGTGTGCAATTGTGACGACCAGGCACAGATGTAGAACCAAAAAAGGCGGACTTGAAGCCAGACGTAAAATAAAACTCCCGAAGGAGATTTTATTACACACAGTAGCACGGTACAGAGCGTTAGGCAGTTCATAGTAGGTTCAATGCAAAGGTCAAAAACACAGGCAGGCAATCCGTAAATGCAAAGTACAAAAATCAGAAAGCAAGGCTTGTGGTTAAAGTCCAGGCAAGGGTCGAGATCCAGGATATCTGTCAGCGGAGGCACGGTACTGAAAACGGCAGGCAGGCTCGTAATCAGTAGGAGAACAGAGTTCATAACAGGTAGGCAATCCGCAAAGGCAAAGGTACAGATATACGCTAGGCAAACTCGTAGTCGAGAAAACAAAACAGGGTCAGGAATAGAACTGGCAGAAGATGTGGTCATAAACAAACAAGGTCAAAACGTGGAATCAAAACAATGGAAAAACGCTCAAAAGTGCAAACATTTAACTGAGGCAACAATCTTGCACTGAACACAAGCCAAGACAGGGTTTAAATACACTCACAGACAGGTGCAACAAATTAGAGAAAGCAGAAAGAGGAAACAAGAATCAGCTGTAGCGAGTAGAAGAGTTAACAAGAAAATCAAGAAAGAGAATAGTGACAGCAAAGGCGGAAAGGAGACAGCTGTAGTGAATTAGCCCTAATTTCTATGAGGTTAGTAGATTAGTATCTCCAAACATCAGGTAAACGTATGACGGAGTGGGAACACAAACGTTACAGTACCCCCCCCCACCCCCAATGGGAGTCTCCAGGTGACCCATTAGGTTTTTCAGGGTGGTCGCGGTGAAAGTCTTTTATCAGAGAGGGGTCGAAGATGAGTTTGAGGGAGATCCAGCTTTGTTCTTCCGGAACGTAGCCCTCCCAGTCTATGACGTACTGGTAACCCCGCCCTTTACAGCGAATGTCAAGTAGTTTGCATACTGTGTATGCGGGGTGGTCGTCAGTGATGCGGGGAAGAGGGGGTGGAGCATCTGGGGGGCAGAGGGGAATGATGGAAATTGGCTTCAAATGGGAGACATGAAAAGTGGGATGGATTTTAACCTCTTCCTACCGAGGGCAAAATAGGCCAAATTTTGCCTGTTTTCACTAGTGACAAACAAAGGTGGTTATCTCAAAAACTATAAATGGTACAAATATGGTTCATGGCTTTTATTAAAGCAGACACCTGCAGTATTACGACTAAGCAGTGAGAACTCATATAAATCCAGTTTTTGATACTTAACTACAACAATTTATGTACAGAAAATATAAAAAAACTAAAAAACGGGTACCTACATTCAAGTTTAAGAATTTTTACCTGGGGAGCTACAAATGCAATCAAGGAAATGACTCCTCTATCTGATTCATCAATATGCTGCCTACCTCTGGTAACAATCTGGTGTCAATATCTCAAACCATTCAAATTTTACAGGGTTTTTTTCAGGTGAACCTTTTTCGTTATCCAAATGGTGCCAAATGTGCCAAAAATGGCAATGTTCCAGAAAGGTCTCAATATGATTTATTTTTTAGGTTTTTACAATAAAATGAGATAATTTGTCAATATTGGCAATAAAAGTTCATTTTTAGACGTGTTCTTGGGTGTTCTGCATATTACACAACTAACTACCCAAGGTTACAAAAAGCTGTCAAAACCCATGTAGCAGCACAGTGAATCTTGTGTATTTCACCAGAGCCCCATTAGCCAGAAATGAGTCCAGGAATGTGCAAACAGGTTTTCAAATGAATAATGGGAATAGTATGAAACTTCCCTACACATTAATGCTTGCCAGTCCTGTCCTTTATTCTGTTGCCACCTCCTATGACAGGGACGTTGGGGTTGGGTTTTAGGAGGCAAAACTTTATACATGACAAACATATATCAACTATATACAAGTGCATTAAGGTGTACTACTAAAAGTGCAGTGGATAAAAAATCAAAAGTCCACCAGTTTCCTAGATAAAAAATAAAAACACCCCTGCTGTAACAAATAAAAAGATCCTTGCCTCTAATTGCTGAAGTTACCGTATTTACACAAAGAAAGTACAAAATAGCAGGGTCCAAAAAGCTAAAAAAAATGAACTAAAAACAAAAAAAGGTAAAGGATCAAAACATGGGGGTGGAGGTTGAGGAGAGATTATTTAACCATTCATACAGAAGCCATTTAGACTACACATTCCCTCAGGAGAGCAATCTGCATCATTACAAATCCCACTAACCCTGTCCATGGAATTGTCCACCATGTTGATATACCCATTAGTCCCCCTTATACAACAACAATCAACAATAATAATAATCAACAAGTACTCCCTCATGCTATCATGTTCTCTCCCTCATACCATGCATAAATTACCATTTTGTTTACCTGCACAGCCTTCTGTACTGCATATAGAACAATTTACTCAGGTGGAACAATGACTTTACTAAACACTTCCAGAAGCCATTTCACACTCAAAAAAATCGTTTTAGTAGCTCATCTCAGACACAAATAGATAGCTAGCTGCTTGTTACCTGTAATTTTGCTTGCATTACATTACATTTATTTAGCAGACGCTTTTATCCAAAGCGACGTACAGTAAGTGCGCACAGAGACATCATCAAGATCACTACAGAACAGACAAGGCAAAGCACATCCTTCGCATAATGTAGCAGCTATCCCTAGCAATGAACGTCGACTGTAGTTCACAGTAAGCTGTGGGCAAATCAGCAACACCACACTTCCATTCCTAATACTCGTATAAACTATAATAAACAGACAGGAAAACACAGGGATGCTTGCTAGCTTGCCACTTTAAAGGCAATACTATCTATATTAATTTAGCTGAGAGGGACCGATTTTATGCATAAGTATATAAGGTTAGTTAGCTTCACAGAAGAAACACAGGGATTCACGCATTGCAGCTAAATTTCCTTCGATGCTTACACCAAACATCTGTGTTGTTGGCAACGCCACGTAACACGTGCGAGTTTGTCAACACAGACAATACACCCTAAGTTTACTTCATAAATTATTTATCATACCGTTGGAATGTGCAATTTGTAATATTAATTGTATGAAAAACAATAAAATACAGTTGACAATGTAATTACGAACCCGCATGGCATTGCGTGAATTCACACTGGTATATCGAAAAATCGGTAATACCACCAGCCCTAACGACGTTACCTGCCATGGCGAAATTCAATGCGTTTATAGCATAACACTGTTAGTATGATAAAACAACTTACATGTCAGCAACATCATCTCGGTCATCAGTGGATTCAGCGTCACTGAGACAGGATGAGTCTCCCTCGGCAAAAACATCTTCTGGCTTATCCAGTTCGTCTAGCACTTGGTGCACGGATAAACGCCTCAAAAATCTCGACATAACTACACAAAAACTGTATCAAAAATACTCTAAAGTAAAAAATGTAACTGCGGGCCTTACCTAATTAATTGTGCTTTGCTAAACGGAATGTAGCGAGCTACGCTACAAGGTAAAAACACTGCGCCATTTTGGTTCGATAATTACGCGTGGGTCGCCACTTCCTCATACGCACGGCTGGATTTCCTTTTTTTACGACTGCTTTGTGTTGATTGAGGGCTCCTTTGAAAGAGTCTTGGCTTTTCGCTGGAATATTTGACAGACAGTTTTAAAACCCAATGGAAAGCAAATAATACTCGGAGTGGAGGCGGGTGGGAGACAGTTTTTCCCACTTCAGATAGGCCTATTGTGCTATCAGTCAAAGAAATACACCCAATTGACGACGGTTTTGCATAAGTCTCTGCAAGCATGTTCAAAACAACTCTGGCTAACATATACTAAGCCACGGGATTGGTACTCCAGAAACTGGCTGAGTTTCACAACGCCAAAGTGAACACAGCCGAACGAGTTGTAATCAAGTGCAAAAAAGCACAAGTCGGTTTAAAATTGGAAAAAAATAATGTACAGCCGTATGAAAGTTTTAAAGTATTTTTTCTTGAAGCCTAAAGGTATAATGATTTTTCAAACCAAAGTTTTGTGAAATACAATTAAGCAGAACAGTTTACCAGCACATTGTTTATGGTGTGACATCAAGCTGCAATACATGTTTGAGAATTAGGTCAGAGTTTCCAACGTTATTTACGAAGTTTTATCCCGACGTTTTGGGCTTAAAAACCACTTTCCCAGAAGGAATGGATATATCTTAAGGATATTTAATCAAAATATTGAGGTGAGTAGTTTATTATATATTATTAAATTAATGAAATGTATAATTTAATAATTTCCGTCACGCCCGCGTTACCGCTAGGGGGCGTTTGGTATTAAGAGGTTAAGAGATGTGGGAAGCTGACGTCTGACTGCAGTGGGGTTGATGATTTGGATGACCTTGAAGGGACCGATGAATCTAGGCTGAAGCTTGTGGGATTCTGACTGTAGGGGGATGTCTCTGGTGGACAGCCAGACCTTGTCACCAGGCTTGTAGTTAGGTGCAGATGTACGGTGACGGTCAGCAATACGCCGATTGCGGTCAGCAGTGTGCGTCAGTGCTGTTCTCGTATCCCTCCAAAGCTTGTGAGAGCGATGCAGGTGTGTCTGAAGTGATGGTACAGCGATTTATTTTTCTTGGTTTGGGAATAAGGGTGGTTGGTAGCCCAAGGAGATCTCGAATGGGGATTTCCCGGTAGCAGCACAGGTCAGGGAGTTGTGGGCATACTCTACCCATGGTAACATCTTGCTCCACTGCTTCGGGTTGCGGGCCATGACGCAACAGAGAGCAGCTCCAAGGTCTTGATTGGCCCTCTCCATCTGGCCGTTAGACTGTGGGTGGTAACCGGAAGTTAAACTGACTGTGGCTCCTAGGGCAGAACAGAAAGCTTTCCAAACTTGGGAAATAAACTGCGGACCTCGGTCTGACACAATGTGAGCAGGGATGCCATGGATCCAAAACACATGGTTAATGAGTGCATCCGCTGTTTCCTTGGCTGTGGGTAACTTGGGGAGTGGCACGAAATGCACAGCCTTGGAAAATCGGTCAACGACCGTAAGAATGGTGGTGTTGCCATCAGAGGGGGGAGTCCCGTAACAAAGTCCACACCAATGTGGCTCCACGGGCGACTGGGTATGGTTAGGGGTTGGAGGAGACCCGCAGGAGCCTGATGGGAGGCCTTGTTGCAGGCACAAGTGGAACAGGCCTGCACAAATCGTCGAACATCAGAATTCATGGCATTCCACCAGAACCTCCGTCTGATGATGAATAGGGTGCGTGCAGCTCCCGGGTGGCAGGAAAGACGAGAAGAATGGGCCCACTGAAGAACTTGGGAGCGAATGAAAGAGGGCACATACATCCATCGACCCGGTGTGCTTTTGGGGTCTGGTTCATCCTTCGGCGCCTTCTGAATCACCGACTCGATCTTCCACGAAACCACACCCACGGTGCAGGAAGGGGGTAGGATGTTTTCAGGTTCCATGGGAAGAGAGTCAGTGTCAAAATTCAGCCTCTTGGCTGTCTGGAGGTAGGCTAAATTCTTATGGTCCATCCAGACGATAAACGGCTATTCAGCTCCTTCCAGCCAATGTCTCCATTCTTCAAGTGCCAGCTTGACTGCGAGCAGTTCACGGTTCCAAACGTCGTAATTACGCTCAGCGGGAGAGAGCTTCCGTGAAACAAATGCACATGGATGGAGACGGTTATCTGTCGCGGACAGTTGGGACAAAACTGCCCCGACCCCACTGTCAGAAGCATCCACATCAACGATAAATTGTCTCTTGGGGTTGGGATGAATGAGGATGGGTGCTGTGGCAAACTGATTCTTCACTTTGAGGAATATGTTCTCCGCCTCCGGAGCCCATTTGAAAGGAAGTGTGGGTAAAGTAAGTGGCGCCACCACACGGCTGTAGTCCCTAATTAATCTTCTTGGCCTCCCTCTCTGGCCTAGATACATTGTAGAGACGGCTGGAGGGCAGTGGAGCGCCAGGAAGCAGTTCAATGGCGCAGTCATGAGGTCTCTGAGGGGGCAATGCTTCAGCTTGATCCTTGCTAAAAACTTGGCTTAGTTCATGGTATTCTCTTGGAATGGACTTGAGACATGGAGTGAATGGTTCAGATGGAGCACGGGCACCCTCTGCTGGTGCAGGAGCGGACTTTAGGCAGAGACTGTGACAGTTCTTACTCCAGTTCAGAATCTTGCTGGTGGACCAGTCAATGTTAGGGTTGTGTTGCTTGAGCCAAGGTAGACCCAAGATGATGGAGTCATGGGGAGAGGAGACGACAAGGAAACTAATGTCCTCCTGGTGATTTCCAGAAACAATTAGTCGGATGGGTTCTGTGATGTGGGTGATGCGACTGAAAAGTCACCCATCTACGGCTAAGGTGTCCACAGGGTTCGGAAAAGACTGTGTGGCGAGGCAGATCTTAGTCACCATGACTGCGTCGATCAGATTCTCATCAGCTCCTGAATTGACGAGATTGAGGACTTAGTGTGTCTGATGCTGATGCGAGATGGTGGCTGGGAGATATGGCGGTTATTGGGATGTTGATTTTGGCTCGTCAGGATCCCATCCGAACTGACGAGCCTAATCTTTTTGGCCGCATGTTACAGTTCTTAACTGAATGTCCCATTTGGCCACAGTAAAAACACACTCCAGACTCTTTTCTTTTTCTCCGCTCTTCGGGCGTGACCTTGCTCCTGATTCTCCCACAGTCCATGGTCTCTTTTGGCTGGACAGGATTCTCCCTGGTGGAGGGCAGTGGCGTAGCAGGAGCGGGGGTAACATACCTGGCTACGGTGGATGCAGCTGCCTCTCACGCTTATGCTGTCGGATACGGTTATCGATCCGAATGGCTAAGTTGATGAGTGAATCTAGGTTATCCACCCAATCCCGAACCGCCAGTTCATCCTTCACCCCCTCGCTCAAGCCAGTCTGGAAGACATCGATAAGGGCAGCGTCGTTCCAGCCAATGACCGTGGCGAGGGTACGGAAATCGATGGAAAAATCCGCCACACTTCTAGCACCTTAACGCAGCACGAGCAGTTTGAGTGAGGAATCTTGACCACTGGATGGGTGTTCGAAGACTTTATGCATCTCCTGCATGGAAGCCGGAAGCCTTCTGCTCCCAAATAGCAGTAGCCCAGTCGAGAGCCTTCCCTTTAAGCAAACCCATGATGTAGCCGATCTTTCTGCCGTCGTCGCAGTAGGTCTGGGGCTTCTGGCGGAACACGAGGTCACACTGCAACAGGAACGCTTTGCATCTGTCAGGTTTGCCGGTGTAGCGCTCCGGCGCAGGTTGCTGAGGTTCCCTGTAGTACATGGCTCCTGGAGGGACTGAGGGTGCTGCAGGTGGAGGAGTGGTGACCACTGGAGGTGGGGGCGGAGGCTGCAGAGCATTGGTCAGCCTAGTCAGTTCGCCGAACATCCTCCTCATGCCTTTGTTGAGTTCGGCGAGGCCCCTGGTGTGTTGCTCAATGATGGCTCCCTGGTTCATCAGTGTGTTTTGAACCGTTAGGTTAGTAGATTGGTATCTCCAAACATTACAAGGAAGTTAGTCATTAGTAGATTAGTAAACCTTAATTCTATGAAGTTAGTAAATTAGTAATCATTAGTACTGAAAGAAGGAAATAGCAGGAAATTACAGAGAACACCGAATTTACCGAAAACACAAGGAAAGTGTGATGGAGTGGGAACACAAACGTTACAGCAATCCTGCTGAATGGCTGTAGGAAAGCAAGGGCGTCTGTTTTGTTGTTGGGGGGTGGGGGGGGTTGCGCATGTTAGCCAATAACGTTGTCACCGTGCATAATCTTAGGAAAGTACTTGGATGGGAGACTTGGGAAAACAAAGTTGCTGCTGGAAGTAGTTGATGGGCCAGGAGGGGGTGATCTTCCCTCTGGTCAAATAAACCCCAATGCTCCAGTGTGGTGGGGACACTGTTCTGCCTTTTTAAACTGAGGTCCTGACTCATTCTGGTCATTAAAGATACCATCACACTGACACAAGATAGGGGTGTCCTGGTCCTGGTTCTCTGAAGCTGCCACCGAATCATCCCCCAGTGTAATTGGTTCAAATTGTTCTCTCCCTCTACACCTCAGCTATTGTAAAACCACTGTCGTAAAGGGCAAGGTACATTTAATATGAAAGACAGTGGATGGAGCAGACTAGTTAGACTGTTGTCATGTTCAATGTTATCCATCTTCACTGATCAGCATTTGTTCTCATTGCTAGCTTATTGTTGGGATAGTGTAGCATCCATCACAAATGTGACCATCAGTCTCACTGCTCCTCAGAGGACACTATTCAACTGGATCATAGTTTAGGCAGGGTACACATTTGGAACAAATGGTCTGCACAAAACAAGCTAGATCTTAGCTGAGTTTGATTATCAATTTACTAAGCCTGTATGTGTGTGTGTGTGTGTGTGTGTGTGTGTGTGTGTGTGTGTGTGTGAACCTTGCAGACACATAAGTTTGCGACTGGTCTATTTTGACTAACTGAAAAACTATTATTATATAGTTGTATTGCCGTATATGAATAAGACTGCAGGAAATGGTGGTGTGGCAACTCTGTCAGGATGGGGGATGGGGGAGTACCCTTTTTTTGAGCCCCTGCCCCCAAACGTGCCAAAGGAGGAAAATGGAAAAACACTGCGTTGCATTCAAGGTAGTGTTCCATAGGTCTTAGGCATGTGCTGTGTCTGTACTGGCCCTCTGGCTGGGTGAGCTTTTTTATATTCACAGTAAAATTAAAACAATAAGCACATGTAAAATAGAAAATAAACTGCTAGGGGAAAAACTGTTTCATGGGGTTTCAAACTCTGCAACACATTGACAGATGTATTTCTTCAGAGACCAAAGGAAACAAGATACTGCATGATCAAAAGCCTTCACCTGTATGACACCAAAAGCAAATACAGGGTGGACAAAATATCAGAAACACCCCTGAAAAATGGCTTTAACTTTGAAGCATCTAAACCACAATTACAAAAGCATCTACACAGTTGATTCCTATTAATTTGAATGCTAATTAGCAGCATGTGTCTGCTTAAATGAGGTCTAGCCAGCAGCACTTTGGTAGGTAAGTCTCCAAAGCATGATGAGGATGCTAAGTTCCAAAGGGGCCAAATAGTTGTTGCCCGATTTGCAGGTGTGTCGGTCACAAAAACGGCAAAATTATTTTAAAAGGAGCACAGTCACGCTTGTTTCAGTTGAGAATATTTGGATTAAATGCTTAAATTCTGTGTGTAGGCCTTTTTGAAAATCACCGTCAGTGCAGCCGTTTCCTATTTATGGGAAATACGGCGGCAAAACTTCAAAGGGCAAACACGTCCAGTGACGTCACTGGACGTGTTTGGCTTGAATCTCCAGCCAGTGTTTCCCAGAAGGTAACAGGCGCTCAAACTCCACCCTTGAACGCAGAGACTGGTTTATGGGCAGGCACCCATCCAGGCGATCACATGACACTCCCACGAAAATACGGTAACGTTAGCGTACAAATTTCACTTGGCCGACAACGATAGCCTGAGAGATATGGCGGACAGCTCTGAGTTCGCCGAGTTAAGAGGACGAGCTTTTCGATTTTTACGAAGAAATACAACCTTATGGTTTTGAACCGGAATTTACAGAGGAAGAATTGCGTGAGCAAGAGAGACAGAGAGCAGAGGATGAGGCAGCCGAAGCTAACAGAGAGCAGAGAAGTGGGAACATAAATTGGTGCCAGTGTGGGAACTGTGAACCCATGCCTACCGAGACGGAGAGCCTTTGCTGCCGCGAATGGGATCGAGGGCAACGGCTGTTGGCAGAAACCGAACACGGAGTTTGCATCACTGCCAATAATAACTTTGAACCCTTGCTACATCCTGCAGTACTTACCAACTTCTTATGCAGCAATAGGAGGATTAATTGGAAGAAGTATCCACAACCAAGGGGTCCAGGAGGGCAACTAAGCGACGAGTGAGTAGCTAACAAGCTGTATCAAAATCTTGTAATTTAGCTAACGTTTGCTAAGCTTATGTTAAAGTCGATAGCTTGCCAGCATGACACCAAGATTCGGACATTCCATGTAACGTCAGTTAGGCTACTGTCGGAATCAGTCGCTTGTTGGCTATACCTAGATGGCTATCTAGCAGCTCATTTAGCATCCTTTGTGCAACAACAGATATTACATTACTATAACCAGTTTTTTCTGTCACCCCTTTATTTAACGTTAGGCAATTCAGATTGACCGCTTATCGTTGGCTATTGGAATGGGTACTCCATGGCGAACGACTGGGGAGAGGTGTAAGAGTTGTACTGCCATCGTGTGTAGTCTCTGCAGTACATCAAAGATACCCTGCTCCCGATGGTCAATATGTTGGATTTCTGGACAAGCAAATTCTTTGATTTAGTTCCCAGTAATTCGGCACTATAGTCGCATTGGAAGTCCTCTGGCTTGAAGTGTTTCGAACAAACACAAACTTTGTCGTAATCTTTTTTTGGCAAATTTAACAGATAGATCGGGTTGTTAATTGCTGCCAGCCACTGGATGCACCTCGTCTCATTTTTGGGCAAATGGTATCCTGACTTAATACCGCACCCACGTACGGCACACGATGGCATTTTGGGCAGACACGCAAGAATTTTCTGCGGTATCTTGACTTGAACAGTTAGCTCGTCACTGTGCTCGCAGCAGTGGCGTGTACGCCCCTATTACATATTCATGTACACCAAACCTAAGCGTGCGCAGGGAGATATGGGAAATGTGGTAAATAAGGCTGGAGCTGCTCTGGAGATGGAGCTGTCCTTGAGGGCCCATATCTCAAAAACCACAAATCCAATCTTTATGATCTTTTGGAAAATATTAAACATTAAATAGTAGATTAGAATGCAGAAAACATGCATATGCCTGACTGTGCTCCTTTAAGGTGGCAAGTGGAACAGCGTCAAAAATTATGACAACATATGCCCAACACCAAAAAACAGCATCAGCAAAAAAGAACTGTGGCCGCAAGTCAAAGCTCTCTGACAGGGTCAGACGGACACTTGGTAGGATAGTTGCTAATAACCACAGAACTACAGCTCTAAAAATCACCACAGAATTGAATCAATCCATATCTGATCCAGTTTCAACAAAAACAGTATGTCGTGAGCTTCACAAATGAGCGTCGCGAACAAAGTTCACAAAGGCAAATTCTGTCGGAGAACCTCTCGCTGTAGTCGGCTAGCAATCACGCGTCACATACTCAACCAATCACATGCACACGCCTCTAATGGAGCGCCCTTTTTAAGCCAAGAATTGGTTCTGTCTGCTTGAATGCTGATGCGCTGCTCTTTGTTGCTTACGGCTTGTGTTAAAAGAAATTTGCTGTCACTTTGCCGTGCCCTGCTGCTGCTAACCATGCTGCTAGCCATACCGCTTGCCCTGCTTAAAATGTTTTGCACGGTTGTTTGTGTGCGGATATTCTAGCTTGTGTGCGGTTGCAAGCTCTGCTGCGTGACTGGCGTCCTATGCTTTCGTCAAGGCGGAGGTCTTCTTGGAGTTTACTATATGCGGATTCCTATGTCATGTAAAGCTAAGTTGATGCCAAATTCAGTATGACCATTTAAGACGTGCGGACCATCCGTGTAACCCGGTCTTTATAATCCCCTTAGCTTGGTCGCTTCAATGTGTTTTTATTCAAAGTTTGTGCCAATGGGTTGTTGCTATCATTTTGTTAGTAGCCAAATACGCCTGTCAGCATGCTAACGTTTTACATGAGCCATCGGGAGCTACACCATCTGCTTTAAAACATTAATTGTATGTGTTTACATGGGCTACTGTGCTTTACTGACGCCCTCCAGTAAAACGGGACTTTAGTAAAGTTAGCTAGTTAGTTGGTCGATTAGCTAGGCTAACGTTACTCGTTAGCTGATTTACTGTCAGGAGGTTCGTAAAAGCTAATACGTAATTGTGATTAACTTGGGATATTTTGCTAGTTTATACTGCTGCTGTTTTGTCGTGTTAAATGTTAGGTATTTGTATCCTGTTGGGAAATGTTATGTTGCACATTATTACCGAGAGATACTCATTGTTGTTGCTGTTACTGCAAGATGGAACCCGGAAGGTAAACTGGAATTCTTAAGTTGGCCTGTTATCGCTCATGGTGGCTAGCGCAAATGCTTATGTAATGCTATGCATTCTCTGCAGCCTACCTTGCACACAAATACGTCACCTTTTCTCATCTAACCTCCGAGTCGTAGTTGGAGACATGGGGAACCGAAGTTGTTAATGGCTGCTATTTTCCGGTTTCAGGACCGAGCTCACAGCTTTACGGTCCCATGCAAATGGCGAGGATGCAGGTTTCGTTCATGTGGCTCTTTATTTACACCAATGAACATTGTACAGCTTACAGTTTAGAGGGAGAGACCTTAAAACCAGCCGCAAAACACACTCACACGCTAACTAACTTTGTTTGTGACTGTTTGCTTTCCTTCTATCATGTCCATATCTGCCCTCACATGGACCAATCAGGATTTCTTAAAAAGCTACGCTACCCATGAACCCTCGTTAAAGCTGCATACCCCCATTTAACATCAGACGGCTAAACAATTATGCTGCGTTCACACCAAAAAAGGTCGGCGGAGCAAGAGTTCCAACTTCGGGGTTGGAACGTCCGCAGTTGGTATTTAATAGACAGACTACAGGCGCTCATTGAATTACCGGAGGTCAATTGAGTGTTTAGCGCCGGTCTGATGCGCGCGCTCTAAGTTACTACCTTATGTAACTTCAGTTTGTAAGGGGGAGTGAAAGGTTCGGAGAACCAAATGCCACAACCAAGGAATCTGAAAGCGTATCTCATTAGAAATATGCCACTAAGCGGACAGCTCCGCAGTAACAGGGGAAAAGAAACAAAATAAAGGGAATAAAAAGCTCCCAGCGTAAGCCAACACAAAATAACCCCAAAATAGGGCAAACTCGGCACTAGCGAGTAGTAAACAACAAAGGAACCTCACGCACTCACACAAGGGGCGTAAAACTAGAGGTGAGAGATAAACAAAAGAAAGCCTGTGTAACAAGGGCGAAAGAAAAGGAAATAGAAAAAGAACCTGTTACCTACATCTCTAGGTGTGAACGAGCTGAACAAAAGGTAACAGGTAGAGGAATATAAAAGGATAAAGAGAGAAGGAAACAAAAAGACTAAATAAATCTTTACCCTAACTCTAACCGGACTACCTACGTTTCTGACGAGTAACAACCAGAAACATAGAGACCGCTATCCTTTACCTTACCGACTCCGATAGTCAATAGCAAAGACAATATCGAAGCGTTGGCAATGCGGAAGCCCTGGGCTATTTATAACTGACAGGAAATCCAAAACAGGTGAAAGGAATAATTGCCGGGCGAGATTCAAACACCGAAACGGATGCAGAAAAATCTGATGATTGCCCCGATGTTGTCAAACAAAAGAACGACCGCAGAAACAACAGCAGGCTGCCAGAAACCATGACACAGTTGCTAAGCTAACTGAAAACACTACTGTGCATGCCTGATCACTTCCCCTTGTGCAATAAATAAAAACAATAGGGCAAAGCGCCAGTCAAATCTAAAGTCTTTCGTTCACATGGTAGCAGTATCATCGAGATGTATCCGAACTGGAGTTGGGTTGCCGGTTCCGTGGATTCCTATGGGAGCTGCTCATTGGCGCATGAAGCCAATTCATTGTCACGACCCTGAACAGGGGGCTGAACCTAAGTGCACGACAAGGAGGCAGAGATACAGGAAAAGGTAGTTTATTATAGCTTGGGGCAGTCCCAAGCTGTACACAGAATATACACAGCTATAATTAAGTCCGGAGAATCTCCGGGACTACAGTTTGCTCCAAGCCGGAGCTGGACTTGACTGGAACGCAGGATGTTCCAAATCAGAACTGGACTTTGTACTGGAACCCTGGAAGTTCCAAACCGGAACTGGACAGGACGGAACTGGATCGGGTCAAACCGGAACTGGACTAGACTGGAACACTGGAATGTTCCAAACCGTCTCTCAGGAGTATCCCACACCGGGACTGGACTAGACGGATCACCCGGGAGTCATTCCAAGCCGGAACTGGACTTCGCGGGTCGCTCCGGAATTGTTCCAAACCGGAACTGGACTGTGCGGGTCTCTCAGGAGTATCCCACACCGGGACTGGACTAGACGGATCACCCGGGAGTCGTTCCAAGCCGGAACTGGACTTCGCGAGTTGCTCAGGAATCGTTTCAAACCGGAGCTGGACTTGGAGGATCTGGACAGACGAGACAGACAGGACAGATAGAGGGAGAGCTAGGCATCCAATGAGCCACGCTTCAGACTTGTCTCCTGAAGCGAGGGAGGACACAAATGACAACAATCCGGTTATGGTAAGCATGAAAGTTTGGAGTAGGAATGACCGGGGTGTTACTGGTAACAGGTAACCGGGTTATAGAAGCAGAGGATGGGGCAGCAGCAGATACGGCAGGGCAGGACAGTGCAGCGGACCTCGGGTCGGCCCCGATGTGCCAGCAGGACAACAGCAGCAGGCGCAACCGTAACTGTAGAACTGGCGGTAGCCACGGCCGGACGCAGGAACAGCTGTAGAGTGGGAGAGCAGAGTGCCCTGCTGCGGGCACAAAGTCAGGTGGGAAGCGGGGGTACCGCAACACAAACAGGGAATAGCAAACAACTGCAGACTGGCAGAAAACAACAGAGTAGTGGTTAACAAGGCAGGTAAGGCGCGGCAGGTAGGACCGCACCAAACAGGACAGACTAACAATCAGCAGTTGGCAGTGTGCCTTAAGCACCGAGACAGAACCAAACTGTTGAAAAGTGGTTTGCACGATTAAGCAGGGTGAACGAACACCAAATACGAAACCAAACTGTGCAAGCTGACTAGACAAGGGATTAACATGACCAGGATACAAACGAACAAAGTTACAGAGTCGAACAAAGTTAATGAACTGGCCCTGGATAGCAGACAGCAGGTGGGTTAAATAGGGAGTGTAATTGGTACCAATTAGGAAAAGCATGCGAATGTGTGAGTGTTTAATTAACAGAGCGGAGTGAGAGGAATGCATGCAGAAATGGAAAGAGGGGATGGGCTGAGACAGGAGTGGAGATATGGAGTAGAACAAACGGAGGGAACACGCCCAGTCTGCAGCACGGGGAAAAACACGGACAAGGAAGTCAAACACGACACGGAGGGAGAGGGCAAAACACGGAAAACGGACAGGATGGGAACGGAACGTTACATTCATGGAGGCTTCCATGTCAGATTATGGTGCTTTTCGGAACCAGAGCATGCACACTGGCTAAATGTAAACGCTGCATTACTGCAGGAATCTTTTTCACATTTTGTATTTCTCAATGCGTGCTCAATGCAGCTAAAGCAAAAGCAACATTACATAATGGCTGGAGTCAGAATAAAAATGCTGCCTCCTTGCTAAATAAATTTAGAATTTGATGTGCAAGATTTATGAACAATAAGGAGCTTGCATTTTGTTTTCAACATGCGATTTATCCTTGTAAATGAGTATGGCCAGTGCGTAAGACCTTTAGTTTATGTGCTCTCTGCAGCTAACTAAAATAAAAGCTAGTGTGTGCGCTATCTGTTCTGAAGCTAAAAGCGGCATTTGTGTGCATGTTATATGCATTTGGAGGCTGCATTGGTGTATGCGGTGCTGGCGGGGCACCGTTGGTGCATAGTTTACCGGACTTCATTTTGACGCTCACTTCCTGCCTGCTGCCAGCGCTGCTTGCTCCTGTATAAGTCTTTCAGGCTATTTCAACGCAAGTCAATGCTACCATGGGTCTGGTTTTACGCAAGTCACTCCCTCTGCATAGGTGCTACTTCAACTGCTGCTCTGTGTGTGCCTGCTGTAGATTTCCTTTTTGGAGGTAGAGTTGGTGGAAGATTTGTTAGCGTTTGGAACGTACGGAGGAGGATAACATTGTGCTTCCGTTTGTAATCGATATTAGAGTTCTAAAATCCTATCAAACCGGTTAGACTGATTCGCTCCTAAGGTAAAAATCTTTGTTGCTGCTAAGGGGCAGAGAGGGAATTTTCCACTTTTTCCTCCGTTAAGCAGCCGGTTAGCTAATTTGGCCACCCTCTTGCTGACGCAAGGTTTTTATTTGGTTTTTCGCCCTAACATTCATAACAGTCCGCTTCCATTATTAATCGGCTAACCGTAACCTACTATAATCCGCTCTCAGCTAAACTTGATTTTTTCCTGAGATATAAATAAAATATTGACAGTTTTTAAAACTATGCAGAAGTGGGTGGGAACCTGGCAAATGAAATGTGAAGCTCTACATGTGGGAATAAAAACGTAAAACAATACATGATGAGGGGAACAAATTGAAATGTGCTAAATTTGAAAAAACTTGGGAAGACTGAGTATTGGATTACTGCCTACATCTTATAGCTTTAACAAAACAAACCTTTATTGTGCTTAAAGGCTCAGGAGCTCTCATGCATTATAAAGCTGCCGCTATTAAGTTTCACCTTGCCATTTCTCATTGCATATCTGATGGATTGCTGGATCACTGGGTTAATTTCTTACAGCAAGGCTTATTCTGCTTTCTAGGCTATGTATAGGCTATCTGATGGAATGTTGGGCTTATTGCTTTATTCTAAAGGCAAACCATTTCTAATGGCAAATAATTAAAATGACTAAGCATTGTAATGGTAATCAAATCCTTATGGCAAGTTGACACTAATAGCTTGCTTCTGATGGTATTCCATACGGCCACAGTGTGGCCTGACTTCAAAATCACAAGGTTCACGTGAAAATTAGAATGACTAGGTCGATTCAGGAATACAATGGCATTGCATTTCGTCACATCTCTTGAAGCGAGTGGGGTATTGGCCAAATTGCATAGTGGATGCTCCACTAGTCACATAACATCCGGGTAAGACTTTTGGGAGCAGGGTTTGCTACCGATATCCAATGTGAGTGTCGCTATGACAACGATCCCTCATAAGCCTTTGTTCATGAACGATGCCAGCAATGGCTCGTCCAGCGGATTCTGTGCAAAATTCTGTCTTCTGTGCTGTTGACATTTGCTACTTGCTTTAAAAGAAAAAATGGTATATAACAATAAATAAAATATGGTGGTTGTTGGGTACTGACTAAAAATTAGCATGTCCTTTTTCGATCCCACTGTCATCAGGTTTCTCGTGCAGTGGTTAACGAGGATATCGATTCAGGACTTCCTGATCTTCAGGAAGCAGCAGGTGCTGTTGCACATAGCTTCTCTCACTAGATAGTATAACCTGGGTGGCCAGGCTACACATAGCCTACTTAGGCGTCACATTGCGTAGAATGGCCAATGTCTGATCCAAGAACACAGCCATGTTCTGTCTGTGCTGGAGGGATATCGATATGGTCTTCCTGATCTTAAGGAAATGGCAGGTGCTCTGCTGTACACATAGTCTACTGTCACATAATGTTAGTATGACCAATGTCTGATCCAAATTTGCTACTTGCTTTAAAAAAATAAATAAATAAATAAAAAATAAATAAATAAATAATATGGTGGTTGCTGGGTACTAACTAAAAATTAGTATGTCCTTTTTCGATCCCGCTGTCATCAGGTTTCTCGTGCAGTGGTTAATGGGGATATCGATTCAGGACTTCCTGATCAGGGCTGTAACCAGGGTTTAGAAATTAGTGAGGTCCAGATTTTTTTTGTAGGGGGTCCGGGGGCATGCTCCCCCGGAAGAAACTTTTGTACATTTTAAAGTTAAATGCATAAATCTGGTGCATTTTGAGAGCAAAATTAAGAGGCTATTTATGGAGACCAGGACAGTTTATTTCATGAATAGAGATGGTTGAATTCGCTAGCCAAACCTTACCTACTCCTATCCTTAAGCCCTTGCTCTCCTCTCCCTGTCCTCCTCACACCCTTCTCTCCTCTCTATTTTCATTGCAGACCTTATAATCAACAATGTTTTGGTTTTTGGTTTAACCTCTTGCTGCCAAATGCCCCCTAGCGGTAACACGGGCGTGACGGAAATGATTAAATTATACATTTAATTAATTTAATAATATATAATAAACTGCTCACCTCAATGTTTTGATTAAATATCCTTAAGATATATCCATTCTTAGCTAAGTTACCAATTATTCCAGTACAATGGCTTCCAATGATATTGTGGATGACAACACCTACCAATAAATTTTAATTGAATTGGAGGTAGAAGGCTACTGTTTTGAGCCCACATACACAGCTGAGGAGATTAGCCGATGGCGTGAGGTGGCAGCTGGAGCCGGGAGTTCCTTGGGCAAATGATGACTGGTGGTGTAGCCTATGCGTGGTGGACTGGGAGGAGAACTGAGTAACAAGTAAGACTTCTGCCAAGGCTAGCTAATATGTTTTCACTATAACAAAAGTAGATAAATGAATGGCTGTGTTGTCCTAAATAAAGCTTAATGAAAGGCTGTATTTCACCCGTTTTTCCCTGGAGACTCCAGCTAATGGTGGTGACATTTTTTCACTAGGACTGTTGTGGCTACTGCTAGCTTGCCAGTGAGTGATGTTAGCTTTTGTTAGCGTTTGTATTCTGTAAGAGTACAAAACACGGGAGGCAAAACACAAAAAATTTGAGGTAACTAAAGACTCAAGGAAAAACACTCAGGAACGTGAGGAGCTGAGGTATCAAATGAGGTATCAATGCAGTAGATATGGATAGATCATTTTAAGGGTTGTCTCTCCTGATTCATTTTCCTATTGAATTCTATGGAAAAATAAGCCAGGAGAAACAATCCTTCAAGTGATCCATCCATATTCAAGATCCATCCATATTCTCACCAGCTCCTGTCAGTGCATTAAAAGACATTAAAAAATATTTAAGAAAAAAGAATAATCAATCCTTAAAATAAATTTTAAACTAACCAAACATTTCAGACACTCCATTTGCAGCCGAGCTAACAGACATTTAAGACAACCGTTTAGCAGCAGGTAGAGTTGAGAGAAAAAGTGCATTAATGCCCTTGGTAAAGTGCAAAGTGCAGTTTTCAGTCCCAGTGAGGATTCGCCTTGACAGAGGTGACTAGCTGTCAATACTGTTTCTGTATTTATGGAGGGGGGGGGTTGGATGTGAGCGTGTGTGTGTGTTTGGGGAGGGGACACAGTCCATTTACAATCATTACAGCTTGTGGGGAAAAAGCTGTTCAGCATCCTGCTGGATCTCTTCCCAGACGGCAGGAGGGAAAACATGCCGTGAGAAGGGTGGTGAGGGTCCTTAATGATGGCGGTAGCTCTACGAGTGCAGCGCTGTTGGTAGATCTCCATCAGGAAGGGGAGAGGGGCACCAATGATCCTGCTTGTCTTCACTATCCTGTTAAGCTGCTGTTTTTCGTAGGCCTTGCAGCTCCCGAACCAGGAAGTGAAGCTGTACGTCAGGATGCTTTCTATGGTGCCCCTGTAGAAGGTGGTAAAGTGAGGAGTGGGGAAACCTGCCTTTCTGAGTCTCCGGAGGGGGTTGAGCCGCTGCTGGGCTTTTTTGATGACTGCTGTGGGGTTGATGGTGAAGGTCAGGTCGTCTGCCAAGTGAACACCTGAAATCAATCACCATCTCTTTTGTTTTGTCCACGTTGAGGGTGAGGTTGTGGGAACTGCACCACGCTGTAAGCTGCTCCACCTTCATCCTGCATTTAGACTCATTGTTGTCCCTGACAAGACCCACCCCTGTTGTGTCATCAGCGAACTTGATGATGTGGTTGGTACTGAGTCTGGCAGTGCAGTCGTGGGTGAGTAGGCTGAACAGCAGGGGGCTCAGGACGCAGCCTTGGGGTGAGCCTGTGCTCACTGCAATGGTTCTTGATGTGTGGCTGCCCACCCTGACTGTCTGCTGCCGCTGTTTCAGGAAGTTGAGGACCCAGTTGCAGGTGCCAGTGTCAACCTCCAACAGGCCTCAGCTTTTCCACCAGCTGTTGTGGAATGATTGTATTAAATGCTGAGCTGAAGTCAATGAAGAGGATCCTGGCATAGGTATTCCTCCTCTCTAAGTGTGACAACGTGAGGTGGAGTGTAGTGGAGATAGCATCCTCTGTGGATCGATTGGTTCTGTAAGCAAACTGTAGGGGGTCCAGGTTTGCAGGGAGACAGTTCTTGATGTGCTGCATGACCAGCCGCTCAAAGCATTTCATTAATATCGGTGTGAGGGCCACAGGGCGGAAGTCATTTAGGCAGGCTGGGTTTGACTTCTTTTGAGGCAGGTGGGCACTACTGCCTGGCTGAGTGAGATGTTAAAAATGTCTGCAAAAACATCTTTCAGTTGCTCTGCACAATCCTTTAGAACACGTCCAGGGATGTTGTCCGGCCCTGCAGCTTTGCGTGGGTTGACACTGGAGAAGGCCTTTTTCACTCCAGCTGTGGTCAGCTGGAGTACCTGGTCGCTGGATGATGGCAGGAGCGTCAGTGCCTGAGTGGTGTTGTTAGCCTCAAAACGTGCATAAAAGTAATTCAGTTCCTCTGGTAGAGAGGGGTCATTGTGGCATATCCGCAGGGAGGGAGGCTTGTAGTCAGTGATAGTCTGAAATCCCTGCCACAAGCGACGTGAGTCTTTGTCGTTCGTGAAGTGGCTGTTTAGTTTTTGTGCATACAGCCTCTTCGCCTACCTAATCCCCCGGGACAGATTTTTCCTTGCCAGTCTGTATGCTGCAGTATCCCCAGATTTAAATGCAGCATTACGGGCTCTCAACAGTGAACAGACGTCCCCAGTTAGCCACGGTTTCTGATTAGCACGCCTCTTGATGGTTTTGACCACTGTCACATCATCTGTGCATTTATTAATGTAGCCAATGACGGACTCTGTATATTCCTGTAGGTCAATAAAGCTGTCATATGTTGCTGCCTCTCTGAAAATGTCCCACTGTGTGCTTTCAAAACAGTCTTGCAGTGCTGAAGTAGCTTCCTGTGGCCACGTTTTGACTTCTCTGACCACCGGCTTGTCCTGTTTCACCCTGGGTCTGTATGCTGGTGTGAGCATAACAGCCAGATGGTCAGAGTTGCCAATATGGGGGAGGGGGGCTGCTCTATATGAGTCTTTGATGTTTGTGTACACCAGGTCCGGTGTGTTCTTCCCTCTAGTTGCAATCTTCACATGTTAGTAGAATTTAGGCAGAACAGATTTGAGACTTGCCTGGTTGAAATCTCCAGCTGCTATGAAGAAAGCATCAGGATGATCTGTCTGCTGCTCGCTGATGTTGTTGTAGAGCTCTGTCATAGCCTCCTTCACGTTATGATGACTGCCGTCAGCTCCCGCGGCATGTAGAAGGGTCGGCATTTTACAGTCATTAGCTCTACGTGCGGTGAGCAGTGAGTAGAAATCACCACGGCATCCTGGCACCACGATTTGTTGATGTACACAGCCAGGCCGCCTCCCCTTAGCTTGCCGGCTAGCGAAGCTACTCTGTCCGCTCTGTATAGCGTTAGCCCCTCCAGCTGAATCGCGGCGTCCGTGATGTTCTGATTTAGCCAAGTCTCCATTTATTACCATTTTCAGATAATTCCATGCTGTCCCTTCTTTTGGACATACACACATTGCTAATGCTAGCGCAACTCGTAGGAAACTAGTAGCATCCACTACCAAACGCACTTAAACACTCCAAGGTGCACCCAAAGCAAATAAAATACGACAACAGTCTATCGGGGTTATTTTCAGTGATTATACCATCATTTTTCAAGTCAAACTATCGTTGAATCCTTTACTTTGTGCTCACCTAAATTCTCAGTGGAAGTACGACGTTAATTTAGTAGGTAATGTAAAGTAGCCTATAGCTCTGCCGGCCAAAAACAATATCGCGCGTGTGAAAGAATCAGACTCATAGTATTAGCTAACGTTTGGTGTGTATTTCAAGGTTGTTCACTTCAAATCATGCAAAAAAAATGGGCACCACAAAGTTTTCACCGATTTCCAGTGGAAGATCAACAAAGAAAACAGCTGTGGCTTCTTGCTGCTCGCATGGATGTCACCAATTGAGACTCTAAAAAAGTTTGTAGTGACCATTTCACGGAGGATGACTATGTGAAAATCAAAAAAGGACGGGCGGGACACCCTCTACTGAAGGAGACTGCTGTGCCATCACCTGTTTTTCTTCATGCACCGAAAACAACTGACGAGCAGGTAACTAATAAATGATTGCATGCGTGATCTATTTATTCAGCTAGCTAGCTAGCTAGTTGCCACGATTGGGAAATCATGGAGGTGGTCAAACTTTTCCTGCAAATTGGTAGCCAGTGTGCTTGCTTGTATATGCTGTGTTATTCTGTAGCATGTTTGTGTTTAGCTGACTTGTTGTCTACCAAATATGTAACTTTACAGCAATACGGATTGTGTCGGCAACTGTGGAGTACAGCAGATAGCCTACAGGCAGATACCCTGGCTAATCTACAGCTAGCTCCGCCGCCGTACTTCCACTGAGAATTTAGGTGAGCACATAGTAAAGGATTCAACGATAGTTTGACTTGAAAAATGATGGTATAATCACTGAAAATAACCCCGATAGACTGTCGTCATATTTTATTTGCTTTGGGTGCACTGTGGAGTGCTTAAGTGCGTTTGGTAGTGGATGCTACTAGTTTCCTACGAGTTGCGCTAGCATTAGCAATGTGTGTATATCCAAAAGAAGGGACAGCATGGAATTATCTTAAAATGGTTTCCATCAATCAACTACATCATGGGTAAGTCGTAATTGAGACATTATTGAGACAAAATTCCGAACTATCCCTTTAAACTGCTGGCTGACGCATTGGCATGAGGGACTTAATTGGTGGCTGACACAGTGGCTTTAGAGGCTTGAACTGCTGGCTGACAGTGGCATGAGAGATTTGAATTGGTGGCTGACACAGTGGCTTCAGAGACTTGAATTGGTGCAACACTCATCAACACTCACGAGGACAAAAGCCACTTTATTCATGAGAAAAAGAGGCTAAAAACCATTATAGTAAAATGCGTAAACATAATCCCAGTGAGAAAAAGCTGGAACATCTAGAGGGGTGGAAATCTCAGAGATGTTTTGACATAAAGGTCAATTTACCTTTGAGGTCAATTTACCTCAATTTAGCTCACGTTATACCCGTATATAGCCTGGCTACATCCTAGCCGGTTAAACAACTTTCACTTTTCAACCATATTTAGCCGGTTTTTCATCCAAACGCGAGACAGCGTTTCACTGTCTTTTCAACACAAAAATGTTCACTGGGATATTTCTGATGTTTTTGTTTCCTATATCATTCATCATCCAGTGTCCTCTCTAAAAAAATTTTATTTAGCCAATTTAATTTGTCTAATGCATGTTTCCCCGATTCCTCCATCCTTGTATCTCATCCCTGCATTTCTTCCTCGCGTCTTCGGAAGGGTGGAGCTTAGGGATGAGGAAATTAAATTCATTTAACAGAATTGCATATCTTAACAAGGGGGGTGCTTTTTCCAATTTCATTTAACAATGGGGGTCGCACTCCCCTGCGTTCAATGACAATTCGAGCCCTGTAGATATCATGACAAACATGCTTATTCATTGTTTGGACATGCAGCAAGCTAGATGGCTAACTGTTGTTAGCTTAGTCAGCAAGGGCTTGGTCTGCGTTAAACAAAGACAGACAGACAGACAGACAGATAGATAGGTCTGAATCAATGCCCTTCTATAGAATACTATTGAGTATGCTAGCTGTGAGAGTACTTTAAATCCACAAATGATATACTTATTATAAATGTATTGAGGATATTTTTCACATACTGTATACTAAACAGTATGCTGTAAGCAGTAGCCTACACAGTACCTCATCTAGTAAACAGGAGGATGCAGTAGATTCGGCCACAGCCCTCGATTTACTGATTTATAGAAAAAACTAAAAATTACCCGAGTAACATTACAAAACAGGTTTCATGGCAAACAACAGTGGCTACTGTGAACCATGTACGTTGTTCCAACCTGGTCTCACATCAAATTTTGTATTAATTCACTCAGAGACGTATTGAACTTCAAGCTTTTATTAGCTGGACATTTAGCTTATTTAATCTAGAAAGAGTTCATCACATTACAGAAGTGTATCAATACAGACATTTATTTATTTGGCAGATGCGCTTATACAGAGCGACTTACAAGGCAAAAAGTGCATAAGTTTGCATAAAGTAATAATAATAATAAACTTTATTTACATTACATTCATTTGGCAGATGCTTTTATCCAAAGTGACGCACAATAAGTGCATACCGAAGGTCAATGACATCAGTTCAGCTAGAGCTAATTTCTTATCATAACATAGCAGCTATCCATAGTCATGAACATTGAATATAGTACACAGTAAGCTATGGCTAAGATAACAAGACATTATAAACTATAAAATCAACAAAGAATTAAGGAACAGGAAACAAGCGAAACACAGTACTGGTACTAGATTTGTAAGTCAGTCAAGGTGGAGTCTGAAGAGGTGTGTCTTCAGACCACGACGGAAAGCAGGCAGTGTTTGATCAGAACGTAGAGGAGTGAAGAGTTTGTTCCACCACTGGGGAGCTAGGGTGGAGAAGCTCCGCAGTCCGGACGAGCAGAGCGAAGTGGTCGAGCTGGAGTTTAGTGTTGTATTATGTCCTGCAGGTAGGAAGGGCTTGTCCTTTTGGCTGCAGCGTAGGCCAGGGTCAGAACTTTGAACCGGATCCTGGCGGCGACCGGCAGCCAGTAGACTGACCTCAGCAGGGGGGTGATAACCATGGTCTGGACGAGATGCTGGGTCGAGTAGGTGGTCAGGTATGGTCGAATTCTCCTGATGTTGTACAGGAGGAACCTGCAGGAACCATGCTGTTGCCCTGATGTGCTCCATGAAGTCCAGCTGGTCATCCAGGACCATCCCCAGGTTCCTTGCAGAGCAGGAGGCAGCCACCATAGTACTGTCGACGGTGATGGAGAGGGCTTGCAGTGGGGAGGTCCTGTGAGGTATGAAGCGCAGTTCCGTATTGTGAAGGTTGAGATCAGGTGATGAGTAGCCATCCACATAGAAATGTCAGCCAGGTAGGCTGATATCCTCTCCTTAACCTGTTAGGTAGAGGGGGGAATGACAAATAGTGCTATATAAGAGAAATGTCCAATAAAAAAACAATGGTATACTGAAAAAAAACCAGTACAATTCTAAATAATACATTAACCAAAATGTCAGTAACATGGCAAGTGTTGATGTATAAATCACTGTTAACATACCCCTAAAATGCTATTTCAAAAAGCAAGACTTGCATGCTAACAATTAATTCAGGGAGCAAAGATGCAATCTAAACAGGCGAGTCTTGATTCTACGCCAGAAGATGGTCAGAAGGGCAGAAGGGCCAAGACCAGGGGCCTCATTTATAAAAAGTACTTTCGATCAAATTTGATCTTACGTGTGGCGTACGTAAAAAATCACAACAAAGTAGTGATTTATAAAATTTCAACGTGACTCCATTTGACCATGGAAATGGTCGTAGCTCCACGTCAGGTCTTCACTTGACATACGTACATTACCTGCTGGTTATGCCGAAGTATTGTAGGTTGAGAGCCGCGCGTGAATGCTTATTTGGCATGGAAAATTATCGCTGTTGTTATCAGCCTACAAAATTAGTTTAATTCTAAATTGAAAAGGAAACTGATAGTCTAATTACTGAATTTTAAGTCTTCCTTACATTATATACCATTATTATTGCATTGCTTCTCAAGCTTCTGGATTTGAGAATTTTTTTCATGTTCATTTTAATAAGTCGGTTGTTTTATTTATCCATTGTTTTTATATATTTTACTTTAACTGTGTAATAGTCTTTTGCTGTAAAAACAATTATTATTATAATTATAAATAACAACAGTGTGTATTTTGTACATTCTATATCTGCTGTGTACCATGCTTGAGAGATTGTGTTGGCTTAAACTAACAACAACAAAAAAAAGTCTGCCAGTCTGCAAATAACAGGATTCCTAAATGCTTACGAAGGTAATCCCATATGCAAAGGGTCTGTAAAAATCATATATGATCATACTGGCAAAGTTTTATAAAAAGCATGTTGATTAGTAGCCTATTATATTATATATTTCTATAAAATTCTTATACAATCTCTCAATATTTTATAAGGAGTACCATGTATTAGGGAACTATAATTTTAGCATGAAATTTATATGCTAGATCTCTACCACATATTTATTTTATTTAAGTTTTGTATATGGCATATGTGATTTTTATAAGATTTTTACAGACCTTTTGCATATGGGATTTCCTTCATAAGCATTTAGGAATCCTGTTATTTGCAGACTGGCAGACTTTTTTTGTTGGTTTTCTGAATGAAGTTCAACCATCGAGATAAATAAGAAGAACTGGAGACTGCTTCTGCTTACCGGTTCCATGGATTCCTATGGGAGCTAGTGGTGTGTCGTTCGCGAACGAGTCGGCTTTTAGGTGAACGTTGGGAGCCAACTCGCATATCTGAAGAGCCGATTTGTTTTGTAAATGAACACAAGACAAGTGCTTGTAGTCTTGGTGGAACTTTTATTAGTTTTTTTTCTTCAAGTTCCATCTGTAATCAAAGAGAATAATTTTTTAGGCCAAAAATAAATAAAACCACTATAAGAAAATAACATTAATAATAATTTAAAAACCAGTTTATTGTTGGTCAGTTTCTGAAGCACATTTATTTTTTTATGCATTTATTTATTTTTCTTTGTTATGATGCAATATTATGTTCTATTTTATGAGTGTCTATTTTGTTTTGAAATGTTCAACTACACACTGTGTTTATTGTGCAATTTATTTCAAGACATAAAAATGCCCTACTTTCAATGCACATGTGTAATAGCGTCTTACTGTTTTTACATTTATTTAAATAGTTTTTATAACAAACAAAATGCAAAATAATGTTATTTTGGTAATTAGAAGGTAGAGTAAGATTCCTTTGAACAATTTAAGTGATAGAAGTGCACAAACACCAATCATAGGTCAAAATATCGCTAACTTTGGCAGATTTTGAAAAACCGGAAATGCTACGGCAGTGTAGCATAATGGTTAAGGAACTGGCCTTGTAACCGAAAGGTTGCAGGTTCGATTCCCAGGTAGGACACTGTCGTTGTACCCTTGAGCAAGGTACTTAACCTGAATTGCTTCAGTATATATCCAGCTGTATAAATGGATAATATGTAAAAAATGATAAAAGGTTGTGTAAGTCGCTCTGGATAAGAGCGTCTGCTAAATGCCTATAATGTAATGTACTGAATGAAGAGCCGTTTGGGAGCCGAAAAGAGCCGGAATGCCCATCACTAATGGGAGCTGCTCATTGGGGCATGAAGCCAATTCAGTGGTCAACCCGTCACGTCTCTGGCAATACACACAGCCACCGCACAGAATCATGGGAATCGCAGTTCATTACAGAAGTTATCGGGGAGACGCGGTTGTTTCTATTACAGATCTGCTTGGTTTTCTCATGTTATACATCTCAAAAGAACCGAAAACGACACGCTCTGATGGCTAGCTCACAAGCTAAATCCATTCATAATCACATTGCAGCCTATGTAGTATGCACTGATCTGAACAGACATAGCTAACGTCAGCTAGTATAATGTAAGTAATAGCCTACAAGACTAGCCTATAAATAGCAACCCACACAGATAAAGCAGAGACGAAGAAGCTTGAGAATTATACATCATATTGCATTAAAATGCAATTACGAAATAAGAAAGGTATTCTATGAATGTACTATAACTATAAGCATAAACTACAATACCGGCAGCTTACCCATTCACTTTATTTGACCGTGAAATAAAAATGGTGGATCTCCGTTTTGTCTCGTAATTCATTGGAGAAAATCGTAAAGTCAGGTGGTGTGTAATCTCTGATTCGTAAAATATGTACAAATTTTCGGTACTGGAATTTTGTAGAATAGATACGAATGGGCTGTGAGACAGGTTGGTTGTTCTCTGGTGCTTTCATTTTACTTGGAATCTTATTTGACGTTTGAGTCATTTTGGCATCATTAGGCTAACGTTAATACATGTCAATATAGTTCCTAAAATAAGCATGTCTCTGTTGTCTACTGATGATGACGCCATGTTCATTGGTAAGAATCAGAATTATTACCATCCTTCATGAATTGTAGGATAAAGGATTTCATGAATTCTCAACTGTCTATGCTTCTACCGGCAGCTAAATTATTCAGGGAAGTAGGCTATCAACATTTTCAGCAATTTCCATTTTTCAAAGTGAGTAAGTCACCTAAACAGAGGCCATGTGAGTTTATTTATGGACGAGGCATACCGAAACTCAGAGCCAATCGAAACTAGGAAGGTGTTAATGGACAACTGGTTACTCTGCCGCCTGGCAAACATGATTTTAACAAGCATATTAGTGTTATTTCTTAAAGGTATTTAGAGATCCTTAAAATGCTGTATATTGTATTAAGTTGCTTCTAACTTTCTAACTTAAAGTGGCCACTTTAACTTTCATCATATGGGAAAAAAAAAATATATATACTGTATATTTTTTTCCTTCGCCACTATTTTTCGCTGTACTGTGAATTGCAGACGTGCGACTTCTGGACCGTTTTACCAGCTCATGTCATAATTAACACTGACGAGGCCAGCCGTCAGGCAGACCAGTCGGGTCCAGGATGTCCCGAGCCGGGACCCAGGAGCGCTCTTCCGGGCCGTAACCCTCCCAGTCCACTAGGTACTGCAGGACCCCACGGACCCGGCGGGAGTCCAGGAGCCGGTGGACTGTGAAGGCGGGCTGACCGTCTATGATATGAGGGGTGGGTGGAGGACTCGTGACGGGCGCCAGGGTACTGGTCACCACCGGTCGGAGGTGATACACATGAAAAGTGGGGTTTATCTTCATGGACTGGGGGAGTAAGAGGCGGTATGCTATGGGATTGGCCCGCCGCACGACCCTAACTGGACCACATAGCACGGTGCCAGCTTGTGAGACTCTACCCGCAGTGGGAGGTCCCTCGTGGACAGCCAGACCCTCTAGCCTGGACGGAGTATAGGCGCCGGTCAGCGTTGTTGGTTGGCCTGGGCCTGCTGCTGCCAGGACGCCCTCAATAGCACCTGATGAGCCCTCTGCCAGGCCCTTCGGCACCGCTGGATGAACCGTTGGGCCGGCGGCACTCCCACCTACACCTCCTGCTCTGGGAACAGCAGTGGCATGTACCCAAACTGGCAATCGAATGGGGACATGCTGGTGGATGAGCAGTGCAGAGTGTTGTTGGTATATTCGGCCCATACAAGATAGTTGCTCCAGGAGGTTGCTCCAACCAATGCAGCCACTCCTCTGTGCTAGTTTGGCCACCAGTAGCTTATGTCATAATTCCGCTCTTCTGGGGTGAGACGACTGGAGAAAAAGGTGAATGGGTGGAGCTTGTTATCCTGAGACATCTGTGACACCTCAACGATGAAGGGGAGTGTGTGTTCCGGAGTGATCGGGACAGGGGTGGTGGTGTACCGATTTCTGAGCTTGATGAAGGCCTTGTCGGACTCAGTGGTCCAGGCGAAGCAGGCTAAGGAGCTTTAGGTGAGGGCAGTGAGAGGGGTGGCTACAGTGCTAAAATCCAGAATGAACCGTCTGTAAAAGTTAGCAAAGCCCAGGAAAACCTGCACCTGTTTGACCGAGGTGGGCTGTAGCCAGTCGTGGACTGCTTTGGTCTGAGCAGGATCCATTTGCATGTGACCCTCGGTTAAGACGAAACCCAGGAACAGAACCCTAGTGACGTGGAATTTGCTCTTCTCCAGTTTCACGAACAGCCCGTTGGCGAGCAGACGGTGAAGGACCTGCCTCACATGTTGGATGTGTTCGTGGAGGGTCCTGGAGAAGATTACAATGTTATCGAGGTAGACAAACACGGAGCGGTTGAGAAGATTATGGAGGACATCATTCACAAGGGCTTGGAAGATAGAGGGGGCATTAACTTATCTGAAAGGCATCACCAGGTATTCATAGTGGCCCATGGGTGTGTTGAAGGCGGTCTTGCACGCATCCCCCTCACGGATCTGGACGAGATTGTACGCGTTGCAAAGGTCGAGTTTGGTGAAGATGGTGGCCCCTTGGAGTTGCTTGAATGCCGTGGACATGAGCGGTAGTGGGTAGCGGTTCTTGACAGTGATCTTGTTAAGACTATGGTAGTCAATGCAGGGATGCAGACTTCCATGGCCATGGTCTCAGGGACAGAGATATGATATGATATGACAGAACTTTATTGTCAGATTTATCTGAAATTAGTTTATACATACATTGTTATAATATCAACATATCACCCTTATGTTACCCCCAAATTGGACTAGACCCATTTATTGCACACTCCACCAAGGTATATTCCACCTTGATATTGCACATGCCACCATTGTTATTATTGCACATTCCCTGGTTGCACTTGCCTGAAAGGCGTGCCATCTTTATTGAGTAGCCTAATTGACTGGGGGATAAAATTATTCCTTAGCCTATTGCGTTTTAACTGCGGAACTCTGAACCGCCTGTTTGAGGGTAGAAAATCGTACTCAGTAAAGCATATGTGAGGGGTCGGAGGAGATACTACCCGCTAATCTTCGCATACTCTTGAGGTAAGCTGCCTGAAAAGACTGCTCTAGTGGCTGGCCTACAATTGTAGAGCACATTCTCAGTTGTCTGGAGAGCCTGGCCTTAAGCTGGATGGACAGGCCACCCTTCCAAGTTGTGATGCAATACTGCATGATACTCTGGACCACAGATTAAAAAAACAGAAGTATCTGACTACTGACTACTGGCCCCGAAAGACCTTTACCTTCTAAGAAAATAAATACGCTGCTGTACCTTATTGCAAATAAATTCAATATGTGTGTTCCAGAGTGGCATCTATATATATACAGTATATATATATATATATATATACAGTCAAGCCAGAAAGTCTCCCCACCCCTTTCACCTTCTCCACGTTTTATTACGTTACAGAAATATTCTACAATAGATTGAGTTCATTTTTTGTCTCAAAATTCTACACAAAATAGCCCATAATGACAAAGTGAAAACAGGTTTTTAGACATTTGTGCTAATGTATAAAAAATCTAAATGTAAAATATCATATGTACACAAGTGTGCACACCCTTTGATATGACACCCAAAAGTGAGCTGAGGTGCATTTTGTTTCCACTGATACTGCTTGAGATGTTTCTACAACTTAATTGGAGTCCACCTGTGATGAATTCAATTGATTGGACATGATTGGGGATTGCCAACACCTGCCTATATAAGGTCCCACAGTTAACAGTGCATGTCAGAGCAAACTCCAAGCCATGGGGTCAAAGGAATTATCTGCAGACCTCAGAAACAGGATTGTGTCAAGGCATAGATCTGGAGAAGGGTACGGAAAAATCTCTGCAGCTTTACAGGTCCCAAAGAGCACAGTGGCCACCATCATTCGTAAATGGAAGAAGTTTGGAACCATCAAGAATCTTCCTAGACCTGGCCGCCCGGCCAAACTGAGCAATCGGGGAAGACGGGCCTTGGCCAGGGAGGTGAGCAGGAACCCGAGGGTTACTCTGTCAGAGCTCCAGCGTATCCTTGTGGAGATGGGAGAACCTTTCAGAAGATCAACCATCCAGGCAGCACTCCACCAATCAGACCTTTATGGTAGTGGCCAGACGGAAGCCCCTCCTTAGTAAAAGGCACATCACAGCCCGCTTGGAGTTTGCCAAAAGGCACCTAGAGGACTCTCAAACCATGAGAATCAAGATTCTCTGGTCTGATGAAACCAAAATGGAACTTTTTGGCCTGAATACCAAGCGTCACGTCTGGAGGAAACCAGGCACCGCTCATCACCTGGCTAATACCATCCCTACAGTGAAGCATGGCGGTGGCAGCATCATGATGTGGGTATGTTTTTCAGTCCTGATAGAGGGAAAGATGAATGCAGCTAAGTACACCGAGATCCTTGAAGAAAACCTGCTCCAGAGCGCTCTGGACCTCAGACTGGGGCGAAGGTTTACCTTCCAACATGACAACGACCCGAAGCACACAGCCAAGAGAACAAAGGAGTGGCTTCGGAGAAAGTCTGTGCATGTCCTTGAGTGGCCCAGCCAGAGCCCAGACCTGAATCCAATTGAACATCTGTGGAAAGAGCTGAAAATGGCTGTGTACCGACGCTCCCCATCCAACCTGACGGAGCTTGCAAGGATATGCCAAGAGGAATGGGCAAAAATATCCAGAAACAAGTGTGCCAAGCTGGTAGCTTCTTTCCCAAGATGCCTTGAAGCTGTAATCGCTGCCAAAGGTGCAGCAACCAAGTATTAGGCTAAGGGTGTGTACAGATATGTAACCCCTAAATAACCTATTTTTGTCAGTAAAATAAAATTGCATATTTTCTAAAAACCTGTTTTCACTTCGTCATTATTGGCTATTGTGTGTAGATGTTTGAGGCAAAAAATTTACTCAATCTATTGTAGTATAAGTCTGTAACGTAATAAAACGTGGAGGAGGTGAAAGGGGTGGGGAGACTTTCCGGCTTGACTGTATATATATATACAGATCCTTTCCAAAAAATTTGAATATCATGGAAAAGTTTTTTTTCCATAATTCCAGTCAAAAAGTTAAACTTTCATAGATTATAGATTCATTACACACAAAGTGAAATATTTCTAGCCTTTATTTGTTTCATTTTTCATAATTTTGGCTTACAGCTCCAGAAACCCCCCAAAACAGTATTTCAAGAAATTAGAATAGTGTGTAGAAAATCAGCATTTACTTCAGTTATTTCAGAGAATTAATATTTTAGACTGAGTGTCACACTCTGTACGTGGTGGATTTTGAAGCACTGACTCCAGCCTCAGTCCACTCCCTCTGCATCTCCGCCAAATTTTGGAATCGTCTTTGCTTGACAATCCGGTCATCTCTTTTGCTTGTGCACCTTCTCCTGCCACATTTTTCCCTTCCACTAAACTTTCTATTGATATGCTTGGACACTGCACTCTGTGAACAGCCAGCCTGCTTAGCGATGACCTTTTGTGGCTTACCCATCTTCTGGAGGGTGTCAATGATGGTCTTCTGGCCAATTGTCAAGTCTGCAGTCTTCCCCATACTGAACCAAACTGAGATACCTGTCCAATTTAACGACACACCTGTAGAAAAACTTTGTAGGTGTTTTGAGTAAATTAGATGATTAGAGTGTGACACTCAGTCTAAAACATTAATTCTCTGAAATAACTGAAGTAAATGCTGATTTTCGACACACTTCTAATTTCTTGAAATACTGTTTTGGGGGTTTTCTGGAGCTGTAAACCAAAATTATGAAAAATGAAACAAATAAAGGCTAGAAATATTTCACTTTGTGTGTAATGAATCTATAATCTATGAAAGTTTCACTTTTTGAATGGAATTATGTAAAAAAACAACTTTTCCATGATATTCTAATTTTTTGGAAAGGATCTGTATACCCAGGTATTTATATGATGTAACTTCTTTGATTTTCTCATTGTGGATTGCTACTGGGGGCAGGTAAGAATAAGGTGTGAGAAAATGATTTCCTCTGTTTTCCTGGTATTAATAATGAGGGCATTTCAATCACACCACTCAACTAGGCTGTCAACACTGTTGGTATGATCTTGGGTCATTTTTATCTGTGAAAATGGATAGTAAAGTGGAATCATCAGATAATTTTAGAATACATTGGTTTGGTGCGCTGGTGGAACAGTCGTCAGTGTACAGTGTGAACAACAGTGGTGAGCTCACACAGCCTTGAGGAGCTCCAACATTAGTGAAGATGGGTGAGGATAGTGTTTTATTCACTTTTACCAACTGTACCCTCTTTGTAAGAAAAGAGTTAAATCAATGAATGAGGTAAGGATTGATCTATAGCTGGATCATCTTGGACAATAGAATATCTGGCTGGATTGTATTAAATGCTGATGAAACGTTGAAGAAAAGAGCTCTGGCATACGTTTTAGGGTTATCTAGGTGTTTTGAGATGAGTTGTGTGATTGTGACTACTGCATCTTCTGTGCTGCAACCTTGTTTGTAGTTGTTGATATGGGTCAAGTTTATTGCACGTTGCCCTGGTGAGGTGCTGAACCAAAATCCTCTCCAATGATTTCATAAGAATTGGCGGCCGGTTGAAAATCATTATAGTCTTTGGGGCACTGTTTCTTTGGTAATGGTGTAATTTGAGAGGTCTTCCATGCTATAGGGATATCATGTGTATCTAGGGAAAATTGAAAGATTGGTTGCCAAACTGAGGCCAATACCCATGCAAAAGATTTCAAAATGAAAGCAATACTGATCTGGGCCATGTTTCCCGATAACGGTGAAGTGCGATTTCTACGAGCGATTCTACGAAGGCTCTTTAATTTGTAACAGGCGTTTCTAAAAACAGTTCTTAAAGTGTGAGCGCGCAGTCACCCCTTTCCAGCCTAAGCGAATATTGGGTCAACATTCTATTCCATTTTATTTCTTAATGTGCGTTGCAAAAATGTTTGTAGTGTGATCATATTACATCAGATACCTAAATTTGATATACCATTGTAAACAGGATAACTGGGGCTTTCAATTGATATAAAAAATAATAGGATTACTTGATGGCAATATCATCAATTATGGAAATACATTTACCAACTAAATTTATAAAACATTCTAAATGGCTATTTTCTAATGAGAAACCTACTATTTTACCCATTTCATGTTCAAGATAGGGGGGAACTTACAATGTATGTTATCTTCACCATTGTGTGAGTCATATAGAAGGAATCAGAATAGATTTATCTTCTACTGTTCAAAAGTTATAACCACTTCAGTGATGGGTAAGAAAAGGCTAAAATAAACGCTTTAGAATGTTAGGTTCATTGAAAATATGACATGTGTATGCAAAACTGTTTGTGGTGTGATCATATTATGTTACACCCCTAAAGATAATATACCATTTTAAACAGGATAACTGGAGCTTTCCATTTATATACAATAATATGCTTACTTTAACACAATATCATCAATTATTAAAACAAATCACAAAATAAATAATAATAAAAAAACTTTCTAAATGGCTATTCTCCATGAGAAACCTAGGTTTTTAAACATTTCATGTTCAAGATCGAGGGAGACAAACTGTGTGGTATCTTCACTATTTTGTAAGTGATATGGAGTAGAAATCAGAACAGATTTATCATTTACTGCTCAAAAGTTATAACATCTTAGTGATGTATGGGAAAAGGCAAAAAAAAAATTATTATTAGAATGTTAGGTTCATTGACATTTCACATTAGCACTTATCCATACTCCTAATGGGTAACTGTTGAGAATCTGTTGATATAATGCAAAATTGAAAGACACATACACTGAAATATACAATTTATGTGTTCAATGAAACACACACTTTATTTAAAAAAAAAAGTATAACATAGTGAATGGAGGAACTAAGTAAATGTTTAACATTGCAAAACAAATAAATACAAGATACAACCCATGGCAAATATCAGTTTAGATACCCGTAAAATTAATGCATTGGATTTATTTACAGTAAAATCATTAATGTATTAGTACAGATACAGCAGACAAATCTATGGTCAAGCATAAATACCTTCAATATATTCAAAAATCAAGAAGATAACAGTAAGTGCATGCATGCCCTGATGGTCCTCCGTGTCGTGCTCTGCAATGACCCTCAGAACCCTCCTTCTCTTCAGGGACTGTATCAGATGGCTAAATGTCCATCCTTTGCTGCAATACATAAATATGTAATCATTTACCATTTCATTAATCCATAACATATCATATAAAACCATTTCTGAGTAATTAAAGGGCTGTATACTTGCAATAACATCATCTTACAGCAAACGCTTTATGCTTATGTCAGGAATAGATCAAATAGCTATTCTGGACACAAGCATAAAGTCCATCCATCGCTGTAATAGATAAATATATTATCAGTTGCCATTTCATTAATCCATAACATATAAAACCATTTCTGAGTCATTAAAGGGGTGTATAGTGAGAATGACATTTTACAGAAAACACTATGCTCCAGAATAACGTTAGCCTAGATAAAAAGCACAACAATACACAATGTTGACTACTTAGCATAATGTCCATTCATATAAGATATTGATTTGAATGAACAGACCTAAACCTAAATCATCAGTGACATTGGCTCAACTGAATGATGTCTTTTTGTTATATTTGTCTAAACAGGCTAATCTTGCCTAAGTCAAAAACGTGAGTCAGAAAATAAAACGTGAAGCTGACGTTACGTTAGGAAATGTTTGCTGTTTAGTTCTCTACTCCATTCATTTTCGACAGGACTGATCAACAACAACCTTCAAATTTATACGTAACGTTATGTTAAAAAACTAGCTAGTTAGTACTTTCTATTGATAAGACTAATAGTTGTATAGTATAATAGTATAACATTTATAAAGCTAGCAAGTCAGACAAGCAGAGCTAACGTTTCAAATTAGGAAAACAGAAACGCAGAAAAGAAAATGGCTGTTTGCGCGGCGAGACGATGACAGCTCACTGTTAGACTAACGTTATTTGTTTTAGCTTTAGTTAGCTATTATTTAGTTATCAAATTATACACTAAGATATGGAAAATATTCACATCTAACGTTATCACTTCACTTATTCACTGTATGACAGACTTTTTCACAATTTCATCTCGAAACGAGCTGGGGGAAGAACACAGTGGCATCATTTGACCTCGGTCAAGCTATCCGCTCTTGAAAAATATTCGGTCAAACTATCCGTTCGTCAATTTTGTGTGCGCATCTACACTGCGTATAGTGGCAGAACGGGAACCACAACGTCTTTAGGTAACGCCCTTGTGCGGAAAAAGGCAGAAAACGCGATTTGTCTCCAAGCCGCCTGATAAAATTTGCGGTACTGTCTTTACAGACTGTAGAAGTTTTGAGATATGACCATTTGAGGCAATTGTAGCTGTATATAGGAGTATATGGCAAGGATACATTTGACAGTCCATTACATAGGCTTTCTCCATAAATAGCCCATATTTTCAGCAGATTTGTGATCAGCAAGGTCCAGAGAGACCATTACACAGAATTTTTCCATAATTACTGAAGACTACTATTGAAGTGAAGGATTACAAAGGCCCACTCTGTAGGCATGTCAAGTATTATTACTCTGCATTATTGCTATATATGGATGTATATGGCAACACTATATTTGAGTTTCCTTTAGACAGGATTTCCCCATAACTCAAATGAATGACGATGGGTCCATTCTATGTGCCTGCCAAGAATAAAGACATTCTACTGTTGAACTTTTCAGATATGACTATGTCTGTTGTTAATTGCTGTATATGAGTGCACTGTATATGGCAACACTAATATTGACAGACCATTACACAGGATTTTCCAAGAATTACTTACAAAGGACAATTTACTGACATTTACCAAGGCCCATTCTATATGCTTGCCAAGGATGAAGACATTCTACTCTGGGACTTTAGAGATAGGACCATTTACAGTGGAAAGTATTCACAGCGCTTCACTTTTTCCACATTTTGTTCTGTTACAGCCTTATTCCAAAATTGATTAAATTCATTTTTCCCTCAAAATTCTACACACAACACCCCATAATGACAATGTGAAAAATGTTTTTTTGAGATTTATTTATTTTTGCAAATTTATTAAAAATAAAAATATATAATTTCTCATTTACATAAGTATTCATACCCTTTGCTTTAACGTATTTTTAAAGTATCATATTTCATATTTGGTCGCATATCCTTTACATGCTGTTACTTCCTGAAGTCTGTGACCATCAACATCAAAAAACTGTCGATATCTTATTTTCAGGTACTGTTACAAGCGATACTATAACCTCTCTGCATTTGAATGGATCTCTATGGAAATTGGGGGGTGACACTAGATTCAGCTGTAAATTACACTGTTACAGTATGGAACACATGGCTGGCTAAATGGCAGTAAGTCATCAAGGGTCTAAGGTATCAAACGAGCCCCAAACCATCACTCTGCGGCCACATATGGAGTAGATGTGGATGGCTCACTGCAAGGGTTATTTCTCCTGACTCATTTTCCTATAAAACTCTATGGGGAAAAAAGTCAGGAGAAGAAACCCTTAAAGTGATCCATCCACATCTACTCCATATGTGGCCGCAGAGTGATGGTTTGGGGCTCGTTTGATACCTTAGACCCTTGATGACTTACTGCCATTTAGCCAGTCATGTGTTCCATACTGTACCAGCGTAATTTACATCTGAATCTAGTCTCACCCCCCAATTCCCATAGAGATCCATTCAAATGCAGAGAGGTTATAGTATCGCTTGTAACAGTACCTGAAAATAAGATATCGAGAGTCTTTTGATGTTGATGGGTCACAGACTTCAGGAAGTAACAGCATGCAAAGGATATGCGACCAAATATTAAATATGATACTTTAAAAATACATTAAAGGAAAGGGGGGAATACATATGCACGTACCACTTTTCAGTTTTTTATTTTTTTTAAATTTTTTAAAGCAAGTTTTTTTTTCATTTCACTTCACCTATTTGGACTATTTTGTGTTGGTCCATTACATAAAATCCAAATAAAAATCTATTTAAATTACAGGTTGTACTGCAACAAAATAGGAAAAATGCCTAGGGGGGTGAATACTTTCGCAATGCACTGTAGGTCTACGTATATATATATATATATATATTAGCATTTTATCTAAGACATTTAGCAGGCTATTGCAGTTGTAAAGAAGTATTTATTTTACACGCCACGATACCGTGCAGTTCAGTTCACTCATGTTCACGTTGCCTCAGTGTGCTCCGTAGCTGCTATGGCTTCACAACTGTGATTATTGTGAGGGTAGCACTTATATTGTCATTTATTTAATTTATATTAGTAAAAACACACAGAATGTCGAAGATTAGTATGAGCTATGTTATATTTTTGATTTTGTATTGACCAAATGATACTAAATGAGTAAATAAGCGTTACTTGGCATAATTTATGCTATGATAATACCATATTCTATGTATATATAAAAATACAGAAACCATGTTGCTTGTTTATAGAAAATTTAATTATATACAATGTAAATAACAACACAACAGTAACAGACAAAGTCACAACAGTAACAGGCAAAAGCAGAACAAGAATACCAGAACAATATTAACTGAACACTGACACACAACCCCCCCCCAATATCTCATCCTATCCTACTCTAACTGTTCCAGAAAACAGGATTACTGAGTTAGCTGGATAACTGCACTAAGTGAAAACCGGAACAACTCTTCAGTCCATGTTCCAGATTTGGGAGGGTTCCGGGTTTTACTCAGTGCAGTTATCCAGCTAACTCAGTACTAATCATGCTGTGTCACATCCCCCAACCCCCCGGCCTAGTAATTCTTTAGAGTATGGAACTCTTCAAAACAGGGAGCTGGACACAGGGCAGTGTCACATGAGGAACACACGTAACGCGTTAGTTTTCTCTCCCTTTTGCGTCGGGTGGTGTAGAGGCAGATTCTGCAGTGCCGCCTTGTGCTCTGTCCCTGGGCTTCTGTAGGAGGCACAAAAGAAGGAAAGTGCCTCCCTGTGAGCCGCAGTGGGGTGTTGGGGTGTCGCCCTCCAGTTGAGCGCCGGGTTGAGGGATGCTCCTGGATCAGCTCTTTCACCAGCTTCAGCCGAAAGTCCTTGTACGGCATGCGTTCCTCTATGGGTGAGTAAAAACAATTTATTATTATTATTATTGTTTCATTATTATTTTTAATTATTATTATTATTATTTCTGTAGTTGGTTATTATTATTATTGTTGTTATTCTTTTTGTTATTCTAAGTAGTAGAAATAAAAGCAGTAGTAATCGTATATTATAGTATATTATAGTAATAGTATATTATAGTATATTGTTGATGTGGGTCTTGACACTAAATGTTATTTTCTTACCAGACAGTTTTCGATGGACATTGTAGGCGTTGAGGACTGCAGTGTCGAGCAGGTGAAAGAACAGCTTCTTGTACCACTTGGTACTTTTTCTGGCACAGTCCACAAAGCTGGTGATCATGTCCGCCCTGTCCACTGCTCCCATCTTCTTATTATAATCAAGGACGCATGCAGGTTTCACCTTTGGCTCCCCGGTGAAGTGGTCCAGCCTTCCAGATTGAGCCATGGAAGAGGGGTGAACAGTTGTGAGGAAGTTCACATCCCTCTTGTCTTGCCACTTTACCGCCAGCTGAGTGCCATTCTCCCTGAAGGTGACCTCCCCTCTCTTCATTTTTTTTGGGAACATTGGCATCCCCCTCCTATTCAGCCGGACTGTCCCACACGCCCCAGTCCCCTGGTGGAGTAAGTGCTGGAACAGCATAGGACTGCTGTACCAATTATCCACATACAGGACTTGCCCTTTCCCCACATGTGGAGCCAGGAGGGTCATAACCACAGACCCAGAGACCCCCAGTCCTTCAACTGATTTGATTGATGTTGTGGCCCCAGTGTAAATGACCATATCTTGCACATACCCCGTCACCACATCACACAGGACTAAAAACTTTATCCCAAACCTGTGGCGCTTGCTAGGGATATATTGCCGAAATCCCAGTCGACCCTTCCACAACATCAGGGATTCGTCCACGCACAGGTCCTTGTATGGGATGAAGGACCGCTTGAAGGCTGAGGTGAGGGCATTGAACACATTTCTGATTTTATTGAGGGGGTCTCTGGTGTCTGCATGGGCAGGGTTCACAAAATGTAAACACCGCAGGAGATTTAAAAAACGGTCTTGGGAGAAAACCGAGGCAAAAAATGGAGTGAGGAGAACCGGGTCAGTACTCCAGTACTCCCTCAGGGTAGATTTCCTGACCAGTCCCATCAGAAGGGCAATGGCGAGGAATGTGTACACTTCATTTACACATGTAGGTACCCATTTGGAAAGCTTTCCAATTACGCCAATCGCTGTTTTTCCCTGCTGCTCACTGGCGTATCGGTTGGTCTCCTCCACAATCTCTCCCACTGTCTCTACAGAGAGAAACATCCTGAAGCAGTTTACTGCAGTGGGAGTCTCCGGAGGATTTTGGACACCAGAAATTGAGCTGTCAAACTCAATTCCTGGCCCAGGGGGAGTGAAGTCGACGGCAGTCCTCCAGTCACTGGACCTCACCTCCTCAACTGGCACCGGACCTTCAGGGCGGCTACAGGGGACTACAGATGGACCCTCCTCAGGGTTTTCCTCCACATCGTCATCTCCCTCCCCAAGCTCAGGGTTCCTCTCAAGGGAAACTAAATTTGGGGGTAGTCTCTCCTCAGAATCGCTGTCACTCCCACTTGATTCAGTATTGTAATCACCCTCATCATCTGAATTAAAGAAAATTTCCCTAATTTCCTCATCAGTGAGTTCTCTTCGCCTGCTGTTTGTAAACATATTTCTTCTGCGTCTGTACTCTAGCTCGCTGATACTGTTCTCTGATACTCTGATACTGGTGTTCAGACTGAGGTGATGGGTGCACGTGAGGGGTGCACGTAACCCCATATTCTAACAGCGGGAACACTTAGATAGAAATCAATGCAAGCAAAGAGCATCTCTGGTAAAAAATATTTTATTTGCTCATCTTATATCATGCTAGTACATTTGATGAAAAGGTCTGACATTCCGATTCTGATATTTGTAGATTTGTTTTGAGAATTATGTCTTAATATCTTAATATCTTGTTATCGATTTAAAAAAAAGCTAATGCTGAAAATAAAGTTTGGTCATGTACGCAGCCAGGTTTGTTTACACTCGTCATCAGGCAGGGCCATGGGAAAAACGTCATAACTAAATGCACCCCAGACAAGCCGATGTAAAAATAAAAACTCTTTGTAACTTGCTTCGATAAATGTTTGGATCAAATAACGTTACGATATACGAGTACACGAATATGGAAATAAAACCAAGACTTTATTATCGCAAATGTGTAGCGTAACATTTCCAAATATGTACGTAGATATTTGAACGTGCAGGACAAGATGCTAACACGTAGCCTACTCAGATTCGTGAATGTGCATGTAAGTGATATCGTCGGTATAATACAACTAGCTACGTAGTAACCCATATGCATACACTGCAAATGAAACTAGATGACTATTCGGATAACAACTAACGTTAACATAGTAACATTTGTATTTCAGTACAGCAATAAACGACTTGTAGGTACCGCACTGGAATCATGTTTGCACTTTTACATTAGGATGCAATTGTTAGCTTGTGTTAAGGAGGTTAAAAACCACCAAACTGCTAAGCTAGCTCAGTGTTGATGTAACTAAAATATTCGATGCACAGCAGTGTCATTTATCGTTCATTTCAGCTTCTGAAATCGCAAGTTGATGGTTTATTTTCCATAATATGCGCACCTCTGTGACGTGTCTAGACCGTGTTTAGCCGGCAGTAAACCATTGTGACCGCATTCTCAACGAAGCGTTCCAATGATACGTTCTAATCACATATTTGTGATGGTACGCGTTTGGGCCATGTCTGGAATGATCACATATTTGTGATGGTACGTGCGAAAGGGTTAAGAGTTTTCAATGATCTTCTCCTTACTGTCGATGCAGGGAGCTCTGCTGTCTTGGTGTTGTTAGACCTGACAGCTGCTTTTGACACTGTGGATCACAAGATCCTCCTATCACGTCTCGAGCAGTGTGTAGGGATTAAAGGTACTGCGTTAAAATGGTTTCAGTCCTACCTATCAGATAGGAGTTTTTCAGTCCATCTAGGGGAATATGCCTCAGCTGCTGCCCCACTTACCTGTGGGGTTCCCCAAGGATCCATTTTGGCCCCCATCCTGTTTTCTTTATATATGCTGCCCTTGGGGTCCATTTTCAAGAAGCACAACATTACTTTTCATTGTTTTGCGGATGATATTCAAATCTATCTACCGTTAAAATCGAAATGTAAAGAGTCAATGCAGTCTTTGCTGGACTGCTTAAAAGACATTAAAACCTGGATGGAGTTGAATTTTCTCAACCTAAACGAAAACAAGACTGAGATAATAATGTTCGGACGCCCCGACTTATTGGATGACTGCTGGTTTTCTTGGCCCTCTAGCTTCTTACAATCGTTCAGCTGTTAAAAATCTTGGTGTGTTTTTTGATAGTTCTTTTAAATTTGAAAAACAGATTAGCTCTGTTGTTAAAGCCAGTTTTTTTCAGCTTAGACTTTTAGCCAAAGTAAAAGCCTTACCTAATCTCCCCCCCAAAGATTTCGAGAGGGTTATTCATGCTCTTATTACCTCTCGGCTAGACTACTGCAATTCTTTGTATGTGGGTATAGAGCAGTCCTCTCTACGTTGTCTCCAGCTAGTACAAAATGCTGCCGCACGACTTCTAACTGGGAAAAGAAAGCGGGAACACATAACACCTGTACTGGCCACCCTTCACTGGCTTCCCGTCTGCTATAGGATTGATTTTAAGATTTTGTTGATTGTGTTTAAAGTTTTAAATGGGCTGGCACCTTCTTATCTTGCTGATCTCCTGCATTGTCACACTCCCTCCAGAGCACTGAGGTCGACAAACCGGATGCTTCTGGATGTCCCGAGAACAAGGCTCAAAAGCAGAGGCGATCGAGCATTTGCGGTAGCTGCTCCTAGTCTCTGGAATAGCCTCCCTATTCACATAAGGTCTGCACAGACCCTTACAATTTTTAAGTCGCTCCTGAAGACTCACCTCTTCGCATTGGCGTTCAATTTGAGTTGAGCTTGGCATCTCTTACTGTGTCCCTATTCTCTTATGATGGTTATTGTTTTATTGTTATTTACTGATTGTGCTTTTATTATGTAACCTGTGCAGCACTTTGTCAACGATGGTTGTTTAAATGTGCTATATAAATAAATTTGACTTGACTTGACTTGATAGCTACTGGTTTTCTTTTTATTACCATTGGCAAATCAGCTCTCGAGGAAGTTCAAATATGGTTGAACATGGGCGTGCCCGATAATGGGCGCTATCTAGCTACGTTTCTTAACGTTATCCATCTTATTTCTTTTATCCAAGTGTTCACTGGTGGAAACTTGCTTTTTCGGGAAATACGTTGGCTCTAAGCTGGTTACTTCTTTAGATTTTACTAATTTAACATTGGCAATCTAGCAGTTAGCAAACTAATGTTCCTGTGAGATACAAGCAAGATAGTAACAGTACAGTGGCTAGCTAACACTAATCTAGACAGACAGACCACATGCCCCCGGTTCACAAATCACAGGGTACTCAAAAATAGAAGGTGACCAAGACCCACCTCAGCTCATCTACGCTGGCAAACTAACATTACGGTTAGTCCACCCAATTAAATAGCATGCTAAGTAAATAATGCACAGCGCCTGTTGTCAAACCGGGTACAGGTAACTAGCAATAACAGCAGCTCGGTGATAAATATCGACCTGTGTCTTGACGATATGAACATATAACCATGCATGCAGCAAGACCTTTTACTTTTTATATCTCATGGCCAACTCGCTAAAATGGTAGGTGTCCATTTCTACATTGTTAGCACATTCATTACCAAGCCATTATGCTAGGTTCGCTGTCACTTGCATAATTTAGTATTAAATTCTAACGTAATTTGATATTGGGTCAAAATAGTCTCACGTAATTTGATATTGGGTCAAAATAGTCTCACGTATGTTCTCTGTTATGGTTAGCCCACCTAACGTTACTCCATTTGCTTCAAAACCACAGCTATACGGTCAGCTGTTCATTAAATTGAGTGCCTAATTTATATGATGAGGTGGCAGCATAACATAGCCTACTTCAGGACATTTACTAAATTGAATAAATATTACACATATTTACACCAAACTGCTTAGCTATCTCAGTGTTGATGTAACTAAGATATTCGATGTCAAACAAGTGTCTTTCATCATCCATTTCAGCTTCTACAATTACAAGTTGATGTTGATTTCTTTTGCAATATTGAATATTCTGCCCCAGTGTTGCGTGCGCACCTCTACTGTGACGTTGGTGAGAAACCGGTCTATAAATTAAATGAATTTGACAGCGTTTTTGGAGAAGTTAGGAGATCAGCGATAAATCTGAAGAAAGAAGAACGACAAACGAAGCAACTATATCTACGTATCTATTTTCCCTTTGAAAGTAAGTAGCCTATTTAACTGTGTAGTTGGGAGAGGAAATCGTAGGCTACAAAAACCGTTAATAAGTTAATAAAAAAAATTTTTTCCATCTGAACCATCTGCTTTATTTTGCTATCCCTAATCAGAGTTGGGGTCCTGCAATAATATTAGTTTTTCGGGTAACGTGGTAATATAACGCATTATATATAAATGCGTGTAATAATGTTAGTTTACATTTTCGAAATTGGCAACGCGTTACTCAACCTAATATGTTTCATGCTGCGTTTGATATGCTAATGCTATTTATTACGAAGAACTCTCCAATCGATTAATAATCGAGTGTGAAAGCCCTTTATATCTGAATACGTTTAAGAAGGTTAATTAATTAAGGCTATTTTCCATAGATTTTGTCTGTTGAATTAGTCAGTCAACTCTAATGTAACAAAAGTGCAAAGCATTGTGAGAATGCAAGAACGAATACGGGTATAATTTTATTTTATCGGTTGCTATAGGCCTACTGGCTAGGAAGGTGATACATTTTTCAATCGTTTTGGAAAACAATCTACAACATATTTCAACAACATTTTATAATGAATACTAGGGGTGTCACGATACCGATTCGAAATCGAAAATCGATCGAAATGAGCGTTCGATTCCGAACTTCGAAATCACAAGCTGGTTCGCGATTCTCCAAGTTTTTTTTTTCTCTCCACCCCCGCCCCCCGCGCGCTCTTCTTAGCCTTTCATGTGATGGGTAAAATGTAAAAGAAAGTAGCCTACTTGGCCATCTCTAATGTAAGCGTTTCCGACAAAACGAAACTTGACGCCTTCCACTGCATTTTGTTCGTCCACGCAGGCGTGCGTCCGAAGAAAAAACAACAACGATATTTCAAAGAAGACACAGCTGCTAGTTAACGTTAGCTTACCGGTAGCCTGCATTACTTTTCGACACACCATGGCCACTGCCGGAGTCGGAGATGGAGAAACAGAACTGGAAAATCCTCCTGCTTCCCTCAAGTCACCGGTGTGGCAACATTTTGCCTTCCCCGTGAGTTATATAAACAACGAACGCGTCATTGACAAAAAAACGACAGTTTGTCGGCTATGCTACACGTGAGTACCATACACCACCTCAGGCAACACGTCAAATATGGCAGGACACATTCGCAGGCATCACAAAGAAATAGATTTGACTGGGGAAAAAACATTGACACAGGCAACTCAAATGACAACCCAGGGTGTCTGCAGGTATCAAGAAGTTAATTTTAAGACTTTTTAAGACATTTTTAATGCCACCTAGAATGAAATTTAAGACCAAACTTGCAACAAAAATAAACATGAAAAGTGTATACACTCTTCGCAACTGAGTATGTAATATTGTCAAGAATGAAGTTAGCAGAAGTGGTTCTAGTATTCCACAAACCACCGGATGCTCTTGAAAGGGAGCAGTACGCCTAACTGGAGAAGACAATGGGCGATATTTTCAGGCTCTTACTCCAGTGCGCTAAGACAGGCAGTGTGGCAAAAATGTGTAATGGAATGGAATGCTCTGTGTCTACTGCATGTGTACTGCATTCAATTCCATGCCACATTTTCGCCACACCACCTGTCTTAGTGCACAGCGCACTGGAGTAAGAGCCTGAAAACAGCACCCACTGGGCCTCAGCACCCAATTGGGCCTCATTCAAGTACAAATTTGATCGTAAATGGGAACATAAATGTGTAGATTAGATTTACAATTAATTTACATCGAGGTCAAACTTTTGATGAATGCAGTTCTAAATCAACATTGAGGCAAAACGACACTAATTACTTGAGTTTAAGGACATTTGTCCAAATGTTTATTACAGTGAAATAGGGGTCGGTGTGGCTACAGAGCCTGTGGGGTGGGATCAGGTTTCAGCGGAGGGTTTGTAGCTAGATAGCTACTGCAATGGCGGAGGTGAAGAAGCTCAGTGAAGTGAAATGACAAGCCGACAGGGCTCGTTCAAAAACCAGAATCGGAATTGCTTTTCCTCGATGGCAACAGCTGAAGTTCAGCAAGGGGATGAAGAGTGATGTGGAGTTGGCGTGTTTTCTGTTGGACCTGTAAGTAACGTTACCTCTAGCTATGCAGCTAGCTATGGTGACTGGGCGGGGGTTGGATATATGATTGTAATATGAAGCTGAAAATAGATATTAAACCATTAGACAACAAAGCAAGCATTTTATAAACCCACTCTCTGTCCTAAAGGTCACACTGTTAAAGGAAGTGCTCCCGTTTAATGAATCAATCGCTAGGCCTAGGCTACATTATTGCCCTCAAACATCAAATGGCACGGAAAAAATTATGCCCTTCTTTGGACAACGAAGAATAATTCTCCTTCATCCCAGGAAAGTGGTTATTGGTGTGTAAGGACTGTACACGTACACACTGTGGTCAGTTCAATCCTGACTTAACAGGGCAAATACAAGAAGAGACGTTCGAATTTGCGGCAACACGAGTGTGGGCTGTAACTCCAAATAAGCGCTGCAAAGAAAACCCGTTCATGACGCCAAAACAGATAAAATAAACTGCGCGGTCAATGGAAAATAGCTTTGCACACAGACGAATTTCGCGAGATAATCAGCTATACAATAAAAAAAGAATCGCCACTACCTTCAGCTGCCAATGAGTGATCCCTGTAACAAATAAACATTAAAAGACTAAGAGCAGGATAAAGAACAGGAAAGTACCGAAATTGGTTTAAAACGCATAAATCTGGGATCGTATAATTGTGCAGAACGGAGCAATTGGAGTCTGCTGGCGTGCTCTTGAATATTGTTCGCTTTGCATATGGGATTCTACCGCCCTGAATCCCATTGTGCCAAGCTTGAAACATTTGCGACATATACTGCATCGGGCTTCGGAGACATTACCGGGCACGGGTTTTAACCATGTTATGGGTTTTAACCATGAGTATTCGCTTTTCTCAAGCCATTTATCGTTAAACTTGCATTTATCCATGAATCAGTTAGTTTTCTAGCTTGGCTATTACATAGAACTTAGATTGTTACCTCCCTTGACTGAATCCGAAGCAGAAATTTAGCAGAAAGTAATCTTGTCAGAATCGCTCCTACTGACAGTAGCCTACTACTGTGGAACAGTTTAGATTGCTTGGTAACGTAGAAGCACCCGCGAACTCTTGTGGTCACGTGACTTCACCTAAAAAGGATCCTTGCGTATTTAAAAAAAAAAATCCAGTTTCTATCGTATTTGGTTTTCTTTCAGTTTATCATTTGGCAAAACTCAATCACACCGTATAGTGAGATTGGGAACACATCGCCTCAAAAAATATTTAAGACCTTTCAAAAACGAATTTAATACAATTTAATACATTTTAAGGCCTTTTTTTAATAAATATGAATTTAAGACTATTTAAGACTTTTTAATGACCCGCGGACACCCTGCAACCCAAATGACAGTTGTCAGGGCATGAAAAAAAACGTGTAAATAGTTAATAGCATGGTACATGTTCAACTGTTTATTATTTCAGATATTAGTTTGTTAAAGCTCTTAACTGTTCAAAGAATGTGAACACGCTCATCGTTTTAAAGAAGAATTTGAAAATGTAAATGACCGTTGTCAGGGCATAAAACCAATGTGTAAATTGTTAATAGCGTGGTAAATGTTCAACTGTTTATTCTAGAGTCTAGTTTTGATAAAGCTCTTAACTGTTTAGGTGTGTTTAAATATTCTCATATTTTTGTTATTATTTATAATTGTTATTATTCAAATAAAAGTTACTTATTGAGAAACAAGTATTTTTCTTTACAAATCAAGACTCGATAGTCTAACAATGGCATAGCCATTAGCTAGACTATAGTGCTGGAAAAAAAAATTGTGCTGAACGAAAATCGAATCGTGACCTTAAAATCGAAAGAATCGCGGATTTGGAGAATCGTGACACCCCTAATGAATACGTAGCCTAAGGTTAAATGGTCCTAATAATCATACTTCTGAAAGGGGAATAATTTAACACTGATTTAAGTGATTTTATGACGCAAATTAATATAACGGGTAATATAACGCATTACCTTAATTGGAAAGTAATATAGTAATATAACGCTTTACTTTAAAAAAAAGTAACTAATATGTAATATATTTACAATTTTCAAGTAACGCCCCCAAATATACACACATCGGACTCCCCATTACAAAAAGCTAGTTTTGCTAAATAAAGCAGATGTTTCAGCTAGAAAACAATTACTAAAGAAGACCTCAGCCAAACGGAGTTGACAAAATGTTATATTTTCTCATTTCACAGCATCGCCGTAGTGAGTAGCCATTTTGTTCTCCTCGTAAGGTCTCTTAACCCTGCTGAAAATTCCAGCTAAGACCAGCTGGGATTCTACTGGTTTAAGTTGAGTTTTCGACACATCTTGCTGGTCAAAGCTGGTTAAGCTGGTACAGGTAGCTGGTCAAAGCTGGTTAAGCTGGTACAGGAAGCTGGTCTGTGGCTGGTCAAAGCTGGTTAAGCTGGTACAGGAAGCTGGTCTGTGGCTGGTCAAAGCTGGTTAAGCTGGTACAGGAAGCTGGTCTGTGGCTGGTCAAAGCTGGTTAAGCTGGTACAGGAAGCTGGTCTGTGGCTGGTCAAAGCTGGTTAAGGTGGTACAGGAAGATGGTCGCCAGATTGGTGGGCTGGCTGATTGCAGGCTGGATGAGTTGGTGAGCAGCAAGAAGTGTCAAACACAGTTTCACCAGCTGAGGCTGGTTTAAACTGGAATTTTCAGCAGGGAATGCAAGTGAAATGTGAAATTACATATTTTAAACCATAATTTTTATTTTGAGTTAGAAGTCGGGAAGGCATATTCACCTGCTCATGGAGGATTCGGAGGGAAATAAGGTATGTTTTAGCATGTGTGCTAAGGTTGGAAAGTACTATAAAATAAGGATTAGTGATACATTTGCAGCTTTGCCAAAGGCTACAATTATGCCAACAGATTTGAGAGCCTCAAAACTCCTTGATGCACAGCAAAAGCGGTTTTGACTGGTTTTCAAATTAATAAAAATACATCAGGTTTGAACTCCGTTAGTAGAACAAAGTGGAAAGAAATTCCACACTGATCAGGAAAATCCGATTAGATGGATACGTAGATTTTGGACAAGTCTAGATGGTCTGAGTTGTCTGTTCTCCTCATTATGTGTTTTTATGTTCTAGATGGGCTGAATGGCCTGTTCTCCTCATTATGTATTCCTCTTATGTTCTAGATGGTCTGAATGGCCTGTTCTCCTCATTATGTATTCTTATGTTTGTAGGAGGGGCCATGCAGGGATAGGGCACAGAAGACTCCACAGGTGACGGAGGAGTGTGTGCTCCTGAGAAGGCTCCTGCTGGGGCTGGAGAACATGGAGAGCCAGATGGACAGGATGGAGGAACAGCTAAAGGAGATCGCAGCCATGTTTTCCGGAGGGGAGGGGTGTTTGGCGCAGCCCCAGGTACAGTAGGAGGAGGAGGAGAGAGGTAAAGGGAGAGAGGAAGAGGAGGTGGGGAATGAGAAAGCAGAGGAGGGAGGAGAGAAAGGAGTGGAGCGGAGAAAGGAGGAGAGAGAGTGGAGGAAGAGGAAAAAGGAGAGGTGAATGAGAAGAACGAGGAGGAGAAAGACAGTGGGAAGGGACGGAAGAAGGGGCGGAGTGTTTGGAAAATGATGAAGGTGAAGTGGCAGAGGAAGAGAAGGGAGGAGGAAGGAGGAGGGGAAAAGGGACAAGGAGGACCCAGGGGAAGGGACGAGTGGGTCAGAGCCGGAGTGGAAGGAAGCAGATGAGGTTAGGGTTAGTGTGAAGGAGAAGAAGACGAAGATTATGAAAGGGCTTTGGAGCAGTTTGAAAAGGAGGTGGCAGGGGAGACGGACAGAGGAGGTGCAGGAAGGAGAGAAAGAGAAAATAGTGGCAGCGCTGGTGCGGACAAGGACTGCGCACGTTGTGGACCTGAACATCGGCCACACGATAAAATTATGCAGTACCTTGGAAGACCAGCGCAAACACAGGACACAGGAAGAGAAAAGAAGGGTGGAAAATGAGAGAGAAAGAGAAAGGAGGAATGGGAAATGAAGAGAGAGAGAGAGAGAAAGGAGGGATGGAAAATGAAGAGAGAGAAAGGAGGGATGGAAATGAAAAGAGAGAAAGGAGGGATGGAAAATGAAGAGAGGGAAAGCAGGGATGGAAATGAAGAGAGAGAAAGGAGTGATGGAAATGAAGAAAGGGAAAGCAGGGATGGAAATGAAGAGAGAGAAAGGAGTGATGGAAATGAAGAAAGAGAAAGAAGGGATGGAAATGAAGAAAGAGAAAGGAGGGATGGAAAATGAAGAAAGAGAAAGGAGGGATGGAAATGAAGAGAGAGAAAGGAGGGATGGAAATGAAGAAAGGGAAAGGAGAGATGTATATGAAGAAAGAGAAAGCAGGGATGGAAATGAAGAAAGAGAAAGCAGGGATGGAAATGAAGAAAGAGAAAGGAGAGATGGAAATGAAGAAAGAGAAAGCAGGGATGGAAATGAAGACAGAGAAAGGAGGGATGGAAATGAAGAAAGAGAAAGCAGGGATGGAAATGAAGAGAGAGAAAGCAGGGATGGAAATGAAGAAAGAGAAAGGAGGGATGGAAATGGAGAAAGAGAAAGAAGGGATGGAAATGAAGAAAGAGAAAGAAGGGATGGAAAATGAAGAGAGAAAGCAGGGATGGAAATGAAGAGAGAGAAAGGAGGGATGGAAATGAAGAGAAAGGAGGGATGGAAATGAAGAGAGAAAGGAGGGATAGAAATGAAGAAAGAGAAAGGAGAGATGGAAATGAAGAAAGAGAAAGGAGGGATGGAAATGAAGAAAGAGAAAGCAGGGATGGAAATGAAGAAAGAGAAAGGAGAGATGGAAATGAAGAAAGAGAAAGCAGGGATGGAAATGAAGAAAGAGAAATGAGGGATGGAAATGAAGAGAGAGAAAGGAGGGAGTCTGATGCCATTTATTTTTGTTATATTTATTTTATTTTCTGTTAGTAGGTTAGGTAGACATCTTCCCCTGTGTAGTTTTTCCCAATAAATTCCCAACAAATTGCATTTTACAGAGTTGTTTTCTCGCCTTCTTTCTCCTAGGCTAGATTGGTTTGGAGTGCTGAGACTTTCGGCTCTTAATTGTAGGCTACTGGCACGTGGTCCATCCTGTTATTAGGATGGCAGGTATGTAAGTTACGGCTTGGTGGGGCATGCCCCATACCTATACAGCACAGAGAGTTTGGCACTTTTCAGGGTTTGTGGTAAAGACATAACCACAATGACCATAGACTCTCAGCCCTTAAAAAAATTAACTTCTGTATGTTCTGACCTCCTGTAACCACACAGCATTCAGATACAACTTCACACATCGACACAATAAAGCCCCAAACTTGGGTTATTTTGCCGTTTTTCTCCTTCCTCTTCCGCTTCTTCTTCTTCTTCTTCCTATTTTTCCTGCCAAACTGCCTGCCTCCGTCGCGATGTTATCCAATGGGGAGAATTATTCTTTGAGGGTATGGTCCGTATACCTGCTCATCAAGCTTATCGCCCAATAAAAACGCTTCATACTAATGTTTATTAATGTTAATATAGCTAATGGCTTCATGCTTTCCAAGAAGCTGTTGTGGCCTAATGGTGAGAGTTGCAGTCTCTCACACAGAGGATTGTGGGTTAGAGCCCAGCAGGGCACATGCTTATTTTCCACAAAATCAATGTGCTACTGTTAAGTACTTTTACTTAAGAGTTCATTTATTAGACTGTTATTATTTTCACATTAACACATGAACATATTTTTATTGCAAAGGCAAAAGTGGTTTCCAATATTAACTGTTCAATGTTTCACTTGTATTTCACTTGTACTATATCACACCCTCCCCAAACCGGACGCTCGCTCTTGTCTGGTTTGGGGAGGGTGTTACGCTCTGTTCTTGCGGTCCTGACTGACTGACTGTGGAAACCGAACCTCAACGTACCCTTGCCTCGGCCAACATTTCTTTATTCGTTAATTTCTTCACTTCAGCTCTGTTCACTTTATCCTTTTCACACATAACACAATGTCACCATAAAATTTACTAGGAAAATTAAGAATTTACGATAATAGCCTACATTAAGAATTGATGATAGCCTCCTTTAAGCTGCAAGCCTTTAAGAGATCGGATTTATAAACCGCCAATTCCCCAAACATATCTGATTAAAAAAAACAATAGCCTCTGAATGTGGCTCTAGTCTATGCTACTCAGCAGATAATGTAGCTTACTGCAAACACTTTTAATTATAATAATTAGAAGAAGAATCATCTCTGATACGTACTTTCTTAGTAGTATCTATTGTTTTCTTTCTGGCTAAGATTCCTGGGAAATATGCATTGTCCAATTCAGCTTGTTAGCCAACGTTACTGTTGCCAGAGAAACATCAGGAAGCAGATACAAGCTAGGCTACTACGAAGCGAATCAACATGCCTTATAGCCTACATTCATTGCACTACAGACAACTAAACTAAACCTAGCTGTCCGGTACCAAAACATTTCCCGCAGGTAACATTCTACACTACCGGAAAAAAAAACTGCTGTGCTTATGAACTCACTAGCTCGCTCGCTAGCTCGTAGCCCACACATGGAAGGTTGGAGTTACGCATCCGGCAATCCAGTGTTGAATAGTCTAACGTTAAATGTATTTCATAGAATACGAATAGCCCTATTTTAAAACTATTTCCATATTTTACTGATGCAAACTATTTAGGCTGTACTAGCTATTTAGGCTGTATGTCTTTCAGCTAGAATGTGTTTGCGTCTAGCCCACTGTGCATGCATGTCTCCATATAGACTTGGTTCATTAATTTACATGCTTCTTCATGATCCATAGCTCAGGTGGTGCTGTTCATTGTATTTCATTACACATTAAATACTGCTCATCTACAAACTCTTAATGTAATTGTGTGCTGTCTGTAATAGGATAACTGTTCTCATTCTTGTCAATAGAGGGCGTTATGGTTACACGAATGTCTGCATGCATTTCTTTGGAATGCATGTCTCTCTCCGTGTTTATTAAACAGAAAAATGATTACACTATAGGGCATGTTTGAACAATTGTCTGCATCCACTGCTTTGGGTCTATGCAAGCACAGAATTAATAAAATTTATTATTATTACGTATTTATTGATTTCTATCAAAACCTGTGTGGTCCTACAGAGCATAGATATCCTTGTGTTCACAAAATTCTGTTTGCAAATATCATAAATAGTATTATGTTAAAAAAAATTGGTACTATTACTTATTTGCCACCATCTGACCCACAAACATGTCTGGATACGTTAGTAAAAACGCTATATGTACGCTATTTTCTAGGTAAAAATATTACTCATTTTTATCTGCATTTATTTATTCATCACCCCTTTCTGTATTGTGCATGATGTTTCTTGATATAAATGTCTGTTTGTGAATTGTAAAGAATTCTGTAGCAGCAGTTAACATTTAAAAACCTGTACATTTTCTAAAGTAAACTTGCCAACAAAGTACAACCATATCCTTTCTGGAGTGTAATTATTCATCAACTGTTAAAAACATTAATTGAAATCATATGTTGTTCCATGAGGCACAATCTCTTCACATGCAACGATGAAGAAACACAGGGCCAAGTTGCATTAAATAATTTAGGAAAGTTTGGATAGCATTGCTTTGGAATAGAGCTAGTTTATTTAGTGTGAGCTACGATAGGCAACATTGTTAGTTGTAACTTGGCCACATTTTGATATCAAGACTTTTAAAGGCAGGCCTAGCAGTGGCGTCACTAGACCCCATTTACTGGGGCACGTGCCCCAGTAAAGCTTTGCTGTGCCCCAGTAAAATGATTAAGTAAAATATAAACTCTCGACAGATTATGCATTAATATACACAGTGGCGACTGGTCATTAGGGGCAAGTGGGGCACAGCCCCACCTGCTGTCAGCTGAAAGAATTGTGCAAACAAATTATATTATTATTCATTCTCAAATATTATCATCTCTGCTTTAATTTATTAAATATGTATACAACATCTTCCTAAATCGCATATAATTTTTTATATTTTATCATGTTTTTTTATCATGTTCATTGGTCCCTGCCTTGCTGCTTTAGACTGCGTTCTCCAGATTCGTGTCCACAGTAACGTTAGACCGTGAGTGTGGCTAGCCCCTGTGTGTGTGTACCGTTGGAAAATGCAAATACGCATGCTCAGAGAGTTACTGTATTCAATGTAGATCACACGATTCTGATGACAAGTGGGGCCAACAGCCCGTAGCCCCACTAAACCGTCATATCATATTTCAGTTGATTGGCTATTTCTGTCTGGCGCTAGTGTAACGTAGCAACGTAACGTAACGTTAGTCAGTCAATAAGAGAGGGGATACTAGTACTTTATTATAGCTAGCTAACTTGAGAAAAAATAAAAAATAAATATGAACGAAGTGGATTATTTACTGAAGCACACTTTTGACACTCTTACTCTGGGTGAGAAATTGGAGGTTAAGCGCCTTGGTGCCCACCAGCCACGCGATATAATCATCACCCAAACTGGAAAACGGGTTTAATGTGGAGTGGTTTTTGAAAAAAAAAAGGCTAACAGCTAGCGTAGACAAGAAGGCACTCTTCTGTTTTCCGTGTATGTTATTTGGGGAGACGGTCCTTGGTCAGCTAAATTGTAGCTGGCATTAACTTTCATCTGCATCCTGTAACCTAATCACAAACATTGCAAACATTTACAAACGCAGACTCCGTATTCTTTCTAAGTAATTCTAAATAATTGGTTTTATTTTAAACATCCCCGTATTTAGTCAGTACAAACGTACCGCTAACACTTTGGCTCTATTCCCCGCACATTTTCGTAATTTTTGGGACCTAAAACATTTATCCAGGTGTAGAAATGTCCGGTTAGATTTCTAGCTAGAGCAGCTGGTTAACGTTAGCTAGGCAATCACGGTAGCTAGCGAACTTATATGGCCAGCCAGCAAGGATGACTTTAAGGAAGTCGAATAATCGTTAAATTAAAATGGCTTGCCATAAGCTATCGTTAGCTTGTTAGCTAAATGTTAAAACGACTTGCGGTGAGATATCGTTAGCTTGCTAGCTAGCTAACCCAGCATTGCTAAGCAATGGTAACGTTCCTGACAGGGGAGTACATGACAGGGGGCGATTGCGTACGGGAGGGGTTGGAATAGCTAAATTAATATCTAAATTGAAATTACTTCGTTTTTTAACATGTTCCCGCGGCACTGTCAGGATAATCCTGATCTCCCCCTCCCCCTCCTGGAGCTCAGCTTCACCTGTTGTGGACCTCACCAGTCACCACTGACACACACACACACACACACACACACACACACACACACACACACACACACACACACACACACACACACACACACACACACACACACACACACACACACACACTCTCTCTCTCTCTCTCTCTCAATGGATAGCTGTTTGTTGAAAAACGCATCAGTAGCAAGTGGGATTACTGTAATTTTGATTACTGTAGTTTGCCTGGTATGTAGCCTAAGTGGTTGGTGGCTGCTCCACCAATTTTTTACATATAAAAACACCACTGAATATACAAAAAAAAATCCAGGTTTAAAAATTCGTCCAAATTTTTTTTGATCGATTACGAGATTGAGTCAAATATAGATAGATCCGTTTGCGTTCTGCTCTTGACTGGTATCGTATACATCAGCTGATTAGGACCGCACGCACGGCATGGAGTGTGACTAGCGCAACAGCAGCGCACCACTCCTCCCCCCTCCCTCAATTCAGGCTTGCCGCCATCCAGCAGTAACAAGGACGAGTGGGAGAAAAATGGAGTGAGCAACGTTAGAAGAAGGCAGGTTAGTTGAAATCCAACATATTGTTAGTTAGTTATTAGTTATAGTAAGTTATGAAGAACGAGGATTTGGGAGGTTAAAGTTAAAGCAAATAACGTTATCTAGCTGAATTGTCTACAGCTAAATTAAGCTAACCTTAGTTAGGATAGCTAATGTTAGCTAGCTAGCTTGCTAAATTGTCAGTTAGCTACTACTGGCATTGGCAGTTTGCAACAACTTAGCTGCGACGGCGACTCTTATTACAGTATTAATCGCTATTACAGCTAACAACAACTAGCTAACTGAGCTACTTTAGCTAGCAAACTGGATAATTCCTGCTGCATAAACATATTTAACGTTAGTCATAAATTGGCAGTTTATTAGTCCAAATGGTTACAAGCAGTCACAACATTCTGTTCTTTCCCAGATATGGACATACGAAGATTTTTTTCTGGAGGAGGTAACGTTAGAGAACAAGTGAGGGAAGGTAATGCAGGTAACGTTAGCTACCCATCAACATATTACCGATGTTTGACTGTAACAGTTAGATTTGCTTAACAACGTTAACGTTATTGTAGACAGGCAGTCACGCGAGTTAATTACAGTCATTTTATGTTCAAATAAACATGGTACATGGTCATAGGCGCCGAGTATGGGGGGGGGCAAAAGACCCGTTCTATATTTTGGAGGGGCATTGCCCCCTCAATTTTCAGTAATTTCAATATAAAGATGCAAGCGCATGTACTTCAATCGAGCGTTGTCCTTTTAAGTATTCATAGAGCGTTGCTGATTTGAAAGGAATGTGTAGCCTAACCATAGACTGTATAAAAATATGGACAAAGCGACTGTGACGTCACCCATTGCCTTTCCATGGCCTCGTAAAAACTGAATTGAAGCTCGGAAGTCTTTTTCGCCGGCCGTTTGTACAAACTGCGCCTGCTCCGTGGAGGCAAAGTGACCTTGGCTTGGAGCAGGGTCAACCGGATATGGCCCGGGCACGGTATGATTGACAGTTCGGAGTGGAGAAGCCACAGAACTATAAAGCCCATAGAACTATATAAAGCCCATGACCTGACCAAATCCACCATTTTGCAAAATAAACTTGCGGTAAACTTCCTTAAGTTGCTAATGTTTTATAATATAACATTTAATTTTCATCCTCGATTTTACTGTGTCATTTATTCGCATTGAATGTGTGGTATTCGTCACATAATTAACGTTCATTCAGTTGTCTTCAATTTATATTCAGCTAACATCAGCTAATTTGATTAGCTAGATAGCATACCAGCTGAGCTCGGTAGCCAAGCTATACGCAATGCATCACCACCTTGCTAACTGCTAATTAACTCGACTGTGGCAGAGCAGTTCTGAAAACTTCCAGATAAAGTGGGGATTAAGGTTAGTGGGTTCACACGCTAGCTAAAAGCACAGTAGCTACATCGTAGCTCGCATTAACTTTCATCTGCATCCTGTAACTTAATCACAAACATTGCAAACATTTACAAACGCAGACTCCGTATTCTTTTCCGATAAATTATTGGTTTTATTTTAAACATCCCCGTATTGAGTCAGTACAAACATACCGCTAACACGTTGGTCTATTCCCCGCACATTTTCGTAATTTTTGGCACCTAAAATGATCCAGGTGTAGAAATGTCCGGTTAGATTTCTAGCTAGAGCAGCTGGCTAACGTTAGCTAGGCAATCACGGTAGCTAGCGAACTTATATGGCCAGCCAGCAAGGATTACTTGACAGCAAGGATAACTGTTAAGTTAAAATGGCTTGCCATAAGCTATCGTTAACTTGCTAGCTAAATGTTAAAACGACTTACCGTGAGATATCGTTAGCTTGCCTGCTAGCTAACCCAGCATTGCTAAGCAATGGTAACGTTCATGACAGGGGAGTACAGGGGGAGTACATAACAGGGGGCTATTGCATAGGCTATGGGAGCGGTTGGAATAGCTAAATTAATATCTAAATTGATAAGGTTATACAGGTATGGACAGGGCCGGATCAGTACCCCCAGGGGCCCCTGGGCACTGAAGCTCATGGGCCCCCAAGCAGTGGCGTTGCGCAATATTTCGGGGCTCCCCTGCAGGTCGGACCATGCGGCCCCTCCCCTAAATCAATAATAGAGTGACATGGGATAGACATCGCGGCCACTTAAAGCTTTTTAAAAAATGTTTATTTTTTCAGGCATCATCAGTGACGGCGCCAGGAACTTTTCTCTCCCTGGGCTAAGGGTGGGCTAGGTCAATACATGGGGGTGCTAAGGTTAGCTGTGTTTCCCCCAGGATGGCTTTTGTGTGTGCGCTGGGGGGGCCTGCACAAGTGGCAGAGCATCTATACAACAGTCAGAATTGTACAATTCTGTCAATTGAAATGGCATTACAAATGTCATTTGGCTTCATCAATACGAATACTTAAAAATATCAGACATCAAAGAAAATAAGACACAGGAAAATAATGAAAAAGGACGTGAGAAGAGAGGATAAATTATCAGTGTAACGTTATGTCAGAAAAGATGGCTAAAATGTCTTTGTTTAACCGCTGCTTTGTGGTTGGGACATTTAGGAGTTTCATTATCTAACGAAGATCGCAAACTTTACATATCAGTTAGTTATGCTCCTAGGTGTGCTCCATAAAGCTGCACCGTAACATTTGCGTTGGTTTCTGTATTATCAGAACAGCTTCCACTGTCACCACTCTCCCCTATCTCATTTAGCTTATACATTTAGCTAAATGGAAGAAATATGAGATCTTTAACAGTACCTGACCATTTTTTGGAGGCAAGCTCTTCTTATTAGCTGAAGTCGAGATGACGAAGATTGAAAATGATCATTTAGCTAATTTAGGTTAGTTATTCGCTTTCCAAATCTACTCACCTGTGCATGGCCAAGCAGCCAATGTTGTGAGATTAGTCTACCGCCAATCAAAACACTGTAGTTTACACTTGGGAGTTGCTACCTACGGAGGTCCACACACCAGTAGTTGATCATTTCCGAAAACGGATCACATGGAGAGCTTATGCGAACACATTTTCTATTGATTTTAAAATGATAGTAAATTAGTTTTCAAACAATGACGTTTCCATTTAATTTTTTTTTTGACATGGTGGCGAACTCTGTAGGCCTGATGTATTGTAGGCTATGGGAAACACTGGTTTGCTAACGTTAGAAATCAGTTTACGTTATTTTGTCATTTGCTTGAGCTCCCTACACACACATCCCCCCACACCCGTAGCCTACGTCATAGCATAGGCTACATACGCTGCGTAGCCAGGGTGAATATCAGAAAGGGATTAGAATTGTTGATTTACTTTTATATATATATTTTTATTATAATTATTAAAATGTTATTAAAATGCCTGGGGAGGGGGCTAAGCAAATTTGTGACGGGGCTATAGCCCACCGTTGCCCCGGTGTAGCGCCGTCCATGGGCATCATTGACAAATACAAACAAGTGGCTTTGTATTTTTTGTAACATGAAGGTATTGTAGAACATTCGTTATAGCCTATCATTTGAGTTCACACAACGGAACAGTTCACATAACATAACATTCTGTATAAAAGAAAAGTAGCCTACAAAAAACAAACAAACAAAACACGCTACATAGTAGAGGCTGCAGTCAGGAGACAGGAGTTACAGCTGGTAAGATCTGTCAAATGCAAAAAGTATATAGCCCTGTATTCCTGACTTGGACGAGTACGAGAGTCGGCAGTTATTTTGGTTGCATTCCGCTTCAAAACAGGAACGGTTTAGGAAGCAAGCTTGCTAAGCTAACTAGCTAAACGTAAAACATGACCGTTGTTAGCTGACAAGCTAGGTAGCTATGTGAAGTTTTTGAACTAGTGTACAGTCCGGTTGTAGCAGTGTTTGAATGACGTTGGTTTATTACTAGTATGCGTACTAGTGGAGCTGTATGTGCGAACGTATTCTCTGTGCTAATTTTTACCTGAAAAAGGAACTGATTAGATTCCAATTCCAATACCTGTAGCAGTCTCGTAGTACTGGTTATGGCGAATAAAACTTTCTATTATTCTAACCTGTCTCGAAGCGTGAGGCACGGCTAGCTGGCTCGGCTGTAGCTAACGGGGCTGCTGGGCTTTCTGCCTGGACTCGGAGCTGACGACCGGGGGGTTGCTAGCGGTGGCGGGGTCCGGTGGGGAGCTAGCTGGCTCGGCTGTAGCGGGGCCGGGGGCCTGGCTGGGCTGTCTGTCTGCTGTCTGCCTGGACTCGGAGCTGACCGCGGGGTTGCTAGCGGTGGCCGGGCCGGGTGGGGAGCTTACTGCCGATGCATCTGCAGTAACGTTAGAGTCTACCTTTGCTGCCTGCTGGAACAATGATGTTATTTTTGGTAGCTTTGCCCTCTCCTGTTCGGCTTTCGCTCTCATCTTGTATTTCTGAGCACCGCTTGGGTATTTGCGCTTCATTTTTCATTTTTACCGGCAACGCAACTAATGAACGTTAAATTAGCAATGCTTCCCGCTTTGTTTTGAACGCTGCCCAGCCTGCCAATGAGCATTAGTTATCAGCCGGCCAACATATAAGGGAAGGGGCCCCGCCCTCTGCGCCCTGTTCCCGTTACGAAATCTAAGAGGATAGCCTACAATGTAAATAAAAAAAATCTAGTGGGGGCTGGGCCTCCTAAGCTCCGCTACGCCACTGCCCCCAAGTCACGTTTAAGCCTTGTGTAGCTCGGAAAAAATAAAAAACTCGGATCGTGAAGGGCCCTTTTCTGCCCAAGGGCCCCTGGGCACGTGCCCAGATTGCCCATATGGTAGATCCGGGCTTGGGTATGGAGCAATTGATTTGAGATACTTAACCCATAGTTTGGCTGCTTGCTCTGAGACACTGGGCCTGTAGTGTAGCTGCAACATCCCCTTCTGTCTCATCTTACGAAACAGTATTTTTTTTCGTAGTAGACACATCATAGCTCGCTCCAACCAAAATGAATATGTGATGACAAACATGTTGAAGATGAGCGGGTAAGGCACTCAATTTATTATGCTACGAACTGCGTCCACAAAACAACAGCTTGTTTACGGTAGGCTACTAAGGAATGTTCTTCATCGACTTCCACTGAAAAATACAGCGTGTCTCCCTGTCCCAAGCATAGACTGTATAAAAATAGGTCCCGCCCCTCCGAGTGAGGGCAGTGAGAACCATATAGAACCTATCTATGCCAGTGATCCCAGGACTCAACCTGTCCCTCTGATTGGTCCTGAACAAATTTTAATACCCTGTCCAAGCGACACAATATTTTAAAAAATCAGCACAGGCATTAGATGAAGGAAAGGCACCTATTGCAATTACATTTTTTTGTGTAAAAAATGTATTGACTGAGTATTTTGACCACATTGCTGCCATTGACTTACATGGGGAAAGACCTATACTGGAGCCAACCGCAGTGGCGCTAGTGAGCAACGGGACAATGGCCGCTCCCAGCCCAACCAGGAAGTGAGCTTCAAAACGAAAGCCCAGTCTTGGCCCCTTGAGCCTAACTAACTTTTTTTTTTTTTTACCGCGAAATATTTGTCCAAGTGCTGCGTGCTGGCTAGATGGAAAAGTAGCCACCACCACGCGTTAGCTAAACATTTTCTTCCATCCAGCCAAAATCAGCAGCTATGCACTTATTTGCTTTTGTGGCATGTATTCAACATTTTGAGACTACTGTATTACAGCATTTTGCAGATGAAATGTGCCATTATAAATAAAACATCATACATTTGAGTGAATGTGTGTGTGTGTGTGTGTGTGTGTGTGTTAATCACCATTAATCTCATAATTAATCAGCATATATTTGGAATATTTTTTTTCTATATAACGTTTTTTGGCATCAACTGGCAATTTTTCAATATGGTATTTTATCTGTCAGTCTTCCTTTTTCAGTTTTTTTTCATTTTGCGTGTTTTTTAGTTAGCTAAAGTTACACTTTATTTTCTAGTAAAGCCTACATTATATAGACTATACTTGGCTAACGCTATATCATCATCACTCCCAACATGGCGGCCGGTGCGGTTGCTATAGCAACCACCCAAGCGCTTCCCGAGCTCTATAAGAATAAAATAGAATCAACTTTATTTTTCCCTGGGGGAATATATAACGTGTTTATAACGTGTCGCACAAATGAGAACATTTGGCGCGCGCATACATTTTATCCTGCTATGCCAGAAACCTTTGTGTTTCACTTAAAGGCCGTGACTGAGCGTTTAAGAAAAGCACCATTCCGTTTAAGCCATTCTTTTCCCATAGGCGGACAGTCGAGATGATGATGAAGTCTATATAGTTGGTTAATAATGGCCATGCCGCTGGGGGTTTGCAAAGGCAGTCGGTCCGATTGCATAGAAAATGTAAGCAGTCCAGTTTTAGAGTTCTGCTGAGGATGCTAATCGTCTCAAAGCTTGGCTACAACGTGTTCTATATAGGTTTGCATATTCAATACAATGTAATATTTTTAAAGGGATGGACGAAGGATTCTAAAAACTTAAAACAACCACAACATATCACAGAGGGATGTGTCCACTACACACCCGCCAAATATCTTTTCAAGAAAATGTGAATAGGTATATTAATCAGATCAAAAACGTCTACGACGTAAAAAAAAAAAAGAAAAGCCAAGTTACTCACGCATAGCCTACATAGCGCAGTCTATAAATTCTTAATTCCAACTTTCTGCAAAAACTAGGCCTCAGGGGCGTCACTAGACTTTATGCGTCGTGCCTATGACGCAACAGCCGGGCTGATGTAATCGATATAGGACCTCCCTCTCGTGTGATATTCCTTAAATTAAATATATGCTGATTAATTAATGGTGATTAACACACACACACACACACACACTCAAATGTATGATGTTTTATTTATAATGGCACATTTCATCTGCAAAATGCTGTAATACAGTAGTCTCAAAATGTTGAATACATGCCACAAAAGCAAATAAGTGCATAGCTGCTGATTTTGGCTGGATGGAAGAAAATGTTCAGCTAACGCATAGTGGTGGCTACTTTTCCATCTAGCCAGCACGCAGCACTTGGACAAATATTTCGCGGTAAAAAAAAAAAAAAGTTAGAGTTAGGCTCAAGGGGCCAAGACTGGGCTTTCGTTTTGAAGCTCACTTCCTGGTTGGGCTGGGAGCGGCCATTGTGCCGTTGCTCACTAGCGCCACTGCGGTTGGCTCCAGTATAGGTCTTTCCCCATGTAAGTCAATGGCAGCAATGTGGTCAAAATACTCAGTCAATAAATTTTTTACACAAAAAAATGTCATTGCAATAGGTGCTTTTCCTTCATCTAATGCCTGTGCATGTGCTGATTTTTTTAAATATTGTGTCACTTGGACAGGGTATTAACATTTGTTCAGGACCAATCAGAGGGACAGGTTGAGTCCTGGGATCACTGGCATAGATAGGTTCTATATGGTTCTCACTGCCCTCACTCGGAGGGGCGGGACCTATTTTTATACAGTCTATGCTTGGGACAGGGAGACACGCTGTATTTCTGAGTGGAAGTCGATGGAGAACATTCCTTAGTAGCCTACCGTGAACAAGCTGTTTTTTGTGGACGCAGTTCGTAGCATAATAAATTGAGTGCCTTACCCGCTCATCTTCAACATGTTTGTCATCACATATTCATTTTGGTTGGAGCGAGCTATGATGTGTCTACTACGAAAAAAAATACTGTTTCGTAAGATGAGACAGAAGGGGATGTTGCAGCTACACTACAGGCCCAGTGTCTCGGAGCAAGCAGCCAAACTATGGGTTAAGTATCTCAAATCAATTGCTCCATACCTGTATAACCTTATCAATTTAGATATTAATTTAGCTATTCCAACCGCTCCCATAGCCTACGCAATAGCCCCCTGTTATGTACTCCCCCTGTACTCCAAATGCTGGGTTAGCTAGCTGGCAAGCTAACGATATCTCACGGTAAGTCGTTTTAACATTTAGCTAGCAAGCTAACGATAGTTTATGGCAAGCCATTTTAACTTAACAGTTATCCTTGCTGTCAAGTAATCCTTGCTGGCTGGCCATATAAGTTCGCTAGCTACCGTGATTGCCTAGCTAACGTTAGCCAGCTGCTCTAGCTAGAAATCTAACCGGACATTTCTACACCTGGATCATTTTAGGTGCCAAAAATTACGAAAATGTGCGGGGAATAGAGCCAACGTGTTAGCGGTATGTTTGTACTGACTCAATACGGGGATGTTTAAAATAAAACCAATAATTTATCGGAAATGCAGATGAAAGTTAATGCGAGCTACGATGTAGCTACTGTGCTTTTAGTTAGCGTGTGAACCCACTAACCTTAATCCCCACTTTATCTGGAAGAGTTTTCAGAACGGGGTTTCATGCTGGTGATGCATTGCGTATAGCTTGGCTACCGAGCTCAGCTGGTATGCTATCTAGCTAATCAAATTAGCTGATGTTAGCTGAATATAAATTGAAGACAACTGAATGAACGTTAATTATGTGACGAATACCACACATTCAATGCGAATAAATGACACAGTAAAATCGAGGATGAAAATTAAATGTTATATTATAAAACATTAGCAACTTAAGGAAGTTTACCGCGAGTTTATTTTGCAAAATGGTGGGTTTGGTCAGGTCATGGGCTTTATAGTTCTGTGGCTTCTCCACTCCGAACTGTCAATCATACCGTGCCCGGGCCATATCCGGTTGACCCTGCTCCAAGCCAAGGTTACTTCGGCTCCACGGAGCAGGCGCAGTTTGTACAAACGGCCGGCGAAAAAGACTTCCGAGCTTCAATTCAGTTTTTAGGAGGCCGTGGAAAGGCAATGGGTGACGTCACAGTGGCTTTGTCCATATTTTTATACAGTCTATGGTTAGGCTACACATTCCTTTCAAATCAGCAACGCTCTATGAATACTTAAAGTGATACTGCAGTCAAAAACCGACTTTTCCCGTTGACAACCTATGTTTTGAGTTAGATTATGATCATACACAACTGTTTATGTCCGAAAATTTTATGTTTAGTAAAAATGGTTTTATCTGAGTTTTTGTGTAGACTTACCAATATGCTGGCTTCCGGGGATTCGTGACGTCACGAAAGCCTTAACATAAAAATGGGTGGACTTGAGGTGGTCCTAGGGGTGGGTCTTGGCTGGGCATGTGGTATAAAAGCAGAGAACGACGATTTTTTTTTTCTTTCTGAGATTGAGACCCTTGTACTGCTAATTAGCTAGTTCAAGTTCAAATGCGAATTGCTTTGTATTATTGCTAACGTTAATATTACGACTTATATCGAGCTACAGTTATTCATATACGACGTCTTACTACTTGGTATCTTTAGCTAACTTGCCTGCATTATGCCAAGGAGTCAGAGATGTATTGTTCCTCGGTGCAACGCCACCGGCTCTGCTAGCTTTCATAATCTGCCGAGAGACCCAGCGCTGCTTAGCCAGTGGCTTCAAGCTATCGGTGTAGAGCACGCGGACTTGCCGAAGAAAGCCTAGTGTGCAACGCGCACTTCACACCGGACTGCTACCACAATTTAACTGGCTTTGAGATGGGCTTCTATAAAACTCTGTCGCTGAAGCCAGGTGCCATCCCAACAGTGATGGATTTAATTTTGTAATGATTACATCAGCTAAGTAAAACAGCTAAGTACAATATACCTATTACATTGTATTTGTGACATTGTGTAATTGCACATGTATTGGCCACTATTATACAGTTGGGCCAAGCATGCCCGACTACGGCACCGCAGTATTAGACAAATCAAGAATAGCTTCATAACTACGCTGACATAACGTTACCTCAGTAACCTCACGGCAACATAGGTTTTCTGGAGGGGACAGGTCCCAACAGGTGGCCACAAGTACACCTGTTGGGACATTAGTTTGTTTCTGTTTACATGCAAGTTATCTGTACAAACTACAACAAAAATGCTTTTGCAAACGGTTGACATTACTGATAGGTAATAGCTAATGTGGGGTTGAATGCAACCTATTGTGTGAGCTATCTTTTATGAATACGTAACGTTAGCTAATAAACGATAGCAATAATACATTTGATGTAGCCCTAGCAAAACCAGTAACCAGTTGGTCAGTAACTTGGACGGAATGTATCGATAAGTTAGGTAATGCAAGGCAGTCTATTGTGTGTGAGTTTAGCCCCGTTTGCTCCAGAGAGAACTGGTAACTTAGCTAGCTAGTTATATTAGCTATATCATTTATGAATAATGTTAGCTAATAAATGATAATTCTCTCCGGACCAAGTGAAGTTATGAGGGCGCTACAACCAGCCATGTTCAATATACTAACGTTACTGTGTGACTGGGTTTTGCTGTGTATTTGAATGTATTCAATAGTAACGTTACTTTAGGCAGACAAACAAGCTAACTTAGCTAGGTAACGTTAGCTTTACCATTCGGTTACATCCCGGGTCTTCTCCTCGCGAAGACGTTGCTCAACTAATACAGCCATTTTATTTAGTTGTGAGGAGAGAGCTGGAAGGGGGCTGAGTCAGTTCACCAAGACACACCCTTTCACTCCTTGACCGTATGAATATTCATAATATGACTACGTGGCATCATCGTCATATGACCACACCTACTCACGAGTTTCAGTTCAAATTGAAGCGGAAAAAAGGGCCTTAGAAAAGCCTCTGCAGTATCTCTTTAAAAGGGCAACGCTCCATTGAAGTACATGCGCTTGCATCTTTATATTGAAATTACTGAAAATTGAGGGGGCAATGCCCCTCCAAAATATAGATTGGGGGGGGGGGGCAAAAGACCCGTTGCCCCCCCATACTCGGCGCCTATGACCATGTACCATGTTTATTTGAACATAAAATGACTAATTAACTCGCTTGACTGCCTGTCTACAATAACGTTAACGTTGTTAAGCAAATCTAACTGTTACAGTCAAACATCGGTAATATGTTGATGGGTAGCTAACGTTACCTGCATTACCTTCCCTCACTTGTTCTCTAACGTTACCTCCTCCAGAAAAAAAATCTTCGTATGTCCATATAACCATTTGGACTAATAAACTGCCAATTTATGACTAACGTTAAATATGTTTATGCAGCAGGAATTATCCAGTTTGCTAGCTAAAGTAGCTCAGTTAGCTAGTTGTTGTTAGCTGCGACGGCGACTCTTATTACAGTATTAAGAGTCGCCGTCGCAGCTAAGTTGTTGCAAACTGCCAATGCCAGTAGTAGCTAACTGACAATTTAGCAAACTAGCTAGCTAACATTAGCTATCTTAACTAAGGTTAGCTTAATTTAGCTGTAGACAATTCAGCTAGATAACGTTAATTTGCTTTAACTTTAACCTCCTAAATCCTCGTTCTTCATAACTTACTATAACTAATAACTAACTAACAATATGTTGGATTTCAACTAACCTGCCTTCTTCTACCGTTGCTCACTCCATTTTTCTCCCACTCGTCCTTGTTACTGCTGGATGGCGGCAAGCCTGAATTGAGGGAGGGGGGAGGAGTGGTGCGCTGCTGTTGCGCTAGTCACACTCCATGCCGTGCGTGCGGTCCTAATCAGCTGATGTATACGATACCAGTCAAGAGCAGAATGCAAACGGATCTATCTATATTTGACTCAATCTCGTAATCGATCAATAAAAAAAAATTTGGACGAATTTTTAAACCTGGATTTTTTTTTGTATATTCAGTGGCGTTTTTACATGTAGAAAATTGGTGGAGCAGCCACCAACCACTTAGGCTACATACCAGGCAAACTACAGTAATCAAAATTACAGTAATCCCACTTGCTACTGATGCGTTTTTCAACAAACAGCTATCCATTGAGAGAGAGAGAGAGAGAGAGAGAGAGAGAGTATGTGTGTGTGTGTGTGTGTGTGTGTGTCAGTGGTGACTGGTGAGGTCCACAACAGGTGAAGCTGAGCTCCAGGAGGGGGAGGGGGAGATCAGGATTATCCTGACAGTGCCGCGGGAACATGTTAAAAAACGAAGTAATTTCAATTTAGATATTAATTTAGCTATTCCAACCCCTCCCGTACGCAATCGCCCCCTGTCATGTACTCCCCTGTCAGGAACGTTACCATTGCTTAGCAATGCTGGGTTAGCTAGCTAGCAAGCTAACGATATCTCACCGCAAGTCGTTTTAACATTTAGCTAGCAAGCTAACGATAGCTTATGGCAAGCCATTTTAATTTAACGATTATTCGACTTCCTTAAAGTCATCCTTGCTGGCTGGCCATATAAGTTCGCTAGCTACCGTGATTGCCTAGCTAACGTTAACCAGCTGCTCTAGCTAGAAATCTAACCGGACATTTCTACACCTGGATAAATGTTTTAGGTCCCAAAAATTACGAAAATGTGCGGGGAATAGAGCCAAAGTGTTAGCGGTACATTTGTATTGACTAAATACGGGGATGTTTAAAATAAAACCAATTATTTAGAAAGAATACGGAGTCTGCGTTTGTAAATGTTTGCAATGTTTGTGATTAGGTTACAGGATGCAGATGAAAGTTAATGCCAGCTACAATTTAGCTACTGTGCTTTTAGCTAGCATGTGAACCCACTAACCTTAATCCCCACTTTATCTGGAAGAATTTTCAGAACAGGTTTTCATGCTGCGGCAAAAAAATAAATCAAATCCTTGAAACCCGTCCTCGACCAAGGACCGTCTCCCCCAAATAACATACACGGAAAACAGAAGAGTGCCTTCTTGTCTACGCTAGCTGTTAGCCATTTTTTTTTCAAAAACCACTCCACATTAAACCCGCGGTTGTGTTTTCCAGTTTGGGTGATGATTATATTGCGTGGCTGGTGGGCACCAAGGCGCTTAATCTCCAATTTCTCACCCAGAGTAAGGGTGTCAAAAGTGTGCTTCAGTAAATAATCCACTTCGTTCATATTTATTTTTTCTCAAGTTAGCTAGCTATAATAAAGTACTAGTATCCCCTCTCTTATTGAGTGACTAACGTTACGTTACGTTGCTACGTTACACTAGCGCCAGACAGAAATAGCCAATCAACTCTGAAATATGATATGACGTTTTAGTGGGGCTACGGGCTGTTGGCCCCACTTGTCATCAGAATCGTGTGATCTACATTGAATACAGTAACTCTCTGAGCATGCGTATTTGCATTTTCCAACGGTACACACACATTGCGCTGTGAGCGAGGGACTAGCCCCACTCACGGTCTAACGTTACTGTGGACACGAATCTGGAGAACGCAGTCTAAGGCCTCGTCCACACGTACACGGATATTTCTAAAAACGCAATTTTTCCCCCTCCGTTTAAAAAAAAATTCCCGTCCACACCATTTTAGAAAATCTCTCCGTCCACACGACAACGCAAAAAACTAAATTCTTTGCATTAATTTCACCGTAAATACAATTTTTTGAGTACAAGAGCCCATGTAGGCTTTGGTTGTAAAGTAGTCGTGTATCGGGAGACATAAAACCATCCACGAAAATGACAAGCAACAAGTCTATAACGTAATTCTGTGCAAGATTTTCTAAAACAACAGTTTTGTGTGTGTGTGTGTGTGTGTGTGTGTGTGTGTGTGTGTGTTTTTGTGTGATACGTTGATAAAAGATTGTATCAATGAGAAAATATAGTCAGTAAAAAAATAATGAGTTCACTAAAATAAGAAAATAACTATTCTAATGGTTTGTGTCTCTTGGAAAATTGACATATAACAACATTTGCCACGCGCAAATTGAGGGCATGATGTCAGCGTTTTCCAAAAACTCAGTTTCAACCGTACACACGAATACACGTAGAACGGAGTTTTAAAAAATCTCCACCCTGGAAGGTGTTTTCCAAAAGCTCCGTTTTCAGCGACCTAAAACTCGTTTTTGTGTGGACGGGAGGCCAAAACGCAGAGAAAATACTACGTTTTTAGAAATATCCATATACGTGTAGACGGGGTCTAAAGCAGCAAGGCAGGGACCAATGAACATGATAAAAAAACATGATAAAATATAAAAAATTATATGCGATTTAGGAAGATGTTGTATACATATTTAATAAATTAAAGCAGAGATGATAATATATGAGAATGAATAATAATATAATTTGTTTGCACAATTCTTTCAGCTGACAGCCCCACTTGCCCCTAATGACCAGTCGCCACTGTGTATATTAATGCATAATCTGTCGAGAGTTTATATTTTACTTAATCATTTTACTGGGGCACGTGCATGCAGACATTCGTGTAACCATAACGCCCTCTATTGACAAGAATGAGAACAGTTATCCTATTACAGACAGCACACAATTACATTAAGAGTTTGTAGATGAGCAGTATTTAATGTGTAATGAAATACAATGAACAGCACCACCTGAGCTATGGATCATGAAGAAGCATGTAAATTAATGAACCAAGTCTATATGGAGAAATGCATGCACAGTGGGCTAGACGCAAACACATTCTAGCTGAAAGACATACAGCCTAAATAGCTAGTACAGCCTAAATAGTTTGCATCAGTAAAATATGGAATTTTTTTTTTTTTTTTCCGGTAGTGTAGAATGTTACCTGCGGGAAATGTTTTGGTACCGGACAGCTAGGTTTAGTTTAGTTGTCTGTAGTGCAATGAATGTAGGCTATAAGGCATGTTGATTCGCTTCGTAGTAGCCTAGCTTGTATCTGCTTCCTGATGTTTCTATGGCAACAGTAACGTTGGCTAACAAGCTGAATTGGACAATGCATATTTCCCAGGAATCTTAGCCAGAAAGAAAACAATAGATACTACTAAGAAAGTACATATCAGAGATTATTCTTCTTCTAATTATTATAATTAAAAGTGTTTGCAGTAAGCTACATTATCTACTGAGTAGCATAGACTAGAGCCACATTCAGAGGCTATTGTTTTTTTTATCAGATATGTTTGGGGAATTGGCGGTTTATAAATCCGATCTCTTAAAGGCTTGCAGCTTAAAGGAGGCTATCATCAATTCTTAATGTAGGCTATTATCGTAAATTCTTAATTTTCCTAGTAGTTAATTTTATGGTGACATTGTGTTATGTCTGAAAAGGATAAAGTGAACAGAGCTGAAGTGAAGAAATTAATGAATAAAGAAATGTTGGCCGAGGCAAGGGTACGTTGAGGTTCGGTTTCCACAGTCAGTCAGTCATGACCGCAAGAGCAGAGCGTAACACCCTCCCCAAACCAGACGAGCGAGCGTCCGGTTTGGGGAGGGTGTGATATAGTACAAGTGAAATACAAGTGAAACATTGAACAGTTAATATTGGAAACCTCTTTTGCCTTTGCAATAAAAATACGTTCATGTGTTCATGTGAAAATAATAACAGTCTAATAAATGAACTCTTAAGTAAAAGTACTTAACAGTAGCACATTGATTTTGTGGAAAATAAGCATGTGCCCTGCTGGGCTCTAATCCACAATCCTCTGTGTGAGAGACAGCAACTCTCACTATTAGGCCACAACAGCTTCTTGGAAAGCATGAAGCCATTAGCTATATTAACATTAATAAACATTAGTATGAAGTGTTTTTATTGGGCGATAAGCTTGATGAGCAGGTATACGGACCATACCCTCAAAGAATAATTCTCCCCATTGGATAACATCGCGACGGAGGCAGGCAGTTTGGCAGGAAAAATAGGAAGAAGAAGAAGAAGCGGAAGAGGAAGGAGAAAAACGGCAAAATAACCCAAGTTTGGGGCTTTATTGTGTGGATGTGTGAAGTTGTATCTGAATGCTGTGTGGTTACATGAGGTCAGAACATACAGAAGTTAATTTTTTTAAGGGCTGAGAGTCTATGGTCATTGTGGTTACGTCTGTACCACAAACCCTGAAAAGTGCCAAACTCTCTGTGCTGTATAGGTATGGGGCATGCCCCACCAACTAACTTGGCGGATGGCATACCTGCCATCCCAATAACAGGATGGACCACGTGCCAGTAGCCTACAATTAAGAGCCGAAAGTCTCAGCACTCCAAACCAATCTAGCCTAGGAGAAAGAAGGCGAGAAAACAACTCTGTAAAATGCAATTTGTTGGGAATTTATTGGGAAAAACTTCAGGAGTTGAAGTTGAAGGCCAAAATAACAAACACACACAGGAGAAGATGTCTACCTAACCTACTAACAGAAAATAAAATAAATATAACAAAAATAAACGGCATCAGACTCCCTCCTTTCTCTCTCTTCATTTCCATCCCTCCTTTCTCTCTCTTCATTTTCCATCCCTCCTTTGTCTCTTCATTTCAATCCCTCCTTTCTCTCTCTTCATTTCCATCCCTGCTTTCTCTCTTCATTTTCCATCCCTCCTTTATCTCTCTTCATTTCCATCCCTCCTTTCTCTTTCTTCATTTCCATCCCTCCTTTCTCTCTCTTCATTTCCATCCCTCCTTTCTCTTTCTTCATTTCCATCTCTCCTTTCTCTTTCTTCATTTCCATCCCTGCTTTTTTCTTTCATTTCCATCCCTCCTTTCTCTTTCTTCATTTCCATCTCTCCTTTCCCTTTCTTCATTTCCATCCCTCCTTTCTCTCTCTTCATTTCCATCCCTCCTTTCTCTTTCTTCATTTTCCATCCCTCCTTTCTCTTTCTTCATTTCCATCCCTTCTTTCTCTTTCTTCATTTCCATCACTCCTTTCTCTCTCTTCATTTCCATCCCTGCTTTCTCTCTCTTCATTTTCTATCCCTCCTTTCTTTCTTCATTTCCATCTCTCCTTTCTCTCTCTTCATTTTCCATCTCCTTTCTCTCTTCATTTCCATCCCTCCTTTCTCTCTCTTCATTTTCCATCCCTCATTTCTCTCTCTCTCTCTTCATTTCCCATTCCTCTTTTCTCTTTCTCTCTCATTTTCCACCCTTCTTTTCTCTTCCTGTGTCCTGTGTTTGCGCTGGTCTTCCAAGGTACTGCATAACTTTATCGTGTGGCCCGAACACGATGTTCAGGTCCACGACGTGCGCAGTCCTTGTCCGCACCAGCGCTGCCACTATTTTCTCTTTCTCTCCTTCCTGCACCTCCTCTGTCCGTCTCCCCTGCCACCTCCTTTTCAAACTGCTCCAAAGCCCTTTCATAGTCTTCGTCTTCTTCTCCTTCACACTAACCCTAACCTCATCTGCTTTCTTCCCCTCCGGCTCTGACCCACTCGTCCCTTCCCCTGGGTCCTCCTTGTCCCTTTTCCCCTCCTCCTTCCTCCTCCCTTCTCTTCCTCTGCCACTTCACCTTCATCATTTTCCAAACACTCCGCCCCTTCTTCCGTCCCTTCCCACTGTCTTTCTCCTCCTCGTTCTTCTCATTCACCTCTCCTTTTTCCTCTTCCTCCACTCTCTCTCCTCCTTTCTCCGCTCCACTCCTTTCTCTCCTCCCTCCTCCGCTTTCTCATTCCCCACCTCCTCTTCCTCTCTCCCTTTACCTCTCTCCTCCTCCTCCTCCTGTACCTGGGGCTGCGCCAAACACCCCTCCCCTCCGGAAAACATGGCTGCGATCTCCTTTAGCTGTTCCTCCATCCTGTCCATCCGGCTCTCCATGTTCTCCAGCCCCAGCAGGAGCCTTCTCAGGAGCACACACTCCTCCGTCACCTGTGGAGTCTTCTGTGCCCCATCCCTGCATGGCCCCTCCTACAAACATAAGAATACATAATGAGGAGAACAGGCCATTCAGACCATCTAGATTCTAGAACATAGGAGGAATACATAATGAGGAGAACAGGCCATTCAGACAATCTAGAACATAAGAACATAAGAATACATAATGAGGAGAACAGGCCATTCAGCCCATCTAGAACATAAGAACACATAATGAGGAGAACAGACAACTCAGACCATCTAGACTTGTCCAAAATCTACGTATCCATCTAATCGGATTTTCCTGATCAGTGTGGAATTTCTTTCCACTTTGTTCTACTAACGGAGTTCAAACCTGATGTATTTTTATTAATTTGAAAACCAGTCAAAACCACTTTTGCTGTGCATCAAGGAGTTTTGAGGCTCTCAAATCTGTTGGCATAATTGTAGCCTTTGGCAAAGCTGCAAATGTATCACTAATCCTTATTTTATAGTACTTTCCAACCTTAGCACACATGCTAAAACATACCTTATTTCCCTCCGAATCCTCCATGAGCAGGTGAATATGCCTTCCTGACTTCTAAATCAAAATAAAAATTATGGTTTAAAATATGTAATTTCACATTTCACTTGCATTCCCTGCTGAAAATTCCAGTTTAAACCAGCCTCAGCTGGTGAAACTGTTTGAAACTTCTTGCTGCTCACCAACTCATCCAGCCTGCAATCAGCCAGCCCACCAATCTGGCGACCAGCTTCCTGTACCACCTTAACCAGCTTTGACCAGCCACAGACCAGCTTCCTGTACCAGCTTAACCAGCTTTGACCAGCCACAGACCAGCTTCCTGTACCAGCTTAACCAGCTTTGACCAGCCAGAGACCAGCTACCTATACCAGCTTAACCAGCTTTGACCAGCAAGATGTGTCGAAAACTCAACTTAAACCAGTAGAATCCCGGCTGGTCTTAGCTGGAATTTTCAGCATGGTTAAGAGACCTTACGAGGAAAACAAAATGGCTACTCACTACGGCGATGCTGTGAAATGAGAAAATATAACATTTTGTCAACTCCGTTTGGCTGAGGTCTTCTTTAGTAATTGTTTTCTAGCTGAAACATCTGCTTTATTTAGCAAAACTAGCTTTTTGTAATGGGGAGTCCGATGTGTGTATATTTGGGGGCGTTACTTGAAAATTGTAAATATATTACATATTAGTTACTTTTTTTTTTTAAAGTAAAGCGTTATATTACTATATTACTTTCCAATTAAGGTAATGCGTTATATTACCCGTTATATTAATTTGCGTTACTAAATTTTATACTTTGCGTCATAAAATCACTTAAATCAGTGTTAAATTATTCCCCTTTCAGAAGTATGATTATTAGGACCATTTAAACTTAGGCTACGTATTAATTATAAAATGTTGTTGAAATATGTTGTAGATTGTTTTCCAAAACGATTGAAAAATGTATCACCTTCCTAGCCAGTAGGCCTATAGCAACCGATAAAATAAAAGTATACCCGTATTCGTTCTTGCATTCTCACAATGCTTTGCACTTTTGTTACATTAGAGTTGACTGACTAATTCAACAGACAAAACCTATGGAAAATAGCCTTTTTAATTAACCTTCTTAAACGTATTCAGCTCGTTTCAATTGACAATATAAATGTAGTAACAGGGTGTTCAAAATGTTGCTTTTAAAACGACATTGACAAATATGAAAAGCTAATCAAATGATATATAGGGCTTTCACACTCGATTATTAATCGATTGGAGAGTTCTTCGTAATAAATAGCATTAGCATATCAAACGCAGCATGAAACATAGCCTACAATATTAGGTTGAGTAACGCGTTGCTAATTTCGAAAATGTAAACTAACATTATTACACGCATTTATATATAATGCGTTATATTACCACGTTACCCGAAAAACTAATATTATTGCAGTACCCCAACTCTGATTAGGGATAGCAAAATAAAGCAGATGGTTCAGCTAGAAAATTTTTTAATTAACTTATTAACGGTTTTTGTAGCCTACGATTTCCTCTCCCAACTACACAGTTAAATAGGCCACTTACTTTCAAAGGGAAAATAGATACGTAGATATAGTTGCTTCGTTTGTCGTTCTTCTTTCTTCTGATTTATCGCTGATCTCCTAACTTCTCCAAAAACGCTGTCAAATTCATTTAATTTATAGCAGATACCCCTTCACGGTACTGTGACGTGTTCCAAAAATAGGATCGAAGCATGTTATTATGTATCATTCTTACCTTTCTTTTGTGACGTCACTTCAATAGAGTTCGGAAAGCTGACGTCACAAGCGTTGCATTCTAGACCAGCCGCCAAGTTGGGAGTATACTCTCCCTCTGGACCCGTGTCTGAGTCAAGTAATTCACTAATCTTCTTCCCGTTTCCCTTAAAAAGAGCGGGTTTCTTTAGTAAACAAACGCGTTAAATAAACCGTTTATTCAAAGATCTGTAACGTTAACTGTGTGTGTATTGATTCTGACGGATCGCTACAACATTTTCAGGTAAATCAGCCAGATTGTGTGTAATGCAGGGGGCAGTCAGGGATAGGGACGCATCTCAGCCTACGACGGGAGGCGGGCAGAGAATGCCTTCAGCAGCCGGTACCTCGGAAGCGCACGAACAGTTCACGAATGGCTGCGTCCAACAGTTACTCATCTACCGCAGTAGTAGGCTACGTTAAGTAGGCTACGCAGACACCAGAGACGTGATGGAAACAACTTGCATAGGACAAAACTGTATAAATTCACCAAAAACTGTATAGAACATTATCTATCTATTCCTATATTAAAATCACTAGCCACCAGTTATTTGTCTGATTCAAGTTTATTTAATAGGTTATGTTCCTGGCTATTTAGCTTCTCACATAATAATGACTGTGTAGCTACATAGGCTACAAATTCAGCAAGGTGCTCATTTTAAAACAGTTGAACAGTCACAGAGACACCCCATATTACTGACCCTAAAGAAAAGGAGAAAGAAAATGTGATTGCTGCGATTGAATTAATTATGTTGGAAAACGTTTGGGGAAAAAACGTATTAGAGTAGATTTCCCGTATCATAACCTTAAACGCCCGTATACCTTTGAAAAGCCGTGTTTTATACGGGAAAACTGTATGGGTTGACACCTATGTTGTTGGTATGCGTCAATAGTTGAGTAGGCTAAAGTAACGTTAACGGCAGCTAGCAAAGCTCTTGGACCCAGCCATTAGTGAACTGTTTGTGCGCTTCCAATGATTTAAATTCCTGCATAGTGTAGGCAGGCCATAAACGAGATCGTTCACTATGTCAAGGTAGGTGAGTGGAGGCAGCAAATCCCCAGTCCAGTGCGAAAGAGAGAAGCTTACTTTACTCAGAAGTCCAAGGTGAGATTTGAACCCCGCTCCTCTCACTCGTAAGCGAACGCGTTATCAATCAGCTAAAGACGACATCGCCGATAGCTAAGGATAACGTCGTTATTTTGACACTGAGGGTTGCGTCGCCAGAGAGTGTTGTCACGGTAACCTGCTACAAGGCCTTCGCTTTACTGCACCTCACTGTGCTTACTAGCGAACTAGCCGAGCTACACCCGCTACACTCAACCCCCTTTGACTCCCCCTCCATTTGAAACTCCGCAGCAACCACTTTTTTTTAAAATTCTGATCCGGGTCAACAGGCATCAATGTAACCGTATAGAAAGAGAGAAGCTTACTTTTACTCAGAAGTCCAAGGTGAGATTTGAACCCCGCTCCTCTCACTCGTAAGCGAACGCGTTACCAATCAGCTAAAGACGACATCGCCGATAGCTAAGGATAACGTCGTTATTTTGACACTGAGGGTTGCGTCGCCAGAGAGTGTTGTCACGGTAACCTGCTACAAGGCCTTCGCTTTACTGCACCTCACTGTGCTTACTAGCGAACTAGCCGAGCTACACCCGCTACACTCAACCCCCTTTGACTCCCCCTCCATTTGAAACTCCGCAGCAACCACTTTTTTTAAAAATTCTGATCCGGGTCAACAGGCATCAATGTAACCGTATAGAAAGAGAGAAGCTTACTTTTACTCAGAAGTCCAAGGTGAGATTTGAACCCCGCACCTCTCACTCGTAAGCGAACGCGTTACCAATCAGCTAAAGACGACATCGCCGATAGCTAAGGATAACGTCGTTATTTTGACACTGAGGGTTGCGTCGCCAGAGAGTGTTGTCACGGTAACCTGCTACAAGGCCTTCGCTTTACTGCACCTCACTGTGCTTACTAGCGAAAGCCTACATTATATAGACTATAAAATAGAATCAACTTTATTTTTCCCTGGGGGAATATACACTACTCACAAAAAGTTAGGGATATTTGGCTTTCGGGTGAAATTTATGGAAAATGTAAGTTCACGCTACAGTGATATTATACGTATCATGAAAGTAGGGCATTTAAGTAGAAGCATGCAATGGTGATTTCCTCATCTCAAACAATTTATTGAAACAAAAGCCAACAACAGTGGTGGGTATACCACAACAAAAATGTCAATGTCTCAATAACTTGTCATGTGCCCTTGAGCATCAATTACAGCTTGACAACGACGTCTCATGCTGTTCACAAGTCGACTTATTGTCTGCTGAGGCATGGCATCCCACTCTTCTTGAAGGGCGGCCCTCAGGTCATTGAGGTTCTGGGGTACAGAGTTACGAGCCTCTACACGGTGAGTCAGCTGATCCCATAGGTTTTCTATGGGATTCAGGTCTGGAGAAAGTGCAGGCCACTCCATTTGAGGTACCCCAGTCTCCAGCAGCCTTTCCCTAATGATGCGACCTCGATGAGCTGGAGCATTGTCGTCCATGAAGATGAAATTAGGCCTGTGTTGTTCATGCAGGGGCACAATGACTGGATTAATGATGTTATTCAGGTAGTATGGGCTTGTCACTGTACCATTCACAAAGTGTAGGGCAGTTCTGTATTGACTAGACACACCTGCCCACACTGTAACAAAGCCACCACCAAAGGGTCGTCTGGTGACAACAGTGGCTGATGCATAGCGCTCTCCTTGACGTCTCCAACATCGTTGGCGGCCATCATTTCTGCTCAACGTGAATCGACTTTCATCAGAGAACAGCGCTGAGGCCCACTGGTCCCTCGTCCAGCGTAAATGCTCCCTGGCCCATGCAAGACGATGACGCCTGTGCCTGGTGGTGTGGTCAGGTACCCTTGCAGGTCGTCTAGCACGCAGACCACGCTGATGTAAACGGTTTCGAATGGTCTGACGTGACACTTGGGTGCCTCTCACCTCCCTTAAATGTGCCTGGAGTTGAGTGGCATTCATCATCCGGTTCCGCAGGGCACTGTTCACAATGAAGCGGTCATCAGTGTGGGATGTGGCCAAAGGACGTCCACTTCTATGCCTTTCTGTGACTCTTCCAGTCTCTCTGTATCTCTGTTGCAACCTGCTGATGACACTCTGTGACACTCTAAGCTCAGTGGCCACTTCCCTCTGAGAACATCCTGTTTGAAGCCTCGCAATGGCGAGGTACTGTTGATCAATTGTTAGGTGTCGTCTTGGTCTCATGATGTCAAAATGTGAACAGCATGATGAAGAGGACTGTTTAAATACCAATTCTAATTGAACCAGGAAATTTATTAGTCGATTCATGGATCAAACACCTGTTGTGAGTTTTGCCGTTCAGCTCCTTGTTAGAGAACAGCAAGTTGTGCAAAAAGTACTGAAACATTGAATAGTTGGACATGTGCATTCAAAAGTTTAGAGAAGGTCAAATTAATTTCACCTGTAAAGGTTATAGTGCATTTTAGGTTCATCCTGAAATTTCACCCGAAAGCCGAATATCCCTAACTTTTTGTGAGTAGTGTATAACGTGTTTATAACGTGTCGCACAAATGAGAACATTTGGCGCACGCATACATTTTATCCTGCTATGCCAGAAACCTTTGTGTTTCACTTAAAGGCCGTGACTGAGCGTTTAAGAAAAGCACCATTCCGTTTAAGCCATTCTTTTCCCAGGTAGCGCACTCGGCGGACAGTCGAGATGATGATGAAGTCTATATAGTTGGTTAATAAAGGCCATGCCGCTGGGGGGTTTGCAATGGCAGTCAGTCCGATTGCATAGAAAATGTAAGCAGTCCAGTTTTAGAGTTCTGCTGAGGATGCTGATCGTCTCAAAGCTTGGCTACAACGTGTTCTATATAGGTTTGCATATTCAATACAATGTAATATTTTTAAAGGGATGGACGAAGGATTCTAAAAACTTAAAACAACCACAACATATCACAGAGCCAAGTTACTCACGCATAGCCTACATAGCGCAGTCTATAAATTCTTAATTCCAACTTGCTGCAAAAACTAGGCCTCAGGGGCGTCATTAGACTTTAGGCACTACTGGGGCACAGGCCCCCACCACTGGGGCTCCATATCAGCACGACTGTGCTGGTCCATCGGCTTTGCGTCGTGCCTATGACGCAACAGCCGGGCTGATGTAATCGATATAGGACCTCCCTCTCCTGTGATATTGCTTAAATTAAATATATGCTGATTAATTATGAGTTTAATGGTGATTAACACACACACACACACACACACACATGCACATTCACTCAAACAGGGTGTCCGCGGGTCATTAAAAAGTCTTAAATAGTCTTAAATTCATATTTATTAAAAAAAGGCCTTAAAATGTATTAAATTGTATTAAATTCGTTTTTGAAAGGTCTTAAATATTTTTTGAAGCGATGTGTTCCCAATCTCACTATACGGTGTGATTGAGTTTTGCCAAATGATAAACTGAAAGAAAACCAAATACGATAGAAACTACGCAAGGATCCTTTTTAGGTGAAGTCACGTGATCGCAGAGTTCGCGGGTGCTTCTACGTTACCAAGCAACCTAAACTGTTCCACAGTAGGCTACTGTCAGTAGGAGCGATTCTGACAAGATGACTTTCTGCTAAATTTCTGCTTCGGATTCAGTCAAGGGAGGTAACAATCTAAGTTCTATGTAATAGCCAAGCTAGCAAACTAACGGATTCATGGGTAAATGCAAGTTTAACGATAAATGGCTTGAGAAAAGCGAATACTCAACATGGTTAAAACCCGTGCCCGGTAATGTCTCCGAAGCCCGATGCTATATGTCGCAAATGTTTCAAGCTTGGTACAATGGGATTCAGGGCGGTAGAATCCCATATGCAAAGCGAGAAGCACAAACAATATTCAAGAGCACGCCAGCAGACTCCAATTGCTCCGTTATGCACAATTATACGATCCCAGATTTATGCGTTTTAAACCAATTTCGGTACTTTCCTGTTCTTTATCCTGCTCTTAGTCTTTTAATGTTTATTTGTTACAGGGATCACTCATTGGCAGCTGAAGGTAGTGGCGATTCTTTTTTTATTGTATAGCTGATTATCTCGCGAAATTCGTCTGTGTGCAAAGCTATTTTTCATTGACCGCGCAGTTTATTTTAGCTGTTTTGGCGCCATGAACGGGTTTTCTTTGCAGCGCTTATTTCCAGCTACAGCCCACACTCGTGTTGCCGCAAATTCGAACATCTCTTCTTGTATTTGGCCTGTCAAGTCAGGATTGAACTAACCACAGTGTGTACGTGTACAGTCCTTACACACCAATAACCACTTTCCTGGGATGAAGGAGAATTATTCTTCGTTGTCCAAAGAAGGGCATAATTTCTTCCGTGCCATTTGATGTTTGAGGGCAATAATGTAGCCTAGGCCTAGCGATTGATTCATTAAACGGGAGCACTTCCTTTAACAGTGTGACCTTTAGGACAGAGAGTGGGTTTATAAAATGCTTGCTTTGTTGTCTAATGGTTTAATATCTATTTTCAGCTTCATATTACAATCATATATCCAACCCCCGCCCAGTCACCATAGCTAGCTACATAGCTAGAGGTAACGTTACTTACAGGTCCAACAGAAAACACGCCAACTCCACATCGCTCTTCATCCCCTTGCTGAACTTCAGCTGTTGCCATCGAGGAAAAGCAATTCCGAGTCTGGTTTTTGAACGAGCCCTGTCGACTTGTCATTTCACTTCACTGAGCTTCTTCACCTCCGCCATTGCAGTAGCTATCTAGCTACAAACCCTCCGCTGAAACCTGATCCCACCCCACAGGCTCTGTAGCCACACCCACCCCTATTTCACGGTAATAAACATTTGGACAAATGTCCTTAAACTCAAGTAATTAGTGTCGTTTTGCCTCAATGTTGATTTAGAACTGCATTCATCAAAAGTTTGACCTCGATGTAAATTAATTTTAAATCTAATCTACACATTTATGTTCCCATTTACGATCAAATGTGTACTTGAATGAGGCCCAATTGGGTGCTGAGGCCCAATGCGTGCTGTGGCCCAATGGGTGCTGTTTTCAGGCTCTTACTCCAGTGCGCTGTGCACTAAGACAGGTGGTGTGGTGAAAATATGGCATGGAATTGAATGCAGTACACGTGCAGTAGACACAGAGCATTCCATTCCATTACACATTTTTGCCACACCGCCTGTCTTAGCGCACTGGAGTAAGAGCCTGAAAATATCGCCCATTGTCTTCTCCAGTTAGGTGTACTGCTCCCTTTCAAGAGCATCCGGTGGTTTGTGGAATACCAGAACCACTTCTGCTAACTTAATTCTTGACAATATTACATACTCAGTTGCGAAGAGTGTATCTTTCACTTTTCATGCTTATTTTTGTTGCAAGTTTGGTCTTAAATTTCATTCTAGGTGGCATTAAAAATGTCTTAAAAAGTCTTAAAATTAACTTCTTGATACCTGCAGACACCCTGTCAAATGTATGATGTTTTATTTATAATGGCACATTTCATCTGCAAAATGCTGTAATACAGTAGTCTCAAAATGTTGAATACATGCCACAAAAGCAAATAAGTGCATAGCTGCTGATTTGGGCTGGATGGAAGAAAATGTTCAGCTAACACGTGGTGGTGGCTACTTTTCCATCTAGCCAGCACGCAAGCACTTGGACAAATATTTCGCGGTAAAAAAAAAAAAAAGTTAGAGTTAGGCTCAAGGGGCCAAGACTGGGCTTTCGTTTTGAAGCTCACTTCCTGGTTGGGCTGGGAGCGGCCATTGTGCCGTTGCTCACTAGCGCCACTGCGGTTGGCTCCAGTATAGGTCTTTCCCCATGTAAGTCAATGGCAGCAATGTGGTCAAAATACTCAGTCAATAAATTTTTTACCAAAAAAAATGTAATTGCAATAGGTGCCTTTCCTTCATCTAATGCCTGTGCATGTGCTGATTTTTTTAAAATATTGTGTCGCTTGGACAGGGTATTAACATTTGTTCAGGACCAATCAGAGGGACAGGTTGAGTCCTGGGATCACTGGCATAGATAGGTTCTATATGGTTCTCACTGCCCTCACTCGGAGGGGCGGGACCTATTTTTATACAGTCTATGCTTGGAACAGGGAGACACGCTGTATTTTTGAGTGGAAGTTGATGGAGAACATTCCTTAGTAGCCTACCGTGAACAAGCTGTTGTTTTGTGGACGCAGTTCATAGCATAATAAATTGAGTGCCTTACCCGCTCATCTTCAACATGTTTGTCATCACATATTAATTTTGGTTGGAGCGAGCTATGATGTGTCTACTACGAAAAAAAATACTGTTTCGTAAGATGAGACAGAAGGGGATGTTGCAGCTACACTACAGGCCCAGTGTCTCGGAGCAAGCAGCCAAACTATGGGTTAAGTATCTCAAATCAATTGCTCCATACCTGTATAACCTTATCAATTTAGATATTAATTTAGCTATTCCAACCGCTCCCGTAGCCTACGCAATAGCCCCCTGGTATGTACTCCCCCTGTACTGCCCTGTCATGAACGTTACCATTGCTTAGCAATGCTGGGTTAGCTAGCTGGCAAGCTAACGATATCTCACGGTAAGTCGTTTTAACATTTAGCTAGCAAGCTAACGATAGCTTATGGCAAGCCATTTTAACTTAACAGTTATCCTTGCTGTCAAGTAATCCTTGCTGGCTGGCCATATAAGTTCGCTAGCTACCGTGATTGCCTAGCTAACGTTAGCCAGCTGCTCTAGCTAGAAATCTAACCGGACATTTCTACACCTGGATCATTTTAGGTGCCAAAAATTACGAAAATGTGCGGGGAATAGAGCCAACGTGTTAGCGGTATGTTTGTACTGACTCAATACGGGGATGTTTAAAATAAAACCAATAATTTATCGGAAAAGAATACGGAGTCTGCGTTTGTAAATGTTTGCAATGTTTGTGATTAGGTTACAGGATGCAGATGAACATTAATGCCAGCTATGATGTAGCTACTGTGCTTTTAGCTAGCATGTGAACCCACTAACCATAATCCCCACTTTATCTGGAAGAGTTTTCAGAACGGGGTTTCATGCTGCGGCAAACCATGACAGACTGCTCTGCCACAGTCGAGTTAATTAGCGGTTAGCAAGGTGGTGATGCATTGTGTATAGCTTGGTTACCGAGCTCAGCTGGTATGCTATCTAGCTAATCAAATTAGCTGATGTTAGCTGAATATAAATTGAAGACAACTGAATGAACGTTAATTATGTGACGAATACCACACATTCAATGCGAATAAATGACACAGTAAAATCGAGGATGAAAATTAAATGTTATATTATAAAACATTAGCAACTTAAGGAAGTTTACCGCAAGTTTATTTTGCAAAACAACAAAAAATCTTGAGCTTCTTCATGCACTGCAAGAGCCACCCGATAATCGGCTCCCCTTTTTTGGGGGAAAATAACGTTACCAGTCATGTCTAATTTACATGTTTATTGGCTTAAGTTATCTTTTTTTTTTTTTGAATCTAATAAATATAATATGTTCAATTGTAACATTATCATTATGTGCCCAAATAATATCAGTATCGTAGCCTTGTTGTTCACAAAAGTTTCAGTTTTTCGCCTGATAACAGGGTTCGGTACGCAAGCTAGCTCACCGTTACATGTCAGTTGTGGCTATAGATAAACATTAATTTATCAACACATCATCACACAGACAATTTACTGACACAATAGTTGTCAGCTGCTCCACATTTGTGTGTGTTAAGTAACGTAACTGCTAGACAGGCTATGTAGAGTCATCCTATCTGGCCAATCACGTTAATAACAGCATTAACCTCTTCCTACCGAGGGCAAAATAGGCCAAATTTTGCCTGTTTTCACTAGTGACAAACAAAGGTGGTTATCTCAAAAACTATAAATGGTACAAATATGGTTCATGGCTTTTATTAAAGCAGACACCTGCAGTATTACGACTAAGCAGTGAGAACTCATAGAAATCCAGTTTTTGATACTTAACTACAACAATTTATGTACAGAAAATATAAAAAAACTAAAAAACGGGTACCTACATTCAAGTTTAAGAATTTTTACCTGGGGAGCTACAAATGCAATCAAGGAAATGACTCCTCTATCTGATTCATCAATATGCTGCCTACCTCTGGGAGCAATCTGGTGTCAATATCTCAAACCATTCAAATTTTACAGGGTTTTTTTCAGGTGAACCTTTTTCGTTATCCAAATGGTGCCAAATGGTGCCAAATGTGCCAAAAATGGCAATGTTCCAGAAAGGTCTCAATATGATTTATTTTTTAGGTTTTTACAATAAAATGAGATAATTTGTCAATATTGGCAATAAAAGTTCATTTTTAGACGTGTTCTTGGTGTTCTGCATATTACACAACTAACTACCCAAGGTTACAAAAAGCTGTCAAAACCCATGTAGCAGCACAGTGAATCTTGTGTATTTCACCAGAGCCCCATTAGCCAGAAATGAGTCCAGGAATGTGCAAACAGGTTTTCAAATGAATAATGGGAATAGTATGAAACTTCCCTACACATTAATGCTTGCCAGTCCTGTCCTTTATTCTGTTGCCACCTCCTATGACAGGGACGTTGGGGTTGGGTTTTAGGAGGCAAAACTTTATACATGACAAACATATATCAACTATATACAAGTGCACTAAGGTGTACTACTAAAAGTGCAGTGGATAAAAAATCAAAAGTCCACCAGTTTCCTAGATAAAAAATAAAAACACCCCTGCTGTAACAAATAAAAAGATCCTTGCCTCTAATTGCTGAAGTTACCGTATTTACACAAAGAAAGTACAAAATGGCAGGGTCCAAAAAGCTAAAAAAAACTAAAAACAAAAAAAGGTAAAGGATCAAAACATGGGGGTGGAGGTTGAGGAGAGATTATTTAACCATTCATACAGAAGCCATTTAGACTACACATTCCCTCAGGAGAGCAATCTGCATCATTACAAATCCCACTAACCCTGTCCATGGAATTGTCCACCATGTTGATATACCCATTAGTCCCCCTTATACAACAACAATCAACAATAATAATAATCAACAAGTACTCCCTCATGTTATCATGTTCTCTCCCTCATACCATGCATAAATTACCATTTTGTTTACCTGCACAGCCTTCTGTACTGCATACAGAACAATTTACTCAGGTGGAACAATGACTTTACTAAACACTTCCAGAAGCCATTTCACACTAAAAAAAATCGTTTTAGTAGCTCATCTCAGACACAAATAGATAGCTAGCTGCTTGTTACCTGTAATTTTGCTTGCATTACATTACATTACATTTATTTAGCAGACGCTTTTATCCAAAGCGACGTACAGTAAGTGCGCACAGAGACATCAAGATCACTACAGAACAGACAAGGCAAAGCACATCCTTCGCATAATGTAGCAGCTATCCCTAGCAATGAACGTCGACTGTAGTTCACAGTAAGCTGTGGGCAAATCAGCAACACCACACTTCCATTCCTAATACTCGTATAAACTATAATAAACAGACAGGAAAACACAGGGATGCTTGCTAGCTTGCCACTGTAAAGGCAATACTATCTATATTAATTTAGCTGAGAGGGACCGATTTTATGCATAAGTATATAAGGTTAGTTAGCTTCACAGAAGAAACACAGGGATTCACGCATTGCAGCTAAATTTCCTTCGATGCTTACACCAAACATCTGTGTTGTTGGCAACGCCACGTAACACGTGCGAGTTTGTCAACACAGACAATACACCCTAAGTTTACTTCATAAATTATTTATCATACCGTTGGAATGTGCAATTTGTAATATTAATTGTATGAAAAACAATAAAATACAGTTGACAATGTAATTACGAACCCGCATGGCATTGCGTGAATTCACACTGGTATATCGAAAAATCGGTAATACCACCAGCCCTAACGACGTTACCTGCCATGGCGAAATTCAATGCGTTTATAGCATAACACTGTTAGTATGATAAAACAACTTACATGTCAGCAACATCATCTCGGTCATCAGTGGATTCAGTGTCACTGAGACAGGATGAGTCTCCCTCGGCAAAAACATCTTCTGGCTTATCCAGTTCGTCTAGCACTTGGTGCACGGATAAACGCCTCAAAAATCTCGACATAACTACACAAAAACTGTATCAAAAATACTCTAAAGTAAAAAATGTAACTGCGGGCCTTACCTAATTAATTGTGCTTTGCTAAACGGAATGTAGCGAGCTACGCTACAAGGTAAAAACACTGCGCCATTTTGGTTCGATAATTATGCGTGGGTCGCCACTTCCTCATACGCACGGCTCGATTTCCTTTTTTTACGACTGCTTTGTGTTGATTGAGGGCTCCTGTGAAAGATAAGAGTCTTGGCTTTTCGCTGGAATATTTGACAGACAGTTTTAAAACCCAATGGAAAGCAAATAATACTCAGAGTGGAGGCGGGTGGAAGACGGTTTTTCCCACTTCAGATAGGCCTATTGTGCTATCAGTCAAAGAAATACACCCAATTGACGACAGTTTTGCATAAATCTCTGCAAGCATGTTCAAAACTACTCTGGCTAACATATACTAAGCCATGGGATTGGTACTCCAGAAACTGGCTGAGTTTCACAATGCCAAAGTGAACACAGCCGAACGAGTCGTAATCAAGTGCAAAAAAGCACAAGTCGGTTTAAAATTGGAAAAAAATAATGTACAGCCGTATGAAAGTTTTAAAGTATTTTTTCTTGAAGCCTAAAGGTATAATGATTTTTCAAACCAAAGTTTTGTGAAATACAATTAAGCAGAACAGTTTACCAGCACATTGTTTATGGTGTGACATCAAGCTGCAATATATGTTTGAGAATTAGGTCCGAGTTTCCAACGTTATTTACGAAGTTTTATCCCGACGTTTTGGGTTTAAAAACCACTTTCCCAGAAGGAATGGATATATCTTAAGGATATTTAATCAAAATATTGAGGTGAGCAGTTTATTATATATTATTAAATTAATGAAATGTATAATGTAATAATTTCCGTCACGCCGGCGTGACCGCTAGGGGGCGTTTGGCATTAAGAGGTTAACAGAAGTTACACTAGGCTATATAAATTTCAAACAGACTAACGTTAGACTCGTTTTTAAAAATTGTGAATGTGGTGTATCCTATATGTCCGAGTTATTTAATTCAACTAACATTAAAAAATAAGTTAACTTGTCACTGTCAAACATTGACAGTAAAGAGGGTTAGCTTGCACTCATTTATAAGGTAAATAAGCTATAGCTAAATATGCTATCTTAAGTTAACGTTACAACAAAAAAAAGTTACAGAAAAGTTGTAAGAAGACTAACGCTAGCTATAATTTGTATCGCAGTGTCAAGATGAAAGTGAAATAAAAGAACCAGAAACAAAATTAGATGCACTTAGTCCGTTAAATCGTTGATGATCAAGTCCACCGCATTATGATAGCCTGCCAAGGTGATACACTTTTTGCCCCAGGGTTGCGTGCGCATCCTCTTTTGTTTACAAACAAGAAATGGGTCTATAGTTCCTTCTCAACTTTATACCATAAAATTAGCACCAATTTTGGTTATTTTTGTCATTATTTACATTATTTAAGAAAATTGCATGAAACCGCAACTCAATTTACCTCCCTCTCTCCGTCTTGCTTTTTAAAAATGCTTTGGTCACGCAGCCTATTTTAAACAGCCCAGGCTAAGGAAATTGCATTTCACAATCTGCATCATGAGATGGGAACATCTGAAAAAATAGCCTACTGTAGATACAGAGTTTGTTACTGTTAGATGTAACTTGTCATATCTAAGACATTTCGCTGGATAAAAGGTTTTTTTTAATATACAGATTAACGTGCTTTGTGAAGTAACTTGTTCGCATTCGCAACCAGCGTTGCTCAAGTCAGCGTTACATTACATTAGGTAGCTAAAGCCCTACTATGTTAGGTTCATATTTCGAAACTGAATAAATACTGCACCTCTAACCACAAAACTTCTTTGCTAGATTAAAGTTGTTGTAACTAAGATATTTGGCGATATTTCCACAGTAAAAATGCTTCATATTGGGCAGGCAAATAGAATGGGCCTTGGACAATGTCACCCAGTTGACCTTCATAAGTAATTATGAGAAAATATTGTGTAATGCCTCTGAATGTTAGTGTTTCCCTATACACCCATATACAGCAATAATGAACATAATTGGGCATATCTCAAGATTTCCACAGTAAAAATGCTTCATACTGGGCAGGCAAATAGAATTGGCCTTGCTAAATGTCACCCAGTTGACCTTCATAAGTAATTATGGGAAAATCTTGTGTAATGCCTGTGTTACGTCCCGAAATCAGCTTGTGTTATATTAACCAAGTTGATAGAGTCGGATGCAACAATTAGCCACTTAAAGGCGCACAAACTGTGAAGTTAGGAACCCACACTGACAACTAGGAGTTATATAAAAGATAAAGCAGTATTTATTTACAAGATTAAACTTATCTCCTAGCTAACTAACTACGAGACTGAGTTGGCAAAGTCTCACCGGGTAGCTTCGATGACAATGTCCAGCGTCCAGCAGGCTACTCGGTCTGATCTCCGAAGTAGGTCTTCAGCTCCCGTTTTAAAAACGCCAACAATAAATAATTTTTTTAAATTTATTTAGCCTTTATTTAACCAGGAAGATCCCTTGAGATTAAAATCTCTTTTTCGAGGGAGACCTGGCCAAGGTAGCACACCATTTAAAAGTTACAATACAAAATTATACATGGGACATGTTTAAAACAGAAAACGGACAATTAATGGAGACGGTTAATAACAGACAAGGGACAATAAATACATGATATAAAATCCAGCTTATGAAAAGCAGTTACACTCTTCGGTTACACAGTTTTTTACTAGAGCTTTAAACTCTCCCAAGGAGATAAAATCATTAAGCTGTAGTGTGTTCTGAAGGTTATTCCATGACCAAGGCATAAAATAGGAGAATGCTGCTCTACCAAGTTCTGAGCAAATCCTGGGTACTTGGTAGCGCAGCCATCTAGTGGAGCGAACATTATAACAGCTGGTGGTGAGTGTTAGAAGATTACACAGATATAAAGGGAGTTTACCCAATATGGCTTTATAAATAAAAGTATACCAATGCTGCTGTCTCCTTATACTTAATGACGACCAGGAAACCAAATCATAAAGTACACAGTGATGTGTGCAGGACACGGAGTTGGATATGAAACGTAAAGAATCTAGACAGCGAAGTGTAGTGGAGGCAGCATGCATGTAAATAATGTCACCATAGTCTAGAACACTTAAGAACGTGGCCCGTACAAGTGTTTTCCTGGCTGCTAATTTAAGACAGGCCCTATTTCGATAAAAAAGCCAAGTCTAATCTTCAGTTTCTTCACTAGGTTCTCAATATGCACTTTAAAAGAAAGCCTATCATCCACCCAAATACCCAGGTACTTGTAGGATGATACTCTTTCAATTGAGTCCCCTTCTAAGGTAAAAATGCCAACTTTATCTAAGGTCTGAGAGCGAGCTCTGGAAAAGATCATGAATTTGGTTTTCTTAACATTAAGAACCAACTTTAGACTATACAATGACGCCTGCAGCTGTTGAAAGGCAGTCTGGAGCTCACCAACAGCCTGACTTAGAGAAGAGGCAACCGAGTAGACTATTGTATCATCTGCATAGAGGTGCACTTTAGCTGTAAGCATGTCCTTCCCAATGTCATTTATAAAAATAGAAAATAAGACAGGGGCTAAAATTGAACCTTGGGGGACTCCCCTGGTAATCTCCATAAAGCTTGATTTGTGACCATCTGTAAATACACACTGGGTTCTATCTGTAAGGTAGTTTCTGAACCACTCTATAGCCTTTTCACCCATACCGACATCACTGAGTCTAGCCAACAGCAGCTCATGGTCGACAGAATCAAATGCCTTGGACAGATCAACAAACAGGGCAGCACAATGCTGCTTTCTGTCCAAGGCATTGATAATATCATTTGTTACCAACAAAGTTGCTGTTATGGTACTATGACCTGATCTAAAGCCAGACTGATTAATACTAACTAATTGTTAAAAGTATTAACAGTCTCCGTTAAGGATTGGGTTAACTTAAAACAGTCAAAACTCCAGCAGGCAACAGCAACGGCATCTCTCTCGATGTTCACAGGCGCATCTCCTGGCATGGCGACGGGCATCCACTATTATAGGCCAGCATCTTCCGAATCCGCTGCTCCGCAACAGGCCTCTGCTTCCTCGGTTACAGCATCCACTGCTCCGGGTCTCTCAGCAACCGTGATGCATTCCCACCTCCACCTGTAAAGGGGGAAAACAAAGAAAAACACAGCAGCACAGGGCCAAAACCAATAGAAAAGACAAATAATAAAAACTATATTACACGTGGCCGTAACACCCCCACCCTTAAGACAATAAATCTCATTTATTGTCACATTCGTAAGCACGTGACAAAGTATCCGCGACTAGATTATCACGTCCACGGATGTGACTTATATCTAAATTGTAACCTTGCAGAAACAAGCTCCATCGCATGAGGCGCTGATTATTGTTACGCATGCGATTAAGGAAAACAAGTGGGTTGTGATCTGTTTGCACTACAATGGGACGAAAAGAAGAGCCCACATAAACCTCAAAGTGTTGTAGTGCGAGAATGAGAGCAAAAGCCTCCTTTTCTATCGTGGAGTATAACCGCTGATGTCGGTTGAACTTCTTTGAAAAGTAGCACACGGGGTGATCAACACCATGAGCGTCTTCCTGGAGAAGAACAGCTCCAGCCCCACAATCACTTGCATCCACAGCAAGCTTAAATGGACATTCAAAGTTAGGTGCGGCAAGAATGGGCGTGCTCACTAGCAGGGCCTTAACATTCTCAAATGACCGCTGGCAATTTTCAATCCAAATAAAATTGGTTTTAGGGCTGAGGAGGTCAGTCAGCGGTGAAGCAACTGAGGAAAAGTTCTTGCAGAAATTGCGGTAATAACCCACCATTCCTAAGAATCTCCGTAGCTCGCGTCGGGTCTTGGGAACTGGAAACTGGGTAACGGCCTCTTGGGTTAGTAGCATGCCAAGATTGCGCAGAGACTCAGAGTTCTTCAGCCTGCCTTCTGTCACACTCTTGGGAGGAAAAGCCACCTCCTCCTCCCCCTCTTCGGGAAGAGTGGAAGTCAGAGCACTGGAGAGTGCTACACTCTTCACCTCACCCTCCTCTATGGGCTGGCGTTCCCAATAACGTTTCAGCATGTTACAAGCGACTCTGTTTCTTGCGATCAGGAGTGGCTATGATGTAGTCACGGTCACCTACACGTCGTTCTACCAGATATGGTCCGCTGAAGCGTGCTTCTAAAGTGGAACCAGGGAGGGGTAAAAGTGCCAAGACTTTCTCACCCGGTGAAAAGGTTCGCAACTTTGCATCACGATCGAACCAGCATTTCATCCTCTTCTGTGAGATTTCAAGATTTCCTCTTGCCAGCTCACAAGCTCGATGCAACTTAAAGCGAAATTTGGACACGTAGTCCAGCAAGTTCGAGGTGTTACCGTCCATAAGCCATTTCTCTTTGAGAAGCATTAAAGGGCCACGAACTGTATGACCAAAAACCAATTCAGCTGGGCTGAATCCAAGGGACTCCTGGACAACCTCCCGCACAGCAAAGAGCATAAAATGAATGCCTTCATCCCAGTCCTTCTCGAACTCAAGGCAATAAGCGCGTAGCATAGTCTTAAGCGTCTGATGGAAACGTTCCAGAGCACCCTGAGATTCTGGGTGATAAGCACTTGAAGTGAGATGCTTAATCGCTAGCTGTTCAAGGACCTGTGCAAAAATTTTGGACATAAAATTTGTTCCTTGGTCAGATTGAATAGCCTTGGGAAGTCCAAACAGAGAGAAGAATTTAAGAAGTGCCTTAGAAATGACAGGAGCGGTTATCTTGCGCAGTGGTATTGCCTCCGGAAATCGAGTAGCTGCACACATTATGGTGAGAAGGTACTGGTTGCCAGCCTTTGTCCGTGGTAATGGGCCTACACAATCAACGAGCACCCTCTCGAAAGGCTCTCCAATTACCGGTATAGGGTACAGGGGAGCTGGTGGAATATTCTGATTTGGCTTCCCTACCACCTGGCACACAGGGCAGGTCTCACAGTATTTGGAAACGTCCCTTTTCAGACCAGGCCAAAAGAAATGCCTTAGCACCCGGTTGTAGGTTTTGTTCACGCCCAGATGTCCAGCGAGACAGCTGTCATGAGCAAGGCTAAGTATTTCATTGTGAAAGGCTGAAGGAACGACAATCTGTCTAACTACGCGCCAGTCATCAAGAACAGAAGCATCTAGAGGCCTCCATCTACGCATTAATACGCCGTTCTTAAAAAAAAACGGTGACGACACCAGCGCAGACTCTTCCTCAAGAACTGCCTTTTTAAACAGGGAAGAAAGTTTTGGATCCCTTCTCTGCTCTGTGATAAGTTGTTCCTGTGGCAGAGACAGCTTATCCAGCTGTCCATCACAATCACCCCCACTTCCTTTTGCTACAACAGGAGAAGGAGGCTCAGGTTCAGGCTTAACAGAGAATAAGTCACACAAACCAAGGTCATCCAAAGCTTCCTCTGCTTCTGGTGGACTGCTAGCCTTAACAAGGTCAGTGTCAGTCCCAAGACATCTAGCCATGCCGCGAGTGACCGCACAAGCAGGAAACACATCGGGGTAGTTCTGTGCGAGCTCATCAGGGTAGTTAACAAGAGGGACAGGTGTCACCTCGGGGTTCACCAAAACACGTCCACCAGCTAAGTCATTCCCCAAAATGAAGGACACACCTTCCACTGGAAGACTAGGCCGCATGCCCACGACGACGCGGCCAGTTACAAGGTCAGACCTCATAAAAACAGCATGCAGCGGCACGTTAACGTAACCCATTTCAACACCCTGCACAAGGACACTTGTGCCTAAAGATGATTTCTCTGACAGGGGTAAAATATCCTCTAAAATAAAGGATTGCGTAGAACCAGTATCTCTCAATATTTTAACAGGCTTCTGAGAGTTAGGTTCATCAGTCAAAGACACTGAGCCATCCATAAGGAAAGGAAGGAAACAATCCTTCTCAGGAAGTGTTTCTGGGAGAAGCAAAGATGTTTTCACCAAAGAAACCCCTTTTAAGGATTTATCCCTCTTCTTCAGTGCATAACAATCAGCTATAACATGACCTGTCTTCTTACAATAGTGGCAAAAAGGTCTTTTAGCTCCAAGCGCCTCCTGCCTGACATTAGAATTGGTAGAGCTGGACGGTAAATTAAACGAACCTTTGGGGATTTCCTTTCTCTGAGAAACGTCACTATTACGAGGCAAGTATTTCCCAACAAAGGTGTTGGCATGCGAAAGCACGAATTCATCGGCCAAGACAGCAGCTTTAGCTACATCGGATGTTTTATGTTCGTTTAAGTGTGTAACAATGCGTTCGGGTAAACAGTTCTTAAATTCCTCCATGACAATTAAAGCTTGGAGTTGCTCAAAAGTCTTCACCCCTTGCGCATTACACCAGCGATCGAACATGCGTTCCTTCTCTCGGGCGAACTCAACAAAAGTCTGGCTGTCAGATTTCCTAAAGCCTCTAAACTTCTGGCGATATGCCTCAGGAACAAGTTCATAAGCCCTAAGAATTGCCGCTTCAACTACCTCGTAGTCAAGACTCTGTTCCAAAGATAAGGAAGCATAAGCAGTCTGTGCTTTACCAACCAACACGCACTGCAATAACAGTGGCCAAGCATCTTGCGGCCAGTTGAGCGTGATAGCAACCCGCTCGAAAAGCGAAAAGTATTTATCTATTTCCGCCTCCTGAAAAACTGGAACCATTCTAATGTGCCTGCTCACGTCAAATTCAGGGCGTTGTTGTACAATGCTAGAATTACTGGCCCGAATTGCTTCTACCTCCAGCTCCTTTAAACGAACAGTCAGCTCTTTCTCCCTAAGCTGTAAGCGTTTCATTTCCAATTCGTGCCTACTTTGTAAGATGATTTCAGGGCGATCGCTTTTAAAAGGTGACTCCTCGCTATCAATGAGAGTCGATTCCTTCGGTACCATGCAAGCAGGAAGTACCTCTATCTCAAGCAATGCCTCATTAAGCCTGGTTTTTAATCGCCTGTCTAGTCCCGGAGCGGACAACATCAATTTGAAAATAGTCGGCGATCTGTAACAGGTCAGCCTTCCGACAGCTTTCCAGCACTTCGACTGTTGGATCCTCGACAAACTTTGCAATATCGAAATCCATGGCAACTTTCACCGTAGTAGCGAAGTCAAAGCCAAAGAAGTTTAGACGCTATGCTGTTGCTATGGCAACGTACACCGCCGAACGAGTATGTGGCGAAGTGGCAAGATGAATGATACTACGTGACTAATGTGTAGCAATTCAAACTTTCAAAGTGACACAAAACTTGTGCTACGGATGAGACCCAAAGTAGTAACCAACAACAAAAATAACACTGGCTACTAATCACAAAGCTAGCGCTACGTATTACACGCAACAATATAATACAAAGTAACGTTAGTGCTAAGCAAATAGCCGTGCTACGAAACAAAGTTGGTACAATGTTGTCCCCAATATAGCAACAAGCTAAAAAGCAGAATAAACACAAAATCTGCAGTTCAAATCCCGGACGAGCCAAATTGTTACGTCCCGAAATCAGCTTGTGTTATATTAACCAAGTTGATAGAGTCGGATGCAACAATTAGCCACTTAAAGGCGCACAAACTGTGAAGTTAGGAACCCACACTGACAACTAGGAGTTATATAAAAGATAAAGCAGTATTTATTTACAAGATTAAACTTATCTCCTAGCTAACTAACTACGAGACTGAGTTGGCAAAGTCTCACCGGGTAGCTTCGATGACAATGTCCAGCGTCCAGCAGGCTACTCGGTCTGATCTCCGAAGTAGGTCTTCAGCTCCCGTTTTAAAAACGCCAACAATAAATAATACTAACTAATTGTTAAAAGTATTAGTCTCCGTTAAGGATTGGGTTAACTTAAAACAGTCAAAACTCCAGCAGGCAACAGCAACGGCGTCTCTCTCGATGTTCACAGGCGCATCTCCTGGCATGGCGACGGGCATCCACTATTATAGGCCAGCATCTTCCGAATCCGCTGCTCCGCAACAGGCCTCTGCTTCCTCGGTTACAGCATCCACTGCTCCGGGTCTCTCAGCAACCGTGATGCATTCCCACCTCCACCTGTAAAGGGGAAAACAAAGAAAAACACAGCAGCACAGGGCCAAAACCAATAGAAAAGACAAATAATAAAAACTATATTAAACGTGGCCGTAACAGCCTGTCAAGGGTAGTGTTGCCATATACACCCACATACAGCAATAATGAACATAATTGGGCATATCTCGATATTTCCACAGTAAAAATGCTTTATACTGAGCAGGCAAATAGAATGGGCCTTGCTAAATGTCACCCAGTTGACGTTCATAAGTAATTATGGGAAAATCCTGTGTAATGCCTGTGAATGTTAGTGTTTCCCTATACACCCATATACAACAATAATGAACAGAACTGGGCATATCTCAATATTTCCACAGTAAAAATGCTTCATACTGGGCAGGCAAATAGAATGGGCCTTTGTAAATGTCACCCAGTTGACCTTCATAAGCAATTATGGGAAAATCTTGTGTAATGCCTGTCAATGGTAGTGTTGCCCTATACACCCATATACAGCAATAATGAACAGAACTGGGCATATCTCAATATTTCCACAGTAAAAATGCTTCATATTGGGCAGGCAAATAGAATGGGCCTCTGCAAATGTCACCCAGTTGACCTTCATAAGTAATTATGAGAAAATCTTGTGTAATGCCTGTGAATGTTAGGGCTCTATTTTAATAAACCAAACGCAATGGTGAACAGAAGAGTAAGCGCTTGGCGGTATCGCTCTGAGGGCGTGTCGGCGAGAAATTTGGTAATTTCATGACGGCAATCTTGGCGCATCTGATGGCGGTATTGCTAAAAGGCTGGGTTTAAATGTCCAAGGTGTGTCTCTATGGTAGCCAATCAAATTGTTGTTCTCATGCTTTAAAAAAAGCCGGTTGGAACGCAATCGCTCCATGCAATTTCATAATGAGCAACCCAAACGCACTGGACCGTCAACGACAAGAGCGATTTTCCGCACAGGAATCAGACATACTTGCAACAGAAGTACAGGCTAGGACTTTAGTAATTTATGGATCACAATCCACACCACCTCGTCTCCCAGAAGTTCGGAAGGCACGGGAGGAGGTGGCGAATGCATTAATTAGCCTACATTAGGTGATGTAGGCATAATTATGATTCAAATGGTAGGCTTATGATTCAACTGTGTCAATGTGTAATTTATATATTATAGGCTATTGGCCTACATGATCGCAAGTTTCTTGTAAGCTGTCCTGTTTTATTCTAGTAGTTTAAATTAAAATTAATTAATTAATAATAATTATAGGCTATTTGTTCATTAAATGGAAGTGTAATGTTGGCATCACCTATAGACACTACATAGAACTACATGACTAATAAGTTGCCAAATTGCCAGAGTCTATTGCGTTGCCGCTAAGAGGTGGTTCCAGCTGATCATAACGCAATGGGTTTTCGTTGGTTCAAATTGTCACTGAGCCGAAAGTATTTTAGAACACGCCCCACACAGCGCCACCCATCCCACTGCAGCACAAGCGAAAGGATGTTATGTTGAGAATTTGTTGATCCTAGCGGTATTGCTGAGAAACGCCATAGCGCCAGTTTTAAGACGTTGATGCTGTCAACAAGCTTGCGTTTGACTATACCGTCCCCTTGCGCTGGTTTGCGTCGCTTTGAAAATAGAGCCCTTAGTGTTGCGCTATACACCCATGTACAGCAATAATGAACAGAACTGGGCATATCTCAATATTTCCACAATAAAAATGCTTCACACTCAGCAAATAGAATGGGCCTTTGTAAATGTCACCCAGTTGACCTTCATAAGTATGGGAAAATGTTTTGTAATGCCTGTCAAAGGTAGTGTTGCCCTATACACCGATGTACAGCAATAATTAACATAATTGGCCATATTTCAATATTACCCCAGTAGAATGTCTTCCTACTTGGCAGGCATATAGAATGGCCCTTTGAAAATGTTATCCAGTTGACGTTTGTAAGTAATTATGGGAAAATCTTGTGTAATGCCTGTGAATGTTAGTGTTGCCCTATACACTCATATACAGCAATAATGAACATAATTGGGCATATCTCAATATTACCACAGTAAAACTTCATACTTGGCACGCATATAGAATATAGAATCGCCCTGTGTAAATGTTATGCAGTTATCCATCATACGTATTTATGGGCAAATCCTGTGTAATGCTTGTGAATGTCAGTATTGCCCTATCCACCCCTATGCAGCAATAATGAACATAATTGGGCATATTTCTGTCATGGTTTTAACCCTTTTTCCCTATGCGGTCGTTCTCCTTGGTGGCCACGCGAGGGCGCTGTTCATTGGGTGGATGCTTGCTCCGCCCTGCTTAGATTGCGGAGCTGCTGTTAAGCCCCCACACCTGTGCTTAGTCACCTGGAGAGAGGTATATAAGCCTACCGTTTTCTTCGTTCGGGGCTTCTACATTAATTGTTAATTGTTTTGTATTGTTAACTGTGAGTGCTCGTGCCATTTTGGCTACTCGCCCATTTTTGGCGTCTCTTTGTAGAGGCAGGGCTTATTTCTTGCTGGCTTAGGGTGTTAATTATCTCGTAGAAGTTTGGGACCGTAAATCTCTGCTCTAATTCGCCATAATGTGCTTTTTCTCCGTGTACGGAGATTTGGGCGGTTCTTATTTGGAACTGTAGTTCTGTTTCGCCCCTCGGTGCATTTCGTCTCATAGGAGATCGGGCGGTTCGCTTCTGCTAGGTTGAGTAGCTTGTAGAAGCGTAGAGTAAGTTAGCTGTTCTTTGTTCCCCTGCGCCTGTTAGTTGGTTTTCTTACTGATAGACCTGGCGTTTTAGCTTCTACTCACTTCCGGGTTACGGTAAGCCAGTAAGTAGCTTTGGTACGTGTTTCCCTGTTAGTTCTCCTTCTTGTGGACTGCGTTCCCCTTTGTTGTGAGTCAGGGTTTTTATTTATTTAGAGGCTGTCGTGCTATTATGTTTGCGTATGTCTTGTTGCAGCTGTCCTGTTCGCCTTTTTTGCCTGCGAGACGATTTTGTTGTGAACTGTTGTTCTGTTTCGTTCTCCGGGTGTTTTGTCTCCTTATGTGGAGCTTGGGCGATGTTGTGGACGTGTTTGTGTTTGACTGCGTGTTTCTAATAGTAGCCTCGGAACGTTAACTCTCTGTTCCTTCGCCTCGTTACATTTCTCCTGTCTGAGAGGTTAGGGCGTGGCTCTATTTTTAGCTTAGTCATTTTTGCTGGTAAGGCATTGGGACGACGGTGTTCTGTCGGCTCACCTGTAAAGTGTTTCTCACCCCTGGGAGATCGGGTGTTTACCCAGGTTTGTTTGCTGCATGTGATTGCTAGCTAAAGGAAGTAGCCTCGGAACGTTATCTCTGTTCCTTCGCCTCCTCCTATATCCATTAGGTATTAATTCTGTGTTTTATTTGCTGTGTGTTTTTATTGTGCTACTCGCCCGTTGTTATGCGTCTCGTTGTCGAGACGGGGCATTTGTTCCGGCTTACTCGTTGGTTACTTAACTTGTAGAAGTATGGGTAACAGTTCTTTGTTCCCTTCTGCCTTGTTTGGTTTTCTGGTTAGGAAACCAGGCATTTGTGCTTTCTCTCTTTGGTAGGGAACAGTGAGCCGGTCTGTAGCTGTGGTGTTTGTTCGCTTGTCTTGTCCCCTTTCCTTATCTGCGGGGTATCCCGCCTTAGTGGCCTACGGGCTTATTGATTCCCCTTGCTGCGTTTGGCTCCTCCCACCTCACACGTCACGCACCCCATTACAATTTCAATATTTCCCCAGTAGAATTTCTTCATACTTGGCAGGCATATAGAATGGGCCTTTGAAAATGTTAGCCAGTTGACCTTTGTATGTAATTATGGGAAAATCTTGTTCCATTGTAATGCCTGTCAATGGTAGTGTTGCCCTATACACTGAAATACAGCAATAAAGAACATAAATGGTCCTATCTCTAAAGTCCCAGAGTAGAATGTCTTCATCCTTGGCATGCTTATAGAAGGGGCCTTGGTAAATGTCACTAAATTGTCCTTTGTAAGTAAGTAATTCTGGGAAAATCCTGTGTAATGATCTGTCAATATTAGTGTTGCCATATACAGTGCACTCATATACAGCAATCAAGAACAGACATAGTCATATCTGAAAAGTTCAACAGTAGTATGTCTTTATTCTTGGCAGGCACATAGAATGGACCTTGTTCATCGTCATTCATTTGAGTTATGGGGAAATCCTGTGTAATGGAAACTCAAATATAGTGTTGCCATATACATCCATATATAGCAATAATGATTTCCACAGTAATAATACTTGATATGCCTACAGAGTGGGCCTTCACTTCAATACTAGTCTTCAGTAATTATGGAAAAAATTCTGTATAATGGTGTCTCACATGGTCTCTCTGGACCTTGCTGATCACAAATCTGCTGAAAATGTGGGAGAAAAATTTATGGAGAAAGCCAATGTAATGGACTGTCAAATGTATCCTTGCCATATACTCTTATATACAGCTACAATTGCCTCCAATGGTCATATCTCAAAACGTCTACAGTCTGTAAAGACGGTACCCGCATATTTTATCAGGCGGCTTGGAGAGAAATTGCGTTTTCTGCCTTTTTTCGCACAAGGGCGTTACCTAAAGACGTCGTGGTTCCCGTTCTGCCACTATACGCAGTGTAGATGCGCATACAAAATTGACGCACGGATAGTTTGACCGAACATTTTTCAAGAACGGATAGCCTGACCGAGGTATCATTTGAAGCTAGAGCCGAACCTTAGCTACCTTAGCGAATTTCAAGTGAAAATATGAGAAAGTCTGCGGTACAAAAACAGGACTTTATTCAAACTAAAATCGTTTCTGAAGTAATATCTATGGTTAATTATTATCTTAAATATTTCTTACCTCAGGGGGTTTACTGGCTTTCCCTCAGTCGCAGTACAGTCTTCAGACGATAGTCTTCTGTCCGAGGTGGTCCGCTCCGCCCGCAGTGAGGCAAATGGAGATTTACGAGGTTGACTTGCGGTTTTATTTAGCGGTCTAGAAATAAATCCCCGCCCACTAAGCTCATGAACCAATTATATGCAATTGTAGCTTATTTTGTCATCTGTAACTAGCATTTTTCAAAAAAGAAAATCAGTGATTGGACGGCAGAGCTATTATACGTCAAACCATCAGAACAATTGTACTGAAATTAGAACGCTCCGGCTTTAAAGGGTTAAGAGCTACTTAACCAGCGGTGCAAAATCCAGGTTCAGAAAGTAAAAAGTCCCAGTATTTAGTTCCAACCACCTGGATTTGCTAATTTGCACAATTCTTCAGCCAGGAGGTAGAACTAATTAGTGAAATCAGCTGACTGAGTTCATGGTTGGAAGAAACACATTGCAGGACTTTTACTTTCTGACCCCTGGATTTTACATCTCTGTACTTCTGTCTGTAGTGCTGCTGATACGGGAGGAGGAGGGGCGATCGATTGGGAGACGCAAACCCGACTGTGATGCCCAATGCATGGCCGGTTAGGCACGTCAATGTCTCCTAGAAAGTTTATTTTGAAATACAATCTTTTTCCCACTGATTTTACTTGTCTCAATCTTATTTATTTATAGGGCTATTTAAGTAATGGCATTTAATTGGTAATTTCCAAATATATATAAAATAAGTAAATTTAAATAAATAAAACATTTTTTTATATTGTTGCATCTAGCATCACAAAACCACAATCAGTGGTTATGGTAACCGTAAAACGTAATGAACACTAACACGAAGAATCAAAGAAAGTATGTGATTTCTGGGCTTGTAAAACGCACTTAACTGTCTATGACTGGTCGGCAGTAATCGTTAATCTATGAGTGTTTGTAAGAGTATCGTAAGTTAAGATAAGTTCAAGAATCTTCATAAGAAGGGTTTTACGATCGTCTTAGCCTTACGATGCTTTTGGGAAACGCATCCTAATTCAAGAATCTTCGTAAGAAGGGTTTCACGATCGTCTTAGCCTTGCTAAGATGCTTTTGGGAAATGCACCCCTGGACCAGTAGCCTTCCTTGCATTTGTATGCTGAAAGGTGCACCAAACTTGATCAACAGTAATGTCAATCTTATCTGAGCTGGTAGGTGTGATGTCCTTAAGTATATCATATATCAACACATTTTCCAGAATTGTCCATGGTTTCAAAATGAGTAAAAAAAGATGTTCAGTTAATTTGAGAACGCAAGCTCGTTTTCTGATGCAATTGTTTTTTTTAATGAGGACATTCCTGTCATGCTGCTCATAGTGTCCCCCATAGTCTTTTAGGGTTATTAGTTTTAAAAGCATCCTCCAGACATTGCCTGTGTGCCCGTTTCACCTCCCTCAATTTCCCCTTTAAGTCTTTTTCCACCTGTTTGACTTCACCAAAATTTTTGTAAACACCTGCTTCCTCCGATTCATGGTATGTTTGATATCCTTGGTAATGTACATCTTATTGTTTGGCTAGAACTTTATCTTTTTTGTAGGGATGACTGTTTGTACACATTAATTAATATTTGTACTTGTGATTGTAATAGTGTCATCTAGAGAGCCCTCATAAAAAGTTTCCCAGTTTGTGCAATCAAAGCATGCTTTGAGCTCTTCCCTACTTTCTGGTGTACATACCCTAACAACTTTCTCCTCAGGTTTGCTGCTCTTCAGTTTTGTTTTGTATGTTGGAATTACGTGCACAATGTTATGATTGGAATTAACAATGGGCAGTCTAATCCTGAACTCATATGTCTCCTTTAAGTTTACAAAGCACTTATCCAAAATGTTCTCTTTTCTCGTCGGATTTTTCACATACTGATAGAACCCAGGCATTGTGCGATCCAAATTACATTGATTTAAATCTGCAAGCACTATGGTCTGGGGCGTCTGGGTGTTTCTGTTGAAGTTTGTGTACACTGTCTATTATAGCCCGCGACGGATTATGAAGAAATGAAAATGTATTAAAAACGTAAAATATAATTAAAATACAAATATATATCTTATTAATTATTTATGGCTTTCCTGTATCATATTGGTCAAATTATGAAATATTAAGCTTTTGTATCATTTTATATAACTGCATTGCGTAAATCGATCAAAAAAAACAAAACATTGTGAATTCGCATGAGACGCCTTTAAAATAGTGCGAGAATTTTCATCCTATAGCTATCACAGTAAAACTTGGTGAGCTAGCCTACTAAAAAAGCCGGTTTCCCATTCAAACAGATTTGCAGGACCGTCCAGGGCAGGTGGGAGAAAGATTGTTTTATGACTGAACTGAAAGGGAAGCCATTTTGCTTGATATGCAAAGAGACACTTTCTGTCAACAAAAAATACAACGTTCAGCAACATTACCAAACATGCCATCCTTCCCACATAGACACCTTTCCAGCAGGGTCAGTTGAGCGAGCTTGCCATCTATCGGAACTCAAAAATGGTCTGACAAACCAGAAGCAAAGTTTGAGGCAAGCTCTGACCGAGAGTGATGCAGTGACTGTAGCTAGCTACCGCATCGCATGGCTACTTGCTAAAAACAGGAAACCCTTTGCTGATGGCGAGTTGGTGAAACAATGCTTCGTCGAATCAGCCACTGACTTGTTTGACAGTTTTAAAAATGAAGAGATTGTCAAGCGCCTCACAGCACTACAGCTGAGCAGGCAACCTGTTAGTCGGCGAATCAATGACATTTCTAACGACTTGAAAAGTGACCTTTTCAGTAAAGTTCACAATAGTGAAGCAATAAGCATTGCATTGGACGAAACAAAAGACATCTGTGATGTTGCTCAGTTGTATTTCTGGGTCCGCTGTGTGGATGCTGAGCTGAACGTGACTGAAGAGTTTTTGGAGTTGGTGGGCATACATGGGAGAGCACAAGGCTCTGTTTTTTTCGACGCTTTTGCCAATTTATTTGAAACAAACAATTTGCCAGTGGAGAAAATCGTCTCCGTTACCACTGATGGCTGCCCCTCGATGACCGGAGTACACCGTGGGTTTACTGCACCGTTGAAGGCCCGTGTGCCAAAGCTGTTCGGTGTGCACTGCATTATTCACCAAGAGGTTTTGTGTGCTAAACTTGACAAGGGAGATTGTCTGAGAACTGTGTTGGACAAAGTGGTGCAGATTGTGAATTATATTCGCGCACAGCCTCTGCATCACCGTCAGTTTTTGGAGCTTTTGGAAAATGTTTAATCTGAATACAGAGACCTGGTTCTGCATGCAGATGTGCGCTGGTTGAGCAGGGGTAAGGTGCTTGCCCGCTTCCTTTCTCTCTTACCCACAATCAAGGCGTTTTTAGCTCAGAATTCTGTAGTGCACTCAGAGTTAGAGGACGAAGACTGGCTGCTCGATGTATCTTTCCTCACAGACATCATGATCCATCTTTATGATTTGAATGAATCCATGTAGGGGAAACCACGATCTGCCTGCACTAGTTGCCAACGTCAGGAGGTTCAAGTTGAAACTCAAGTTAATGGCCTCGCAAATTAAGTCCCTCGATTTCACACACTTCCCAAAGCTGAGTGAGACGCTACAGAAGTGTACCGATCACGGGCTCAACAACTACAATGGGACAGCCCACGCTGATATGCTGTGTGCATTAGTGGAGCGTTTCGAAAGCCGATTCTGTTCTTTAGATGAGTTGAAACCTTTTGTGTTGTTGCTCTCGAACGCCTTCGACTTTGACATGGCAAAAAGTGCTACTGTTTGTGACCGACTTGGACTTCATAAAAGGTAATTTGAGGAAGAGTTGATGGAGGTGCGTGTGATGGATGAGGACCGCATTGAGCAACTGAAGAGGAGAGATGTTAGAGAACTTTGGACAAATTTTAATGGACCTGCTTTATGTCTGGGTAGCGCAAAGCTGCTGTCCATTTTCGGATCAACCTACACATGCGAGCAAACGTTCTTGGCAATGGGACACATCAAAAACAAGAAGCGCAACAGACTGACTGATGGAAATCTCACTGCTGAACTGAATAAAATAAAAATGAAATAAAATATTCCAGGTAGTGGTATATTACTGGTAGTGCGAGAGGGTCGTACATGCGTGGGTGGTCAGCGATTTCATACTGTGCGGCCCGCAGAGCAATACATGGGCCGCACATGTGGCTTGCAGTTAAACCCAGGTTGACCACCACTGCTTTAAGGGTTGTTTCTCCTGACAAATGTTCCTATTGAACTCTATGGAAAAAGTCAGGAGAAGAAACCCTTCAAGTTATCCATCCATATCTACTGCATATCTGGCAGCAGAGTGATGGTTTAAGGCTTGTTTGATACGTCAGACCTTTGATGACTTAGAGCGATTTAGCCAAATATTCCATACTGTTCCAGTGTAATTTACAGCTAAATCTAGTCCCACCCCCCAATTCCCATAGAGATCCATTCAAATGCAGAGAGGTTATAGTATCGCCCGTAGGAGTACCAAAAAATAAGATATCAAGTCTTTTGATATTGTTGGGTCACAGACATCAGGAAGTCATGGCATGCAAAGGATATGCAACCACATATTAAAAATGATTACTTTATTCTACATTATGTTAAACTGTCCAATATTTGATGCCTGAAAATGGAGGGGACTATGTACAAAAGGTTCTATAATTTCTAAATGGTTCATCCGATATGGATGAAAGTACCCTCAAATTAAAGCTGACTCTGCACTGTCATTGTATCCTATTCCAACTCAAAGTGCTAGAGTACAGAACCAAAATAACCAAAAATGTGTCACTGTCCAATGAATTACGGTGCTCACTGTATATTGGCGACACCACAGGTCATTAATGTACACACAGATCCCGCCTCCTTTATTTTTGCCCGAGTTAACATGTCTGTCTGCACGCACAAATGTAAATCCCTCAATTTCATAGAGAGAGTCAGGCAGGCATTGTAGGCTGCAACCAGCAACCAGCCTCCCATGAAGCATAAGCAAAGAAGCTTCGCGAAATTCAAAACAGTACCTTGTGTAGGCTCGGATCCACCTTGTTATTCATTGAGCGCAGGTTGGTGAGGGTCATGCGTGGGTCTCTTATACCCTCAGATCTGCATTCTTTGAAAGCTTGGGATGGATGAGGGTTAGAGCCCGGAATGTCCCTTGGGACTCAGACTGCAGCTTGGTGAGGAGGTGGACAGGAACGGAGACAAGTACTGTGGCAGGTGGGCCCCCATCCGACAAACCACTCGGTGGCCCAATCCAGACGTGGGCTGTGGTCTGCCAGCCATGGGTAGCCCAGGATAAGCATGAAATCGGGGGAGCGGATGAGGTGGAGCTGGATGACCTCAGAATGTCGCCCTTTGATAGACAGCCAAAGGGGGGTGGTGAGGTGACAAACACTGTAGGAGCCCAGTGGTCTTCCATCCACGGCCATGACCATGATAAGGCGATCCAGAGGTGCAACATCCAGGAAGCTACCCACAGCTCCAGAATAAACCATGGCTCTGAGGGCATGGCTTTGGTCTCCCCAGATGAGGGAGGCTGTCAGTAGGACCCCGTTCGCCTCAGGTTCGGGAGAGATGGTCGGCCTTGTCACAGTTCTTCCCTCCCTGGACGAGGCTTGGGCTTTTCCCAAGAGCTCAGTGCAGGAAGAACGGAAGTGACCCGGGTTCCTGCAGTAAAGACAACAGTGTTCTCCCATCCGCCTGTCACATTTTCACTGAGAAAGCTGCGTGCTGCCTACCTGCATAGGCTGCTCTGTCGCTGCCGTCAATGGGCTCAGGAAGGCTCGGGGGTGCTCGGGAGATGTTGTCACCAGGGCTGCTCTGGAAGTGGTGAAGGGGATGCTCGGAGGTGGTTGTCCACCTGGATTGCTGTGTTAACAAGCGCGTCTAGGTTGTCCTGTGCCTCTCGAGATGCCAGTTTGTCCTTGATGTCCTCCGACAGGCCGTTCTAAAAGGACGCGATGAGCGCCTCGGTGTTCCACCCAGACTTTGTTGTGCGTGTGCGGAAAGTGATGGCATAAACCGCTACACTCTCAACCCCCTGGCCGAGCCAGAGTAGGCGCGTCGATGCCTCTCTCCCGCTGACTCAGTAGTCGAAGATCCGGCCCATCTCTTCAGAGAAGTCAAGGTAACTGGAGCATGCTGGGGTTTGCTGGTTCCAGATAGCTGTGGCCAAGGAATGCGCCTTGCCCGTGAGGAGTGACGATGTATGCCACAGACTCAGCGAAACACAGTGGGATTGGGGAACATATATACACAGGGAAACACGTGCAGACAATTACCTAAATGAACTAAACACGTGCAGACTAACGAGAACCGATCATTTAATAATGACAAAAAACGAACACTGACAAGACAGGGAAACATGAGGGTGAAGTGCTGGCGGCCTCTGCTGGTCGATGCCGGAAGGGTCCGGGCAAATCCTGACAAATCTAAAACCCTAGTCCTGGAGAACTTCTGAGTGCAGGCTTTAGTTGTCACCCCATATTTTTGGATTAAATACCTTCTGTTTTCTCATATTTCTTATGAGTATGCTCTCTGCACATTGACCCTCTCATACTCATAGATAGGAACCCTTTGGGAATGGGGTCTGTGCAGAACTGTGCAGTTTGTAACTTTGAAAGTGAAGTCAAAATCCACCCACTTTATCCATCCACTGGCTGTTTCAAAGTGACCACACCTCTGTTTGCGGTTCAAAAAATGCCAAAATTGGGGCTGTGGAAGGTACTCATGAAAGGGTTTGCCTCCAAGTGGCTGAGGGCCCGGATCTTGGCATTTTGCCTCCAGGGGGGGCGAGTGCCCTCCCTGTCTCCCTACTAGTTACACAAGTGTTACTAACCTATGAACTATCAAAAACCAATTAATATTAACTATCAAAAAACGAAACTACAAAAATACAACTAGTGAAAAATGCTAAAATACCTAATCTCGGCTAATCCTTTCTATAACTCTCTATCAGTATAGCTGTCGCTCACACAAATTCTCCTCTCCACAACAACTTTCTGGTTTTGAAAAAAACAAATTTATAGTGTACGGTGGAAGGGCGTGGCCAGATGCACCTAGTTGGTGTGACATCACAAGAACTGGCACGTCACATATACTGTACAACAGCCAATAGTAAATTAGAACTGCAATAGCCTACGTTTCACCGCCATGTCACTAGTTAGCCAAAATACACTACTCGTCCTATATGATGCTATGCATTGCGATGAAATGTCACGATTTGCAACAGGATCAATCTCTAGCACCTGGATATGTCCAAATACATCAGTAATCAGCTAAAAAAAAGCTTTTAGGGTTTACTTACCCTTTAAAGGGAATAATTTTTTGGAATTTTTACTTACATTGCTCTAGCTTTATTTTTTAACCGGACTCATTTTATAGCTATATGAAATGACCAAAGAGGTGGGAACACCAGTATGAAAAGACACCAGAACAGCTTGTATCTGCCATGGCATAGAATCTGAGCATGCGGGCGGACTGGACATGTTTTTCAGACTCACAAAAGAACAAGCTCCATTTACAGTGCGTACATTTCCTTGTAATGATTCTCAAAGTATCCTACAACATTGCAAATCAGGTTCTATTTATTTTCAAATCAATTTTACATGTTTTCACTTATAAACATTATTGTATTCTCAAGTCAAGTCAATTATTTATTTGAAAACCAGTCTATACAAACCCAAGTCAAAGTAATGCAACAAAAATACTCCGGGAGTATTTTTTTTGCATGCTCACATAATTTTGTTTGGGCTTCAACTCTTTAGGTTGTACACCCTCCCCCATCCCTGCGCACATCCTTGGAGCAGGTTCAAACTTTTATGTCCTTGCCCTAAATTGGCTAGCGCAGTGGCGTTGCTGAGGTCACAAAAGGGCCAGTACTTCCAAGTGACGTATGTCACACTCTGTTTGTCTTTTCTTCAAGGTTTCTCCTTGTGAGGACAATTTCTTTCTTGAAGTAAAATAGTATGATGCTGAAAAACTGGTGGATGTGCTACATCCCCATTAAGTGCCAAACCCTATGTGGTGCCAGGAAGGGAGTTGGGATGCCATCCTCTGCTGGACAGCACCGCCACTATGCACAGGCAGGGGAGCAAGCTGACACTAATTATAATCAGTACAGCTGCCCCTTGTTCGCCTCATTAGTTCGCTTTACAAAAGGGCCTGGTTCCCCAGTTTTTAGTTTTGACTTTTAGACTGGCTGTTGTGCGTTTTGCTCTCTGTTGTCTCTTTGTTTGTTGAGTGTTTTCTGTTTTGTGCTGTTCCAATAATAAAAGGCAGCAGTTTAATTATCCTTTTTTTTGTTGGTTTCTCTGTCTGTTCACCATGTGATGCAGCGGCCCTCCCCAGCCCTGCATCACACCTAGTTCTGGAGAGCCACAATTTGGTCTTTATTGTATCCTTAAAATCAGCAACCAGTTCAGACCAAATAAACCTCTCCTCATGTAATTTGTCAATTAATGCAATTCTTTATATTTAATTCACCTCAGCTATTTTCACAGGAGTGGGTTTGTGCTTCTGGGATTTAGTGTGTCCACCGTGCTAGAACACTGCATTCTTATCAAAAGAAAAAGGTAGGATGTATAATTTCATATGGTATTTTATCTTACCTTTTTACTTTAAGAATGCAGGTCTGGGGGAAGCTGCTCTCATTCGAGCAAGTCTGCAGAAACCTTGTATCTTGAGAGTTCTGCAGGGGGTAATTTCCTCATGTCAGGAACATTTTGCTGTTTACACTCTATTTCACACTGAATAGCCTTGTACAGTAGTGAACTTGAATTGGTGCAGCGAGTGTTCAGCTGCTCAAATAGTAAATGGGCTAAAATACAAGCTGTATGAGTAGCTCTGGAAAGCCAGTCAATGTAAATGTAACTTAAATAATGAGATGCATTAGTGTTAAGAGGAGGGCTTTCATATGAATTCGTTTTTAAGCTCCCAATATCACTAATAACACTTTTTTGGGGCTGCAATCTTTGTTAATTATGTCAGTTTTTGTTTCCTCACAGCAAGAGCATCAACTGGTTTCTGTTTCTTTTATTAGTGATAGCATGATCCATTTAATTTTATTGCAACTGGATTGTGTTAGTATATGCAATGTTTATGTTTTGCCACATTTGGAGTGGCATATTCTCAGTATGCAGACACTAGTTAAACATATTGCAGCTTGTACATTGCAACAATGGTGACACAGATTTCAGTTTCTCAGTTTCTCTGTGTCCCTCTTTGGAAATATGGTACCTTACTAAAGGTACCCATACTGAAAGGTATGGAGGATTATTCAGCCCAAAATTAAAATTAAAATGAAAACGTAAATGAAAATGAAAATGGAAAATGAAAATGAAGGATTATTCAGCCCAAAATTAAAATTAAAATTAAAAACTTTTCATTTTCGTTTTCATTTTTGAACTGTATCTATGTAAATGAGGGGGTATGGTCCTCCTCCTAGCGCTGGCTAGCTAGTTCCGTTTCTTTCATAAAACAAGAATACTTTATAACACTGCTCAGATTCTTCATCATTTCATCCATTAAAACTTATGAGTGCCCTGAGAGCATAGTATCAAGCATAGACTGTTACCCATCCCTATGCTATGCTCCCCCTAGTGTTCATTAAGTGCTACTGCACTAAACCTGTATGAGGCCCACTCTGCTTGCTTTGATTGATAGGAGGACCATACCCCCTCATTTACATAGATACAGTTCGAAAATGAAAATGAAAAGTTTTTAATTTAAATTTTGGGCTGAATAATCCTCCATTTTCATTTTCATTTACGTTTTAATTTTAATTTTAATTATGGGCTGAATAATCCTCCATACCTTTCAGTATGGGCAGCCTAAATTTTTAATATACACTACTCACAAAAAGTTAGGGATATTTGGCTTTCGGGTGAAATTTATGGAAAATGTAAGTTCACGCTACAGTGATATTATACGTATCATGAAAGTAGGGCATTTAAGTAGAAGCATGCAATGGTGATTTCCTCATCTCAAACAATTTATTGAAACAAAAGCCAACAACAGTGGTGGGTATACCACAACAAAAATGTCAATGTCTCAATAACTTGTCATGTGCCCTTGAGCATCAATTACAGCTTGACAACGACGTCTCATGCTGTTCACAAGTCGACTTATTGTCTGCTGAGGCATGGCATCCCACTCTTCTTGAAGGGCGGCCCTCAGGTCATTGAGGTTCTGGGGTACAGAGTTACGAGCCTCTACACGGTGAGTCAGCTGATCCCATAGGTTTTCTATGGGATTCAGGTCTGGAGAAAGTGCAGGCCACTCCATTTGAGGTACCCCAGTCTCCAGCAGCCTTTCCCTAATGATGCGACCTCGATGAGCTGGAGCATTGTCGTCCATGAAGATGAAATTAGGCCTGTGTTGTTCATGCAGGGGCACAATGACTGGATTAATGATGTTATTCACGTAGTATGGGCTTGTCACTGTACCATTCACAAAGTGTAGGGCAGTTCTGTATTGACTAGACACACCTGCCCACACTGTAACACCGCCACCACCAAAGGGTCGTCTGGTGACAACAGTGGCTGATGCATAGCGCTCTCCTTGACGTCTCCAACATCGTTGGCGGCCATCATTTCTGCTCAACGTGAATCGACTTTCATCAGAGAACAGCACTGAGGCCCACTGGTCCCTCGTCCAGCGTAAATGCTCCCTGGCCCATGCAAGACGATGACGCCTGTGCCTGGTGTGGTCAGGTACCCTTGCAGGTCGTCTAGCACGCAGACCACGCTGATGTAAACGGTTTTGAATGGTCTGACGTGACACTTGGGTGCCTCTCACCTCCCTTAAATGTGCCTGGAGTTGAGTGGCATTCATCATCCGGTTCCGCAGGGCACTGTTCACAATGAAGCGGTCATCAGTGTGGGATGTGGCCAAAGGACGTCCACTTCTATGCCTTTCTGTGACTCTTCCAGTCTCTCTGTATCTCTGTTGCAACCTGCTGATGACACTCTGTGACACTCTAAGCTCAGTGGCCACTTCCCTCTGAGAACATCCTGTTTGAAGCCTCGCAATGGCGAGGTACTGTTGATCAATTGTTAGGTGTCGTCTTGGTCTCATGATGTCAAAATGTGAACAGCATGATGAAGAGGACTGTTTAAATACCAATTCTAATTGAACCAGGAAATGTATTGGTCGATTCATGGATCAAACACCTGTTGTGAATTTTGCCGTTCAGCTCCTTGTTAGAGAACAGCAAGTTGTGCAAAAAGTACTGAAACATTGAATAGTTGGACATGTGCATTCAAAAGTTTAGAGAAGGTCAAATTAATTTCACCTGTAAAGGTTATAGTGCATTTTAGGTTCATCCTGAAATTTCACCCGTAAGCCGAATATCCCTAACTTTTTGTGAGTAGTGTATATTTGTTTAAAATTACAGTCAAGACAGAGTAAATTAACACACACAGCACAGAATGGATAAAGATGAGACAGAATAGAATGAAAAATAAGATAATAATATACAATAATAATAATGATGATGATAGTCATAATAAAATAGAACTAAGTAAATAAACAAAAAAAATAGAAACAACAATAATAGTAAACTGGAAAAAATGGTAGCAATTCATGATTATGGTGTTAAAGACAAGCATGACAACATACCCACAAAACATACAGCCATGCCCCGAGGGGCCTACCCCAGAGGTGGCAGCAGCAACATCACCGAAATCAACATCTAATCCTCACGCATACATCTGTATTATATTCTCACAGTCCCAAAACCTCACGCATACATCTGTATTTGTGATGTTCTCACTCCCGTCCTGTTGTGTCCCGTGTTTTACCTGTTCCCTCTCGTATCATGTTTGTTTTTTCCTTGTTTGTTTCCCTCGTGCTGCAGGTTGGGCGTGGTTTTCCCTTTCGTGTCACTCTGTTCCACTACTCGTTATCCGCCTATCCCTTTCCTCCCTTCCGCATGCATGCCACACACTCTGCTCCGTTAATCACTCACGCATACATTCGCACGCGGCACCTAATTGATACTTGTTAATGTTTGTATTTAGTCACCTGGTGTTCTTTGTCCTGTGCCAGTTCGTTAAGTCTCTTTGTAGTAACTCTCTGGTCTTGTCTCATGGATACATAGTATCTAGTCCTGTCTTGCCAACTTTAAAAGCCTTGTCTTGCATTCTTCGTTAACTCGCCATTGCCAGCTCTGTCCAGCTTGATCAGCTCTCGCCAGGAACGGCGCAAACACGCTGTTCAGTCTGTCCTGCCTCGCTGTACTAACTTTTGTCTGCTCTGAGCCTACCAGCCTGCAATTGTTCGTATATCCTGCTTGTGCTGCTGTTCCTGCCAACCAGCTGCTGTGTGTGCATGCAGCCGGTGCTCCAGCTCTGCTAACCGGCGGCGGTGCGTGCCTCCTGCTTGTGCTGCTGCTGCTGCAACCTGCTGCTGTGTGCACGTCCAGCCGGGACCCCAGCTCTGCTAACCTGCAGCTGTTCCTCCCACTCTGCTCTGCCCTGTCTCCCGCTCCCCGCTCCTCCTCTGCTCAGCCTGTCCGGATCCCTGCCACCACCACCAGTCCCTGGCCTCTCCTGCTCCTGCTGATCCCCTGCTGAACTCATTCCCTGATTGTCTGTCTATTCATGTTCTCCCTATGCTTCAGGAGGAATTCTGGTCGAAGCAATAATTTATTGGAGTTATTGAACTTCCTGTGTATTGAGTCGTGCATTTGAGTCCAGTTCATTCTCGGAACCGTAACAGTATTATTATTTTCTCAAAGCCCTTGATCGCGAAAGTCTGAGAGGTCTGTTGGGATATGAACGTATATGAGCCTAAATTTGATGAAACATCTGCAACAAAATCCCAACAAAACAATACTGACAGGGATTGAGAGGTAATCAACACAATAGGCCAGCGGGCATTTGCCACCAAATAGTCTATTTTTATGCGCACCCAACAAAGAATGACATTTAAATCTAAAAAAGACATTAACTGTAATGTTTCATTAAGAAATATTATTTTACCAGCTGTCACAGGTGAATTGCCCCTGCAGAGACTACACAGTATGTTGTTAAATCAATTCTTACAGAGAACATATGAGTCCTTATTGGACTCATATATGCTCCATTAGAGTTGAATTAATACTGGACATTTTCCTGTGTATTAGTGCACTGGCCTTTACGTGCTTCCTTATGCAAAGCAGGGTTTTTCGTAAATTTTACATAATATTCTTTAAAATTCTGCTTTGCTTCCTAATACACAATGGAAATCAGGTTCCCTTATTAACAACACACACACACACACAAAAAAACATTCCTTAATGAACCATTCCAGGCAAAGATACATTCAGCACCCAAATGGTAAGTTTTCAGATGTACAAAACAATAGTTGTGGAACACAGCGAGTGAATATAGTATCATATAGAAAGAATACATGATCAAAGAGAAGGAAAAAATTAAATGATACCTTTTTGCAATCTACCATCTTAAAATTATTAGGTGGACTTAAGCACCTGGTTGCTATAGAGAGTCAGCAGATGAAAAATCTAAATACACAGGTCAAAAGTTGGAAGATTTGCTTTGAAGGTGCTTTGAAAGAGTGATCGGAACAAAGAGGAAGGTAAATAGTAGTGCTTAGGATACAAGAGGCAATGTTGTATGGTTAAAATGACCAATGGTCTCTAGCAATACTGTGTAGCCTACACTCAAAAAAATGGGAAAAGCCCCTGTTGAATATAATCAAGCTCATCACGTTTGTTCAACTTAACAAATTAATGTTTTACCATAGAACGTGATTATAATGTGTTGAGTGTAAATGAAACTGTAACGTTCCGTTCCCATCCTGTCCGTTTTCCGTGTTTTGCCCTTCCCCTCCGTGTCATGTTTGATTCCCTTTGTCCGTGTTTTCCCCCTTGCTGCAGACTGGGCGTGTTCCTTCCGTTTGTTTCACTCCTTTTCCCCACTCCTGTCTCAGCCTATCTCCTTTCTCCGTTGCAGCATGCATTCCTCACACTCCGGTCTGTTCAATTACCCACGCTTACATTTGCACGCTCTCTTAATTGTTTCCAATCTCACTCCCTATTTAACCCTCCGGCTGGCTGCTATTCAGCGCCAGTTCGTTAACGTTGTTTCGTTTGTATCCTGGTCTTGAATCCCTTTCCTGTGCATCTAACTTCAGTTTGGTTCTGTCTCGGTGCTTATATGCTCACTGCCTACTGTTGTTTGCTAACCAGTCCTGTCTGTATGCGGTTCTACCTGCCGCACATTGCCTGTCTCGTTAACCACCACTCTACTGTTTCTGCCAGTCTGTAGCTGTTCGCGTTTCCCTGATTGTGTTGCGGTACCTCCACTCCCACCTGACGTTGCGCCCACAGCTGGCTGTTTTGCTCCTCCATTCTACACTGGTTCCTGTCCGGCCATGGCTACCGCCATTGTTACGGTTACGGTTGCATCTACTGCTGTTGCCCTACTGCCTCAACCGGGCCAACCCGAGGTCCGCCGCACTGCTCTGCCTTGCTGTATCCAGCCGCTACCCCTACCTCTGCTTCCATTACCTGGTTACCTGTTACTATTATTCCCCGGCTTCCCCTCCTGTACATTTCATGTATTCCATAACCGGTTGTCTGTTCTCTATGTCCTCCCTCGCTTCAGGAGACAAGTTCGAAGCATATTTATTGGATGTCTAGCGCTCCCCCTATCCGTCCCGTTTGTCCCGTCTGTCCAGATCCGCCAAGTCCAGTTCCAGTCCAGTTCCGGTTTGGAACATTTCCTGAGAGACCCGCACAGTCCAGTTCCGGTCTGGAACATTCCAGTGTTCCAGTTGTCCAGTTCCAGTTTAACCCGATCCAGTTCCTGTCAGCCCAGTTCCGGTTTGGAACATCCAGTGTCCTGTACCAAGTCCAGTTCCAGTTTGACTCGATCCAGTCCCAGTCCAGTCCAGTTCCGGTTTGGAACATTTCCTGAGAGACCCGCACAGTCCAGTTCCGGTCTGGAACATTCCAGTGTTCCAGTTGTCCAGTTCCAGTTTAACCCGATCCAGTTCCTGTCAGCCCAGTTCCGGTTTGGAACATCCAGTGTCCTGTACCAAGTCCAGTTCCAGTTTGACTCGATCCAGTCCCAGTCCAGTCCAGTTCCGGTTTGGAACAACTCCGTGTTCCCGTGATCCAGTTCCAGTTTGGCCCGATCCAGTCCCAGTCCAGTCCAGTTCCGGTTTGGAACATCCAGTGTTCCATGCTAAGTCCAGTTCCGGTTTGGAACATCCAGTGTCCCGTACCAAGTCCAGTTCCGGTTTGGAACAACCCAGTGTTCCGGTTAAGTACCGTACCGGTATTAACCGTTTCAGTTTCCTGTCCAGCCCAGTTCCGGTTGGAACTCCAGGGTTCCAGTACCAAGTCCAGTTCCGGCCTGGAACATCCTGCTTTGCCGTTCAAGTCCAGCTCCGGCTTCGAGCAAGTTCAAGTCCCGGAGAAGCTCCGGACTTTATTGTGTTTTCTGTTTAATTATCTGTGTACAGCTTGGGACTACCCCAAGCTATAATAAACTACCGTTTTCTGTCCCTCTGCCTCCTGGTCGTTGCATTTGGGTCCAACCCGTATTAGGTTCATGACAAAAACTTCACAGTGTCAGCTGAAAACGATTTGATCGCTTTGTGATTAGGTGAGTCAATTAAACTGGAAGGTGTTTGGCAGAGGAAGACCAGAACTAAAGGAATATAGCGCAAACTGCGAGGAGGACTCGTGTCAACTCAACACAGCTCCCAGCTCCTACACGGTAAGAATTATGGTAAAGAAAATCTGACTACATCAATGAAATGGTAACAAATATACACGAAAAATATTTGCCAGTACATAATAATCTATGGATATTGTATTTTAAGAATATTTCTCAAAATTTTACGAATGACACTTGAATTTCCCTCCGGGGATCAATAAAGTTTTATCTTATCTTATTGGAAAATGCGGGCCGGGTGCAGGATATCAATGATTATTTGCTAACTTAAACTTCATGGGCGTTAATTGATTGATCTCTCAATTTATCACTGCAATTTGTGACAGAAAAAGTATCCTGTGTGTGCCGTTCGACCGCAAGTGTCCTGTCCGACTTCACGCGAACGCACCTGTCTGCCAAGAGTGTCCTGTCCGTCTGCCCGACTGCACTGAACGCACCTGTCTGCCGTTCAACCGCTTCAGTCACTGTGGTAAAGGGGGTCATCTGCCATTATCAAGTTCATTATTTACAGCTAATTTAGGTTGCTCTGTGCATCAGTATGTCAGTTGGATGGTAGGTCAGTAAAAAAAAAAGAAATTGTTTTGATTTTGTTTGGGTGGGGGGATGTGGAGGTGTAAGGAGTGTAGTGTATCTCTATCTGGTAGATATGAGCTACTAAAACATTTTAGACTACAGCACCAGCATAGACAATGCTACCCATGCCACACATAAACTGCCCATGTACTTTTAAGACATGGAATGCTTTGCACACTCATTTAAGTAGAGTCCATCCAAAACAGAACTCTCAGGAGGTGCTGGAATTGTCAACGTTCAGTTGTCATTTGTGCACTTGTAGCGATCTTCCTACAGAGAAGGATTATTTTTTACACATTGGCACTCATTTGAAGAGTAATGAAACTGTAACTTGTATGTTTGTGGGTTGCAGTTTTCAAACAAATATACATGGAACATTTCACTCTCACAAGAACAGGAAACACAACCCACATATGTCGAAAGATTTCAAGCCAGGTGTAGTTACAACCACTCGAGTTGAGTACATACTTGATGCCAAGGAAAAAATAAGTTTTCAGTATGTGCCTGTACTGAAGTCTTTGCAGCAGCTCTTTGATAGGAAAGATGTGGACAAGGTAGTTGAAAACCACAGAGCACAGCAGAGATATAGGGTGACTGGTGAGCAACATACTTACAAATCTTCTCAGGATGGTTCACACTTCCAGGAAAACTGTTTTCTGTCAGGGGATGAGTTGAGAATTTTGTTAAATTTATACATTGATGATTTTGAGATCTGCAATCCTCTGGGTACTTCTCGCAGGAAACATAAGCTTTGTGGAATCTACTGGACTTTGAGTAATTTGCCTCCAGGCTCACATTCATCACTATCCTCAATTTACTTGGCAGTCTTGTGTAAAACTGATGATGTGAAGAAGTATGGTTATGACCGTGTCTTACATCCTCTTCTTCAAGATATGAAAACTCTGGAGCAAGAGGGACTGTTCATTCCATTGCTTGGCAGATGTCTTAAAGGCACGATTCAGGTTTTGTTGTGGTAGATAACTTGGGAGCTCACAGTATAGCTGGTTTTAATGAGAGCTTTTCTGGTGGGTATATCTGCCGATTTTGCACAGGAACAAGAACAGACGTCCAAACAAAAGAGGTGAAGTCAGGTGCATTCAGTCTCAGGACGAAAGAACTCCATGACTCATGTGAAATCAGCTCAGGAGAATGATGCAAGCTGTTTTGGGGTGAAAACACATTGTGTTGTCACTAAAACTCTTGCCCACTTCAGTGTTCACACGGGTTATCCTCCAGATATTATGCATGATGTTTTTGAGGGCATAGTGCCAGTAGAGCTTGCACGTTGTTTGGCATTGCTGATATCAAATAAATATTTCAATCTTGAAACCCTTAACAAATCTATTCTGCATTTCCCTTATAAGTGGGCAGACAAGACTAATAGGCCACATGTGATCCCACACACATTTTCAACTAGGAAAACAATAGGTGGGAACGCCCATGAGAATTGGGCCCTGTTAAGACTACTCCCATTCATAATTGGGCATCTGGTGCCTGAGGTGAAATTGCATGGCAAATACTGTTGGACTTAAAAGACATTATAGAGCTTGTGGTTGCTCCAACACACATAGACGAGTCCATTGCTTATCTTGAGGGCAAAATTTCAGAGCACAGACAAAAGTACCAAGAACTCTTCCCTGATGTGCAACTGCTACCAAAACATCATTATTTAGAGCACTATCCCCAACTGATCAGGATGTTTGGTCCTCTTGTGGGACACTGGACCATGCGATTTGAGGCCAAGCACAGTTTTTTTAAGCAGGTAGTGCGACACACCAATTGCTTCAAAAATATACCCCTCTCGTTAGCTATTAAGCATCAGATAATGATTTCATATCACTTGCGATAATCCAGTTTTGAAAAAACTGCCTTAGAGATCACAAATGTCTCAACAGTTCCTGTAGATGTTTTGAAACAAGAAATAGCTCAAACTATTAACTCTTTAAACTTCACCCCTAGTGGTTGAGACGCATGCGTCTCAATTACAGTATTCATGTTCATCTGAAAATATAAACTACAGCTTTAAGAAAACCCCGTAAACTTTGACGCAGTATTTTTTAAAAGGGTAGCCTCTTGCGAAAACCTCAGCTTCTCCAGTTACACTGCAGTGCAATAAATTAGGAGGGCGTTATTAATAGCCCAAAGCACTTACGACCCTCCTCTGGCTACAGCCACAGACTGTAAAATGCATAAAATGCACCGTTTATACACGCTAAGAAAATCATGTTCACGTATAGAAACAATAATATTTTTAAAAACGTTGTACAAATGAGCAATCGCCGCCGTTTCCCCTTGCTTACCTGATGCACTTTCGGTTTAGAAGACACCTAATTGTTTTCTCCAAAATCTCTCGTATAAATATGTTTAAGAAACCAAGTACTTACCAGTATATTCAGCTACAGCTGTTTTGTGATGAACCCTGAAGAGTTTATCTTGTTATATTTCGCCAAAGTCCCGTACAGTCGACATTTCCACAGCGACCACCCCTCGCACTTAGGGCTGAAATACGTTGCTGTACTTGTGTGAATACACATGCGCTTTCGTACGTTCTTTTTTAAACGTATTTAAATACATTAGGCGTCGTATGTTATGGTTATTATACAGATCCTTTCCAAAAAATTTGAATATCATGGAAAAGTTTTTTTTTTCCATAATTCCTTTCAAAAAGTGAAACTTTCATAGATTATAGATTCATTACACACAAAGTGCAATATTTCTAGGCTTTATTTGTTTCATTTTTCATAATTTTGGCTTACAGCTCCAGAAAACCCCCAAAACAGTATTTCAAGAAATTAGAATAGTGTGTCGAAAATCAGCATTTACTTCAGTTATTTCAGAGAATGAATGTTTTAGACTGTGTCACACTCTAATCATCTAATTTACTCAAAACACCTACAAAGTTTTTCTACAGGTGTGTTGTTAAATTGGACAGGCATCTCAGTATGGGGAAGACTGCAGACTTGACAATTGGCCAGAAGACCATCATTGACACCCTCCAGAAGATGGGTAAGCCACAAAAGGTCATTGCTAAGGAGGCTGGCTGTTCACAGAGTGCAGTGTCCAAGCATATCAATAGAAAGTTTAGTGGAAGGGAAAAATGTGGCAGGAGAAGGTGCGCAAGCAAAAGAGATGACTGTAGGCTTCAGCGGATTGTCAAGCAAAGACGATTCTAAAATTTGGCGGAGATGCAGAGGGAGTGGACTGAGGCTGGAGTCAGTGCTTCAAAAACCACCACGTACAGAGTGTGACACTCAGTCTAATACATTCATTCTCTGAAATAACTGAAGTAAATGCTGATTTTCGACACACTATTCAAATTTCTTGAAATACTGTTTTGGGGGTTTTCTGGAGCTGTAAGCCAAAATTATGAAAAATGAAACAAATAAAGGCTAGAAATATTTCACTTTGTGTGTAATGAATCTATAATCTATGAAAGTTTCACTCTTTGAATGGAATTATGGAAAAAAAACAACTTTTCCATGATATTCAAATTTTTTGGAAAGGATCTGTATATATACTGTATGTGACTATTCTGAAATAAATGTATTCTGTAGCAAATTTCTGAATGATACAGCTTCTTCTTCAGTTTGAACTTAAAACCATGGATGTGCAGGGAATATTTTTTTAGATATTGACATTTAAATAAAACTAGTAGAAACCAGGAGGAAATTGCCTCTGAAGGGCCAAAGTAAATAGGGTTAAACAGAATTTCCCTGGTACAACTGAAGTTCACCTTACTAAGTGTGTGTCAAGCAAAGGTATAAATTTCAGAAATGGGATGATAGTTGCTCATGGGTCTACAAGTGGACTGCCTGACTTTGGAGAGATTATTCAGATTTGCGTTGTAAAGGAGAGATTGTGTTTCATGGTGAGAAGGCTTTCTGGGTGGTACAGGGAACATTTCAGAGCCTTTGAGCTGAGTGCATGTCCAGTCAGAGAAGTTGTTTTGATTGAGCTTGGTGAACTGGCTGATGACTACCCTTTGGCAGACTACTTTGTTGGACCTCTCAGAATGGTGACATTAAAAAGACACATATAAGGTGTAGTAACCTTCAGATTAAATGTTGAATGGCTCTTTTGCCTCATTAGTCTGTTGAAATTCAGATCTACCCTTGTTAAAACATTTAATCTTCTCTTTCCTCATTCGCAGGCTGTCGTGAAATGGCTCCTCCAGTGAAGCTCAGAATCGTTCTAGGAGAAAACAATGCCCAGACATTGATCCTTCCAGATGGGATTCCAGAGTCTGTCAGTGAACTCGCACAGCAAATAAAGAGCCAGTGTGGAGGAGAAGGGGACTTCAGGCTTCAATTCATGGATGCTGATTTTGGGAATGAATTCACCAACTTGCTCTCAACATCAGATGTCCAGGACAAAGGTCGCATCAAATTATCTTCTGAGTCCACCTCCACAAGATCCTCTGGATGGCCCGTTGTGTTTCTCGTGCCCCGGTTCTCTTATGATACTGAGCTTCAGCTTGACAGAGCCAACACTGCTTTCAAAGAAGCTGGAACTTTGTTGAATCCTGATCCTAAACTTAAATCTGCCATTCTTGATGGCTTAGCTGAAAAGATTATCCAGTACAAAGTTTACCTCTCTGACAGTGAATTTGAAGATGTAGCAGAAGCTCTTGTATCAACACATCCATGTTTGAACGAGCCAGGTTCAGTCACTGGATATGGTGGTTGGAAGACGAGCTTGAAATATAAACTTGGTAACTACCGAACAAAGCTCAGACGACTTGGATGCCCAGAAGTTGCAGTGAATGCCCTAACACAGAAACCTGCTGGCAAATGCTATGATGTAAAGAGGCCGAAAAAAGCCTAAGTGAATTACTGCCCCTCCTATCCATCTGGTGAAACAGCGGAGACGCTAGAAAAGATAAGAGTGTCCCTCCTCTCAGAAGTAAAGAAAAGGAACAATGTGGACAATGTGGCGAAGATGATGGACAAGACCTTCGCGCACAGAAGGCAAGAGGTAGTTCGAGAGGCACCCATGATAGTCGATTTCAAAACGAGGTGGCCGGCTCTCTTCCATGTTCGTGAGGTAAGTGAACATCCCCTTTTTACAACAAAGGTTGATGTTGCTGGCTTTCAGTAAATCCTAATCAGTTCATGAGTAACTTATCAGAGTCTGCCAATACAGACATACTATGTATGCATTTTATATATGGCACATACAGTGTATGTCTGTATTGGCAGACTCTGAGAAGTTATTCATAAACTGATTAGAATTTACTGGAGGCCAGCAACATCAGCCTTTGTTGTCACTCCACCAAACAGTGGCATTTCTATGCAGGAAACTATTATATAGATAATTAAATGTATTATGCATTTGCATGTCTTGAACAGACTGAACTGCTACTGTATATCAAACATGTAACAGTGACATCAAAATAGCCAAACTGAGTTTTGTGAATTTGTTTTTATTTTTTTATTTTGTAGGTGAATGCAGAATTCCAGAGAATCACAACAATCCACATGCAGTCAAAGTTCTTCTCCGAGCTGGATGCTCACTCTGAAAACCTGATCAGGGCATATGCCAGTAAAGGTGGAGTTCAAGGGAGAAAGATCAAGAGCATCATGGTACCCATAACCCAGGTATGATAACAATGAAAAGTCTGTGATGTTCCATTAGTCAGTGGTTTGCAAACATTTTCATGTCAAGGACCCCCAAATTGATACATATTAGGCCGCAGAACCCCATTTGAAAAGATTTTGTGCCAGGGACCCCCATAAGAGATTGCTGTTGTTAGATTAGATTTACAGTGGAGAGAGTGAAACCTATGATCTGAATAGTCATTTGTGTACACAGCAAATCCTGAGTGTTAATTTAACAGCTAACTACATGTCCTTCCAGTATTTAAATGTTATTTGGTGAATCTAGTTAAAAGTTGTATAAGGTGTGTGAAACCCACTCTGCTGGTTGGTCGAGATTGTGTTCCTAATGTTTTTTTTTCTTTCTGCATATTCTCTCTGATCTGCATATTGCATACAGCATTGACGTCAGACGAGAATGCATCCTCAAAGGTTTTTGCGTCTACTTGAACGAAGATCCAGAGAAGCTGGTGAGGGAATACATGGTATGTTAATTTACCTTTATCGTCACTAAGGGGATGATCACAATTAGAATGGATGGGGTTTCCTCTGCGTTCCCATTAGCTTTAAAATTGGGAACAGATAAGGCCTTAAAACATTTTAAAATGTACCTACTAGCCTACTGCATTGCATTTGTAAACAAACCAGTCATGTACTTACAAATTGAAGTCTGCACAGAATAACAATATACATAAGAGGCCAACAGATAAATACATGAAGTACCTATCGATTAAGCCTCTTTTCATTTTGTCTGGAAACTTTTACATTCTCTAATTGTCTTTAATCTGTGAAATATAATATTATAATATTTGATGCGTTTTGCATTGACCTGAATAGAATCCATGTCTCTCCGATGGGAGAAGGACTTGGCAACGAGAGCAGCACATTGGGCTAGCTGCTCTGAGGGAAGGTTCGGGTGGGACTCCCTAGAGATCTATGCTGCTCATAGAGCGACCACGCATAGTGCCAGAGTTACGAGTGTGAGCATGAGCAACCCGTTCTCATTCCCAACTCGTCAAATACTGCAGCTTGTTCAGTGGTCCTACGCTTCAAACTATGACGCGCTAGGTAGCCCTGTAGCGTCAGTTTTGCACGACTTTGTGGGAGTGCTATAGAAGTCTATGGGAATGAAAACGTGTGTACAAATTTTCGTTGGGATATGTACGAATCCTAACGCCAACCTAACTTAAGCCTACACCAAACACTTACCCTAACCCCAACCACCATAAATGATCCCTAACCACAACCCCAATAAACAATCATACCTAAACCTAAAATACATGCCTAAACCTAAAAAAACATTTGTTTGGAAGTCGTACCTGGGCGGAGGGAGGCAGACATGTCTGTCTCCCTCTCTTGCACACGTGAAATGGCCGCTCGTGTTGCGCATGCGCAGTAATATCCTGTATAAGAATACGTTGAAACCTGACGCTAAAGGGGTACCTAGAGCGTCATAGTTTGAAGCGTAGGGTCACTGACCAAGCTGCAGTATTTGATGAGTTGGGAATGAGAATGTGTAAGCATGAGACATGTGTTGCGGAAGCTGCGCACACACTCCTTAATAACGCTGGCCCACATAGTTGCAAAGCGGTGGATGTCGTCAGTACACGGAAATAAATCTTGAGGGCAAAAAAATCTGAAATAGGCAGATTAAAGATAGGACCTTACACAACACAGTCAGTCACTTCAGTCTGAATCCAAAGTCAGTTATATTAATGCTAATCGGCAATATTCATGTATTTTGTGTAGAACCACGCTTATTGTGTCTGCTCAAAGACCTCACGCTTCCACCACAGCCATGAGTTAGTACATGCAGCTCTTGCACGATGAGACCATCAAGCAACAAGCACAGAATGCCATGCTCTGTAAAGGAAGCTGAGACTATGAGCTAAATCCATTAGCTGATGCAATCAACCAGTGACTTGCATTAGATTATATTGTCTTACGACCTTCGACAACACAGAGTAGTAATGATGGAATAAAAACCACTGAACTCATGAGAACAACAGACAGGCCACTGGTAGGGCTTAGACGTTGAAGTAGCTCACCATGGCTCAGTGAAACTATTTAATATCAGGTGATTATAATTTCTTCTGATTATGTGAATTGAGTTTGTGATAGCTGTTTTACAGTAATGCTGTGAAAATGACAAGTGCTATACAAATGGGATGTAATGCACATCAGTGAAAAATCATTGCCTTTGTTAATTGTTTTGTCACAGGACGTGGATCACAAAAGCAGTCGAACGGCCATGGCAGAGACAGTCTTTGGAATCTTTGTCATTCGAAAAGAAGGTGCAGAGCCCGGTGATGACCCTGCGGATGTTGGAATCATTTTGGAGGGGGTGGACGTACTGGATGAGTTGGGAAATGTACCTTTTGCAGTGGCTATGTTGCTTGCTCTTGTGTATGCTCTAAACCTGAGCTACCCTCCAGAGCTCAAGTACACCTTCGAAGCTCAGCAGAAGATTATTATGGAACTAGATGGAAACAAACTATCCTCAAAAGCACAAACTCTCAAAACATTGCTTTCCTGTTAGTCACTTAATTGAGAATGATTGCCACCGCAAAAGCTACATTACCCAACTAGAACTGTCTTGAGGAAAAACACCTGTACCTACACCTGTCACTAGTGATGGCTTCATAGAGCCCATCATCAGTCCTTAAAGACCCCGTGCAATCAAAAATATGATTTAAATTGTTATAATGCCCAAAGAGCCTGATTCTTAAGTTTAAAAAAAAAAAATTATTCGGTTACATTTTGAATTCAATTTCTATCCTAAAAACGACAGTGTTTGACACTGGTGGCTTAATGCTGTTGGGAAACGGGGCCCTGTCTTTGTACTCACATTCCCCTTTAAACATTGCACGTTCCCCTTAAACATTTGCACTTACTAAATCTTGCACCTGTAGTTAAATGTGCTTCTGACCTCACAGAAACACATAAGTTAACAAAAACATGTTGTCCATATACCAGTTAGGGACATTCTTTAAAGTTCAGATCATCTTAGACTGTTTTTGTTTTTTTTAAAGACTTTCTTTTTTTTTACGGATTAAGTATTAAGATCCATTCTGTTGGCACTTAAGGGAAGCAGTGTATAGTATACTGTTATACATATGATTTACATGCTGTTTGACTTGAACTTTACTACTATAGTACTGTTATACAGTATACTGTTATAGTACACAGTTAAAAAAACAAGTAGTAACTGTATTTTTCATTTTGTGTTGTTTGCAAGCAACTGCCAAAACGTTAAACTATTTTGGGAAATATAATTTTATTGCAACACCTCCCATTTGTCTTGTGTTACGTTTCCACACTTGACACCAACCAGGCTGTAGACTTTGTAGAAACTTAAGTTTCAGTTACTGTTCACTGTAAACAAGCTGTTACTTGAATTAACCTATGTACCTTCAGTACATGTACTGCAGGTACATAGGTTAATTCAAGTAACAGCTCAAAAAAATAGCTCTTTGAATGAACTTAATTAAATCATGGCAAAGATTTCCACATGATTAAATGGCTTTCATTCAACATTAAGCAACTCTGTTGGGCCAACTTAATTTACTTGGGTTGGAGCAACTTCATTTACTATTGTAATTTTTACTACTGTAAAATTAGTTGGACCAACCCTATTAAATTAAGTTTGACCCAACCCTAGTAAATAAGTTGAATCAACCCTAATAATTTAAGTTGACCCAACCCAAATTGCTTAATGTTGAAAGAAAGCCATTTAATCATGTGGAAATCTTTGCCATGATTTAATTAAGTTCATTCAAAGAGTTATTTTTTTTAGTGTATTTGTTAAGACAGCAGAAGGAAATTTTGTTATTTACCACACAAGAAAACATGCACAAGCTCAGATTTGTCTTCGCAGCTCTGCATTAACCTGAGAGAAACTGTTACTTGGTTACACTAAGAAGATGAAAATGCTAGTTATTTTCAGATCTTTAACCAGAGAGGCTACAATGTGAATGTGTTTAAATGCGGAACAAGCTGTATGGTGAACGTTCAACAGTAGGCTACCATACATCCACGCGATAGACGTATGCTGTTACTAAACTGTTCAAAATGTTTGCATCTCATCATAAAGGCATTGGACGCACTAATGCAGACATCGCTGGTGTTGCTGCCATGTGTCAAGTGTAATGGCACAGTTAAAATTCCCGCCCCAATTTGTCAGGAACCCCCTGCGCGCTACCAATGTCTGTCATGCGCTCGTGCCCTGCTTATAGACTGCCAGAAGTGCACTTCGGATGCGCAACCCAGACAGCCTCTCACTCTCACGTGTCGGATTTCTTCATGCTTTTTCTAATGATCTTGAAAAGGGAAGTTTAATTCCTGGATTTCTATTTAGGTTACATCAGGTTACCTGTGTCAGCTCATGCATCTTAGAAAGAAAGGTACGTGTACGGCTGTTCATTTTCCGAATACGATGTTTTGCTCATTCATAATATTTAACGGTTACACTTTTGCGCCATGAATCAGTTTAAGTGGGCTACATGGCTGAATTGCACCTGGAGTTTCAACCTAGGCTATTTGTTAACGCAGCTTGAGACCGTTCTAATGTTGAGGCATGGGAACTTTCAAATGAGAGCTACTGTTTAACAGTCGAAAAAACGCGTTTGCAGTGCACAACCAAGACGCCCAAACCCGGGCACAAACACAGATTGTATATTTAACATCGAGTCGCATGACCTGTCAGTGACGGTATGTTCATTTTTACATAAAGGAATAGCACATTTCGTGCATGTCTAGATTTTTTTCTATAGCCTACACTCTTGTCTAAAATCATTAAAAACGGTGCTTCATAATATTGATAGAAGCAACGGCGACATTGGAAACGTGACAACAGACTATCACAGGGCACCAAGACATAAAATATAGCATATGAAGTTAATTTTCTGTTGGGTTCCCGAGTGGATAATTTTGCAGATTAAATGCTCATGTCATTGTTTTGTGTAGTATGCCAATAGTTCGTTGCCCTTAACTGGTGTTATCGTAGCCTATAGCGCATAGGCTCATAACAGTGAAGTCCTCACCCTTGCTCAAATAAGGCGTACAAATGTGAAGCATATTTAATATGAAAGCCAGTGTGCACTTTTGCACTGGTTGCTGTGAATGCGTTATTCAGGGTCTTGGTAGCAGCAACATAGGTTAACTAGCCTATTTCGTCCTTAAATAACCGCTTCGTGATGCTGGGGACAGATCTTTCAGCAAGGTGGAGTAATCACGACACCCTGAAACAAAAGAACACTCTTCGCTTTCGGAAGTAGAACTGGAAGATAGAAACCGCTGTTTTCTGTTCGTTTTCACTACGAGTTTGTCCAGAGGCGCAGAAACCCAAAATAGAATTAGATGCAGAAGATGGGCTCAGACCATATAACACATGTAAATCAACAGCAAATAACAGATATAAATCAGATCTTGGTTACACCTCAGTCAGACCCCTTTGGCTTACTAACATATTGGCATGTGTGCACGCATTGCTTGCATTTATTCACTAAACCAGTTATCAGTAAAACGCTCGGCCACAGTAAAACGACCGGCACTTTTACACGTGTTGTCATATGCCGTATGTTAACGTTTATTTTAAGGGGTAGAATGTTAAGTGATTTTCTTCCTGTAAATCAAATTTGATGGCTTGGGTGTCTGGGAGTCATTTCTCAGTCTGGTTAACCCAGGACGTCCTCATCATCGCTGTAATTTTTTCGTGATGTTGCGTGACGTCGTGCCAGTAGAAAGTAGAATGTAGAGATTCACCTGGGCAATTATTGAACTATTAAATGTAACCCATAGACAATATCTATTTCAAAGACTCCTAATTGCGACCGTACTGAATAATACCGCCGTCGACGCAAACCCATGGTCCTGGCTCGTATACGTTTGTTCCTGTCGTGAGCATCCATGTCTGTCTCACAGCATGACGAACTCTTGTGGTGCACGTGCGGTCAAATGTTTTTTCCTCCTTGTTGTGTCCCAGAGGGGAAGGTGTGTTACACTGTTGCAGCAAAACGCTAGCTGATAAATGATTTTAACGGTGCGCCGTTTCCTGGAAATGCTGTATAGTCATATATGGGAAACCCACTTGCCTTAACCGGATTTAAACCTCTCACGCCACCTATGTCTGGATCTGAATCGTCCCTACTGCTTGTACATGCATATATGCCCTAGGGATTTAAGCATAGGAATTACATACGTACAGGACACTGGTATTGTTGTTTGCAATGATAGGCAAAAATGCTATTGGTAACTCTGTTTTCCACTTAAGCGCAAGGCTGCCATGTAGTCATTGTTTTTATTTCGTTATTACACGGGAACAAAACGTAATTACTAGAAAATGATACGTTATTACGAAATGACCTTACTCTCGACATTATGAGAAATGATCCAGTGCGCAAAATCGGAATATGTTTGACTCAAAACACCATGAGAAGCATAAAAATAAAACTGGACGCACTGGAGAATACCTGCCATGATGTCAACCCACAATGTCGTCACAAAAGGTGTTTAGGCAAACTTGTATCCTTTCTTCTAATAACGAACTAGTATAACGTAACCTTTTATCGTAATTGGTACATGGTAATTTCTCGTATAAAAATACAAACTCTACATGGCAGCATTTCGTTTATATTTCTCCTAGAACAAAATGAATGACCATCAGACTGCACAAGACATATGGAAGGGTCTTGTGTCTCTTGGGGTTTTCTCCTGAAAAACATTGAATAGAAAATGACAGTATAATCTTAACAGTTCTCTGCGGTGTCTTTCAGACAAAGTACTATATCAACTGTACAAAGTATCTGCCCCAGGCACACACTAACATACTGTATAGTATACACTATACACTATTTAACATACAGTATATAGTAATTAATTAATCGACTGCATGCAAACTCATATTTGTGTTATGTGAAGAGTGCCTTTCAGGTAGGCGACAAGACAAAGAAGTTCACACCAACATCTAGACAAAAGATGAGCTTTGAGTCCTGTGCTCAGTCTGCTCTGTTAAACTGAGACTTATGATGACACCATCTCAATGATTTCTTGCTGTTTGAGTTAATGTAAATTAAGGATAAGTAGGCTCTGCCTAAAATCAACATTCACTGATGATGGTGCTGCTAGTAATTGTGTTAAAAACCAAGTTTTCACCTCAACTCATTCTCTTCATAGTCAACCATCTGTATTTATTTTGTATGAATACATTTACTGTGCAGTTAGCACAACCAGATTGTATGTGCCTGATCAAACAGAATATTTCTGAATGATACAGCTTCTTCTTCGATTCAAACTTTAAACCATGGATGTGCAAGGAATATTTTTTGAGATATTGACATTTAAATAAACTAGTAGAAACCAGGTAGAAATTGCCTCTGGAGGGCCAAAGTAAATAGGGTTAACGTCCAGCGGTCACGTTGTTTAACTAGCAAATGAACGACACACCCTCCTGTCTGTTACACACACAAACATGCATAAACTTATGAAGATTACATTGTGAAATGGGGGTTAATATTTTTCTCCAAAATAAAACATTTTCTCTCCCGGAATAGATGCACGTTGTCCCTGGAATCGCGGGAATGTTGTGATATCTGCCATTTCCCCCCAGTTCACCTTCCTTTCATTCTCTCTATTTTTCCCCATTCCTCCTGTTTCATGTTGTGTTTTTCCATTTACCCTGTCAGTCTAGTTCCGTGTTGTGCAGGCTGGGCGTGGTTCCCCATTTTGTTTTCCTCGTTATCTCCCCATTATTACTCAGCCTATCACTCGCCTCCTCCGCTTGCATTCTGCACTCACTCTATTTCCTCATCAGCTCTTGCATACATTCCTCATGCCTTTGCATTACCCTCATTACCTTTTCACCTGGTTGTCCGTCTATTTAAGCCCCTCTCGTTGTTCGTCCCGTTGCCAGTTTGTTTCGTTTGTCCTTGCTCTCGCTTGACATTCTACGGCCTCTGTTTTGAATTTTGTGCATTTTGACCTGTTTGTTTGTATTGTTCCCAGTTCCAGCCCATCCAGCCTGCTACCCATTCCTGTTCTCTCATGCCCCGTCATCTGCCTTGCCCAACTTAGTTTCTCCAACCCCGTCACCTACCTTCCCTGTTTGTTTGTTTGTCTTCCCTTATTTAATAAATATTCACTCCTTGCGGAGTTTTCGCTTGAGTTTGCCTCCAAGTCCTGCTTTTGAGTTTCTACACCACAACAAATATAAGCAGGACAATTTAAAACAAGGGAAAATATGCGTAAACCTATGGGTTCCCAAGCTTTAGTGTATTTAGTGTCATCATTAAGGTATTAAGACAAAAGAATGCAATATATGTTATTAATCAATATTAGAATGCACATAATATGAACTTCGAATGAAGCTAGAAATTTGCTAGCCGAAATTCATTGCCTGTGATCTGCCTGCTGTGAGAACAGCCTCATGGAATTGATGTTTGACAATGCTTTATTGTATAATCAAATGAAATTCATTAAACAAGCAGGCTAATTTGGCGTTTTCTAAGGTGAGAGGGAAGCCATGTTCTGGTAGCTTATTCTCAGCTGCTGCAGGTGTTATAATGAAATGAAACCACTAGGGGTGTGAATCTTTGGCTTCACAGCGATTCGATTCGATTAATGATTCAGTAGTTGGCGATTCGATTCAAGGACACTTTTTTTTTTTTGGAACGATTCGATTCGATTCTGTAAACCACGATTCGATTCAGTAACTTTTAACCAAAATTCTATATCCATGAAATAAACATGCAATAATGCGAGTGAGACTATCTGTATTCTTCTGAAAGGTGAAAAAATAAACAGACAACAGAATTACTTATTAAACATATTTATTCTATAAAAAAAGTAGTCCTGCATAATATTTTATGCTGAATACAAAAATGTAATTAAACATGGCTCAGTTATTTTGAACATTTTTCAATAGGCTACATGCTGGCAGGGGAGAGAGTGGGTGGGTGAGTGAGTGAGTTAAGAGTCAGTGAGTGAGTGAGAGGGTGGGTGAGAGTGAGTGAGAGGGTGGGTGAGTGAGTGAGAGGGTGGGTGAGAGTGAGTGGGTGGGTGAGTGAGTGAGAGGGTGGGTGAGAGTGAGTGAGTGGGTGGGTGAGTGAGAGGGTGGGTGAGAGTGAGTGAGATATTCTGATATTCTTGAATATTTCATTATTCAAAACAATAATGACACTGAAGGTGGATTCATGCAATCCTCCTGGGTGGAATACTGAAGGCATTTTGATAGTTTCTCTGCAGGCAACTCTCGGCTCAATCCCCTTCCGCATATTTACTTTGATTGAGAGCCTCATGCTCGTTCATACGCTGGTGTGCCCGTGTAACCAGATATGTGCACTGTGACGTAAAAACATCCGGACCAAATTGGAATGAAAAAAATCTTCTTCTGTGGGGCTCAGAGAAAAAAATCAGTCCCTGGAGAGTAATGAGTTCTGTGTGGAGAAATTTTAGGATTTAAGAGAACTGTCCAAAATAGTATAATTTAGCCTGGGTAATTTTATAGTTTTGAATATATTTCAATGGGGAAATTAGCTTTTTGGCACCAGAGGCTGCAATACCTCCGGTGACCACTGGAGTTTCTGAGCTTCAGGGAGAATGTCAATCCCTGGTCCCTGGGAACTGCACACGCAGAGGCCTGCGGCTAAGAAGCATACTAAAAAGCACCGGCATCAGGAGTCTGACTTCCTTCAGCTGCAGCTGCAGACAATGCAGCAGACCTTGCCAGGGCTGCCCTTGCAAAAGCAGCCGCCTAGACCCCATGACTTTTGGGAGCCTCTGGTTAGACTCCCCGGCATCACTCCGATGGGCTGTCCAGTGCAGCATTGGACAGCCTGGACTGTCAGCTTCTTCCCCAACAGTCAGAGACTGAGGAAGGGTCAGTGTCTTACCAGGTACTCCTCTTCATCTGAGCCCCCTGCCCTGGATACCTCTGACCGGAGTGTGATCTTTAGAGCGGATGAGCGTGCTCACCTTCCCCCCAGACGTTTGCTGCTTCTGCCTGATGTCATGATTGAGTTACAAGCATTCTGGCAGTCTCCTGGGACTTTTGCACTCCCCAGGACCGAGCTGGCTAATCTGACTGGTGCAGCATTAGGGCTGGTCGATAAAATGATATTGATAATTTTTGCGGTAACATTTGCCACGATAACGATGATAAACGTATCAGATTTATTTTCGATAAAATTATAATTTGCATCCATTTCTTCTACTTACCCAAATACAACACGAACAGCCAATCAGAACTAGACTTGCACGTTGCTGATGCGCTCACCCACTCAAAACAACGCTACTCAGGGTGATCATGTGTGTTTAACTGACATAGGAATGAGTCACTGGCGAAATCAACCGAAAATGGTAGTTAGTAGGCGTTGGTTGACGTAAACTTGTTCAACGTTATACAGAAATAATTTATATATTGGATCAACGTTAGATGTCCAATAACAAATAAAGCATCAACATCAGGCGCACCTACCTTGCAAACCATCAGTACGACTGAAAGTTATATTTCTCCTAGTCTCACGAAGTCCAGACTTTGTGATAAACGTGGGAAAAAGCCGCCCACTTTGACAAGATGGCGCATTTGATTGACATGCAATATAACCAATCACAGACCGTCTATGGTCGATTCAGAAACAGCGCTACAAGAAGAACAGACCTGTGTGAAACAAATGTGAGTTACACAAATGGCACGGCGATCTCCAGTAAAACAGTCCATCACACCGAAGAAATGTCGTGAACTTCAAAAACTTTCTTCAATCCAGCGTTAAGCTCTTAGCCTTGGTCCGAAACACTAATTGTTCTTGATAGATTTGCAGCATTCGCTAGCTACCGAATAGTTAGCAGAACTTGTTTTGCAATGCACCGCGTCTTACCGGAAATACGCACACACTCCTGTGATTGACTGTGCTGCTAGCCAATGAGTTGCTGACTGTCAGTTTCCCACAGTCCGACCAGCTTATGCAAGCCTATGCATCAGATGCTGTGTATGAAGTGCGTCAAAGCGGCTGAGGCTGAGACTATATTTATCCTAGCTTGTGCTCTTATTAGTAACAGAACCATGACAGTAATAAAGTTAACTTCGCTAACGCTAGCTATAATAGCTGCCTACACCTGCTGCAGACAGCCCTTCTGAAGCCAGAAAAAATCTCCATAACTTTTATTACTGTTCAAGTATGCTTACTGTTCATAGTAAATAACAAAGAAATGTGGACGGGCAGTTGTGAATGCGATAAAGCTTAAGATTTAATTGAACCTTCACAACATTGTATAAGTTGACTTACTCACAAGCAGGTGTCTGCTGGGTCCTAATCCTTATTTCATTATATGTGAAATAATCAGAAGGGAAAATTAAGGCAGATAAATGTGTGCTTATGGCCTATTTTGTGGATCTTTTTCCATTTTTTGCCTTGTTGAGGCATTTTATTACTGGATGTAAAGACATTTTGATTCTGTTGAATGCTTATGTCAATCCGTTGTTTCTAAAAAAATAATTTAATAATTCATTTAATAATTTTCTATTTTAAACCATAATGAACCTTCTGGTTTCTTCAGGGTTCAGTCATAAGCGTAATACTCTTCAAAGTTTAAATGGTGCATTAAGTGTATATTGTGATAATTATCGATATCGAGCAATATAAAAAATATTGTGACTTGTTTGCCATATCGCCCAGCCGTAGTTCACAGTTGTCTACATTTTGTTCACCTTGTACCTTAACCAGAACAATTATTTTAGCCTCTCTTTGCGAAAGGTATACATCTTCCCTTTCTTTGCTGGTAGTTGGTGTCAGGGTGCAGCAGGGACTCAGGCGCAGTCAGCACGTCAAAAATAAAAAGTTTATTGAGGCAGAAAACCAGGACAACAGACGAAATCGTAGTCAGGAAGCAGAGGTCAAAACCAGGAAGACACAGCGAAAGTACAAAATTGTAATCCAAAAACAAAAACAGGAAACAGGCAAAAAGTGAAGAACACAGGTACTCATGTAACAGGAAACAGGTAGTGGGGAAAAAGGCTTGTAGCGCAACAGAGACAAAAATCAACTGAGACGAACTCGCAACAAACACAAGATAGGGTGGAACTTAAATGCACTGACTAACTGTCATGGTTTTCCTGGTTGAGGCCCCTTCTCCACTTAGGGTTTCTCGCGGCTCCGGGACATCTTCCGTCCCGTGTTTTATCTTCTTCCCGGGTCAATTTGCTCACCTGTCTCAGGTGATTTTCCCGGATATAAAAGCTCCTTACTTCCCTTTTCAGGTGCTTTGTTGTCATATCGCCTGTACACTAAGCCAGGTATCGGGTTAGGAAGAAAGCGACCACTTTAAATTAATGCTTTGCTTTAATTTCATGTGGGACTGGCTTTTAGTTGCGTTAGAGCTACGTTCTAGGATTTTGTTTATCTCTTATGCTCCATTTTCTCCTCACTCTTTTCCCGTGCTGCTCTCTTTGAGACAGCTTCCTTTATTTCTTTCTTTTCCTTACCTCTCTGTTTGAGTGCTCTATTGTTAGTGAGTGCGAGAGTTATCTCTTTTTCTGTTGTTCTTTTCACCTCCTTATTTCGGCCGTTTAATTGTAATGTGCCGGAGGTGTCTTTATCTGTTTCCGGTTTCCCTTTTTGCTGGCTCTATTTTGTGAGCTTGGTGGATACCTTCGCTATTCTACTCATGACTTTGAGTTTCGCTTGCTTAGTCCGGGTTGTTTTCTGTTTGGCTATACGACGGGAAGTTTTGTTCCCTTTCTTTGTGTTTCTGCTCCCTCCGCGGATTCCTCACCCCCTTCTAGTGGTCCTCACTTTCGTGGGTGACTTGTTTAGATCCCCCCCCCATCTAGTTCTCCGAGACCAAAACCCTCACACTAATGAGCAAACGAGAAACAGGTGAACAGCAGGGCAGGTGAAACACATAGGTAATCAGGGGCTGAGACGAAAGGCGGTGGACACAATGGGGAAGTGAAAACAACAGCAAATGGATGGGAGACGGAAAAGAAAAACAAAAACAAAAACACACAAACAAAAACGAACATGACCGAAACTGAAGTAACAGAAAAACACATAACAGATTCACATACTGACAGTTGGATAGCTGGACCAACCTTTATGCTGGTTATTTTGAAAAAAACATAATTTTTTTGTGAAAAAGTAAGTGATAGTTTTTAATTTTATTATCCATGTGGGAAAACAACTGGTTCAGTTAACTAACATTAGGTTTAAGGAATGCAAGCTCACTTGGCAGCTGTCAGTAAAAGGACCTCTGTGTGTTACGACCCTGGAAGAGGACTGGACCCAAATGCACGACTCGTAGACAGGAATGCCAAAACTCAATATTTATTGTATGATCAGGGAAGTCCTGAGCATGGGGAGAAAGGCAAAGGCAGTTAAAGTTCCAAGCCGGAACTGGACTCAACCGGCAGGACAGTATTGCTCCAAGCCGGAGCTGGACTTTACAGGCAAGCCGGAATTGTTCCAAGCCGGAACTGGACTTTATACACAAGACAGACTGACAGACAGAGTGGGAGCGGTAAGCATCCAATAAATAAGCTTCGAACTAATACTCCTGAAGCATAGGGAGAACATTTAATACAGACAGTCCAGGTATGAAGATGCGGGAGCAGTGGGAGCAGGGAAAGCCAGGGGTGATGATGGAGACGGGTAACCGGGTTGGTTGGAGCAGGGATGAGCGGGAGCGGGAGCGGGAGCGGTAGAGCAGGACAGTGGAGCGGAGTCCAGGCAGGACGCAGGCGTGGCAGCAGGGCAGCGGCATTAGCAGCGCGGCAACAGCAGGGCGGCAGGAGCGACAGCACATCAACAGCACCGCAACACTGGCTGTAAGCGGGCACCGCCGCAGGGTGGAATAGCAGAAGCCCAAGCTGTATGCACACACGTCAGGTGGAAGGCAGGGAAACCGCAACACAGGCAGGAATTTACTGACAACTGCAGGCTGGCAGACTTTAAGCAGACAGAGTTAGTTAGTGAGACGAAACAATGAACAGCGGGTAATGCTGTTCCAGACTGATCAGACTGAGATTAGACAGAATAGCAGGGCGAGTAAACACCGACACAGAACTAAACTGTTTCAAGAAGCAACTAGACAGGGAACCAGACAGGACCAGAGGTTTCAGACAGAGCATTAACGAACTGGCACAGGACAGAAAACACCGGGTGACTAAATGCAAACATTAATTGGAATCAATTAGGAACCGCGTGCGAATGTATGCGAGAGTGATTGAACAGAGCGGAGAGTGAGGAATGCATGCGAAACGGGGGAATGGGATAGGCTGAGAAAGGAGCAGTGGAACAGAGTGATACAAACGGGAAAACACGCCCAACCTGCAGCACGGGGGGAAACACGGACAATGGAGAGACAAACACGAAACAGGGGGAGAGGGAAAACACGGAGAAACAATTGGATGGGAGTGGAATGTTACACTGTGACCGTTTTTAGCAAATCTAAACCAGCATAGAGGTACAGTGCATTCAGAAAGTATTCAGACCCCTTCACCTTTTCTGTAATTTTATGTTACAGCCTTATTCTAAAATGGATTAAATTAATTTATTTCCTCATCAATCTACACACAATACCCCATAATGACAAGGCAAAAACAGGTAGAAATGTTTTTTTTTTGTGCTAATTTATTAAAAATAAAAAAACTGAAATATCACATTTACATAAGTAGTCAGACCCTTTACACAATACTTTGTTGAAGCACCTTTGGCAGTGATTACAGCCTCCAGTCTTCTTGGGTATGACACTAAAAGCTTAGCACACCTGGGGCTCTATCTTGGCGATCTTGGCGCTTGGTCTAAGCGCATGGCGTAAAGTCCATTTAGGGCATGTCCAAGTCCACTTTTGCTATTTTAACAACGTGTTTTTTGGGCGCTAAGCACGGTGCAGCGTGCAAGTGGGCTGAACCTAGTCTCTTCATTAATTATAGGTGTGTCTTGGGCGTGACATGCAATAAACTAATCAAAATGTCATATCCCATTCCCTTTAAAAGCCTGCTTTTCCACCTCGGCGGATTGCTTATATGATGGCGAAACAGACATGCGCGTGCGTGTTTAGTGCGATCAAGGAATAGGCTATATGGATCACTAGTAGCCTATGATAAATATTATTCGGACAAACCATTATGAGTTCCCGGTAATTTCCGACAGCGCTGTTATTTTACAAAATATATGCGGTTAAATTTCTTTAAAGGCACCTGCAACAGCTGAGAATAAGCTACCAATGGCTTCCGTCTCACCTTAGAAAACGCCAAATTAGCCTGCTTGTTTAACGAATTTCGTTTCATTATGCAATGAAGCAATGAACTCATGTTCAAGCTTCATCCGGAGTTCATTACCTGCATTCTAATTTTGATTAATACATTACATTACATTACAGGCATTTAGCAGACGCTCTTATCCAGAGCGACTTACACAGCATTTACATATCCATTTATACAGCTGGATATATACTGAAGCAATGCAGGTGAAGTACCTTGCTCAAGGGTACAACGGCAGTGTCCTACCTGGGAATCGAACCGGCAACCTTTGGGTTACAAGCCCAGTTCCTTAACCATTATACTACACTGCAATAAATAACGTTATTTGTGTGTTTATTATGTGTTTTTCTGAATCCTTGTTTAAGTGGTTCAAGCTGCTAGTTTAATACTTAATGTTACTTATTGGCTTACTGTTGTACACGCCAATGATCGATATCGTGTGGTTCCCCCCCCCCAAAAAAAAAAAAAAAAAAAAAAAAAAATCATCCTGACTACGCCTGGTGCTTGAAATCGTATTTACCTTTTACAGTTGTTTTAACGCACTTGTTCTTAGTTTGAAAATGCACTAATGTACGTACGTCGCTCTGGATAAGAGCGTCTGCCAAATGACTAAAATGTAAATGTAAATGTTATTTTGCCTTAATGATGACAATAAATACAATAAAGCTGTCAGGTTGGCAACCCATAGGTTCACGCATATTTTCCCTTGTTTTATAATATCCTGCTTATGGAAATGTGACCAACCTGTTTTACTGGTAGCGTAATGCTTTAAAACAATCCACTTTCCCAGGAAGACCGTTAAACGTGCGATTTACAGCAGGGGAAACAGACCTGCTCCTATAAAGCGCACATGCAGATAATGGTATTAAAATTCATTGTGAATTAATTGTAACGTGCTGCAAATTTGTTTTCGTTTATAATTAGACGCTTAGTTCTCTTTAATATATTTTATTCAGTTATGGAATAACAGGTGAAATCAGCGGGGTTTTAATTAGCTGAGGGTATGGAAACCTTGTCACTGTAATTTAAAAAATATGAAGGACGAAGAATAGCTAAGGTTACAATTCAGTTAACATGGTGACATTTATCTCCGTTTTTTAACCACAGGCTATCGAAAAAAGCCTTATGCACAGCGAATCCGCTGTAGCCTAGGCTATTTGAAAAAAAATAAAAGCAATATTCACTGGACAAGGTTTTGAACTTTTTTCAGTCACAAACCATTCTATTTACTTACAGGCTGTATTCCTAGATAAACAGAGCTGTATTGTAATGACATCTGAAGCGCATTTTCAAAACTCAAATGTCCGTCTATTGCAGTGCGCAAGTTCTCCATTGAATGACAATTCACGCATTAGGCTTGATATAAGTGTTATCAGCTCCTTTTTAATGGATAGCCATTGTCCCGTACCATCGCACATCGCCTGGATGTTGATGGAGTGGGCTGAGAGCAATGTAATGTGGCATCGTTTCCCTTCGCTAAGGGAAAGGTATGTGGACCTATAGAACCTTTTATTATTATGCATTTTTGATATAGCCTACACAATAATAATATTTCACATTGTGATCTAGATATTTTAGTCATGCTTGTGCGCGCCCCTGTGTGTAACAGACAGGAGGGTACGCGCGTTGTGCACACGCCTATGTAGACGCACTTATATGCGCCGTTAAAATAACATGTAAACAACTGCGACATGACTTTAGACCAGGTTTGTGGTGGTTCTAGCGCAAGCGCTTTCTGCTGGCTCAAGATAGCAATACGCCAAAAAGAATCCTGGCCACTCTTCATCTTAAGACCAACACGCCCAGTTCACTTGTAATGGGCGCAAGAATACATGCTAGTTAAACGACGTGAACGCAAGGCGTTATTATGAACCATGCGCCGGGTGTAAGATAGCAAAGACACTTGCGTTTGGGTTAGCACCGCTTAGCGCCGGGTGTAAGATAGGGCCCCTGGATTTGGGGAGTTCCTCCCATTCTTCTCTGCAGATCCTCTCAAGCTCTGTCAGGTTGGATCAGGATCATCAGTATGCAGCAGTGGCGGCTGCTGACCAGAATTTTTGGTGAAACAAACCCACAATTTTCTACCTGTGACATTCAAACCCCTGCTTTACCTGTTGAGCTAGGCCATGTTTGAGTTGTTTAACACTGACCACGTCAACTGACGAGCTGTAGGCAGAAAAGAGCTGGTGGCCATTTAAAATAGGTTTATATTGCTTGACAACTCATCACTATGGCTGTACCATTTAAACTGAGCTGCCTTCTCTCAAATTAATAATACCAGATAGAATACAATGACAAGTAGTTATGTACACACTCATTTATTAGCAGCCAGATTATTTAATCACCTATGCATATTCAATAGATAAATACTCAAATCCACCTGCACCGTAGCTGAAATAGCTTCGTTCACATCATTTAGAATCGTCTTATGCCCTAATCACTGGAGTAGTATTACCTGGCGACCTCATGTGGATGTCACGTGGCGCTGTAATGGTGACATGTAGTTCAGCTGTTTCTCGTTTTTGTGTTTGTTAATTTGAATGTGTTTTGTTGTGTCAGGCTTTTGTCTTTTGTTTTTTTCATGCGCTGTGTGTCTGTTGTGAGACGGGGAAGCAGGCTGGATATTTTTCAGGGCACTCCTGCTGCTTGTTTTGATAATATTGACGAATTGTCTGGTCGGGATAATTTTGTTTGTGGTCGTCACCATGGAGACGCAGTCGCAACATATGCTCAGGAATGTCCGTTGGATCTGCAGCCACAAAGTTTACCATCGCTCTTCACCGGAGTTGAAGATGTCGGGACTAATCCAGGACTGCAGGTAATCTTAAAAAGGCCACCAGGAAGGGAAGGAGAAGATAATGCAGGGGAGGATTGAGGCGGCGACTGGGAGGCTGAGCTCCATTTCGACAGTGGACAGAGACCGCGACACTGCATGTAGCCTATGGAGGAAAGTTGTGGAGGCGGAGTTTGTGTGCTGGACTGCTTGATGACACTGGAGAGTGGGGGCTATTTTTAATCATGACGTTTGGCTGTATTCCACTTTAATTCACTTAATTAGTTTCAATGCAATGTTTCTATTGAATGTCTTTATTTGATATGTTTGTGTGTTGTGGGTCTGCCCCACTGTCTATGTCTTTTTTGTTGTTGCTGGTGGCTACAACCGAAGTTCCTTAAAGGGAAAATAAAAGTTATTCTATTCCATTCTATTCTATATGTGATTTGTGGAGGTCGTCTGTGATCTCAATCCCGAGCGAATCTGCATTTCGTAATTTGTAAAGTCAAAATTCCCCACCGTAAATGACCTACCATATTTTGCACAAAACAGGTCATCTGATAATATTAGTCCTGTGTGAAACGGCATCTCAGTAATTTGGGGTGATATTTTTTTCCCAGCAAGGATTCCTTGTTTTTTTCCCCGCCTTTTTCTTCATCTTTCCGAGTTGAGATTTATGGAGGCTAAATTATTATTGCTAATTCTGACAATTTGGGTGCCGTTCTTATACCAAAAGTATTTAAATGTTACTGCTGAATTTAACGTGACGGAATTGAAAGGAATTGTAGCCTAATCGACTCTGTAGCCAGCTTCAACACACCAATTTGCATATGATGTTCAAATGTGATAGAGAAAAAAAACTGAGAATATGGAAGTAGCCTATAGAAATGTTACGTTTCATTTGTACCCGTTCATAATCCCTGGGTAAATTCAAGTGAAATACTGACTGCGTTTATCCCGTGCAAATGCTCCACAGGAAACTCGTCGGGGGATAATTCCTAAATCATATGAGGTCACCAGGTAGCCTAATACCCTAGTTTATGTGTGAATAGGCCATTTGACATCCTGGAGAACACAGAGGGTGACATTAAGCGTGCAGCCTGAATGTCATCATAGCGGGAAGGTAGCTCAGTCAACTCCCTGCTCTGTTATCAGAATTTTCACTCTCGTTATTCCCCAGTTCAGGACGACCCAAGAATCACATCGATCAACCTCTCAGGAATGTCACGGTTTTCTGCACTAACGTTATTTTGTTATGTGCACACCTTCATTAATAAAATGATCATTCTCAGACTCAATTTGCACAGTTACACTACTGTCAGGCTCCTTTGATTTTACATGAATTTTAACAGACCTAAATAATGAAAGCCTTCTCATTAAACATTGAACATCTCCTATAGCAACACACTTGGATAAAAAAATAATAGGCTTTCCTTTAAACAACACACATGGCCAGCAATACATGTGATTCTGCCTGTAACTAATCCACCTTGACGTAGGCTACCACGAGCATTTAACGTTAAAGCTCTGACTTACCTAGCCCACTCGCTGGATAAAACTGATAGGAGGCTTCGGTCTCCCATCCGCCTTCACTTGCCATCTATTTTTCAGTTTAAGGATTGAAAATAACGTTACGTTAATCCCACAGAATCCGATCCAGGATGTTTACACTCACAGGTTCCATTTTCTTTCAAATGCAGCCAAATGAAATGGCAAAAGCTATGTTACAAAGTGAGCTAGTTTAGGCAACGCTAGCTAAATCACTAACGTTAGTAATTAGCTCGCTACAACACGATAAAAAATGTAACTATTTACAATACAAATCACCACTGACAACGCCACAACCATAAGCATTTTATAAATTTCTCTCTTGCTCCCCTACTCGAAATTGGCGGTAAAGATGATTATATTGTTGGACAGCTGAACTTGTGTTCTGAATGGTTAGACATTATGTCAATCATCAGGAGGAGAACAAGTACACGTGTGATTGAGATACTTTAGTGAGGCTCTGCTTCACGGGTGGGCTCAAAAACGCGTCATAATCCACAACTATCCAATCATGTTTGATAAAGTCATCAATTTATTTGCAATTGTAGAGTGAAGCAGACGATAGCTTTGCCTCACTAAGGGTGGCGCTGTTTTTCACGATACAAGCACAGAACTATATAAGAAGATATAAGGTATATTTTTGAATCTAGGCACTTTTTTTTAGCTTCATAAGGGAAAATCATTGTGGTGATGATTCAATATTAAAGAAAGCCTATGTTGTGTGTGTGATTGTGTGATATGCATGTTGTTTTTCACCCCTTTTCTTTGGTGAAGCACTGCTTCACCTGTTGTCTTAGGGAAACCTCCTCTGGTATGCAGCTATTTTCAGGTCTCCAGAGATGTTTGATCGGGTTCAAGTCCGGGCTCTGGCTGGGCCACTCAAGGACATTTAGAGACTTGTCCCGAAGCCACTCTTGCGTTGTCTTGGCTGTGTGCTTAGGGTTGTTGTCCTGTTGGAAGGTGAACCTTCGCCCCAGTCTGATGTCCTGAGCGCTCTGGAGCAGGTTTTCATCAATGATCTCTCTGTACTTTGTTCAGTTCATCTTTCCCAGATCCTGACTAGTCTCCCAGTCCGTGCCGCTGAAAAACATCCCCACAGCATGATGCTGCCACCACCATGCTTCACTGTAAGGATGGTATTGGCCAAGTGATGAGCGGTGCCTGGTTTCCTCCAGACAATTGGCATTCAGGCTAAAGAGTTAAATCTTGGTTTCATCAGACCAGAGAATCTTGTTTCTCATGGTCTGAGAGTCCTGTGGGTGCCTTTTGGCCAATTTATACTGAGGGGTGGCTTCTGTTTGGCCATTCTACCATAAACGCCTGATTGGTGGAGTACTGCAGAGATGGTTGTCCTTCTGGAAGGTTCTCTCATACCCACAGAAGAACTCTGGAGCTCTGTCAGAGAGACTATTGGGTTCTTGGTCACCTCCCTGACCAAGGCCCTTCTCCCCCTATTGCTGAGTGTGGCCCGGCAGCCAGCTCTAGGAAGAGTCTTGGTGGTTCCAAACTTCCTCCATTTAAGAATGATAGAGGCCACTGTGTTCTTGAGGACCTTCAATGCTGCAGAAATCTTTTTGTACCCTTTCCCAGACCTGTGCCTCAACACAATCCTACAGACAATTCCTTCGACCTCATGGCTTGGTTTTTGCTCTGACATGCACTGTCAACTGGTGTGTGCCTTTCCAAATCATGTCCAATCAATTGAATTTACCAGAGGTGGACTTCAATCAAGTTGTAGAAACATCTCAAAGATGATCAATGGAAACAGGATGCACTTGAGCTCAATTTCGAGTGTCGTACCAAAGGGTCTGAATACTTATGTAAATGCAGTGTTTCCCCCAGGTTGTAGGCCAGGGATGTCAAACTGATTCCATCGAGGGCCGAGTGTATGCAGGTTTTTGTTCCAACTGTGCCCTACACCAGCTGATTTCACTAATTAGCTCAGCTCTTCAACCAAGGAGGTGAACTAATTAGTGGAATCAGCTGGTGTAGAGCATGGTTAGAACAAAAACTTGCATACACTCAGCCCTCGATGGAACGAGTTTGACACCTCTGTTGTAGGCTATTTGTAAGTGGGGCGGTGAGATGTTGTTATCCGTGATTGTTGATGGCTTGTGGCTGCGATTGTTGACGGGGGGGGGGTCTTACCTTCGCTTTCCTTAGTTAACGTAACCGAAAAAAAATCCTTTCTACTGTGCGTGGCCGTGAATTGCCGCAAATCAAAACACTAATTATCCAGTGTTTCCCCTATATGCACCTAGCAGCGGCGTTACGCCGCTGCAGAAATATGACCGCCGCTGCTGAATTATTATTATTTTTTAAACTTTTTTGTAAACAAAACAATCCACTCTCTCCCCTTCAAAATGCTGGAGTAAACGGACTTGTAAACGTTTTAGAGTAACGTAAAAACGTTTTAAACGTAAAGCGCTTTCATGGAAAAGTTGCTGTCATAAACTCATTTGAAATGCGATTGTGTCCAAACTTTCTAAGCAAAGTTAACTTTCAGCAAGGTCGTATGGCCAGTGCTAGCTAGCAAATGCAGCTGTTCTGACGAGAGAAGGCCATAGATGTACAACATTTTGAAGTGCTGGACTGCGTTCGGATCCAAAATTAATGCTTTCTTCCTGTCATTCCCTTCCCTTGATTCAATGTGAATTCCCTTGAATCAAGGGAAGGGAACGACAGGAAGAAAGAATTAAATTCGGATCTGAACGCAGCCCTGTAGTCATGGGCGTAGGATTATGGGGGGAACAGGGGATGTGTCCCCACCAATGTTTGGAAAGAGTCGAATTGTCCCCCCCAACCATAATTGATCCCTCTCCCATGTAAAGCTTACAGTCAATAAAGGCTGCAACAACGGTAAAAAAATTACTTAAATTTATGCGGAAAGATATGTAACGCCCGTAAACATAGTATGAATTATTGACCCACCCCCTCGCTACTTCAAACAGTAGCAATGGTTTATCTCATGGCCACGACAAGTTTGAGTTTATGAAAGCACAAATGGGATATGTAGCTAGTCAACAATTAGGGGTGATTGCTCAAGCCGATAATACTATGGACTTTAATTTCCATAACCCAGTGTTTTAGCCAGTGTTTTGTGTAACGTTATGGATGTGTTATAATCAGGTTGGTTGCAATGGAGAAGTCAGACCGCAAAAAAAGACGAGAAACTTCACGGAGTATGAAATCGAGACGCTCGTTACGGGGGTAGAGCAGATGGTTTGTTGGTATGTAGGCGGCCTTTGCTACGTTTAACCTGAAACAGTCCTCTCAACTGAAAATCAAATCAAAATCCCCACAGTGAATAAAAGAACCGCCGACCCAGAAGTTTCCCCATTCAGGTAGGCGAGGATACTGTCGGTGCTGTTCCTAACCTAGCTAACTAGCTACTCCTTATTTTTCTACAGCCTATGCCTTATATATACGTTAAAAAAAGTACATGTTTTTTCATAACAACAAGCAATGTATTACAGCCGCGAGTGCGATAACGTTAGGTAGCACTGTGGAAGTGTCGACGTTGCTGGACAATTGTATAGAGAATTTCTTCAGGGTTCATCAGAAAACAATTGTAGCTTCTTAAATGTAGGCTATTTGGTTCCTTAAAATGTTTATTGCCCTGCAGTGCAACATGAGAGGCTGATGTATTCGCAAGCGGCGACACTGTAAGACACTAATTAGCCTAATTTAGAAGTTCAGAGAAATGTGAATACCATAATTGGGATGTTGACGACTGCCACTAAAGCCGGCAGTGGTTCTTAAACTCGGTCCTGGGGCCCCCTGCATATGCTGGTTTTCGTTCACAATTGCAATCCCAGAATTTGAACAGGTTGTTGATTTTTCGTAATTAGGTATTTTTCATGTTTAGAGGGATTATTTCCCCTCTGAAGCCACATTATGTTAGAAATAGCTATGCATGTCATGAATAATAAAAGTCAAATATTCACATTGTGCTATATTGCAAACAATTACAAAAAGAGAGGTAAAAATGTTTTAACTGATCAAATTAAACAAATTAAAGATTGAGGTGAATCAATCGGCTCCTAATTGGTGAAATTGTGGACACATTGGCAACTAAAACTAGAGACTTGGTAAATAATGAACAATTCAAAAGACAAAGCAAATGATAATGAGCCAAACCTGCATTGTGTTAATAAGTTTAAGGAATAATTAAGGAACTTAAAACACATGTGTTCAACTACTGAATTAGGAGCCTATTGATTCACCTCAGTCTTTAAATTGATCAGTTTAAAAAAATGTTACCTTGTATTATTGTTTGCAAGATAGCACTGTAAGCACAGTGTGAACATGGCATAGTCTTCATGGTATGCATAACTATTTCTGACAATTTGTCTTAAGAGGGTAAATAATCCCTCTAAACATGAAAAACACCTAATTAAGAAAAATTAACAGCTTGTTAAAATTTTGGGATTGCAATTGTGGTTGGAACGGAAACCAGCATACACAGGGGACCCCCAGGACTGAGTTTGAGAACCACAGAGTTTAAAATGTTATAAACTTATCTTATCCACTAATGTACTGATTAGCCTACCATGGCTTTAGATTTATATGAAAGCATCTCAAATCTCGCCTAGTGCTTTGAAAAAAAAAAAAAAACTTCTCCAAAATGTTCATAAATAAAACATTTTATTTTAGAAAATGCCCTGGGTGAGGTTGTGTAGAAATGCAGGAAATGAGTTTTAAAAGGCTAAAATTTTTCTGGGGGAGGACCCCCAGACCCCCCAATACTTCGTATTGCTTTCCTCACGGGAATGGTTGAGGGCCTCGGTCCAATAGTCATGGTTCGCTACTGTTGGATGCTATATTATTAGTGTCCCCCTCCATTATCATCACAAAGAACATTTACTGTTTGTGGTCCCCCCCCCAATGTTCAAATGAAACCTACGCCCCTGCCTGTAGTTGTCCTTGACTGTACTGTATGTACTTAGGCCTCGAGAGCCCTTCTGGTGCCGGCAGACACATAGAAACCTCCCGGCAGGGTGCGCTTTGTGAGTGGCACAAAACATTTTTTTTAAATTATATATATATATATATGTATATAAGTGCTTCACCTCCACTGCTACAACTCCATCCTAGGGGAAACACTGTTATCTGCATTTTATATTGTCCGCCCCGCCTATTGCATGGTAGGGGAAACGCTGAAATGTGATGTTTAAGTTTTTTATTTTTTATAAATTAACATAAATTTCTAAAAAAAACGTTTTTCGCTTTGTCATTATGTTGTATTATGTGTAGATTGATGAGGAAAAACATTTATTTAATCCATTTTAGAATAAGGCTGTAACATAACAAATTGTAGAAAAAGTGAATGGGTCTGAATACTTTCTGAATGCACTGTAAGTAAAGTGAAGCAGATGTTTGGTTGGTTAGAATGGTTAAAGGGAAAGTAAACATGGCAGTCACTTGGATTGCAATGTGTTTCTCGCATTATTATTTTTTTTAAACTGACAGTAGGACCAGGATAATCCAGGTTACACAGATTAAAGGTTGCCAAAACAGTCAAATTTCTGAGCTCTGTAATGAAGGTTGTGTCAGAATTTTAAGTTTTGTGTGGAAGGTCCATTGGCTGATGGAATGCTGATAAGTGGACAGTTAGCTTGATATTGTGTTTCAGGCGGAGATTGGTGAGCAATGCAGTCCAAAACAGCAGAGAAAAATAAGGAACAAAAAACCTTACATGACAAATGAATGAAATCCCATTAACAATGCTCTCATGGGGACTGAATTCCACAAGTACATATATAAAATTAGAACAAAAAATATCTAACAGCAGACAATGTTCTCTTACTCGTGCTGGAGTGCTTGTGGGCCAGCTGGCCATAAGAGAGTTGAGCAAAGCCCAACAATGCAGTTTCTACTTTGGCCAGTTATCTGGTAATCATGTATCTCATTGTGTATTTCATAATCACATTCAGCTGCTTTGACTTTGAAAATCCACAAGCTCTTATCAAAGGTGACCATGATTCAAGATGAGCATGTGGAGTAGCACCAAACAAAATTGATTTTAAACTGTGTTGTAATCGTCAATTATTTCCAGTCCGGCTCCAGCTCCTGGTTTTAACAAGCATTTCAGCAGTGAACAAAAAAATCTGAAAAAAATCTTAACTGTTCAGATTCTTTCATGGCTGATTTCATCGAAGAGCCCGAGTGGGTCGCAGCGGGATTTGATTACTTGTGTGAGCATAAAGAAGTAACACCATAACGTAATGGCAGGGGGGACAATAGGGGGATTAATAATATCCTGACAGTGCGGCCATATTTGGAGAGTCAATCAACACAAGAAAACTGATCTTAGTGAGCAGTCTCAGTTCCTTTTCTTTTACTTTTCTTTTTCTATTGTCTTTGTTGAACAGTAAACAGTTTTCTAGTCATTAGTGTACAATGCCTGTCAAAGATCCATTTTCTCAGCTAAATTCAGGTGTGGGTGGGTAGGTTGGTAATAGGGGTATTCAGAGATCTCACTGTTTCTATCTGTATTTGTTCAACTGATAAAAGCATTTGTATCCGGTAGGGGTGTGCAGCAATGCCACTTTCTGTATCTGTAGGACCATCAACATTATCTGTATCTGTATTCGGATAAAAACCGTAAGTGGACGGTGCTTCAACCGGAAGTGGTGTTACATATAGGAAATGTCATATTTTCTAGTCTAAAATTAATTGTTATTGCAATTTATGAGTATTCACCCCCTCCCTGTTTTTTTTCTTTTCAAAACCTTTTATAAGAACTATATTCTGGACTTTATACTTATTTATCTAACCCCCCACTCCCTAACTGGGGGACACCGAACAATAATTTTGGATAAGAATTGGAAAAAAATCAGAAATGCAATATATAATCAACTCAGAATGAAAAGGCAGTGAACATGAACATGAAACCATTCCATTATACATTTTAATGGAAACTATTTCCACAATAACACACCTTTCTGCCTGTTGTGATTTCATTTGTACTTTTTTTTTGTTAGTTTATTTTTTTTACAATATGAACCCCCCCCCCCCGCCATGCCCTCTCGTTTTGTTTTTGCGCTATGTGACATGAAAGGTGAAATAGTTATTATGTGAAATGCGATGCCACATTCACAATGGTTAAAAATATTACTGATTATGGGTTGCACGAAGCGGGAGGCGAGGGGTGTGTGTGTGCTTGTGTCATTTGTGTGACGGCAATGACAGTGCTTGTTGCAGACTGAGCCCACTGGCATTAACGTTAGCCTTTGCACGGTGTTGAGCACTGAGATTTGGCGTAAGGCCAGAAACATACCTCAAGCAAATATGTGAACGTGGACGCTTTGAGCAATGTGAACAGTTTTTCTTTTGCCATGACATTTGTGAAAGACAAGCCAGAGCGTTGCAGTGAGGGACGCTTTAGCAGACAACAACAGTAAACTACTTTCTTGTTCGATCTGTGCTTTCCTCTTGTTTGTCTTGCACAAATTTCATGGCAAAAGAAAAACTGTTTGCGTAGCTCGAAGCGTCCACGTTCGCGTATTTGTGTGAGGTATGTTTCGGCCCTAACATTTGAACTTGCAGCAGAGCAAGCTCCCTGCTAACAAAATGACGCTGGTACAACGTTGTGGCAACGTCTTGTTTTCGTTGCCACAACGTTGCATCATTACGTTGTGACAACGTAAAAGTGTAATTCCCAGATACGTTATAATGCGACGTTGTGGTAGCGTTGTGACAAGGTTGTGGCAACGTTGTACAAGTTGTAGAAAAGTTGTATAAATACGTTGTGACAACGTTATAGTTTGCAAATATTGACAACATTTTTATGTATGCAATTTTAAAAACTATTTTGTGATATGGTGACAGTTCTTATGTTACTATATACATTGTGGTACATTGTAGTCTACAAAAAGAAGGTAAAGTTATAGCCTACTAATATTAAAATGAAGTAGCCTCACATGGAAAAATAAAAACGTTTTATAATATACAATTCATAAATTGTCGGGAGTGGTTTAATTTCGTCCAACACAGAAATAGCCTACACAAAATGCAGTTTCTTGGTAGAAATCCACACTGGAATATTTATCCTATTATCTGAACTAGTGTTGCACGGTACACCGAAACTTCGGTACTTTTTCGATACTTAAAAAAAAAAACGGTTCGGTATTAGAATTTTCCGACATTCGGTACTTTAAAAAAAAATTTATATTATTCTTTTTTTTAATATAATCTTTTTTTTCTTTTTCTTTTATGTAGCTGCAATATTTCCCTTACGGCAGAATGCTGGAATGATCAAAATAGCATCTGGAAAAACCCTTGCCAAAACAGCTTCGGTTTCCCGTTAGGCCTAATTAAATTTTCAATGGCAGCGCAGATATTATGAGGGTGTAATTATAGTTTCCGCCTCTACGCAAAATGGCGCACTTTCGTCCGTTTCGCTATCTGACCAGAACTCTTACATTTTAGTGTAGAGTAAAAGCTAATACTGCAGAGGCAGGAGTTTGATTCTGCCTGTTTTTAAGGACTGATTATGGATCAGCACTATGGAGGAGTCTCAAAAGCAGCTCTACAGTGCTGCAAAGATAGCTGATCCAGAAACAGTCCTTAAAAACCGGTAGAAACAAACTCCTTGTCCTGGGTTTAAGTTGTATAGTTCTGAATATCATTTGTGAAGCTAAGGGGGGTTTATTGTATATAAGTTCTGTTTTAAGTTTATTAATATTATAAATAACTAATATTTATTTACCATACGCCTTTGTGAGCAAATGTTATTTTAGCTCAGAATGGAGAAATGCACCACTTTGTTACCAACACCCTCCCCATGTGTACGACGACTCTCCGTACCCCCGACCGGCGCGATGATACTACCTCGGCCCCGCACGCACGTTTGATGACACCGTGTACGCGCAACAACACTGGTAGTTTCGAGGGGCCTACCACCCGGCCTGAAAAAAAATCTAGGGGAAACACTGTACTGTATGTGACTATTCTGAAATAAATGTATTCTGTAGCAAATTTCTGAATGATACAGCTTCTTCTTCAGTTCAACCTTAAAACCATGGATATGCAGGGAATATTTTTTTAGATATTGACATTTAAATAAAACTAGTAGAAACTAGGAGGAAATTGCCTCTGAAGGGCCAAAGTAAATAGGGTTAAGGTCATTTCAGTAGAGGTACCGAGTATCGAATCAGTATCGTTTCAGTTTCAAGTACCGTTTCAGTATCGAGTATCATGATACTAAACCTGGTATCGGTATCGAAGTCAAAATTTTGGTATCGTGACAACACAAATCTGAACCCAGTAGCCTAAAATGCAATAGCTCAAAATACCAAATGCATCCGCAATGGGGTGCACAACTCAAGACCGATTGCTCTGCATCTCTTGCTCTGTTACAATCGCTTACCAGTTTGAGATACGAACGCGGCACGCCTACCCTGAGTATTGCTGTCGATCGGCAAGATAAAAAGTCGTAGGCTACATTTTTTATATAACAGGGAACATATATTTATTTCCTTTTTTTTCAGCTCAGATGAAAAAGGTAGAAATAGGCTAACAACGATGAACTGGTGTAACAACACATTTTCATTGTAAAAAAATTAAAATAAATGTTAAAATCTCAAAAAAGCATAAATGTCTCGTCTGTGGTCTCTTCGCCTCTGTCATTGTCGCCATCCCCTTGCTGGACGCGTTTATTCTGAAAACAAACGTGCAATTGTTAGCCTATAAGTAGGAAGGTCTGTGTAAATTGTACAACCATTTTAAGTAGCTAGACTAGGCTAATGGTTATGTTAGCTATCCATTTAGCCTCGACTCGAAAAACAAGAAATGGCCTTTTCACGTTCTCCATTTCTAATGTCACTAAACAAAAATGACTAAAGTATATATAGAAAAATGCAACATAAGTTTATGATGCACAGAACAATAATGCGATCTCAAAATAAATTGGTAGCCTAATAATTTACTTGGTCTTGGTTATTAACAAATCCATTGTTTGATTGACAATCAGGCAAAGTAGACAGAAACAGATTGAGAGTGATCATCCGTTAAATGTAAGATTAACGTTAGGCTACAGAAGGCCTATTTTACAGCTGACAGTGAGTCACTGCCAAAAATACATGAAGTGATCGCTATCTTACATGCAAGCTTTAAATGTTGGTATACTTTCCGTTGTAAGTTAGCTCGAAAAACGTTGTGCCTCGGTGATCTTTTCCGGAGTAGGCTGTGAGATATTCCTTCCTTCTGTCGAAGTATTTTCTTCAGGTTTAAAATTCTTGATTTATGACATGGCCGGGGACAATTTATTGTATTACCCACGTATTGTAGTTTATGAATAGGCTATAGATATTTAGCTTGGGTTCTTGTAAAACAAAAATATATAGCTGCTAATATTAAGCTAGAAAACTAGTTACAACGAAGTTTAACTACAGTGTTTAGATACAGAAAGAAACATGCACCGTTAACTTGATTGACAAAGTCCGTTAGGTTTGAAATCTCGGTCGCGAGCCGGTGTGAGGTTGTGACAAGCTTGTTCCTGCAGCTAGCAAGCTCTGCCGAATTAGTGCCTCTCTCTCGTTTTTTTTTTCTCCCGAATCCGAATATTAACGAGCAACTTCGGGTAGAACAAAAATATCTGTTCCAACCATAGACGGTTCCAACGCATTATTCGTGCTTTCCCGAATAGGGTATTCAGCTCCAGATACACCCCTAGGGGATAGAAACTGGAAGTGGGCGTGGTTTAAACCAGCAACCGGGAATGTGTCGTTGCTAATGATGAGTGACTATAGCAATTATGTTTCTGGTCGACTATAATTGAATTGGGAAATACTACAGTATATGAAAGAGAGACATTTGACAAATCAAAGATAGCTTACACAGGCATAGCCTACTATCTCTATCTTCATGCTGCTCTTAGCAGGTTAGTTTTCACTGACAAAGGAGCGATGCGTGTGAATGCTACGCCCAATAACCTATGCTGTCTCCAAGTCATCTTCAGGCTATTTAGGCGAGGGCTAGCAGGGGAGGGGCTGCTTGAAACTTCGATGCTGACTTGCTAACTCCATTATCGATAAAGAAACGCATGACTTCTGTCTTTGGGTGAATGTATGAATCATGCCCTGTTTGCTTTTACTTGTTCTTGTTAATCAAGCTAAAATGCAAATGACAGCATGACCAGACATGGATAGACCACACAGACAACTTTTCCCGACACGGACATACACATGTAGGAACTGTGGCTCTCTCTCTCCCACTTCCTACTCTCCTCAGCTTATAAGCGCTGTGGCACCTTCGAAAATGTGATCAAGACAGCAGCAACAAACAAATTGCGCTATTAGTGGCCAGATTCAGAGTAGAGATAAGCACACACAAATGGGACTTAGGCTACTCACAAAATTCCGTGTAGCTTAAGCCATTTGTGATTCAGACATTTGACTTATCCACTGTTTTAAGTGTCTCTCCAGTAGATACACGGCATTACGCGTGCGATGTGGAGATTTGATGAAAATGAGGCATGTCTGCAAGTTGTTAAAGATACGTGTATTCAGAGTTTTCACTTAATAATTTTTTCCGCGCAACTTTGTTTGGAAAAAAAGGTAGTTTATGTCTAGCGCCGCCAATAGATTATTATGAAAAATACAGCATCTTTCGCATAAATGGATATTAGAATGTTATTTGTATATCAGAGAGCGGTCATAAAAAGAAAAATATGTAAAAATAGGCTATGATTGTCTGGATCATATTCACTTTGATGGAGAGACAATTTGTGTCAGCACAGCTTCTCCAAAATTATGAAGTTGAAGACTTTGCATATAGGTTATTCTGTTCAACCACCGTAGGCTACATGACTTCATTAGTTAAATTGTTAAAAATAAAATTTTAGATTTTTTTTCGTCCAGCGATTATTTCTTTTGATTGTGTGACGGGTATATCCCAGTCATCAATAGAAGCTATGATAATTTTATCACTGCAATGTATTAATACGTTCACTGCATGCCTATACCCCGTCACGCAAGAGCAACTACGATGCGCAAAGGCAGGATTTTCCAAAAGGCAAATGCGGTTATTAAAGGCACTGTCACTGACACGTTAAAAATGCATAACCCCACAAACATTTTTTTCAGTAGATACCTGGCAACCCGGGGGGCAGGTACAAGAAACAGGTAATTAGAATATCATGCCCTGTACCACCCACATTTTGAGATAAGCACCTGTGCAACACAAATTAGAATATGGCGTAAGTCAGCTCGCGTTAAATCTGGAGAGGCACATGACTTAAGTTGGCCATCTCTAAATCCGGCTCTTACTTTGGTGTTGTTTATAACAAAAAAAATCCAAATAATTCTATTAATATTCGGACATATTTATCATTTTTAAGATGCCATTATTTGTGTGTTTCTGAATATGGTATTCTTACTCGGGCACACCCCTAGTAATAATAATAATAATATTTTTATTTATAAAGCACATTTAAAACAACAATAGTTGACCAAAGTGCTGTACAATAGCCATAAACAATACAATAAAAACACAAAGACCAGTTTAACAGACAAACAAGACAAAAATGCTACTCTCATACTGAGTTAAAAGCCAAGGAATAAAAATGTGTTTTAAGACGGGATTTAAAAACAGGCAGTGTAGTGGCCAGCCTAACATGCAGAGGCAACTCGTTCCAGAGTTTGGGGGCTACCACTGCAATGGCACGATCTCCCCTGTGCTTTAACCTTGACCTTGGGACAACCAGAAGCAACTGGTCAGCGGACCTGAGTGACCTTGATGGAACATGTTGTTGTAAAAGTTCAGAGAGATAGGTTGGAGCTAGCCCATTTAATGCTTTGTCGGCAGACAATAAAATCTTAAAATCGATCCTAAACCGTACAGGGAGCCAGTGAAGGGAGGCCAGCACGGGGGTAATGTGCTCTCGTTTGCGTGTTCCTGTTAAAAGACGAGCTGCAGCATTCTGGACCAACTGCAAGTGTGAGAGGGAGGCCTGGCTAACACCAACATGAAGGGCATTACAGTAGTCCAGTCAGGACGAGATAAAAGCATGTATAGCCCTCTCAAAGTCATTGAATGATAAAAAGGACTTAACCTTGGATAAGAACGTCAGTTGGAAGAAACTAGATTTGACCACTGAGTTGATCTGTTTGTCCAATTTAAAATCACTGTCCATTATCACACCAAGATTTTTTACAATGGGTCTTACATATGGTTCCAGGGAACACATGTCCATATGAGGGGCATTAGTGGCACCACTGGGTCCAAATATCAGGACTTCAGTTTTATTTTCTATCCATCCATCCATTATCTAACCTGCTTATTCCTGGTCAGGGTCACGGGGGGTGCTGGAGCCTATCCCAGCATGCATTGGGCGAGAGGCAGGAATACACCCTGGACAGGCCGCCAATCCATCACAGGGCACACACACCATTCACTCACACACTCATACCTATGGCCAATTTAGAGTCTCCAGTTAGCCTAACCTGCATGTCTTTGGACTGTGGGAGGAAACCGGAGTACCCGGAGGAAACCCACGCGGACACGGGGAGAACATGCAAACTCCACACAGAAAGGCCGTCGGCCGGGATTCAAACTCGGTACCTTCTTGCTGTGAGGCGAAAGTGCTAACCACTGCACCACCGTGCCGCCCCCAGTTTTATTTTCATTAAAGCTTAAAAAATTTAAGGCCATCCAAGCTTTGATGTCCTTGAGACAGTCCAACAAAGGTTTTAAAGAGTTTGCATCTTTCCATTTCAAAGGCAGATAAATTTGAGTGTCTGCATAACAGTGGAACAAGATGCCATGTTTTCTGACAATGGACCCTAAGGGGAGCAAGTAGAGGGAAAATAGGATTGGCCCAAGAATAGAACCCTAGTAGGTAGCGATACTATAGCGATACTATAACCTCTGCATTTGAATGGATCTCTATGGGAATTGGGGGGTGGGACTGGATTAAGCTGTAAATTACACGGGAATAGTATGTAACCCATGGTTGGCTAAATGGCTGTAAGTCATCAAGGGTCTGTGGTATCAAACGAGCCTCAAACCATCACTCTGCTGCCAGATATGCAGTAGATATGGATGGATCACTTTAAGGGTTGTTTCTCCTGACAAATTTTCCTATTGAACTCTATGGAAAAATTAGTCAGGAGAAGAAACCCTTCAAGTTATCCATCCATATCTACTGTATTTCTGGCAGCAGAGTGATGGTTTAAGGCTTGTTTGATACGTCAGACCCTTGATGACTTAGAGCCATTTAGCCAACCATGTGTTCCACACTGTTCCAGTGTAATTTAAAGCTAAATCTAGTCCCACCCCCCAATTCCCATAGAGATCCATTCAAATGCAGAGGTTATAGTATCGCTTCTAAGAGTACCTGGAAATAAGATATCAGGAGTCTTTTGATATCCATTTATATAGAGTCATGATGGCATCACCTGTTTACCTGTGGAATACCTGCTTACCACAGAAGTTGTTTGAGAGAATGGCAAGAATGTGCAAGGCCGTTATCAAGGCAAAGGGTGGCTACTTTGAAGAATCTAAAATATGTGACTTTTTTTATTTGTTTAACACTTTTTTGGTCTTTGCATAATTTAATTTGTGTTATCTCATAGTTTTGATGTCTTTACTATTCCAAAATGTGGAAAACAGTAAAAATAATGGAAAAACTGGCCTTACAAAATGAGTCTTGATATCTTTAAATCCATCTACACAGTGCCTCAGACAACAGGACTGCTGTTCCCATCTTTGGCACACTCTTCAGAAAATCCCTGTCTCCTGAGAGACATGTTTGTGCCTTGTAGCGACACTGGGAATGATGGCTGAAATCATTTCTTTAATGCAACTTGCTTCAAGCTGGCTTTCCTCCAGTTCCTCCAGAGTCAGCAGAGAACTAACCATTTTGTCTTAGACTTACTGTGATGTGAAAAAGGTACACCCTCTTTCAATTACATTATTTTACACAATAGGACATTACTAACCCTCATCTAATCCTCGCCAAGTCCTAACAGTAGGTAAATCTAACCTCATGTGACAACACAGAATAGATTTTATTTTCTCATTATTTATTCAACCAAAAATAACATGCAGAAGCTTTCTGTGAAAAGGTAAGTGCATCCCATGATTCAGTAGCTTATAGAACACCCTTTAGCAGCAAATAACCTGAAGCATTTGTTTTAATTTATGAAGAATATCAGACTTTTACATTCCATGGAGGAATTCCGGACCACTCCTCCTTACAAAACTGCTTCACCTCATTCATTTATGCACAGCTCTCTGAAGCGCCTACCACAATGGGGTTGAGATCTCGACTTTAACTTAGTGGATCCAAAACCCTGATTCTTTTCTTTTCAGCCATTTAGTCGTACAGATTTACTGGTGTGCTTAGGATCATTGGCCGATTGCAACCTTTCGGCTGTCGGACAGAGGGTCTCACATTTTCCTGTAGAATATGCTAGTATAGCTTTGTTATATGCTGCTGCTTTGGATAAAAGTGTCTGCCAAATGAATGTAATGTAATGTATTGCAAGGAATTAATTGATTGGACTCATTTATTGTGAGTTGCAAAACAGCCCCAAATCATCACCCCTCCACCCAGGGCCGTCTCAAGGGTGGCTGGGGGCCGGGGGCCGGGGGCCCGGGGCGAGTCAACCTATGTGGGGCACAGCTGTTTCCGCGATGACACCATAGCTAACCCGTCATAGGCTTAAATAGTATCCATTATATAACTATGAGCGAAAAGGATTTACAGGCTACGACATCACACAAACAAACATACAACCAACCAATTGAATAATTAGTAGGCTATGTCATTACTCTGCCCTTGAATAAAAATATTGTAATGAACAAGAACAACTCGCCACATTTTTGCTTAATTTCTCCAATTAAAATGTATAATAATTGGGATGGCAGGAATGCCATCCGCCAAGTTATGGCTTGGTGGGGCATGCCCCATACCTATACAGCACCGAGAGTTTGGCACTTTTCAGGGTTTCCTACAGAAGTAACCACAATGACCACAGACTCTCAGACCTTAAAAACATTAACTTCTGTATGTTCTGAGCTCATGTAATCACACAGCATTCAGATACAACTTCACACATCCACACAATAAAAACCCAAACTTGGGTTATTTTGCCGTTTTTCTCCTTCTGCTTCTTCTTCTTCCCATTCTTCTTCTTCCCATTTTTCCTGCCGTACACTCAAAGAATAATTCTCCCCATTGGATAACAACATCGCATACCTGCACTCCCAAGCTTATCGACCAATAAAAACACTTCAAACTAATGTTGACACATTGCAGAATCGACAAATTGACAAATGGCCTATAGATCTGGGTTCGATCCCCGCCTGGTACTAAAAACTGTCATTTCATTTTGGACTAAAACAGTGTGCACATGTTCTGGTTTTCTCATACAATAACGTTTTTTTATTGTAAAGGCAAAGTCATGTTTACAATTTAACTGTTCACTTGTAGCCTGTTAAAGGGTAAGTTCGCTATTTTGGACCTTGGACCCTATTTGCGGTCCGTCTTCCATGAACCTGACCCATGAAGTCCATTTTTTTCGTTGATCGGTCCAGTATTGAGTTCGGTACAGATTTCCTGTAGGCTCTCACTGGGCTACAATGGAAGTGAACGGGGCAATCAGAAATGTTATGGAAAAACAACGATAAATGTGCTTTTATAGCTCAGTGTGTATTCTTACGGTCTCAGTATGCTCTCCTGTGAAATGTAGGCTATCGCAAACGCAAACCGAACGTTGAAACAACAGTTCCATTTGAAACAGAACTATTTCTCCGACCGCACTACCTCGCACTGTAAACTTCCGCAGTCTAGCTACGTTGTAGAGAGGGGGGGCGCTTGATAAGCAGTTGATCACAAATCCTGACCTCCCGTTGGAGTTTACTAGCTAGTAGCCTACAGCAGAAATATTTGTAACGCAGTTTTTGTAATCATCATTTGTAATAATTCATCACAGCAATGGTGCGCGAATGTGCAGTCCCCGGTTGTGGGAATAAAATGTCTGGACGCTCAAATGCCAGTTTTCACAGGCTTCCGTTCTCTGACCCAGAAAGATTGAGACTTTGGCTGGTTGTCTTACGGATCGACATAAACACTCCAGTCAATCAACTCCGTTTGGCAGACTCGCAAGTTTGTGGAGCGCATTTCGACGCTACTGATTTCTGTAACCGCAAATCAGAAGCAAAACACTGGTTTCTAAAGAACACAGCTGTTCCTCGTGTCGGACCTGCAGCACTATCAAGCACCGGAGCGGAGGTAAGTTATATTTAGCTATAACGTTACTAACATTTTTATTTTTTTTGAGCGCGTCCTCTGACCCAGCACTCAATACCAACTAACAAAATCCGAGCTTGACATAAGTTGTTTTCTTGTAACAAAACTGTCGGAAACGTTCATCAACTATAACTTTTTACAATTCTATAATGTTTTATTTACAAATGCTTGACGCATGGTGTCCTGTCCAAAGTTCTCATCTATCACATATCTGTTGGCAGTCATAGTGTAATGGTAATCAATGGAGATGATCCAGTGTCATCCACGGATACATCCAGGTTTTCAATGGCATTCGGTAGCAACAGATCCCACTCCCTACAACACAAACTTTCCTCCTCTCTGGGCATCTGCTTGCACCTCTTGCAAGAACACCAAAAGTCCCCCGAAATTCTTGGTCTAGCCTCGGCAGCGACTTCGGATAACATTACCTGCGCAACTTCAGCCTCTCTCTCTTCTCTTGCTCTCTTATCATCCATCTCTTGTAGTTCCGTGTCCGTGTATTCTGGCTCAAATCTGTAGCCAGTAACGTCAAAGTCAAAATCGAATTCTTCGTCTTCGTAATCATTATAGTCATCCATCATCCAAGTTTTTTTGTGGAAATTGTAGCCTACGTTGCTGCAGGTAAACAAACGCAGATTGCTCAGCTAGATAGTTTCGTAAACGGCCGGCACACCTTCCCGCTCCCCTACCCCCGACACATAGTACTCTGCGGGAGCAGCGAAAACAAGCAACAGAGAAATGCTTACTTCCAAGCCATGCCAAGCACGTAAAAATGTTCGGATTGAGATACATTTCACAGGAGAGCATACTGAGACCGGTAACAATACACCCTGAGCTTCCCGTCTCATTTATTGTACATGAAAGCACATTTATCGAACATTTCTGATTGCCCCGTTCACTTCCATTGTAGCCCAGTGAGAGCCTACAGGAAATCTGTACCGAACTCAATACTGGACCGATCAGCGAAAAAATGGACTTCATGGGTCAGGTTCATGGAAGACGGACCGCAAATAGGGTCCAAGGTCCAAAATAGCGAACTTACCCTTTAATTAAACAATTCAGTCACTGGACACCACGGCAGTTAGGCTATGCAATAGCTAACGTTATGGGAACAGGTATCCCATGGCAATTTGTCAAGCAAAGAAAAAAGTTTTAACGCAGAATATTCATCTGGTTAACATCGCGATGTTGCATTAATGGCAAAAAAAAAAATGAAATAAATAACTGTGCCATTAATCGCACACAAATACCAACAAAAAAATGTGTCTGTGTGGAGCCGGCTGCACTCTTGCGGTCATGTCTGACACTGTGCAAACCGAACCTTCAACGCTCGCCTCGGCCAACATTTCTTTATTATGTCTTTCTTCACTTCAGCTCTGTTCAGTTCATCCTTTTCACACATAACAAAAAGAAAACTAAACTATTCATTGTATTTCATTAGACATTAAATACAGCTCATCTCCAAACTGTTTTAATGTAATTGTGGGCTATCGGTAATAGGAGAAATGTTCTCATTCCATTCTCGTCAGCACAGGGCGTTATGGTTACGCGAATGTCTGCATGCATTTATTTGGAATGCATGAATTCTGTATGCATGTCTCTCTCTATGTCATTATCTTCATGCATTATTCATCGTTAGTTAGCTACCAAAAATAAGTGATATCTGATCAAAAACGTCACTGACGTAAAAAAAAGCCAAGTTACTCATGCATAGCCTACAGAGCGCTGTCTATAAGTCCTTAATTCCAACTTGCAAAAACTAGGCCTGCCTTTAAAAGTATTGATATCAAAATGTGGTCAAGTTACAACTAACAATATTGCCTATCGTAGCTCACGATAAATAAACTAGCTCTATTCCAAAGCAATGCTATCCAAACTTTCCTTTTGCAATATTGTTAGTTGTAACTTGGCCACATTTTGATATCAATACTTTTAAAGGCAGGCCTAGTTTTGCAAGTTGGAATTAAGGACTTATAGACAGCGCTCTGTAGGCTATGCAGGAGTAACTTGGCTTTTTTTTTTTTTTTACGTCGGAGATGTTTTTGATCAGATACAATAATACTGTGGGTTGTGGTACGATCATAGCTTTGAACCATGAATTGTAGATTGTTCTATTGAGGTGGACCATAAAATAATTGCAAAAGTTCACGATGTTGAACACTAGCTTTTTCATTGTAAAGAGAGTAAAAAAAAAAACTGACAGAGGGTGGGATATATAAATAAAAGTTTATAAATACTGACAGCATATTAAGAGATGCATCGCAGCAAGTCACACCTCCCAGAATTTGATTCAGCATTTTTTCATGCATATTTCTCTGGATGATTCTAATCATTATTCCCATTATAGTAGGCCTACATTTATGACAAATGTTTGTGAAGACGTGTTCGAAATATTAACATTGCAGAGTAATTTTCTTGTGTAACAGTGTCAGACCTTGCACTTCGTAACACTTGATATCCCACCCTCTGCCTGCCTTTTGCTTCTCTTTACAATGAAAAAGATCTTCAACATCGTGACTTTGCAATTATTTTATGCTCCACCAGAATCAATAGGACAATCTACAATTTGTGGTTCATAGCTATGCTCGTACCACAATCCACAGTAGGCCTATTATCGTTTTTAAATGTTAGAGAAATTGAGCAAAAGAAAAGCGGGAGTCGAAAAACAGCACACTTGTTTCAGCAGCGTTGACCTGCTCCTCCTCCACGTTTTTCTTTACGAATCTATCCAAGGAACCTTTCAATTTTACATTGAATTAATCTTTTATTTTTCTTATTTCTTTACGCTCCCGAGCTGTAGCCTACTTTCTGAATTTGTCTCGGTCTCTGTTGTTTGAGGTCGCCAATCTGCCTCCCGACTCCAAAAAAAAAATAAAAAATACTTTAAGCGAATTTAAAAAATTCATAGCTGCACGTAGCTATGCAGTGGAGGTGTAACGCCCCAGACTCAGACCCAAGCGCAGACCAGGATTAGGCAAAAAAAACATTTATTTCAGTCCAAGGTCAAAAAGCCAGGTAATCAGATTCCAGATCAAAATCCAAAAGAATAATCAAAAGACAGTCCAAAAGATCAAAACCAGGAAATCAGATAGGCGACGGAACAAAGGGAATAGGCAGAGACGTAGTAAAAAAAAAAAAACTAAAGCAAAGGTCAAATAAACCAGAAAGGCAAACAAAACAAAATCGGCAGGCAAAACTCAGAATCAAACAGAAGGGCATCTCGGGAATCTCGAATAAACACAGGCTTAGTAAGGCGTAGGCACTGAGAATATCGATCAACGTTCTGGGTCAGAACGAGACGCCCTTCTGTTTGATTCTGAGTTTTGCCTGCCGATTTTGTTTGTGGGTTATGAGGGCGGTTTTAAAGGAAGAGGGGGTGGGGGCAGCTTTGATGTGGGTTGGAAGTGCGTTCCACAGAGAGGTGGCGGCAACTGAGAAAGCCCTATCACCCCAGGTTCGGCGCTTGGTCCTGGGGGTTTGGAGGAGGTTAGCATCACCAGACCTGAGGGAACGGGAGGGAGCATAGTGGTGGAGGAGGTCGGAGATGTAGGGGGGAGCTAGGTTGTTGAGGGCTTTGTAGGTGGTGAGAAGTATTTTGAAATTGATTCTGTGTCTGACTGGGAGCCAATGAAGGTCCTGGAGGACTGGTGTGATGTGGTCTCTGAAGCGGGTACTGGCGAGCAGGTGGGCGGCGGAGTTTTGTACATACTGTAGTTTATTGAGGACTTTGGTAGGTGCCGTAAAGAAGGCTGTTGCAATAGTCAGGCCTGGATGTGATGAAAGCATGAATGTGTGTTTCTGCAGCAGTGAATGACAGTTTGGGTCGAAGACGGGCAATGTTTCGGAGGTGGAAGAAGGCAGTTTTTGTGATCTGGTTGACATGGGACAAGAAGGAGAGGGTGGGGTCAAGGATGACTCCGAGGTTACGGACTTGGGTGGAGGGGGTGACAATGGAGCCATCTATACTGAGGGAAAAGTTTTGTGTGGAGTGAATAAGGGAGTCTGGACCTATGATTAGGACTTCAGACTTATTGCAGTTGAGTTTCAGAAAGTTTGTTTGCATCCATGTTTTAATGTCAGTCAGGTAGGTGGTGAGGGTGGAGTGGGTGGGAGCGGTGATGGTTTTGGAGGGGAGATAGAGCTGCATGTCGTCAGCATAGCAGTGGAACCGGAGGCCATGGCGGCAAAGGATCTGTCCAAGTGGGAGCATGTAGAGGATGAAGAGGAGGGGACCAAGCACCGAGCCCTGGGGAACACCATGGGTAACAGGAGCTGAGGCTGATTGACAGTTGTTTATAGAAATTAATTGATGTCTGTCAGAGAGGTAGGATCTGAACCAGGAGAGGGCAGTGCCAGTGATGCCAAGGGTGGATTCGAGGCGTGTGATGAGTGTGGAATGATTGATGGTGTCAAAAGCAGCGCTGAGGTCAAGGAGGATGAGGATGTTGAGGGAGCTGGTGTCAGAGGATAGCAGAAGGTCATTGGTCACTTTGATGAGGGCAGTCTCTGTGCTGTGTTTGGAGCGGAAACCAGATTGGAAATGTTCGTAGAGGTCATTTAAGTCAAGATAGGCAGATAGTTGCTTGGCGACGACTCGTTCCAGGACTTTAGACAGGAAAGGCAGGTTGGAGATGGGCCGGTAGTTGTTAGGGGAGTCAGGGTCAAGACCAGGTTTTTTGAGTATGGGGGTGACTGCGGCAAGCTTTAGGGTAGAGGGGACGTGACCAGAGGAGAGGGAGGAGTTTACAGTTTTAGTGATGAGTGGGCTGAGAGTGGGGAGGCAGGCCTTGAGGAGGGTGGTGGGGAGTGGGTCCAGGGGGCAGGTTGAGGACTTCATGCCTGCAACCACGGAGGATAGGTCAGATGGGGTGATGTCGATGAATGAGGAGAAGGAGTGTCCAGTCAGTAGCGGGGGGTCAAGTTCGGGTCCAGGGGGGGAGGAGGTGGCCAACTGGTTGTGGATTGTATCGATTTTGTTATGGAAAAAGGATAGGAAATTATTGCATTTATCGACAGTGAAGGAGTGGGAGATAGTGTCTATGGGTTTGAGGAGTTTGTTGATGGTGGAGAATAGCACTCTTGGGTTGCCACTGCTAGACTGGATAATTCCAGAGTAGTAGGAGGAGCGGGTGGTGTTGAGGGTGTCTTTGTATAGCTGTTGATGTTGTTTGTATGCCTCTGCATGGACGGTGAGACCAGTTTTCTTAGCGAGCCGTTCCAGTTGACGTCCCTTGGACTTTAGGTGGTGTAGCTCATCAGTGTACCAGGGGGCGGAGTGTGTGAAGGAGACAGATCTGGATTGGATGGGTGCGAGCTGGTCCAGGCAGGAAGAGAGTGAAGTGTTGTTATTAACCAGTTTGATGGGAGAGACATTCTGGGTGAAGGAGGAGTCAGAGATGACCTCAGAAAGGCATATGGAGAGAGAAGAAGGGTTGATGGACTTGAGGTTCAGAAAAGTTATGGTGCGTTTCTGCTTCTCATGGGAGGTGGGAGTGTCGATTTGGAAGGTGATGGCCAGATGGTCAGAGATAGTGAGGTCGGTGCTGGACAGGTGGCTGATGGTGGTGCCGGTGGAACAGACCAGGTCTAGGGTGTGACCTTTACTGTGGGTGGGGAAATCTACGTGTTGGGTGATGTCGAAAAATGCCAGAATTTCCAGGAGTTCTATTGCTGTTTTGCAGTCTGTGGAGTCGACATGGATGTTGAAGTCGCCCAGGAGTAGAACAGATGGAGATATGGCACAGAGCTGCGTAAGAAATTCAGACAGGTCAGAAAGAAAGGCACGGTTAGGCTTGGGGGGATGGTAAATGACTGCAATGACCAGGGGTTTGGGGCCAGACAATTTAAAGGAAAGAGATTCAAATGATGGGGGGGCCTGGATGGAATTTGTGCTAATTTTGATGTCAAGTCGGTGGATGATGGCAATTCCACCACCGCGACCATCCAGGCGAGGTTTGTCCATGTATGAGTATCCAGCGGGTATGGTTTGATTTAGTAAGAAGTAATCTAGTGGTTTTTGCCAGGTTTCAGTGAGGCATAGGAAATCCAGTTTGAGGTCTGTTATAAATTCACTGAGGATGAGTCCTTTGTTGTTGAGTGAGCGGGTGTTGATAAGTGCAAGTTTGAGATGGGATAGATTTCTTTTTTTTTTAAAATTTGTTTCTGATTTTTCCCCATTTTTCTCCCAATTTAGTAGCCAATTGAACCCCTATTCTAATTCAATTTCCCCCCGTGTAGCAACCGCTAGAGAACCACCGCTACACAACCCTGTCAGCCGGTAGTAGGAAGGAGGTCGCCACGTCCTCTACAGGGCGCGACTCCTCGAGCTCCTGACCGTGAATCCAGCTCGCCCAGGGCCGCTATGCATGCAGCGATTCTCTCCGAGCCCCTCCCCCCACCCGGAAGCAGCCGCCAATTCTCTCCGAGCCCCTCCCACAGGGCGCCGGCCATGCTCGGATCTGGCAGGACCGGGGCGCGAACCCCGATCCTCGGAGCACAACTGCACCGACTGAAAGTCGGCGCTCTTACCGTTGTACCACGCGACGGCCCGATGGGATAGATTTCTGATGGGTTGAGAAGCCTTGGCTAAGGTTCTCAGACAGTCAGTGTGCACGTGCTGCTTGTTGCGATGACGTCGTGCCATTATAACTGGACACCGACTGGACCACAGAGAGGGGATGGAATTCTCAGAGTAAACAAACTTACGTTGGCTGCCTCTGTGGACATATCGGGGCCGACACAGAAGTCCATGTTCCCTGATGATGGAATTATATCCTGGAGTGGTTGGCAGATTTAGACAAAGGAGTTCATTGGTGGAATAACTGATCGTCATACTATCCAGGGGGGGAATTAGCTTAGCCCCGCTAGCCACTAGCCAAGCGACGCTAGCCGGTAGCCTAGCCCCGCTAGCAGATAGCAGAGCGTTGCTAACTGGTAGGCTAGCGTCGTTAGCGGGTGGCCGCGAGCAAGGCTCCCAGAGACGGAGAGCTGACAGGCAGTGTTAATTAGTAATATAAACAATAAGTGCGACAACTAGTTTAGTCAGGGGAAATACAGAGAGGACCGAAAACACCCGAAGGCTCCCGAAAAGTGAGACGAAGACCGAGGAGTGACATAAATGCAAATACATGAACATAAACTGGAATATGGAATGTAAATGTAATAACAAACAAACACGAAAGTAACTACACTAATAATAGTAAACACGAGTACAGAATAATACACAAATACAATAATTAACAATAATAATGAAAAATAATAAACAACAAGGAACAGAAATAACAAATACAAACAGACATAACTCAGAATCCTAACAGGAGAGACATAAGCTACTTCCCACATAACGTCAACTTTCCAAAATGCCATTTAGGCTAAATGTATTTCCGTGTGTATGGGTGTGCTTCACGAAGATATATAGGCTATTTTAGATACAGTAAATACAGTTGAAGTTGGAAGTTTACATACACTTAGGTTGAAGTCATTAAAACTCATTTTAACCACCCCACAGATTTCATGCTAGCAAACTATAGTGTTGGCAAGTCAGTTAGGACATCTAACTGACTAACTGACTTTGTGCATGACACAATACATTTTTCCAACAATTGTTTACAGACAGATTATTTAACTTTTAATTCACTATAACACAATTCCAGTGGGTCAGAAGTCACTAAGTTGACTGTGCCTTTAAATTTGTAATATTTGGTCACATATCCTTTGCATGCCATGACTTCCTGATGTCTGTGACCCAACAACATCAAAAGACTCTTGATATCTTATTTTCTGGTACTCTTACAAGCGATACTATAACGTCTCTGCATTTGAATGGAATTCTATGGGAATTGGGGGGTGGGACTTGATTTAGCTGTAGATTACACTGGAACAGTATGGAAACACATGGTTGGCTAAATGGCTGTAAGTCATCAAGGGTCTGACGTATCAAACGCCTTAAATCATAACTCTGCTGCCAGAAGTACAGTAGATATGGATGGATAACTTGAAGGGTTTCTTCTCCTGACTTATTTTTCCATAGAGTTCAATAGGAAAATTTGTCAGGAGAAACAACTAACTGACTTGCCAACACTATAGTTTGCTAACATGAAATCTGTGGAGTGGTTAAAAATTAGTTTTAATGACTTCAATCTAAGTGTATGTAAATTTCCGACTTCAACTGTATAATTTTATAAAAAATAAATAAATAAGTAAATGTTAAATTAGCCCCCCCCGCCTCCACCGCCCATGCTTGACAGTTGACATGAGGTACTTATGGTATATATCCATGCTGGAATGTCCATTTTGGAGAGAACTGATTTTTTCATGGCTACCCTTCCATGAAAACCATACTTGTTCAGTCTTTTCCTTATGGTGGAGTCTTGGGGCCTCATTTAGAAAACATTCGCACGCACGGACTTGATGCTAAATTCAACAGATTTGATCTTACGTGAAAACTGACGCACAATTGCGATTTATACAACTTTAAACTGACGTGTAAACTCCAGAGGATGTTTACAAACCTTTCCTTGTGGGTATGCAGCTGTACTGCAGGCTGAATACATTTTTCTTTCAGACATGAGACTATTTTGCCAAGCTCTTCATATCGAGATGTATAGGCTGTAAGACCAAACACATGTGAAATACATTTTTGTGATAAGCACAGTGAAACGCAATATTGTGGGCCATTAACTAGGCTACTGCAGCCATAAGTGTAGGTTTGAGGGAGATGTTTGAAGACATGTCATCCGAATATTTTCATATGAGTAGGTCCCAAGACGTGGTACAGCAGTGTGTCTCCCCCAAAGTGAAACCTACACCTATGATTGCAGAACTTGCTGTTAACATTATCAAGTGTGAAAAGTCTGCAAACCTTTATGAAAAACAGAACAGCCTAATAATAATAATACTAATGATAATCAATACCGTTATGGTTTAAAAATGTTTAAATCAATGCGTAATTTAAATAAACATCGCATCACAGTTTTATATACAGAAACGCTATATAGTTGAGAGTGACAACTCCACTGAAATAAAATAATTGTAACAAATATTAGGCTATTCAATACTGAAAGCATAATGTTATCATTGCTGGAAACTATTAAAATCGAAAGAAAAAGATGTAAAATGGCTATACATCAATTTTATATCATGTGACAATGGTCACGTAGGGAGTATATAACAAAAAACCAGACCATATAAGAATAAGCTTGTTCATCTGCGCACGATTTTATGATTATTTCTGATTTATAAACAGGTCATGCGTGGGAAAGTTTATTTGTGTGTATGGACACTTCATAAATCATTTGTAGGGAAATTTTAGGAAACAATCGTACGCTCACATTTAGGATGAATCCAAGATGAATTTATAAATGAGGCCCCAGAAATTGGGATGGCAGGTATGCCATCCGCCAAGGTACGGCTTGGTGGGGCATGCCCCATACCTATACAGCATCGAGAGTTTGGCACTTTTCAGGGTTTCCTACAGAAGTAGCCACAATGACCATAGACTCTCATCCCTTAAAAACATTAACTGCTGTATGTTCTGACCTCATGTAACCACACAGCATTCAGATACAACTTCACACATCCACACAATAAAGCCCCAAACTTGGGTTGTTAAATCCGAATACAGATACAGATACAGATAATTTTGATGGTCCAACAGATACAGATACAGATAATGGCATCGCTGCACACCCCTACTATTTAGGCTGTATGTCTTTCAGCTAGAATGTGTTTGCTTCTAGCCCATTGTGCATGCATGTCTCCATATAGACTTGGTTCATTAATTTACATGCTTCTTCTTGATCCATAGCTGATCAGGTGGAGCTGTTCATTGTATTTCATTACACATGAAATTCTGCTCATCTACAAACTATTTTAATGTAATTGTGTGCTGTCTGTAATAGAATAACTGTTCTCATTCTTGTCAATAGAGGGTGTTATGGTTACGCGAATGTCTGCATGCATTTTTTTGGAATGCATGTCTCTCTCCATGTTTATCTTCATGCATGCGTAAAAAAAAGCCAAGTTACTCACACATAGCCTACATAGCGCTGTCTATAAGTCCTTAATTCCAACTTGCAAAAACTAGGCCTGCCTTTAAAAGTATTGATATCAAAATGTGGCCAAGTTACAACTAACAATATTGCCTATCGTATCTCACACTAAATAAACTAGCTCTATTCCAAAACATTGCTATCCAAACTTTCCTAAATTACTTAATGCAACTTGGCCCTGTGTTTCTTCATCTTACCATCCCAAGAGAATGTGGTCAATGAAACTATGTGCCATATCAAACTGCAAAATGAAAATAATTTATAGTCGAAATACTCAGATTCTGATGTGTTGCACTTAGAAATTAAACAGAAAAATTACTACACTTTAGGGCATGTTTGAACAATTGTCTGCATCCACTGCTTTGGGTCTATGAAAATCACAGAATTAATAAAATGTATTATTATTATTATTATGTATTTATTGATTTATTTATTTGGATTTCTATCAAAACCTGTGTGGTCCTACAGAGCATAGATATCCTTGTGTTCACAAAATTCTGTTTGCAAATATCATAACTACTATTATGTTAAGAAAATTGGTACTATTACTTATTTGCCACCATCTGACCCACAAACATGTCTGGATACGTTTGTAAAAATGCTATATGTATGCTATTTTCTAGGTAAAAATATTACTCATTTTTATCTGCATTTATTTATTCATCACCCCTTTCTCTATTGTACATGATGTTTCTTGATATAAATGTCTGTTTGTGAATTGTAAAGAAATCTGTAGCAGCGGTTAACATTTTAAAACCTGTACATTTTCTAAAGTAAACTTGCCAACAAAGTACAACCATATCCTTTCTGGAGTGTAATTATTCATCAACTGTTAAAAACATTAATTGAAATCATATGTTGTTCCATGAGGCACAATCTCTTCACATGCAAAGATGAAGAAATACAGGGCCAAGTTGCATTAAATAATTTAGGAAAGTTTGGATAGCATTGTTTTGGAATAGAGCTAGTTTATTTAGTGTGAGCTACGATAGGCAATATTGTTAGTTGTAACTTGGCACATTTTGATATCCATACTTTTAAAGGCAGGCCTATTTTTTGCAAGCTGGAATTAAGGACTTATAGACAGCACTATGTAGGCTATGTGTGAGTAACTTGGCTTTTTTTTTTACATCGTACATGTTTTTGATCTGATGTAACATTTACTGTGTTGACAGACCTGTAGAACCCTCCATGTAGCTTTAGGTGTTCTTTGTAATTTCATATGGTCTGATCTTGGCATGCCTCATTATAATACTAATGATCTCCGTTTGTAATTGATCTTTCTCACTCTGGAATGATGGACTTCATATTGTTTGTAAATGGCTTTTTAACCCTTCACAGACTGATGAGCAGCAACAATGGCTTCTCTGAGATCATCACAGATATATTTTATTCTTGGCATTCTGTGTTAACACAAACCTTAATGCTTCTTCTTTGGGTTTTCTATGGCGGGTTGCTTCCAACTGTCAGGTGCACCTGACAGTTACGGAGTGTGGAAAAGCGATAGCAGGGATTCAGACCCTCCCATCCACACCAATTGAATAAATAAAATTCAGCACAGCTCTGCGAACCTCATATCCCACTGACCCACCCAGGAGCCCAGCCAATGTAAACTGCCCACCCTTATCCCCAACCAGTTTCCTAAGAATCTCCCTCTCCCTGACATATGTCTCACATTCTAGCAGAATGTGCCTAACCATTTCTTTGTTGCTGCAATGAGGACAGTTGCCGGTGTCATGCTTCCCTATCCTAAATAAGCTGTCATTTAAGCCAGAATGACCCAACCTAATCCTACTCCCGCAAAGAAGAGGCCTCCCAGAGACCCCTGGCCAGACGGCATACAGATGACGGCCCCTAATTTCCTCATCCCACCTCTGTTGCCAAACCTTTCCGATCATAGTTTTAGCCTTAGCCTTGATCTACCATAAGGGACATCCAGACCAAACTGTCAAAGTTTCTGCTTTTACAAATGGTAGCACCTAATGATCAACTAATTGTCTGCACTTGGTTGGCAGCATCTAGTTCTAATTACCTTCTTAATTGATATGGAAGACTTAAGCATGAAGCCGTGGCATGTTGACTTATTTTTGGTTGAATAAATAATAACTAAGTAACTGTCCCCTCCTTGCAATGCCCTGGTTATTGTTCCTCCTGCCACAACCTGAGGACCTATCTATTCAGTAAATACCTATCCTCCCCGCCCTGATTCCCATTTCCCTCTTCTGTATCTTCTCATATTTATCCTATAAAAAAAACTCTACTTTCCCTTCCACATGTTAATTATTGTGACAAAGAATTGCCTATGTGCTATGGCCCAACCATTACACTCATTAATTGCTACTTGTAATGTTGGTGATTTACGAATCTAGGCCTTTTCTTTGTGCATTCATTTTAAGTCGCTCTGGAGTGTCAGCTAAATGCCTAAAGTGAGTCACATTAGGATAGAAAATGTACTGTTATGACTTGGTGAGGTCTAGATGAGGGTTATTTATGTCCCTATGTGTAAAACCGTAGAATTGAAAGAATTCACATTATTGTATCTTGACCTTTATCCTCTCGTGGTTCAGCTCCTTGGATGAACACAGGTAATGGAAATATGTTTGAAAAACAATGCACAGGTGCACACCACTGCAACGGGATGGCAGTTTAATGAGTGAGGTTGTCATCTGGGAGTTTTTTAAACTGTCTGAATACATTATAAAAAATAATGTTTCTGTTTTGGAGGGTGAAGGGCAGTGTGTTTCCGATTCTGAGATGGGACAGGAATAAAAAGGGGGCCATGGTGCCTTGTGTTTGCTGCCCAGAGGTTATTATGTTTCTTTCACCACAGAGAGGGCACAGTCACATTTGTTGTACAGATAAGAGGTTCCTTCCTCTTCTTACAGCCTAGAGTGGGCTGTCTAAATGGTCTTGTTGGGAGACAAGATGTCTGTGTGACTGTTGACTAGAGACCTAAGGCATATACTACTATAGACTCCCAGATGGTCAGCTCAATTTTGTTAATGTTGAAAGTTATGTCTCCCTCTGTTCATGCTGAAACATTCCAATTTGGCAGATCTTCTGGTAATTATAATTGTTTCAATGGAAGTTTGAATCACCAGAAACTCCTGTCACGAACCAAAGTCTCCTGTCATTTAAAACAAAACATGGATGCAACATGGGAGTTAACCATGTGGTCTGACTATAGTAATATTTGTGGGCCTAATTTCGGTGAGTAAGTGCATCCACTGTCTCAGCCTGTCTCCGCCTACTACACAATTTTGAAAAATACTTTGTGGGGTGAGTGAGGGAGAGGGGTGGTGGCGGAGGTGTGTCCATCGCCATTGCATAAATGAACGTAGCCTACAATGTACAAATAATTTTGTATAACTCTTGGAACAAACTGTAAAACTACGCTTTTCTGAAAAGACGCTTTTCTACCGGTTTCTTATGATATACAATATTATTTCAGAATTGTTGAAATAACGGAATAGACTAATAAGTTTAATTATAAGGTAGGCATAGAAACATGTTTACAGCTACAATAGTGCAATATAGTGCTTGTTGCATTAAATAATTTAGGAAAGTTTGGATAGCATTGTTTTGGAATAGAGCTAGTTTATGTAGTGTGAGCTATGATAGGCAATATTGTTAGTTGTAACTTGGCCACATTTTGATATCAAGACTTTTAAAGGCAGGCCTAGTTTTGCAAGTTGGAATTAAGGACTTATAGACAGCGCTATGTAGGCTATGTGTGAGTAACTTGGCTTTTTTTTAACGTCGTAGACGTTTTTGATCTGATATCACTTATTTTTTATGGCTAACTAATGATGAATAATGCATGACGATAAACATGGAAAGAGACATGCATTCCAAAGAAATGCATGCAGACATTCACGTAACCATAACGCCCTCTATTGACAAGAATGAGAACAGTTATTCTATTACAGACAGCACACAATTACATTAAAAGAGTTTGTAGATGAGCAGAATTTCATGTGTAATGAAATACAATGAACAGCACCACCTGATCAGCTATGGATCAAGAAGAAGCATGTAAATTAATGAACCAAGTCTATATGGAGACATGCATGCACAATGGGCTAGAAGCAAACACATTCTAGCTGAAAGACATACAGCCTAAATAGTAGGGGTGTGCAGCGATGCCATTATCTGTATCTGTATCTGTTGGACCATCAAAATTATCTGTATCTGTATCTGTATTCGGATTTTAAAAAAACGGAAGTGGGCAGGGCTTCGACCGGAAGTGGTGTTACATATAGGAAATGTCATATTTTGTAGTCTAAAATGAATTGCTATTGCAATTTATGAGTATTCACCCCCCTCCCTGTCTTTTTTTCTTTTCAAAACCTTTTATAAGAACTATATTCTGGACTTTATACTTATTTATCTAACCCCCCACCCCCTAACTGGGGAACATTGAACAATAATTTTGGATAACAACTGGAAAAAATCTGAGGTACAATATACTGTATAATCAACTCATAATGAAAAGGCAGTTTTATAAAAACATGAAACCATTCTTTATACATTTGAATGGAAACGATTTCCACAATAACAAACTTTTCTGCCTGTTGTGATTTCATTTTGTACTTTTTTTTGTTAGTTTATTTTTTTACTATATGAAAATGGAATGAAATAACAACTGTAGAACACCCAAGGTAGCCTACTTTCCGTGGCTGCAAACAGTAGCTAGGTACACTGCCTGGCCAAAAAAAAAGTCGCACACGCTAATATTTAGTTGGACCGCCTATAGCCTTCATTATGGCGCGCATTCGTCGTGGCATTGTTTCGACAACCTTATGCAATGTCACAACATTTATTTCCATCCAGAGTTGCATTCATTTTTGGCCGAGATCTTGTATTGACGATGGGAGAGTCTAACCACTCCGTAACGTCTTCTCCAGCACACCCCAAAGACTTTCAATGGGGTTAAGGTCAAGACTCTGGTGGCCAATTCATGTGTGAAAATGATTCCTCATGCTCCCTGAACTGCTCTTTCACAATTTGAGCCTGATGAATCTTGGCATTGTCTTCCTGGAATATGCCCATTGATGGGATAACCTGGTCATTCAGTACATTCAGGTACTCAGCTGACTTAATTTTATTGCTGCATAACGTTGCTGAGCCTAGACCTGACCAATTGAAAGCAACCCCAGATCTTAACACTACCTCCAGAGGTTTGTACAGTGGGCACTATGCATGACTTTTTTTTTGGCCAGGCAGTGTATTTTGCTTAGTTCGCTAATTCTTAGAAAGATTGCATACGGAGGGTCTTTGTTTTGTTCAGTTAAATAACAATTTTCAGTATAACATGTATTTTCCCATATAACTGTAAGGCATTTGGAGGTGGCGGCTGCCTTCCTGTAGTCACTTAGGGAAGGAAAATAGGCTACCTTTGGCTGTAGCAACAATAACAAGTGCTTGAGTTTCAAAGAAGTGAAATGAAGTTTCCGGCTGGTATGTAGCCTACAAATAGCCCATGAGTAGGCTAAAATGCATGTAATGGCTTAATTCGGTCAATCACGTAAAGAATGCTTTTTTGCCTTTAACTTATCGGAACGCATGCTCAAATTGCATTAGGCTAGACTACTAAAATGATAAATGAGGGTTCCTGTGTACCAATTTTTATGTCTTTAAAGTTTGTTTTGATAGGCTACATTGCGATGCCCAGAATTTGGCAATATGGTTAAAATGTGGAAGCCTAGCCTATAATAACACTGTAGGCTACGTTAAGGTAGACAGGGCAGAATTAGCGGAATCATGGCACCTGCGTTTCGCTGTGTTTAAGACATCCTTAATGCCGACATGAACGCATAGGTAGCAGCCTATACCGGCTGCGGTTTGTGAAAACACAATATCCAATATGTGCCCCCCCTAAAATAAATTGAGGCACGTCCTTCCCAATAATTCAGCCGCCGGGTCTGAGAGAGACAACAACATCAAAAGTGGATTCACATGTAGGTACATATTCGCAACAATCGCACTGTGGTAACTTAATTAAAATGAATATTTAGCTTATATCACAGATTCTGTGAATGCTTATTGCAACCCAGATTGTTTACCATTCAACTCGCAATTAATCCACACTGTGGACTTTAACGTTAGCGTAACATACGCTAGTCTATCAATAGCATAGGCTACATGAAACCTTCCTGATCTAGAGTAATACATTCGCGAAATATCTTTATAAACATTAAGTCACAGTTTGGTTTTATAATGCTGATTTTGATAGGGCATTTGTTTTAATCACTCCTGTTAGTGGCTATCTCAATGAATTAAATCTCTGGCAGGCCACCCATGCCGAATTACGTGTCTCCTCTCTCTCTCGCTCTCTCTCTCTCTCTCTTCCGAATCCGAATGTTAACGAGCAACTTCGGGTAGAAACAAAATTCTGTTCCAACGCATTATTCATGCTTTCCCGAATACGGTATTCGGCTCCGGATACACCCCTACTAAATAGCTAGTACAGCCTAAATAGTTTGCATCAGTAAAATATGGAAATACAGTTTTAAAATAGGGCTATTAGTATTCTATAGAAAATTAAATACATTTAACGTTAGGCTATTCGACACTGGATTGCCGGATGCGTAACGTCCAACCTTCCCTTCCATGTGTGGGCTACGAGCTAGCGAGCGAGTTAGTGAGTTCATAAGCACAGCAGAATTCCTTCACAGTGTTTTTTCCGGTAGTGTAGAACGTTACCTGCGGGAAATGTTTTGGTACCGGACAGCTAGGTTTAGTTTAGTTTTCTGTAGTGCAATGAATGTAGGCTATAAGGCATGTTGATTCGCTTCGTAGTAGCCTAGCTTGTATCTGCTTCCTGACTAGAAGCAGACTGACGTTTCTCTGGCAACAGTAACAACGCATATTTCCCAGGAATCTTAGCCGGAAAGAAAACAATAGGTACTACTAAGAAAGTACATACCAGAGATTATTCTTCTTATTATTATCATAACTAAAAGTGTTTGCAGTAAGCTACATTATCTGCAGAGTAGTGTAGACTAGAGCCACATTCGGAGGCTATTTCTTTTTTCTTTTTAAGTGACTAACCATGAATCAGATATGTTTGGGGAATTGGCGGTTTATAAATCTGATCTCTTAAAGGATTACAGTTTATGTAGGCTATTATCGTAAATTCTTAATTTTCCTAGTAATTAATTTTATGGTGACATTGTGTTATGTGTGAAAAGGATAAAGTGAACACAGCTGAAGTGAAGAAATTAATGAATAAAGAAATGTTGGCCGAGGCAAGGATACGTTGAGGTTCAGTTTCCACAGTCAGTCAGTCATGACCACAAGAGCAGAGCGTAACACCCTGTGAAATACAAGTGAAACATTGAACAGTTAATATTGGAAACCTCTTTTGCCTTTGCAATAAAAAAAACGTTAATGTGTTAATGTGAAAATAATAACAGTCTAATAAATGAAAAGTACTTAACAGTTGCACATTGTTTTTGTGGAAAATAAGCATGTGCTCTGCTGGGCTTGAACCCACAATCCTCTGTGTGAGAGACAGCAACTCTGACCATTAGATCACATTAGCTTCTTGGAAAGCATGAAGCCATTAGCTATATTAACATTAAAAAACATTAGTATGAAGCGTTTTTATTGGGCGATAAGCTTGATGAGCAGGTATACGGACCATACCCTCAAAGAATAATTCTCCCCATTGGATAACATCGCGACGGAGGCAGGCAGTTTGGCAGGAAAAATAGGAAGAAGGAGAAAAACGGCAAAATAACCCAAGTTTGGGGCTTTATTGTGTGGATGTGTGAAGTTGTATCTGAATGCTGTGTGGTTACATGAGATCAGAACATACAGCAGTTAATGTTTTTAAGGGATGAGAGTCTATGGTCATTGTGGCTACTTCTGTAGGAAACCCTGAAAAGTGCCAAACTCTCGGTGCTGTATAGGTATGGGGCATGCCCCACCAAGCCGTAACTTGGCGCATGGCATACCTGCCATCCCAATAGACATAATACGCACACGATGTTACACAGTAGGCACACTCACAGTATATATTATACATGAGTAGGTAAAGTGCAGTACCAACAATAGACTGTTAGTGGTAGGTAAAGTGCAGTAACATTAGGCTAAACAGTATGATCCAGCATATACAGTGCAGAGGTAGTATTCAAAGAGTAGGCTACTGTATGCTGGTAATTTCATGCAGTTAAAATAAAATAGTGATAAAATAGTAATAAAAGCCAGTGAATATTGTTGAGCATGTGTATGCGTACTCCCTGTGGATAGTAACTGTTTTGAATCTGTTTTCATGCTGCAGTATCTCCTACCAGATGCAAGTGGGGAGAACATTTTATTTCCAGGGTGGTTTGGGTCATGGAGTATGGCAAGGGCTTTGTTACGCCATCGGACGGTGTAGATATCATCCACCGAGGTCAGCTCCGATCCAATGATCTTTTGAGCGGTTCTCACCACCCGTTGAATGGCTTTCCTGTCCCGGACATTGGCGTTGCCATACCAGACAGTGATACCTCCAGTGATGACGCTCTCGATGGTGATACGGTAGAAGCTTATGAGTGTTTGCTTACTCATGCCGCATTTCTTCAGGCGGCGTAGGAAGTAGAGCCGCTGCTCTGATTTCTTCAGCACTGTCTCGTGTTGATGGCCCAGGAGAGGTCATTTGAAATCTGGATCCCGAGGAACCTGAAACAGTCGACGATTTCAACTGTTGCACCGTCAATGCTGATGGGGGTGTGGGGCTCCTTGTGTCTCCGGAAATCAATGATGAGCTCCTTTGTTTTGTTTGCATTCAAGACAAGATTATTGCTGTGGCACCACCTTATCAGGGCTGCCACCTCATCTCTGTATGATGATTCATCCTTGTTGATTAGCCTGATTACAATAGTATCATCCGCAAATTTGATTATATGGTTGTCATTGTGTGTAGCTTGACAGTCATGTGTGAAAAGTGAATACAGTCAGGCTCAGACAGCAGCCCTGGGGAACTCCGGTGTTTAGTCTTAGTGTGGATGAGGTTTCCTATCTTGACCATCTGTGGACAGCCTGTTTGGAAATCCAGTAGCCAGTTGCAGATGGCGTTGCCCAGGCCTAATGCTCTGAGTATAATGACCAGCTTAGAGGGTATGATTATATTGAAGGCTGAGCTAAAGTTAATGAATAGAATCCTGACATACATGCCTGGTGTATGTATGGTCAAAAGCTATGTGCAAGGTCAGAGTGATGGCATTATCCACAGATCTGTTGGAGTGATACGCAAACTGTTGTGCATCCAGAGAGTCTGGTATAATGCTGCTTATACTGTATGTGACATCACCAGCCCTTCCAAGCACTTCACAGCCACTGACGTGAGTGTAGTCATTTAAACATGACACCTTGCTTTTCTTGGGCAGTGGCTTAATGATGGTTTCCTTGAAGCCGACTGGTATGATACACAGAAACAGGTAGATGTTAAAATGCTGGTAAAAACAGGGGCCAGTTGTTTTGCACAGGTTTTGAGGACCCTAGATGTGACACCATCGGGCCGGTTGCTTTACGGGCGTTTACTCTCCAAAGAGTTTTATGCACCTCTTCCTCTGACAGCTGTAAAACTAATTCTGTCAGGACAACTCACATATTTAAATGACATGTTTAATGAATGAATGTGCTGCATAATTATTTTTGTTTGGCGGTGAATGGATCTACTTTAGTACTGCTCCGGAGCACGGGCATCTCCCCCCACTAAACAGGAGATGACCAGAAACCCCCCATACTAAAGCAGATCCAGGTGGAAGCTGGGGTGGTGGAGGGTGACAGCAAATTTCTTTTAACACAAGCCGTAAGCAACAAAGAGCAGTGCATGAGCATTCAAGCAGTACAGAGAGAACTCATTCTTCGCTTAAAAAGGGCGCTCCATTAGAGGTGTGTGCATGTGATTGGTTGAGTATGTGATGCGTGACTGCTAGTCGGCTACAGCCAGCGGTTCTCCGTCAGAATTTGCCTTTACAAACTTCGTTCTCAACGCTCATTTCTCATGGTTCCCTGGGAGTTTTGATGGCAGGCTCGTTGTTTTCAGCCTCAAAACGGGAACTGTATTAAAATCGTCAGGTAGTGAGGGGTCAGTGGAAATGGGTGCAGTGCTATTTCCCTTATAATTGGTCATAGTCAGCAATCCCTGCCACAATCGCTGTGGGTCAGTTCTTTTATACGGTGACTCCAATTTGTCCTTGTATTCTAATTTTGCCTGTCTGATGGACCTCTGTAGATCATATCTGGCCTTTTTGTATCGATCTCTATCACCTGAGTTTATTCTCCTTTGTATGTCACTATTAAACCATGCTTTCTGATTTGGATATGTGCGTACTTTTCTTGTAGGAACACATTGGTCTACAGTGTACAGAGTACAGTACGTGATGCTGGCTCCAATAACAGGTCTGTAATCTTTGGAGATGTGACTATATATTCCATTCTGAGATTGAGAAGTGTTTGTAGACCATAAGTTATAACTGTACAGTAACATAAATGTGAAAAAAAGTACTGAGATACTGCCAGAGTCGTAGTGTTGTGTCGCCATTTTGTCCACGCCATTCCACTAGGGATGCTCCGATCAGGATTTTTGGGGGCCAATACGATCACCGATTTTCTTTTTAAAGATCGGCAAATACCAATAACGATACCGATTTATTTTATTAGAAAGACATTTTATTATTATTATTATTATTATTATTATTATTATTATTATGTTTTATAAAATTCAAGGAGAAGGATTATAATGATTTATTGAGAAAACCATTCTAAATGAAAAATGTAAAATGAACAGTCCAACAAGATACATTTCAGTAAAGCTCTAGAACATTTGAACAGCTTTTAAGTCAAGAAAAAAAAAAAACGTCTCTGTATGTGGCTGTATTTCAACACCTTTCAATATGCTTTTAGTATGCCACTGATTATACCGAATACCAACAAGCCTACTTCAAACATTTATTTAAATTCATTCATTTAAAATGTCACATTTTCGTTTTAATTACGTGATAAGTTTGGGCTCATTGAACGGCTAGATTGATGGAATTTATTCCGCAGACAGATTCAATACGGAATACGGAACAGATGGTCGGTCTATCTATTCAATTTAAAAATACAAACAACAAACTAGCATAAATACAATAATGAGTTTGATAGCCAGTAAGTGATATTTCAAAATGGGACACAAAATGATTCGAGCTGTGCATATGCTTTCTTTAAAAATGTGTTTTTACTTTCTGAAAAAGTGGACATTAGGCGCAGATAAATTATACCCAAAATGATGTTCAGCGAGCAGCATTAAAGGTATGGTATCACGTTTGCATGCTAGATGTTCAGATTTTTCACTTAACGTTTTGTTTCTTTTTCTTTTTTCTTTTGCTCTCACAAGATTTACGTAGGCCTATATAAATGAGGCATACAGTTATATTATAATGAGCATGTTAAAGATCAGTTAAGAGTATCTGTGATTTCAGGGACTGCCGATTGAGTCGCATATGGAAGGGAATCGGCTGATACCGATAATCTATTTTTCACCTATTAACTCTGCACTATTGTGCTCTCGCTGTTCATAGCAATGTCGCTGCCTCACCACTTGAAAAAAGCATACGCAAAGTCAAAAGCTGTCGTGAGATACATCGTACTGTACACCCATGTTTATTTGGACAAATCCGGAAATTTGCGTAAAAATGGTTGTACACACACTTTACAATCACGTTTGAAAGTACGCATGAATGATAAATGAGGCCCCATGTGTTTCGGAGGAGAACCGCAAATGTCTACACTCTCCTGTTTGTGCATGAACGCAGCTGCAGTTCAGAAAATTGGACATTCCAAATTAGGTTGGGTATTGGATATGTACAGCCCCACATTGGCAAAATGTGGCCACGCCAATGTGAATTTTAAGAGATCCATTCAAATGCAGAGAGGTTATAGTATCCCTTGTAGGAGTACCAGAAAATAAGAGCTTTGGTCTTGGGTCACAGACATCAGGAAGTCATGGCATGCAAAGGATATGCGACCAAATATTAAAAATGATTACTTTATTCTACATTATGTTAAATTGTCCAATATTTTTTTATGCCTGAAAATGGGGGGGACTATGTACAAAGGGTTCAATAATTTCTAAACAGTTCATCCAATATTGATGAAAATACCCTCAGATTAATGCTGACAGTCTGCACTTCAGTTTCATTGTCATTGTATCCTTTCAAACTCAAAGTGCAAGAGTACAGAACCAAAATAACAAAAAATGTGTCACTGTCCAATGAATTATGGTGCTCACTGTATCTCTACGGGATCCTTTGGAATGGAGACACCTTTTTCCAAAGCCAAGGAGTTGATTGGTCAAACAAATCGTAAAACAGTGCCTGTGTCCTCGGTGGTGCACAGAGGAAAGCACATTTATGTTCTAAGTGCAATGTGGCCCACAGGCTGAAATGGAAGTACCTCACCGAAAGGATACACCAACGCTGCCCTGCTGTGACCACGCAACCTGGATTTGAACTTTCTCTCTGGCCACTAGTCTAAATCTGTGAGCCGCTGTGACCCACTCCCACATATTAGCCTCCTGTTGGGTATAGCTTTGGCCTCAAACTCACTTCACAACAGCAAAGCTGCATTTAAAGCCTGCCAAGCTGCGACAGCCCAAAAAAATTATGATTTTGTAATGCTGGATTCATGCACAGATGTGCAGTTTCTATGGTGATGCTATTCTGGCCGGTTCACTGTAGCCCCTCTTCATCTTCTCCTGATCCAAACTTCCTTAAGATATTTTTTGAATGTTTGTGGTATCTTCCTCTTGTAACAATGCCAGCTGCCAGACATTGACAAGCATTGCATGGCTTCTTAATAGACTGAACCAGATTACTACCAGGTTTCAGATTGTCTTTAAAAAATCCATGCTTATTGCAAGTGGTAATTTGTGATCATGTTTGTGAGTTGGACACACCCAGTATTGTGCGCCATCTGCACCATTTTCGCACTGAAATCTATGTTACACAATTTAAATATGCATGACCCAAGCAATGCACTGTGTCACTGTTTCCCTGGTAGTGCAGTTGCATGTGCTTTCTACTTTCTACTCCAGATGCTTTGTGTATCATATATAATTTTTTTCTGGTTTAACCAGTGAAAGAGCATCAGGGCATTCCTCAGTGTTCATTTAACTTATACAACATTTACGTTAAAGTTAAAGAGTTCAACAAGCTCTACTTGTTAAAACAATCAGAGTTGATTTGACACTGAACATTTTTCCGTGTGTATAATTGCCCGGGCAGTGGGAGATCATGGAATCTCACTGTGTTCAGATTGGCCCATTCCTTCAACGGGGGCGTGGCCCAGGAATAACTGAAAAGTGCCAGCTTTGTAGCACTGATCAGATGGCTCAAAATAAGCTTCTGAACACTGATACAATCACGCTCCCCAAATAAAATAGAGGCTCATAATTCTTTTTAAGAAATCCCAAGTTTTTTTTCAAATGTTTGGCGACAGTATCAGAAAGTGATATGAGTGCAAGCCTTACTGTTAATGACAGGGTATGGGGAACAGTTTGTCACTGTCACAGACACAGATATGTACTCTCACTGTCACAGACACAGATACTGACAGGCTTTCAAAGACTTGTTGCATTTGCCTAAATTCAAGAGATTGTTGTGTTCCTCTCACATTACCATGTTGCCATGCCGACTACTCTACTCTACAGGCCTTAGGCTGTTAGCGGGGGAAATGCATCCTTTTGGCTCTTACAGTAAGTAGAGCTGGCTGAAGTTCAGATGGCGTGCTAGCTGTGCCAACAGCACTTCCAGGCCAAAACTAGCTCATGCGGCGGCGCATGGAAGTACTCTCATGGGGGTTGTGGTGGAGGGGTGGGGGTGGGGGGGTACATGCACTCACCGACAACTCAGTTTCAACCTTTGACTTTGCTTCAACCTCAAAGTAAAGCAAATTGGTTTAAACTTTGCACTTGAAGTGTTAATGAAAAAATTTTCAGCAAATAACCCTTGTGTGCTGTATATTGAAATTCATGTTGTAGTTATTGTTTCAACAAAGAATTTTCAAAAAATGTGAATATGCAGAAAAGAACAAGTGCAATTTTGTTGAGGCCCACAGTGCACTGGTTTAAATGACAGAACGGAAAAGCACCGCCTTGTGCATAAGGTGAATTAGGTAGCAAGCTAACAGAAATTGAAATGTAAGGGCGATTTCACACCTGTAGTTTATTTTTATTTTTTTTATTTTTTATTATTAAGCCCAACCACCACCCCCCCCACATCAGGGGACCCTGATTTTTTTTATTTCTTCACTCCAATTTATACTGTTTATCTTTGTCTTTTGTAGTTAAATTTTTTCTTTTTTTCCCCTTTCCCTCTCCTTCTTCTCTCCCTTCTCTCTCTTTTCCCTTCTTTGAGCTCAATAATTTTGTAGAACATGTCTATTTCAAAACCAAAAATACTACAAAAAAACACACCTGTAGTTTGTTTGCTTTTTTATTTAACCTTTATTTATTCAGGAGATACCTCTAGAGATTAAAAATCTAATTTCCAAGAGTTTCCTTTGTTCCGAATTAGGGACTAATTCGATACAATGTTACATTTGGCCCTGTGTTCGGTTTGTGTTAGGGATGCGCCAAATCCATAATTTTAGGGTTTGGCCAAATCCCGAATCCACCAGTTAAGATTCGGCCGAACCCCAAACTGAATCCCGAATCCCGGAAGTAAAGGAGTAAAATAAAACAATTACATTTTTGAAATACATAGGCTATATTCTATTTTCAACAGAACATTTCAGCATATGTGAAATGAAAACATCAACATGTATATTAAATTCTAATAAATATATTATTTTTATGTTATTTTCTTTGTCTTCGTTAATATTTCACACGATGGGGCAAATAGTTTACCACTTCAGCGTCTTCTCAACGCCCAGTAGCGTAATAATTGTGTCACTTCTCTCAATTGTAGCATAATACAATGTAGCCCACTGAATTAGTATTTTAGGAGTATATATATAAAATATAATATACCAAAGTATTAAATAACTGTAAATACAAGTAGCCTAGGCTATAAGGCACATTGTTAACACATAGCAAAGTCAAATGAAGCACTAGCACTAGGCCCTGCCACCGGTGTTTGCATGATCTGATCACCACCATTCTGATTTTCTAACGCTTGTGGCTCTGATGTGTTTGAGGATTACATTGTTTATTCATCCCATTCAATAAGAAAATGCATGCGTATATGGAGGGACGGGCCTGTTAAATACAGTTAATTAAATCCATGTGGGATTTGGATTCCATCCAATTTTTGTGAAGGATTCGGCCGAATCCCGAACCCGTGATAAAGGAACCGAATCCAGCCGAATCCGAACGCAAATCCTGGATTTGGTGCATCCCTAGTTTATGGTCACAGTGCAACATACAACAGCGGACCAAAACATATAATCAAACGCCACGCGCAAGCAAACTATTCTCTCATTGGTCAGAATTTGTACGTTTTGTAAGGTTTCTAAGTGTGGTAATGTAGCTAACATTGCAAGACTATTTCTATTACACATTTTGGTAAGGTTAAACAGCATAACAAGTGAAGATAACTTTACTCACCATTTCCATCATCCGACTCAATTTTGGCAGAATAACTGGAGTTGGTACGGGGAACGTTAGAGCTAGCATCATCATAGGACTCAACGATATCCGCGGGATCAACAACTGGTTTAGTCCCAAGGATTTTGTCCAGCTAATAAAACCAGGAAACTTGTCCTTTTCCTCCCCATAACTTCCACTTCTGCCAAGATCATCTTGCACTTTCACCAGTGGTGTATTGGGCACTGGTCGCTTCCCCACTTCTAGCATGATAAAATTGTTGTTGTATTTTTACGATTATAATACTAAAACAGCATTATTGTCAATGGTAACAAGTAGGGGTGTCACGATACCGATTCGAAATCGAAAATCGATCGAAATGAGCGTTCGATTTCGAAGTTCGAAATCACAAGCTGGTTCGCGATTCTCCAAGTTTTTTTTTTCTCTCCACCCCCGCCCCCCGCGCGCTCTTCTTAGCCTTTCATGTGATGGGTAAAATGTAAAAAAAGTAGCCTACTTGGCCATCTCTAATGTAAGCGTTTCCGACAAAACGAATATTTCGATATTTCAAAGAAGACACAGCTGCTAGTTAACGTTAGCTTACCGGTAGCCTGCATTACTTTTCAACACACCATGGCCACTGCCGGAGTCGGAGATGGAGAAACAGAACTGGAAAATCCTCCTGCTTCCCTCAAGTCACCGGTGTGGCAACATTTTGCCTTCCCCGTGAGTTATATAAACAATGAACGCGTCATTGACAAAATAACGACAGTTTGTCGGCTACGCTACACGCGAGTACCATACGCCACCTCAGGCAACACGTCAAATATGGCAGGACACATTCGCAGGCATCACAAAGAAATAGATTTGACTGGGAAAAAAACATTGACACAGGCAACTCAAATGACAACCCAAATGACAGTCAGGGCATGAAAAAAAACGTGTAAATAGTTAATAGCGTGGTACATGTTCAACTGTTTATTATTTCAGATATTAGTTTGATAAAGCTCTTAACTGTTTAGGTGTGTTTAAATATTCTCATATTTTTGTTATTATTTATAATTGTTATTATTCAAATAAAAGTTACTTATTGAGAAACAAGTATTTTTCTTTACAAATCAAGACTCGATAGTCTAACAATGGCATAGCCATTAGTTAGACTATAGTGCTGGAAAAAAAATTGTGCTGAAAAAAAATCGAGAATCGAATCGTGACCTTAAAATCGAAAGTCAAATCGAATCGCGGATTTGGAGAATCGTGACACCCCTAGTAACAAGTGCACATAAGAGAGGAATGACATATACAAAATGACAAAATTATTATTTATGACCCTATTGACACCTTTTGACCTATGATTTATGACAGGTAGTGATGGGGGTTGTTTATTGGTGGGGGAGATGGAAGGGGTGTGGGGTGTTTAATGCTTGGTGGCGCAATTTTGGTTGTAAACCTGTGAAGGGAGAATAAAATAAAAAATAATAAAAATGCTTGGTGCTACATGTAAATACGTAAGGATAAAAAAGCCATGCTACAAGGAGTAGAATATAAAGTGTTAGTTTGAAATAATTAGGAATAGCACAAATCTGACAAAAGTTTTAAATAGGGTTAGAGCAGTAAAACCGTTTGAGATAAAATGAAATAATAGTAATTCTACAAGACCGAGGAAATGAAGGGTTAGTAAGTTAACAAAACATGCAGATACTATAGTGATTTAAAATTAGTAGGTGGTAGTTAGGAAATAAATTGCTATTAAGTTAACAAAACATGTAGATACTATAATGATTTAAAATGAGTTAGTGTTAGTTTGGATTGGGAAACATGCTGAAAACACACAAGACAATTAAAATAGAGCAAATGAAACAGGCTAAATGTAGGAAATAAAGTTAGTGTTACATGCTGTAAGTTTTAGCAAAGAGTTAAAAAAGGGTAAGACATTTTAAATGGTGTTAGAGCAGTGAAACATAGCAAAATAAGAAAGTAGTCTTTTACAGTTACCTAGTAGCGTATCTTCGGAGCTCTTAGCCGTGCAGAGTTCTTCTTAGAATTAACGAACCGTGTTGTTTTCGAGATGCTGGGGGTTACAGTTACCCAGTAGCATATCTTTGGAGCTCTTTGCCGTACAGAGGTTGCCTTAGAATGAACGATCCACGTTGGTTCGAGATGCGGAGGTGGGGGTGAAGCCCCGCATCACTTCCAGGTTAGGGCCGACCAAATGTTCGCAAGAAATCTCAGATTATACACGCCTACTTCTCGGTCGGAAGAAAAGAAAAGACACATTAAAGGGATTTCCGAAACAAATGGTTATTGCAGCCGGGGCAATTAGGCTTCCGTGGCAGTAATAAAATGAAAGCTTTTGATCACAGCCAAGGTGTCACCGTCAATCTACACCTGACATCACAGAACCGCGGATGTGTTAAGCTACCCCTAGAAACATGTGCGGAGACAACAAGTTCAAGCCAAAGCTCAGTGAATTGGCTACCGGTGGAAATTAGGCTTCCGTGGAAGTAATAAACTATGAGTATGATCCCACGGGGATCAAAGCGGTGGATTTAGACAATGGGCTACACAGACGTGTATAGAGTATAGACACCTTCACACTGGTGTGAAACCAGGGTTTGTTTTAAATGTAAATTCATACAGACAAAGGCTATGCTAAACAACGTGGGATAATTAGGCTTCCGGGTGGCTTGTAGCAGACATGTAGTCTCGTCACGTCAGTAACAATTTAGAGCCCAAAACTATTTCAAAAAGTTATACGTTTTTTTAAGGCAACCCTAAATTATTGCCAACCAGACCACACCCCACATCCCTTCAATGTACAAATAGTGACCTACTGACTAAACCATCAACATTCTAAAAACTATGTTTATTTTCTTTGGTGAGAACTTATCAAGAATGGCTGAGAACGTCTCAATATTATACAAATTGATGCATGTTTACAGTTGCTATGTGCTCCAGAGTTAAAAATAAATAAATTTTAAAAAGTCACAGCATTGTTTCCATACAGGCCCCGTTTTACCCAGCTGCATAATTATCGAGCGGGTGGATGTCATCAGACCATAGTTCTTCCTGGATAGCACCATCAACGTCCCACAATTCTCTCCTGACATCACTGATCATTTTCTCACTGAAAAGATATGAAACCAGGACATCAACGGCCCCCTAAACTCGTGCCGGGATAGTTTTAGTCTCAACATGCTGAGAGCTTTAGCTAGTTGGTGCTGAGTTTTCCGGTCGGTTTGTCAAAGTTGTGTGTGAAGTAGAAGGCCTCAGGGTCATACAAATAGGTATGACCCCGCTGGCTTGGGTAACCGACAGTCTTCTTTCAAATCATCCTCAATAATATGATCCAGAAGGCATGCTGTTAAGGACTTTATGATGTTTACAGCCGGTGTGTTGAGGCCGTCGTAGGCCTCATAATCGGTTAAGCACAAAAAAAATAAAACTTTTCAAAAAGAAATAGGCTCACCTTTACTTGTACAGGGGTAGATGCTCATCACAGCCATTAGTTCTCCGGTGTTCATGGTTAGGCCGAGTAGTAATCGTACAGAATGTTCCTGTTATTAACGAAGACAAAGAACGTCTCTGGTTCACTCCGATTATATTGTTAAAGCAGACGTAAACTATCAAATGGCATGGCTCATGTCTCATGGCAAAGAAAGAATTCTAGCTTTAAATCATTAAAAACTTAAGTGTATAACCTATTTCAACATCAAAACAACACCAACAAAAGTGAATACTTACAGTTAGGGCTCCTAGGATTTCGTTTTTAAAAAAGGAAAATCCCGTTTTCCAAAAATAATTCTAATTCTGTTTTTTTGATCCTTTTAAAGCAGGGATGTCAAAGTCAAATACACAGAGGGCCAAAAAACCAAATTTGCTACAAGTTGAGGGCCGGACTGGTTCAATGTTTATTAAAACATATTGAAATGATTGCACATAGCCTATTGAACCAAGATCTAACACAGTGTATATTATTTAATCATTAAATGAATAAAGCAATATTTTCTTATGGCTCTGTCAGTAATTTCAAGTGCAAACACTTATCAACAGGCACACAGACAAAAACGAACTTCCTTCAAAGAAAAATCACATGTCCTGTACATTAAATGAATAAAGCAATATTTTCTTATGGCTCTGTCAGTAATTTCAAGGGAAAACATTTTTCAACAGGCAAACAGCAAAAAAGTAAATTTCCTTCAAAAACAAAATATGTTCCTTAATATCAATATAAATGCAGAAATGAAATTGCATGCATTATAAACTGAAAATGCATTATTGTGCTGCTCTATGATCCTAACCAATCACTGCTTTCAAATAGTAAAATGAGAAAATATAAAAAATAAATCAAATCAGTTGTATTCTTTCTTATGGCTCTTATCTGCAATTTTTCCTGAGTCCATTCAACTGAAAAAAATAAAATAAAATAAAATACAAAAATCTATGGCACACAGACAAAAAAAATACTTCCTTCAAAGAAAAATCACATGTCCTGTAGTAACAAATGTAAAAATTTAACTGAATTAAAAACTCAAAATACGTTAATGCTCTGTGATGCTCACTTGTCTGAGGCTGAGCCTGATACTTGGTGGTGTCTCATCTTTTGTACAAGTTCATCAATGTTTGGGGTCAGGCTCTGAGCTGAGGAAATCCTCAGGATTGAGTGAAGGTGTTCATCAGTAAGACGGCTCCTATGTGATGTTTTGTTTAGCTTCATCAAAGAGAACAGTTGTTCACACAGGTATGTGCTGCCAAACATAGAGAGCGTCTGAGCAGCTTGGATGCGCAGCTGGGGCATTGTGTCGGGGATGAAACGTGCAAACTCAGCAGCGCCCACTCTCTCATATTTTTCCTTCAGTGTGTCATTACACTGGAGCTCAATCAACTCCATTTGGAGGTTTGGTGGTGCGCTTTCCACGTCAACTGCAAAAGGATTGCTGAGCAGTTCAAACCTGCTTTTTTGGGCTTCAAAGTCGGCAAATCGGCGGCGGAAGTCGGCGGCAAGTATGTTGAGTTTATCAGCAAACTGTGCACTCGGGAACACAGCGGTAGAGAGCTTCTCTTTCATGGTCTGGCAGCTCTGAAAGTGGCTCAAGTTTTCTTTCCGCATCTTCGTCTCCCACAGACTCAGCTTGGTTTTAAACGCCCTCACTGTACTGTACATGTCAGAGACGACGCGCCCCCGTCCCTGCAGCTGCAGGTTCATTACATTAAGATGGCTCGTGATGTCGCACAGAAACGCCATTTCACACAGGAACGTTTCATCTCTGTTGTGTCTTTCCCTTTGCTTTCCATGAACAGACAGATCTCCTCACGCAGCTCGAAACATCTTTTCAGCACCTTTCCCTGGCTTAGCCATCGCACCTCTGTGTGATAGGGCAAGTCACCATACTCTGTATCTAACTCGCCCAGCAATGCCTTGAACTGGCGGTGATTTAAACCTTTGGGTCTAATGAAGTTAACTGCTCGCGTTATGGTGCTCATTACATGTTCCATTTTCAAGGCTTTGCCACACAACGACTCCTGGTGTATGATGCAGTGATAAGCTGTCAGCTCACCTGTGACGTTTTCCTCCCGCATTCTCTCACGGATCCTTGCCACCAATCCACTCCTGTGCCCACACATCGCGGGTGCTCCGTCTGTTGTCAGTCCCACAAGTTTTTCCCAAGGCAGCCCCATTTCATTTACACATCTGGATACCTCTTCATACAGATCTTGTCCTGTAGTTGTGCCATGCATTGAACGTAATCCCAAAAACTCTTCTGTTATGCACAGGCTGGAGTCCACTCCACGGATGAAAATTGACAGCTGGGCAATGTCAGATGTGTCGGTGCTCTCATCCACAGCAAGGGAATATGCGATGAAATCTTTTCCCTTTCCCACAAGCTGTTGTTTTAGATTGGTGGAAAGCTGGTCTACACGTTCAGCAACGGTGTTTCTGCTCAGGCTCACGTTTAAAAATAGTTGCCTTTTGTCTGGGCACACGGCGTCACAAACTTTAAGCATACAGTTTTTGATAAACTCTCCCTCTGTAAATGGCCGGGCTGATTTTGCGACGTCTTCTGCCACAATAAAACTAGCCTTGACAGCAGCCTCGCTTTGTGATTTGGCTTTTGTGAACAGAGCCTGCCGGGACTTAAGACCTCGTTTTAATTCTTCTACCTTCTGTAGCCTTTGTTCCGTGTCCATATTCTTGTATTTGTCTTTGTCTGTGTTTCTGAGACATTTCATAGTGCCTTCTTAGATTATATTCTTTCATTACAGCCACACTTTCTCCACACAGAAGACACACAGGTTTGCCTTTGACCTCCGTGAACATGTACTCTGCCGCCCACCTGGCTTGAAACCCCCTGTTCTCAGCGTCCACCTTTCGTTTAGCCATTTTTGGGGAGGGGGGTAGCTGAAAGTTGACCACTGCTCTGATGAATAATGAAGCCGAGGCCCGGGGCTTGCTGCGCTGCAGTGCGTTCGCGGGCTATCGTTGCGCGCCAATGCACTCGCAGTGCATTGTACTCACGGTGCATTGTGGGGAATGTAGTGTTACGCTGGTGCACGCAAAACACCAGCGGGCGGCTGCGGCCTGCGGGCCGGTTCTAACAGTAATTAAATATCATCCCAGGGGCCATAGATAATTCATTTGCGGGCCGGATTTGGCCCGCGGGCCTTGACTTTGACATATGTGTTTTAAAGGTATACTATGTAGATGGCAATATTGAGCACGTAGGAGAAAAGGGCTCCCCGAAAATTGCTTATCACGTGTTCTTCTCAGACGCGCACGACGACGCACGAGCATTGTGGTGACGTTTCACACATATTTTCTCTGACCGTGGACTCAATTCAATTTGCTTTATTGGCATGACAAGACATTGAATCTGTATTGTCAAAGCATACTGCATTAAAACAGTCGAAGACATACATCTAACTCTGAACAATACAAAACAGCAAAGACTAGAAACAAATGAACAGTAACCATACATGAAAACAAGAACTTTTCTTTGATTATGGATTTAGAAATAACAATAATGTAAAATAATAAAGTACAATTAAAAATAATAATAATTATCAATAGAAATGATAATGATGATGAGAACGACACATATGATCTTATAAAGTGAATATAGTAAATAAATATAGTATAAAAAATTTTAATTGGCAGCTATATATTGTGCTGCCAGGTCACAGCACGTCCTCTCCTCTCCTAAGAGGATGGGGAGTTTTTGGATGTCTGTTAAATTTTTTAATTGAGGGTATCTCTGATTTATTTTGGGAAAATATTTATTTCTGATTTGATTGTATTTTTCACATTTTGTGATAAAGTGCCGCTCCGTCTCAACTTTGTTGAGATGGCAATGTTTCTCCTCCCGGAGACTTTATCACGGTCACTCTGATCAAGCTGTCCTCTTCCCCTGGCCCTGCCTCGCCCACCACGAACACGATTGTCGCTTTGGATAAAAGCGTCTGCTAAATGACTGTAATGTAATGTTTATGTAATGACTGCCCCTCACCCTTACTCTGGGGCCGCGACCACTGGATGTTGATGGCTACAGAATGAACCGAGCAAAATTACAAAATTATGATTTTGAATTATTTTATGAAAATGAACAGTGGTCAAATTTACAGAGCAATAGCTAAGATTACTAACTTATATGCTTTGAACATGTAACATAGTCTCCATTTACATGATCAAGGTTTGGTCAAACATGATACATAGACTATTGTCAACAATAAGCAAACATCACGACAATAGATAGCCTTAGCTATCGATAGCTGCTACGTTATGGGAAGGATGTTCTTTGTCTGTTCTGTAGTTACTTTGATGACGTTTCTGTATGCACTTATTGTATGTCGCTTTGGATAAAAACGTCTGCTAAATGACTATAATGTAATGTAATGGGCGCTATTTTTATAATGATATTGTTACCTCCTCGGCTGAAAACATCTTGCTAATGAGTAAGGGCAGAAACATACCTCACGCAAATAGCTACGCGAACGTGGACGCTTCGAGCTACGCAAACAGCTTTTCCTTTTGCCATTGTCATGGTTTTCTACCCTGTTTCCCGATGCGGTCGTTTTCCTCGGTGGCCACGTGAGGGCGCTGCCCTTTTGGTAGATGCTTGCTCCGCCCTGCTGAGTTGGCGGAGCTTCTGTTAATGCGTTTACACCTGTGCGTAGTCACCGGAGAGATATATAAGCCTATCGTTTCCTTCGTTCGGGGCTTCGACATTAATTGTTTATTGTTTCTTGTGTTGTACTGTGGTGTTATTGTTGGCTGTGAATTCTCGTATCGTTTTGGCTATTCGCCCATTTTTAGCGTCTCTTTGTAGAGGCAGGGCTTATTTCTTACTGGCTTAGTAGTTCCTTATCTCGTAGAAGTTTGGGACCGTAAATCTCTGCTCTATTTCGCCATAGTGTGCTTTTTCTCCGTGTATGGAGATTTGGGCGTTTCTGTTGGGAACTTTAGTCCAGTTCGCCTCTAGGTGCATGTCGTCTCATGTGAGATTGGGCGTTTGCGCTTCTGCTGGGCTGCTTAGCTTGTGGAAGTGTAGAGTAGTTGTTCTTTGTTCCCCTTCGCCTGTTATTTGGTTTTCTCACTGAGAGACCTGGCGTTTTGCTTCTACTCAATTCCGTGTTACTGTGAGCCAGTAAGTAGCCTTGGTACGTTTTTCCCTGTTTGGTCCTTCTCGTGGACTGCGTTCCCCTTTGTTGTGAGTCAGGGTTTTTATTTGTATTGAGAGGCTGTCGTGCTATTATGTTTGCGTAGCTCTTTTGTTGCAGCTGTCCGGTTCGCCCTTTTTGCCTGCGAGACGATTTTGTTGTGAACTGTTGTTCTGTTACGTTCTCCGGGTGTGTTGTCTCCTTATGTGGAGCTTGGGCGATGTTGTGGACGTGTTTGTGTTTGACTGCGTGTTTATAATAATAGCCTCGGAACGTTAGCTCTCTGTTCCATTTCGCCTCGTTTTCATTCATTCGTTTACTGAGAGGCTTTGGCGGTTGTTCCTATTTAAGCTTGCGTTAGTCTGTGGATAGTAAAGTTATGGGACGACGGTGCTTCGTCGGCTCACCTGTAAAATGTTTCTCTCTCCTGGGAGATCGGGTGTTTACCCTCTTGGTTTTATTCATTGGACTGCGAGCCTTTTTATATCGCCATGGAACATTAAATCTCTGTTCCTGTTCGCCTCGTTACATTTCCCCTTACTGAGAGGTAGGGCTTGTGCTTGTGTTAGTCAGTTACCCTATGGGTTCGGTGCAATTGTCCTTTTCGTCTTTTGTGCTAATTCTCCGTGTATGGAGTTTTGGGCAATTCGGTTCGGAACTATAATTCTGTTCGCCCTTCGGTGCAATTCGTCTCTTAGGGAGACCGGGCGATGTTGTGGACATGTTTGCGTGTGACTGCGAGCCTTTAAGCCTTGAAACATTAATTATCTGTTCCTTCGCCTCATTACATTCCTCCTGTCTGAGAGGTTAGGGCTTGGCTTTGTTTTAAGCTTGGTCATTTTGCTGGTAAGGCTATGGGACTGCGGTTCTCCGTCGGCTCGCCTGTAAAATGTTTCTTCCCCCTGGGAGATCGGGCGTTTACCCTCCTTTGTGTTCCGCATTTGGCTGTTTGGCTTATGGTTAGCCACGGAACGTTATATCTGTTTTTTCGCCTCCTCTGAAACTATCGTATTGATTGACTGTTTATTTGTTTGTGCCTTTACGCTACTCACCCGTTCTGATTTGTCTCGTTACCGGGACAGGGCGCGTATTTATTTCTGGCTGTTCAGATTCCTGTCCTAGCGCTCTACTTAGCGTTTGACAGTTAGCCAGTTAGTAGCGTCTGTGGTGTGTTTGTTGTTCCTTGTCTTGTCTCCTCCCTTATCTGCGGGTATCCCGCCTTAGTGGCCTAAGGGCTTTATGAATCCCCTTGCTGCGTTTGGCTCCTCCTTCCTCACACGTCACGCGCCCCTTACAGCCATGACATTTGTGAAAGACAAACCAGAGGAAAGCACAGATCGAACAAAAAAGTTGTTTACTGTTGTTGCTGCTACAGCGTCCCTTGCTGCAACACTCTGGCTTGTCTTTCACAAATGTCATGGCAAAACAGTTTGCGCAATTCGAAGCGTTCACGTTCGCGTGAGGCATGTTTCGGTCCTAAGCTAAAATAAGAGTTTACCTGGAAGCCTGTCCACATGGCCTGGCCATGTCAATCAAATGGGCAGGAACTGCCCATTCATGACGTTTACACCATTTTAGCTGTTTCTGGCTTTAAAAATGGCTGCGGGATGTCAACAGTGTAACATTTGAATGTAAACAAAGAACAAGTTGTTTACAATGAAAATACCTTTAAGCCATTTTCCGTTTTTTTTTCTGTTTTCCCAGTTTTCAACCATTTTTTATTCACACACGACATTAAAATATGTGTATAATAATTCAAACTTGTGGTAAGCGAAATTAAGACAAGACGATATTGATGCTCTGATCAAGATTTTTTCGGGCCGACATCAATTCCCGACTTCTTTTATTAGAAATACTGTACATTATTACTATTATTATTATTGTGTTTTATAAAATGCAAGAAGAAGGATTATAGCCTAATGATTCATTGAGAATATATAGCCTACTATAAATGAAAAAACTAAAATGAACAGTCCAACAAGATGCATTTCTGAGCTAGCAGTAACAACAAAGCTCTAGAACACCCGCACAGTTTTTAAGTTAAGAAAATGAGTCTGGATGTGGCTGCAATTCAACAGCTTTTAATATGCTTTTAGTATGAACCGAACACAGCGACAAGCCTTGATCAAACTTTTTTTTTTCGGTGTAAAACGTCATATTTTCATTTAATTAATTAAGTGGTGCATTTGGGCTCATGGAATGGCGAGATTGAAGGAATTGATTACACAGACAGACTCAATTCAGAAGCGGAACATACGTTTGGTCTGTCTATTGAGTTCAAAAATGCAAATGTGTTTGTAAGCATTGCCTTTGCTTTTAAAAAAAATGTGTTTATCCGTTCTGAAAAAGTGGCAAGATTAGGCGCAGCAAATAGCATTAAATGGATAGTAGGCTATCACGTTTGCATGCAAGATGTTGAGATTTTCCTTGAACATTTTGTTTCTTTTTTATTTAGCAAGATTGACGTAGCGTAGTCCTATAAACAAGGCATACCCTACTGTTTGATTATAACGAGCACTTTAAATATATAGGTTAAGAGTAGGTTATCACATGGAAGGGAAATCCGCCGATATCGAACGGCTGCATCCCTAATAATATATTTGAATGTTTTTAATAACCAAATAAGCAATTCAATGCTTAATTCTGTAAAGTGCAGATTAAATAAAATAAAGTGCTTACATATGACCACAAGACCATAAATTAGCTGAGGCAAGGACAATGCAATAGGCTGAGGCAAGGAAAATGCAAAATTTGATTTCCTTAAACTTTAAATAAAAAGTCACATTGGTGAGTTTAGTTTGCTGTCAGTCAGATGTTTATTTCCACGGTTCCACCCATTACAGGTCTCCTGGACCTTTGTAATAGGTTTTAACGGCACGCACAGCATTGGAAACCCTCTGAGCAAAAAAAAACTAAAATGGAAATTCCACGCATAAACCGAGGTTCCACTTTTGAAGGTCAATTCCACGATTCCGTCTGCGATTCCACGAAAACTGAATTTTACAGTGTTCATTGAAAGAGATGTTCTCAGCCATTCTTGTTCGCCGTTTGATAAGTTCTAACTAAAGAAACGAAACTACAACAACGACTGCTTAAACGAGAGCGCTGGGCAGACTGTACCTGATGAGCTCAGGCCTTTAATAAATAGCACTAAAGTAATTCCATGCAGCACTGCTGAGTGTGAAATGGGATTCAGCTACATGAATTTAATAATCACCCCGACCCGCACAAGGTTATTGATTGATCGGGTTTCGGCCTAGATGTTCATCAGGCCACCTCTATAAAGCAGTGGGATCCGACAGGATATGTGACAACTTGGCTGAGATGCCATCGCTCAGCTGAAGACAGGAGAACGACACGTACAGCAGACACCCGCAAGTATCCTCCTGAACCATTGTGGCGATTTATTTGACTTTGTTTTGAGAGAAGGCAGCATTATAGTCAGCATGAAAAGTGAGTAAAGCTGGTGAATAATCTCTCATTGATTTTATTGAGGCAGTGCCGCCTGCTGTGCTTGGTGTGGTAACTTAGCTACCGGTAGGCCTATTTTGCTTTTAGTGTGTTAGTTCACGGATCCTGTCTGTCTGCTATAGTTATGAATTGGGATGATTTGTGTGGTTATGACGCAATGCCGTACACAAATACATTATAAAGGCTGTTGTTCAGGTTAGTTTTTAGTTTGTTTACATTTTCACCTCTGTATTAACACCTGGAAACAAAGCTACCTGTATACCCATGGGAATTGTCCATTGTTACACCCAGTTTGTCTATTTGTGTGAGTGACTTGTAATTGTTTGGGTTATTGATCTATCAGAAAATAAACATGTCCAAATAATGTGTTGTCCATGTGTGATGACGTCATTAAAATAGAGCTCCCCCACTAAAAAAATCACCACTACATCACTAGACATATAGCATACCATGTGTTCCATACTCTTCCAGCGTAATTCACAGCTTAATCTAGACCCCAAATTCCCATAGAGATCTATTTAAATGCAGAGAGGTTATAGTATTGCTTGTAAGAGTACCTGAAAATAAGATATCAAGAATCTTTTGATGTTGTTGGGTTACAGACAGCTAGCATTACTAAGCTATTATGATAAACTTGTGTTGCATTTTTCGATATCCACATTTATGATTTTATGATTATGTGTTCTGACTTTTAAATGCTCCATGTTTAAATGTTCAATGTTTCGTAAATTAATTTTTCTAACCTGAATTATGCGTTGCGCTCAATGGTTCGAGACACTTAAGAGGCTTTTGCCGAGTCAGACTCAGGCAAAAACTCCAGCAGGAGTGAATTTATTAAAGGCAGGAGGTAACAGGACAAATGAACAGGCAGGGAACTGGTGAGGGTCAGGATACGGGGTTGGCGAAACTAAGTAGGACAAGACTGGAGAGGAGCTGCAGCACTGGGTTATACGCAGGATGGCAGGAACAGGAAAGCAGGCTGGACGGACAAACTGGAAACAAACTAGACAGGTACAGAACAAACAAACAACGGCAGAGTAACGTCTCATAACAAACAGATGGAACGAACTGGCAACAAACATGACAAAGAAGGCGATACAAATAGGGAAGAAGCAGGTGAAGTGGGATATCAGTAATGAGTGCGGGCGTGAGAAATGTAAGCGAGTGTAATGAAATAATGAAAAAATGAGAAATGAGAAAGTGTGTGCGGAATGCGAGTGGAGAATGCGAGTGATTGGTTGAGGGATAATAGGGGAGAGAAAGAGGAAACGAGCAGGGAAATCACGTCCAGCCTGCACGACATGAAAAGACAAATGAGGTAGAAAGAAAGACATGACATGGAATGAGAGGAATGGGGAAAACAAGGAGAACGAAAGGGAGGTGGAAAGGAAGGGAAACAGCGGACGTAACACTGTCCTCTTTAAATTTATGCTTTCTAATGTTTTAATCGCTTTGACTAATATGAGTGTCGTCTTAAAATTAATTACATTCTTTCATGCATTCAGATTATTGCCTGATCCTTGTTAAACAATCTCAAGTTGTCTCTTTGTCATTATCATTTCTTAATCATTATAGGCTACATGTGGTCTTGATTATTCAGTGAATTAATTGTTTGATTGTTAGGCTACTCAAGCTAAATAAACAGAAACAAATAATGCTGTACACCCCACTTTTTCCAGCGCACCAGCCGTCACTACATATATTTATGTGGTAGGCTACACATTTTATGATGCAAAGAAAAATCCTAAGCGTAACAGCATTTCTAGTTTTATTACTTTATTTTGACGCAAACAACTTACAATGTACTTTCGCTCGCTGAGGCGTAATTGTTGATCAATACTTTTGAGTTATATTAACTAAAAAGTGGCCTAGTCCCAAAGTGTTTAGTCCCAAAGTTATTATAGCCATAGGCTAGCTAGGTTTTTTATTAGATTTTTTAAAGGGTTTCCGCGCTGTGATGGCTATGATGCAGGTTTGACAAAGACCTATGCAGTAACAGCATAGCCTTTTCATTCTTTTTTGTTTTAAAAAAAAAGGGTAACTACTTCCCGATATAATTGGTAACTTGTGGCGAAAGTGCCGCCGTGGTAACAGATTTCCCTAACATCTGTCCGAGAATATAAACAAGTCTGACATTTTTAACAGTAAGAAGAAAATGTATGACAACGTTAGCTGTAACAATTAACATTGGCTAGCTAGTTATATAATGTTAGTGCACTGACTGTGAGGCAGCTAACCTTTTTTAGGCTCAGATTTTGAGGCTGAAAAGCCTGGACAGTTCAGCCAGCGGATCAGGTCAGATCCATCGTTGTCCTCGACAATTTGTGTAGGTAGCTCTCCCTTCACATTGCACGGACGGACCCTGACAGCAGTCATCACTGCTACGGTGCAATCAAGTTTGACAAAGCAGTGTTAACAGTCTGACATTTATTTATTTTAGTAGGCTATAAGCCCAAAGTGCATGGACTGTACTATAAGCCGAGTGTAGCCTACTATAAGCCGAAGTATGCCTTCCTGAAGTGTGTCTTAGTGGCGCAACCTGTAGAGTAGTAGATTGGCTGACAGTCCTATCGATCCCAGGATGCACTGCGTTGTTTACGGTTGGCGTAATAGTGAAATAGGGCTATTATATTGTCTCTTTCTCGAAGGCCGTAATCTAAACACTAGATATCCTATACCTGACTCCCAGTTAAAGCAACAGTGGAAAACGAATGGTTACAACGGTAACCATGTTCTATGAGTTCCGGATGACCATTTGGGTCGTCAACCACGAATGAACCTTCCAGGTGTCTGATGCATCGAGATTTATGTCAACATTTGTCATGGACATGACCCGTATATAGTGACGTAATTCCTCCCTATAAAGGGAGCCACGTCAATGCGGAAATCCTCTGACCCTTTTCTCACCCTTAAAGGGTCCCGAGTGACTATGACCCCTAATTGTCATCCGGAACTCATAGAACATGGTTACCATCGTAACCGTTCGTTCTATTTAGTTCCTTCGACCATTAGGGTCATCAACCACGGATGACTAATACCCACAGTGTCAGGAGGGATCGTCATACCTTTAAGTGGATGCTAAGGCCGGCGGCAGGATAGTTGCACCGACCATTGAACCCGGCGCCACGTTGACGTGATAGAATTTTGAGAATGTGCAGGGGGACACCCATGGCCAGAGTGTTGTGGGGGGGGGCATCTGCCGCTCCGCAGTATGCCTTCCAGGGCTGCCCATGAAGTAGCCATACTTATTGTAGACCTACTCTGGATATTCATAGACAAGGGCTTAACACTAGCCTCATAAGCTGTGGCTATCGCCTTCACTACCCAGTGGGAGAGGCTCTGAGCCAAGAGTGCTTTCTCTTTGGTTTTACCGCAGTAAACGAAGAGTTTCCCTGTATGTTTGATGGAAGCGGAAGCTTCGATGTAGCATTGCAGTGCACGCACTGGACATACCAGGTGTGTGTCCTCCAGGTCCTTTCCTGGTGTGGGGACGAAGTGCAGCGAGCTCGATCGGCTGGTTAATGTGACATGCCGAAACGACTTTTGGGCAAAAAAGATGGATTGGGCCGCAGTGTGACTTCTGAGTCAGCTGGCCTCCACCTCAGACACTCTGCCCTGATGGAGAGAGCGCAGAGCTCACCAACGCGCTTAGTTGATGCCATTGCTAGCAGGAATGCCATCTTAAAGGAAAGCCATTTAAGGGTGGTCATTTCAAGAGGCTCGTAGGGCTGACCCGTGAGTGCTCGCCAACACCAAGGGGAGATCCCAGGCGGGAGCCACCAGGGACCTCACAGGTCTCAGCTGCCGGGCACCCTTCAGGAACCAGCTGACAAGGTAATGGCTCCCTGCAGGCTTGTTGTGTAACCAGACATGCCTGCTGGATATGACCGCAGCAGAGGCCTTTAGTGTGCTGGCTGCCCTGCCATGCTCAAGTAAGGATTGCAAAAAATCCAGTAATACAGGCGCTGGACAGTGTATGGGGTCCGTGCCTTCCTGTGAGCACCATGTGCAGAACAGTCGCCACATATATCCACATATATCCTTCCTTGTAGAGGGGCTCTGGAGTTAAGTAGCGTCCGTAGGATGGGGAAACCGCACCCAGTTATCAAAGGGTTGGGCCCCTCAGTGGCCATACTGAGCTTTATCTTGTTTGGTCGAGGGTGCCAAACAGAGGCGCTCTGTTGTGACAGCAGATCCTCCCAGAACATGATTTCCCAGGGTGGATCGTAAACAAGGCAGAGGACTGTTGGAAACCAGGGTTTCATCGGCCATTTGGGGGCTACCAGCAAGAGCTTGTGGTGGCCCATGCTGACCATGTGCAGGGTCGCCTTGATCAGTGATACTGGCAGAATAGCGTCCAGCAGGCCGTCCGGCGATTTGTGCACTAATGTGTCCATCCCCAGAGGGCTCAAATGCTCGTTCATCAAGAACTACTGGGGGCAATGAGCAGATTCCTGAGAGGCAAAGAGGTCTGTCTGAGCATGACCGAACCAGCGATATCTCCTTCACCACTTCGGGGTGGGGACGCCATTCGCCGGGATGAATCTCCTGGCGAGATAGAACATCTGCTGTACCATTCCGAATACCTGGTAGGTGTACGGCACGAAGAGAGGCAAGCCTGGCCTCGTAGCATGGGCAAGAAGTGCCTTAGTGCGAGAAACACTGCTCGGCGTTTGAGCACAATGATGTTGTTCGACTCGTGGTCGTGACCAGGCAGCCCCCAACCAGTCAGTGAAGCATCTGTCGTTATCACCACGCGTTGTGATGGTTTTTTAGGAAGCTGACTCGTCACCATGGGCGGAGAAGCTGACAAAATGGGGGGGGGGATCTGCCACTCCCTGTATCTCAATGCCTCTATAGAACGCTCAAGCGTCTGTCTGTTTGTCTGGCTACTAATGTAAAAACCTGGCCGGGAATAACTGGCAGGTCCCTGATGGTTCTTTTTGTGGCATCCGGGAGGGGCGACTGAGCCAACCACACCTTATGCTAAGTCATTATGAGGAAGGACATTACTCGGCCTAGCTTACATGTCATAAATGCGAATGCCTGCAGAGATGTGTCACTGACACCAAGCATCGTCTGTGACTGCGTGAGCATCAGCCACAACAGCAAATTACCAATCTGCGCTGTCCTGGCGGCCGCATCATAAGCCTTACAGAGCAGATCATCTGTTGCTCTGCATTGTGGCTTAGGGCAGTGGGCCTCTGCCCGGACTGCCTCCTCTGGGAATACTACCAGCTTGGCGTGGTCAACAGAGGGCATTCGGTCCAGCCCATGGACCTCCGCATCCGACATGGACGCCTATGTCCTACAGTGTTTTGGCCACCCGCTGTAAACCGGGGCGTGACCAACATTTACTTTGCTCCGCCAGAAAATTGTTAGATGCTGGCATGGCAAACTGCGCCCCCTGGGGGGTCCGTCAGTGAAATCTAGATGTCTCCGTAGTTCTGGCCTGAAGCATATGCATGCCAGGGCTGCACGGAGAATAGTTTCTAGAGAGGCTAAGTAACCCACTGAACTGTTAGTGGAACCCGAGCCTCCCACTGACCCTCTGTCAAATTGGTCTCCTGTGTCAGACTGACTGAGTGTTTGACGGTGCTGTAGAGAGTGCATCAAACCCGTCCAAATTCGGATCCTTGTATGAATCCTCCTCTACTGGGATCCCCTGTAGGGGACCGAGCTGGGGAGCTGTTTCTGCCTTCGCACGGTCTTCCAGCATCTCAGTTAGTTGTTGCACTGCAGCACGTATCTGTGTGACTTCTGCGGATAGGTTGCTACTCCTGCCAGCCTTACCCTTTCTTCGTCAAGGGCCCTCGGTGGCGGGAATACCCTTACGTTTGGGGGCAACCTCTGCCGCGGTTTGGCTTTCTGCCCGGGGGGGTTGCATGTGGGACATGAACGCATCCAATCGGGCCTGCTTGTTCTCCAGCGACATACCCATATAGCATAGGCAGGGGTCTGAGAACACCTCCTGCAGGTGTCCTCAGCCGAGGCACAGGCAGCACCGGGTGTGCCCATCAGCCATATACATGGCTCCCCCACATTCTGTGCACAAGGCACTCATGCCTTAGCAGTATAAAAGAGCACCCGCGGACGCAAACCTGGTGGGTGGTCTTGAGTAGGGGAAGCTGGGGCAGATAGTGCAGCACACACGCTACTTCTGCCACACAAACCAATCGATGTAGCTCCGCGCTCATCGATTGGGAGTCTTACTGGGGTGCAGTCGCAGCCAGTACAGACTTAGAATCAATCACCGGAGCTGTAGCTCGCAGATTGTAAGAAATCAGATCTCACTGGGGTACGCCCACGCTCAGGTTCGATCTGGATAACCAAATGTCTTACTGGGGTGCAGTCGCAGCCAGTACAGACTTAGAATCAATCACCGGAGCCGTAGCTTGTAGATTGTAAGAAACCAAATCTCACTGGGGTACACCCACGCTCAAGTTCGATTTGGAATCAATGAAAATACAGAAGGATACAAACCTGTACTTGCTGTATACAAGCCTGTTCACCACATGAATATGTTTCGCTGGAGTGAACCAAATGTCTCACTGGGGCGCAGTCGTAGCTAGGACAGACTTAGAATCAAACAACGGATCCGTAGCTCGCAGATTGTAAGAAACCAAATCTCACGGGGGTACACCTACGCCCAGGTTCGATTTGGAATCAGTGAAAATACAGAAGGATACAAACTAGGTATGTGCCGATATTAAAATTTCGATACGATTATCTCGGCCAACATTTTCACAATATACAATATTATCTCAATAATTATTGAAATAAGTTTAAAGTCTTAAAAACATTATTAAAACGTTATGTAAAAATGTTAACATTATGGCCATGCCAATAACTAGTTTTCACAACATAACATTAAGTAAATACAAAAAGAAAATTCAACAAAATAACGTGCAACTTATTGAAGTAAATGTAAACATTTTGACGGGGACAATGCTCCGTTGTTTCTGGTAATGTTATCTCCTGCTGTGGCGATGTATGACCTCTGCCATGGTACAATGAAAACTTCCTTTATGTCACTGTGTCTACTGCATGTCAGAGAATAAGACGTGTTCGCCCCATGTCTATAGCCAGTTATACTCTTCTTCTTCAGTTTTATATGACCAATGCTGAAGTGTAACAGACGGTTATTTTGATATTTCGGTATCATAAATTTATGACGATTAAATAATCTCATTTTTATCGCAATATATAGTTATATCGATTATTGTGCCATCCCTAATACAAACCTGTACTTGCTGTTTACAAATCTGTTCACCGCGTGAATATGTTTAGCTGGAGTGAAACAAATGTCTTACTGGGGCACAGTCATAGCTAGGACAGACTTAGAATCAAACAATGGAGCCGTAGCTCGCAGACTGTAAGACAACCAAATCTCACTGGGGTACACCCATGCCCAGGTTCGATTTGGAATCAGTGAAAATACAGAAGGATACAAACCTGTACTTGCTGTATACCAACCTGTTTAATGTGGTTCTTGTTCATAGGGTCCTGGATTTACTGCAGTTACTGAATAGGCCTACCTTGATCCACAAACCTTTGTCTTTAAATTCTGGTTTAGGAAAAAATCTTTATTTCCCAAGTTACCCCTTATGAGGGCCCCTTGGGAAAGAAAAGTTTGCAATGGCCATTCAGTGTACTGCAGCCTTTAGTGTGTGTTTCTGTCCTACGTCTGTCCTGTGTCCAGTTAATGTTTGAATGGAGGCCCAATATTTCTACTGCTTCAAGTCCATGGTGTAGGAAATAGAATAGAGTAGAATAACTTTTATTTTCCCGCATGGGAACTTCAGTTGTAGCCCCAGCAACAACAAAAAAGACATAGACAGGGGGGGGGCAGACCCACAACACACAAACATATCAAACAAAGACATTCAATATCATCATTGCATTAATCAAACTAATTAAGTGAATTAAAGTGTAATAGCCTACAGCCAAACGTCATGATTAAAAATAGCCCCCGCTGTCCCGAGATGTCCAGTGTTATCAAGCAGTCCAACACAAACTCCGCCTCCACGACTCCATACACGCAGTGTTGTGGTCTTTGTACACTGTTGAAAAAGGAGCACCGAACTGCGTCAGCCTTCCCAGTCGTCGCCTCACTCCTCCCCCACATTATCTTCTCCTTTCTTTTCTCTGGTGGCCTTTTGAAGATTGCCTGCAGTCCTAGATCAGTCCCGAGTTCCGACATCTTCAACTCCGATGAAGATGGTAAACTTTGTAGCTGCAGATCCAACGGACATTCCCGAGCATATGTTGTGAATGCATCTCCATGGTGACGACCACAAACAAAATTATCCCGAATATACAATTAATTAATATTATCAAAACAAGCAGGATGAGTGCCCTGAACAATCCCCAGCCCGCTTCCCCATCCCACAACAGACACACAGCGCATGAAAAAAACAAAAGACAAAAGCCAGACACAACAAAATACATTCAAATTAACAGACACGAACACGAGAGACAGTGACGTCTTATGAGCCACTACGTGTGTTTCTGTTTTTCTATGATTTCTTATGTTATATATGTGTTGTGCCAATCTGGTCTTGATTGTATTTCCTGTCTCTCCTACATATTTTATGTTGCAATGTTTGCAATTTATGACATATATGCAGTTATATGTGTTAACTGTGAGTGTTTGTTTAATAAGGTATGTTGTGTTTGTAGTGTTGTTTTTGCTGCCATGCTTCTCTACGTGAATGAGTCTGAAGACTGCATCACACGGTTGTGTCTCATGTTCAATGAGCTCTTTTGCTCCATATGGGATGAGAGGACATCATGCAGCTGAGGTGCCCTGAGTCAGGGCTGGGGAAAGGAGAGGTGGAAAAGGCATTTCTGCAGATGGAGCATGTGACCCATGATGAGCTACATTTGAACACAGACATCCAAACGACATCCACCAAATTGCATGAGGAGGAAGTGGTGTTTCTTTTTTTTTTTTAAATGAACACACCACAGATTACTCCAGCAGTATATTATAATGGAAGATATACTTCAGGAGGATAGTGACCTTTAGGACTAAATCAAAAACATTTAAGTCATCAGTAAAAGTGCTACGTATTTTCTTAACCTGTTCTAATCCCACACTACATTTCAGTTAGGTGAAATAATACATAATACGTCATATTGCTGTTGTATTTTATCATTTCAGGATGGCTGGTTTTCTTTACAACGTTTTTGATTTTGTACTTGGTTATGAAACCCTTTTTAACCATGAGCCATGAAATCTGTTTGCTTTTGAAGAACTGGTCTTAAACTGATGCAGACCACAGAATTGTTTTAGTTTTATACTGTTTTTCCCCTCCCATTTCAGAGAAGAGCACATGCATTTCTTCGCTCTCCCAAAATGATAGCTGGGTGCCCAGATATGAGCACTTATCTACGATTGGGCATTCCATTTCATGTCCGGAGAAAAGGGGGGAAAGAGCCAAATGAAATGCGTTAACATAGCCTGTGCTGTATGCCACTTTATCACACGTTATTAGTTTAGACCATAGACTGTATAAAAATATGGTCAAAGTCACTGTGACGTCACCCATTGCCTTCCTACGGCCTCGTAAAAACCTGAATTGAGTCTCCAGATGCATTTTTCGCCGCCAGTTTATACAAACTGCGTCTGCTCCGTGGAGCGGAAGTGACGTTGTCGGGAGCAGGGTCAACCGGATATGGCCCAGGCACAGTATGACAGTTCGGGGTAGCTGAGCTCGGTAGCCAAGCTAGATGCACTGCATCACCACGACACATGGACGAACATAGGGTAACGCTATTGCCATCAACTATATTGACGGTCAATTAATCACATATGTTATTTTGACAAGACTATACGTTTATTATAAATGTCCCTAGTGCCGCTAGAAAGGTAGCAAGCTGACCCCATAGTCTTAAATGAGCAAACCACCAGCGTCTTTTTGGCTAACCGCTAATAAACTAGACTGTGGCGGAGCAGTCTGTCACAGTTTGCCGCAGCATGAAACCCCGTTGTGAAAACTGTTCCAGATAAAGTGGGGATTGTAGGTTACTGGGTTCACACACGAGCTAAAGCACAGTAGCTAGATTAGCTACATCGTAGCTGGCATTAACTTTCATCTGCATCATGCAACCTAATCACAAACATTGCAAACATTTACAAACGCAGACTCCATATTCTTTTCCGATAAATTATTGGTTTTATTTTAAACATCCCCGTATTGAGTTAGTACAAACACACTGCTAACACTTTGGCTCTATTTCCCACACATTTCCTTAATTTTTGGGACCGAAAAAAAAAGATCCAGGTGTAGAAATGTCCAGTTAGGGTTCTAGCTGGAGCAGCTGGTTAACGTTAGAAACGTTAGCTAGGCAATCATGGTAGCTAGCCAACTTATATGGCCAGCCAGCAAGGATGACTTTAAGGAAGTCGAATAACTGTTAATTAAAAATGGCTTGCCATAAGCTATCGTTAGCTTGCTAGCTAAATGTTAAAACGACTTGCCGTGAGCTATCGTTAGCTTGCTAGCTAGCTAACCCAGCATTGCTAAGCAATGGTAACGTTTATCACACGGGGAGTATGGCGATTGCGTACGGGAGGGGGTGGAATAGCGAAATTAATATCTAAATTGATAAGGTTATACAGGTATGGAGCAATTGATTTCAGATACTTAACCCACAGTTTGTTTGGCTGCTTGCTTCGAGACGCTGGGCCTGTAATGTAGCTGCAACATCCCCTGCTGCCTCTCAGCTCACGAAACAGTATTTTTTTTGTAGTAGATGCATCATAGCTCGCTCCAAAATGAATATGTGATGACAAATGTTGAAGATGAGTGACAAGGCAGTCAATTTATTATATTATGAACTACATCCACAAAACAACAGCTTGTTCACGGTAGGCTACTAAGGGATGTTCTCCATCGACTTAATACAGCGTGTCTCCCTGTGCCAAGCATAGACTGTATAAAGGTCCCAAGATGCCAGGGCGCGTTTTAGACAATGATTTTTGTCTCCCTCTTCTGGTCCCGCCCCTCCGAGTGAGGGCAGTGAGAACCATATAGAACCTATCTATGCCAGTGACCCCAGGACTCAACCTATCCCTCTGATTGGTCCTGAACAAATGTTAATACCCTGTCCAAACGACGCTTTATTTAAAAAAAATCAGCACATGCAGAGGCATTAGATGAAGGAAAGGCACCTATAGCAATTACATTTTTTTTGTGGGAAAAGGGAGTATTTTGTGGGAGTATTTTTACCACATTGTTGCCATAGACTTACATGGTGAAAGACCTATACTGGAGCCAACCGCAGTGGCGCAAGTGAGCAACGGCACCAGGAAGTGAGCTTCAAAATGAAAGCCCAGTCTTGGCCCCTTGGTTTAGACTCATTCCAAACCGCTCCACATTCAATACAGACTTCTTCTGCCTGTCTCTCTTCCTCTGTATCCCTTTTTTCTTTTTCACTTTCTCTCTTCTTTCTTTCTGTTATACTATCTCTCTCAACCTATTTCCCTCTACTCAATTCAACCATAACACTGTAAATAAGAGAAAGATTAAAGGATTAATAAACACCGGCTTTTGTTCGGTCTCCGCCCACTTCATAATTTCAAAAGACGCAAATTGGGCTCGAGTGAGTGAACACAGACGGGAGGGGGCAGGAGGGAGGAGTTACAGTTGGGGGGAGGGGCGATAGATCCATTCAGTAACGCGTCATGAAAACTTCAAACGGAAACCCGTTTGAAATTAAAGGGCTAACGTTAATTTGCGCAGTTTGAATATTCATCAATCAAGAAGAGGGAGAGAGGGGTTTGACTTGATTGCGTATAAAAAAGGTTTTTACCTTTTTTTCTCGTCACAGATAGGGGCGTGGCCCAAACAAAACGTTTCAGTTTGGATTTCAGAGAATGCCTCTTTTTTGACACAAAATGTGGTGGCATGGCTTAATTACATTGAATCTGTCTATGGTCTTTACTTACTTTTCTCTCTTTCCCTAACCCTCTTTCCCCTAGCTCAGTCTCACACAGACAGATGTTGGGCACATGCCATAGACTCCCTGGAAGATGGCATAGATTTGAATGTGTGTGCTAAGTGGCAGTGATGGATGGAAAGCCAAGGCTGGAAACTCTGCGCTGCATGTTTGGCACAAGGCAAAGGCGGCAGCAGTTTACTGTTGAATTTTATTCAGCGGTTTATTCACGATGCTAACGGGCTAGCCCGAGGGGGGATATGAGTCACAGATGCCTGAGTGTGGAACGGTCCTGGCAGATACCTGAGTAATGACCACAGAGAAATATTCTCTGAGCTCCCAGAGAGGCTGTTCCCCTCAGAAGGTTCCACACCAGAGTGGCCTCTGCGCCTTGAACAAAAATAACGGACACAAACCCATCACCGAAAAAGGAGCGTTTGTGTTTAACTCAAAGGTTCTCAGCTTTATCCACCAACACAAAGGGTTGCTTGGACTACATGTGGTAAGATTCAGTTTTTTTTTAAAATTAAATCTTTAGCCAATAACTGCTTTATTTGAAGGATTCACCTCCCTTAATAAAGTGGGGGCGGTGGTTAAAGAGCAGGGATTATAACCTCAGAGGTTGCAGGTACACTCACAAAATTCAATGAGGTCAACAGAATTATGTTCAGAAATATAATTATAATCGTGATAATTCTACTAATAATGATCCATAACATTTGACTTGTTTTGCTCATGTGTGAATCAAAGTCAGCTCACTCCACTACACTAACTGTAATGTCAGTCGATAGTGAGACACAGGTTGTCCCCTTTTTCACCAGGTTGTAGGAACTAAAAGAGGGCAGGAACTATCCACAACAGGGACTAAAACAGTTCATAGAGAGCATTCGTGTTTGCTTTCCCACCGTACCTCGAAAACCGTGAAGATTAGGCAAAGTAGGAGGACGTGATGGGGATGGTGTATGCCCAGATCAGCTAAACACAAGTGTTTTGATAGAGCAATGTCACAAAGATGACATCTGTTTATTATATGGTGATAGGCATGACAGAATGCATTAGTAGTGTTCCCAAACATGAGTAGTGCTCTACTTGCACTCATGGCTTGACAAAATATTCTACAGCAGTGTCATTCTGTGCTGAAACTGTGGAGAATTCTGTGGAGAAAGTGCAACACTTTAGTCAGCACTCCTCAAGGTGGTTGAGTAGTTATTTGAGCTATGTCCATGGGGGGTATGGAAAAAAGTGGAAGGTGAACGCTAATACATGACACAAAACACAATGACACATAATGAAATAACTACGGATGGGGATACACATGTAAAGCTATCACTAATAGAAGACCAAAGCACAATAAAATAATTTATGACGCATACTAACACTATGGTCTGTAATTCTCTCAGCGTGAAATGAAATCAGCAAATTCACAGGCTCCTGTCTGTGCAAGCTCAACTTATAGACTGCGGTGTTAAAATATGCAGTGGCTTATTTTGTTTTGAAGAAGAGCATGCTCTTGTGTGCACTCTCTCAAATTCATAGCGGAGGTTGCAGCAATCAGTGAGACTGGTGAATGAAATTGGGTATTCCACATTGGGAGAAAGATGGGGAAAACAGAAACTCAATTTTCCTTAACTCCCTTGACACGCAGTTAAATTCAAGTGTTACTTTTTTACTCACAAACGGTTTGGCAGATTTGGCTATCACCATAGTCGCCTAATCTTGGAAAAAAGGGACTACTGCCATTTATCTAAGGTCAAATGTGTTTTTGACCTTCTGTTAACCCATGAAACCCTTCTGCTTGCTTTTTGGAAGGTTAATTTGTAAATATGTAATGTGCCTAACAGTTGAAATGCAAACGAGGCAGGCCATTGTGCACTAATGAGTGTGTCACAGCAGTGAGATTTCACGGCAGGAAAGGGAATTTCACCCACTTAGATCTTAATTGAGGTGGAATTTAATTATGTTACATGGAATCCGGATGGATGCTTAGCTGTTTTGTAATTAGGGTGTTACTTCAGTCGTAGGAAGCCAATGGGAACCCAGTATTTGGTTTACGACTGTTCTCCGGCAGGTTCCATGATTAATTGCTCACTTGTTCTTTTTCAAACCCATTGTTTTTTTCATTGCACTTCTCGTGGCTGTTCTGCTTCTTACAAAACCGTGAGCCACACAGGAGATACTACAAGCCTGGCTAATTGCATCCCTAGGGAGAGCTGAAAACTGAGGGTAAATACGTGACCCAGAACCACAGTCACACCCACATAGCAAGTGCACCTAGCAACCCCATCATAGAAATATAACGCCTACCCACAATTTTTACCAAGAGGCCTTCAGCATTCTGTCACCCGGATCCATTGAGGTACTGAGCTAGGCTGTTAATTTGTGGTCATGATCTGTGATTTGAGATTTGAATTTCTTTGAGCGTAAAATTGGCTTGAACTTTGACTGATTTCGCACTGACTTGTGGGATTGAAAAGCCAATGGCCATTTTTGGCCTTTTTTATGCAAACCTCCTGCCACATGTCTAACACAACATAATATACATGTATTTACTTAATAACTTATGCACATTGTACAGAGGGGCCTGGAATGGTGGAAGAACATTGAGGTCTCCAATGCTTCGAGCTCATGCCAATGTCTTTTGATTTGCTTATGACATTGGCAGGCTATATTGTGCATTTGCATTCCTTGTTTTGTTTTTGTTTTGCTTCTTGTGTGCTGTGTACTGCTGCAATTTAGCTCATATACGAAACAGCCACAGGGGATTTCTTAACTTATGCAAACAAATATGCATGCTTTACACATTGCAATAGTAATGGCACTCAAAGACTAACTGAAAACTCCATGCCACGACATCCACTTTTTAGCAATTACTAAATGCAGAAGATCTAGGCCAACATTTAGAGCAGATAGGGGATAGAAAATGTATGAGCCATGTATGGTGTGAATTGCAGTCCCAATCCAAGAAAAGTGTTTTAAAAAATATTATTTTTAATAGAGAATTCAATCATGTCAAGTCATGTCGCAGTTGTTTACATGTTATTTTAACGGTGCATATACACTGCCTGGCCAAAAAAAAGTCGCCGTTGCACCCATCATGCATAGTGCCCACTGGACAAGTCACTGGAGGCAGTGTTATGATCTGGGGTTGCTTCAATTGGTCAGGTCTAGGCTCAGCAACGTTATGCAACAATAAAATGAAGTCAGCTGAGTACCTGAATGTACTGAATGACCAGGTTATCCCATCAATGGGCATATTCCAGGACGACAATGCCAAGATTCATCGGGCTCAAATTGTGAAAGAGTGGTTCAGGGAGCATGAGGAATCATTTTCACACATGAATTGGCCACCAGAGTCCTGACTTTAACCCCATTGAAAGTCTTTGGGATATGCTGGAGAAGACTTTACGGAGTGGTTTGACTCTCCCGTCGTCAATACAAGATCTCGGCCAAAAATGAATGCAACTCTGGATGGAAATAAATGTTGTGACGTTGCATAAGGTTGTCAAAACAATGCCACGATGAATGCGCGCCGTAATCAAAGCTAAAGGCGGTCCAACAAAATATTAGAGTGTGCGACTCTACATAGGCGTGTGCTCAATGTGCGTTCACACTCCTGTCTGTTACACACAGGGGCGTGCACAAGCATGACTAAAAATATTGCTTTTACAATGATGAATGTGAAATATTATTATTGTGTAGGCTATATCAAAAAATACATAATAATAAAAGGGTCCATAGGTCAAAGACCACATAACTGTCCCTCAGCGAAGGGGAATGTCGCATTAAATTGCATTGAGCCCACTCCATCAACATCCATGGGATGTATGAAGGTATGTGTAAGGTTACATGTAGACTATTCACAATTATCCTGGATCAAGCTATGACTTCGCCTATATTTGCCAATGTTTCATGTAATCTTCCGGGGGGACAATCTTCTGTTACGGGACAATAGCTATCCATTAAAAACTTTGCTGATAACACCTAAACAAGCCTAATGCATGAATTGTCATTCACACCTAATGCGTGAATTGTCATTCAATGGGAAACTTGCGCACTGCAATAGATGGACATTAGATTTATGAAAATGCACTTCAGATGTCATTACAATACAACTCTCTTCATCTAGGCCTACAGCCTGTAAGTAAAGAATGTTTTTGACTGAAAAAAGTTCAAAACCTTGTCTAGTGAATATTGCATTTATTGTTTTTCAAATAGCCTAGGCTACAGTCCCTGGGATTCGCTGTGCATAAGGTTTTTTGATAGCCTATATATTGTTACGTGATAAGGAACATGCATGTTTGCACTTCCTGGAGTGTTGTGTTTAGATTATGTGGGTGGGACGAGGAACGTATGTATCCGTATTTCCTGCTTTCCGTGTTAGTAGTGAGACGAGAGGCGGTAACGTCATTACTCCTACCAATTAAGCAGCGTATAAATACACTGGTGTTACTGGGGTTGGGAAGCTGTGTTTTTCCTGTTCATGTGATTTACTGGCATTGTTGCGAGTTTCTTGGATTCCAGTGCGAGGTTGGAGTGATTTGTGCAGCCCTTGACCGAACCTTGTCAAGAGATTTGTCAGCTGCTGTTTTGCGTACCCTAGCTCTTCCCAAGGGGTTAATGTGTTTTGGAACTGTCTTTTAATATAGGCTATTCGTTAGTGCATAGCATAGCTACCCTCACTGTTAACTGGCTACAAACTTCTTTTATTTTTGGTTATTTTCATTGTTAGTGTTCGTTTTGGGCGTAGCTGACGCAATTATGGTGTTCATGTAGTAGTTTTTACCAAGTACATCTGGGACGAATAGTTTACATTCGCAACTAGTGTCTACTGCCTTCTTGTTCTGGGCCGGGCGCATGCGCATTGTGCATTTGATTTTGGCCGCGGCCACTCTGTGGTAAACCAACTAATGTATGTGTTTTAAATCATTATCCGTTATAATACATTTCCTTAATTTATTCCCTAGGTAATGGACACTAAATGCGCTATTTAGAATAGAGTAGTTAGCCTAGATTGGACATCCTGATCACTGCATGCTGTGTGGTAATGGTAAATATAATATACTGCACTGTGTAGGCACCATTTATGCACTAATTTGCTGTGTGTGTATTGCAGAGCACGGGCACGTGAAGGGTAAGTATCCAATGAGCCCAGTGTAGTAGCTCCCCCATTTGGCAGTCTTTCTCTCTAGCCTGAGGTAGCGTTGTTTCCTATTTGGTGTCTTCTATATCTCCAATTTTATAAGGTCTCTAGTTGCATCTTGCTATAGAGCATTTAAATGTGTAAATTCCAAATATTGCCTTGTTAAATAAAGTGATTATTGTGGACTCTGAATACATGTTTCTTGCTCCTTTTTCTTCATTTAATTGAAGAGATCTGTGTGGGAACCCTTATATAAGTGCACACCATTAAGGTTTTAAAACTATGTCCTTGTGCGAAATACCCAAGGTGGTGTAGTCTATGGTCATAGTTATAAAACAGAGATTAATTAAAATTTCACCATGTTGACTGAATTTTAACCTTATTCTTTGTCCTTTATATTTTTTAATTACAGTGACCAGGTTTCCATACTCTCAGCTTATTAAAACCCCGCTGATTTCACCTGTTATTCCATAACTGAAAAAAACGATTTTAAAGAGAACTAAGAGTCTAATTAGAAACCAAAACAAATTTGCAGAACATTACAGAATTAATTCACAATTCATTTTAAAGCCATTCTCTGGATGTGTGCTTTAACTTCATGCAGGAGCAGGTCTGTTTCCCCTGCTGTAAATCTCACTTTTCACGGTCTTCCTGGGAAAGTGGTCTTGTTTTAAAGCATTAAGCTACCAGTAAAAGAGGTTGGTCACATTTCCATAAGCAGGACATTATAAAACAAGGGAAAATATGCGTGAACCTATGGGTTCCCAACCTGACAGCTTTAGTGTATTTAGTGTCATCATCAGGCGAAATAACGGTATTTATGTTATTAAGAATAAAATAGAATAACTTTTATTTTCCCGATAAGGAACTTCAGTTGGAGCCACCAGCAACAACAAAAAAGACTTAGACAGTAGGGCAGACCCACAACACACAAACAAACATCCCAGATAGCAAGCAAACATTGAATTGACGTAGATTCAATGTGGAATTGTGACGTTGATTCAACATCAATTTAAAAATTAAAGAAAATTCAGAAAATACATTAAATGTTTGTACCTTTAGTAGATTTTGAACCATAGACTTGGACTAACACATACTGTATATGGTTAAAGTCAGGGGCGGTCCGTCCATAGGGGCCTTGGGGCACACCTGTGATTGGTCGGGGAAAAAAAGTATTTTTTTTTAAACTTTAACAAACTATACATATCATTTATAATTTTATAATTAATATATTATGTTTTAAATGCTAATACAAGTGTGGTTTCTGTCAGTTTTACATTTTTAAAAGTGTAACTTAAAAATGGTCAGGCTTCTACTGTCACACAAGCAGGCTTGGGGCGGGCAGATCTCGTCGCACCAGGCTCCATTGACTTGCATGGTGATACGATGGCCATTTTACCAACTGAAGCACTGATTTTATCATGGATAAGAATAGGAGCCATTGGGGCGGGTAAATGACCAACCCAACCACCAGATGGCGCTGTGAGAGAATGCATCAGGCATTCCGTGCTTTGACTATTTGGCAGTCACATAATATCTTCTGTCTCTCTATAAACTATTGGTGCTGTTTATTAAGCTCGATCGTAAACATGAAAGGTACAGTTGAATTCAGTGGAACACGTTCAGTGTAACAACGTGCCGTACCGAGTTTGTGGGGTCAATTGTTACAATCTTTACATTTTCAAACAATTTGTATATATTCAGGTTAATGTTTCCTCAAACTGTACTGGTAAATATATGGCTACTTTGAAATCAAACCTTTTTTATAAATGTAAATAAAAACAGAAAGCAATGATTTGCAAGTCCTTTTTGACCTGTAGTCAATTGAAAACAGTACAGAGACGACTAGTACAGTGCAGAGGCGCATCAATAATCAACTTTATTGTCTTTTATAAATATACGCTCATTCAAAATTTGATGCCTGCAACACAGGACATGTATACCACTGTGTTAGATCACCTTTTCTTTTAACAACATTCAGTAATCTTTTGGGAACTGAGGACGCTAATTGTTGTAGTTTTGAAAGCAAAATATTTTCCCATTCTTGCTTGATATATGACTTCAGCTGCTCAGTCCGTGGTCTCTGTTGTTGTATTTTGTGCTTCATAATGCGGCACACGTTTTCAATGGGAGACAGATCTGGACTGTCGGCAGGCTAGTCTAGCACCCACACTCTCTGACTACAAAGCCACGCTGTTGTAACACGCGCAGAATGTGGCCTGGCATTGTCTTGCTGAAATAAGCAGGCACATCTCCTTTGGCCTGGAGAACACATCGTCCATTATTTCCAAAAACAATTTGAAAGGAGAACTCACACGTTTCCACTTCATGTCAGTCCATCCCCAATGAGCTTGTGCCCAGAGAAGTTGGCGGTGTTTCTGGATGTTGTTGATATATGGGTCTTAACTTGCATTTGTACATAGATGCAGTGATGAACTGTGTTTCTTGACAACAGTTTTCCGAAGTATTCCCGAGCCCATGTGGTTATATTCATTACAGAAGCATGTTGGTTTTTAATGCAGTGCTGTCTGAAGGATCGAAGATCACGGGTATTCAATATTGGTTTTCGGCCTTGCCCTTTATGCATGGAGATTTCTCCAGATTCTCTGAATCAATTAATAATATTAGATAGTGAAATCCGTAAATTCCTTGCAATCGAGCGTTTATACACTTTGTTCTTAAACTGTTGGACTATTCGCTCACGCAGTTTTTCGCAAAGTGGTGAACCTCGACCCATCCTATTCACCTGTTTATTTGTGGAATGTTCCAAACAGGTGTTTTTTGAACATTCCACAACCTTCCCAATCTTTTTTTTGCCCCTGTCCCAACTTTTTTGGAACGTGTTTCAGGCATCAAATTCAGAATTAACGTATATTTACAAAAATCAATAAAGTTGATAAGGTAAAACATTAAAGGATAATTCCACCCAAAAATGATTTAGATTTGTAGAACAGTTAAAATGAGCTCTCAGTCAACTTTCTACCTGTAGTGAGTGCAGAGATATAGCCCCAAACTACTGTGCATGTACCAGGTACTTGGTTTACTCTGAACTACAATCGCCATGACTCTTGGCAAGAGTGCTTCTAGTTTTTCGGCAGTGTCAGACAACGCCAGTCACACTGAATAACGTTAAGACCGGAGCGGAGGGACTGGGAATTTTACTGCTCGTCTTGCACATACAGTAGCCTACTAGTTCAAACACAACAAATTCAAACACTTATTAATTTCTCATCCCTGTCCTCTAACGTTAACCTTTAATGTTTAACTGAGGTAAACGAGTGGTGTAGCTAGCCTACATGTGGTTACTACCGCAATTCCAACTGAAATGGAAATGTTTGCTACAGGAAGTTTAATGTCGAAGCAGTCCTGCAGGATCCGGCTGTGTATTCGGTCTCAAAAGAAGCCTTCCACCTACGACAAAATATAGTAATAGGCTATATTTTAAACATTGCAATTTTCTAAATAGCAAAAAGCTGATGTGTGTCTAGCTACTGCATGGCAAACAGATTCAAAAATGCGGATTTGCACCTTTGTTTAATGCCGTTACCTTTGCTTCTGTAATCGTTTGTTCAAAGTGAAACCATTACATTACATTACAGCATTTAGCAGAGGCTTTTATCCAAAGCGACATACAATAAGTGCATACAGAAACATCATTGAAGTCACTACAGAATAGATAAAACAAAGCACATCCTTCCCATAATGTAGCAGCTATCCCTGGTAATGAACGTTGAATGTAGTTCACAGTAAGCTGTGGGTAAATCAGCAATACTACACTTCTATTGGAAATACTATTATAAACTATAACAAACAGACAGGAAACCACAGGGAACTAGTACCATGAGGTCCTAGATTAGAATATCAGTCAAGGTGGAGTCTGAAGAGGTGTGTCTTCAGGCCACAACGGAACGCAGGCAGGGTTAGAGTAGAACGTAGGGGAATGGGAAGTTCATTCCACCACTGAGGAGCTAGCGTGGAAAAGCTCCGCAGTCGGGATGAGCGAGAGCCATTGACAAGGAGGGGGGGAAGAGCGAGTCGCCCTGCTTTAGAAGAGCGAAGTGGTCGAGCAGGAACATAGTTCTGGATTAAGTCCTGCAGGTAGGCGGGGCATGTCCTATTGGCTGCAGTGTAGGCCGGGGTCAGAACTTTGAACCTGATCCTGGCTGCAACTGGCAGCCAGTGGAGTGACCTCAGCAGGGGGGTTACATGGGAAAATTTCTGGAGGTTGAACACGAGCCGGGCAGCTGCATTCTGGATCAGTTGAAGAGGCAGAATGGCGCAGGCTGGTAGGCTTGCGAGCAGGGAGTTGCAGTAGTCCAGGCATGAGGTGACCATGGCCTGGACAAGAAGCTGGGTGGAGTAGGTGGTCAGGTACGGTCGAATCCTCCTGATGTTTTACAGAAGGAACCTGCAGGACCATGCTGTCGCCCTGATGTGCTCTTTGAAGTCCAGCTGGTCATCCAGGACCACCCCTAGGTTCCTTGCAGAGCGTGAGGCAGCCACCACGGTCCCGTCAACGGTGATGGAGAGGTCCTGTAGTGGGGTGGTCTTGTATGGCATGAAGAGGAGCTCTGTCTTGTCAAGGTTGAGCGTCAGGTGATGGGTAGCCATCCACTCAGAGATGTCAGTCAGACAAGCAGATATCCTCTCCTTAACCTGTGGGGTAGAGGGAGGGAAAGAGAGGAAGAGTTGAGTATCATCAGGATAGCTATGGTATGAGAAGCCATGTGAATTAATTACTGGACGAAGAGACTTAGTATAAATAGAGAACAGAAGAGGACCCAGTACAGATCCCTGCGGGACTCCTGTAGACAGGGGATGGGGTGCAGAGACGGAACCCTTCCAGGAGACTTGGTAGGATCTATCAGTGAGATACGATACCAACCAAGAGAGGGCAGTCCCAGAAATGCCTATCTCAGCGAGTGTGGAGATCAGGAGTTTGTGGTTGACCGTGTTGAACGCCGCAGACAGGTCAAGGAGAATCAGAACAGAGGAGAGGGAGGAGGCTCCAGCAGTGGCGAGTGCCTCCGTCACGGCCAGGAGAGCAGTTTCAGTGGAATGGCCGGTTCTGAAGCCAGACTGATGCGGGTCAAGCAGGTTCAGAAACCATTCGATTATAGTCATATAGTCGATTATAGTCAGCTCGCTAATGTTAGTTTACTTTTCATGGTCATTGATCGTAACGTAGTTGGCATGGTTCCTTACCGGGTGATTCAATAAGGCAAAAGATGTCAGGGAATGAGACCGGAGGCCACTGAGTTGTAGGCTATCATTTGACTCTGTAACCGACTGCACTTGAATCCTGTTTGGTTTACTTTGCCAAAACATCTTTAGGAAATAACATAGCCTACCAATGTAATTTTCTGACATTATAATAAAATAGCAATGATAGCTAGTGTCAGATTGATGGTATGTAATTCAGAATGATTTTATCCATTAAATTAGAATTAATTTAATTAACCAATTCATTCTAAATTACAACACAATAGTTATGGACCATTGTTCAGGGATCACCTTCAGTTGCCCTGTTAGCAGCTCAGTACTCTGAATACTGAACCCAAGTCACTATAGATCACCCTTTATCAACTTTAAACACGTGATATGCCGTGAGGGAATTCCCCCTCGGCACTTATAACATTCAAATGTCTCGATGTGACTTTATTATTGGATCACTCCGTCAGCGTGAGAGAGGAAACAGGTCCAAACATTTAGTTTAATCAATGAGGTTTAATAGGGGGATGCGGGAATCCGCCGGGACTCTAACAGTGTTACACTACTAGCATTCAACACAATATAACAAAATACAGACACGGGGATATAGCGATATTAATATTACAATATATCGCCGTTAAAACAACACATACACTAAACGTGGAATAGAAATGTGATATCACTTTTCCTTGTAGTGGGTTACAGGAAGACCAAGGCACTGATGTTATTACTATTCACACACATCGCTACTATATTTAAGCTATTAAAACTGGACAATCACACTCAACAAAGGGATGCGGTACACACAATGTAGGAACGGTATTATCAGGAAAAGCAGTGGTACGACTCGACTGGTAGTGAGTAATTGAGAGGAAGGATGGGGTTACTTACTAGTTGAGCGCGAACCAGGAAAAGGTGAAGAGAAGAAGGATCTCCCAGGCCCAGTGGATGCCCAACGCGGGATAATGCAGCTTCTGAGTCGAACGGAAAACTCGGATGCTCAGTCTTTTTATCGGAGGCGTGGGTCGCGGGAGTTAACCAAAAGACGCAGGAGTCCAGGTGAAGTCGTAGACGAAAAAGGAAAAAGAGACCGAGTCCCTGAGGTCGCCCACCTAAAATACCTAACTGGCTAGAGGAGGGTCCACGCTGCTATTGGTTGTTGGGAGTACCCACCTTCACATCCTTGTCACAGCGCCCATCTCGGGCGGGTCACACTAATTTTAAGAAATTAGTACGGGAATGTGATTAAGTTAGATAACTCTCAACTCTACCGAAATACACAGATATAGTTGGTCTCTTGATTTTCGTTATAAATTTATGGAGCTAACCATATCAAACACGATTACTTCAGGCTTCGTTTAGGGGGAGATGGCTGATTATTCATTAGCGGTGTGGGCTGGCAACCTCGCAGACGCGGTGCTACACGATAAGGACTTGGACATGGCTTTATTTATTTATTCTGCTCCGTTAGGCGTCAGAAACTGCATTTTTGATTAAATTTACTGAGAGGCTACTTTCTCCATTCATGAGCATGAATGGATTCCCCTAGAGATACTGGGAATGCTCGCTAGGTGTCAGTAATGTTCTACACAAAATATAAGGGCGGTGATTCTTTAGGCGCCGTGCTGGCGCGATCAGAGGCTATATTGATAGCGGGGTTCACACCTCGCCCGTGATCTGCGATGCGCAATCGTCTGGGCTTATGCTGGGTGGTTGTTAACCCCCTTCCTAGTGTTACCTAATGCTTTGATCCCCGGGGCGAAAAATAGCGTTGGAATGTTACACAGACACAGGGGCATTTTTAGGGTTTTCTGTATATACAAAGAGTTCCCTGCTCAGGAAGAGAACTGGGGAGAGACAAACAATGATAATTGTCCTACACTAGCTTGATCTACGATGTGTCCCTACCACAGTACTCAGAACAGTGACAGACGGTCATGGTGCATTTCTTCCTTCGTTGGCTCCACCTACATGCCTATATACTTTACACGACCACTTGAGGAACTGTAGACTTTCACAAATGAGGAAGTGCTAGAGGTATACAAAAAATGAAACTTTATATTCAAATATCTCAATACAGAATTTTTTTTTGGCCAGCCACAAAGAGAGACTTAATTAGTTGTTAAATAAGGTTATTGTTGTTTTTGGGTGGAATTACCCTTTAAATATATTTTCTTTGTACTGTTTTCACCCTAGGGTGTTAAATGTACACCAACATTTTTTCTGTGGTTAGTTCAATTGAGTAGAAGTTAGTTATCAGTAGCCTATTGCCATTTGAATCTGTCGATAGATTAGGAATGTGTTATGCATACACTGAAGCCAAGCCAATGCATCTTCATATGCCCAGTTGTCGGACTCTCAACCGGGAACGTACTGCAGACAGAACATTCTGAATAGTCTTTCTTAATATTTTTTATGTTTGCAAATCAGCAATCAATAAGCCAAAATGTGCTAGGCCATACATTTATTAACACTGGTGCACTCAGATGATTTTATTACATGTAGTAGACTCCAATCCTGTTAGGATCCTGTCATCTGTCTGTTTAGTCTATTATTATTTTTCCTGATTTCTTTTACCCATTTTCCCGCATTTCCCTCGCGATTGTCAGTCCGCGTTCCATGTTTCTTGAGATTCCACTCCCTGTCTTTGTCATTGCACTATTCGGGTGATTTTGGGAACATTCGGGTTTCCTCTGTATGTCGTATCTCGTTTTCTTCCTTCTGGCTTTATTAATATTTGTATTTAATACTAATGTACTAATCATACTAACTGTTAGATTAGATTTAATACTAACCTGCTAACAAACTAACGTGTATATAATACTAACCAGCTAACCTACTAACATTAGGGTCTTATGATAACCAAGCAACCTAGCCAACCAATCAGCGGGTCTCTTACGGTGACCCGACCCACCTACCCAACTAATCAGCGGTCGCCACTGGTTAAATTCGAATCTTTCATATATGATTGACAGCACATCAAGAACCTCAAAGGTCCAATTTAGCACCAATGTATTTCCTTGTTTGGTGGCTATTGTAAATTTCAATTTAATTCCGTTCTTTTAACTTTCTAAAAAGTTAATTATATATAATTGGCTCATTCATACTTTGGAGTGATTAGAGCTGAGAAGCATGAGTGATCATTGTTATTTTAACTGTCATGACAATACCGTTGTTATAACAAATACACAAGCTTTGGCAGCATGAATTGTCAAATATGTCATGCCAATGAACCATTTTAAATTGAAGTTGAATTGATTATTTCTGCTAATGTATTGTGTCTGTGCTGGGTTCAGGCAGCTATGGCACTCACAGTTCCCAAAAAGGCACAATAGAACTGTCTTTCAGAATGCTGTGAAGCCTGGGGCTAATATACATTGTTGTGAAAAAGTGCATGTGACAAGGAGTCTTATACCTGCGTCTATAATTGGCAAGATAAATATTGGCGGTAGCCTTGTGCCTCTCATTAAATGCAAAGATTTGGATCTTATTACAGAAAAAAATAAAGGCAGGGAGACAAATAGGCAGAAATTCAAGATAAACCTTTGACCCTTTGCTATAAAGCTTTTTTCAATTACTGTTCCTAAAACACAAGTGGCCATATGGTAGTGCGCTCTTGCAGTAACCTTGTTTTCACCCACACATACACACACACTCACACACACACACACATACACTGCCCGGCCAAAAAAAAAGTTGCACACTCTAATATTTCGTTGGACTGCCTTTAGCTTTGATTATGGCGCGCATTCGTCGTGGCATTGTTTCGACAACCTTATGCAATGTCACAACATTTATTTCCATCCAGAGTTGCATGAATTTTTGGCTGAGATCTTGTATTGAAGACGGGAGAGTCGAACCACTCCGTAAAGTGTTCTCCAGCACATCCCAAAGACTTTCAATGGGGTTAAGGTCAGGAATCTGGTGGCTAATTCATGTGTGAAAATGATTCCTCATGGTCCCTGAACCACTCTTTCACAATTTGAGCTCGATGAATCTTGGCATTGTTGTCCTGGAATATGCCCATTGATGGGATAACCTGGTCATTCAGTACATTCAGGTACTTAGCTGACTTCATTTTATTGCTGCCTAATGTTGCTGAGCCTAGACCTGACCAACTGAAGCAACCCCAGATCATAACACTGCCTCCAGAGGCTTGTACAGTGGGCACTATGCATGACGGGTGCAATGGCAACTTTTTTTTTGGCCGGGCAGTGTATCAGCTAATCAGCTCATGTAGAATCTCACATACAAGCATGTTCCTTCAGAAAAAAAGGAAAGAAAGCTAAGACTGTGACTGGATTTAATCAGTATTTTGAGGGTTAAGGCTTGAAGAGACTCACCTCTTGACAAAGAGGCAGACTAGCTAGGGTGGTACACCCACTGGTACACCATATGACCCTCCCTTGTTTCCTTCTGCTCATCTGAATGTGTCAGGGGGCAAATGGGGTACTTATGAGCTCTCCTGAGTGGGCCAGACTCTGTCCTACAAGCTCTGAGCAGATCTGGGGCTCAAGCATTTACCACACATCAAACCTCCTGAGTCTTACTCACAAGTCTCTCACTGCTACCAGATTATTCATAATTATTAAGTATTCTCTTGATTAAACTGTTTCCTTGCTCTCTCCCTTTCACCCCCCTTCTTCCTCCTCTCCCTCCCTCCCTCCATTGATATTCTGTTCTGCAAAGTTTTGGGTTAATTTCAAATAAACGCATGGAATCTACTTCAACAAGAACAGCCATTTTATGCCAGAGCACTCACCACATATTATCTGAGGTCAGGAGTTATCAAGACATTTAAACTTGGCAAGGATAATGTGGGCAGAATGAGAGAACTGTATTGTGACCTTGGCCAGGACACCAAGGGACCCCTCCTACTCTGTGAGAGATTTGATCATTGGTCATTTTGATCTTTAATGACCAGAATGAGTTGGTTTCACATCTCAAAGCAAAGTTGGATATGATCTCCTGTGTAACCCTACCCTGAAACAGTGATCTGGCATGTCCCTCTATTCTGAGAAGCTGACAGCATAAGGCCTGGATTTTAATGGTGTTGTAAGGGGGAGTGTAAGTTTCGGAGAACTAAACGCGACCGACAAGGATTTCTAAAAGCGTATCTAGAGATACGCTAAAAAACGCGGAAGTAGCTGTACCAGGACTAGGATAACACAGGATCGGGAGCAAAACTTCCCTAGCACAAGGCAAAACAAAGCAACCTCCAAAAACTGAGGCGATCTCGATAAACAGCGATAATAACTAACAAAAGAACCTCACGCACTAAATAATTAGGCGTAACGAGAGGTAGTGAAACAAAACAAAAGAAACACCCTGTATAAATGGGCGAGAGAATGAAAATGAAACTAGAACCTGTTACCTACAGCTCTAGGTGAAAACGAGTTGAACAAAAAGGTAACTGGCAGAAGAGTACAAAGGATAAAGAGACAAAGGAAAGAAAAAGACTCAAATAAATCTTTCTCCTAACTCTAAACCGGACTTGCTGCGTTTCCTATTCGTACAAACCAGAAATGCAGCGACCGAATCTTATACCTTACCGACTTCGTTGTCAACATAGCAAAGACAATATCGAAGTGCAGAAATGCGGAAGTCCTGAGGTATTTATTGTCATGGTTTTTAACCCTGTTTCCCTATGCGGTCGTTTTCCTTTTGGTAGATGCTTGCTCTGCACTGCTGAGATTGCGGAGCTTCTGTTAGCATCCACACCTGTGCGTGGTCACTGAGAGCTATTTAAGCCTCCCGTTTCCTTCGTTCGGTGTCAGGTTTTGGTTAGAAAATTGAGAAACAAACGCGACAGATAAGGATTCAGAAAGCGTATCTAAAAATAGACACGCCACAGAAGCAGAATTAAACCGCACCAGGGGAAGAAAGGGAAACGGAAAAGCGGAAACAAAACTTCCCCAGCACAAGGCTAACACAAAACAACCTCAAACGGAGGCGAAAAATCGCTAAAACAGCGAGAAACAAACAAAAAGAAAGAACCTCACGCACGAATTGATCTGCGTGTATAAGAGGTTGAGAACTGAAAAGAAACGAACAAAATAGCAAGCCTGTAACTACAGCTCAGTCGGCTAAGGAGCTGAACAGAGAATAAACAGGCTGCAGGCAAAAAGAAAAGAATAGAGGACGATAGGACAGAAAACAAGAAATACTAATCCTATCACTAATACAAATAGCTGCGTCTCTGTATAACACCAAACAGAGATTCAGAAGCTAACGTCTTATACCTCTACCTATACCGGCTTCCTAGTCATAATGCAACGACAATCTAGAAGCACCGGAAAGCGGAAGTTAAGCTCTATTTATAGCCGACGGAAACCAAACACAGGTGTCAGAGATAATGACCCGGAGAGATCCAAACACCGGGACGGGGGAAGAAAAAATCCGATAGAGCTTCAGACGACGCCAAATGGAAAACAATGGTAGAAACAAAAGGAGACAGCCACTAACCATGACAGTACCCCCCAACTAAGGGGGCTTTGCTGTCTCGGAAGTCCCTAATGAGAGCGGGTCCAAAATATTCTTGGACGAAACCCAGCACCGCTCCTCGGGACCATAACCCTCCCAGTCCACCAGGAACTGGTACCCTCTGCCCACACGTCTCTCGGCCAAAATGCGCCGAACGGTGTACACCGTACCTCCCTCCAAGAATCGAGGAGGAGGAGGCGGCTTGTCAGCCGGAGCGAGGGCGCTCACGAGCACCGGTTTCAAGCGAGAGACATGAAAGGTAGGGTGGATGCGCATGGAAGATGGTAACTGAAGATGTACCGTGACCGGGTTGAGTTTCCGCACGATCTTAAAGGGGCCCACAAACCGATGCGTGAGTTTGTGGGACTCAACTCGCAATGGTAGGTCCCGTGTGGAAAGCCACACCCGTTGCCCCACCCGGTAGGAGGGAGCCGGACGGCGGTGCCTGTCAGCCACCACTTTCTGTTTAATTAGGTTCGGACAGATCAAAGGTGGCGTTTGGAACAGGTTAAACGATAGGATAACAATGAGATAAACAGTGGGGACCCCACTGACGAATAGGATTCCTATTACTACCCCAACAGATATGCGGGTTATGTAGCCCTAACCATGAATGTCCCAGCACTAAAGGATACGACGGAGAGTTGATTAAAAAAAATTATATTCTCTCAGAGTGCCCCTGGAGAGGAATGCGCATCTCAATTGGATTCGTCTTTAGTTTAATGAGTCCAGAACCCAAAGGACGACCATCCAGGGCAGTAACTTGACAAGGACTAATTAGGGGATTGGTAGGGATTTGTAAATTCCTAGCCCATTTAGCGTCAATAAAAGACTCCACGGCCCCTGAATCAATAAAAGCGGTAACGTTTGCCGAACGTCCCCCCCAAAACAGTCGGACAGGTATGAGGGTCCGGGAGTTAATACAATCTTGTCTCACTGGGGACCCCGACCTCCCTAGTGAGACCCCTCATTTCCCACCAACTTGTAGCATCGATCTTTAGTATGACCGTTACGCTTACAATGCTGGCACCAGTACTTCCGCGGTCTCGTTCTCTTACTTTGATGGAGGGACGAGCCATCCACCTGCATAGGCTCTTCCTGATCAACGGAGAGGTATGTGGGCACAGTAGGGGGAATGTCTCTTAACACGGATCTTAAATGTGGCGACTGATCTTTAATCGCACGTTCACGTTCTCTAATCCGGTTATCGAGACGTATTGCAGAAGTTATTAGTTTATTTAGTGTAGCGGGTGGTTCTAGCATAGCCAACGCATCCTTGATGGAATTGGATAATGCTTGAAGGAAGAGGGATTTTAACGGGCCGTCTGACCATCCCGTCTCCCCGGCTAGCGCTTGATATGTAATGGAGAACTCAGCTACAGTTTTAGTGCCTTGGCGTAAGCTGGTGAGTCTCCTTGCCTCCTCCTCCCCTGAAACCTCGTGATCGAAAACCAGTTGCATTTCGTCCATAAGTTGAACTGGATCACGAATGACAGGGGCATTGGCTCGAATAAGAGGATCCACCCACGCAAGAGCCTGGCCATTTAATAAAGACAAAATAAATGCTACCGGGGTTCTGGTGTGGAGAAACGAGAGGGTTGTGCCTGAAAAAATATCAGACACTGGGTTAGAAATGGCCGGCATTTACCCGATTCCCCACCATAGCGATCCGGTAATTGTAATTTGGGCTCTTTTAGGGTACGTGGAGCGGGTATGGGAGGTGTGGGTGCTTGTGCAACTGGAGGAGGGTTACTTGCCACAGAAAGTCTATGCAGGCTCTCTGTTAAACGTTGGAGGCACTCCCCCTGGCTACGCAACTGTTCCCACAGCTGACCCTGTTGACTCTGCAGGGAGAGGAGTGCTTGCTCCGTAGTAACCCCCGTAGCGCCCTGACTGGCTTGTGCTTGTTCATAATCCTTAACTGACGCTGATTCTTCCATGTTTAATGGCTTCTAGATTCTGTAAGGTTTTGGTTAGAAAATTGAGAACCAAACGCGACAGATAAGGATTCAGAAAGCGTATCTAAAAATAGACACGCCACAGAAGCGGAATTAAACCACACCAGGGGAAGAAAGGGAAACGGAAAAGCGGAAACAAAACTTCCCCAGCACAAGACTAACACAAAACAACCTCAAACGGAGGCGAAAAATTGCTAAAACAGCGAGAAACAAACAAAAAGAAAGAACCTCACGCACTAATTTATCTGCGTGTATAAGAGCTCGAGAACTGAAAAGAAACAAACAAAATAGCAAGCCTGTAACTACAGCTCAGTCGGCTAAGGAGCTGAACAGAGAATAAACAGGCTGCAGGCAAAAAGAAAAGAATAGAGGACGATAGGACAGAAAACCAGAAATACTAATCCTATCACTAATACAAATAGCTGCGTCTCTGTATAACACCAAACAGAGATTCAGAAGCTAACGTCTTATACCTCTACCTATACCGGCTTCCTAGTCATAATGCAACGACAATCTAGAAGCACCGGAAAGCGGAAGTTAAGCTCTATTTATAGCCGACGGAAACCAAACACAGGTGTCGGAGATAATGACCTGGAGAGATCCAAACACCGGGACGGGGGAAGAAAAAATCCGATAGAGCTTCAGACGACGCCAAACGGAAAACAATGGTAGAAACAAAAGGAGACAGCCACTAACCATGACAGTTCGGGGCTTCGAGATTGTTTGTTTATTGTTTTGTACTGTGGTGTATTGTTGGCTGTGAGTGATTCGTACCATTTGGGCTACTCGCCTATTTTTGCGTCTCATTGCTGAGGCAGGGCTTATTTCTTGCTGGCTCTTTAGTTACTTATCTCATAGAAGTATGGGACCGCGGATCTCTGCTCTATTTCGTCTTTGTGTGCTTTTCTCAGTGTATGGAGATTTGGGTGATTCTGTTCGGAACTGTAGTTCTGTTCGCCCTTCGGTACATGTCTTCCCACAGGGAGATCGGGCATTTCGCTTCTACTTAGTTACTTAGCTCGTAGAAGCATAGAGTAGCAGTTCTTTGTTCCATTTTCGCCTGTGATTGGTTTCTTACTGAGAGACCTGGTGTTTTAGCTTCTACTCATTTCCGTGTTACAGTGAGCCAGTTAGTAGCTTTGGTACGTTTCATTTGTTCATACTGAGAGGCAGGGCTTGTATTAGTGTTTGAGCTTGCGCTAGTCTATTAGCCGATAATTCCGGTGCAGCTGTCCTTTCTTCTTTTTGTGCTTGTCTCCGTGTATGGAGATTTGGGCGATTCTGTTCGGAACTGTAGTTCTGTTCGCCCTTCGGTACATGTCTTCCCGTAGGGAGACCGGGCGATGTTGTGGACATGTTTGCGTGTGACTGCGAGTCTCAACTTAGCCTTGGAACATTAATTATCGGTTCCTTCGCCTCGTTACATTTCCCCTTACTGAGAGGCTAGGGCGTGTGTTTTCTAGTTAAGCTTGCATTAGTCTTTCTGCTAGTAAAGTTATGGGACGACGGTGCTCCGTCGGCTCCCCTGTAAAATGTTTCTCCCTCCTGGGAGATCGGGCGTTTACCCCTTTATGTTCTGCATGTGACTGCGAGCTTATGGAAGTAGCCACGGAACGTTATCTCTGTTCCTTCACCTCCTCCTTACATTCCTCTTTACCAAGAGGTAGGGCTTTTATTTTCTACTAACTCGTTTTGGTCTTTTAGCCGGTAACTGTCCGGTGCAGCCTGTCCTGTTAGTTCCTTTTTGTACCTGACTCCGTACATGGAGTTTGACGATTTTGTTCAGAACTATGGTCCAGTTTCGTCTTTCGGTGCATGTCTTCCTATGGGGAGGACTGGGCGTTTTTGTTGACAGGTTTCCGTTTGACTGCGAGTCTGAGAGTAGCCTTGGAACGTTAGATCTCTGTTCCTTTCGCCTCCTGGCATTCTAATTTGCATTAGTTTTGTTGTTTGTTGGTTATATGTTTTATGTGTACCTTTTATGCTACTTGCCTATTCTTGCGCCTCATTTCTGAGGCAGGGCGTTTATTATTGCTGGCCGTTTATTTACTTAGCACGTGGAAGTATGGGGTAGCAGTTCTTTGTTCCCTTTCGCCTTATTTGGATTTCTTGCTGTGAAACCAGGCGTTTTGTACTTCTACTATTTTGCGTGTTACAGTGTGCCGGTTCGTAGCTTCGGTACGTTGGTGTGTATTTGTGCCATCATGCTACTCGCCTGTTCTTATGCGCCTCGTTGCCGAGACAGGGCGTTTGTTATTTCCGGCTTGCTTTTTAGTTACTTAGCTTGTAGAAGTATGGGGTAGCAGTTCTTTGTTCCCTTTCGCCTTGTTGGGTTTTCTTGTTGTTAAACCAGGCGTTTGTGCTTCTACTTTTTGGTGTGTAACAGTGAGCCGGTCTGTAGCTGTGGCGTGTGTGTGTTCCTTGTCTTGTCTCCTCCCTTATCTGCGGGGTTTCCCGCCTTAGTGGCCCTAGGGCTTAAAGAATCCCCTTGCTGCGTTTGGCTCCTCCTACCTCACACGTCACGCCCCCATTACATTTATAGCCAACAGGAAACGCAAAACAGGTGCAGAGAATAATTGTCGGGCAAGATACGAATACCGGAACGGAGGCAGAAAAAATCTGATCGAGCGTCCCGACGACACCAAAAAGAAAGACGATCGCAGAAACAGCAGGGGCTGCAAATACCCATGACAGGTGTTCCATCGCTGTGAGGACAAAGAGTGATCAGACGCTGGCATGGCCCTCAGGCGGCCAGGAAATCTCTGGTCTTTACTCTGGGTGTACTGTATATCCCTCCACACTCCTTGTCTTCAGTCTACCAAAGTATAAATAAAGAGAGAGAAGAAACTGAAGCGAGGCTCCTGCTGTAGGCATTTTGGCTCAAAGTCTGAAGTCTGTGCAGTGTGTTGAGGCCTCTTTCAAATCCACTCTCATCTTTTTGGGCTGTTTTAAAAGTGTAATTTGTGGAGATCACACCCTTCCCAAGCTTCCCAAGGTGGGAACAGTTCCTCCTGTTTCATACATGCACGCATGTATGCGCACACACACATGCACACACATTACACAGTTACGAACATACAGTGCACTCCAAAAGTGTTAGGACAGTGACACATTTTTTGTCGTTTTGGCTCTGTACTCCAGCACATTGGATTTGAAATGGAACAGGAACAGCGACTATGAGGTTAAAGTGCAGACTTTCAGCTTTTACATCCAAATCGAGTGAACCGTGTAGGAATTATAGCATTTTTACACATAGTCCCATTTTAGGGCACCAAAAGTAATTGGAAAATTAACATGAACTTAAATAATGTCATCATATTTAATATTAAGGTTGCATATCCTTTGCATGCCATGACTTCCTGATGTCTGTGATCCAACAACATCAAAAGACTAATTTTCAAAATCTTATTTTCAGGTGCTCTTACAAGTGATACTATAACCTATCTGCATTTGAATGGATCTCTATGGGAATTGGGGGGTGGAACTAGATTAAGCTGTAAATTACACGGGAATAGTATGGAACACGTGGTTGGCTAAATGGCTGCAAGTCATCAAAGGTCTGAGGTATCAAACAAGCCTCACACCATCACTCTGCTGGCAGATATGCAGTAGATATGGATGGATCACTTTAAGGGTTGTTTCTCTTCACTCATTTTCCTATTGAACTCAACGGAAAAATAAGTCTGCACTTTAACCTCATAGTCACTGTTCCATTTCAAATCTAATACTGGAGTACAGTGCCAAAACAACAAAAAATGTTGGAGTGCACTGTATACTCATACACACATATACAAATACATATACAAATAGAAAGTCACACACACATTTACATTACATTAATGTAGTGTATGCTCTTATAGACCAGCTTAAAATGTCAGAGAAACATAAACACAGTCATCTGATTAATATGAGCATAGTTCCAACATCACAAAAGCACTAGGGCAATTTCAGTATGCTAACCAAGAACCAAAACACTAATTATGAATACATACAAAGGTTTTCATTTCAACCTTAACTTGGCACACCCGATTCTACCAATTAGCAGCTCAACAAGATATCTAGCTGTTGAGTGAGGTGTGCTTTGTCAGGATTGGACTGAAAACCTAACAGGCACAGGGTTGGGGACCACTGACATAGAACCATAAACATACCATAACCTGATAGAAGTTTTGTGGCACAAGGAGGGTGACCAGCAAGTAGGGAATTGCAGTAGTCCAGGTGGGCATATGCAGATTACATTACATTACAGTCATTTAGCAGACGCTTTTATCCAAAGCGACATACATAAGTGCATACAGAAAGGTCATCGAAGTAACTACAGAACAGATAAGACAAAGCACATCCTTCCCATAATGTATCAGCTATCCCTAGTTATGAAATATGCATGATTCATATAAGCTCTTAGAGATATACATCAACAAAGTCAATGCTATCACATGTGCAGCTATCCCTAGTAAAGAAATATGCATAATTCATATAAGCTCTTAGAGATATACATCAACAAAGGCAATGCTATCACATGTGCAATTGGTGGTCTAGTGGTGAATGAAGATTGAGGCAACTGTATATATATAAGCATTAATAAATATTTTTTTCTAGCTGAAACTAGCTTTTTGTAATGGAGTCAGACCAAGCTATTTCAATGAGGATTTGCTGATTTTTGCATGCGTTCTCAAATTGTTCTCATTATTTTCACACAATCCTTGTCCATCCAAATGAATAAAGCTGAACTTTGGTCTTGATATTCTGCATAGTCGTAGAGATAGAGGGGTCCAAATAGGCCAAAAAATGGCCACCATCATGGCGGTTAGAACCCTTTATGTGAGTGTATTTCAGGCAATAAAGGAAATAAAAATCAGATTTTTGGAGGGATAATTTCACAAAACTCATAGAAGACATATTTATCTAAATATTAATGCTGCATTCTATACAGGGCAAAAAATATTTTGTGGTTTGTCTTCAAGAATAAAAAGTTACATGTGGGCATATTAGTAGAATCTTGAAACTTTGACAATTTAAGCGTTGTGACATGTAGCTAATGTGTACAGAAAGCCATCATCCTTATGAAATTCCCTCATAGTGAAAATAATTGTTCAATCATAACCTACATTAGGCCAGTGTGATGTCCTACACATATTGGACACTAGGTGGCCATTGACTTCATAATTATTTTCTTAAGACCCAATGGCCCCAATTTACACCTGTTAACACTAGTTCAGATCTCATTCATCAGATTCAATGAGGAAGAATGACTAATAAATGTCCCTCAAATCCTTGGATAACTGGCTATGGTGATAGCATGCATGTTTCACAGTAACCATATTACATTGACTCACCATTTCTCCTTGTCTTCTTTATTGAATTTCATAACTGAGATGTGACTTTAAAGTTGTCCAAAGTAAGTTTTGGTGGGTCACCTTAATAGCCAGTAATAGTGGCTCTGAATGATCCCATTGGACAAGAGGAACACACACTTAAACAATCATGTCTACAGTTATCACTCAGGTCAAGTTTTTAGTTCAGTCATGATGATGACAATTTTGCTGAACAAATATTCCCACATGTGATTTTCTAACATTGAAGATATACCACAAAACATTTGTATAATGATTTCTATACATGCTTTGCTTACATTTTTGCTATCCATATACACGTAGTGCTTACTTCAGCAATCATTTAAAAAATCTGATTGATATCTCTTATTATTTAAATAAAATAAATAAAAATATCTGAAAATGTTATGTCAATAAAATATGGTCATTCTGGACCTTAATTGAACCTTTATATTTTATAAACTATTAAGAATTCAAGGCTCACACTTATTTTTCTTCCATATGGGTGGTTGAAGAATGTGTTCACCAAAAATAATCTGGTTCTGAAAAATAGGCCCGCCACCCTAATTGAAACTGTGTGGTTTGACTCAATGGGAGTCCTGTATGAATGTTAGAATAGCACAAAAAAAAGCTATTTAATAAATAAAAAAACACTGGGAGATGGTCCCTTTACAAGGTTTAATACCCAAGACCTTGTTATATCAAAATATATTTTTCCAGCATAATTAAAAAAAATAAAAAAAACAATTGTCCCAATTCTCAAGAATGGGTGATCTCAGAAACAACTGCCCTCCTGGGATTTCCACACACTGCAGTCTCTAGCGTTTACATCGAATGTTGTGTAAGTGTAAGGTTCGGAGAACCAAATGCGACCAATAAGGATTTCTAAAAGCGTATCTAGAGAGATACGCCAAAAAATGCGGAAGTAGCCGCACCAGGACTGAGAAACACAGGATCGGGAGCAAAACTTCCCTAGCACAAGGCAAAACAAAGCAACCTCCAAAAACAGGCGATCTCGATAAACAGCGAGAATAACTAAGAAAAGAACTTCACACACTACATAATTAGGTGTAACAAGAGTGATGAAACAAAACAAAACTCGAAAAAACGAGTGAGGGGAAAGAATATAAAACACCTGTTAGCAAGAGCTCTTATGGCAAAAGAGCTGAACACAACTGGCAACAGGTGAAAAGAATAAAGGATAAAGAAAGATTTGAAAGGAAAGAGAAAACCAATCTAATCCTAAATCTTATAACCGGACTTGCTGCGTTTCCTATTAGTACGAACCAGAAATGCAGCGACTGAAATTCCTATACCTTACCGACTTCGTCTGTCAACATAGCAAAGACAATATCGAAGTGTTGGAAATGCGGAAGTCCTGGGCTATTTATAGCTGGCAGGAAATGCAAAACAGGTGTAGGAAATAATTGTCGGGTAAGCTACAAACACCGGTAGAAAAAAATCAGATAGAGCGTTCTGACGACGCCAAAAAAGAAACCAAAACATAGACCAGCAAAGGCTGCAAATAACCATGACAGAGAGAGGTCTTAGGAGAATGGGCAGACTCAGTTCAAGCTGACAGAAAGGCCCCAAATACTGAAATAACAGTGGTGTGCAGAATTACATCTCTGAGTACACAATGCGTCGAACCATGAAGCGGATGGTTCACAGCAGCAGAAGACAACTCCGGGTTCCAGTCCTGTCAGCTAAGAACAGGAAGATGAGGCTACGGTGGGCACGTGATCACCAAAACTGGACAATTGAAGATTGGCTAAAACGTTGCCAGGTCTGATGAATCTCGATTTCTCCTGCAACATGCAGATGATAGGGTCAGAATGTGGCGTAAACAGCATGAATCCATTCAGTGATCGGTATTGCCAGTCTGCACTGGAAGATGAGCAGGGTCTCTGCTGTCCTGGCTGCCATGGGAAGCTCCTTCTACCACCAGGGGTCAAGAACAGACAGGAGACGTGAATGGGAAGTAGAAACACATGGAGGGAGGGGCCAGGTGCCCGCAGGTTGCAGAATGGAGAAGTCTGGCTAGTGTATCGGGCAGATATCTTTGGCAGATATCACTTTTATTTAATAATCTTTTGAAGATTTTGAATTTCATGTGAGCTGATATAAGTAGTCAGTGGAGGGAGATTGACACGGCTGAGTCTGGGGAGGTTGCAGATCAGCCGAGCAGCAGCATTCTGCATAAGGGTTGAGTAGGTGGTGAGTAAGGGGCCGATTCTGTGGATGTTGTCCAGGAAGAATCATACCTGACATACAACCGGGATGCTCTTGGAGAGGCGCAGATTGTTTTCCAGTGCCACTCCAGGATTCCTGGCAGTTGAAGAGGGTTTAGCCCACTCAATTTGACAATATAGCCCACTTTATATTCTTCACATATCATGGACAAACTTGGTTTACTAGTTTATCTGTGGTAGTGATACTATAACAAAGCAGCTTACGCTGGAAGTAATTGTTGTGCTTGGACATGCCCACATCACACACAGTTGGATGATATTGTTAGGTTTAAATACCAAGAGGGTTGTACATTTGGTGACCACAAAGAAAACATAATCTGAGATCACAATTTATTGCTACATTGCAGCTAAAGTTGATGTTCATATTCATAACATTGTGGAACTGAAATAAGGAATAAGTATACGACGCATACATGTGCATCTCTATGACTACACCACTGGGTGCAATCAAATTAAACACAATATGCTGCTAAAGTGTGATCCTTGTTAAAATTGACAGACTTGTTATTCATCTAAGTTATAAACAGGCTCACAGTGGTCTTTTAAATATGGGTAAGTTCTTTGCCATCCCTGGTTTTCAGCTTGCCAAATGTCTGTTGCAGATATACGTATCCAAGGAGGGTGATTATTCATGTGAAATTGCTTTCTTTTGTTCTCAGTTAGGAAGGCTATTTCTGGTAGCCTTATAAGGCTGGACAATATGAAGAGAGGAGACAGCTTTGGATGTGGAAAGAAGTGACTCATTCTTTTTCTTTTCAATATAATGTTATGAAAATTCAGACCTCGCTTTCCACATTACACACATGGGGAATTGAGTTTACTGGGTAATGAGGCCCTGTGTTATAGCTTACATGGCAGCATCTTTTGTGCAGAGAACCTGATTCTTTTGTTCACTCTTATTGTGCTACATTCCCACCTTTTCACAAATTCCTTCTATTGTTATGAGGTGCACTTTACTCCTTGACTGAATTGGTAGTCACATCTTCACCTGCATGGATGGCTGAGCTTGTCCTGGTCTGTGTCACATGCAGCTGCCTGGCACGCAGGTGTGTTATCTTAATTAAAATCAATATCATTTGTTTGGCTTATGCGCATAGAGAAACTAGAGAAACTTGCTGGCGTAGCAAAGTACTTAGCCTCAAGTTCATCCGTGTAGCTTGACCTTTACCCTTGTGTTGTAGTCATATTATGTATGCACTGCAGGGTCTAGCGTTTACATCGAATGTTGCTAATGAGAGAGGTCTTAGGAGAATGGGCAGACTCAGTTCAAGCTGACAGAAAGGCCCCAAATGCTGAAATAACAGCTGTTTACAACAGTGGTGTGCAGAATGACATCTCTGATTACACAATGCGTCGAACCATGAAGCGGATGGTTCACAGCAGCAGAAGACAACTCCGGGTTCCAGTCCTGTCAGCTAAGAACAGGAAGATGAGGCTACGGTGGGCATGTGCTCACCAAAACTGGACAATTGAAGATTGGATAAAACATTGCCAGGTCTGTTGGATAAAACGTTGCCAAGAAGCGTGCTAAGAAGCGTTGGCATCAGGAGGCTGAGCAGACAATGCAGCAGACCCCCACCTCGTGACCCTGCAGTAGTACTGCTCGGTTCTGTGCTTTATGGGGACGTATTTACGACCTTGGGCATGTAAGCCTAGGTGAGCCAATTCTGCTTTATGCTTTCCCACTTCTCAGGGACTTAGCATGAGTCCTGTTTGCTGCCCCAAACTGGCCCCATCAGACCTGGATGACAGACTTGTGAGAGTTGCTAGTGGGGCACCTCCCAACCAGAACGGATAAGCTGTCGCAGGGCCTGCTATTGCATCCAAACTTTTGAATTTACAGCCTGCACGATTTAGCCCCTGGACGGAGGTCTCTGCGGCACCTGGATCCAGGGTGCTAAAGACACATCAGGCATTGAAAGCCCCTTCTACAAGGGTGCTGTATGCTGGGAAGTGGAGGAGGTTTAGCTGCTGGTGCCACACTTAGTGTTCCTTCAGTCCTTCTTGCAAGAAGGGCTGGCGGAGTCTATGCTGTGAGGTTACTTAGAAGCCATCTCTGACTGCCATGGGCATTTGAATAGCCTAAGGGTGGGATCACAACCTCATACTCGCCAGTTCCTCCAATAAGTCTAAGTATAAAGCTTGAGCCCTTAGCCAGTCTCAGTGTGAACCACCAATCCCTGAAAACTGCTTTCCTGCTCGCCATTGCCTCTGCGAGCCGTGTAAGCAAGCTACATGTCAGTACAGCCCTCCTGTATGCGGTTGGGTGGCGGTAGCTGTGGCTTCTCTGCTCCCTAATCCGGCTTTTCGGTGTCAGATCCTCTCACGGTCATGCAGTTCTCTGCCTTTTATGTGGGAGGCTTTTTATCCTTTTATTTTTATTTGTTATGGAGCACCTATGCAGGGCTAGGCCTTAACTAAACGGCAGTTGGCCCACTGGATCGTAGATGCGATTCCCATGGCCTACAGCAGTGCCGGCGTGCCCCCTCCCACAGAGATGGAGGCTCACTCCACTCAGGGCTTCGTCCATCACTTCACCAGGGTTTATCGCCTGGATGTGGTATCGGGTGTCATCCAAATCGATTCTCAAGATTGCTCCGTCCGCAGGGCAACGGAGCAATCTTGAGTATGACTTGCATTACCATTTTACGGTGTTTTTATCACCAGTGGGCATTTGCACTTTATATTTGCTTCTTCCAAAGAAAAAGCATCTAATAAAATTAATATATTTTGTACGGCATGGTTGTGTCATGTGGTGTTACCCCACTAAATCCCCCGCATTACTTTATTTGGTATACTGTTGAGCCATACCATAGTATGTTGACCAATGTGAAATAGAACGAAGGGTTACGTGGGTAACCTTCAGTTCTATGAATAAGGTGAACACGACATGTAGTGTGGTCATGTGAGGAATTATATGCCTTTCAGTCAGCAAAAGAGAATGGGCGGGGGACACGCACCATACTTATGGTGGACGTGGTGTTTGCTCTGTAGTGGTGGTTCATTTGCTATTCAGTCTCCTAGCAGCTCACCCTCGCGTCGAGGGTGACCCATACCATGGCGTGTTGGCCTTATTCATAGAACCGAGGTTACCTACGTAACCATTCGTTTTCATCACTCGTTTTTCCTTTTTACATTTGCATTTTTACATCACTCATCAAAACACACATCATTGATTTTTTTTTGCTGTAATAAATGTGTGGTACTTAATTTTGACTACAAAATTAATTTGACTTCAAAACTGACTCATATGACTTCTGATTTTATAACTGCAGGACTAAAAAAGACTCATAATACATTCTTTGTACCTTGATGGTGTACCGCTTTTACAAAAATGTAAAAAGAAAAAGGGCATTGTTTAACTTTTTTAAATGTAGGATCACTCCAGGAAAAGTAATCAAATTTCATGCTGAAAAAATTTAATTTTTGCTGCTGTTAAACTCAGAAAAGGGTCATTTTTAACCTGAGGGTTAAGCTTGAGGTAAGGCTTTGGTGTGACTGAACAGGGAATTGAATTTCCACCTTCTGATATCAAGATGGATATTTTATTAGCTGGATCCTGTCATTTCAAATATCATTTTAAAGTGTTCCCAGGCTGGAACATTCTCAATAGAATTCCAATGACATTAATACTTTATTGTACAATGACACTTTATTTTACCTTGTTCTACCAGTTGAAAAGCTGGAAACCCCCTTTTATCTCCTTATGAGGAAATCATAATTTCAAATGTCTTTCTTTTTTCATTTTCAGCCTGAATTTCTCACTGTAATTCAAATGTCTTCAACATTTTATTATTGCTAGTACAATATGCACTTTATAAGAGTCTTTTTTACTATAATATATCCCAAAATAACTAGTTTCTGCTGCATTTATACGTCTGGGAACACAATCAATGGCTGCATTTAGCAGAGTGGTAGTGATGTGGTAGTAAACTAAAGTCACACAGCAGATGTGGAAATGTCAGCTGGGACAGAAACACAGAGCAAGACCCTTAAGAGTATAAAAGCAGTGCACAAAGCAACCCAGAGAAGGCATGCCCATTGTGCTTGTCATGACTGTAAAGCATACTTAAAGATCCTGGCTGGCTCACCATAAAGGAAGATAAAGTTACATATGAGAGGGCAAAGACATCAAAGCCAGGCCAGGCTTCAAGCACTCCGTATTAGAGGGGGGATGAAAGGAGGCGTGACTTCAGTGGTGTTTCTCTGAGGGACAGTAGGATTACGCCTCGGGCTTCAGTGTTAACACACCCGTCACATTGACTGCTGGTCAAGATTTTACATGATGATGCATGATGCATTCTCACAAGCATACACATGAAACCAAATGGATGGAACAGAGCCCCATATTAGAATCATATCATGCTGTTGTACACTGCCTGGCCAAAAAAAAAGTTGCACACTCTAATATTTTGTTGGACCGCCTTTAGCTTTGATTACGGCGCACATTCGTCGTGGCATTGTTTCGACAACCTTATGCAACATCACAACATTTATTTCCATCCAGAGTTGCATTAATTTTTGGCCGAGATCTTGTATTGATGACGGGAGAGTCGAACCACTCCGTAAAGTCTTCTCCAGCATATCCCAAAGACTTTCAATGGGGTTAAAGTCAGGACTCTGTTGGCCAATTCATGTGTGAAAATGATTCCTCATGCTCCCTGAACCACTCTTTCACAATTTGAGCCCGATGAATCTTGGCATTGTCGTCCTGGAATATGCCCATTGATGGGATAACCTGGTCATTCAGTACATTCAGGTACTCAGCTGACTTCATTTTATTGCTGCATAAGGTTGCTGAGCCTAGACCTGACTAATTGAAGCAACCTCAGATCATAACACTGCCTCCAGAGGCTTGTATAGTGGGCTCTATGCATGACGGGTGCAACGGCGACTGTTTTTTTTGGCCAGGCAGTGTATCACCACATTCCACCATTTCTTCCAGGCAGTTTTGCAGGCAGAGGCCTTTATCGTTATGTTAGGGGAACTTATACATGTTTTCGATTTTCAAAATTTTATCCTTTTGAACAGCTGGAGAGTTGCCACAGCTTGAACACCTCGCTTGAGGGTATCATTGGCAAGTGGCAGACTGTGGGACAGGACCTCTAGCCTCCTGAATGCTAGCTTTCCTTTTTCTAAACTGGAACCACACTGCAGCTCTGATGGTGTCATATGGGTGTGGCTATATCAAAGTAAACAGCTGCACACATGGTGGGATTTGGTGTGGCTGGATTGTTTCCAGACCACTACACCAAGTGCAGCTCCTGGCTTGAGACCAGACCAAAGCACTCTGTGTTATGAGAACTGATCGGAACCACTCGCAGACACCAAAGAATAGTAGGAATAAGGCTTTATTCAGGGTAGACAGAACAAGGATCAGAGTCCAGCACACAGTGCAATGTAGGGAAGGCAGAATCATGGTCAGTTCCAGGCAGGGGTCAGAGTCCAGCAAACAGGGCAATGCAGAATGGGCAGAAACGAAGTCCAGAACAGGCAGGGGTCAGAACCGGGAGATCCATCAGAGACTGGAGAACAGGAGGGTGAAGGGCTGGAGCAGGGCAAGGATGGGGAAGGGCAGGCGGGCAGGAGGACTGGAACAGGGCTGTGCAGGAACAGGCATGGAGCAGGCAAGAGAAAACGCTGGAAAGCTGATACACAAGCACGAATGCAGGGCACAAGATGATCTGGCCCAGAAAAAAGAAACGGGAGACTATATGTCAGACTAATGAAGAGACAACGAGGAACAGGTGAGACAAGACACAATTCAAGTGCGGGGAGCGGAGACACGAAATGGGGGCTGTCAGGTTTGGGATTGAAGTTTAGAGAACCAAAACGCGACAAATGAGGATTCAGAAAGCGTATCTAAAAATAGACACGCCACAGAAGTGGAATTAAACTGCACCAGGGGAAAAGGAAAACAGAAAAGCGGGAGCAAAACTTCCCTAGCACAAGGCTAACATAAAACAACCTCAAACATTACATTACATTACATTCATTTAGCAGACGCTTTTATCCAAAGCGACGTACAATAAGTGCAAACAGAGACATCATCAAGATCACTACAGAACAGACAAGACAAAGCACATCCTTCCCATAATGTAGCAGCTATCCCTAGTAATGAACGTTGACTGTAGTTCACAGTAAGCTGTGGGTAAATCAGCAATACTACACTTCTATTCTAAATACTATTATAAACTATAATAAACAGACAGGAAAACACAGGGAACTAGTAAACACAGGGAACTGATATTCCTAAGTTAGAATATCAGTCAAGGTGGAGTCTGAAGAGGTGTGTCTTCAGGCCACGACGGAACGCAGGCAGGGTTAGAGTAGAACGTAGGGGAATGGGAAGTTCATTCCACCACTGAGGAGCTAGCGTGGAAAAGCTCCGCAGTCCGGACGAGCGAGAGCCTTTGACACGGAGGGGGGGGGGGGCTATGAGAAAAATATGCACATGGGTGTAGCTTGCGGTCCACCGGAGAATGCTGAGACAGAATGGCCCCAACCCCCAGCTCCGAGGCGTCGACCTCCACTACAAAGGGAAGAGAGGGATTGGGAGTAATAAGAATGGGCTCGCAGCAGAACCTCCTTTTTAGTTCAGTAAAAGCTGTCTCCGCCCTGGGGTTCCACTGAAGCCAAGCAGGAGATGTTTTTTTTCTTTGTGAGGCTGTGATAGGAGCAGCTACCAAGCTAAAATTGCGGATAAACCTTCTATAAAAATGTGCGAAGCCTAAGAAGCCTGGCACCTGCTTCACAGAAGTAGGAGTGGGCCAATTCCTAACCGCTGAAATTTTATCTGGATCCATCAGGACTTTACCGTCAGCAACAATGAAGCCTAAAAAGGAGATGGACTTGGTGTGGAAAGCACACTTCTCAGCCTTAACAAATAGTTGAGCCTTAAGAAGCGCCTCCAACACCTGTCTAACATGTATAATGTGAGAGGGAAGATCCAGAGAAAAAATTTAAATATCGTCTAAGTAAACAAAGACGAATTTCTCCAGCATCTCTCTCAGGACATTGTTCACTAGCGCCTGAAAAACAGAGGGGGCGCTAGTGAGACCGAATGGCATCACCTGGTATTCATAGTCTCCGTGGTGCATGTTAAAAGCGGTCTTCCACTCATCCCCCTCACAAATGCGTACGAGATTGTAATGCTACCTAGGTCGAGTTTACTAAAGACCAACGCCCCCTGTAAACGCTCAAATGTGGAATTCATGAGGGGAAGAGGGTACCTGTTCTTAATGGTAATAGCATTGAGACCCCGGTAGTCTATACAGGGTCTTAGCCCTCCGTCTTTCTTTTTAACAAAAAAAACCCCCGCACCAGCTGGTGACGTGGACGGCGTGATAAACCCATTGGCTAAAGACTCCTCAATGTACTGCTTCATAGCAGCGCTCTCCGGAGCTGACAAGGAGTACAATGAACCTCTGGGAGGGACAGTGCCAGGGTACAGCTCAATGGCACAATAGTATGGTCTGTGGGGTGGTAATTTGGCAGTGCCCTGTTTACTAAAAACCTCAGCGAGGTCTGAATACTCGATAGGCACACCTGTGGGTAGATTCAACTCTACCACCTCCGGAGTATCGGAAGATCTGTCAGACGAGCTATCCCACTCGAAATCGGAGATGGAATGTTCGTCCTCCTCCGTGAGGAGCCCCTCAGCAAAGGGATCCCAGGACAGACTCTCTTCTCCACTCCCTGTGAGGGAGGAGGAAATAACTCAGTCCGGATAAGATTCTGCCTCCTCAGAATCACTCTCGGAATTAGGTTCGGAAAGATCAGAGGCGGTGTTTGGAAAAGGGTAAACGACAGGACGACAATGAGATAAACAGTGGGGACTTCTGCAATACGTCTTGATAACACGGATCTTAAACGGGACGGCTGATCTTTAATCGCACGTTCACGTTCTCTAATCCGGTTATCAAGACGTATTGCAGAAGTTATCAATTTACTTAAAGTAGCGGGTGGTTCTAGCATAGCTAAAGTATGCTTGATGGGATTGGATAATGCTTGGATAAATAATGATTTTAAAGGGCCGTCCGACCATCCCGTCTCCCCGGCTAGCACTCGAAATGTAATAGAGAACGCTGCTACTGTCTTAGTGCCTTGGCGCAAGCTGGTGAGTGTCCTAGCCGCCTCTTCCCCCAAAACCTCGTGGTCGAAAACCAGTTGCATCTCGTTCATAAGCTGAACTGGATCACGAATGACAGGGGCATTGGCACGAATCAGAGGGTCCACCCACGCAAGAGCCTGGTCATTTAATAATGACAAAATGAACGCTACCCGGGATTTTGGTGTGGAGAAACGAGAGGGCTGTGCCTGAAAAAATATCAGGCACTGGGTTAGGAATGGCCGGCATTTTCCCGATTCCCCACCATAGAGATCTGGTAGTTGTAGCTTAGGCTCTTTAAGGGTACGTGGAGCGGGTATGGGAGGTGTAGGTGCTTGTGCGACTGGAGGAGGGTTACTTGTCACAGAACGTCTATGCAGGCTCTCTGTTAAACGCTGGAGGCACTCCCCCTGGCTATGCAACTGTTCCCACAGCTGGCCTTGTTGAATTTGCAGGGAGAGGAGTGCTTCCTCCGTGGTAACCCCCGTAGCGCCCTGACTGGCTAGTGTTTGTTCAGAATCCTTAACTTACGCTGGTTCTTCCATGTTTTGGCTTCTATATTCTGTCAGGTATGGGTTTGAAGTTTAGAGAACCAAAACGTGACAGATGAGGATTCACAAAGAGTATCTAAAAATAAACACGCCACAGAAGCGGAATTAAACCACACCAGGGGAAAAGGAAAACAGAAAAGCGGGAGAAAAACTTCCCTAGCACAAGGCTAACATAAAACAACCTCAAACGGAGGTGAATCTAGAAAAAACAGCGAGAAACAATAAAAGAAAGAACCTCATGCACTAATTAATATGCGTAGGTAAGAGGTAGAGAAAACAGAAAAGGAACGAACGGAATAGCAAGCCTGTATCTACAGCTCTGTAGGATAAAGAGCCGAAAAGAAGATAAGCAGGCTGCAGGCAAAAAAAGAATAGAGAAAGATAGGACAGAAAATGAGAAAATCTAATGCTATCAACTAGTCGAAATAGCTGCGTCTCTGTTTAAGGCCAAACAGAAATGCAGTGACCGAACTTCCGATACCTCTACCGGCTTCGTAGTCAAGTGGCAACGACAAGATAGAAGCACCAGAAAGCGGAAGTAAGCGCTATATATAGCCGACAGGAAACTGAACACAGGTGTCGGACATAATGACCAGGCGAGATCCAAACACCGGGACGGAGGCAGAAAAAATCAGATAGAGCATCAGACGACGCCAAATTGGAAAAGAGGCAGCCACTACCCATGACAGGGGCGAAAGGGAAAACACGGAACTGACTACGAATACTGAAAATACATATAAACAGAAAAACCAGGAACAGACTAAGACGTAAAGGCACGGGACGTGACACTCTGACCACAAATCCCATCTCCCTTGTGGTCTCCCCATTAGGGCAGGCCTGACTGAGTTAATCTCAACAGACTATGGTCTGGTTGTAATATTTAAAAGGTGTATTTCATAAAGACTTAAATCCTCAAAGGCAAACTTTTCTAAAAGTAAACAATCACAGGCAGATTAGTGTGCTGTACAGATCTATTGGAGAGGATCACTTTGGTCTTTGCGCATATTAACCTATTCATTGAGAGTTAGTAACTTGATCCCCACAGGCTAGTAGAGATCATGCTGTTTTATGTGTTTTCCATGGTGCAACGTTTCCAAGGTTCTTTCTGGTGCATATGTTTCGCTGCTAATATTATCACAGCCAGACACTGTTTTTTGAGTGCCTTTTACACTCTGGCAAGATTGAAATTTAATTAAATTCAATTAAATTCAATCTTATTTGTATAACATTTTTTACATAGACTCTGTCACAAAGACATTTTAACAGGGAAATAGTAAAATTGGGAAAGACAGCCTATACCCCAAAAGAACAGCAAGTGCGGTCGAAAAAATCTTTGGTGGAAATAAAAATGAAAAAAAAAAACGCTTAAAAAGTAGTGATAAAAACTCCATGGCTGGGAGAAATTTTGGGGGAGCAGAATCCCAGTGAACATTTTAGATTTTCGGAGAAACGCCCTCTAGGCGTTCAGGTGAAAATTTGGCTAAATTTGTTTGAAAACTGAAGGTTTTCTAGCCAACAAGGACATAGCCAGGCTACTTTCTGGAAAACCTGAGCTTTATTGGGGTTAACCTAGTCTAAACCTAGATTTCCACCCCTCTTGATGTCTAGATTCCGGCTTTTGCTCAATGGGATGGTTGACCTGGTATCAATAGTAAACGATAGACTACAGATAAAATACATGGTAATAAGGGAGGTAATGAGGAATCTATCGGCGCAAATAATCATAATGGTTGGGCAGATTACAGCCTAAGATATTAAACTCGCTGATAAAATATAAAGTCCCAGAAAAGAACTTCATGGAGTTCAGAACAGGTAAGCGATATATCTCGGCCTCCAGGTTACATCATTGCATGGGCTTGAACTAGAGAGAGGGTTGGGGCTGGAACATTCCGTGAACTTAGGGTGGGGAAAAAGGAGCAGAAGCCCCAGGGAAGAGAACAGAAATGGAGATTCCAATTTCCAAGTTTCAAATTTCTGTTAGAAATATCCAACTGTGTAATTGGAAATTGGCAGTCAAGTCACTGTTTCCTAGGTGAAGCACAGCTATTTGTGCCTTATTTGAGTAGCACCTCAAAGTGATGCTGTTTCTATGGTGCCAGCAGTTGCTGAGCCATATTTTCTGCATTGTTAGGACATGCTTTGGAGTCCCTGATGTGAATCTTGTGGGAACTACATCAGATGTATGGGCAAAAAAACCTGATATACTTGTCCCTGGAGAAATCGCCTAATATTTTGTCCATCTCCATGCTATCCCCCTCAATTTTTTGGTATGAAAGCACAATTGGCAGAACAGTTGAAGGCACAGTACTACTACTGTGACATGCCTCCATTGTCCATTGTCCTCCATTTTCAATCAGATCTGTCAATAAACATCAGGGGGAAAAAGCATCTTTGAATGCCCACAATGTGAACATTTGTGTAGTTGTTAAACAATCTGCTCACCTTACGCTTTACGGGGGTATAATGCAGTGATCATGCAATGATGGGAGATGGTAATCTATCATGTTTTGCTACCGACTGCAAAGTTCTTTTGATTGTTTAATATGAGCAGTGAACACAACAATTTGGAATGCTATAATATGCAAGGGCCAGTTTTGCTTTTGCTATTTCAGTGTTTTTTGTTTTAAAACTGCACATTTGTTCCATGGGGATTCTGAACACCCATAACCAGACCTGTCCCCCATAAACATAGTATAGTCAACACAATGTTGCAATTTTCTAATCAGAGTACAAATGCTGAAAGGAATTAGCTAGAATTGTATTGTGAATCTCATCGAACTTAATGTAATTGGAACCGTTACTGAGGCATTGCCCTTAACATATTGACTTGCTCACACCGTCTCCTCCCACCAACCACAAAAATTGCCATAGCCAGACATCCACTAAAAATATATGTGGGCCCCTGTGAGGAGGACATATTTCTCTGTGTCAATATGCAGTGTTACAGTAATGGTGCCGCTGGATGCTCAGGACCTGCCATCACAGCATTGCAAACCCACTAAATGAACCCCCTAAATGAACTCATTGTTGCCACAGATAAAGGTTCAGAAAAGGATTCTGGACTGGAGAAATGATTTGTCTGAAAAGACCATTTGGCTGAACTCTGCTCTATCAGAGATTCATAATGGAACATGGTTTTTTCATAAGCATTTTCATTCCATGCCTTTGCATGTGCCCTGTGTCATTCCAGGCTGCTGTTGTGTCTGTCATGAAAGCAGAACACAAAACAAAAATCTTTTGAAGCCTTGTTTAAAGGGTAACAAAGCACACTGGTTTAGCTAGACCCTGCCCCCTTTTGAAATTCGAAAAATTCCAAAATGTGGGCGTGATAAGGTAATAATATAGACTACTCAAGTGACTACGTCACACTGGTTTCAGATGTAAATTCCCCATGCATTCAGAGCATAGACATTAACTAAAACGTACTTTTAAACAATTTCTAGAGATTACCATCAATTTCCTGGATTGTTCAATATAATGCCCGTTCGCAAACTATGTAGTTTTTCTGGATCAGCTTTGAGTATATTTTACGTTTTAGTATTTTTTTGTGAATACACCAGTGTTTAAAAACTCAACGTCCCATAATTCCCTCCAGACGAGCAGCGTTGTCTCCAAATGTTGTCATATAACGTTAGCCAGCAGTAGCACACAGCTCCGTTTTTAAACACTTTTTTTCTAACGTTAGCTAGCTAGCTTGAAGGACTAAAAGCTAGAATTGCTTTATGTGGTTGACCGTAGCATAGTTTCTGACCTTGTCGGGCGGACTTCTCAACTTAGCAAGCTAACGTTAGCTCGTCTTCAGCAGCAGTACTCCCATCTGCCAAAAATGTCCAGACAGACGAGGTGATGATATCTTATTGGTCGAGAACCACCCATGCGTTGCAGTACTGGATATGTAGTCTGTTAAAGTGGACTACAAGTCGAACTACAATCATTAATCCATTACTTTAAAAAATAAAAATTGGAACATACAATATATGGTCTATATCCTTATTCCACACAGGCTAATCCAGGAACTTTTTGGCTCATTCTATAAATCAGATTTCAAGAAATAGTCGATAGTCTCCGAAGCCCGTTCTATCTGTCATAGGGAATTTACTTCCGAAACCAGACTCCACCCACGTCTGACGTACTCACTTGAGTACTCTTTCGGGGCTGAGCTCCAAGTATCAAACCCCGCCCCAGCAATTTTATTAATTAGTAGCCAATAGCTAATTTCTACTCTGGACAGCATTCACAGTGGCTGCTTTGTTCCTCTCTCTCTCTCGACCTCTCTCACTCATACACACACAAACAAACATGCTAGCTCCAGCTGCTGCTGAGCCCCAAGTAGCCGAGGCATAAGCAATTGTGGAGAATGAGAGGATGGGCAGTGTTTTGGAGTGGTAGGCGGCAGCACGCATAGCCTCGTTTGGGCTTACAATGATGCGGCCAGCAAACAACAAATCACACGCCGTACAATGCCATGTAGGCTACTCATTTTACACAGGCTGTAGGCAATCACACTAACGTTGCCTGCAAGATATCAACAATATTGGTTTCCATTTCAACGGGTGCACATGTGGTCACTGCACTGAACTCTCTCCAAGAGAGAATGTCTGTTGTAGGTTGCAAAGGTAAACGTGTAGCATGCATATAATACTCAAAAAACAGGCTCAACTACGCTTTATATATTTATTTTTAATAAAGTATATATTTATTTTTTTAAATTAACTCTATAAACTTTGCCCCTAGTGGTTGAGACGTATCCGTCCCAATTACAGTATTCATGTTTGTCTGAAATTATAAGCTACAGCTTTAAGAAAACCCCGTAAATTTTGACGCAGTATTTTTTTAAAGGGTAGCCGCTTGCAAAAACCTCAGCTTCTCCAGTTACACTGCAGTGCCATAAAATAAGAGGGTGCTATTAATAGCCCAAAGCACTTATGACCCTCCTCTCACCACAGCCACAGACTGTAAAATGCATAAAATGCACCGTTTATACACGCTAAGAAAATCATGTTCTCGTATAGAAACAATAATTTTTTTTTTAAACGTTGTACAAATGAGCATTCGCCATTTTCCCTTGCTTACTGTACTATATACAGTACATGATGCACTTTCGGTTTAGAAGACACCAAATTTTTTTCTCCAAAATCTCTCGTATAAATATGTTTAGGAAACCAAGTAGGCTACTTACCAGTATATTCAGCTACAGCTGTTTTCTGATTAACCCTGAAGAGTTTATCTTGTTACATTTCACCAAAGTCCCGTACACTTATATGGAAGATTATTCAGCCCAAAATGAAAATGAAAATGGAAATGGAAAATGAAAGTGGAGGATTATTCAGCCCAAAATTTAATTGAAAATTAAAAACTTGAAACAAAAACAAGACTACATCATATCACACTGAACAATGAACAAAGGTGACCACGTCAGAAAAAAAGAATTATTTTAGACAATGAATATGAATGAATAATGTTTCTTTCATAAAACAAGAATACTTTATAACACTGCTCAGATTCTTCATCATTTCATCCATTAAAACTTACGAGTGCCCTGAGAGCATTTTGAGTCTTGTTTCACATTAGTATCAAGCATAGACTGTTACCCATCCCATTGCTATGCTCCCACTAGTGTTCATTAAGTGCTACTGCACTAAACCTGTATGAGGGCCACCCTGCTTGCTTTGATTGATAGGAGGACCATACCCCCTCATTTACATACAGTTTCAAAATGAAAAGTTTTCTTCCCTATTTAATTGACATCTTCCATCTTTTCCAGTTGTGGCTTACGGGAGAACACAGCCACATACATATATGACATTAGGGTTAGTGGTGCAAGTTTATAGTCTCAAGTATAAATTTAGAACTGGATAATGTATGTCATCTGAACTTTGTTTTAGGGGCTGATGCTGATTTGTTTGCTACTGGAAACTGCAATCCTGGTCAAACCAGGCTGGGTGAAAAAAAGAATGTATAAAGAAACATGAAAAAAATCTATGATCATATAATTACAAAGTATTTCAATGTACCTGCAGTATATACAACTATACACACACATTTACATTGTTTATATGTGTGCAATATACAGTAAATTAATAAACAGAAATAATGTTCTCTAGTAACATTGTTCTCTACAATTATTTTGGATTTTGGATTTTTCAAATTGTTCAACAGGATGTCTATATAATCTTTATGATTCCCTTGCAGATTTCAGCCTTGTTCTACCTTGCATTTCCATTAAAAACCAGGATGGGGGGGCTAAGTGCTTTTCAATACACAGCCTCTTTGAAGAGGCGCTCTGATTAATATGTTCAAAAATGAGTGAGTGTTTAGTTTTTTCAGAGCCCTGCTTGTTCCTTATCTTTTTAATTGAGAATGCTGACTGACTGAAAAAGCACAGTGTTAACGTGATCCACATAAAAACAGCAACTGTAAAGACATTAATGAATCTTCGTGCATCTTCCTTGAAATGTATGTTTTTTATGTCATGGCTTTTGATCTGTTGAGTGCTGCTATATGTGCCTGTGTGGCTACAGGCTGTTTTGGTGTACTGACACAGAAAAGATGAGAATAGTTTCGGCTGGCTATATTTCCTACAGTGCTAGCTTTCTTCTGCATTACAAACATTCATCAATAAACACAAGCTGCTATGTTATAATTTTTGTAAATGTTGAAGCATTTCTTTCTCCATGTCCAACTGCAGGTGGTATCTCCATATCTTTTAACACATACTGAGGCATCCTTGTGACGGAAAGGGGGAAAGAGAGAGGAATCTTCAGAACATCTGAGTAAAACATCAAGGCATCCGTCACGGGGGGCCCCATGGGGGCCGTCCTTGGAGCCTGGAAATGTGAGGGAGTTGTCCAGATGCCTAACATGTCAGTGCTGGTGATGGGGAAGCTATGACTGGGGATGCTAAATATCTGGCCAGCCCCAGCACAGGGAGACATTGGAGCCCTCCCTCCACAGTGAGCTCACAAGCATCCCTTTAGCTTGGTAGAGTACAACCTGGTCATCCGTGTGTGGACATCCGACAACGCCGTTAGCATGTGGCATTGGCTGGAGTCAAATACCTTAACTTAATAGTAAACATTTGAAGCTTAATGGACAAAAATATTAGATGCTGATTCATATGGGCTCAGACCTTTTTCATGTGGGTTTTTGAAAAGGAATAACTTCTTGAGGAGTAAGCTTTGAACGGCCGTGGATCGCGAATACGGTAGCGGGGTGAGTGCGCGGTGGGGATGGCAGCAACTTACCACGTGGTGGTCAGCAGCCTGAACTACTACAGTAGTGTTGTGATTGACAGGCGTGCCCAGCATGCCGTTCACTATTGCACCGGACCCTGCCAGCTCCTGACGCATGGCCTGGACTGCACTGCGGCCCACCGCAGTGCCTGCGCAGAGCTGCTGGATGCCACCATCAGCGCAATGCCAGCTGCCGCCGCCCGGCCCTCAGCCGCCCTCAGACTCTTTGGCAAATTTTCAGCCTTGGGGAACAGTGGCTTCCCTATTGGTGGGGCTGAGGCCATGATGGATGATTGCTATCAGGCCCTCCAGGGGGTCTCCAGGGCCCGAAAGGGCCTGGCCAGCCAGGCATTCTCCGGCAGCCTGAAGGACATCACCGGGGAGGCAATCAACCTTGCCAGTGGGAAGGTGAAGGAGTTCTCCCATGAAAAGGACAGGGTCTTCTCCAGCCACACCATCCTACGCAAGTGCCGCAAGGCTCGCCCTGACTCCCTCCTCAGGAGGTCTGCCGACCTGGACGTCCTCCTTGGCCGCTTTTCTGTTGGGAATGAGGAGAACTGCCCGCCTTTTGGTCTGTCGCCCCCAGAGGACCCACTCGGGCCTGAGACAAGTATTAGCATGGCGACTGCAGTGTCTCACCTGAACGCCTCGGCCGAGGAAGATCTGGTGGCCCGGATTCTGGAAAAGGCAAAGGCAGAGGGTGGGGCCCAAGGGCAGGACATGCGGGCATGCCTGGAGATTCTCCTGCGTTGCTCCGAGGACCTCAGGAGGTGTACCGACATCATCAGGCAGTGCTGCATCTCCAGGAAGTCCACGAGCGATGCTGGCGACTACAGCGGGTCTGAGATAGCCTACAGGAGTGCGTTAGCCAGTCTGTCTGGCTTCCTGAAGAAGCTTCCGCTTGGGTTTGGGGCGGAACAGGCCCAGCCCTGGCAGCACGAGCAGGGCGACCTGGCTGAGCTGCTCAGGACCCTGCAGTGGCTGCAGCACAGCTCACCCTCCTCCATTTTCGGGGACGACCTGCCACCCCGGTATGAGGATGTGGTCCAGTCCCCTCCTGAGCTCAGCGCCCTGCTGCCACAGCCAACCTCCCCTTCCCAGCCCGAGGCCCCAGGGAAGGCAGAGCCTACCCCAAACGTCCTGACCCCCCTCTCCCCTGCTGCCTCCCCTCCCAGCCATTCTCCACAGCGGGGAAAAGTAACGGCGAGTATCCAGCTCAACCATCCCGATAGTCTCTCTTTCGTGAGCTCGATGGCACTGGCTATCAAGAAGACATCGGCCATTGTCACGACACCTGAGGAGCCGCTGTACATCATAGAGGATGACGACGGTGGTGAGGCAGGGGGCGAGGGGGACAGGATATTCAGCAAGGCTCTTGGGGTGGTCCGCAGGGGGAATGCGCTGAAGCTCGGGGTCGGGAACTCCTCACAAGTGGGTGATGGAATGTGTATTCCCACCGAGAGCGTGAATTTGGAACCAAGGCCAAGCGAGGACCACGTGCAGCGTGGCACCAGTAGAGACGACAGCGACGAGATCGACAAGCTGCTGACGGACCTGGAGTGGCTCTCCCGGAGCATCGCCAAGGAACCTCCCACCAAGATCAGAGGCCTGGAGCATAGGAACGGCAGCCAGCACACAGTCGCTCCCCACCAGCATCCCACCCGTGGACCTCCCACCCCTCCACCTCGGGTCAGGCAGGACCCAGACGATGGGTCTGGTGAAGATGGGGACAATGCCCTGCTCCAGAGGATCCTGGACAGCATCGAGAGCCTCGCCCAGGAGCTGGTGGAGAATGGGACTGGCAGGGCAGGGTCGCTATCCAAGGAGAGAGAGGTCATGAGGATCCTGCAGGACACGCTGTCCACCCCGGAGCAGTCAGAGGCACAGGATGACTCTGTGTCTGATCACGTCCCTGGCACCGTCATCCCTGACCCTGCCCCCCCAGCAAACTCTACATCCTCCCTGTTGATCCAGCCGATTCCAGAAGACGTCAGGGTGAGTCATTTCGATTTGCATTTTGATGTTGTTTTACTCACCAGCCATGAGGGCCTCTGCACTCTCCGAGCCTTGTTTGAGTCAACAGTGATGTCTTGTTTATTCAATGGTTACAAAGCACAAGGGCCCATATGCTGGCCTGGATTCAACAAACACTAGTCTTCACAGGTGCTCCTTTGTTTGTTCATTTACACAGTCTTAGCAGTTTGATGTTCGCTGTGACTGTGAAAATTAAGCGTATGGTGATTGAATTCATGTTTTCATAGTCACACACAGAAAGCATTGATACAGCTTACATATTAATGTATGCTCTTATTCCTTACCAGTGTTATGCATAGCAAATTCAATTTATTGGTACATTGAGTGTGACTGTGTGACTCTATGAAAAACTGATATGTAGCTATTACCTTTACTAGCAATATGCTATTACATGTCTGTTTGCTTGGTCTATATCTACCTATATCCATGGGAACTTGCCAATTGTGCACTTTGGTTGGCATCTGCAGAGGCAAATTCAGTCAATAAGGCATTGTGTGCAATTCCCTTAAGGCTAATTTATAGTCAATGCAAGTATGCATACATTGTCGCAACGCAATTATGCAGGGTCATTGCTGTACACAGTTGTTCAGAAATGTGCATGCCAGAATTTGAAACACGACACAAACACACTGTACATTACCATGCCTTTTATATAGGAGTGGCAAATGCTGGAATCTGCCCGTTCATATTAAAACACAAAGAAGAACTATAGTTTCTGTTGTAAACACTTGAAAAATAATCTAGAAAATATAGGGCATATAGAGAAAATATCTAACATGCATTCCTCATAACATGCATAACGGTTCAGCGGTCGTCGCACATGCCATATGCTTTTTCTTTTTCAATGTCGATGCCAATTTAAGACCCTGGTGCTAAAAGTACTGGTCACATTTTTAAGTTGAAACTTGACTTGTACATGTTGTATTTGTTTAGCTAAGTCCACCCTATAAACTTATAAACTTTTAATGGCTGATTTTATGGATCAATGATATTTTCAGATTTGACATAGACATTAGACATTTTGTGACTTCAGTACTTTTAGCACCAGGGTCTTCAATTAAGAAAGTACAGAAGTACGTATTCCTCCTCTGATATGATATTGTTTCTTTACATGCCTGCCCCGTGGGTTTATAGTTCTCCATCCAGATGGGAGGTGGCTACATTTGAACTACGTGCGGATGACTGCTTGCATATGCTATGCACCTCTGTTCTCGCACGTGTAGTAGAGTTGACTATAAATCAGGCTTAATAACCCCTTCCACGGTTATCCCCCTTCCCTGGTTTGACAATACTGTCTACGATACCACCTGGAAATCAAACCTACAACCTTTGAGCTGTGAGCTCACCTCCTTATCCACCTTATTAAAATTATTAGTTGCTAAAAAGGAAAATAACTTTATAATTGTTTCTTCACAGCAGCTCATTTTCTGGGTGTGCTTTTCTATTTGCACTAAAGCTACCCTGGTCTAAAATGGCCTAAACAACCATCTTCCAGCCCACAGTGGACTGGCAATCAAATTATGAGCCTGTAGGATATTAGTTGACTTTGAGACTCTTCAATCAGCAATTATAGATGAGAATCAAGGCACTAGATGTTGATTTATTTAATACACAAATAAAATGTATTCTGCCTTTCTGGTCACACATTTTTTTTCTCTCCTTTTGATACTATATATAGACCAAAGCCTTTCAGTTCATTTTCTGCTTGAAGTAAAGAGAAATATTAAGGTGCAGAGAAAGTGTCAGTTCAGCTTCTTATGGACCTGTAAAATACCCACTGGAATGTACTACGAACTGCAATAACAACCTCATACATGTGTGAGAATTTTAATTTTGTGCATGGCTAGCATGTAACATTATTGAAGACTGTGCTTCAAAGGGCAGAGGTGCTGTGAAGAGTGTGAGTGATCCAATAGCAGCAGGGCAGGGAGACGCAGGGAGAGGAGCATCCCTGGGACTGGGAACATGACTGGAATAGCAGAGCAGAAAGGAGTGGGTAGCGTAACGTGTGAGAGAAAAACTAGCGGAAGACGTGCTACACTGCAGCGTCACATGAATGTGGTTTATGTACTTTCTGTGTTTGAGAGATATAGTGGAGCAAACCTCTTTATGATATGATTAGGAACACAGGCTCCACAGAGGGGCCTCCTATCTTTCCTTCTCACTGCAGTGCGGAACTACCATGCCCCATGTGACACCACACACTCCACCCCTGTGTCGGCTGTCTACCCCGTTTGCCTGTCTAACCACCTCTCTTACCTTCAGCACGACCCGCTTTTCTTTCTTTGTCAATCTGGCTTTGGTTCTGTGAGATGCCTCAGTTCCAATGGCAGCCGATACGGGGCCACCTGCGGGCCGCTCAGTGCGGCCATTACATTGCATTCATTTCGCAGATGCTCTTGTCCAGAGTGACTAATATAAGTCAAATTGCAGGTCCACAAAGTAATATAACAATAATAACAAGCAGCTATAAAATGTATATCAAACACCGGAGCAAGAGGTTCACAACACATTACTTAATAAAAGAAAAGCTCACTGAGTATTACAACCAAAGTCAACTGAAAAAGACTCTTCTCATGGCTAGGTTTTCACATATCATTGTCAACAAATTGAGAAAATTGTCAATCATCTGATAATGATTAGATTTAACTACAAATTTTTTTAACTACAACTGTATTTATTTATGTGCCCCTGCTGCAAACAGCTTGTTTGATTTTTTTCACCATTACAACATTTTTATCACTGTAGAGCAGGCTGTTCATTTGAAATTGAGATTTTCCATCCCCTCAAAGAAAAACTATGTCACATGTTCTTGGTGGGCATTTTGATTTGTTGCCTGTCCTGACTATGGTTCAGGGTGTTTCAGGCGTATGTGACAGGTCCCGGGACTGTGGCAGGGTTTAGAACGGGGAAACAGGGGAACGTGCGTGCGTTTCTGGAAAGTTCTGGCAGACGGCCAGGCGCTTCCCCAGTCCCATCACAGCCGTGATAATTGCGCTTTTTCTCAGAGCCAGGTGAGATGGTGTGGTGTGAGGAGACGTGTGAGCCAGCATAAAAGCCAGAGATGTTAGCAACAGACGTTCTTTACAAGGTGGCAGCGTCAGCCGTTTGGGTCTCCGCCGCCGGAGCTTGAGCTTGCGGGCTGTGGGACTGCCACACGAGTGAGACCCGATGATGGAGTGTGAAATCACACGGCACTCTGCAGGAGGCGGGTGAAACAGCACGACACTGCGTTTGGTTCATAGGCTGTAGTTAGCTTGTCTGCAAACTGATATATATTGATAGGAAAGAGGCTAAGAGAAATAATTACTATCGTGGCTGTATGTTATATGGTAATATTTATAATAGTTTTGATTTACAGTTTAAAATAACCAGGTTTGTGACTGAATCCTGCTTCTGTGTTTGTGTGTGTGTTTCTGTGTGTGTTATGTGCATGCACGTGTGTGTCTCTATGTGGATTCTAGTAATTATGTGCAAGGGCTCTGTATAATTATGTGTATGTGCTCAATGTGTGTGTGTGTGTGTGTGTGTGTGTGTCAGAGAGCTTTCACTGTGACTCGAAGGCTCTGAGGTCAGAAGTCACAGCAGTGGTGGTTTTTGGCACTGCGCCTTTCACAGTGGCATTTCACCCTCAGCTGTGTATTTCTCTCAGAGCCAAATGTGTTAGATGGAAAGCTACTGTATGAACACACTCCTGGTAGCACAGTGAGAGGCTTTCCCTTTTTCCCTTTTAACAGTGAGACATGTGCCTTTTACCTGGTAACACAGTGGGAGAGTTTCCCTTTTTCCATTTTAACAGTGAGACATATGCCTTTTACCTGGTAACACAGTGGGAGAGTTTCCCTTTTTCCATTTTAACAGTGAGACATATGCCTTTTATCTGGTAACACAGTGGGAGAGTTTCCCTTTTTCCATTTTAACAGTGAGACATATGCCTTTTACCTGGTAACACAGTGGGAGAGTTTCCTTTTAACCTGTGTACCACAGTGTGTGAGACAGTTTAACTTTATATGGATGACGCTTTGGGCAGAGAGGTTGATGACAACACCTTACCTTCACTCTATCAGTGGTTAAGAAGCTTGCCAGGCTTATCCATTGGCCACTGGTTCTTTTCTGCCAAATATGTGTCTTTGTCGTCAAACGCCCCTGCTGCACTTCTAGACTGAATGCTCCATTTAAACTGCATGTTGGAAAATCGCTCAGTTTGAGCCTTGTGGGGACTAGGATACAGCTGTGCGTGGAGCGGGGACACATCGGGCCGAGTTCCCATCCTCATGTGGCGCATTAAAAACAACCAGCGTTCCGACGCAAAGCAACTTTCAGCACCTGACTGATCCACAGTGACAGGCAGTCCCAGCTTGGCTTATTTCCCCTTGTTTTATAATGTCCTGCTTATGGAAATGTGACCAACCTGTTTTATTGGTAGCGTAATACTTTAAAACGATCCACTTTCCCAGGAAGACCGTGAAAAGTGTGATTTACAGCAGGGTAAACAGACCTGCTCCTGTAAAACGCACATGCAGATAATGGAATTAAAATTAATTGTAAATTAATTGTGTAACGTGCTGCAAATTTCGTTTCTGAAATAGAAGCGTCTCTGACTCAGACCCAGTAATGAGGCTACCTATTCCCCGACAGCTCATGGGTGAATCCAAGGGGCAGTACTGACAGTTTTGCACCTGTCTGAGCATAGGTCATTTTTATAGAGACATACTATGTCTCTCAAACAGAGCAAGATGCTGGCATCTATACAAATATATCATTTTACATACACAAGCTAGCTAGGGAGGGCGTGCATTTCCATAATCTGATATTCCAAATCTCTATGGTTCCTGATGTTGCATATTAAAAATTTACAAGCCCCAACATTTTCTTTTCCTCGCAAGTGCTTGTATGAACCCTTTCTGCTTAGGTCATGCAAAATATCTGAGGATAGTCATCTGTGAAAATATATGATTTTTTTATAAAGTTGGCACCGAACGCGGGGCTGAGCATATCCAATTCCCACCCCGGTTTGGAATGTCTGATCGTCTGCAACCGTAGCCACAAACCCCACTGCCGATTTGGGAGAATGTAGACAGACATCCACGGCTCTCCTCTGAAACACGTGGTGTTGCCAGCTGCTTCTTTTTCACACCGCAGACTACAGCTACATTTGAAGTCGGAAGTTCACATACACTTAGGTTGAAGTCATTAAAACTTATTTTTAACCACTCCACAGATTTCATGTTAGCAAACTATAGTGTTGGCAAGTCAGTTAGGACATCTATTTTGTGCATGACACAAGTAATTTTTCCAACAATTGTTTACAGACAGATTATTTCACTTTTAATTCACTATATCACAATTCCAGTGGGTCAGACGTTTACATACACTAAGTTGACTGTGCCTTTAAATTTTTTATATATGGTCACATATCCTTTGCATGCCATGACTTCCTGATGTGTGTGACCCAACAACATCAAATGACTCTTGATATCTTATTTTCTGGTACTCTTACAAGCGATACTATAACGTCTCTGCATTTGAATGGATCTCTATGGGAATTGGGGGGTTGGACTAGATTTAGCTGTAAATTATGCTGGAACAGTATGGAATACATGATTTGTAAAATGGCTTTAAGTCATCAAGGGTCTGAGGTATCAAACGAGCCTCAAACCATCACTCTGCTGCCAGATATGCAGTAGATAGGGATGGATCACTTTAAGGGTTGTTTCTCCTGACAAATTTTCCTATTGAACTCTATGGAAAAATAAGTCAGAGAAGAAACCTTTCAAGTTATCCATCCATATTAACTGTATTTCTGGCAGCAGAGTGATGATTTAAGGCTTGTTTGATACGTCAGACCCTTGATGACTGTAAAAAATGTGAAGGCACAGTCAACTTAGTGTATGCAAACTTCTGACCCACTGGAATTGTGATATAGTGAATTAAATGTGAAATAATCTGTCTGTAAACAATTGTTGGAAAAATGGGTCCTAACTGACAGTTAGTTAAAAATTACTTGTGTCATGCACAAAATAGATGTCCTAACTGACTTGCCAACACTATAGTTTGCTAACATGAAATCTGTGGAGTGGTTAAAAATGAGTTTTAATGACTTCAACCTAAATGTATGTAAACTTCCGACTTCAACTGTAAGATCACATAGACTGGAGTCGGAGGAATGACTTTTCGTTGGCGGCTTTGGGTCCTGTCTTACACCCGGCGCGAAGCGGAGGTAACCCAGACACAAGTGTCTTTGCTAGTTTCAGACCGGCGCAGTGTCATTTTAGCGTCCAGTGCTCACATTGTTTAAATAGCAAGTGAACTTGCACCTATAGCAAGTGAACTGGGCGGGTTGGTCTTAAGATGACGTGTGGCCAGGATAATTTTAGGTGTATTGCTATCTGAAACCAGCAGAAAGTGTTTGCGCAAAAACCACCAGAACCCTGGTCCTAAGTCACATCGCAGTTGTTTAAATATTATTTTAATGGTGCAATATAGGTGCGTCTACATAGGCGTGTGCACAACGTGGTACACCCTCCTGTCTGTTACACATAGGGGCGTGCAGAAGCATGCATAAAAATATCAAGATTGTGAAATAGGGATTAATATTTTTCCCAAAAATAAAACATTTTCTCTCCCCGACGCACGTTGTCTCTGGAATTGCGGGAAATTGCGCATTAAGGCATTAAGCTACCAGTAAAAATGTTTGTCATATTTCCATAAGCAGGACATTATAAAACAAGGGAAAATATGTAGAAAACATGGGTATATGGGTTCCCAACCTGACAGATTTAGTGTATTTAGTGTCATCATTAAGACAAAATAATGCTATTTATGTTATTACTCAATTAGAATGCACGTAATATGAACTTTGGATGAAGCTTGAAGCTTCGCTACCCAAAGGTCATTGCTTGTGATCTGTCTGCTGTGAGATCAGCCTCATGGAATTGATGTTTGATAATGCTTCATTGTATAATCAAAGGAAATTTGTTAAAGGTTGTATCAGCGATTTTGGGTGACGTCACTTCTGAAGCGAAATCCCAAACAAACATACTTATGAATAATTATGTTATGTTTTAAAAAATAGTGTTCAAGCATCCAGAATTATAACCACGTTAATAACGTTTGTAAGAAACCAAACCGTTTGTAAATCCGTCAAGATTTCAGCGAGATAAGAGTATTAGCGTTTGTGCAGATCATTGTGATTGGTTGGAATACTGTTTATTTTGGTTTTGAGTGGTTGGTAGTACCATTTGTTTTTGTGTACGATCTCGGAGCATAGGCTGCCTACAGAGACGCGGTTTTTTGACGGCCTGCTTATGGGGCGGGCAGCTAGCGGATCGTGAGGAAAAATCAGATGAATGTGATCATTTATGTTTCCACCCAAAATCGCTGATACAACCTTTAAACAAGCAGGCTAATTTGGCGTTTTCTAAGCTGAGAGGGAAGCAAAGTTCTGGTAGCTTATTCTCAGCTGTTGCAGGTGTAATAATGAATTAAACCACATATATTTTGTAAAATAACAGCACTGGTGTAAGCGAATGAGAAAAAATTCCTGTTATTATAGCCTGTTTCTGGGAAATAGTTTGGTCGGGAATTACCGGGAACCGATGCCGGTGTTAACCCCTTGGCGCAGATGGCAAATTTCACCTATTTAGGGGGTGCTCTGTTTAAGGCTTTATAACTCCAGGTGTGAGCATCACATATACTTGGTAAATGGCTTAAATGAAACAAGACAGGTGTACCTTTTATTTTCATAATTTAAGTAAAAATAAAATGCCACAAATGCAAAGAAACTTTGGGGGAAAAAAAAACGTTTTTTTTATTTTGCTGAGAGCTACATAAGTGAAATCGGTAATATATATACATTTCCTGGATCATAAACTCCATGTCCACAAGTTTCGCAAAATCTGTGGATGATATGCAGAACTACTAAAGGTCTATGATGCAAAATATAGCAGTGTACCCTGTTGTCCATGAGTGTCTCCAAATCTATCCAAATGGCTAAATTGTGCACTGCTGTAAATAAATAAAAAAACGATATATTTAACTACAAATCGACAGTTTTGGCTCATAAAACTCACTTTTGCATAATTGGGAATTACTATATTTTCATCAGTATAGGGGGGTAGATATCTATGGGTCCAAAACCCCTATGCAAAACATTAAATTAGTTTTGTCCATTATAAAGCATATACATTTGCTCCTTCTGTTGGCTTAAGATAAAAAAACATTGATATCACAGTGTTACATACACTTAATATGTTGCCTAATCATTCACTCTTGTACCTCAATAAAACATCACTTGTCCCTGTACTCTACAGTATGTACACTTTTGTCCTGGGATTGCATTTTTCTGTATTTTTTAATTTTTTTTAAATTTTCCTATTCATAATGACTCCAAGGACATTTTTACCTTAATCTACCACATATCAGCGCACAGTAAATTGGAATGAGCATTTATCATGCCCTAAGAGACAAGTATATACGCCATAGCCTATATTATGTACGATAACATGAAAATAAAATAGTATTCCACCATCTGCAAAATGCTGCCAAATGTTCTATCTTCAATGAACATCGGTAGCCTACAAAAATCAAAAATACATTTAACGATTGCACTACAGTATGTGAAATGCACTCAAAATGCGAAAATAACAATAGGGCTATCAAACATATTGGAAAGACAGTGCTCGAGTGGAAACACGAACGTACATATGTAGCCAGCGAGACCAACGGTATTTTAGACGCAAAAATACTTACATACCCGAAAAGGGAAACTCCCCTCCCTAATGCATACAACAATTAAAGCAGAATTAACTGTAATGAATGAGACAGGCTTACATGGCATGGGGATATTACGCGTCGATGTTTCAGATAGTGTAATAGCGGTATAAAGTGTTGTATATTTCTCAAACCGATTGTACCAGATAATAAATGACCACTGAATTTAGAAAGGAACATCTCGATGTGTAAAACCGATGGTAGGATTGTATATTTATTTCATATTTAGTAGCATATATTGCTAGTAGAATACATGGTAGAATGAGATGGTACTTTCACATTTTATTTTGCATTTGAGTGAGCAGGGCTTTTCACAGCTTTTCTGGCATACGATCAGGCTATTGTTGGGTTTATCTCGTTGCTATGACGTTATTCTAATTTTATAGGATGAACAAATATATTTATGAACTCAAACATAGATGCTATTGTCCACTATGTCACGCATGGGTAGGTATAGACTAGGTGGGGGGTTGCTTGTTAAATGGACTTGCTATGGGGAAATAGTGACACTTAGAAACTCCGTATTCAGCAGAAATCGTCACGAACCGTCTACCAATAAAGTTAAAACACAGAGTTTGTGATTTCCACTAATAGTTTGACTGCAGTAGCAACGAATGTCTCAGTTGAGCAAAAAGGTCCCGCCGGCCGGAGTTAAACCCTAATGTAAAAGATTATTGTTGTGTATATGAAAACACGTCATAATGGTTAGTCCGAATAATATTGATCCATATAACCTATTCCTTGATCTTTAACTATGCGCACAAGCATGTCTGTTTCAAAGAGCACATCAGGGCGACGGCACGGTCCTGCAGGTTCCTCCTGTACAACATCAGGAGGATTCGACCGTACCTGACCACCTACTCCACCCAGCTTCTTGTCCAGACCATGGTCACCTCACGCCTGGACTACTGCAACTCCTCCCTGCTCGCAAGCCTACCGGCCTGCACCATTCTGCCTCTTCAACTGATCCAGAATGCAGCTGCCCGGCTTGTGTTCAACCTCCCGAAATTTTCCCATGTAACCCCCCTGCTGAGGTCTCTCCACTGGCTGTCAGTTGCAGCCAGGATCAGGTTCAAAGTTCTGACCCTGGCCTACACTGCAGCCAATAGGACAGGCCCCGCCTACCTGCAGGACTTAATCCAGAACTATGTTCCTGCTCGACCACTTCGCTCTTCTACAGCAGGGCGACTGGCACTTCCCCCCCTCCATGTCAAAGGCTCTCGCTTGTCCCGACTGCGGAGTTTTTCCACATTAGCTCCTCAGTGGTGGAATGAACTTCCCATTCCCCTACGTTCTACTCCAACCCTGCCTGCATTCCGTCGAGGCCTGAAGACACACCTCTTCAGACTCCACCTTGACTGATATCCTCACCTAGGAATATCAGTTCCCTGTTTACTAGTTCCCTGTGTTTTCCTGTCTGTTTATTATAGTTTATAATAGTATTTGGAATGGAAGTGTGGTGTTGCTGATTTGCCCACAGCTTACTGTGAACTACAGTCGACGTTCATTGCTAGGGATAGCTGCTACATTATGCGAAGGATGTGCTTTGCCTTGTCTGTTCTGTAGTGATCTTGATGATGTCTCTGTACGCACTTACTGTACGTCGCTTTGGATAAAAGCGTCTGCTAAATAAATGTAATGTAATGTTTTCGCCAGCTGTAAATCGGCTTACTGTTCACCATCGTATTAGCAGTCCGCCAAGGTGCAAATGCAGGTGGCTTTTAAAGGGAATGGGATATGACATATTTCATTGTTTTATTGCATGTTACACCCAAGTCACACCAATAATTAATGAAGAGACTAAGTTCAGCCCATTTGCACCTTGCACCGCACTTAGCGCTCAAATAACACGCCGTCTAAATCGCAACAGTGGACTTGGACACACCCTTAATGCACTTGCGCCATGCGTTTTAGACCAAGCGCGAAGATTGTCAAGATAGAGTCCTTTGACTCTCATCTACAGGCGCCCAATTGACCATGCACATGGACCTCTATCCATCGCCAATTGCATGTCGCCCTATGGAGCTACTGGCCGCAGTTGACACTGGCACGGTCTGGATTCGATCTGAGGAATAGAACGTACAGAGTCGTTGTTTTGATTGAGCCTGTTTTGTATCATGTTACAAAAGAAGGAACTGGTGTCGCTATAATATTGGGATCATAAAATAGTTTATAGTCGTAGAATCAGTTTTAACAAATTTAAAATTCCACCATAAAAAACGCAATGAATACAAATAAACAAAACCACTTCCAGGCCGGAATATGGTGCTAGTTATAAGACGTTTTATTATAACTTCAGACCTAAATGTTCAGTTTCTGTAAGGGTGTTGGTGCCAGGAGAAGGTAAAACACTGACACCCTGTGTCTGTAAAACATACTTTCGGATTCAAAGCTTGAAAATGCTCAGTTCACTTCCAGTAAAATTGGTTCTTATTACATTATTCCTCATTCACACATGTATTTATTATCAGTTAGACAATGATTACATATGTGTATGTGTGTATGTGTTTATATAGATTGACTAACATTGGAAATGATACAGCAGCTTGTTACTCCCACACTGTGGCCCACTACACTCCCACTCTACTGTATATTTTACTTACTCTTACTGTACAACCAAAATAAGTACTACTTCACCACCCACTACTAATCCCATTTGACATGTCCCCCAGGACTTTGACACACTTTGGGACTTTACCACTCCCTAGTACTTCAACTATACTCTCGCATGACTCCTTCTCTGTCACTTATACAGTGAGCACCATAATTCATTGGACAGTGACACATTTTTTGTTATTTTGGTTCTGTACTCCAGCACTTTGAGTTTGAAAGGATACAATGACAATGAGGTTCAAGTGCAGACTATCAGCTTTAATTTGAGGGTATCCTCCATATCAGATGAATACCACCATATTAGATGAACCGTTTCGAAATTATAGAACCTTTTGTACATAGTCCCCCCATTTTCAGGCATCAAAAATATTGGACAGTTTAACATAATGTAGAATAATGTAATCATTTTTAATATTTGGTCGCATATCCTTTGCATGCCATGATTCCTGATGTCTGTGACCTAACAATATCAAGACTCTTGGTGCTCTATCTTGGCGATCGGTCTAGGCGCATGGCGTAAAGTCCATTTAGGGCGTGTCCAAGTCCACTTTTGCTATTTTAACGGCGTGTTTTTTGGGCGCTAAGCACGGCGCAGCGTGCAAATGGTCTGAACCTAGTCTCTTAATTAATTATAGGTGTGTAATAATAAACCAATCAAAATTTCATATCCTATTCCCTTTAAAAGCCTGCTTTAAAACAATCCACTTTCCCAGGAAGACCGTTAAAAGTGCGATTTACAGCAGGGGAAACAGACCTGCTCCTGTAAAGCGCACATGCAGATAATGGTATTAAAATTAATTGTGAATTAATTGTAACGTGCTGCAAATTTGTTTTCGTTTCTAATTAGACGCTTATTTCTCTTTAAAATCTTTTGTTCAGTTATGGAATAACAGGTGAAATCAGCGGGGTTTTGATAAGCTGAGGGTATGGAAACCTTGTCACTGTAATTTAAAAAATATGAAGAATAGCTGAGGTTACAATTCAGTTAACATGGTGACATTTATCTCCGTTTTTTAATCATAGGCTATCGAAAAAACCTTATGCACAGCGAATCCGCTGTAGCCTAGGCTATTTGAAAAACAATAAAAGCAATATTCACTGGACAAGGTTTTGAACTTTTTTCAGTCACAAACCATTCTATTTACTTACAGGCTGTATTCCTAGATAAACAGAGCTGCATTGTAATGACAACTGAAGCGCATTTTCAAAACTCAAATGTCCGTCTATTGCAGTGCGCGAGTTTCCATTGAATGACAATTCACGCATTAGGTGTAAATGCGCATTAGGCTTGATAATGGTGTTATCAGCTCCTTTTTTTCCCCCCATTTTTTCCCAATTTAGTAGTCAATTGAACCGCTATTCTAATTCAATTCCCCCCGTAGCAACCGCTAGAGAATCACCGCTGCATAACCCTGTCAGCCGGCGGACGGAGGACGGAGATCGCCACGCCCTCTTCAGGGCGCGACTCCTCCAAGATTCCTGACCGTAGTTCCAACTCGCCCAGGGCTGTTCTATGCGCAGCGATTCTCTCCGAGCCCCTCCCCCCACCCGGAAGCAGCCGCCAATTGCTGCTTCCATGGGGCGCCGACCATGCTCGGATCTGGCAGGAACGGGGCGCAAACCCCGAACATCGGAGCACAACTGCACTTTTACCGCTGTACTACCGCGACGGCCTATCAGCTCCTTTTTAATGGATAGCCATTGTCCCATGTTGATGGAGTGGGCTGAGAGCAATGTAATGTGGCATTCCCCTTCGCTGAGGGAAAGGTATGTGGACCTATGGAACCTTTTATTATTATGCATTTTTGATATAGCCTACACAATAATAATATTTCACATTGTGATCTAGATATTTTAGTCATGCTTGTGCGCGCCTCTGTGTGTAACAGACAGGAGGGTACACGCGTTGTGCACACGCCTATGTAGACGCACTTACAGATCCTTTCCAAAAAATTAGAATATCATGGAAAAGTTGTTTTTTTTCCATAATTCCATTCAAAAAGTGAAACTTTCATAGATTATAGATTCATTACACACAAAGTGAAATATTTCTAGCCTTTATTTGTTTCATTTTTCATAATTTTGGCTTACAGCTCCAGAAAACCCCCAAAACAGTATTTCAAGAAATTAGAATAGTGTGTCGAAAATCAGCATTTACTTCAGTTATTTCAGAGAATGAATGTTTTAGACTGAGTGTCACACTCTAATCATCTAATTTACTCAAAACACCTGCAAAGTTTTTCTACAGATGTGTCGTTAAATTGGACAGGTATCTCAGTTTGGTTCAGTATGGGGAAGACTGCAGACTTGACAATTGGCCAGAAGACCATCATTGACACCCTCCAGAAGATGGGTAAGCCACAAAAGGTCATCGCTAAGGAGTCTGGCTGTTCACAGAGTGCAGTGTCCAAGCATATCAATATAAAGTTTAGTGGAAGGGAAAAATGTGGCAGGAGAAGGTGCACAAGCAAAAGAGATGACCGTAGGCTTCAGCGGATTGTCAAGCAAAGACGATTCCAAAATTTGAGATGCAGAGGGAGTGGACTGAGGCTGGAGTCAGTGCTTCAAAAACCACCACGTACAGAGTGTGACACTCAGTCTAAAACATTCATTTCCTAATTTTTTGGAAAGGATCTGTATATGCGCCGTTAAAATAACATGTAAACAACTGCGACATGACTTTAGACCAGGTTTGTGGTGGTTCTAGTGCAAGAGCTTTCTGCTGGCTCAAGATAGCAATACGCCAAAAAGAATCCTGGCCACTCCTCATCTTAAGACCAACATGCCCAGTTCACTTGTAATGGGCACAATAATACATGGTAGTTAAACAACGTGAACGCAAGGCGTTATAATGAACCATGCGCCGGGTGTAAGATAGTAAAGACCCTTGCGTTTGGGTTAGCGCCGCTTAGCGCCGGGTGTAATATAGGGCCTCTGATATCTTATTTTCTGGTACTCTTACAAGCGATACAATAACTTATCTGCATTTGAATGGATCTCTGGGAATTGGGGGGTGGGACTAGATTTAGCTATAAATTATGCTGGAACAGTATGTAATACATGGTTGGCGAAATGGCTGTAAGTCATCAAGGGTCTGAGGTATCAAACGAGCCTCAAACCATCACTCAAACCATCAATCATGGATGGATGACTTTAAGGGTTGTTTCTCCTGACAAATTTTCCTATTGGACTCTATGGAAAAATAAGTCAGGAGAAGAAACCCTTCAAGTTATCCATCCATATCTACTGCATATCTGGCAGCAGAGTGATGGTTTAAGGCTTGTTTGATACGTCAGACCCTTAATGACTTAGATTCATTTAGCCAACCATGTGTTCCATACTGTTCCAGTCTAATTTACAGCTAAATCTAGTCCCACCCCCCAATTCCCATAGATAACCATTCAAATGCAAAGAGGTTATAGTATCGCTTGTAGGAGTACCAGAAAATAAGATATCAAGAGTCAGTACATACCCAGTACTTCAACTCTACCACCCCCAGTACTCCTGCTCTACATCTTCGATACTCACACGACACTGCTCAAGGGTATCAAGGGTCTTAAATATTTCTGGCAATTAGCATTTTTCTATGTTTGAAGTCCTTAAAAGACAAGAGGCTCAACTGTAGCAATGTAGAACAAATGGGACAAGAACGTTGACACAGAGGCAGAGCAGTACCACCACCTAGTGGTGGATAAAGCATGGAGACTATTTTGTCATTGAACACTGATTAGCTCCAGAGACAGTGATGTGGCTGAGGTGGCACAGACAATTAGCCCTCCTCTCCAGGGCCACAGTGGATGGCCAACGGATAAATATGTGCATTAATTATTATACTATACTGGATATATACTATTCACAACAAAATTATTATTGGTAGTATAGTGATGCAATAGGATATGTTATGATAATGTATGACTGAAACAACAGGGGCTCTTCTGGCCTGTAATCAAAGGAAAATCATGCTGTTTTGTGAACCAACGAAAGGTATTCAACGTTTGTGCGGAAGACAGATGGGCATGTTTCAAATAAGACCCAACACAGGGCTTCTGTTAAGGAGCAGGGAGAGTTGAGGGAAGCAGGGGTTGCAGTGTCGGCCAATCACATGGTTCAAGTCTGACCCCATTGCTCCTGGCTCCTTACCCCTGTCCTGCCAGCCATACGTTGCACAGCAGATTCCTTCACTTTAAAAATGCAAGGACCTCCATCTTGCCTTTGTAAATAATCCCTGATGCCCTGAAAATGGCTAAATTCAGACTAGAGGCGAGGAGAGCACAGCCCACGGCGGAGTGGAAGACGATAACATTCTATCTATTTTTCATTAATATCGCAAAACAATTTATACTATCAATGTAATAATGCATTTGTTTCAGAGGAATGTCTAAAATCACAAACTAAGTAAGCCTATATCTAATCATTCGTGTTTTAGTCCTATTGTTTTTTTTATAGGATATGTAATAGATTGCATCAGATTGCGTACGTTAATAAAAGTTGCACCTAAACTGGTTATACAGAAAAAGTGTTCCTTTGTGTGGTAGCCAAGGATATTATAATAAAACAAAGTCCACCATATACTGAAATAGCCCATGCAGAAACTAGCGTAGACTACTTGTATTTTTAAATGACCAGTTAAACAACCGTTAATTAATTATTACATTACATTACAGGCATTTAGCAGACGCTCTTATCCAGAGCGACTTACACAACTTTTTTTTATCATGTTTTACATATAATCCATTTATACAGCTGGATATATACTGAAGCAATTCAGGTTAAGTACCTTGCTCAAGGGTACAACGGCAGTGTCCTACCTGGGAATCAAACCTGCAACCTTTCGGTTACAAGGCCAGTTCCTTAACCATTATACTACACTGCCTTATGCATTCCTACCTTATGCATTCATATACTACACTGCCTTATGCATATCCTACCTTATGCATTCATATTGTGATCAAACATTTCCATTAATCAAGTATTTAATCGTGCATTTGAACAACGTCATGTGTGAATAAAAGAAAATCAGAAATATGAGTTAATCCATCTGTCCATACTTGCCAAGGGTGTGTCTTTATTCATAAGCACCATCGATACAACACAATCGATTTAATTAAAATGTATTTTCTAAACTGTCAAAGTCATGTAGAATAACGGCCATCCCCTAAAATAACAGGATTTATACATTCATTAAGTGGTTTTTCACTGGCAATATTGCTGCCAGTCTTTTCACCATTTTCTTACAATATTTTTTACAGTGCAGAATATTGATAATCATAATTAGGACTGGGCCTAGCCTACTATTTACAGTTTTGTAGCCTACAGTGAGTAGTCTACATATTTTTTAAGATGTTTCAAGAACCAAACATGCTTCACTTTCCGCTCATAATAAGCTAAAAATACTACAAATAGTACAGTGTTCACATCAGCATCGCACAGCTGTGTTTATATATAGATCTACTCATTGCAGACGGGTGTAAAAAAAATAACGGAATACAATAGCCTACCCCGAGGACCACAATGCAGTATAATAACAGCCAAAAACAATTAAAAACAGAAAGGCATACAGGAATCAGCCTAACAAAAAAAAGAAACAATGTACGATAAATGCAAAATATGCATTTTTCCTGCTTGGGGGATTTATATTGAAGTCAAATCATACAGCATATGATCCACGAAAATGGTTTATTGGCTTTTTAATAGGTTATGAATGATCAGGCATGCATTGCATGGGAAAGCCCCGAAATTAGCAACTCGCCATAGACTGACACACCCACACAGCGGCTCCTCCCACTTCGGCGCATGGCAAGTCAAACGGGCTCAAGCGTGAAAATCCATGACGGAAAATGTCACTTCGCCAGTTTCCCGGCTCGCCCCATAGAAAATAGAAAATAGGGCCATATGTCTTCTTTTAATAGTCTAATTGAATAGAAAAATGTACAACATGACAAGAGTCGGAGATATATTTTGACTGTTTGAGCACTGCCTTTCCTGAGCTGTGTGTTTTTTCTCACTTCCTGTCTATTTAACATATTTACAGTTTGTTTCTAAGAGAGGTATAATTGTTAAAATTTATAAAAAGAAGCTTTATAAAAAGAAATGCACATTTAATATTTCTTGCAATTAAATCTGTTCATTCCTCTCATATGAACGTATTCTGTTCTTTTTTATCGATGTACAACCATTTTTGTAAGTCAACATTCTTTTTTTATAAAACATTTGCGCCCAACCCAGGGCTGCATAATTCCCACCCCAATCTGGAATGTCCAACTGTCTGCTACTGCTAATGCGTTCCATGCGCGAACCACCCTGCCAATTCAGGAGAGCTGGTACATCCATGGTTCTCCGCCGAAACACATGGGGCACTATTTTCTGGAATGCAGTGAATAGGCGCAGTCAATTGCGCAGTGCATGGCACACTAGGCGTGGCAACTGAATGTTGCTATTTTCGTGACCAGAGGCAATGAAGCACACAGCTCACAGAAAATGGGTTGGGTTAAGCTGAATATTTACAGTATCAGTTTCAGCTGGAATCATAGTGTCATAGTTTTCTGCCTGCTCTGTCTTGGTTTGGGCGTTGCCTCTCGGGCCCTTTTACTGTTTGCAGGTGCGTGCTGCGCTATTTAAGCACCGCTCTTCCGGTGCTCTGGGCTTTTGTGTCATTATTGCCACTCCACAAAGCCGATAACAGGTATTGGTTCGTGCGATCACTTTGCTTTTCAGCCTTACTAAAAAGTAATGCTGGACTTGCCTGTAGGTGCACATTAGATATCCTTATTTAGGAGTTCGTTTTCGCGTTTGCACTTTCTGTTCCATTCTGGGAGTACTTTTAGATCCCCTCATGGTCGCGTCTGGTCCTCCGACCCAGCCGCCTCACACGTAGCCAATCAAATTACCTCTTTTCAGTCCCTTTAAAGGTACAGTAGCAAGATTTTTCCTATATAATTTTGGCGAAATTACTAAATTTGCTCATTACATTCTAGCTGTTACCTTTTGTTCAGCTCCTTCACACCTAGAGCTGTAGGTAACAGGTTATTTTTCTATTACGTTTCTTTCGCCCTTGTTACACAGGCTTTCTTTTGTTTTTCTCTGACCTCTAATTATACGCCTCTTGTGTGAGAGCGTGAGGTTCCTTTGTTGTTTTATTACTCTCAATCTCCGAGTTTGCCCTCTTTTGGGGTTGTTTTGTGTTGGCTTACGCGGGGAGGTTTTGAGTCCCATTGTTTTTGTTTAATTTCTCCCTTTACTGCGGAGCTGTCCGCTTTGTGGTGTATTTCGCACGAAATACACTTTCAGATCCCTTGGTTGTGGCGCTTGGTTCTCCGAACCTTACACTCCCCCTTACATTCAATTGTGCATTTGGACAACGTCATGTGTGAATAAACGAAAATCAGAAATACGAGTTAATCCATCTGTCCATGCTTGCTAAGGGTGTATGTCGTTATTCATAAGCATCATCGATCACTACAATGATGCAACACAATCGATTTAATTAAAATAAATTTTCAAAACACTGTCAGAGTCATGTAGAATAATGGCAATTACTCATTATTTAAAGGCCATCCCCTAAAATAACCCTAGCCTACTATTTACAGTTTTGTAGCATACAGTGAGTAGTCTACATCTTTTCAAACGAGCTTCACTTTCAACAATACTTTCAGTATTTGTAAGCAACAAATACTACAATACTATAAATATTACAGTGCCCACATCAGCATCACAAAACTGTGTTTATTGTCATTCTTCTCATTACAGACGGGTGTAATAAAAAAGAATGGAATACAGTAGCCTACCCCCCGGGACCACAATGCAGTATAAACAATAAAAAACAGAAAATCAATTTAGGAATCAGCCTAAAATAAAACAGAAAAAAAGACAATGCACAATAACTGCAAAGTACACATTTGTCCTGCTTGGGAGATTTATATTAGTCAGATTGGCAGCATATGATCCATGAAAATGGTTGATTGGCTCTTGAATAGGTTATGATCATGCATGCATTGCCCGGGAAGCCCCGAAATTAGCAACTCGTCATGTGATTTATGCCAAGATTTGAGCAGGCTGACGGTGCAGGTGCGAATCGCAGTCTAATCTCGCCAAAAAATTGCAATCAGGTCCATCAAAATTGTACTGCACTCCTGCAATATGGACTGACACACCCCACACAGTGGCTGTCCTCCCACTTCAAACGGGCTCAGGCGCGTGAAAATCCATGACAAAATCCGATGGCTCGCCACACACCAAGCGCCGGCCAGAAAATAGAGCCCGTGGTGTCCAACAGCTGCCTTTTTTCACGTCGCAGGCCACTGTTAAGCTCGTACAGAGCGGTGTCGGAGGAAGACCTGTCATATGCGGCTTTGACATGCAGTCTTACGAACGCCCTTATCAGCCAAAAAGGTCACTCATGCACCACAGTTTTGGTGCCTTAATCGAATGAGCCATCCAGCAGCCATAAGCAAACATTCTGAGATAAAAGAATGAGAGAGAGAAATGAAGAGAACAAAGGAAAGAAATGTGTACACATGGCCAAGACCCAGAAATCCCTGTTATGGGCCATATTCAGAGTTGAGATAAGCACGTGCAAATGGGACTTACTCCCGAAATTCCACGTAGCTTAAATCTTAAACGGCGGCGGAGCAAACGTGGCCATTGCAACTTGTTGCTCTTCTTTGTTGTTGTAGTCGACCAGTGCCGGCACTACATTCGTAGGTAACGTAAAGTATCGCTCCGCCGCCGTACTTCCACAGAGAATATAGGTCAGCACAAAGTAAAGGATTCAACAAGAGTTTGACTTCAAAAATGATGGTACTCAAAATAACCCCGATAGACTGTCGTCGTATTTTATTTGCTTTGGGTGCACTGTGGAGTGTTTAAGTGCGTTTGGTAGTGGATGCTACGGTTGGTTACCATAGAGTTGCGCTAGCATTAGCAACGTGTGTATGTCCAAAAGAAGGGACAGCATGGAATCAGCTGAAAATGGTTTCCATCAATCAACTACATAATGGGTGAATCGTAATTGAGACATTATGTCCAAAATTCCGAACTATCCCTTTAAGCTATTTGTTCAGACATTTGACTTATCCGCTGTTTTAACCTCTTAATACCAAGGGCAAAATATACCAATTCTCGCCTGTTTTTACTAGTGACAAACAAAGCTGTTTATCTCAAAAACTGTAAAGGCTACAAATATGGTTCATAGCTTTTATTAAAACAGAGAACTGCACTATTATGACTAAGTAGTCATAATTCATATACATACACTTCTTGCTACTTAACTACAACAATTTATGTACAGAAATTGTGAAAAAACTAAAAACGGGTACCTAAATTCAAATTTCAGATTTTTTACCTGATGAGCTACAATAGCTATGGAGGAAATAACTCCTCTTTGTGATTCCTCAATATGCTGCCTATCTCTGCTAAAGATATGGTGTCAATATCTCAAATCATTCAAATTCTACAGAGCTTTTTTTCAGGTGAACCATTTCGGTTACCAAAGTTGGCACAAATTGTGCCAAATTGTGCCAAATTGTGCAAAATGGCCCAGGTTCCAGAAAAGTCTCAATATAATTTATTTTTTAAGTTTTACAATAAAATCTGATAATTGGCAATAAAAGTTAATTTAGATGTGTTTTTGGTGTGTTTAATATTACACAACTAACTAGCCTAGCCGTGGTCCCCAAAAAGCCTCATTAGCCAGAAATTAGTCCAGGTATATAAAATCAAATGTCCACCCTAGATAAAATAAACGCCTGCATAATAATCAACAACAACAAACTCATCCTCATGTTATCTCTCCCTCGTGTTAGGTCATGCATAAATTGCCTGAATAACCTAGACATAACTAACCAAAAACTGTATGAAAGAAACTGTAAAGTAAAAATATAAACAGCGCATTTACCTTATGAATTGTGCTTTGCTAAACAGAATGTAGGGAGCTACGCTACAAGGTAAAAACACTGCGCCATCTCGGTTTGATAATTCCTCTTACACAGGGCTGCACTTACTTGTCTCAGACACAAATAGATAGCTAGCTGCTATGTGTCATTTTGCTGGCTAGCTTGCCATTGTTACAATATAGTAATGTTAGCTATATTCATTTAATTCAGAGGGATTCGTTTTATAATAACAGTGAATTCGCACTGGTATACCGGCAAAATAATCTGTTACCTTATATCACTCTGCGTCACTGAGACCCCAAAACCATATTTCGGCTAGGACCTGCTGCACGGAGAAACAGCTGAATAACCTAGACATTACATTACATTACATTCATTTAGCAGACGCGACGTACAGTAAGTGCGTACAGAGACATCATCAAGATCACTACAGAACAGACAAGACAAAGCACATCCTTCGCATAATGTAGCAGCTATCCCTAGCAATGAACGTCGACTGTAGTTCACAGTAAGCTGTGGGCAAATCAGCAACACCACACTTCCATAAGTAACCAAAAACTGTATGAAAAAGACTGTAAAGTAAAAAGATAAACAGCGCGGTTACCTTATGAATTGTGCTTTGCTAAAAGGAATGTAGCCAGCTACGCTACAAGGTAAAAACACTGCGCCATCTTGGTTAGATAATTACGCGTGGTTGCCACTTCCTTATACGCAGGGCTGTATTTCCTTGATATACGACGGCAATGTGTTGAATGAGGGCTTGTTTGAAAGATAAGAGTCTTGGCTATTGGCTGGAATATTTGACAGACAGTTTTAAAACCCAATGGAAAGCAAATAATACTCGGAGTGAAGGCGGGTCGAAGACAGTTTTTCCCACTTCAGATAGGCCTATTGTGCTATCAGTCAAAGAAATACACCCAATTGACGACGGTTTTGAATAAATCTCTGCAAACAAGTTCAAAACCACTCTGGCTAACATATACTAAGCCACGGGATTGGTACTCCAGAAACTGGCTGAGATTCACAACGCCAAAGTGAACACAGCCGAACGAGTCGTAATCAAGTGCAAAAAAGCACAAGTCGGTTTAAAATTGGAAAAAAATCATGTACAGCCTTATGAAAGTTTTAAAGTATTTTTTCTTGAAGCCTAAAGGTATAATGATTTTTCAAACCAAAGTTTTGTGAAATACAATTAAGCAGAACAGTTTACCAGCACATTGTTTATGGTGTGACATCAAGCTGCAATATATGTTTGAGAATTAGGTCAGAGTTTCCAACGTTATTTACGAAGTTTTATCTCGACGTTTTGGGCTTAAAAACCACTTTCCCAGAAGGAATGGATATATCTTAAGGATATTTAATCAACATATTGAGGTGAGCAGTTTATTATATATTATTAAATTAATGAAATGTATAATTTAATAATTTCCGTAACGCCCGCGTTACCGCTAGGGGGCGTTTGGCAGCAAGAGGTTAAGCGTCTCTTGAGGACATACGCGGTATTACACACGCGGGGTGGAGATTAGACAAAAAGGAGGTGTCTGCAAGATACGTGTATTCAGATTTAAAATTAAAAACAAATTTTCCGCGCAACTTTGTTAAAAAAAGGTTGTTTATGTCTAGCGCCGCCAATAGATGATTATGAAAACAGCATCTTTCGCAAAAATGGATATTAGAATGAGTGCATGTTCTTATTTTCCTTTGCCTAGCCTACTTACAATTATCAAAGACCTGTCATAAAAAGAAAAATATGTAAAAGTAGGCTATGATTGACCATCTAGTATATCTTAACAGACCAAAATTAGATTGATTAATTGATAGATAGTGTCTGGATCATATTCGCTTTGACAGAGAGGCGATTTGTGTCAGCACAGCTTCTCCAAAATTACTAAGTTGAAGACGTCGCATATAGGCTATTGTGTTCAACCACCGTAGGCTACAGGACTTTATTAGGTAAATCGTTAAAAAAGATTCCATTTTTAAATCTTTTTTTTCAGTAAATCCAACGATTTATTTGTTTACTTAATAATATTGCGTGCAACCACTGTCAAGCAATTATTTATTTTGATTGTGCGATGGGTAACCTTGTAGGGGGGCGTGACGTGTGAGGTTCGAGGGGCCACACGCAGCGAAGGGATTTTCTAAGCTCAAAGAGCCACTGAGACGGAGAGACCCCGTATTTAAGGGAATTTAAATGACAACGCAAATAGCCTAGTTCCCACTCTCGACTGGAGGGAAATAAACAGGGAACTGGAAAAAAGGGCGTAACAGGGCGTCGACCCTTATTACCCGGCGAACGGCACGCGAGAACACAGAATCTCGAGCTCGGTAACCGCAATGAGCTAACCACGAGATAACGTGATATGAGAGAAGGGGCTGCCTCGTGGTAACACAAACTATGGGACAGAAATTAGAGCCAAGCAAAGGGAGAAGGCGACAAGCGAAAATAACTCCCTAGCTCTAATCGGAGCTTGCTGCTTGCTGCAGGAATGGAAGGGAAGCAGTCTCCATGTCCTGACCTCCACCGGCAGTGTGCCAAACGCAAGACATGCAAAAAATAAAGGCCCTGCATCTCAATAAGGGGGAACGTACGAGAAGGCGAAAGGAACAGAGATCTAACGTTCCATGGGCTAAGTTCATCGGCTCGCAGTCACATGCAAACATGTCAAAGAAATCGCCCGGTCTCCCTGTAAGGAGAAACGTACAAGAAGGCGAACAGAACAGTGAACTGCTGTTCTGGATATTTACTGGCTCAGTGACTAACGCAAGACTTCTAAAAATAAACGCCCTGCCTCTCAGTAAGGAATATAACGACGAGCAGGGAAATAAATATCTCGCTTACAAGAAAGACAGAACAAGAGAGGAAAGATTAGAGTCACGTAAATATACATAAATATGACCACAAACAAACAAAGACTCCTCTCGCTTTCAAGAAAGAAAGCAGACAGAGAGAGAATCGAGAGACAGAAAAGGCAAAAGGTCTAGGCAAAGAAAGAAAAGGAAAGACCAGGAAGCGGCAACAGAAAAGAGCAAACGAAGTCCTAATAGCTACATGCACAGAGGCAAGTCCCGCGTTACTCCAATAAAACCCATTGGAGCAAAGTGGTCTCCTACAGAGCCTAGACCTATACCATACCGGCTCTGAAAACAGACAAAATAATACAAAACAATACAGAAGCCCCGGAAGAAGGAAATGGGGGCTTAAGTAGCTCTGAGGCAACCACACACAGGTGTGGACGCTGAGGGGGGAGCTCCCCGAAAAAGACGGGGCGGAGCAAAAATCCACTAAAAGAGCAGCGCCCTCACGTGACTACGAGGGAAATGACCCCAAGGGAAGAAAACATCAAAAACCATGACAAACCTATATCCAAGTCAATAGGAGCCATGATAATTTTATCAATGCGACTGATTAATACATTTACTGCCTTCCCCATCACGCAAGAGCAACTACGATGCAAAAGGTAGGTTATTAAAGGCAATGTCACTGACATGTTGAAAATGTATACCCCCACACACATTTTTTTAGTAGAAAGCTGGCAACCCAGGGGGCTGGTACAAGAAACAGGTCATTAGAATATCATGCCCTGTGCCACCCGCATTTTGAGAAACGCACCCACTTAGCGCATAATGTGTCTCTATATGTGTGCTTGCATGCAAGTGTATGTGTGTTCTCCAACACATACACAAGCACACATGCACAAACACATGTGCACAGTGAGCAGATTGGGGTAGGGTGTACATAGAGGGAATAAGGGGACTGGGGAGTACATAGCTGAGGTGGTACATCGTTTGGATGTCTTGGACCCCATGGGGGGCTATGGGAATATTTTGAGGGGGCATTGGCAGCCCCTGACAGCTGTGATGCAGCATGAGATCATTTCACTGTCAGTAGAAAGAGAAGGGCAAAGCCAGCAGGACGTGTCGGCCCGAATGACCCTGCATCTGCGGGACCTGGGGAAATACTCACGGTTCCAGAGGGTGGCCCCTGGGGCTGGAAAGAGGACCACTCAGGTGGCCACGGAGTTTCTGGCCCCTGCTGATGAGGAAGCGCTCCCGTATGTTTCGAGGACCCCACTCCCGATGTGATGAGGAAGGAGCCAGCTCTGAGGAGGCCTGTGGATGCGCACAGTAGGCAGCCGGACGCCCTGGACAGGGTCTGTGACCGCGTGCTCCTGCCACACTTTGAGAAGTGGCCCGACCCAGCCCAGCCAGCACCGCAGGTCAGGGCAGTGGATTCGGGGGCCAGGCTCTGAGAGGCTCTTGCTACGGACTGGGAAGGGTCCCAGTTCCAGGCAGACAGCAGCGGAGCTTATTACTGATAAACCAACAGAGTCACAGTGATTGCAGCCAGTACACTGGGGAGGCTAGATACTGCATATATAATCAATAGACAGGAGGGGTTCAAGGTACTGTAACCAATACTCATGACCAAAGCCATTTTTATTTGATTGTCTGGGAAAAACGTGATTCACTAGTACTTTTTTCACCACTCAGCAAGGCTGCCACAATGCTTGGTTGATGTGCCGTGACGTGTGCTCTCAGTTATAGGTTGCCACGTCTGTGAAAATAAGGTAATAAAATATTGGTTGAACAGTATTTGCCTCACATACAGTATCAGAAATGGAACTTGAACACTATGAATGCAGTTAGTCCAATAAATTAGTAATTGCATAGGCTAGTTTCTAATGGAATGTTTTTGTAAGGGGCTCATCACAGTCATATGTGGTATCAGTATGGCACAGTGGTTAGAGTACTTGACCTGTAACCAGATAGGTTATAAGAACCCTAGGCTGCTGTAGCCATGAGTAACAAGGTTAGCCTGATTAAAAGGTTAACAGCTTGCCTATGTTATTCTCCAAGGAACATGGGAGTATTTGTTAAATTGGCTACTGATTGCAGTTAAAGATGGTGTATTTCGGGGCTATGTCAGGACACTTTAAACCGCCGAAAAGCATTCTGAAGCATTATCTGCGGTACACCTCTTTGGTGGGCGGATCCAGCCCCTCATTAATTATCCGTGGGCGGGCTCCTGTTTCTTCATCTGTGGAAAGCTGCCGCAGTTCTGGCGCTTGATAATTCAGCACCCCATGTTCCCCAGAAACGCGATATCCTGCTCCATACGCACACATCTTTGACATCGTTTTTACGTGGGGGGAACGTTATTCTTTGATAATTCCTTGTATATAGAGAAATTAAAAATAGTGTCTGTTGGTTACAGGCAGTGTAGCTTCATCACATTTGGCTTCTGTACAGTTTGTTTTTGTTTCCTGTATTTGTTGCATTAAGAAACAATATTCTAATGGGAAAATTCTACCGTAAGTTTAAATCGTTCACAGCATTTTTTTTCAACGTTTTTTTGTGTTGTCACTTGTTATTGCCTTACTCTTTTTCCTGAATATTGTGTATCAACAAAAAAAATTTTCAACGTAAAAAAAAAAGCCCAGGTTACTCATGAATAGCCTAAAACCACTGTCTGTAAGTCCTTCATTCCAACTTGCAAAAACTAGGCCTGCCTTTAAAAGTATTGATATCAAAATGTGGCCAAGTTACAACTAACAATATTGCCTAATGTAGATCACACTAATTAAACTAGCTTTATTCCAAAGCAATGCTATCCAATCTTTCCTAAATTATTTAATGTAACTTGGCCATGTGTTTTTCATCTAATCATCTCAAGAGAATGTGGTCATTCAAACTTTAAATTTCAAATAACAAAACTTGCCTCATGGAACAACGTATAATTTCAATGAATGTTTTAAACAGTTGACTAATAATTACACTCCAGAAAGGATATGATTATAAGTTATATATGTTTTTTTGTCAATTTTACTTTAGAAAATGTACAGGTTTTAAAATGTTCGCTGCTGCTACAAATTTCTCAACAATTCACAAACAGACATTTATACCAAGAAACATCCTTTACAATAGAGAAAGGGGGGATGAATAAATAAATGCAGATAAAAATTATAAATATTTTGACCTAGAAAATAGCCTACATATTGCATTTTGACAAACCTATCCAGACATGTTTGCCCCATTAATGTAGCCTACTGTATGTTTGTGGGTCAGACAACGCCAAATAAGTAATAACTAGTAATTTTTTTTAACATGTAAAATAATAACAAATGTTATTTGTTCACAGAATTTTGTGAACACAAGAATGTCTAGGCTCTGTAGGACCACACAGGTTTCCATTGAAATCCAAAATATTAATAATAATAATAATAATAATAATAATAATAATAATAATAATAATAATAATAATAATAATAATAATAATAATAATAATAATAATAATAATAATAATAATAATAATAATAATAATAATAATAATAATAATAATAATAATAATAATAATAATGCATTTTATTCATGCTGTGCTTTTCATAGGCCCAAAGCACTGGATGCAGACAATTGTTCAAACATACCCTAAAGTGTAGTAATTTTTCTTTTTAATTTGTGTGTAACACATTATTTCCACTATAAATGATTCTCCTTTCACAGTTTGATGTGGCACATACAGTTTCATTGACCACATTCTCTTGAGATGGTAAGATGAAAAAACACAGGGACAAGTTACATTAAATAATTTAGGAAAGATTGGATAGCATTACTTTGGAATAGAGCTAGTTTAATTTGTGTGAGCTATGATAGGCAATATTGTTAGTTGTAACTCGGTCACATTTTGATATCAATACTTGCCATTTTTTTATTTTGAAAACATTTTTTGTTTAGATATTTTGTTTTGTAGTGTGTTTGGTAACTAATGATGATAATGCATGAAGATAATGACATCGAGAGAGAGAGACATGTATACGGAATAGGCTACATGCAGACTCACATGCATTCTAGGTCAAAGAAAGACATAGGTGTGAATTCTGTGCTTTCCCATGAACTACAAATAAATTTAAGTGTTTGCAGTAATTTTACCTGCATGACAGTATGTATTTTAAAGGGTTGTAAGCCTACATGGTAGACGTAGCATAGTTACTCACGCATAGCATACAAAGCACTACATATGTACTGTATAACAGAAAAGTAACAGTAACTGAAAATGTCATGTTGTATCTTATACTGCATTCCAGACAAAGTTGGATGTGGGAACTGAGTCCAAACTGTTTTTTCTGACCCAACCACAAAGCGTTCCAGTGTCTGGAGCTCGAAAGATGACATAAATAATTGTAGAAACCCATAGGTTTAACAGCTATGCTTGCTTACTAGCTAATGCTATTGTGTAGTGATTAACCCGTGTGGTTACACAGCTGTCTCTGCAAAACAGGTTTTATTATCATGCCAAGTAGGAAATTTTACTCAACATTGTATTTTAATAACTTAAAATGGTCTTGAGATGATTGTTTACAATTCACGGTGTACTTCTCCCTGTATGCTGCCATGTTCGTGTGACGCCATATTATGCCTCTCGTGAAGTTGGGGTTGTTGATTTCTGCCTGAGTTTCCTAGTTGTATCTGAAATGGCATTCCATTGCACTTTTGCTAGTAGGAGGTTGGAAATCCCGACTTTCCGAGTCGACTGGAATGCAATATTTCTTGTCATGTGCTATGATATTGAAAAGATTGTGAATGCATATTTTGTCTCAGGTCATGCTGGGAAAGCAACTTTTTTCTGTTTCTCTCTCTCTCTCTCTCTTTCTCTCTCCCTTCAACAGATCCAAAACAAATTAGAGGAGTCTGGGGTCCCTCCCCCCACACCAGCCCCAGGCTCCACGCCCGCCTCCCATTACCCCAGGCCCACTTCTCCCACCTCTGTGCCTGACACCAACTCTCCTCCACCTCACGCACCCAGCCCTGCCCCCGCCGAAAAGCCGGTAGCTCCCGCCCCCGTCAACATTCCACGCTTCTATTTCCCTGAAGGATTTTCACCAAACGGCAGTGCCGACCTCAACCAGACCGTCGCCAAAATTGAAATGACATTCGTAAGACTTCAGGAACAGAAAGCTGACATTCATGACATGGGGAAGATCGCCAAGGTACACACTGGATGTGAGATCTGTTAGAAGGAGGGCACGGGGGAGATGTTCTGGACAGTAGTGAATAAGTATTAAGAACAAGGGGCTGTTTGGGCTGAGGTTGGCTCATCCTGTTAAGGCACTGTTCAAATCTGGACCATGCCAGTGCATCCCTGCAGGGCAATGCGTAATTGCCACTGTTGACTGCATCTTGCTTCCCCTCTGATCCTCACTCCATAACTCGCCTTCATTTTACATGAATTTAGGTTTTGGCAATTCTATGGTTATATTTTTTGTCTCTTAGGGCTAGTTATTGATTTAGTCTGTATGCATTTATAATTTGTACTTTGGTATGCAACCTTTACATTCTGGGAATGTTAGCCAGCTCTGGCACTAGTGCTCGTATTAATCAGATGAATGCATTGATTGCTCTTGATAAGAGCATCCACTACACAAATGTAATCTAATGATCGTGACTAATATCTTTCTACCTAGAATATGAACAGTCTGTCCCACCTTTTATTCAGAATGTATGTTTTTGAAGTATTGTCTCAGCCAGATACCACATGCCAAACAATGCATTTGTATGACAGGGTCTTGTTCAGACATGTTGTGACTGTGACTGTGAAAACTGAGACTATGAGGATGCAGGTAAACACCCTGTCCCCCTCTGATCCTCAGGCCTGTGGCTGCCCTCTGTACTGGAAGGCTGTGCTCTTTCATGGTGCCGGAGGGGATCGGACAGGAACTGTCTCAGCCAGGTTGTTCGTGGCGACGTGGAGGAAGTACGGGACTGCCACTACCTCTCCTCATAATAATAATAATAATAATAATAATAATAGATAATGAAAGTATGTGCTCACTCATCTCCCTATGTGCCTTTCATCTTATCTTCAAAAAATGCTTGCGAGTGAAGGGGGGGACTCAAGTGAAAGTGAACTTGAGTCAAAGCTAATGCACCCACCTGGAGGTTATTCCCGCTCTTGTAGGATAGGCAAGGTTCTGTTCACACTCTGATACACAGTCTAATACAGAAGAACATGATAGTCAACTTCCTTTTTCTTCCTTTCATTTGTCAAAGGTTGTTGCACAGTTGCTATGATGACTCAACCAAGTTTGTTCACCTGCTAGCCAAACCGGGCTGCAAATACCTGGAGCAGGAAGACTTCATCCCACTGTTGCAGGTAGCATTGCTACACATGTGCACATGCAAACACACATGTACACAGAAAATACATACCAAAACACACTCATGTATACATGGAGCAGGAGGTATCACTATTACAAGTAACACCTGCACACACATACACACTCACGCACGCACTCCCCAGTAGCAAAAGGGGAGTATAGCAGGAAACAGGTAATGGTGTAACAAACACATGCACACACTTTTATTAAATCTAACATATATTCTGCTGCAAAATATAAATAATTACATCATTTATTTCAATCATTTATTCCCATTTGTTCCCTTCTATGTATAATAATGAGTAATATTGTTTTTCATTTGAACCTTAGCACTCAAACAAATGACAAAAAGTAATGGTAAATGCAATTATAATTTATTCCAATCCACAACTCATTGTCCAACATTGTAACATTTAATTGTCAAAAGATCCTCAAAGGTCTAGTTTGGCTCCATTCTGAAAACTTTGGGGTAAAGTAAAGCATTCTTGGAAATGAAGAGCTCTTCCACCACAAAATGAAAGTTCAATTTAATTAAATATTATGATTATTCTATAGATAATACTTTAAACAGTCATTGTTGGGAAAAACATTCATTGTTAATAAAATCTAATGTTTAGAAGCATACCATATGTACAAATGATATTGACATATAAAGCCTTACTGTTAAAAGCTACACCTAAAGTATGTAGTATATGAATTTCTTTGAATTTTATAGAATATTAATTCTACTTCCTTTAATTCAAATTCTAATCATAATTCTGCATCCTGTTTGCTACCTCAATTCAAATTCAATTAAGATTCAAGATTTGAATTGGAGTTGAAGAGGCATTCCCAATTCAGTTCTGAATGGTTCACAACCCTGATCCTTTTCTATGGTTAATGCAAGTCTTGTGGACGTATTCATGGCTTTTCCACATTTCTGTAACATGCAGTCAGTTGATGGCTTTTCTAGATTGGAAAGGATATTCTTGGGAAGCCTTGTGGTACATGATCCATATATAATAACATTTAATAGCAATTTCATTGTTTATAGTCTTACCTGAAACCCCAATATAGAGACTGATTTTCAGTTTCAAGTGTGAATCTTCAGCAGTGAAATCCAGAAATCAAGATGACGACCTGTAATATGTGTACACGGAGGTATGACAGTGCTGCTTAAACATATCAGGGGAAAAGCAAATTTAAAACTGACTTACTTTCAGGACATTGTGGACACACACCCAGGGCTGACGTTTCTGAAGGATGCTCCTGAGTTCCACTCACGGTACATTACCACGGTAAGCGCCGTACACCACGGTGGTGGGTTTTAGTGCAGCTCCCCCGAAACCACAGGGTCACACTGGAGACGCCGGCGAGTTCTGCCTCCCTTCTGTCCTCGGTACCTTGTGAGTCTGAGGATCAGGGCCTGGTTGCATAAAACATCTTAAGGGAAATTTACCCTTAACTTGTCCCTTAAAACACCCTTAACTTTAAATGAGTTGCATTGTACTAATTAAGCATTTTTTTAAGGATTTATTTAAGTAACGTTATTTCCCTTAAATATTATTTTCCCTTTAAGCATTCCCTTAAAATTCCTTAAGGGAAAATTTGAATTCCAAAATTTAAGAGTCCTTTCAAGGTCTCTTAAACGAAACTTTCAATAGGAGATGGCTCTGTGGAGGGGCAGCAGCCCTCCCCCTATGAATAAGTATCAAATAACAATAACTTAATGCAGGCTACAATGCTATTAGAGCACCGTGAAGCTAGCCTAAGACAACAGTATCTCATCTCACAAAAAAATATGTTTTCAACGTTAAAAAAAAAAATTCCAAGTTACTCATGCATAGCCTACAAATTTTCAATGTAAAAAAAAAAAGCCCAGGTTACTCATGAATAGCCTACAAACCACTATCTGTAAGTCCTTAATTCCAACTTGCAAAAACTAGGCCTGCCTTTAAAAGTATTGATATCAAAATGTGACCAAGTTACAACTAACAATATTGCCTATTGTAGCTCACACTAATGAAACTAGCTCTATTCCAAAGCAATGCTATCCAAACTTTCCTAAATTATTTAATGCAACCCTGTGTTTTTTCATCTTACCATCTCAAGAGAATGTGGTCAATGAAACTGTATGTGCCACATCAAACTGTGCAAGGACAATAATTTCTAGTGGAAATAATCTGAGATTCACGTGTTGCAATTAGTATACTACATGGTATGTTTGAACAATTGTTTGCATCCACTGCTTTGGGTCTATGAAAAGCACAGCATGAATAAAATGTATTATTATTATTATGTATTTATTTATTTGGAATATTCAGATTTCTATCGAAACCTGTGTGGTCCTACAGAGCCTAGACATTCTTGTGTTCACAAAATTCTGTTCACAAATAACATAACATTGTGTTAACAAATTAGTACTATTACTTATTTGGCATCAACATTTATGACATCAGCATTTTTTTACGTTGAAAACATATTTTTTGGTGAGATATCACTTTTTTTTGTGTACTAATGTAATGTGGTAGCTAATGTAATTGGTAGCTAACTAATGATGATAATGCATGAAGATAATGACATCAAGAGAGACATGCATACAGAATACATGCAGACACACGCATGCATCGTTGCTCAAAGAAAGACATAGGTGTGAATTCTGTGCTTTAGCCTACCATAAACTACAACTAAATTAAAGTGTTTACAGTCATTTTAACTGCATGACGGTACATAGCCTATTTGAACTGTGTAAACTTTGCCCCTAGTGGTTGAGACATATCCATCTCAACGTTGTAGTAAATGCATTTTCCCTTGCTTACTGTACTATATATAGTACCTGATGCACTTTCGGTTTAGAAGACACCTAATTTTTTTCTCTCCAAAATCTCTCCGTTGCACGCGTCATGCATAGTGCCCACTGTACCAGCCTCTGGAGGCAGTGTTATGATCTGGGGTTGCTTCAATTGGTCAGGTCTAGGCTCAGCAACATTATGCAGCAATAAAATTAAGTCAGCTGAGTACCTGTATGTACTGAATGACCAGGTTATCCCAGCAATGGGTATATTCCAGGACGACAATGCCAAGATTCATCGGGCTCAAATTGTGAAAGAGTGGTTCAGGGAGCATGAGGAATCATTTTCACACATGAATTGGCCACCAGAGTCCTGACCTTAACCCCATTGAAAGTCTTTGGGATGTGCTGGAGAAGACTTTACGGAGTGGTTCGACTGTCCCGTCGTCAATACAAGATCTCGGCCAAAAATTTATGCAACTCTGGATAGAAATAAATGTTGTGACGTTGCATAAGGTTGTTGAAACAATGCCACGACGAATGTGCGCCGTAATCAAAGCTAAAGGCGGTCCAACAAAATATTAGTGTGCAACTTTTTTTTTGGCCAGGCAGTGTATGTTTAGGAAAGCAAGTACTTACCAGTATATTGAACTACAGCTGTTTTCTGATTAACCCTGAAGAGTTTATCTTGTTACATTTCGCCAAAGTCCCGTACAGTCCACATTTCCACAGCGACCATCTATCGCACTTAGGGCTAAAATACGTTGCTGTTATTGTGTAGAAACACACGTGCTTTTGTACTGTTTTTTGTGTTTTTGTTTTTTTTAAACATATTTAAATACATTAGGCTACTTATGTTATGGTTATTATGTATATAGCTATACTATATACATACAGACTATTCTGAAATATATGTATTTTGTTGCATACTGAATATAATTGAATTTATGAATACAGCTTCTTCTTCAATTCGAACTGTAAACCATGGATGTCCATGGAATATTTTTTTTGAGATATTGACATTTACAGTTGAGGACAAAATTATTGGCCCCCCCTGTAAAGATGAGCAAAAAGGGTTATAAAGAATTCACCGTTTGGTGAATTAGCTTAATCTCACACTGAAAAAACAATAAGAATCCAACCTTTAATTGACGTTAATTTATTATGAGAAAAAAAAATCCCTCATCAAGAAATAATTATTTTTAACAAAACCACATTGGCCACAATTATTGGCCCCCCTGCATTTATATATAGAATAAAGTAATAATTTTTAATATTTGGTCACATATCCTTTGCATGCCATGACTTCCTGATGTCTGTGACCCAACAACATCAAAAGACTCTCGATATCTTATTTTCTGGTACTCTTACAAGCGATACTATAACATCTCTGCATTTGAATGGATCTCTATGGGAATTGGGGGGTGGGACTAAATTTAGCTGTAAATTATGCTGGAACAGTATGGAATACATGGTTGGTAAAATGGCTGTAAGTCAACAAGGGTCTGAGGTATCAAACAAGCCTTAAACAATTACTCTGCTGCCAGATATGCAGTAGATATGGATGGATCACTTTAAGGGTTGTTTCTCCTGACAAATTTTCCTATTGAACTCTATGGAAAAATAAATCAGGAGAAGAAACCCTTCAAGTTATTCATCCATATCTACTGCATATCTGGCAACAGAGTGATGGTTTAAAGCTTGTTTGATACATCAGACCCTTGATGACTTACAGCCATTTAGCCAACCATGTGTTCCATACTGTTCCAGCATAATTTACAGCTAAATCTAGTCCCACCCCCCAATTCCCATAGAGATCCATTCAAATGCAGAGATGTTATAGTATTGCTTGTAAGAGTACCAGAAAATAAGATATCAAGAGTCTTTTGATGTTGTTGGGTCACAGACATCAGGAAGTCATGGCATGCAAAGGATATGTGACCAAATATAAAAAATAAAATAAAAATTACTTTATTCTATATATAAATGCAGGGGGGCCAATAATTGTGGCCAATGTGGTTTTGTTAAAAATAATTATTTCTTGATGAGGGATTTTTTTTTCTCATAATAAATTAACGTCAATTAAAGGTTGGATTCTTCTTGTTTTTTCAGTGTGAGATTAAGCTAATTCACCAAACGGTGAATTTTTTATAACCCTTTTTGCTCATCTTTACAGGGGGGGCCAATAATTTTGTCCTCAACTGTAAATAAAACTAGTAGCCTAGCCTACAAACTACGTGGAAATTGCCTCTGGAGGGCCAAAGTAAATAAGGTTAAAGGGTTGTATCGCCTACACGGTAGACGTAGCATAGTAATGCACGCATAGCCTACAAAGCACTATTTTGTAGCTAACAAAATTATTGGTTTTCGTAGCTGCAATAGCCTAGTAAAAGTAACGTGAAGAAAAAAATAAAAATAAATCTTTACTGAGGCTGTAACCAGGGAACTCCTGTATCAAAGCCAGGCACAGTAAACAGAAGGCCATAATGTAGCTGCACATTGGCTATGCCTACAGTATGTCCAGTACAGCTTCAGTGTAGGCTATATTTTTTCCAGTCGTGTTACCTGAGGTAAATCGTTTGGTCTTTGTTGTACCAACCGTAGGCTACCGTGCAGGTGTAGTTTAGTTTTCTGTACTGCAATGGACGTATAATAAGGCATTTTGACTCGCTTCGTAGTAGTAGTTTCTTTTACAATCTCTAGTAGGTTAGTTTTCCTGACCAGCTGACTGACGTTCAAATTTCTCTGGCAAAGCTATTTCCCAGAGATCTTTACATGAGAAAAAAAGACAATACTACTGTCAAAGAAGGTAGCCTACCTCAGATAATCATTATTTATGTTATATTATTATTATATAGTGTTTTCAATAGACATTGTCTGCTGAAGTAGACTATGACATGTTTGGAGGCTATTGAAACTTTTTTTAAGTGACTAACCATGAAACAGATGTCTTTGCTGAATTGATGGTATATAAACCGGAACCTGTTATGGTTTTGTTGGTTATATTATCGTAACTTCTTCATTTTCGTAGTAATTATATTTATGGTAATATTGTGTTATGTGTGATGTGTGAAAAGGATAAACTGAACAGAGCTGAAGTGAAGAAATGAATGAAGACATTGTAGGGACAAGGACAACAGGAACTACCATTCCATACAGTCCACAGGAGGCTCCTCCACGTTGGAAGTGACGTAGGACATTGTACCAGTTGTGATTTCCGCACTGTAATGTGATACTGCACAGCGGAATGCACGACTAGCAATAAAGTTTATAAAAGGGGCACGGTCGGTCCTTCCCGCAGTTCTCCCCAGTTCTTCCGGGTATCAGTTGTCCACTCAACTTGACAGGGCCTTCACTGTCTCATCTCACGGCCCCGTGCGGCCTGCACGCCCGGGGAAGAGCCCTCGCTCCACAAGGATGCATGGCTGTCCATGACGCCCATACAACTGAGCGAGGCGGGCTCATCTATCCCCGGCTTTCAGCCATGGAGGACTGGAGACGAGACGCAAGGAGGCAACGCGAGCACCAGGTGGTCAAGAAGAACCTCCAAGCGGACCAAGCAGCCCCTGATCCTGCAGCAGAGCACCACCAGTGAGTCCCTAAAGAGGCAAGCGGTCTGCAGTAGGATGACGCTGCATAGTTTGGGAGAAAAAATGCGACCGGTTCCATTATCCACCCCTACGAACTGCAACCTTAACGACGAAATAAACCAGTTCCAGGGACCCAAGATGAGGCGGCCGGTTCCCCTATCTATCGCTACCCTTACAAACGGCAACCACAGGATCAGGGTGACCGGATTTCCCCTTTTCATTGTGAGTGTGCAATCCAACGCAGGAAACCATTCAAAAGACTTTGATTCAAGTAAGGCTGTAACATGGGCAATAGCATATTAGTTAGCAACCGCAACATGTTTGTGACTGGATGTATGTAACTGTACTATTGAATGGTTAATGTGCGTTATGTAAAGGTTTTGTGTTACCGTTTTACTTTGGATGGCGGTAAGCCATCCACCACGCTGCGTTAGGTTTAATGCATCATGCACAGAACGTATCTTGCATGTGATCTGTCTTTAAACACTAACCAGTCGTAATATTAACACTGCACGCTGATCTCAACGCACACGCATTGATAAGCTTACGGCTATCCCCTATGTGTATGGTATGGTTCATGCGCCACCAATAGCTAGCTCCAGCGAAAGCTAGTTTCAAACCTCCCTCCATTTTAGTTTCTTTGTTCTCTCTGAACACGTGTCCGAGGCAACCCCCCACACGCAGGAGAACATGGGAACCCCACATGCGCCCAACGCGCCACACACACATAGTTTGTTGTACATTATAGTAGTGAATTGTGCCTTGCTCTGTTTGGTACTTTGTGTTCAATAAACTATTACATTTATCCAAGATTGCCTGTATTAATGTTGCTCTTGTGGTGAACTGAATCAGCCAATGCTAATCGCAGGGATTCCCCAAAATGCCTTCACCTTCTAGCTGGATCATTTATATTAATTCGGTATCAACTGAGTACAAGATATTGTGATTTTGCTAAGACAATTATTAATGTGTAATTTTATTGGTAATTAATTTAATTATTAATTCAAATTACCCATTTTTAGTTAGTATATTCTCTTTTGAGAATAATGTCACCAGTTGTATAAGGATGGTAGTGGCGTATTGCAGTACATAAGTGACGCCCCGTGTATAAATAAATTAATATTCCCTACATTTTTGGTGCCCCGCATGCGGACTCTGATCATTGAGAAATCATATTACTAATCATCTTGCTCACTGCTATCAGATTCGTACGTGTCCCCTACAACATAACAAAAAAATCTTGGCCGAGGCGAGCGTTGAAGCTTCGGTTTCCACAGTGAGTCAGACATGACCGCAAGAGCACAGCATAAGGCTCCACACAGACAAATTTTTTTGTTGGCATTTGTGTGAGATTAAAACATGTAGTCAATGGCACAGTAATTTATTGAATTTTTTTTAACATTAATGCAACAACATGATGTTATCCAGGCGATATTTTGCGTTAGAACTGTATTGTCTGTGCCTGAGAAATAGGATATGTGTTCCTGTAGCCTACTGCGTAAATGCGAACCTGCGGTGAACGTTTTGTTGGTAGCGAGTAGACTAATGTTAGGCTACCAGACCATGTCGGGTGACATTCACCTCTTTTTAAGTAAGAAAAATAAGAAAAAATAACCTTTGTGATGCGGTACCAGAAATTGTGTACCAAAACTAAATGCTAGGATCAGGTGAGAATCAAACCAACAATCTGCTACATGCTAGAGCAGCTGTTACGTTCCGAGTATGAACTGCACCCAAATGCACGACTCACACACAGGAAGTTCAGAGATACTTCAATAATTTATTGCTTCGCCCAGAGTTCCTCCGGAAGCATAGGGAGACAATAATCAGACAGACAACCAGGAATGGATGAGGCAGGGGATGAGCGGGAGCGGGAGAGGCCAGGGACTGGATGGTGGCAGGAAACCGGGCTGGTTGAGCAGAGGAGCAACTGAGGGGGCTGGAGGCGACAGGCTTGACCTGACTGACATGGAAAGTGGGGTGAATCTTTAGTGAGGCGGGGAGTTGAAGCTTAACGGAGACCGGGTTGACAACACTGAGAATGGGGAAGGGACCAATGAATCTGGGCTGCAGTTTCTTGGAAGTGGATTGGAGTGGGATGGAGGATGTGGACAACCAGACCTGCTGCCCGGGAGAGTACTGCAGGGCTGCGGTCCGATGAAGGTCCGCCAGGCGTCGGGTGCGGGAGGTGATGCGGAGGACTGCGGTACGTGCCAGCCTCCACACACGCTTTCATCTGAGGAGGTGGGACCGAACAGATGGTAACCTCTTCCTCCTGGACCGGAAACAGGGGTGGCTGGTACCCCAAGGAGCACTCAAACGGAGACATCCCGGTGGCGGTGCTCCTCAGGGAGTTGTGGGTGTATTCGACCCAGGGCAGGAACCAGCTCCAGGAGGAGGGGTTGCGAGCTGACACGCACCGCAAGGCAGCTCACAGAACCTGGTTCGTCCGCTCCGTCTGGCCATTGGACTGGGGATGGCACCCAGAGGACAGGCTGGCTGAGGCGCCCAGGGCCGCGCAGAATGCCTTCCAAACCCAGGAGGAGAACTGGGGCCCACGGTCAGAGATGACGTCAGCGGGGAACCCGTGCAGCCTCACCACGTGCAACACCAGGAGCTCCGCTGTCTCCGACGCGGACGGGAGTTTGGGCAGGGGAACGAAGTGGGCCGCCTTGGAGAACTGGTCCACGATGGTAAGGATGGCAGTGTTGCCATCAGACAGGGGCAGACCGGTCACAAAATCCACCCCAATGTGGCTCCAAGGACGACCCGGGACAGGGAGGGGGCGGAGGAGGCCAGCGGGGGGCTGGTGGGAGGTCTTGCTCCTGGTGCACACCGGGCAGGCAAGGACGAAGGCACAGGTATCCTTATTCAGGGCGGTCATCCTGGCGATCCCTGGGTGGCAGGCCAGACGGGAGGCGTGAGCCCACTGGAGAACCTGGGAGCGGACGGAATTGGGCACAAATAAGGATGAGTTAGGGTTATTGCGGGGGTCCGGGTGGGTAACCTGGGTGGCCTTCACCACGCCCTCAATCTCCCAGGAGACCGCAGCCACAACGCAGGAGGCCGGGATAATTGGCTCTGGCTCAGCAGATCTGGCATAGGGGGAGAATACACAAGACAGGGCATCCGGTTTGGTGTTGCGTGAACCAGGGCGGAAGGTGACAGAAAAATTAAACCGGGCAAAGAAGAAGGAACAGCGTGCCTGACGAGAATTGAGTCTCTTGGCAGGTTTAATGTACAGGAGGTTGCGGTGGTCAGACAGGACAATGATTGGTTTACCTGCCCCCTCCAGCCAGTGCCGCCACTCCTCCAATGCGAGCTTAATGGCCAACAATTCCCGGTCCCCTAAATCATAGTTGTGCTCCGCTGGGGTGAGTCTCCGAGAGAAGTAGGCACACGGGTGCATTTTCCCGTCCTGGACTGCACGTTGTGACAGGACCGCCCCTACGCCAGTGTCGGAGGCGTCTACCTAGACAACAAACTGGCGATCGGGGTCCAGATGACAGAGGATGGGTGCTGTGGAGAACCGGGTCTTGAGGAGGTTGAATGCCTGTTGAGCCTCGGAACTCCAACGGAAAGGGACAGAGGTGGAGGTTAATTTGGTCAGTGGAGCCTCGATAACGCTGTAATTGCGAATAAAGCGGCGATAGAAATTTGCGAAACCCAGGAATTGTTGTAGGTGCTTACGTGTGGCCGGTTGGGGCCAGTCGGTGACGGCTTGGATCTTAGTAGGGTCCGCTCGGATCCTCCCCTCTTCAATGATGAACCCCAGGAATGGAACTGATGAGGCGTGAAAACTGCACTTCTCAGCCTTGACAAACAGTTTGTTCTCCAGGAGTCTTTGGAGAACCTGACGGACATGGACTACGTGCTCCTGGGGATTCTTAGAAAAGATTAATATATCGTGGATATATACAAACACTGACTGACCCAGGAGATCCCGCAGCACGTCATTAACCATGGACTGGAACACCGCTGGCGGGTTAGTCAAACCGAACGGGACCACCTGGTATTCAAAGTGTCCGAGGGGGGTGTTAAATGCCGTCTTCCATTCATCCCCCTCACGGATACGGACAAGGTGGTAGGCGTTGCTGAGATCCAGTTTAGTAAATACAGTGGAATCATGTAGGGGTTCAAAAGCAGAATTAATCAACGGCAGAGGGTATTTGTTACGTACAGTAATATCATTCAGGCCTCGGTAGTCGATGCACGGTCGGAGCGAACCATCTTTCTTTGCCACGAAGAAAAACCCCGCCCCCACCGGTGACGAAGAGGGACGAATAATACCTGACGCCAGGGAGTCATGAATATAGGCTTCCATGGAAGCCTTCTCGGGACCTGACAGGTTGTAGAGACGACCAGATGGAAATTTCGCACCAGCCAGTAGGTCGATGCAGCAGTCGTAGGGCCTATGGGGAGGTAAAGACACAGCACAGGATTTACTGAAAACTTGTGACAAATCATGATACTGAAGAGGTACACAGGATAGGTCTGGTTCGGGAGTGTTATGGGAGGCCCTGCCCGCCCCAGATGGTGGTAGGGTCGAGCGGAGGCAGTTAGCCAAGCAGTGTGAACTCCAATCCTGCACTTGTGCAGTACGCCAGTTGATGTGCGGATTATGAGTACGCAGCCAGGTTTGGCCAAGCACCAGAGGAGACTGAGTAGAATGAATTAGGTAGAATTGGATTTCCTCTCGATGATTTCCTGACAGCATGAGTTGGAGAGGGATAGTAGAGTGTGTGACTCGACCCAGAACTCTTCCGTCCAGGGCGAGTGCAGTGATAGGGGCAGACAGCGGTTCCACCCGAATCCCGGTCTTTTTGACGAAATTGGAATCAATGAAGTTGGCGTCGGCTCCCGAGTCGACCAGCGCCAGCAATGACGTGACTTGAGTATTCCACAAAAGGGTTGCCTTCAGTTCAACCCGGTTCTGAGCGGAGTGAATGGTGGAGATAGGGCTCGCCAGTATGCCCAGTCTTACTGGCGAGCCACGCCTTTTGGGCGAATAGGACAAGAGGCTAGATGATGATCCGGATTGCCACAGTACAGGCAGGAATTGGTGCAAATTCTCCTCAGCATCAATGGACACTTTCCCCAGTTGCATAGGTTCTCCCTCCGATTGGTCAAACGTGGAGTTGGGTGGTTTGCCGGAAGGCGAGGATGTACGGGCACGGGATGCACTTAAAACTGGGTATGCGACTGGCCCTTCTTCCTCTGCGGGCCCGGAGCCGGTTGTCAATGGAGATGGCGAGACTGATGAGGCTATTCAGCGAACTGGACTCTTCGCGGGTTGCCAGCTGATCCTTTAGTTCCTCGCTCAGAGCTTGCAAGAAGGACCCCTGGAGGGCGGTGTCATTCCATCCTGCTTCCGCTGCCAAGGTACGGAACTGGACCACCATCTCCGCAACGCTGCGGCTGCGGCTGCCCTGGCGTATCTGGAGTAGGCGCTGGGTGGCGTCCCGTCCCCAGACTGGATGGTCGAACACCCGACGCATTTCAGCAGTGAAGGAGGAGAAGTGAAAACAGGCGGGTGATTGACTCTCCCACAGTGTAGTAGCCCACTCCCGAGCACTCCCTCCCAAACTGCTCATCACAAAAGCGATTTTGCTTGAATCCGTGGCGTAGGAGGCAGGCTGGATGTGGAACACAATGTCACACTGGAGAAGGAACTCACGGCACTTCCCCAGGTCCCCCAGGTAACGCTCAGGGTGTTGCACACGTGGCTCCCTGCCAGAGAGGGGCGGTGACGCTGCGGGCTGCAGCTCCGGGCAGGAGGGGCAGTGACGCTGCGGGCTGCAGCTCCGGGGCAGGTGGTGCAGGACTGGCGTGGGCCCTCGGAAGAGGGAGGTGAACTGCCATCTGGCCCATCATCGAATCCATCTGACTCACTTGGTCCGAGAGATTCTTCAGAGTCTCCTGGATGTCTTCAAGGTGGTGGCTCTGTTGATCGATGACATCGTTCTGGCAGGCGAGGGCGTGATGGATCTGATCCGAGTCGGCTTGGTCCATAGCTGGCCAGTTCATTCTGTTACGTTCCAAGTATGAACTGGACCCAAATGCACAAATCACACAGAGGAAGTTCAGAGATACTTCAATAATTTATTGCTTCGCCCAGAATTCCTCCGGAAGCATAGGGAGACAATAATCAGACAGACAACCAGGAATGGATGAGGCAGGGGATGAGCGGGAGCGGGAGAGGCCAGGGACTGGATGGTGGCAGGAAACCGGGCTGGTTGAGCAGAGGAGGAGCGGGGGAGCGGGAGACAGGGCAGAGTGGAGTGGTATGAACAGCTGCAGGGAGCAGAGCTGGAGCACCGGCTGGATGCACACCCAGCAGCTGGTTGGCGAAAGCAGCAGCACACGCAGGATGTACGCGAAGCTGCAGGGTAGCTGAGCTGGAGCACCGGCTGGATGCAACCACAGCGGCAGGATACGCACACACAGCTGCAGGCTGGTAGACTAGAGCAGAACAGAGTTAGTACAGCGAGGCAGGACAGGATGAACAGCATGGTTACGCCGTTCCTGTCGAGAGCAGATCAAAACCGGACAGGGCAGGACTAGCGAGTAAACGCTGAATACAAGACGAGGCTTTTAAGTTAGGCAAGACAGGACTAGATACAATGTATCCACAAGACCAGAGAGTTACCACAAAGAGACTTAACGAACTGGCACAGGACAAAGAACACCGGGTGACAAAATACAAACGTAACAAGTATCAATTAGGTGCCGCGTGCAAATGTATGCGTGAGTGATTAACGGAGTAGGGAGTGTGCGGAATGCATGCGGAAAGGAGGGAAGGGATAGGCAGAAATAGAGTGGTGGAAGAGAGTGACACGAAAGGGAAAACCACGCCCAGCCTGCAGCACGAGGGAAACAAATAGGAATACAAACACGATACGAGAGGCAACAGGTAAAACACGGGACACAAAAGGACGGGAGTGAGAGCATAACAGCAGCACTGTAACCACAAAGCTACAGACACTGTCATAGTTTGTGTAGTAGGTAGACAGCATCTGAAGCATGTAAATGCAACGAGGTCATTTTAAACAGAGCTTCTGATAGGAGGATTAAAGGTGGTTGTCCAATGGGGAGAATTATTCTTTGAGGGTAAGGAGGCAGGTAGGCTGGAAAAAGGAGAAGCAAAAGGAGAAAAACCGGCAAAATAATCCAAGTTTGGGGCTTTATTGTGTGAATGTGTGAAGTTGTATCTGAATGCTGTGTGGTTACATGAGGTCAGAATGTACAGAAGTTAATGTTTTTAAGGGCTGAGAGTCTGTGGTCATTGTGGTTACTTCTGTTGGAAACCCTGAAAAGTGCCAAACTCTCGGTGCTGTATAGGTATGGGGCATGCACCACCAAGTCGTAACTTAGTGGATGGCATGCCTGCCATCCCAATTGTAGCAATATTATACAGTAACCCATTAAGAGTAACGTTAGGTTTACTTAGCTAGCTATATAACAGCAACACTATAATAAGTTACAGTACTTCCAACCATCGCTGCTGTATTAAGTTACAATTACAATGCATGTAGCATCTATTCCAGAGTGACTTACGCAAATGCATGTTTTAACCTCTTAATACCAAGGGCAAAATATACCAATTTTCGCCTGTTTTCACTAGTGACCAACAAAGCTGTTTATCTCAAAAACTGTAAAGGCTACAAATATGGTTCATAGCTTTTATTAAAACAGAGAACTGCACTATTATGACTAAGTAGTCATAATTCATATACATACACTTTTTGCTACTTAATTACAACAATTTATGTACAGAAATTGTGAAAAAACTAAAAATCGGGGTACCATTCAAATTTCTGAATTTTTACCTGATGAGCTACAAGAGCTATGGAGCAAATATCTCCTCTTTGTGATTCCTCAATATGCTGCCTATCTCTGCTACAAATATGGTGTCAATATCTCAAACCATTCAAATTCTACAGAGCTTTTTTTCAGGTGAACCATTTCGGTTACCAAAGTTGGCACAAATTGTGCCAAATTATGCAAAATGGCAAGGTTCCAGAAAAGTCTCAATATGATTTTTCTTTTAAGTTTTACAATAAAATTTGATGTGGCAATAAAAGTTCATTTTTAGATGTGTTTTTGGTGTGTTTCATATTACACAACTAACTAGCCTACCCGTGGTCCCCAAAAAGCTCTCCAAACCCATGTAGCAGCACAGTGAATCTTGTATTCCACCAGAGCCCTATTAGCCAGAAATTAGTCCAACTATATTTAAATGGGATCAAATCTACACCACTTTCCTACATAAAATAAACCCCTGCATGATAATCAACAACAAACTCATCCTCATGTTATCTCTCCCTCATGTTACGTCATGCATAAATTGCTCAGTCGTTTACCTGCACAGCCTGCTGTACTGCATACAGAATTTACTAATGTGGAACAATAACTACCAAACAAACACTTCAGACGCCATTTCATTCAAAAGAAACTCGGAACAGCTTGTCTCAGACACAAATAGATAGCCAGCTGCTATGTGTAATTTTGCTGGCTGGCTTTCAATTGTTACAATATAGTAATGTTAGCTATATTCATTTCATTCAGAGGGATTCGTTTTATACAGAACAGTGAATTCACACTGGTATACCGGCAAAGAAATATTTTGCCTTACCACTCAGCGTCACTGAGACAACTTCGCAAAAACATCTTCGGGCTAGGACCTGTTGCACGGAGAAAAGCCTGAATAGCCTAGCCATAACTAACCAAAAACTGTATGAAAGAGACTGTAAAGTAAAAAGATGAACAGCCGCCGTTACCTAATGAATTATACTTTTCTAAACGGAATGTAGCTAGCTGCTACAAGCTAAAAACACTCTGCGCCATCTTGGTACGAACTTTACGCTTGGACGCCTCCTCCTCTTACGCGCAATTGCATTTATGTGACAACCTAACCCATTGTGTTGAATGAGGGCTTGTCTGAAAGATAAGAGTCTTCGCTATTGGCTGGAATATTGGACAGACAGTTTAAAAACCCAATGGAAAGCAAATAACACTTGCAGTGGAGGCGGGTCGATACAAGTTTTTCCCACTTCAGATAGGCCTATTGTGCTATCAGTCAAAGAAATACACCCAATTGACGACGGTTTTGCATATAACTGTGCAATAAAGTACAAAACCCCTTTGGCTAAAATATACTAAGCCAAGGGATTGGTACTCCAGAAACTGGCTGAGTTTCACAACGCCAAACTGAAAACAGCCGAACTACTCATAATGAAGTGCAGAAAAGCACAAGTCGGTTTAAAATGTGAAAAAAATCATGTGACATTATTTATGGTGTGACATCAAGCTGCGATACATGTTTGCGAATTAGGTCGTTGTTTACAACGTAATTTACGAAGTTTTAACTCAACATTTTAGGCTTAGAAAGCACTTTCCCAGAAGGAATGGATATATCTTAAGGATATTTAATCAAAATATTGAGGTGAGCAGTTTATTATATATTATTAAATTAATAAAATGTATAATTTAATAATTTCCATAACGTCCGCGTTACCGCTAGGGGGCATTTGGCAGCAAGAGGTTAACGTTAAGCAATGCCAACGAGCTGATAAAAAAGTAGCCCAGTAGTTATTTATTGAACCTACAACATAACATTAAAGTGTCAATGTAGATGGCTACAAGAGGGAATTGATACGAATAGCTATGACACGTTAGGCTGTATTAGCCAATGTTAGCGCTAAAGTTACATAACGTTAAATAAATAACGTTAGTGTTAACTAACGTTAGCCCACTTTAAATCATGGTTAACATCATAAAATTCTTCTTACTGTGAAAATCGACGACCTCTTTACATTCTCGGACAGATGTTAATGTAAATCTATCAGCACGGCGGCACTTTCGCCACAAGTCAGCAATTATATCGGGAAATGCCCTCTTTGAAAACAAATAAAATAAATCAAAGAAAAAGGCTATGCTGTTACTGCATACCAATTTTAGCCAAAGCTGCATCATAGCCATCATAGCGTGGAGCTTTCAAAACCATAACAGCATGGAAACCCATGCGGCAAAAGGTCAGATTCGAACATAGAACGTTGCGGGTAGCAAAGATCACGGAGCAGGCTCACTGAGCCACAGAGACACACTTCAGAAAGGCATATTTCGGCATATTTCACTTACATGAGGTACTTTTGTTTGTTATACTCGCTTCTTCGAGCTTGCCTCCTTTTAAGGTAGATTTGTTTTGACTTTTTGGTCGGGAAGTTTTTTCTCCCATTCCTTTGTTCTCCTTTTCCTGTTGCGGTTTCTCCGCTTTGTGGCGTATCTCTCGAGGTACACTTGTAGATTCCCTATCTGTCGCGTTTGGTTCTCAGAACCTTACCTTGCCCCTTCACAGAATATCGAAGTCGACATGGAAGGACCAACGACAGATTCATATCAAACACTGGCCAGCCAGGGCGCTACGGGGTTACCTCTGAGGAGGCACTCCTTACCCTGCAAGTGCACAAGACCAGTTGAGGGAGCAGTTGCATAGCCAGGGAGAATGCCTACAGCGCTTAACGGAGAGTCTGCATAGAAGACCTGCATAGACTCTCTGTGGCAGTCAACCCTCCTCCAGTTACACAAGCACGTACTCTCCCCGTACCCATGCCACATACCCTTGAAGAGCCCCAGCTACAATTACCATCACGTTATGGTGTGGAACCGGGGAAATGCCGGCCGTTCTTGACACAGTGCCTGATTTTTTTTCAGGCGCAACCCTCCCGCTTTTCCACACCTGAATCCCGGGTAGCATTTTTGTTATCTCTATTGAACGACTAGGCTCTCGCTTGGGCAGATCCACTAATTCAGGCTAACGCTCCTATCATTCGTGATCCGGTCCAGCTCATGAACAAGATGCAGCTGGTCTTTGATCACGAAGTCTCAGGTGAGGAAGCGGCCAGGAGATTCTAGCAATGCTAGAACCACCCGCTATGTTTTGTGCTCTGGTGACCACGGCTATAGGCATTGATAACCAGATTAGAGGGAATGTGAATACAAGAACCATCCAACCCATTTAAAATCCGGTTTATCAGTGGTGACTCCGCTCAGTACTGTAAGACTGAAAATTATTGATCCTCTGGATTTTCAGTCATAAACCCTGGGTTACTGAGCTAGTGGCGACTTCCTTGAGGGTGCAATAAAACAATTCACCAGGTGGCCTAAGAATCTACTGTTCTACCCACCACATTTATCTTTGCCTCTTCACATGGGACTTCCAACTCCACTGCACTACAACTATGAGCCACAAAAAGCACAAAGTTGTAAACGACAGCTGGAATGAATGGACATTAGAGGTTGAAAAAGGCACTCTTCAACACATTGGACAGCCTTGCTACCCTTTTACTCCTAATGATGCCGGGAGCCCAGGGCTGTTCACAGGCCATAAAAGGTCTAGGTTCTTGTAAAATATTCTGGACTGAAACAACACTGTATGTATAAAGCATCTTATGTATGTACATGTGAATAACTGGATAATATGATAAATGTGGTGGATTGGGATTAATACCAATTGAAATGTGGGGTATGTAAAAGTATAAGAGGGGGCAAAATCCATGGGAAGGAATAAAGAATGTGTTCGGAAGGGGGATCGTAGGTTATCAGGTTATGCGCTTGTCCACATAAGTATCTGGATCACAGAGTGGCCATCACCTGGACCTCACCTGGTATCTAGATAAATGACAGGTAAAATCATAAGATCACGCGCCGTCGTACAAAGTATCTTATTGCTATCACTAGATCGGGGGGGAGTAGACTGCAGTTTCTCTTCCTGGAGGAGAAGGGGGGTCTCTTGGTGGTTAGATTTTACAGCCCTCTTCCTGGCCAGACCTTATTTGGACAAACAAAGGGAATTGTGGAATGTGGAAAGCCTGCCCGGGATTGCATTTAAGGGAAGTCCAAAGGGACATTCGGGGTGTATCTGCTTAACAGATCTCCTGGTGCTGTAGTGGCACCATAGTTCTTTCATTATAGGAGTATCTGCCTAACAGGTCTCCTGGTGCCGTAGGGGTACCATAGTTCTTCCATTATTGAGTATCTGCTTAACAGATCTCTCGAGGTACGCTTGTACATTCCCTATCTGTCGGGTTTGGTTCTCAGAACCTTACCTCGCCCCTTCACAGTAGGCAGGGGCGTAGGTTTCATTTGAACATTGGGGGGACCACAAACAGTAAATTTACTTTGTGATGATAATGGAGGGGGACACTAATAATATTTCATCCAACAGTAGCGAACCATGACTATTGGACCTAGGCCCTCAACCATTCCCATGAGCAAAGCAATGCACATTGTAGCCTAGTGCAGTGTATCTTACATTGCCAACATTGTTTATTACACTTGGAGCTCTAATACAAGTAATTAGATTTCTATCAAAAATTGCTGTGGTCAGGGCTGTTTCTAGACTGCTTTGATTGGGAGGGAATCAAAAGATTTTGGTGGGGCACAAGGCGGGAATGAAGTATTTGGGGGTCTGGGGGTCCTCCCCCAGAAAGATTTGAGCCTTTTAAAACTCATTTCCTGCATTTCTACACAATCTCACACAGGGTATTTTCTAAAATAAAATATTTTATTTATGAACATTTTGGAGTTTTTTTTTTTCAAAGCACTAGGTGAGATTTGAGATGCTTTCATATAAAGCTAAAGCCATGGTAGGCTAATCAGTACATTAGTGGATAAGATAAGTTTATAACATTTTAAAATCTGTGGTTCTCAAACTCGGTCCTGGGGGCCCCCTGTGTATGCTGGTTTTCATTCCAACGACAATCGCAATCCCAAAATTTTAAGAAGCTGTTAATTTTTCATAATTAGGTGTTTTTCATGTTTAGAGGGATTATTATTATACTTAAAACAAACTATGTCACAAATAGTTATGCATACCATGAAGACTATCCCATGTTCACATTGTGCTTACAGTGCTATCTTGCAAACAATAATTCAAGGTAACAATTTTTTTAACTGATCAATTTAAAGACTGAGGTGAATCAATAGGCTCCTAATTCAGTAGTTGAACACTTGTGTTTTAAGTTCCTTAATTTTTTCCTTAAACTTATTAACATTGCAGGTCTGGCTCATTATCATTTGCTTTGAATTGTTCATTATTTACCAAGTAGCTAGTTTTAGTTGCCATGTGTCACCAATTAATAGCCTATTGATTCACCTCAGTCTTTAATTTGCTTAATTTGATCAGTTAAAACATTTTTACCTTTCTTTTTGTAATTGTTTGCAATATAGCACAATGTGAATATTGGACTTTTATTATGACATGCATAGCTATTGCTAACAGAATGTGGCTTCAGAAGAGAAATAATCCCTCTAAACATGAAAAACACCCAATTAAGAAAAAACAACACCTTGTTAAAATTCTGGGATTGCAATTGTGGTTGGAATGAAAACCAGCCTATGCAGGGGGCCCCAGGACTGAGTTTAAGAACCACTGCCCTAGTGGTAGTCGTTGACATCCCAATTATGGTATTCACATTTCTCTGAAATTGTAAATTAGGCTACAACTTTAAGAAAAGCCTCATAATTCCGATGCAGGATTCTTACAGTGTCGCCGCTTGCGAATACATCAGCCTCTCAAGTTGCACTGCAGGGCAATAAAATAAACATTTTAAGGAACCAAATAACCTACCTTTAAGAAACTACAACTGTTTTCTGATGAACCCTGAAGAGATTCTCTATTCCATTGTCCAGCAACGTCGACATTTCCACAGTGCTACCTAACGTTATCGCACTCGCGGCTGTAATACATTGCTTGCTGTTATGAAAAAAACATGTACCTTTTTATATATGTATTTTAGGCATAGACTGTAGAAAAATAAGGAGTAGTTAAAGATAGTGTCATCACTGAAATAGCTTAAGTTAGGAACAGCGCCTACAATAGCCTAGCTGAATGGGGAAACTACTGGGTCGGCGGTTCTTTTATTCACTGTGGGGATTTTGATTTGATTTTCAGTTGAGAGGACCGTTTCCGGTGAAACGAATGAAACGTTGCAAAGGCCGCCTATGCACCAAACAAACCATCTGCTCTACCCCCGTAACGAGCGTCTCGATTTCATACTCCGTGAAGTTTCTCATCTTTTTTTGCGGTCTGACTTCTCCATTACAACCAACCTGACATATCCATAACGTTACACAAAACACTGGGTTATGGGAATTGAAGTCCATAGTTTTATCGGCTTGAGCAATCATCTCTAATTGTTGACTAATTATCCCATTTGTGCTTTCATGAACTCAAACTTGTCGTGGCCATGAGATAAACCATAAACCAGAGTACTCAAGTGACTATGTCCGGCTGGTTTCGGAAGTAAATTCCCCATTCATTTAGAGCGTAGACATTAACTAAAGCTTACTTTTAAACCATTTCTACTGATTATGTCTTACTGTCAATTTCCCGGATTGTTCAATATAACGCCCGTTCGCAAACTATGCCGTTTTTCTGGACCAGCCAGGTATATTTTACCTTTTAGTATTTTTTTTGTGAACATACCAGCGCTGGCACTGTTTAAAAACTCAATGTCCCATAATTCCCTCCGAACGAGCAGCCTTGTCTCCAGACGTTGTCATATAACGTTAGCCAGCAGTAGCACACAGCTCCGTTTTTAAACACTTTTTTCTAACGTTAGCTAGCTAGCTTGAAGGACTAAAAGCTTGAATTGCTTTATTTATGAATGAATGAATGAATGAAATATATTTATTTGGTATATTTACAATATTTACAATAGACAAAACACAATAACAAGTTATTATTTTTAAATGCTATGATATATACCAAAAGGGTGTAGGCTGAAGCTAAAGCTTATTTACACCTACCCCTCTTACCTCATGAAAGCATAAAATTCACAGAAAACATGTTCATGGCAAGAAACAAACACTTATGAATTATTAATGTTATCATTTGTTATTACTAGACAAGACATTAGCATACTTACATTATTTTTCATATGCATAGTTTCTGACCTTGTCGGGCGGACTTCTCTACTTAGCAAGCTAACGTTAGCTCGTCTTGAGCGGCAGTAGCCTACTCCCATCTGCCACAGAGCAGACAGACGAGATGATATCTTATTGGTCGAGAACCACCCATGCGTTGCAGTACTGGATATGCAGTCTGTTAAATTGGACTACAAGTCGAACTACAATCATTAATGTATTACTTTAAAAAATAAAAATTAGAACATGCGATATATGGTCTATATCCTTGTACCACACAGGCTAATCTAGGAACGTTTCGGCTCATTCTATAAATCAGATTTCAAGAAATAGTCGATAGTTTCCGAAGCCCATTCTATCTTCCATAGGGAATTTACTTCCGAAACCAGACTCCGCCCACGACTTGAGTACTCTATTGCTACTGTTTGAAGTAGCGAGGAGGTGGGTCAATAATTCATACTATGTTTACATATCTTTCCGCATAATTTTAAGTCTTTTTTTTTTACCGTTGTTGCAGCCTTTATTAAATGTAAGCTTTACATGGGAGAGGGATCAGTTATGATTGGGGGGGACAATTCGACTCTTTGCAAACATTGGGGGGGACACGTCCCCCGTGTCCCCCCATAATCCTACGCCCATGCCTTAGGTAAAGGGAAATAATCCCTTGAGTAAAACATCTAAGGGGAAAATTTAAGACGTTTTATGCAAGGTTATTAACATGATGCCCTCAGGTTAATAACATGATGCTCAGATGCTGTCCACATTGGTGCCCCAACTATGTACTATGTTTTCATAATGACACTGAAAAATCAGAATAGTTCTAGCCTCAACAATTCCAGATCTAATTGTATTAGTTCAGGACACTGATCTGAATATCTGTCCAGTAAATAGAGTATCTTTGTTTCGTGATTCACGTGTCAGGTGATTCAGAGGATATTCTACACTGTCAACCGCTCCTGGACGGGGAGGATTACCATGACGGAGCTGAGGAGGAGCAACTTCCTGCAAGTATGCATGTTCTTTTCCTGTTTTGATTCTCTCAACTTCCTCATTCGCTTCAATCCAACATTCCTATTTCATCTATATGCACAATACACTTCCAGCATCAGAATTTACTGCTCACTGTACCATTCTAAGCTCCTGCCATTCCTAATTCCCTACTCAGCTTCTTCCATAATCCACCATTTTCGACTCCTTTCTCAACACTGCTCAAAGTCCATTCCCATAAGTATACTAAAATGTACCTACAATCCTGCATTCTCCTATCCTCCGTGAAAAACATTACTGATAATCCACCAGTCACTCCTTCCTACTAACAGTTTAGAACTTTGCCAATATTTCATCAGGTAATCCTTCTCACATGACTGCATGTCATCACAGACTTTCCTTGAAAGCAGTTTGTAACCGCTGCAGTGGGGCGCAATGTCGTTTGATGTTCTGCTCGTTTGGGCTCACCTGTTCTTCTCAGTCTCAAGTTTCACCTGCCTCTGTCCCAGACTCTGGCTCTCCTGGAAGAAGAAGATGACATCAACCTGATAACAGACTACTTCTCCTATGAGCACTTCTATGTAATTTACTGTAAGTTCTGGGAACTGGACACCGACCACGACCTCTTCATTGACCAGAAGGACCTGGGCAGATATAATGGCCACGGTAAGACATTAAAGTAATTAGCATTCACGCAGTGCCTTCCTGAGTAGTACATGAAGTCATTCCAAAGGTGTCATTAATGTACATATTGACATAATTTGCTACACAAAAAAAAACCATAGTCCACAGTGGTGGGACAAAAAATACTTCAATATCCCACAGGCTAATTTACTTATTTGCTTGTATTTTTTGAAACTATGTGATTTGTGCTTTTTAAACTAGTCTATAAAGATTTTAAATGTTTTAAGTGTCACCATTGACTTAACATTGGGGTAAATCTCAGCATATTTCAGAATTACAAACTGGCATTTAAACAAAGAAGTGATTTACAATGGTAACATCTGGGAGAATTCCAGTGGCGTTGTAGGCTAATCCATATTGTAGGTACGAACCTGCACAAGTCTACTGCCAGAATGTAAATATTAATAATTGTAAATATTAACTTCCATAATTCACTCTACAGTCTCTATTATTATTATATTCACTTATTACTGGATAGCTAGCTATGAATTGAGAGGAGGGGGGCAGGGGGGCACTAAATTTGATTTTAAAAAGCCCCTGTGCTATATTTCTCAGTCTATTTAGATGTGATGGATTATGTTTCTCTATTGTATGTGTTTTATGCTGTTTATTTTCTTTGCAGTGTTGAGTGTTTTTTTAATCCCAGTCTCACAGTGCACAGGATCTGTTGATTGATGGACTGAATGTCTTTCTTTAAAGTAAGTTTTGCATTTATGTGATTAAATATCAGAGTGAAAAGGAAGCTCAAACCTCCCTTTCTTCTTCTTTGTCTGTTCTCTCACCAGCCTCGTCAAACAGGATTATTGAGAGGATTGTTTCTGGAGCTGTTATGAAGTAAGAGCCTTCTCAGAATCCTAACTCCACCCTAACCTCACCCTCACTCGTTCCTTTTTGGAAAACATTCCTTTGGTCTTTTTCTTGTCTACTGTCAGGGCCCAGGCCTTACAGTATTTATCTATTGGCAGAGCCATAATCTGATGAAACCCTTTTTCAGCTGGTGACAGCAAACTGCAGGTCATCTGCAGAGAAGGCGTTGAATCACTTTGTCCTGTAGCGGTGAGACCTGGGAATTTGGATTTCTCCAACTGTGGGGTCAATTCACTGATGATGAAAGAATTAGGGCCAAATTCATTAAGACTGAACTGCGACTGCAAATTTCTGTGCATTAATGTGGTCAACGTTTGCAAATCCTTTACGAAAACTTCACTAACATAATCGACCACATCAGGTAATTGCGCAATAAATTCTAGTATGCTGGGCAGAGTTAGCAAAAAGTGAAAGTTTTATCCAAAGGCCATTGACCTTGTGTTGAATTACTGCAGTATTCTTTGAGTATTGTTAGTTAAAAGTGGCTGTGAATTAGCACAGATGTGACTGTGAATTAATCAAGATACTTAGCATGTCGATTCACCAGAATGCATGTGTCAGTCTATCGACTGCCAGTGTGGCCATGAGTTGCAATGCTCTCCTAATGCAAGTGTTTCGCAAATTCCCTGCTACTTTTTCAGGGATTTTATCATCACAAGGGAAGCACAATCACAATTTTGTGAATCAGTCCCAGAATATTGAACAGCCCTGTCTCACACACTCCTCTCTCTCATTCTCCCCCTTCTCTTTTTCTCTCTCTATGTCTTAGGGGAGGCTCCATGCAGAGACATGGCAGGATGAGCTATGCTGAATTTGTTTGGTACCTCATCTCTGAAGAAGACAAGAAGACCCTCACCAGGTAGCACAAATGGCATGGTGATGTCATTGACAAGCAGTAAAAGCCACTCATTTTCACATTTTGGAATTGGAACTTTCTTAAATTGGAACTGATTCCCCTCTTGAAGCAAGAGAATGGAACGACGGGTAGAAAGCATAAAATTTGGATCCAAATGCAGCCCTGCTCTAGCTCTGTCCCCTGCAGGAAATGTGTGTGTGTGCTCATATTGGAAGCGGGCGGTATGGTCAGATGAGACCAAAACTGAGTTTTTTAGCCTCACACACCAGCACAAAGACGCTTATATTGAAATGGATGATTACGGATTCTCGCTGTTCAGCACAGAGTACTGGTTCTCTCTCCCCAGTGTAGAACAATGATTCTCCCCTTAGTATAATTTAACTTCAATTCAATTCAGATATGCTTTATTGGCATGGCATGACCACTCATAGGCATAGCATTACTGAAGCAATTGCATCCACAAAACGCAAATCAATAGTAACAATAATATTAGCTACATTACAGATATTCCTATTTACATATTGTTTTTAAGGGCATTTAAGTAATGATAGTTTCATTGGGTTTCTCTTTCCACAGTATAGAGTACTGGTTCCGGTGCATGGACCTGGATGGAGATGGGATTCTCTCCATGTATGAGCTCCAGTTCTTCTACGCGGAGCAGTGCAAGCACATGGAGAACATGGGCGTGGAGCCACTGCCTTTCAACGACCTGCTGTGCCAGATGCTGGACCTGGTCAAGCCGGAGCACCAGGGTGAGGAGAAATGTGGTGTCACCACTCACTATTTCACACAGTTACTGCTCTCTACAAAGTGACCACTTATCTGACTTTGATCTGTTCTGCAGTGCCCAGCCTTTGATCTATTCCATGTCTCTATTGAATAACTACTTCATGGTCAGGGCCCTTTGACCGCTCTCACTCAGTGAACACCTCACTATCCGTGCACAGAGCTCTCACACATGAAGGTCAGGTTCTCCTACAGCAGTACTGCTTCAATTTATGAAAGGAGGTACTAGGTAAAGGGAGAATGTAAACTAAGCATACTCATTTCTCACATATCATGCACATTTTAGAAACTTAATCTGACATGTAACTTCCACAATATTAAAAAGAATTACACAGCAAAACAGATAAGAACTTTAGGACATTAAGGGCTCTATTTTCAAACCAGCGCAAGGGGACGGTATAGTCAAACGCAAGCTTGTTGACAGCATCAACGTCTTAAAACTGGCGCTATGGCGTTTCTCAGCAATACCGCTAGGATCAACAAATTCTCAACATAACATCCTTTCGCTTGCACTGCAGTGGGATGGGTGGCGCTGTCTGGGGCGTGTTCTAAAATACTTTCGGCTCAGTGACAATTTGAACCAACGAAAACCCATTGCGTTATGATCAGCTGGAACCATCTCTTAGCGGCAACGCAATAGACTCTGGCAATTTGGCAACTTATTAGTCATGTAGTTCTATGTAGTGTCTATAGGTGATGCCAACATTACACTTCCATTTAATGAACAAATAGCCTATAATTATTATTAATTAATTAATTTTAATTTAAACTACTAGAATAAAACAGGACAGCTTACAAGAAACTTGCGATCATGTAGGCCAATTGCCTATAATATATAAATTACACATTGATACAGTTGAATCATAAGCCTACCATTTGAATCATAATTATGCCTACATCACCTAATGTAGGCTAATTAATTCATTCGCCACCTCCTCCCGTGCCTTCCGAACTTCTGGGAGACAAGGTGGTGTGGATTGTGATCCATAAATTACTACAGTCCTAGCCTGTACTTCTGTTGCAAGTATGTCTGATTCCTGTGCGGAAAATCGCTCTTGCCGTTGACGGTCCAGTGCGTTTGGGTTGCTCATTATGAAATTGCATGGAGCGATTGCGTTCCAACTGGCTTTTTTTAAAGCATGAGAACAACAATTTGATTGGCTACCATAGAGACACACCTTGGACATTTAAACCCAGCCTTTTAGCAATACCGCCATCAGATGCACCAAGATTGCCGTCATGAAATTACCAAATTTCTCGCCGACGCCCTCAGAGCGATACCGCCAAGCGCTTACTCTTGTGTTCACCATTGCGTTTGGTTTATTAAAATAGAGCCCTAAATCTTCATAAATATGTCATTGTCAAAGTCCCTGATGCCCCCCAGTTCTGTTTATTAAGTCATATTAATTTAACAGGCACTGTTCATTTGTCAGTGTGGCAGACCTCAGCAGTACTGTTACTCTTGTAGCAAAACCACTGGAGTCACAGAAGGCTCAGTATGGCTCTATGGCTCTTTTGGGGTGCTGGGAAACTACTGAGACCCAGCAATGTAGTCGCGGGAAACTCCCTGTCATAGCGCATCATGGATTCATAATCTCCTCCCTGGCAGCTCACAATGGCTCTATCGTCTCCCACAGGTAAAATAACACTGAGTGACCTAAAGAGGTGCCGAATGGCACACATATTCTATGACACATTCTTCAACCTGGATAAGTACCTGGACCATGAGCAGAGGGATCCTTTTACAGTGCAAAAGGTGAGCAGCACTAACCCTGCCATCCTTCATTGGGCCATGCTGTAGCATACAGGAACCCTGGTCCATGACATGTAATGTACTACATGGTCCGTTTTCCTTAATCAGCTGTTTATGGAAGGTGGGGGGTATTAACTACTGTTATTTAAACAAGCTATATTGTTAAGGCAGTGTTCTGGACTGGACCCAAATGCAAGACTGAGACAGAACTCAATGAAACTCAACCAGGGAGAATATGTATTAGGCGAGGCAAATGCAACAAGCAAGCAAGCAAGGGAAAACTAAAAGGGTGAAGGGCTGGATACGGGGTTGGTGAACTAAGGCGGGGCTGAGATAAGAAAGGGCTGGATAGGGCAGGCAGGAGGCAGGCTGGGCGGGCTGGACAAGGAATAGAATAAAACAAACAGGTTACAGGAAAAACAGAGTAGCAAACAGAATGGCCGGGAGTGATCTCAAACGGAGCAGAGAAAACAAACTGGAAAAGAAACTGTGAGAGGGGAACTTAAATAGTTAATAGGTGAAGGGACTGATTGAATAACTAAAAGGAGTGAGGAATGTGTGCAAGCGAGAGAGTGATAGGCTAACTAATAAGGGGAGAAACAAGGAACTAAACGGGGACCACGCCCAGCCTGCAACGAACACAGAAACAAGACGAACAGGGTGAACTGAAAAACATGACATGAAACATAAGGAATGGGAAAACAGAGGAAACGAAAGGGAGGTGGACTGGAGGGAAACGGCGGATGTTACATACATGTGACATTGTTGTATAATGGTTAGTGCCCTTTCTGACCATGAGAACAACATTAAGCAAGTGACTGATTTAATTGTCTGAGGTTAACAGGAAGTGAACTAACAGGATGAGCATTTTAAAGGTCTAAGTCACTCTGTGTGTATTTTTGTTTGCGTGTGCATGCATATTTGTGTCTGTTACAGGACTTTGACAGTGACATCCCAGAGCCCTCAGACTGGGAGAAGTTTGCGGCTGAAGAGTATGATGTTCTGGTTGCTGAGGATACAGCCAGTGATCATCCAGCGGAGGGGTGAGGACTCTTGGCCATTGACTCCAGGGGGGTTTCACTTAAACAGTTGAAGTTAAGATTTGGCTCTATAATTGCATGACTCATCTCCGTTTGGTGCTTGGCTGAAAGCTTTGGCAAAAATCAGTTGGATAGCACCACTGTACCCCACTATTTCATAATCCTGCTTTTCAATTCATTGGACAGTGACACATTTTTCGTTATTTTGGTTCTGTACTCGAGCACTTTGAGTTTGAAAGGATACAATGACAATGATGTTGAAGTGCAGACTGTCAGCTTTCATTTTAGGATATTTTCATCCATATCGGATTAACCGTTTATAAATTATAGAACCTTTTGTACATTGCTCCCCCCCCCCCCATTTTCAGGCGTCAAAAAATATTGGACAGTTTAACATAATGTTGAATAAAGTAAGTCTTTTGACATCCTTTTATACCCAGTCATGATAGCATCACCTGTTTACCTGTGGAATGTTCCAAACAGGTGTTTTTTTTTTTTTACTTCCCAGTGTTTTTTTTGCCCCTGTCCCAACTTTTTTGGAGCGTGTTGCAGGCATCAAATTAGAAATGAGCGTATATTTACAAAAATCAATAAAGTTGATAAGGTAAAACATTAAATATCTTTTCTTTTTACTGTTTACTGCTTTTATGTGCATTTTACATACTGTTTTTTGGAATTGGGGTTTTTATAATAATTAGCATAATTAGCCAGTGCAATGACGGTGCAGCAGTAATGAGTGGCATCAGGGGTGGGGTTCAAGCATTGCTCTAGAAAAAGCTTGGCAGAGAGATCCCCTATATTCACTGTTACAACCATCAGCTGTATTTGGTTGTTGTCCATGCAATTCATGATGAGCCTGGTACAAAGTCTTTTTTTGACCTATCTGGATCCTTACATGCCTTCTTCCAAAGACATCATGTGGTTATTAAGTATAATGGAGTCTTAGAAGACGATTAGATATAAGATGGACTAGTCATTAAGATGTCACAAAGTGTCTTGTGAAAAACAAGGATTCAATTCAATAAAATTTTATTTGTATAGCGAAAACAAGGTAAAAACTCCCCAGTGGGGAGAAAAACACTCAACCTGTCCATATTGACTGGAGTCTCAGAAGACAATTAAAAAAAAACATTTCTGAGGCACCTAATAGTGCAGATGAAGGGGCATAATTTATTTGGGAGTTGGCAGTTTTTTACTAAATTTCCTTGTGGTAAAACCAGCTAATTTAATTTTACAGGGTCAAACAGGCAATCTAGCTTCTGCAATGAAATTCTCAGTAGTTCTCTGCAAGCCTTAAAGATACAGTCAAGCCGGAAAGTCTGCACACCCCTTTCACCTTCTCCACGTTTTATTACGTTACAGACTTATACTACAATAGATTGAGTTAATTTTTTTGCCTCAAACATCTACACACAATAGCCAATAATGACGAAGTGAAAACAGGTTTTTAGAAAATATGCAATTTTATTTTACTGACAAAAATAGGTTATTTAGGGGTTACATATCTGTACACACCCTTAGCCTAATACGTGGTTGCTGCACCTTTGGCAGCGATTACAGCTTCAAGGCGTCTTGGCTGGGCCACTCAAGGACATGCACAGACTTTCTCCGAAGCCACTCCTTTGTTCTCTTGGCTGTGTGCTTCGGGTCGTTGTCATGTTGGAAGGTAAACCTTCGCCCCAGTCTGAGGTCCAGAGCGCTCTGGAGTAGGTTTTCTTCAAGGATCTCGGTGTACTTAGCTGCATTCATCTTTCCCTCTATCAGGACTAGTCGCCCCGTTCCCACTGCTGAAAAAGATCCCCACATCATGACGCTGCCACCGCCCTGCTTCACTGTAGGGATGGTATTAGCCAGGTGATGAGCGGTGCCTGGTTTTCTCCAGACGTGACGTTTGGTATTCAGGCCAAAAAGTTCAATTTTGGTTTCATCAGACCAGAGAATCTTGAGAGTCCTCTAGGTGCCTTTTGGCAAACTCCAAGCGGGCTGTGATGTGCCTTTTACTAAGGAGGGGCTTCCGTCTGGCCACTACCATAAAGGCCTGATTGGTGGAGTGCTGCCTGGATGGTTGATCTTCTGAAAGGTTCTCCCATCTCCACAAGGATACGCTGGAGCTCTGTCAGAGTGACCCTCGGGTTCCTGCTCACCTCCCTGGCCAAGGCCCGTTTTCCCCGATTGCTCAGTTTGGCCGGGCGGCCAGGTCTAGGAAGATTCTTGGTGGTTCCAAACTTCTTCCAATTACGAATGATGGTGGCCACTGTGCTCTTTGGGACCTGTAAAGCTGCAGAGATTTTTCCGTACCCTTCTCCAGATCTATGCCTTGACACAATCCTGTTTCTGAGGTCTGCAGATAATTCCTTTGACCCCATGGCTTGGAGTTTGCTCTGACATGCACTGTCAACTGTGGGATCTTATATAGGCAGGTGTTGGCAATCCCCAATCATGTCCAATCAATTGAATTTATCACAGGTGGACTCCAATTAAGTTGTAGAAACATCTCAAGCAGTATCAGTGGAAACAAAATGCACCTCAGCTCACTTTTGGGTGTCATATCAAAGGGTGTGCACACTTGTGTACATATGATATTTTAAATTTTGATTTTTAATAAAATGTCTGTAACGTAATAAAACGTGGAGAAGGTGAAAGGGGTGTGCAGACTTTCCGGCTTGACTGTATGCATGAGGAGTCCTGGTTGAATGGTCTTCTACTGTATCTACTGTATCTACTGTATGTATGATCCCCTGCTCCCCTGCACCTAAGAAGAGGAGAACAATGAGCACCCAGCTGAGGGGTAGCCATGTTCTCTCACCTTATGATGATCAGAAAACTGCCCTATCTGAGCCTCAAGAGGTCCCCTTCGGAAATCCCCTCCAGAGCAACAGCAGAGATTGACACCAGGTTCTCCCAGAGAAAGGGTTAATGAATGCTGTTCGGTGTCTCCTTCCTCAGTCTGTGTCCCTTGATAGTGCATTGATGAAGCCACTGCAGCTGCTGGCTGGCACTGACAGCGAGAGTGTGACACTTTAAAATAACCACTTTGGATGTGGGGAAGCAACAAAGCCCTTTTATCTTCCCATAGCAGAAACTGTCTACATAAAAAAGGCAAAATGAGAGTCACAATAAAGATGTCCTTTGAAGAGAGGTGCTGGTGGTGGGTTTAAGTATTCTCAGTCATAGTTAAAATAATAAAAAAGAATAAAGCATAACTTAGTCTTGCTAAAAGAGGGGGGTGGTGGTGGGTATAAGTATTCTGATAGAAAGGATCGGTCTTGCCTTAAATATAGTCCTGGATTGGTCTGTCTCTCTAATCGCTATGTTTATTTCAGATTCCTTCTGAAGCTGCTTCAGGTGCCTTTATATTATATTAGTCCACACCCAGATCTATGCTGGTGCTAACCAGGGACATTTTAAAGCATAATTCATTTTTATTACGTCCAAAGCTGAAGTAGACAAAGAAATAAGAACACTATACGTTATCAGCATACAGTATCTGTTTTTGCTGGAGAATTATTAGTGTCAACAGTAATGTAATATTAAGTAAACAATCAAAGACTATAGCATTGAGGATAGTGTGACAAAGTGAAATAGGAGACCTTATCTATGAAAGGTACAATGTTTTGTTTTTTTTTCCTTCAAAGTACGGGAACCACAAAATATCTCATAGTCGGACTGTCCACTTTAAAGGTATCTACAAAATCTTCCCCTCACTGTAAAGTTATTAATTATCCGTTATCCGTAACTATTTTGTTATGGGCCACATGTCAGATTAACACTGAGCTCAGCTGGTTCTGATGCCTTGCGTCTCCCTTGATGACCCTCTTTCTCTTGTGCTGTATGCAGGTCTTTCGAGGATGACTGTGAATCTGAAGAATGCACCCCAGTCAAGGGTAGTAAGGCAGACATGACAGAAGAGATTGTCCTCTCCAACCTGTCTGGGTGAACCAGCCTTGAGATCAGGCCCCACTGGGCCTCTACCTCAACCCCCTCTACAGCTGCCATCTCTGGCCACTATCCAGTAGGAGGAAGAGAAGAAGGAAGAGGAGAGAGGCACAGAAGGAGGAGGGGAGCAGACAGGAGAACAGAAGGGACAAAAGAAGGGGATGAGAAGAGGAGAGGATCAGACAGGGGAACATAAGAGGGAAGGGGAACATGAGGGGTGAAAGAGGATCAGATAGGGGAACAGAAGAGGGAAGGGGGACATGAGGGGTGAAGGAGGATCAGATAGGGGAACAGAAGAGGGAAGGGGGACATGAGGGGTGAAGGAGGATCAGATAGGGGAACAGAAGAGGGAAGGGGAACATGAGGGGTGAAAGAGGATCAGATAGGGGAACAGAAGAGGGAAGGGGAACATGAGGGGTGAAAGAGGATCAGATAGGGGAACAGAAGAGGGAAGGGGGACATGAGGGGTGAAGGAGGATCAGATAGGGGAACAGAAGAGGGAAGGGGAACATGAGGGGTGAAAGAGGATCAGATAGGGGAACAGAAGAGGGAAGGGGGACATGAGGGGTGAAGGAGGATCAGATAGGGGAACAGAAGAGGGAAGGGGAACATGAGGGGTGAAGGAGGATCAGATAGGGGAACAGAAGAGGGAAGGGGAACATGAGGGGTGAAGGAGGATCAGATAGGGGAACAGAAGAGGGAAGGGGAACATGAGGGGTGAAGGAGGATCAGACAGGGAACAGAAGAGGGACAGGCCCTGCACTGAATATTATTAGAGCCTGATTCAGAGCAGCTAAGCTGTTTCCAAGCCAAAAGTCCTTCTGTCTCATGCAAAAACAACCCTGTCTGTTGAGAGTTTGTGGTATTTTTTAACCTTTTTTTTGTCTGAGAACAGGATGATTGAAGTCGTGTGAGAGTTTTTCAAGTGTGCTCTTTTACCCCACCCTGTGGTCCTGTACACTATTGCACTCAGGATTAAGCTGATACTGTATGACTAAAGTCCTCTCTTCCCACATGGCGTGGTGTCATCCAGACAGACTGAATCTTGGGATGAATGGACAGAGCTGTGGAGCCTGTTTTGCTGGACTAACACCAAAGTCACTGGTTGCCACCCAGATTAAAAACTATATTTGTATGTTTGAGCGTGGCGCTTAAAAGATATAGGTTCCTGTATAACTGCATAAAAAGATAAAGAACATGGGTCACTCAAAGTGAAATAAACAGAAGTGTTATTTAATTCATACAAACTGACATCACATAGAGTGTCAGTATCAGTCTCCTGCTTTCTTTCCCCCTCTTCTTGTTTACCTCCATCACTCTATCTCTTTTAGTCTACCTCTCAACCCCACTCTCTCCGTCTAAATCACCTTCTTCTTTATTCTCATTTTATTCTTATTAACTCTCGTGAGTTAATAAGCCCTTCTTCAGCCACATCCTTTGTTACATTCAAACTGTATATTCTGTATATGTATTGTAAATTGTTTGACTTCAATCCTATTGTGTAACTGCAATGTGTTTGAATGCCATGTACAACATGCAACGCTTGCACTAGAGTGGTTGTGTGTGATTTACGAAAGGAATTTTTTTATCAGTGTTTGTAGATGTAATGCAGTGCCACTGATTTCCATAACGATCATGTTACTAAATGCTAAATGCTATGTGATGTGCCTCAAGTTACACGGGTGGACATTTATATCACGGGGAACTCTGCTGGAGTTCTCTGTATGAAGACAATCAACTGGAATTTAATTGTGGAAAAAAGCACTTCTAATTAGTTTTGGTACCTTTTTTATAGCAATACAGCTGGTGTAACAGGTCAGACGTAAGGCTAAAATGAAAAACTTGAAGTACTTAAAAGTGTGTTTAAGCCAGGCGCCCTGGAAAGTCATAGGTTACGCTGGGTTCTGTTTTAATCTGCAATCAATTCAGACAGGGCAGGAGGCGTTATCCGTGTAATCAACTGCTTTAATACATCATTAAGGACTGAATAACAGTGAAAATCTGTAGACCTCATGGCTCTTCAGGGCCGGGGTTCAGTCCCCTTGGTTTAATCTCTATGCAGATAAAAGTGTTTGTGCAGAAATGGTGGCTATGAAAGCTGCAGCACGGCCACTGAAGCTGTAGGCACGCCCAGGTGGTTTTCCATACTGGGTCGTATATCCTGCAGACTGTGGAAAGGGCTGGATGATCACCCATCATTCAGTGTTACAGTGAGGCAATGCTTGTATCAGCACGGCAATGTATTTTTTTCCAATTTCCTTGGAATTGAGAAACAAAAAAATAAAGGCATTTCAAAGCTGTAAATTTGTGCATTGGTGCAGGTCGTAGTGATAACAGCGCATACACTTAACATGCAATTTTCTTACACCTTGCTGATAGGTAGCATACATGCTTTGTGCTGTTGTCTGTGATTAAGATGAAGGAAATTTCCATCATCTTAAAAAACTATCCTATTCACCCGCAACTATTTTAATCTTACTCTGGTAGGCAATGAGACCGATTTGTGTAGTGAATTTTGGGAAATATGTCCCTGGGGCGGGTTTGAGGAACGTGTATCCACCTCTGCCAGGTTGCAGTGACAACAGAACCTGCTCTCTTGGTGGTGACCTGTTTCCATGGCAAAGCTGTGGTCACAGAGTCTATAGATTGTTAATGTGTGCCTTTGCTTTGGTCTTTTACTTTTTCTCTCTCCCTCTCTCACACACACACACACACACACACACTAGGGGTGTGCAGCGATGCCAGTATCTGTATCTGTATCTGTTGGACCATCAAAATGATCTGTATCTGTATCTGTATTCGGATAAAAAACTGGAAGTGGGCGAGGCTTCGGTGTTACATATAGGAAATGTCATATTTTCTCGTCTACAATTAATTGCTATTGCAATTTATGAGTATTCACCCCCCTCCCTGTCTTTTTTCTTTGCAAAACCTTTTATAAGAACTATATTCTGGACTTTATACTTATTTATCTAACCCCCCACCCCCTAACTGGGGGACACTGAACAATAATTTTTGAAAAAATCTGAGGTACAATATATAATCAACTCAGAATGAAAAGGCAGTTTTATAAAAACATGAAACCATTCCTTATACATTTGAATGAAAACGATTTCCACAATAACAAACCTTTCTGCCTGTTGTGATTTCATATTGTACTTTTTTCTGTTAGTTTATTTTTTTACTATATGAACATGGAATTGGTTGCTGTCATGTCTGTTAACGCCGGGTGTTTGTCACAGAAAATAGCCTATTGGATAAAGTCATGTCACGGGAAAGTGATCACGGAGTGATAGATCTCATAGGCCTACACAGTAGCTGAGTGCATGTGAAATGAATGAAATAACAACTGTAGAACGCCCAAGGTAGCCTACTTTCCTTCCCTCCGTGACTACTGGAAGGCAGCCATTGCCTCCGTGGCTGCAAACAGTAACTAGGTATTTTGCTTAGTTTGCTAATTCTTAGAAAAATTGTGCCCCCTTGTGCATACGGGGGGTCTTTGTTTTGTTCAGTTAAATAACAATTTTCAGTATAACATGTATTTTCCCATATAACTGTAAGGCATTTTGAGGTCGCGGCTGCCTTCCTGTAGTCACTTAGGGAAGGAAAATAGGCTACCTTGGGCTGTAGCAACAATAACAAGTGCTTTAGTTTCAAAAAAGTCAAATGAAGTTTCCGGCTGGTATGTAGCCTACAAATAGCCCACAAGTAGGCTAAAATGCATGTAATAGCTTAATTCGGTCAATCCTGGGTGAATCACGTAAAGAATGCTTTTTTGCCTTTAACTTATCTGAACCTATTTTTATACAGTCTATGATCGGAATACATGCTCAAATTGCATTAGGCTAGACTACTAAAATGATAAATCAGGGTTCCCGTGTTTTTATTTCTTTAAAGTTTGTTTTGATAGGCTAGGCGATGCTTGAGCTAGCGCATTCCAGAATATATGTACATTGTCGCATTTTGTTTGCCCAGAATTTGGCAATATGGTTAAAATGCGGAACCCTAGCCTATAAAATATTTGGTGATGCTATATGTTTATTGAGAGCTGCGTTTCGCTGTGTTTAAGACATCCTTAATGGCGACATGAACGCATAGGCTGCAGCCTGTACCGGCTGTGGTTTGTGAAAACACAATATCCAATATGTGCCCCCCCCCTAAAAAAATTGAGGCCCGTCCTTCCCAATAATTCTGCCGCCAGGTCTGAGAGAGACAACAACATCAAAAGTGGATTCACATGTAGGTACATATTCGCGACAATCACAATGTGGTAACTTAAATAAAATGAATATTTAGCCTATATCACGGATTATGTGAATGCTTGTTTCTACCCAGATTGTTTACCATTCAACTCACAATTAATCCACACTGTGGACTTTTAATGTTAACGTGACATACGCTAGTCTATCAATAGCATAGGCTACATGAAACCTTCCTGATCTAGAGTAATAAGTTCACAAAATATCTTTATAAATATTAAGTCACAGTTTGGTTTTATAATGCTGATTTTGATAGGGCATTTGTGTTAATCACTCCTGTTAGTGGCTATCTCAATGAATTAAATCTCTGGCAGATAGCAACCCGTGCCGAATTACGTCTCTCTCTCCCTCTCCCTCTCCCTCTCTCTCTCTCTCTCTCTCTCTCTCCCTCTCTCTCCCTCTCTCTCTCTCTCCCTCTCTCTCCCTCTCTCTCCCTCTCCCGAATCCGAATATTAACAAGCAACTTCGGGTAGAAACAAAATTCTGTTCCAATGCATTATTTGTGCTTTCCTGAATACGGTATTCGGATACACCCCTAACACACGCACACACACACCTACACCCTTTCACTCAAAAATGGTCTCATATAATTAGTAACACACTGGAAAACACCATTATGCTCAAATCACAGGAATCTATCTGCCGTGGTGGTGACCTTTCCCACTGTGCTGGGCACTACAATGTATTTTTCCCCATTGGTAAGAGGCAGGCCTTGGTCTCCATGCACCACCCTCTTGTTCTTGGACAGGAGTGCTGGTAGGTAATTTGATTAGTCACTGCTGTAGAGCTATTGAACCCTGATGCACCATTTCAGAGAGCCTGTTATTCCAATACCCCACAGAGTGACATGAGTGATGTTTCAATCATTCGCACTCCAGGAACTCTGGCCTCCATGTGACCTGACAGCAACCTAGGACCACTGCCATTAATACACACCATCTCCACCTGGGGGGTGCACCTCTGGTCCGTTGTCACTGTTCAGGGAACCCGGAAGCAAATGTCCAGCATTCCCGTGTGAAAAAAAGTTTTCATTGTGTCAAGGTATTTGATAATACAGTGCATTTTTAATTAACATACTGTACTTTGGAAAACTGTCATTGTGGAACATGATTTATGATAATGCTTTATCATAAATGGGGACACTAGCTGAATGAGCAGGTCCAGGATGCTTCTGAAACTGCAGCCATAATGCGTTCCTCTGCGGGCCTCAGGTTTATGACCCAGACCTACCAAACCATGAAAGGGTGCACTCTTGATATAATGATGTTTCATTTTCAGTTTTTTTAAATAGCTTGAAAAAATGGACATCGGGACATCGGAATATATATTTTCTTAATGTTTCCACTTCAAGTCACAGAAGAAATATTAAGTCTAACATTAAAGGTTCTCTTTGGGTTCTCCATTTTGTTTTTCCTTACAATTCATCGTTGAGCTCATTGAAAGCCAGCAGTCTAGTGATAGGAATAGCTCAAGCAGCTGAGACAAGCCGACCTGTGAGGACAACCTAGCTTGTTCCAAGATGGCTGTACCCATTTTTTTAAATGACTCACAATTGTGGATGAAAACCTGCTAATTATTTTTCTGTTTTAAATATCTGTTATTATGCTGTGGACTCAAGGTCTCTTGATTTTTCTGTTTTAAATATCTGTTATTATGCTGTGGACTCAAGGTCAGCTTTCCAGCTGAAAAAAATCTAACTGCAATTGTGCATTATACTGTATGTATCGAATTTAATTAGCAATGATTGAAACATGTCCCCTCAACATAACAAACACTGTAGCATGTCTGTGTATACACACTGAACGTGCAATTAAATAACAGTTTATAGTTATGACAAACATTATTTGTAAAGGGCTTTTCTAACATGGGGCACGGAGGACTTCCCAAAGTACCAAAGGTTTGGGATACTCAAGAAACCATACAGAAACCTAACAGGCCTTGTTCAAGCCCAAGCTATACTTTCTGGTAGGAAATTCCCAGAAATTCACTGGTCTTTCAGCAGACTAAAAGCTGGCCAGACACCAGCCCTATAAATACTTTTGAATAAATTGAATTTCTTCCCTGGAACATTAAACTGTCAGAAAACAAGAATGATGAGATACCAGCTGGGCCAGCAGTGTTATTACTGCTATGTTTAATGGCAAGACAAGCAGTGTATAAGGCTTAACCCAGCAGTTAACAGTCTATAAGGCTAGGGCAAGCAGTATTATGACAGTGTATGAGGCTTAACCCAGCAGTTAACTCAATCAACTTGTAGATTATACAAAACCAATCCATGGCTCCCCCACATTCAGTGCACAAGGCGCTCCCGCCTTAGCCACATAATGAGCACTCGCCGACAATTAAACGTGGTGATGGTGTGCCGCCACAGCCTGTACTGACTTAGAATCAGTCAGCGGAGCCGTAGCTCACCGCTTGTATGGTAGCAGATCTCACTGGGGTACATTTTCGACACCCAGGTTTGATCACTGCAATAAAGAGCACTCGCAGACAAAAAACGTGGCGGTGGTCTTTTAGTAGGAAACAAAACCAAGGCAGCTAGTGTAGCGAAGCACGTGTACTCTGCCTTACAAACAAATCGATGTAACACATCTCATTGGGGTATACTCTCCACGCCCAGGTTCGATCAACAAAATTTTGTACCTTAGTACAATACAGAGCACCTGCAGATGATAAAACATGGCAGTGATCTTTAGTAAGGGAAGTTGAGGTAGGTAGTGTAGCGAGTCATGTGCAACGCACCGCGCTAGCCAATTGAGAAGCCTCACTGGTGTGCTCGCACAGCCAGTGCCAGCTTAGAATCACTGGAGCCGTAGCTCACCCATTGTTTGGTAGTAGATCTCACTGGGGTACACTCTCCACACCCAGGTTTGATCAATGAAAATCGCAGAAAGATACAAACCTGTACTTTACTGCATACAAACCTGTTCACCGCATAACTTGCTTCGCTCGAGTGAACGCAGTAAATGCGGTAGCACCGCGTGTCTACCGCTGCAGTATCCAAGAGCTGATATCCATGCGAAATAGCCGGGCTGTTTGCGGATGCCGCTCGTAAGTGCTTATCCTCGCTTCTGCAGTGCGAAAAGAATCGTGTTTGAACGATAAAAAATCGCCACCCCCGACCGAAGTCACAAGACACTGTGGGATCTCACACAGGATACAAACAGTTTCAAGTCTCAAACAAAATGCATTGGCGATAAAATTGAAGAGGACGTCCGCAATGACGCTCCTCCTTTTATGGGAGGAATTATGTCACTACGCGGAGGTCATGTACCATGACAAATTCTGGTATAAGAGTCTCGATGCATCTGGCACAGAAGGCCATCCATATTGGCGACCCTAATGGTCTTAGGAACGAACCCAACAGTTAACAGTCTATAAGGCTAGGGCAAGCAGTATTATGATAGTGTATAAGGCTTAACCCAGTAGTTAACTGTCTATAAGGCTCGAGAAAGCAGTATTATGACAGTGTATAAGGCTTAACCCAGCAGTTAACAGCCTATAAGACTAGGGCAAGCAATATTATGATAGTGTATAAGGCTTAACTCAGCAGTTAACTGTCTATAAGGCTTGGGCAAGCAGTATTATGGACAGTGTATAAAGCCTAACCCTGCAGCTAACGGTGTATAAAGCAGTATTTTAATACATCAGGGTTAGACTAGCAGTACTATGTGTTTATAAGGTTAGGACTAGCAGTGTTATAAATAAGGGTAGACTACAGTAAACTAGCAGTTTGGAAAGACCTATATGCAGTTATATTAGGGTATGAATAGTAGTACTATGATTGTGTTTAATTACCAGTAATTTAATCACAGTACATAAGGATAGGATTATCAGTATTTTGACTGTGTATACGGCTATGGTTAAGCACATGGGATGGTATTGTCTTAAAGCAGACAAGTTCCGATTTATTTGATAGGCATTTTTCTTTCTCAGTCAGAGAAGATCTTGTGCCCCAATCACTTGTGGTATCACTTGTGGTGTCACCCAGTGACACATTAGGAACCCTGTTGTTCTCTGTTTATGTTGCCCTAGGATATATCATATGTAGTCATAGCATTTCTTGCTGATGCTATGTATATGACACACAGCTCTTTATCGGTAAAACCAGTGCTCAATAGACTGTTCATTCTGCATGACTTTCTTACCAATAGAAAGTATAGCATGACTTGCAATTTCCTATAACTTATCTGTGATAAACCTGAAATTTTGTTACTGGGTACTGGGCAAGAAATAAACTTTCTGAGAGAAAAATCACCCTTCCTATGTCTTAAAACATGTTTAAAGGGTCACACAAGGTCACATAATGTATATAGTAAGAACCCTAGAGCTGCATTCTGTACAAGTTGGAGACGATTCAGGGCTGAGCCAGTGCAACCAGACAATAAAGCGTTACAGTAATCTAATCAAAAGGTTACAAAGGCATGAACCATTTTTTCAGCATCCTCCAGGGACAACACCTTCCTTAATTTAGATATATTCCTCAGGTGGAAGAAGGCCATTCTTATGATATTGTTAAGATGGGGCTGAAAGGAGAGATCTGAATCAATAGTTACGCCAAGGTTTTTAACAACCTTGTTGGCAGAGACAGAGAAGCAATCTAAATTTAAGGGAAACTAAGAATTTATCTCTAAAGGATTTGGGACCTAATACTAATATCTCAGTTCAATAAGAGGAAATCTTTGGTCATCCAGGCCTTTTTCATCCTTAAGACAGGTTTCTAGTTTAGACAACTGGTCAACTTCACCTGGCTTAACTGATATATAAAGTTGTGTGTCATCTGCGTAGCAGTGGTAATTAACACCATGTCTGCTTATAATGTTCCCAAGAGGGAGCATGTAAAGAGAAAAGAGCAGAGGACCCAAAACCGATCCTTGTGGTACTCCAAAGTTCATCCTAGAAAATTCAGAGGACTGATTGTTTCCCCTAACAAACTGGGATCTATCATAGAGATAAGATTTAAACCACATAAGAGCATGCCTGGTAAGACCAACTAAATTTTCTAGCCTGCGGAGGAGAATATGATGGTCTATAGTATCAAAGGCAGCACTCAGGTCAAGTAAAACAAGAATATAAATACAGCCACAGTCCAGGGAGAGGAACAAGTCATTCATTACTAGGGCAAGGGCAGTCTCGGTGCTATGGTGCTTCCTAAACCCAGATTGAAACCTCTCATACACGTTATTAGTATGTAAAAATTAAGAAAGCTGTTGCGCTACACATTTCTCAAGAATCTTTAATAAAAATGGGAGGTTTGAAATTGATTAAAACTTAATTAGTTCGCTCTCAAGTATGGGAGTAAACGATTCAACAATTTACGATCCAGCAGGCATTTCAGGATGCCGCTTACGAAAGTCAGTAATGAGCAAGGGGTCGAGAATGTCCCGGGCCGGAACCCAACAACGTTCCTCAGGCCCGTACCCTCCCAGTCCACCAAGTATTGAAGGCCACGCCCCCGACGTCGAACCTCCAACAGCCGGCGAACAGTGTATTCTGAACCCTCAATGAGACGAGGAGGAGGGGGGGCCTTAGCAGCAGGAACCAGTGGGCTGTGGGAGACAGGCTTGATTCTGGAGACGTGGAAGGTGGGGTGAATGCGGCGCAGGGTGTTTGGTAGCTGGAGTCAAACCGCAGCAGGACTGATCACCTTGGTGATGGGGAAGGGGCCGATGAACCGTGGAGCTAGCTTGCAGGATTCGACTCTGAGCGGGAGATCACGGGTGGACAGCCAGACCCGCTGCCCCTGGAGGTGACGTGGAGCTTAGGAGCGACGGTCCGCTGACGGTCTGCTGTCCGCTTGATACTACGAGAGGTGCGTAGCAGGGCAGAAGAGGTGTGCTTCCAGGTCCGGTGGCAATGCCGGATGGATGCCATAGCTGAGGGTACCCCTACCTCCTCCTCCTCCTGGGAGGGGAACAATGGAGGTACCTTATGCAGCATTGGAAGGGTGATAGTTCTGTGGAGGCAGATGGCAGGGAGTTAATGGAGTATTCCACCCAGGGTAAGTGACGACGGGGGCAGATCAGTCTCCTGGGAATAGGCAGGGGGCGCAACAGACCACCGGGAGGAGTCGTGGAGGGCTTATTCTGGCACAAACCGAGCAGACGGAGACGAAGCTGCGGATATCCTCGTCCATGGTGCACCACCAGACTGATGAGGGCCTTGGTGCGTCGGGCTCACGGGTGGCAGACTAGCCGGGAGGAGTGCTCCCACTGCAAGACCTGTGAGCGGGCAGACTGAGGAACAAAGAGTAGGCTATCGGGACAGTTACTGGGAGCAGGATCCACTCACCGAGCCGAGCGGACTACCGCCTCAATGTCCCACAGCGCCGCTGCCACCCAACAGTGAGAGAGTAAGATGGTGTCTCTCTCCGTAGGTTCTTCAGAGGCCGTGGTCTGCCTGGACAGGGCGTTGGGTTTACCGTTCTTGGAACTAGGCCGATAGGACAGGGTGAAATTTAAGTGGGCGAAGAACAGTGGCGGGGGTTGAGACGCTTAGCGGACCGCAAATACTCCAAATTCTTATGGTCCATTCAGACTAAGAATGGAGTGTTCAAGGCCTCCAGCCAGTGTCTCCACTCCTCCAATGCCCGCTTGACTGCCAACAGTTTGCGGTCCCCGATGTCATAGTTCTGCTGAGTAGGGGTCAGGCGGTGGGAGAAGAAGGTGCAGGGGTGCAGTTTGCCATCAGCAGGAGAAACTTGAGAGAGGACCACCCCCACCCCTACGTCAGAGGCACCGACCTCCACCACGAACTGCCGAGAGGGATCAGGCTAGATCAGGCCTGACACGGAGGTGAAATGTCCCTTCAGGTCTTGGAAGGCGTTGTCGGCCTCAGGGGTCCAAGTGAACCTCTTAGCTGATGATGTCAGAGAGGTGAGGGGTGCGGACACTGAGCTGTAGTTACAGATACAGCAACGATAGAAGTTAGCGAACCCCAGTAAGCGCTGCAGCTCACGTCGAGACTCGGGCTTGGGGAGGTCCAGTTTTGTGAAGGTTGTCGCCCCCTGTAGTGATTCGAACGCAGAAAACATGAGAGGGAGAGGGTAGCTGTTCTTTACCATGATATCATTGAGTCCCCGGTAGTCGATACATAGGCGGAGGCTGCTGTCCTTCTTGCCCACGAAGAAGAATCGTGCCCCGGCAGGAGAAGAGGAAGGGCGAATGATACCTGCAGCCAGTGACTCCTGGATGTATTTGTTCATGGCCTCCGTCTCAGGCCCGAGAGAGGGAGAACAGGCGACCACTGGGAGGCGACGTACCCAGCAGGAGCTCTATGGCACAGTTGTAGGGGCGGTGAGGCGGTAGTGCGGTGGTGCTGGACTTGCTGAACACCTCCTTCAGATCCAGGTACTTAGGCGACACGGAAGACAGGTCAGCGGCTTCCCTCTCCTGGACCTCTGCCGGAGCAGCTGAAACCTGTGCCTCTCAAAGACAGTGAGACAAACAGTAGGGGGACTTGCAGGACTTAGTTGTTGGCCCAGTCGCTGTGTTTAGTAAGCCAGGGGTGTCCTAACACAATAGGAGCTTGAGGAGACCGAATGATGTAGAGCACAATTTCCAGATGAGCAGGGCACTGGTGATGGCTAGCGCCTCCAGGGGATGCTGGAGAGGAATGTTGGGCAGGTGTAGCTGGGAGGCATTGAAGTTGCCATCGGCGCCGGAGTCCATTAGCACTTAGACAACCTGGAGAAGACTATCGACTAGGAGGGAGGCAGAAGACAGAGACCGGGTATTAGGGGATTGTTGAAGAGGGGTAATGCTCACCTGTAATCGCCTAGCTACGGATGAGCGTTTGCTTTTAATTGGGCAACTGGCAATGAAGTGGTCTAGATTCCCACAGTAGAGGCAGGAGCAGGACTTAATTCAGCGTTGTCATTCCACAGGGGCCAGACGAGTGCGGTCTATCTGCATGGGTTTGGGGGTACCTGGCAGGGACGTTGTCTCAGGCAGTGACAGGGCAGGAGGTAAGAACAGCCCGGATGAGTTCTCTGCCCCTCTACGTAGGGGTTGCCCCCCCCCCCCTGCATCCTCTTTCTGCAGTGCGTGGACAGCATGACGGTTGATACGGATGGCCATCTCCATTAGAGTGGCAAGAGTGGCAGGCAGGTTGCGGGTAACAAGCTCATGTTTGACATTGTCGGCGAGGCCCTGGAGGAAGGCATCATACTGGGCCTCCAGGTTCCAGCGGTAGTGGTAGCCAGGGTGCGAAAGTCAATGGTGAAGTCCGATGTGTTCTTACTCCCCTGGCGAATCTGAAGCATCTCACGATCCGCCTCATGACCAGACCGGAACGGTCGAACACCCGCTTCATCTCCTCCACGAAGGTGGTGTGGGATGAGCAGACCGGGGATCGGGGGAAATACATACGTAGGTAATCAGGAGCTGAGACACAATGAGGAAGTGAAAACAAAAGCACATGGACGGGGAGATGGAGAACAAAAATAAAGACACACGAACAAAGCCGAATACAACCGAAAATGAAGTAAAGACACACAAGACAAATACTGACATTTTCTTCTAGGGTGTCTTACTGCAGTTCTCTTTTTCACAACTTAGTGGAGAGGCTCTTACTTGGCTGCAGCTTGTTCAAAATGCCACTGCCAGAGTTTTAACAAAACAAATATGAAGACAAACATTGCTTCTATTTTTTAGCCCATTTAGCCCAGGGTCAACCCGCATTATTCGACCCGGGTCAGTGACCCTGCTCGCGACTCGGGAATTACACGAGTTGGACATGGCTCAGCTTCAGTATGAAAGGTGGAACACGGGTTATTCGACCCGGGTTTCAATCACGGAACCTCATTGGTAACGAGCGGAGGCATACTCGTATGACCCCAACGGTGCAGGTAGGCTACAAACATTCCGGTAACACTAGTAAACAAACATTCGTTATTTTAACTCTATAAACTTCACCCCTAGTGGTTGAGACGTATCCGTCTCAATTACACTATTCATGTTTGTCTGAAATTATAAACTACAGCTTTAAGAAAACCCCGTAAATTTTGACTTTTAAAAGGGTAGCCTCTTGCGAAAACCTCAGCTTCTCCAGTCACAATGCAGTGCAATAAATTAGGAGGGCGCTATTAATAGCTCAAAGCACTTACCACCCTCCTCTGGCTACAGCCACAGACTGTAAAACGCATAAAATGCACCGTTTATACACACTAAGAAAGTCATGTTCACGTATAGAAACAATAATATTTTTTTAAAACGTTGTACAAATGAGCATTCGCCGTCTTCCCTTGCTTACTGTACTATATACAGTACCTGATGCACTTTCGGTTTAGAAGACACCTCATTTTTTCCTCCAAAATCTTTCGTATAAATATGTGTAAGAAACCAAGTACTTACCAGTATATTCAGCTACAGCTGTTTTCTGATGAACCCTGAAGAGTTTATCTTGTTATATTTTGCCAAAGTCCCGTACAGTCGACATTTCCACAGCGACTACCCGTCGCACTTAGGGTTGAAATACATTGCTGTTCTTGTGTAAATACACATGCGCTTTCGTACGTTCTTTTTTAAACGTATTTAAATACATTAGGCGACATATGTTATGGTTATTATATATATTCTGTATGTGACTATTCTGAAATAAATGTATTCTGTAGCAAATTTCTGAATGATGCAACTTCTTCTTCAGTTAGAACTTAAAACCATGGATGTGCAGGGAATATTTTTTTAGATATTGACATTTAAATAAAACTAGTAGAAACCAGGTGGAAATTGCCTCTGAAGGGCCAAAGTAAATAGAGTTAAACAACAAACAACAATGTTTATGAGTCGAAACAATGGAGAATTGGCAAGATTCTGAAGTGAGAGAGCTGTGCATTCAAGGGGAAAAAGTAATAAGACGGCAATTATTGTAGGCACGGTAAAAGTTACTGTTGCAGTCTATGGGAATATCACACGGCTACTTGCTGAAAGAGGCTGCCAATATCCTGTGTCATTCCCAGGTGTTGTGTGTGAAAGGGGTATAAGAGTGTTGACAGTGTATAGGACTAGTACTATGATGGCCATGTATAAGTGTAGAACTAGCAATATTATGGCTATGAATAAATGTAGGACTATCAGTGTTAAGGTGGTGTTTAGGGCTACCAGTATTTCCACAGTGTAAGAAAGTTAACACATTTCTCATCCTGTGTACTTGACAAGCCTACTTAATAGTATGGAAGGGTGCTGATTGAGACACAGCCAAAGTTTATGAACAGGCTGCCAAGTTACTTGGTTTGAAAGAATCTGGTTTAGAGGCGAAACCAAGGATTCCGGCGCGTACCCATGTATTTTGTAACATATGCATGGCCTCTCTTGATCTTCTTACCTTAAATGCTCTGTTCTGACACAGCAGAATAAAGTACTGTTTGGTTAAAGGGGAGGCTATCAGCTTCTATAGCCTTAAGCCCCTTCTGGGGACAAATCAAAGTCCACAGGAACAGGAACGTCTACAAATTCTAGATCGGTGATGTGTGTACTACAAAATCCAAATTCCTGATCGCATTCAGTCTGCTGCAACAATCACTCCCTATACTTAGTTGTCATGCAAGCATGACAGTGGCATCAGATCATAAAAATACCTCTGAAGAAAATCCAGCGTAACTAATAGCTCTTATCACATGTGAACCTCCACTGGGTATTTTGAAATACATTTCCCAAATGTTTTTAGTATCTGAAGCAATTAAGCAGATTCCAGGCAGACATGGATTTTGTTTTTAAATCATATTTCTGTTGTGTGAAGTATACTCTGTGGGCTTTTACACAGAAATGCAGTTATTTATATGTCCCTTCCAAGAGATGTTATGGTATGAACAAACGGCAATAAAATAATAATAATTACAGAAGACTTTAAATTCAATATTTCATCCATTGGGGGAGCTTTTGGTCCCCTGTGTGAGCAGTGTCTCATATATCTTTTTCTGGAAATTGAAAACAAGGGTACATTCAAAAGGCAAAGCATCACAAAACAGTTTAAAATCCCCAGGGCTCTATCTTGACGATGTTGGCGTTTGGTCTAAAACACATGGTGCAATTGCATTTAGGGCGTGTCCAATTCCACTTTTGCTAGTTAGACGGCGTGAGGTGCAAATGGGCTGAACTTAGTCTCTTCATTAATTATAGGTGCGTTTTTGGTGTAACATGCAATAAACCAATCAAAATGTCATGTCCCATTCCCTTTAAAAGCCACCTACGTTTGCACCATGACAGATTGCAAATATGTTGGTGGATAGTAAGCCTGTGAAAATAACGATTTACAGCTGCAAAACATACATGCCCGTGTGCGTACTTAAGCGTGCGAGCAAGGAATAGGCTATATGGATCAATATTATAATCAATATTATTCAGACTAATCATTATGACTTGTTTTCATATACACAATAATAATCTTTCACACCGGGTTTAACACCAGCACGGGTTCCCGGTAATTCCCCACCAAACTATTTCCCAGAAATATAATAACGGGAAAACACGAAATTTTACAAAATATATGCGGTTTACTTTCGTTATAACAGCTGCAACAGCTGAGCATAAGATACCAGAACTTGGCTTCCCTCTCAGCTGAGAAAACGCCAAATTAGCCTGCTTGTTTAACAAATTTTGTTCCATTATACAATGGAGCATTGTCAAACATCAATTCCATGAAGCTGTTCTCACAGCAGACAGATCACAGGCTAGCGAAGTTCAAGCTTCATCCTAAATTCTAATTACGTGCATTCTAATATTGATTAATAACATAAATAGTGTTGCCTTAATGATGACACTAAATACACTAAATCTGTCAGGTTGGGAACCCATAGGCTTATGCATATTTTCCCTTGTTTTATATTATCCTGCTTATGGAAATATGACCAACGCGTTTTTACTAGTAGCTTAATGCCTTAAAACAAGCCCACTTTCCCGAGATTCCAGGGACCATGTGCAACTATTCCGGGAGAGAAAATGTTTTATTTTGGGGAAAAATATTAATTCCCATTTCACAATGTAATCTTGATATTTTTTCTGCATGTTTGTGCACGCCCCTGTGTGTGTAACAGACAGGAGAGTATACGTGTGTTGTGCGCACGCCTATGCAAACGCATATTACTATCTTAATATTGCGCAGTTAAAATAACATTGAAACAACTGTGACATGACTTAAGACCAGGTTTGTGGTGATTTTAGCGTAAGCGCTTAATGCTGCTTCAAGATAGCAACAACGTGATTTAAACAACGTGAGCGCTGGGAACTAAAATGACCACTGCGTCTGTCTGAAATGAGCAAAGACACTTGCGTTTGAGTTACCGCCGCACAGTGCCGAGTGTAAGATAGGGCCCCCAGTGTTTCTGACAAGCTACTGCACATATAGGCTACAACAATTCCCATCAGCCCCCAGAATTTATTTTTTTAAATTGATATCCACAAATATGTTTGAGGCCACTGTAGATTTACAGGGTGCAGTAAATTCGAATTTCAATCCCATTTCCACTTAAAATTTCAACATAAAATTATACCTTTGAGAAAGAACAATAATCACTTGTAACTCAAGAAACATAGTTAGTAAGAAGGACAGGCCATTCAACCTCAACCATGTAGGGATGTCATTCTGTCGTCAGTTAAAATTACATCTAACATTGTGTCAGGCCTGATTTTGAAGGATCTCTCAGCACTATTCTTTGCCGACCACCTCAGTGTGATGGATCTTGTAAGGCTATTTACAATATCTATTTAAGTATAGTAATCTGGGGGCAATTGTAACAGGGGGCAATTGTAACACCATAAAATTGCACCAATCTGAAACAAGCTAGAGCTGAGATTCTATTCAGCAAGCTAGCTAGTTTCATGTGTTCAGGGTTGGGGGCAATTGTAACAAAAAACTGTGTTAAAATTTACCCCTGTTACAATTGACCCCAGAATACTCTACACAACATGACATGTTTAATAATTTGACTGGCAAAACTACAAGGGGGTGTAAAAAACAGACAAAGTTTATAGTTTATCCTCATAATATAAATCCTAGTACATAAATGCTTGTAAATGTTTTTTAAAAGAGAGAAACTCCCTTAATTGACCTCAGTCACTCCATTATTGACCTCAGCTTGTGAGCCCTTCATATAAAGTATGAGTGAAGTTGAGCTCGGTTAGCAGAACGAGGGGGCATAAATGGAAACTGGCAAAGAATACATTTCTCACAGACACTAGGAAATATTTTTTCAAACAGAGAGTGGTCAATACGTGGAATAGCTTGCCTGAACATGTGGTGGAGGCCCGGCTTGATTCAGTGTTAGACACTATAGACACTATAGACACTATGTACATTAGTACAGTTTAGAGGTAAGAATAGACAAGCATTGTTGGGCTGAATGGCCTGTTCTCGTCTTTCCTTATTATGTTATGTTATGTTATGTGTGTAGGGGTGTTCAGAGAGGCCACTATTTGTATTTCTTGAGGCCTAATTATGCGTGTTTGTATTCAGATAAAAATTAAGTTAGCACAGTTTGTAGCTCTGCAACAAAAAAAGAAGGAAACGTGGCAGACAATACAGTTTTTTGGCACTGACATTCCTATTGTTGGAATATTAAATCATTTAACTCACTTTTCTATAATAGCCTAACATAATATTTGAAGTATAACAACAGTCTTACATGTTATGCAAAAGTAGAAGGCTAACAGTAGAGCTAACTATATACCACCCTGGCAAATGACAGCTGCTTTATGCAAATAAAATGGGGTAAGCTCCACAAAATGAATTATGTTGTACCAAAGTGAAATAAGGTTATCCCTTTAAATTAAAGCTGAGTGTGCTCTTTAGCTAAATCAAGAAAAAATAAAGTCTTTGTCCCAAACATGGAGCTTACAGTTGCCTACATCACCCATTCAGTGATTACGCTGAACTACCACTACACCAAATCTCAGGACTGTTTTCAAGAAATAAAGCAGCAAGCACTTTACAAACAAAGGTAATGTCAAAAAAAAAAAAGAAGATTTGTAGGCTATGGTTTCTCTTAAAACTGTTGGAGATTAATATGGTTAAAAGAAAAAAGAAGGCCTAGCTATTCCCACTGCAAAACACAAAGTAATTTCCTCAAAGCATGAGTCTTCTGTTTGTTTTCATAAAAGCCCTAACAAACTCATCCAAATCAATACTCTTGGTTATTAATTTTTCATGTGCCAGAATCACCAAATTCCTTTTTCTCTCATGCAGCATTGTGCGGCGGAAGGGTGTTAGGACACGTGTCAGAGTGGAGAAAGAACTCTCACATGATGCTGAGGATACTCCAATCACCAGTGCAGTTGCATACACTGCATGTAGCTCTGGAAAGGCTTCCTTATAGCCCTGTATATGTCGACACACTGTTGACAGGTCCGCGTCAGCGGAGAACTTCTTGAGCAACATGGATTTTGCCACATCAATTTCATTTTTCAGACTATTGGTTGTTGCATCAGTACCGGCAAGTAGCTGCAGCGGTTTCAATAGGGCCAACTCTAGAAAAGACGTAGACGGGGGAACAAGACAGCTTACTGCCCTCATCAGGTCAATATTTCTCCTCGAAAACCTGTCCTCAATCTCTGCAATAGCTCTGTCCAAGATGTTTAGGAGGGCTCTTCTCAAAGACTGGCTGGGAGTGTTGGAGGAATCGGACTCAGTGTGACCAACGGTGGAGAGAACAAAACTGTCTATGAGCTGTTTGCTCATTGTTCTCCTTCTTTTTGTAGCAGTGGGGCTGTCTAATATCTCAAAATTATCCCATGAATCATCTTCTCGGATATCTTTTAAAGCTTGCAGTGAGGCACTGATAACCTCTCCAGCACTGCAAAGATCCACAGCCTTAGCCTGCAGAATAGAATTTGCTGGCTTCAAGACACCAAAAACTTTGATGAGGAATTTACCAATTTCAAAAAAATGATGCTTCCTGAGTTGTACTAGGAGCCCTGATGCCTCTGTGCATAAGGCCATTGCTGCCACACTATCTTCAGAAATCGCTGACAAAATGTTCAAGATGGCATCCTCATTGTCTACCAGACATTTTGTTACATCATAATGACTGGTCCACCGTATCTCGAGTAACCTTTTAAGAGAGGGTGCATTATAGTTCTGGGCTACATAATGATGGCGAACGAAGGAATGTAGTGAGCCGAAGAGAGTTCAAAGAATGTTTTGGCGCATGGCTCTTCCTGAATGGCATGCACCACTGCTAGGTGCAGCTGATGGTTGTAGCAATGTACATAAGGAATGAGCCTGCCAAGCTTCTGTTGCAACAATGCTTGAACCCCACCCCTGATCCCACTCATGACTGATGCGCCATCATAACATTGGCTGATTATATTATCAGCACTGTAACCTTCACTGGACAGGTGTTTGAGCATTTCTGTTGTTATATATTCTGCATCCAACCCACTCAAGTCCAGTAAACCAATCAAATGCTCCTCAGGAACCGAATTACAGACAAACCGAATCACAAGTGAAAGATTCTCAACATTGCACCTGTCTCTGGTTCCATCACATTTGATGCAGAACCCTACTGTATCTGCATTATCATATTTTCTTTTCACCTCATGCAACACCATACTGGCTAGAGTGTTAATTATCTCATGTTGAATGCCTTTTGATGTGTACTTTGCATTCTGAGGGATGTTTTTTGCTATTTCAGCAAGTTTGGAATCCTTAGCCAGAGTGTACTCAAACAATTTCAGGAACAGCCCTGCAGAGATATCACTGTCATCGTTTATTTCGGACTGACTTTCAGTGCTTCCACGAATAGCAAGTTCATTCACAGCCAGAAACTGCACCACTTCCCCTATGCTTCTGATGTAGTATCGGTTTTTCTCAACCTGTGTTTTTCCCAAGAGACATGATATAGTGTCACCAGTTTCCACTCTCGTGTTCAGTTCTGTCCATGATCGTGCAGCATTCAAATGGCTATGGCTAGATGCATGCCTGTATAATCCCCTGTCCTTTTCTAATGCCGTTTTCCAGTTAATAAACCCCGTCTTGTTAAAAACTAGATCTCTGTCATTTGTGCTTGAAAACTTGCGACAGGGGAAGCAGAAACATGCATCTAGTTTCACTGAATATTCTAGCCATGATCGTGACTGATACCAGCTTGGGTTGAAAGAACGAGCCTTTTTGCCAAACTCCCGTTTGGGAAATACTTTTAGAACTGGCTGAGATGGTGTGTTATCATTTAAATCGTGGCCAAGATCCACGGAAGCACCCCCAACTGCCTTTTCTTCCGAACTGGGACCGGGCACAGGATCCGGTACTGAGCATTCTGAACTACCGGTATGTACAACTAGAGCTGCATTTGTGTTAACATTACTGTGCTTTGGTTTAGTAATCAAAAATCAATACATAATGATTTAGGCTAATACCGTATAAGCAAGTAGGGTAACTGTCACCAAAAGGAAAGAAGAACCGTGGAGCACAGAGAATAAGAAAAGAAAGAAAAACACATTAGCGACCTAACCGTTAGTTACCTTTAGCTATAACGGTGACAATTAGCTAGCTAACAGTTAACGTTACCTAGCTAGGTTAGCTAGTCTAACGTAAACTAGTACTGTAGCTAGCTAGCTAACGTTGCGTAAAACCACCACCACTAAGCCCCTCAGACAGTAATAACACTAAACCACTAAAATGAAACAACAAGACAAGACTCAAAATACACAGGCTTAATTATAAACTTTTTGTAATGTGGAGTGAAAGATTCGGACAACCAAATGCCACAACCAAGGAATCTGAAAGCGTAATTCGTTAGAAATACGCCACTAAGCGGACAGCTCCGCAGTAACAGGGAAAATAAAACAAAATAATGGGAATAAAACCCTCCTGGCGTAAGCCAACGCAAAACAACCCCAAAAGAGGGCAACTCGGCGATAGCGAGTAGTAAACAACAAAGGAACCTCACGCCCTCACACAAGAGGCGTAAAACTAGAGGTCAGAGAAAAACAAAAGAAAGCCCGTGTACAAGGGTGAAAGAAACGTAATAGAAAAATAACCTGTTACCTACAGCTCTAGGTGTGAACGAGCTGACAAAAAGGTAACAGGTAGAGGAAAATAAAAGGATAAAGAGAGAAGGAAACAAAAAGACTAAATAAATCTTTACCCTAACTCCTTAACCTATGTTTCTGATGAGTAACAACCAGAAACATAGAGACCGCTATCCTTTTCCTTACTGACTCCGATAGTCAAAAGCAAAGACAATCTCGAAGCGTCGGCAAAGCGGAACACCTGTGCTATTTATAACCGGCAGGAAATCCAAAATAGGTGAAAGGAATAATTGAAGGGGGAGATTCAAAAACACCGAAACGGATGCAGAAAAATCCGATAGATCGCCCCGATGTCGTCAAACAAAAGAACGACCGCAGAAACAACAGCAGGCTGCCAGAAACCATGACACTTTTAAACAGAATAACTTTTAGACCTATATTATTTTTATTTATTTTTGCTGTGGGCAAACGTTAACCTCTTCAAGTGACAGACAAACACCGACAAATGTAGAGAGTGACAGCAGATCGGTCCGTCTCCCAGTTTTAAACTGCCAAACCAACCAATCAGAAATACATTGCCAAGTTGTTGTTTTTTGATATTTTGAATAGAACATTATGATTGGCTAAGTCTCCTGAACTGAGAAAGAATGCAAAATATCGGTTAAAAAAAAAATTATAACTTGGATTTTTTCTAGGGATCGATCAAAGCAATTGACTATTTTAAGTCAATGGTCAAAGTTTTGGGGGGGCACAGCAAAAATTTGGGAGGGCACGGCCCCCTCTGCCCCCCCCCCCCCCCCTAGATCCGGCCCTGCTGGTAATTAATTTTGGCACTGGTGTAAAGCATTGTGAAAGGGTCATGTAGGCTACGTAGAGCTTTTAAAATAGAACAGGCTTTTAGTTTAAGTCATGCATGTGGAGAGGTCAGTGTCTGCTGTAGGGGGCCAGAGCTGGAGAATAACACAGGGTTTACATTGAATGCCATATCCACCCTCTATGCTGTTTGATACCCCCTCATACCATTTTTCCTACTTTGTCTAACCGGGTTGATTTGTACTCCTGAGTCCTGCAGTGCCATCATTCAGCCACAAGAGTGTATCCCTACTTACATTCTGTGGACAAGAAGGTAGAACATTCTCACAAAAAAACCTTATTTCATGAAACAAATTGTGTGCTGCTTTGTGAAGTTTATCCTACATGCGGGTGTAAGAAAGAATTTCAGGAGCACAGACAAAGGATATTAAACAGGATGGCATTATGGTCAAATGATCCTTCTTTCATGCAATTGATTTATATTCCTTGGTTGCTGGGATACCATCCCATATGAACTGTCACTTCTTCTGATGACTGAACTCCTCTCCTAAAGGGCAGCCATTACTCTCTGGATTCCCACCCTCCACCCCCAGGCCAAAGTTGATGATTAATGAGGTGATTTTACTGTTTTCTGGGGAGACTGTTACCTGGGGCAGTGAACTGAGGGAGGAGACCAAAAGGAGAGTTCAGACTCACCTGCTGGTCACAGAGCCAAGTTTCCAAGCCACGTGCATGATGGCAGAGCGTGTTTGCTCCTGCGTGTAGCAGAGGAGACAAAAAAAGGCAAGCATTTCACTTGGTTTTCCATCATCCCCAGAGTAGCTTGGATGAGACATTATAAACGGAGACACTGACTCACTGTGGTTATCAAAAGCCCCATGGCACTCATCAAAGAACAAAAGCTGTTAACCTGGGGTCCTGGCTAAATTCACAAACTGTATCTTTCCATCTGCCCAATTTATCAGCCCTTCAACAGCTGCTTGGCTACATAAATCCTTTAAATCGTACTCATCTAAATCTATTTTTACTGCACGAACAATAATTATACTTAATTATTCCTTAATTACTATGCCCCACCTGGGACTTCACCCTTTAGCCTCTTTTTCCACACTACGGGACATACAGTGCAGTCCATAAGTATTTGGACAGTGACACAATTTTTGTTGTTTTGGCTCTGTACTCCAGCACATTGGATTTGAAATGGAACGTGACTACGAGCTTAAAATGCAGTCCTTCAGCTTTAATTTTAGGGTTTTTACATCCATATCGGGTGAACCGTGTAGCAATTGTAGCCATTTTTATACATAGTCCTCCCCATTTTAATGGACCTAAAGTAATTGGACAAATTAACATAAACTTAAATAAAGTCATCATATTTAATATTTGGTTTCATATCCCTGGGAATGTGATGACTTCCTGATGTCTGTGACCAAAAAACATCAAAAGACTCTTGATATCTTATTTTCAGGTACTCTTACAAGGGATACTATAACCTCTCTGCATTTGAATGGATCTCTATGGGAATTGGGGGGTGGGACTAGATTAAGTTGTAAATTACGTGGGAATAGTGTGGAACACATGGTTGACTAAATGGCTATAAGTCATCAAGGGTCTGAGTTGTCAAACGAGCCTAAAATCATCACACGGTCCACCCTAAAATTAAAGCTGAAAGTCTGCAATTTAACCTCATAGTCACTGTTCCATTTAAAATATCATGTGCTGGAGTACAGAGCCAAAAACAACAAAAAATGCGTCACTGTCCAAATACTTACGGACTGCACTGTACCACCTTTATGCTCATGATATTAAAGTCTTCAATTCCAGAAGGGGCACTTCCATCACTACTCCATACACCTGTCTAACCTACTGTTAGACTAGAAAATACTCTCTTCTGGACAGTGGCTATGTCTCTATGCTCTCCCCAGCAGGGGAAAACTGGACTGATATGCAGAGCACATTTTTCTCCTTATATATCTCTCTTTTTCTCTCTCTTTCTCTCTGCATGAATCTCTCTCTCTCTCATCTGCAGAAAGTGGCATGGTGCTTTCTAGATCAGGGAACGGATGGTGAGATATTTCAAACAATCAAGCAAGTGTTCATTCCCTCAGAGAAAGAAGAAAACCAGCACCCAGAGGGAGGCTACAGGAACCCGGCCAGGAAAAACAAAGTTCTTATCAAGACACCCTGGAGGAGCTGCTGCCTAATGCCACAATCAAACAGGGAACTCTGGGACACTTCCACTTTTGCCAAGATCAAAGGCACTTAATATGGTGTAAAACATTTGAGGGAATTGAGATACAATTCCCAAAGTAGGAGACCAAGAGGGAAAGAGAATAACTGGGACAAGTCGGGAAATGTGGTCTGCGTATAAGTGTCCAGGACAGCTAGTCAGACAGCAATTTCATCAAAGAGGCTTCACTTTTTGAGGTGCCAAGTGCTGCAGATTCCCAGTACTTGACTGGACTTGTTTTCATGCACTGAAAGAAAGGAAAAACTGAATAGATTATCTTAGAAAGAAATGGGTCTGCATTAGCTGTGGAACAATAAAATATGAGAGCATCGCTGAAATGATGTCATAATTATGTGGCACGTGCTGTTGAATGGAGACCGTTTTATTGCTTGTGGTTGAGTAATGGATGGAGAATGCACAAAAGGTGATATGAATCAGACAGCGGTTCAGTCTAGAGAAGGCTTCATTAATTAATTTAATTTTACAAGTAAGTGGAACACCGGTTTGTACAAATACAGATGGTTTTACAGTCACTCTATATGTAATGTAATGTAATGTAATATGTCAAATTTTCAATCAATCACCTGATTGGAATCTACTGAAGCCCTTTTATGTGGTCACCTTAATCCCTAAATTTCTCAATGTTTCTGAAAATGGTGGTAATTCTGGTGAACCGTTAGATAACATACAGTGCACTTCAAAAGTGTTAGGACAGTGACACATTTTCTGTTTCGCTCTGTACTACATCACATTGGATTTGAAATGGAACAGTGATTATGAGGTTAAAGTGCAGACTTTCAGCTTTAATTTAAGGGATTTTACATCCATATCAGGTGGACCATGTAGCAAGTGTAGCAATTTTTACACATAGCCAAATTACACCCCCCCAATTTAGGGCACCAAAAGTAATTGGACAAAATAACATAAACAGATAAAGCCATCATATTTAATATTTGGTTGCATATCCTTTGCATGCCATGTCTGTGACCCAACAACATCAAAAGACTCTTAATATCTTACTTTCAGGTACTCTTACAAGCGATACCTTTCTGCATTTGAATCTCTAGCAATTGGGGGATGGGACTAGATTAAGCTGTAAATTACACGGGAATAGTATGGAACACATGGTTGGCTAAATGGCTGTAAGTCATCAAGGGTCTTAGGTATCAAACGAGCCTCAAACCATCACTCTGCTGGCAGACATGCAGTAGATATGGATGGATCACTTTAAGGACTGTTACTCCTGACTTTTTCCAGAGAGTTCTTTCTTAAGCAACTAGATTTAAAAGTTAAAACATGTCTCAGATCTCTTTGCTAGTTGTCAACCTTACTTAATGTAATTTCTGTCAGGAAGACTCACATATTTAATGTATGAATTTAAGTATAATGAATGTACAATTACATTTCCCCTACTAAACAGGAAACAGGACATATACCACTAAAATTTAAGTGCATTAACAAAAAGTATGATTTGTTATCTTAAATAAACTTGCAGTACAATTTAATTATGTCAGTGCGTTTGAAGCAAACTTTAAAAGTATTATGGTGTGTTTGAGAATATACTTGAAAAATATAGTTTTATAACACTGAAGTATACTACTTTTTCACCTGGGCAGCTGCTGTTTGATGGCTATGAAATAGGAAACCATGAATGAAGCATAAGAAACTATTAGAAAGCAGCTCAGCCCCTGTAGTACTGTACCCTGCTCCTTCACTGCTGCTGGACTACCTTAATGCAATATGTAAGACTTTTTTTTTAGGATAACCTAAACTTTATTTATACAGGATTGGTTGACTGAGCCTGCATGCCCCCAATTAGCGTGAACCTGCATTTTAAAGATATTTCTTAACTCACTTTTCTTTTCATATTTGTTTCTTTTCTCCCAGTGTGCAGTTCTGGGCTTATCTGTGGTCAATTCCAGAGAGAATGTGTTCTGGTCCAAAGCATGTGGTGGCACATGCTGCTTTTCGGTCATGAAGTCATTTCAGTTGCAAGCAGACCGCTAGTGCTGCAGGGTTGGGGTTAATTCCATTTCAATTCAGTCAATCCAGGAAAATAATTTTAATTAAATTCATGAATTTAAAAATTCCCATGTCCCATGTTTTATCTGTTTCCTCTCTTATCCTGTTGGTTTGTATTCCTGTTTGTTTCCCCCTCGTGCTGCAGGCTGGGCGTGGTTTTCCCTTTCGTGTCACTCTGTTTCATTGCTCTGTCTCCGCCTATCCCTTTCCTTCTCTCCACATGCATTCTGCACACTCTCTGCTCCGCTAATCACTCACGCATACATTTGCACGCTGCACATTATTGATACCTATTAACTCTTGTATTTAGTCACCCGGTGTTCTTTGTCCTGTGCCAGTTCATTAAGTCTCGTTGTAGTAATACTCTGGTCTTGTCTCGTCTGATACTAGGTATCTAGTTCTGTCTTGCCTTGTAGTCCATGGGCCAAGACCCAAAATTTGACGTATCGGTACCATCTGGGTGGGCAAATTCTAATTGTGATTTTTTTATTCCTATACATCCCTAGTTTATGTTTTGATATGATAGACCTTTGGGACTGGTAGCTTATTAGTGGTTATCACCTCATGAAGTCACCCCCCCCCCCTAAAGTAAATTGCATTTTAGACGCACCTGCATATCCTGGTTTAGGCTCATGGTCAAGACATTTGTCAGTGTTTCATAATACTGTGTTTGGTATCATTTTAAAGGGGACATTCTAAGCTTTCATTGAAGCCCATTGGTGAATCTATCTGACAAAGATAGAGGTCACTGGTGCTCTTCAAACTGTCAATGACACACATTTTTCCACAATTTTCGCCTAAACTACATACTGTCTTTTAGCCCTGTGGCATCAAGGAACATCAGAGACACAAAAGACAAAAACTGGAATACTCACAGGACTCCAAGGATTCAGGAAATGTATAATATAGCCTTATTATGTCATTGTGGGATGTGATTACAGGCCTTAAATTAGAAGGATGACTTGGGCAGAAATCTCTCACATATTGGGCCCTATCTTACACCCGGCGCAAAGCGGCGCTAACGCAAACGCAAGTGTCTTTGCTATCTTACACCCGGCGCTAGGTCCATAATATCGCCTAACGCTTACGCCGTCAAACTAGCATGTTTGACGGCGTAACTCTTGCGCCATCATTAGTGAACTGGGCGTGTTGGTCTTAAGATGAGGAGTGGCCAGGATTCTTTTTGGCGTATTGCTATCTTGAGCCAGCAGAAAGCGCTTGCGCTAGAACCACCACAAACCTGGTCTAAAGTCATGTCGCAGTTGTTTACATGCTATTTTAACGGCGCATATAAGTGCGTCTACATAGGCGTGTGCACAACGCGCATACCCTCCTGTCTGTTACACACAGGGGCGTGCACAGGCATGACTAAAATATCTAGATCACAATGTGAAATATTATTATTGTGTAGGCTATATCAAAAATGCATAATAATAAAAGGTTCCATAGGTCCACATACCTTTCCCTCAGCGAAGGGAAACAATGCCACATTACATTGCTCTCAGCCCACTCCATCAACATCCAGGCGATGTGCGATGGTACGGGACAATGGCTATCCATTAAAAAGGAGCTGATAACACTTATAGCTATCAAGCCTAATGCGCGAATTGTCTTTGCACCTAATGCGTGAATTGTCATTCAATGGAAAACTCGCGCACGGCAATAGACGGACATTTAAGTTCTGAAAATGCGCTTCAGATGTCATTACAATACAGCTCTGTTTATCTATGAATACAGCCTGTAAGTAAATAGAATGGTTTGTGACTGAAAAAAGTTCAAAACCTTGTCCAGTGAATATTGCATAATTGTTTTTCAAATAGCCTAGGCTACAGCGAATTCGCTGTGCATAAGGTTTTTTTCGATAGCCTATGGTTAAAAAACGGAGATGTCACCATGTTAACTAAATTGTAACCTTAGCTATTCTTCGTCCTTCATATTTTTTTAAATTACAGTGACCAGGTTTCCATACTCTCACCGTTTAAAACCCAGCTGATTTCACCCGTTATTCCTTAACTGAACAAAACGATTTTAAAGAGAACTAAGCGTCTAATTAGAAACTAAAACAAATTTGCAGCACGTTACACAATTAATTCACATTAATTTTAATGCCATTCTCTGCACGTGAGCTGCATGTTCTCTGTTTTCCCTGCTGTAAGTCGCACGTTTAACGGTCTTCCTGGGAAAGTGGATTGTTTTAAAGGATTACGCTACGAGTAAAACAGGTTGGTCACATTTCCATAAACAGGACATTATTAACAAGGGGAAATATGCGTGAACTTATGGGTTGCGAACCTGACAGCTTTATTGTATGGCTATTTAGTGTCATCATTAAGGCAAAATAACGGTATGTATGTTATTAATCAATATTAGCCTACTATGCAGGTAGCCTAATGAACTTTGGATGAAGCTTGAACTTCGAGAACTCCATGAGAACAGCCTCTTGGAATTGATGTTTGACACTTTCATTGCATAATCAAACGAAATTCGCTGAACAAGCAGGCTAATTTGGCGTTTTCTAAGGTGAGACTGAAGCCATTGATAGCTTATTCTCAGCTGTTGCAGGTCCTTTTAACGAAATTTAACCGCACATATTTTGTAAAATAACAGCCCTGTCTGGAATTACCGGGAACTCATAGGCTAATGGTTAGTCCGAATAATATTGATCATACTCCATTTAGCCTATTCCTTGATCACACTAAACACGCACGAGCATGTCTGTTTCGCCATCATAAGCAATCCGCCAAGGTGGAAAAGCAGGCTTTTAAAGGGAATGGGATATGACATTTTGATTGGTTTATTGAATGTCACGCCCAAGACACACCTATAATTAATGAAGCAACTAGGTTCAGCCCAGTTGCGCCATGCGCCGTGCTTAGCGCCAAAAAAACACGCCGTTAAAATAGCAAAAGTGGACTTGGACACGCCCTAAATGGACTTAGCGCCATGCGCTTAGACTAAGCGCCAAGATCGCCAAGATAGGGCCCATTGTCTTCATTGAGTCCTTAGTCCATGGACCAGACAGTTGAGGGGGAAAGAAAACATAATTTCCCCCAATAGGCTATACATTATATCTAAATAAATGATGTAATTGAAAATACACAGTAGCCTATTAATAGTAGTATTATTAATAATAATAGTAATAGTAGCTAGAAATAATTTGAAATAAATAACAAACACTTTTTGAAGGTTTTGTCAGATTCCATCCCTCTAGCACGCGACTCTAGTGACAGATGACTGCTGGGACCATCAGCTGTGACAGATGCCCTTGTAAGTAATTTTGTTCAACCTTTTGAATAAAATGTTAAAAAAACATAACCATACTATTTACTGCCTCAAGTGAATTATCTTATCCCCAGCCAGATCCATATTTAGAGGTAATGTTAGCTAGCTAACTAGTTTAGCTAGCTAGTTAGCTAGCTAGACTAACTGCCTAAAGAGGATTAATTTATCCCCAGCCAGAGCCATATTTAAAGGTAACATTAGCTAGTTTATCTTGAGACAGGAGTGAGACAAGCTTTTATAATGTAGTATCAACTTGGGCAGCACTGGGACTGGGGTGCTGGAGGCACTTCAGCAGACACCCCCCCCCACACACACACACACACACACACACACACACAGTTTTAGAGCAGAGATTAGCCTACTGCCTATTTTTCCACAATTTTGAAACCTAATGTTATATAGGCTATTTGCCAACATTTCTAATCATTAAAATTTGGCTGAGTGGTTAATAACACCTGTTTCTCTTGTGTGACAAACTCAAAACACATTTATTTTTGCTTTACAGAGACTCATTCTGGTTGCTGGTGGTGATTGTTTAAAGTGGATGTGAAGGAGCTACATCTTACATGGTAACAATTGTCTAGCTAGCTAACTTAAACGTTTCAGAGCAGAGATTTTCAATTTTGGCCAAGTGGTTAATAACACCTTTTTCTGTTGTATGACAAACTCAAAACACATATTTATTATATATTTTATCTTTACAGGGACTTTAAGAAATTCAGAGACTCATTCCGATTTCTGATGGTGACTGTTTAAAGTGGATGTGAAGGAGCTACATCTTACATGGTAACGATTCATATTTTAAAGGCAGAATATGCAGCATTTTCCTAAAAATCTATGTATAGACTCTAAAAAAAAACCTCTCAATCATCACTTATGACCCACTAGAAGTGTGTGGCAGTGTATATATCTGCAGAGGCCCTGCCCTCTGCCTGTAATGAGATCTGTGCCCTTGATTGGCAGCACTGAACCAGCAGGCAGGGCCCATATTACGACGCTCTGATAATATTTCAGTTTAGGACAATTAAAGTTGGTAATTTCATGTCAGACATTCATTCCTCTGTTTCAGAGAGGCACAGTACTGTAATGATGGATCCAACTTCAGGTGAAGGCAGCAGCGACCTGCCAAGAAAGCGAGCCCACATGGACTGTATCATCCACTGCTCTGATGAGGATTCTGACACAAAGCTGGTGTCACCCCAAAACATGGACTCATGGAAAACTTTGTTGAGGGCAGCAGAAATCAGACAACATCTCCCAATTTTGAACTTAGCCAAATACTTGTGTGAGGGAGATATTCCACCAGTGCAGTATCATCGCCAGTGCCGTAGTATTTTCACTTTCAATCCCTGGATTCTATCACCAAAAAAACTGCTTCTGCCTCTGGAACTGCTCAAGTAAGTTCAAGACAATCATCTAGAGATGCGCCTAGCAATTCAATGGTGTATGATGAAACGTGTATCTTCTGTGCTAAATCAAGGAAGTACCTGAAGGGACAAAAAACGACAGAACCTCTTGTACAGTGTTCAGAGTTACGTGCGGATGACCGGATCCGAAAAGCAGCACGTAACTCTGAACACTGTACAAGAGGTTCTGTCGTTTTTTGTCCCTTCAGGTACTTCCTTGATTTAGCACAGAAGATACACGTTTCATCATACACCATTGAATTGAACCATTGAAGTATTTGGCTAAGTTCAAAATTGGGAGATGTTGTCTGATTTCTGCTGCCCTCAACAAAGTTTTCCATGAGTCCATGTTTTGGGGTGACACCAGCTTTGTGTCAGAATCCTCATCAGAGCAGTGGATGATACAGTCCATGCGGGCTCGCTTTCTTGGCAGGTCGCTGCTGCCTTCACCTGAAGTTGGATCCATCATTACAGTACTGTGCCTCTCTGAAACAGAGAAATGAATGTCTGACATGAAATTACCAACTTTAATTGTCCTAAACTGAAATATTATCAGAGCATCGTAATATGGGCCCTGCCTGCTGGTTCAGTGCTGCCAATCAAGGGCACAGATCTCATTACAGGCAGAGGGCAGGGCCTCTGCAGATAAATACACTGCCACACACTTCTAGTGGGTCATAAGTGATGATTGAGAGGTTTTTTTTTAGAGTCTATACATAGATTTTTAGGAAAATGCTGCATATTCTGCCTTTAAAATATGAATCGTTACCATGTAAGATGTAGCTCCTTCACATCCACTTTAAACAGTCACCATCAGAAATCGGAATGAGTCTCTGAATTTCTTAAAGTCCCTGTAAAGATAAAATATATAATAAATACGTGTATGTGTTTTGAGTTTGTCATACAACAGAAAAAGGTGTTATTAACCACTTAGCCAAAATTGAAAATCTCTGCTCTGAAACGTTTAAGTTAGCTAGCTAGACAATTGTTACCATGTAAGATGTAGCTCCTTCACATCCACTTTAAACAATCACCACCAGCAACCAGAATGAGTCTCTGTAAAGCAAAAATAAATGTGTTTTGAGTTTGTCACACAAGAGAAACAGGTGTTATTAACCACTCAGCCAAATTTTAATGATTAGAAATGTTGGCAAATAGCCTATATAACATTAGGTTTCAAAATTGTGGAAAAATAGGCAGTAGGCTAATCTCTGCTCTAAAACTGTGTGTGTGTGTGTGTGTGTGTGTGTGTGTGGGGGGGGGTGTCTGCTGAAGTGCCTCCAGCACCCCAGTCCCAGTGCTGCCCAAGTTGATACTACATTATAAAAGCTTGTCTCACTCCTGTCTCAAGATAAACTAGCTAATGTTACCTTTAAATATGGCTCTGGCTGGGGATAAATTAATCCTCTTTAGGCAGTTAGTCTAGCTAGCTAACTAAACTAGTTAGCTAGCTAACATTACCTCTAAATATGGATCTGGCTGGGGATAAGATAATTCACTTGAGGCAGTAAATAGTATGGTTATGTTTTTTTAACATTTTATTCAAAAGGTTGAACAAAATTACTTACAAGGGCATCTGTCACAGCTGATGGTCCCAGCAGTCATCTGTCACTAGAGTCGCGTGCTAGAGGGATGGAATCTGACAAAACCTTCAAAAAGTGTTTGTTATTTATTTCAAATTATTTCTAGCTACTATTACTATTATTATTAATAATACTACTATTAATAGGCTACTGTGTATTTTCAATTACATCATTTATTTAGATATAATGTATAGCCTATTGGGGGAAATTATGTTTTCTTTCCCCCTCAACTGTCTGGTCCATGGACTAAGGACTCAATGAAGACAAAATGTGAGAGATTTCTGCCCAAGTCATCCTTCTAATTTAAGGCCTGTAATCACATCTCACAATGAAATAATATGGCTATATTATACATTTCCTGAATCCTTGGAGTCCTGTGAGTATTCCAGTTTTTGTCTTTTGTGTCTCTGATGTTCCTTGATGCCACAGGGCTAAAAGACAGTATGTAGTTTATGCGAAAATTGTGGAAAAATGTGTGTCATTGACAGTTTGAAGAGCACCAGTGACCTCTATCTTTGTCAGATAGATTCACCAATGGGCTTCAATGAAAGCTTAGAATGTCCCCTTTAAAATGATACCAAACACAGTATTATGAAACACTGACAAATGTCTTGACCATGAGCCTAAACCAGGATATGCAGGTGCGTCTAAAATGCAATTTACTTTAGGGGGGGGATGACTTCATGAGGTGATAACCACTAATAAGCTACCAGTCCCAAAGGTCTATCATATCAAAACATAAACTAGGGATGTATAGGAATAAAAAAATCACAATTAGAATTTGCCCACCCAGATGGTACCGATATCCGGTCTGGCCCATGGACTATTGCTTAAACACGCCATTTATCCAGTCTTGCATTGCTGTCAATTAACTCCTGTCTGCTTCCAAGTCCACCAGCCTGCAGCTGTTTGTGCATATCCTGTCTGTGCTCCAGTTCTGCCAATCTGCAGCTGTTCGTGCTCACTCCATGCTGCCCCGTCTCCCGCTCCGCGCTCCTCCTCTGCTCAGCCTGCCCGGATTCCTGCCACCATCCAGTCCCTGGCCTCTCCCGCTCCCGCTCTCCCACTGCTGATCCATGATTTCTGTTTGGCTGTCTAACCTTCTCCCTATGCTTCAGGAGTTTTGGTCGAAGCAATAAATTATTGGATTATTGGAATTCCTTGTGTGTGAGTCGTGCATTTGAGTCCAGTCCCTGTTTGGAACCTTAACATAAAGATTATGAAATGCATCACCTTTTTGGCAGTAAAATACTAAACTCTAATCCCTCTCTAATTATATCAGAGGGTTATTTCAACATGTTTACTCTCAAACAAATGTTAATATGAGAATTACTCATTTGAAGTAAAAACCCCAATTCCAAAAAACAGTGTATAAAATGTAAATAAAAACAGAAAGCAATGATTTGCAAATCCTTTTTGACCTGTATTCAATTGAAAACAGTACAAAGACAAGATATTTATGGCTTGATTTACTAAGACTTTTAGCGTGTGCAAAAGCTTTTAGCACACAAAAACTCAATAACATGACCAATGATTGGTCATGGTATTTGTTTTGCACCAATCATTGGTTGTGTTATTAGTTTTGTGTGTGCTAAAAGCTTGTGCTTAAATGTTTTGCACACGTTAAAGTTCTTAGTAAATCAGACCCTTAATGTTATAACAAATCAACTTTATTGTTTTTTGTAAATATGCACTCATTCTAAATTTGATGCTTGCACATCCCAAAAACGTTGGGACAGGGGGATTACCACTGTGTTACATCACCTTTCCTTTTAACAACACTCAGTAATCTTTTGGGAGCTGAGGACACTAATTGTTGTAGTTTTGAAAGTGGAATCTTTTCCCATTCTTGCTTGATATAAGACATCTGCTCAACAGTCCAGGGTCTCCATTGTCGTATTTTACACTTCATAATGTGCCACACGTTTTCAATGGGAGACAGGTCTGGACTGCAAACAGGCCAGTCTAGCACCCGGACTCTCAGACTCTCAGACAACTGGTCCAAATAGATCAACTTAAATCCACTTCTATGACAAGCAATATCGGTGTACCACAAGGATCTATTCTAGGACCGCTATTGTTCATATTATATATTAATGATCTGCCCTCAGTATGCTCATCAACCCAAGTGCTTCTATATGCGGACGACACCGTTATCTTTACCTCTGCGCATAAAATAGATGACATTCATTCCAAACTTTCATTAGACCTACAAGCTCTTCACCACTGGTTACACAGAAATCATCTAACATTAAATATAAAAAAAACACAATGTATGTATTTTCGATCCTCTCAAAAAACATTTTCGACTCCGCCCCCTATACAACTAAAAAACGAACCCTTGTCCGTAACAAGTACCTATAAATATCTCGGCGTCACGCTTGACGATCATATGACGTTTAAACCACATATTGAATACCTTGCAAAACAGCTAAATAAAAAACTTTTCGTCTACAATAAAATTCGGACATATCTTACACGAACCGTTTCAAATACATATTTAAATGCCATAATTCTATCCACATTATCATATTGTTTACCAATTTGGTCATCTGCTACAAAATGCACATTAGACCCAATCATTCGTCTTTATAATAGATCGCACAAAATTCACGCGAAATTACCATCTCGCACACATCATTGCACTGCCTTACAACAAGTAAACGCACTCACTTTTGAAAATTACCAAATGTTACTGAACTTAAAACTTTACCATAAAATACAAAACAATACTCTTCCTCAGATCATTAACAACCTATTGCCACGTCATTCCAATAACCGACAACAAAGACAAACCCGTTCCATTACAAACGCATTAAATCCACTTCAAAGATACAAAAACAATTTTGGTCAAAAATCGTTTTTCAATAGAAACACAGAATCATGGAATAATTTACCATTAAATATAAGGACAAATATACATTTTAACAACTTTAAAAAACAGCTCAAATCTCATCTTATAAATAACCAAATCTGTCAACACTAGACTATAATTAATTTCAGATCACGCTGTGTCTGCTCCATAAACACTCACTTTATTATTATTATTATTATTTTTTATTATTTTTTATTTATTATTTTTTATTTTTTCATTGTTTCTACATATTTCTTTCTGAAATTTCTCACATTTTAATTACTGTACATCTATAGATTTTTTACTCCTGTCTTTGTTATTTTTTCCTCATTTTCTGTTCATCTCAATTATTTTTTTTCTTTTTTTTTCTTTCCCTATGCTGTAGGACAGGGAACCCTCTGTAAAACAGTAATGTACTGAGTAGGGCCCAAAGATGTTAGGACTTTTATGTACTAATATCTTTTTTCCCTGTATAAAAAATAAATTGAAATTGAGACTATGAAGCCACGCTGTTGTAACACATGCAGAATGTGGCTTGGCATTGTCTTGCTGAAATAAGCAGGGATGTCCCTGAAAAAGACATTGACTAGATGGTACATATGTTGCTCCAAAATGCATATGTACCCTTCAGCGTTAATAGTGCCTTCACAGATATGCAAGTTACCCATGCCATGGGCACTAACACACCCCCATATCATGACAGGCGCTGGCTTTTGAATCTTGCGTTGGTAACAATTGGTAACAATTCTTTTCCTCTTTGGCCCAGAGAACACAACGTCAGACAACAGCACACGTTTCCACTTCGCGTCAGTCCATCTCAGATGAGCTCGAGCCCAGAAGTCGGCGGCGTCTCTGGATGTTGTTGATATATGGCTTACGCTTTGCATAGTAGAGTTTTTAACTTGCATTTGTAGATGCAACTATGTTTACTGACAATGGTTTTTCAAAGTATTTCCGAGCCCATGTGGTTATATTCATTACAGAAGCATGTTGGTTTTTAATGCAGTGCTGTCTGAGGGATTGAAGATCACAGGCATTCAATATTGGTTTTTTGGCCGAAGGTGGAATAATTCATTAATGGTTATTTAGTTTGTCATTAAATATACAAATTCTGCATGGGCTATTTCAGTATATGGTGGACTTAGTTTATTATTGATGTATTGTAATATTATAATATAATATTATTTCAATATTATTTTACTACAATATCCCAGGCTACTACACGAAGGCACACATTTTTCTATAGCCTATAGCCAAATAGTTTACTGACAGCTTGTAGAATTTATTGACTTACGATGGCCATCACTCCACTTAAATATCCTATAAAAAACAATCAGACTAAAACACAAATAATTAAATATAGGCCGACTTATTTTGTGATTTTAGACATTCCCTTGTGAGACAAATGCATTATTACATTTATAGTATACATCTTTTTGCGATATCAATGCTTATCATCTTCCACTGCAGTGGTAGTTGGAAATTGGCAATACGCCAAGGGCCCTATCTTACACCCGGCGCAAAGCGGCGCTAACGCAAACGCAAGTGTCTTTGCTATCTTACACCCGGCGCTAGGTCCATAATAACGCCTAACGCTTACGCCGTTCAAACTAGCATTGCGCCATTAACTAGTCTTGCGCCATCATTAGTGAACTGGGCGTGTTAGTCTTAAGATGAGGAGTGGCCAGGATTCTTTTTGGCGTATTGCTATCTTGAGCCAGCAGAAAGCGCTTGCGCTAGAACCACCACAAACCTGGTCTAAAGTCATGTCGCAGTTGTTTACATGCTATTTTACCGGCGCATATAAGTGCGTCTACATAGGCGTGTGCACAACGCGCATACCCTCCTGTCTGTTACACACAGGGGCGTGCACAGGCATGACTAAAATATCTAGATCACAATGTGAAATATTATTATTGTGTAGGCTATATCAAAAATGCATAATAATAAAAGGTTCCATAGGTCCACATACCTTTCCCTCAGCGAAGGGAAACAATGCCACATTACATTGCTCTCAGCCCACTCCATCAACATCCAGGCGATGTGCGATGGTACGGGACAATGGCTATCCATTAAAAAGGAGCTGATAACACCTATAGCTATCAAGCCTAATGCGCGAATTGTCTTTGCACCTAATGCGTGAATTGTCATTCAATGGAAAACTCGCGCACGGGAATAGACGGACATTTAAGTTCTGAAAATGCGCTTCAGATGTCATTACAATACAGCTCTGTTTATCTATGAATACAGCCTGTAAGTAAATAGAATGGTTTGTGACTGAAAAAAAGTTCAAAACCTTGTCCAGTGAATATTGCATTTATTGTTTTTCAAATAGCCCTAGGCTACAGCGAATTCGCTGTGCATAAGGTTTTTTTCGATAGCCTATGGTTAAAAAACGGAGATGTCACCATGTTAACTAAATTGTAACCTTAGCTATTCTTCGTCCTTCATATTTTTTTAAATTACAGTGACCAGGTTTCCATACTCTCACCGTTTAAAACCCAGCTGATTTCACCCGTTATTCCTTAACTGAACAAAACGATTTTAAAGAGAACTAAGCGTCTAATTAGAAACTAAAACAAATTTGCAGCACGTTACACAATTAATTCACAATTAATTTTAATGCCATTCTCTGCACGTGAGCTGCATGTTCTGTTTCCCCTGCTGTAAGTCGCACGTTTAACGGTCTTCCTGGGAAAGTGGATTGTTTTAAAGGATTACGCTACGAGTAAAACAGGTTGGTCACATTTCCATAAACAGGACATTATTAAACAAGGGTAAATATGCGTGAACTTATGGGTTGCGAACCTGACAGCTTTATTGTATGGCTATTTAGTGTCATCATTAAGGCAAAATAACGGTATGTATGTTATTAATCAATATTAGCCTACTATGCAGGTAGCCTAATGAACTTTGGATGAAGCTTGAACTTCGAGAACTCCATGAGAACAGCCTCTTGGAATTGATGTTTGACACTTTCATTGCATAATCAAACGAAATTCGCTGAACAAGCAGGCTAATTTGGCGTTTTCTAAGGTGAGACTGAAGCCATTGATAGCTTATAATTGGAGACGCTACATTGTATGAGTATGAATGTGTGAGTGAATGGTGCGTGTGCCCTAGGATGGATTGGCGACCTGTCCAGGGTGTGTACCTGTATTCCTGCCCCTCGCCCAATGGATTGGGATTGACGACCTGTCCAGGGTGTATACAGGGGCGCAGATGGGATTTTTAAACTGGGGGGGACCAAGCTGTCAGCAAATGATTCCAACTCAATTGGTTATTTTGTGTAAATACACAAAATTGGGGGGGACGGATCGTGGTCACTATAAATCTGGGGGGGGACATGTCCCCCCCGTCCCCAGTGCCATCTGCGTCCATGGGTGTATACCTGTATTCCTGCCCCTCGCCCAATGGATTGGGATTGACGACCTGTCCAGGGTGTGTACCTGTATTCCTGTCCCTCGCCCAATGGATTGGGATTGACGACCTGTCCAGGCTGTGTACCTGTATTCCTGCCCCTCGCCCAATGGATTGGGATTGACGACCTGTCCAGGGTGTGTACCTGTATTCCTGCCCCTCGCCCAATGGATTGGGATTGACGACCTGTCCAGGGTGTGTACCTGTATTCCTGCCCCTCGCCCAATGGATTGGGATTGACGACCTGTCCAGGGTGTGTACCTGTATTCCTGCCCCTCGCCCAATGGATTGGGATTGACGACCTGTCCAGGGTGTGTACCTGTATTCCTGCCCCTCGCCCAATGGATTGGGATTGACGACCTGTCCAGGGTGTGTACCTGTATTCCTGCCCCTCGCCCAATGGATTGGGATTGACGACCTGTCCAGGGTGTGTACCTGTATTCCTGCCCCTCGCCCAATGGATTGGGATTGACGACCTGTCCAGGGTGTGTACCTGTATTCCTGCCCCTCGCCCAATGGATTGGGATTGACGACCTGTCCAGGGTGTATACCTGTATTCCTGCCTCTCGCCCAATGGGATGGGCTCCAGCCCCTCGCTACCCTGACCAGGAATAAACGGGTTTGATAATGGATGGATGGTTACACGGCACTCCAGTTGATCATTTCCGGAGAGAATCAAAAACAGAAAAAAACCAATTTGTGCCAATGCTAGAACATGTGGAATTGGAATTATAATTTGAACTGGAATTTCAAAAATTATGTTGTCAGCACATGGAAAATCATATATGAACCAACTAAAGTGAGCTGGCCTCAACAGTTGAATATTAAGATTGATTAAAGTTAATGATTCACACTCACACATGGTAGCTCCACCTACTTTGGAGGTTCATGAAGCCCATGTTCACTCTTCACTCACCAGTGTTTGTGTGATGGGGGAAGTAACATGGTGACTGTGTGCATGTGTGTGTGTGTGTGTGTGTGTGTGTGTTATGGAAAAGGCAGCCTTGGACAGTGTCTGCCCACTATCTGCTAGAACAGGAAACAAAAATAGTTCAGGTTTTGATTCCCCCTCCACCCCTTCTGTTCTGACTCAACATCTGGAAAACAGGCAGGCAAATAACTAGCTCACAGCTGGACTCTTACAGCTGCCTTGTGGATATACGTATCTACTTTACAGATCTGAATGCATCATAAATTGTGAAAAAATGTATTTATCCTAAAACTTTAAATAAGGCTAAATATAATGTTTCTAAATTTAAATATATTTTCTACCAAAGCCACATGATTAGTTATATTTTTTGTTCAAATTCTGAAATTTATTCTGTGTAAAATAATGATTCGTTTGCGATAGGAGTAGATTATTTATTATTCAAACAGGATTAAACTCCTAATAATTACACCATCAGAAATATGTTAAATCGTGAATTAAGAGGTCTATGATATGTATTTTTGGAATATATATTGGGGGAGAATATGACATTGAAGACAAGAAATATGAAAAATAAAGAAATAAGAAATATTAAAATATGTTTTAATTAAACTGGCAAATTCGCTGAATGTATTACATTAATCGGTGATGTGGATATTAACACAGGGAAAACAATACTTTTGGTCAAATATTTTGTATTCGTTGGTTGGTTGTAATGTTCAGAGTTTGATGTTGAAAACAAATTAATAAAACTTCTAATTATTGTTACACCATAATCCAAGATATGCTTCTTTAAATATACATTATTATACATTATTATACAGTATATACATCATATAACGTACTCGACTCAATCTAATATCTTGAAATAATTGTATAAGTATATATGTAGTATTATTTTCTTTTTGTGTTATTCTCAACTGAATCAGGCATATAAAACAAGTTTCTGAATCAGTTTCTGAATATGTAAAAGCAGGACACAACTACAGCACTACAATCGCATCAAGACATTTGGTTGTGTATGATTTGTGAAAAAAACACAAGCATTTGGATAACACAGTGTTATAAAACATAACACAAAAAATCAAAAGGGTTGTTTCTCCTGACTCATTTTCCTATTGAACTCTATGGAAAAATAAATCAGGAGAAACAACCCTTGTGATCCATCCATATCTACTGCATATCTGGCAGCAGAGTGATGGTTTGAGGCTTGTTTGATACCGCAGACCCTTGATAACTTACAGCCATTTAGCCAAACATGGGTTCCATACTATTCCCGTGTAATTTACATCTTAATCTAGTCCCACCCCCAATTCCCATAGAGATCCATTTAAATGCAGATAAGTTATGGAATCGTTTGTAAGAGTACCTGAAAATAAGATATCAAGAGTCTTTTGATATCCTTTTATACCCAGCCATGATAGCATCACCTGTTTACCTGTGGAATGTTCCAAACAGGTGTTTTTCCCCCTCTCCCAACTTTTTTTGGAACATGTTGCAGGCATCAAATTCGGAATTAGCGTATATTTACAAAAATAAAGTTGATAAGGTAAAACATTAAATATATTTTCTTTGTACTGTTTTAAATTAAATATATGTAAAAGAGAATTTACAAATCACTGCTTTCTGCTTTTACGTGCATTTTACATACTGTCCCGACTTTTTTGGAATTGGGGTTTTTACATAATCACAAAATTACTTACAAGAATTTTTAATCTAAAAAATAAATTCCTTCTCCACTTCCTCCTCTCCATTTCCTCACATTTAATTATCATGCACAGTGATAGTTTGGCTATTTTCAGAGCCGCCTCTCTGTTCTATCTCCCAGGTAGGCCTATGTCAGCTCTCATGTTCTTACAAAACTAGCAATTCCCTCTAAAACATCTTGCAAGTGTTTCAATTGTGTATTTGTGTGTTTCAATATCCCTTATCCCAAACTTATCATAACTTCAGAAACAGATTGCTGCCTTCAATTCATAATTTTTGGTTTGGAAACTATTGACATAGCTCACCTAGTGACGTGGTGAACTTTAAATTGCCGAGGCAGAAGAACAACCACGTCGTTGGAACACATCTTATTCATTGCATTGTCTGTATCCATAACATGTATTTATATGTATTTGCATCAAATATTTTAAAGGCCCAGACTAGTCCAATTTAATCAAAGATAAATCATCATAAACATAAACTATTTATTTTGAAGTGATTCATTGCCCCAATAACATCCCCAGTTCAGTATGATAAGTGCGATAATGGGTAGTGGAAATTTTCATTCACAAAATGCATTTTCATCAGCAATTAGAATCTGCTGTTTTAATGCAGTGCGTGTTGTGTTTCCAAAAAAGCCCTTGTTGAAATTACTGGGAACTAATACCTCTGAGAAATGAAACAGGCTGAGAGCAATAACTTACAGTTGCAAAACCACTCCATCCCCTCCAGAGAATTTCACTGAGGCACCCATCTATTTAAAATGAGGCTTTACTTTTATATATTTTCTGCCAGGACAGTACAAGCATTAAAAGGCTTGTTAGCAAGTATTTTATCTGCTTATTAAAATATTTGCTGTTCTGCACTAGTTTGGCCTACCAGGAAGCAATGTAATTCCAAATTAACTGAGTTCCCAAACCTAATTGCTGAATTTATAAAAGTGGAGGTCCATTGAGAGCTTGCGATGTACTGCAGTTAATTTCCCTGTCAGAGAGGCTGGTAGATCTGTAATTTGTAGCATTTGCCAAAATTACTTTATGCAGTAACTTTATGTGCAGTAGCTTTACTCCATATATTTTAACACACATTAAATGCTTTCCCCAAAGTTTATAAACCTATTGATGAACAGCTTTGTGATTAATTGATTGACTGATTTTATTTTTGGTAAAATAATACATAAATCATTGGATGCAAGTTCTACTCAGAGGATGGCACATAAAAGCAATAGCAACACTAATTTCCAATGTGGTCAAACATCAAAATGACATACAGCAGACAATAAAACAATCAAATTCATCCATTTATAAGCTTTCCAGTAAGAAGTACACCATCAGAAAATAAATCATCTAAACCATGATTACACAAGATCAAGAAAATATGGCAAAAATCTCATAGAAAAAAAGAAAATTAGGAAAAGAAAACAATAATATGATCCCACTCTCCGCACCCACGGCCCATGGCCAGAGCACCCCATACCCTTTACATGAGTAGGTACTCAGGCCGTAGACCACGAGCACAGTGGCCAGGACAACACATACCCACGGGAGGGGGTGGGGGGTGGGGGGTGGAAGAGCAGACCGGATCAGATACTGACCTCCATAGGTACTGCTTCATCTGCTTCTGACTATGTTTGATGTGCAATGGAAGGCTATTCCACTGACAGATGCCGGTGTAAAAAAGTGGTCCTTGGAGTACTGTTTAGGCATGTATAGGTTTATTTTCATATTATACATTGCAAATCTTGAGGTGTTATTATTCAAGTATAAATTATATTAATTTCTTGTGAATGGTTATGAACTGGCCATTCAGGAGTGCTTTGTTTGATGTTTTCTTTTTATAACGCCTTTAGGTTGAAAATAATCTCTGGGTTACTACATCGGCCTTTTTGTTCAGGTATTACTCCAAGTATTACGGTATAAATGGGCAGGTCTCCGCTCCCCATGTGCGTTGAAACATAATTGACATGGCGGAATCTCCCACCAAACTCACTAGAGGTGGACGCACGGGCTGGGGAGGATTACTAAAGTCTCTGACGTTAAAGGGGATAAAAGTGAAAATCTCCGGATTTTGAGGATAATTTTAAAGCAGAAAGGTAAGAGAAATGCCTTTCTCGGGCGCATGCCCACGGCTTCGCTGTTTCTAGTGGCAATGGAAGAAATGGTAGGCTATCTTTTGAAGTTATAAAGTTGCAAAAGTAGGCAATTGATGTGTAGAGCGAGAAGACGCCGGTTGCCTTAACTCGAATGGAAAAAGGGAAGACCTGACTTGTGTGGAAAACGAAACTTTGAGCGCTGGCTACTGAATACGTCGCTTATACGGAAGACGCATTGTAAATAATGATTTGAATAGATTGTTACACTTTATATTTTGTAAAGTTACTCGGGAACCCTGTTTTTTTTACTGTCATATGTTTGCGTTGTGTGCTTAATTCCTCTTATGCAAGTGAAGCTATTTGTTTTTGTCTATGGAGGTGGCTGTCACAAACAAACAAACAAACAAATAGACAAAAAACTAGTGTGCTAGTTTCGTAAAGTTTTTTTTTTGTTTTAAGTAGAATAGGATAATACCTTTACCGCACGTTTTTAAATTCCCTGTTTTCACCTTAACTTGGTGCACCAGCGGTATACGTTTATAAAAAAATATATTGTGGAAAATAGGCAATCACCATAAATTAAATGGATGTCGTTATGAAACTTAATGCTGCGTTTCCTTTGATTGGATCAGATCTTGGTATGTGCTTGTTTATTTTTGAAAGCAAGGGATTTACAATAACTTGTACTGCAATAATTCAGATGAATTGGTTAAACCATTTATGGGTGAAAAAGCAGTTTTATACTTAACTGGCTACTTGGTTGCGGAGTAGCCTACGATAGTTGATGTGGCAACTCCATCATACCCTAGTATTCCAGCGAGTCTGGATCAAGTTACGAATGACAACTTCAGCGCTTTACTTGTTCAGATAATTTTTAGGAAACGTCAAAGAAGGAAATTAAAAGTTTCGAGTAGCCTACATGTTGAGCCTACTTTTCAAGAGATAGCCTAGCTGGTGGGCTTTCTAGATTTCATTTGCCAACTAGCTATGTTTCTATTTGAATTCATTTTTAATGGCCAACAAAGCCATTTTACTGAAAAATACTTTGCACAATTGGTAAAATATATATTTTTAAAAACGCATAAAAATAACTGCATGCGTAGACTTGAGTGGCAGTTATGAGAATGTAAGGAGAGCCTTACAGAAGTTCGCCATAAAACGTTCTGGTCAGGCAGTGTGAGAGAAAGTTATTCAGGAATCTGTAGCCCCAAGGTGCGATATAAGACGTGGGTCTGGATCCAGGGGGCAAGTTGGCGAAGACTAAGCCCTACCGCAGGCTTGAGAAACCCGACCCCCAAATACATGACGTCAGTTGAAATTCCTGAGCTTAAAGGCAGTGGTCTTTTATTTTTTCATTTTAAAACCTTTTTTAAGTCATTTAAAACAAAAAAAAAACCGGCTGTTCATGGTTTTTCTTCAAGAATCACAATCATAAAATTGCAGAGCTGTCGAGGAAGGTTGTAATATTAAGCCAAAAACACTTTTGATATTTTAGTTCTGATATTTTCGGACTTGGTTGGAATGTTGCACCTAAATCGTTATTACCAATAATTGCTGGACGATGACCATATTTTTTGTTGTTGTGCTCATTGTAATGTGTACAATACATGGTATCCAGTTCCCAGTCTAATGTGTACTGCAATGAAAAGTATGTTGTGTGTTGTGCTGGTTGGGGAATTTCTATCCGGTCCAAGAATGAGCATGGTTAATCTCTGGTTTTGTCTGCTTTTTGACTTATCTCTGTGTTAGGTGGTACTATGTCAGAGCCAAACTCCTGTAGGGCAGTGGTGTCCACACATCACATTATTTCCATTATTTATTTTCTCCGCTAGCACCCCTTACCCAGATCATATTGCATAATCCAACTTTTACATGTTGTCCATGCATCCAGCTGGGTGTTATTGAATCAAGTAAGCAAGTTCAGGTTGAGCACCTTACAGAGGATACACAGTGGTGTTGGGCTTTGGATTTCAACCAATATAAGGCTCCCTTACCTCTACACTGCATTGCTCACAGATGTTTTCGAGATGTCTTTGAGATTCATGGTCCTGGCAGCTGTAGATATGCCCCTCAACAAAGTGCCAAATAAATGTATATATATATATATTTTTAAATTCAATTTCCCCATCTAAGAATTAGCTCCAATTTAGGAATTAAGCCAAGTGAGTGTGAACAGTCAGGAAACCTACCTACAAATTGCCAGTGCCAATGACTGCTATGGCTCATTATGTGGATGCTGCATTCCCAGCTGAGCATTTGAAGGTGTTGTATGCAAGACTGCACGATTTATACAGTTCCATTACACTCATATTTTTTAGTGTTGTTTGATCTGTGACCACTGTTTACATTGCAACCAAGTTTGTGGAAAACAGGTGACCTGTGGGAAGTGGCAGTTTCTTGGTGTCCCAGGGTTAATAAAATAGGCGTAAGTGAAAATGGAACAGCTTTGTTCCGCTTTGGCGCTGGTTCATGTGGATTCGTCACAGTCTGTCATAGTCCTATTTTTATAATACTGGGTGATCGCTAAGAAACCCTATGACATCATCACAGGGCAGGGCACACAGAGAGTATGGTGGACTGTGAAATGGCATTTTGGCAAAATTGCACCAGGGGGATCAGATGAAATGTCTTACAGTTGCTTCTGGAGGGGGTAAAATTGGTTATTCCCAGTTTAATAACTGCTTACTGTTATATTTGTATTGGGGTTTAAAGGCACAACCAATTTCACAAAACAAAGGGGAAGAAATGTAGCTTTTTCGGCACAAACTTGCCACCAACAACATTTGTATTTATGATATATTATGTATTCCTTTTTTATGAAGGTCTTACGAATACATGGATGGGTAATAACTGTCAATAGTCATGAAATTCAGAGGATTTCTGGATTATTAGGCCAGTTGGGCCAAAATAAGATCTTGGCTGGAAGGAAAACCAGCAGACAGTGTGTTTGTGGTACCAAGGGTTGAGGTGCTGCTGTAGACTGAGTCATGGGCAGAGTTTGACTCTGCTGCCCCATAGAGGAACACATGACATGCTGCTAAATGGGATGTGAATGTGATCCTGCCCCCCCCTTCAGCTGCATACATCCGTGTCAAGGAAAGGACCATAAAATTAAATTTGATCAAGACGGCATTGATATCGAACTAAGCAGCTCCGTTTGTTTACATGGCACTAGCTAGTGATTTCCAAATTGGCACCAGTATATGTGTTGTATTTGTATCTCTTAAGCTTATTTTATAGACCCTATTCTCAGAGGCCTCCAGCACAGAAAATTCCTGCTAAACTTTTGCAGTTGGCAAAGCAGGGCACTTCTGTGAAATATCGGAATCGCACCCGCAGGATAGAAACCAGGCCCAACCTTTCATTGAAGCTCATTGAAAAATACAGTTTCTTCAAGAATGTACACACAAATAAACAATTCAATCTTGACAAAAGGCTGCTGCCTGGCCTTCTGTACACAAAAAATAAACACCACCCCAATTTTGGTTCTTAGAGTTACTGTGTCATGCCGCAGAGCCAGAGAGACGTGGTTGATACAGGCTGCTCGTTGACAGGATGAAGACTATGAGCTTTGTTATAAGACATTGGTTATGTTCTAAGTACCTATTTGGTTGTGTAGCTGACTTGGCATTTCATGCAGCCGGTAGTCCTGAGTCATTTGTTTGCAGAAATTGGCTATGTGTGCTATTTATATGTAAAAATGTACATATGTCGCAACTTGGTAGGGAATATTGATGGGCAATAATCATTGTTATGGACATAGCTGGAAATGGTATTTAAATAGAGTTTAAAACTGGTGATATTTCATTGTAAACTTACAAGATCTGAACTCCCTCCACCGCTCCCCCCAAATCAGAAACCAATCATCTCTATTGTTTGAAGCTGAAACGCCTAATTTGAAGCATCTTGTTATGAATATCCATGAAGGGACACGGCCATAGTATACCGGTGTCAATGGATATTCTGACCTTGGGCACACATCTATGAATATTCACAAACTGTATTATTGCACCAGAATCTCCTGCCATAAACCGGATGAAGAGAGGACCCTCTGGTTACTATAGAGAAACTGTGCCTTCACTTAGGAATGGGAGAATCTGTCCCCTTTCACATTGTTGTGATAGCTATGTCGCAAGTCTGACAATGCCACAACAGATTCTTGACTAAACCAAATGACCAGCTTTATATTACAAACCCCAATTTCAAAAAAGTTGGGACAGTATGTAAAATGCACATAAAAGCAGTGATTTGTAAATTCTCTTTTACATATATTTAATTGAAAACAGTACAAATAAAAAAGATACTTAATGTTTTACCTTATCAACGACTTGGACTGTTTTGGAGAACCCCGTTTTGTGATTGACCCTTTTTTTTGTATGAGACACCGGCTTGGATTTGGAACTTGGATTACGGACTGGGACACTGAGTACGGATTACGGAATAAACAAGTAAACCTTTTTTTCCCTTCCCCCGTTTTTCCCATTCCCTTTTCCCCTCCCTCCTGTGAACATTTCCCAAATAAACAGCCTTTTTGATTGCATTTGCTTGTGTATGCTGATTTTATTATTAATCATTGGCGGAGTTGAGACTCAACACCCCGGGTTCTGCTACAACTTGGTGGAGAATGCGGGCAAGCAGCAACGCCTGAATTACGCCAAATTGATTAATAATAAAAAACAAATACGCAAAAGAATGGAAGCCCTCCTACAACAACTCGTAGAGGCCAACCTGACTCAGCAGGCGATGAACCGTGAACTGCTTGAGGAACAGCGGCAACAGACGGCGCTGATGCGTGCAGAAATCAGCCGGCTTACAGCTGCAGGAGCTGCAGCCGCACGCAGTCCCAGGATTACCCCCAGCCAGTTTATCCTGAAACTGACAGAGGCTGACGACATCGAGGCGTACTTACAGGCCTTTGAGCACACAGCAGTTAGAGAAGGATGGCCACCGGAACAATGGGCCAGCCTGCTCTCTCCCTTTTTGTCTGGGTCAGCACAAAAAACCTACCAGGACCTCACTGCTGACTAAGCCAAACGCTATGAAGTCCTTAAAAAGGAGATTTTGCGCAGGTATGGCTATACCCTCATTAGTCATGCGCAGAAATTTCATGACTGGACTTTTAACCCCTCTCTCTCTCCCAGGTCACAAATGCATGACCTAATTCACATCGCGAAGAACTGGCTGACTGCAGAGCCGGTCTCGCTAAGTCCGCTAGAGCGAATGGTAATTGATAAATACCTGTGTTCCCTCCCCTATGAGGCCAAGAAGTTAGCCAGTCAGGCTAACCCTCAGAGTGCTGACCAGCTCATGGAGCAGGTGGAAGGTCATCAAACGGCCCTAGAAGTCTTACGGAGCAGCCGACCCCCCAAACCTGATCCGACAGCCCGTGGAAAAGAGAAGAAAAAGGGTGAGGAGCTGCAATGGAGGCCAGCTAAAGAAGACAGCAGCGTCTGCCCCGGTTCCCCAAGATGGCGCTCCTTTCCTGATGCCGACAGAAGAAGGTGTTATGAGTGTGGTGAGGTCGGACATCTATCCTGGAGCTGCCCACGCAGGGACGTTCCTATGCCGTCGGCCTCGGCCAGCGAAAACGTCTCGGGAAGGCCCTGTGGAATGCTGCCTTCCTGCTGGGCCCATGAACGCTGCCCCTCCCCAGTGACCCCGGTGAGGGCCAACGGAAAAGACACCACAGCCCTGCTCGACTCTGGAAGCATGGTAACCCTGGTCCGGCCAGAGTTCGCCCGTCCCCAGCACGCCCAGGATGCATAAGACACCGTATCCATAACCTGCATTCATGTCGAGACCAAGGTCTACCCCACCACCCTGCTGATTCTACAAACCACCAGAGGGCAGCACGTGGGGAGGGCAGGAGTTGTGCCAAACCTACCCGTTCCAGTGCTCATCGGCAGAGATTCCCTGGTGTTCACCAAGCTATGGTCCGGCATGAGGGGGGAGACATCGAAAAGGGAACATGCCAAAGTACAACGGAACAAACATCACGCCCAGGAGGAGGCCAAGGGGGAGGCCAAATTGTGTGGGGTACAGGAAGTAGACGACAACGCCTCCACCGAACCACTGTCGGAAGCAGAGAGTGCCAATGAAGCCCAAGAGGATGGCGAGGCGAGTATCGGTGACCTATTCCCGATGGACCTGGAGGGGGCGCCAGAACCTACTACCGTCGCGGGTCGTTTTGGCACAGCTCAGCTGGAGGATCCAAACCTAGCGAATGCCCTACAGCAAGTAAAGATGGTGGACGGGAGTCTCATCGAGGGGGTCAACCAGGTAACCTATCCCCACTTTGCCATTAAAAACCAATTATTGTATCAAGTTGTCATGAAAAATAATGAACCTCTTGAACTGTTATTAGTGCTCCACCAGTTTGTCAACTCTGTCCTACAACTGGCCCATGCTCATGTGCTCGGAGCCCACCTCGGTGTGGAAAAGACACTGGAACGGATCAGGACACGATTCCACTGGCCGGGGATGAAAAGGGCGGTCGGAGCCCACTAATCCCGTTGCCCATAATCTCTACCCCTTTCAGCAGGATAGCCATGGATCTAGTTGGGCCCCTACCCAAGAGCAGCAGAGGCTACCAATATATCCTGGTGATCCTCGATTATGCTACTAGATATCCGGAGGCGGTCCCCCTGCGCACCATGGCCACCAAGGGTATTGCACGTGAACTTTTGATGTTGTTCTACAGGGTTGGCATACCCAACAAAATCCTGACGGATCAAGGAACCCCCTTTATGTCACGCATCATGAAAGACTTATGTAAAATGTTAAAAGTGAATCAACCCTAAAGAGCATGCTGAGGAAGGTCATGGAAGCCGACAGAAGGAATTGGGACCAACTCCTCCCCTTTCTGATGTTCTCAATCCGAGAGGTGCCCCAGGCCTCGACGGGATTCTCTCCCTTCGAACTCCTCTATGGCAGGCGACCACGAGGGCTCCTCGATGTGGCCAAGGAGGCCTAGGAACAGCAACCGTCTCCACACCGCACCCTAGTGGAACATGTGGAGGGACTGAGAGACAGAATGGCAACGTTGTGGCCCCTGGTGCGGAAGCATATGCAGGAGGCCCAGGAGGCCCAGGCTCGGGTGTACAACAGGGGGGCTCAGCTGAGGGAGTTCCAGCAAAGTACTGGTACAATATCTTATTTTCAGGTACTCTTACAAGCGATACTATAACCTCTCTGCATTTGAATGGATCTCTATGGGAACTGGGAGGTGGGACTAGATTAAGCTGTAAATTACACAGGAATAGTATGGAACCCATGGTTGGCTAAATGGCTGTAAGTCATCAAGGGTCTGAGGTATCAAATGCGCCTCAAACCTTTACTCTGCTGCCAGATAAGCAGTAGATATAGATGGATCGCTTGACGGGTTGTTTCTCCTGACTTATTTTTCCATAGAGTTCAATAGGAAAATGAGTGCATCCTTAAAGCCCTGGAATGTGTGTGTAGAGGAGAATTTGCCATTTCTGCAGGAGATAATTAAAGACTTTGAACTCACTTGTCTTTCTGTGAACAAATGCTGGAAGATTGATTTACTGTACTGTGTTGCAGGAACATGTTTTAAGGCATTAACTCTGGTTCAGTTTTGGCTGACGACCAGTGTGTTTTTTTTGTTTTTTTTTTTGCAGTGTTTCCATAACATTTAACTTAGGTGCTGGTCCTTGGTAATGAGGGAAATATTTTATATTTTGCTGCCATAATTCAGTAATATTGACGTTTCCCTTCTGCAAATTAACCTTTGTTAACAAATTAACCATTGTCTCCGGTAGTCAAACCTAACCTCGAACGACCCATCATTAAAAACTAAGGAAAGGAAAGAGGAATCTTTGGTGGTTGTTTTGACTTTTAGATGGTAGACCAATAACCTGAAATGCTGAATGTGTAGACTTTATAGTTTTCATGATGGCAGCCATTTCCGTATATGGATTGAATTCTGGAGAGAAGGAAAACTATAGTAGGAAGATCAGTTTCCCCACTTGTTTTTTTTACATCTATTATTTGTGCTGGCAGACACCCCATCGCGTTTGAAGGTTCTTTGGCTGTTGCAGTACTTCTGCAAAACATTTTACAAAAGGATTCACATTTCCAAACCGAGTTTCACAAAAACACAGGGTTGACATTATGGGCCCTATCTTACACCTGGCGCTAACCCAAACGCAAGTGTCTTTGCTATTTTACCCGGTGCAGGGTTCATTATAATGCCTAGCGCTCACGTCGTTTAAATACCATGTATTCTTGCGCCCATTGCAAGTGAACTGGATGTGTTGGTCTTAAGATGAGGAGTAGCCAGGATAATTTTTGGTATATTGCTATCTTAAGCCAGCAGAAAGCGCTTGCGCTAAAACCACCAAAACCTGGTCTAAAGTCATGTCACAGTTTACATGTTATTTTAACGGCGCATATAAGTGCATCTACATAAGCGTGTGCACAACGCGCGTACACCCTCCTGTCTGTTACACACAGGGCGCGCACAAGCATGACTAAAATATCAAGATTACAATGTGAAATATTATTATTGTGTAGGCTATATCAAAAAATACAAAATAATAAAGGGTCCATAGGTCAAAGACCACAAACCTGTCCCTCAGCGAAGGGGAGTGCCGCATTAAATTGCTTTCAGCCCACTCCATCAACATCCAGACGATGTGCGATGGTACGTGTAAGGTTACATGTATAGACTATTTGCAATTATCCTGGATCAAGCTATAGTTCCTGTAGCCTAATCTTCTGGGGGACAATCTTCTGTTACGGGACAATGGCTATCCATTAAAAACTTTGCTGATAACACCTATATAAAGCCTAATGCGCAAATTGTCATTTACACATAATGCGTGAATTGTCATTCAATGGAAAACTCGCGCACTGCAATAGACGGACATTTTAGTTCTGAAAATGCGCTACAGATGTCATTACAATATCAGCTCTCTAGGCCTACAGCCTGTAAGTAAATAGAATGGTTTTGACTGAAAAAAAGTTCAAAACCTTGTCCAGTGAATATTGCATGTATTGTTTTTCAAATAGCCTAGGCTACAGCGGATTCGCTGTGCATAACATTTTTTCGATAGCCTATATGGTTAAAAAAGGGAGATAAATGTCACCATGGTAACTAAATTGTAATCTTAGCTATTCTTCGTCCTTCATATTTTTAAAATTACAGTGACAAGGTTTCCATACTCTCACCTTATTAAAACCCAGCTGATTTCACCTGTTATTCCATAACTGAACAAAAGATTTTAAAGAGAACTAAGCGTCTAATTAGAAACGAAAACAAATTTGCAGCACGTTACACAATTAATTCACAATTAATTTTAATGCCATTCTCTGCAGGAGCAGGTCTGTTTCCCCTGCTGTAAATCTCACTTTTCACGGTCTTCCTGGGAAAGTTAATTGTTTTAAAGCTTATCTCAAATGAAATTTGTTAAACAAGCAGGCTAATTTGGCGTTTTCTAAGGTGAGACGGAAGCCATTGGTAGCTTATTCTCAGCTGTTGCTTTTAACAAAATTTAACCGCATATATTTTGTAAAATAACAGAACTGTCGGGAATTACCGGGAACCAGTGGCGTAAATTACATAGGGTGGATGGGTTGGACGAACCCAAGAATGGAATTTTGCATCTGGGGGGGGGGCCCTGGAGCAAGAATTTTAAAATAATTTTTAATAAGATTTATGAGTAGCCTATAATAAAAAATAATAGTTTCCAAAGGATGTGAATCCTTAATAGATAAGCCTATAACACCTACCATGGTGTTTAAACCCTTTTACGTATATCTCATCTTTGTTTTTCCAATAGATCTTATTTAAGCTACCCCCCCCACCCCCACATTGGACGCCTTGGTTAGGCTACGTATTGACGTATACGTCAACTGAACTTGACCTGCCTTTAGCCTAGTTTTGTTAATGTTAGAAAACTTCTTGCTAAAACATGGGAAAAAAGAAATCGGGTTTTGCAAAGCGAAATGACAGAAAACAAAAGAACGCTCTTGCCACAGCTGCAACGTGTGTTCCGTTAACACATTTCTTTAAAACTGTTAACGTAGATAGGCCTGATGGCACTGAGTCGGAAAGTGAGGGCGAAGTCGAGCCCAAGCTAACGTTAGCGGAGACAGCCGCCCTGCTAGTTGAGACCACCGACCCACTAGCATCTGACTCATATCCGAACGTGACGCTGCCTTCTAGCGACGGTAAAAGGCCATCCACATCACAGCAGGGAATAACGATCGAGAATGTTGAAGAGAAGAATCTTGGGGATCGTGATGGATTCTCCGGCAGCAATGGTGGCAGCAGTGACGAGAACCAGGCAAGTGTTTCCAAGCCAGAGGATGCACTGTTGGACTACACAGAGCCCTATCCATCGGACCCCTTTCTCTTTCTAAACAAAACGTTAAGCACAGCAGCTGTCCGAGCCCTGATAGAATATGGTCCCTGCCAACCTGGGTTGAAAGACAATTTTTCCGATTTTATTATATCGGATAATGACACATTTAAAGTAAAATGGTACAAAAACACAAGTGGCAAATGCACCGTGGATAGGCACTGGCTTGTGTACTCGCCTAAAGCAGGCAAAATGTTTTGTTTTTGCTGTTGGCTTTTTGGAGAGAAGGGAAGCGAAAGCATTTGGGCTGACCCAAGCAAAGGCTTTTCTGGTTTTCGTAAAGGAAATGACAGAATCAAGCTCCACGAAAAATCTCCAGCGCATCGCAAAGCCGAAAAAAAACTTTTTCATGACAAAGTATCGAATTACCGAGGATAGGACTGTGATTGCAGGACTTGTGGAGGCAGAAAGGCGGACGATTGAAAGGAATCGGAAAGTATTGAAAAGGCTAATTGATGCGACTCTGTTTTTAGCTAAACAAGGGCTTGCCTTCAGAGGGCATCGAGAGTATGCAGGCCTAGGAGCCCCTTCCGCCAACGAGGGCAACTTTCTAGAACTTTTAAAATTAATGTCAAAATATGACAGTGTACTCGAGAACCACCTCAATACAAAAGCTGGGCAATATAAATACATCTCTCCTGCCTCTCAAAACGAGCTCATATCATGCCTTGCTGGCGAAACATTGCAGATGATTATTAAGGAAGTTCAGGGTGCTATTTTTTATTCGGTCATTGTTGATTCAACTATTGACATTACCAGAGTAGATCAGTTTTCCTTGTCTTTAAGATATGTTGATAAGAGTGGAAAAAGCGTTGAGCGTTTCATTAAATTTGATGAGCTGCCTAGTGGCAGTGCCAAAGCATTCCATGATCTATTGACTGAAGCGCTCCGCGAACTCGGACTTAACGTCAACAACATTAGAGGGCAGGCTTACGATGGAGCTAGGTCTATGTCTGGTTACTTATCTGGCCTTCAGAAAAGAGTAAAAGAATCATGTAGTTCTAAAGCTGTGTATGTACACTGCTGTGCCCATAACCTCAACCTGATTCTTATTGATGCGGCATCGTCATGCACTAATGCAAAACTATTTTTTGGCACATTGGAAACATTGTATTGCTTTTTAACCTCGAGCTTGCCCCGATACAAAATTCTAACAGAAGAACAGGAAAAAAATGTTAATGAGACAGCCTTAACATTAAAACGTCTTTCTGATACTAGGTGGGCTTCGCGAAAACACGCGACAGAAGCCGTGCTGAAAAGTATGCCAGCAATAGTGGAGGCGCTTCACAGAATCGTTGCCCATGCTAACACAACGCCAAAAACTGCCGCAGAGGCGCAGGGGTTGCTAGCAACGCTTGAAACCTTCGAGTTTATGTTTATGCTCAGTTTCTGGAACATTGTTTTAGCGAAAACATTCGTTCTGTCAAACTACCTACAACAAGAATCTATAGATTTAAACACCGCGCTTGAGCTTATTAACATCTGCACAAGGGACCTGAAAAACCTACGCTCAGAAGAGGCCTTTGCAAATCTCGAGGCTTCTGCTCAACAAAAAGCATCAGAATGCAGCATATCGACACAGTTCCAGGAGGGGAGAGTTAGAAAAAGAAAACGTTTCTCGGACGAAAGTGCCACAGATGACCCAATATCCGACAGTAGAACACGTTTCAAAGTGGAGTCATACTATTATGTCCTAGATGTATTTCAACAACAGTTTGAGGAACGTTTCTCAGACTTCAGACACCTGGCGAGTCAATTTCAGGTGCTTAATGCAAAGCACTTTTTTGATCCAAATTCAGTTGAGAAGATAAATGAACTGGCCCGTTTTTATTCAGAAGACCTAGACGCGGAGTGTATTGTTGACGAGTTCTGCGCTTTCAGAGACATTTATAAAAATCTATTCTCAGAAGGAGGAGTGCTTGCTACTGGCCAGATTCTGTCTTTCCTCGTCACTAATGACATGGACCGCGCTTTCCCTAATATTTCAACACTATATAGAATTTATCTAACTGTTCCAATAAGCAGTGCACAGGCAGAACGCAGTTTCAGTCGCCTTAAACTAATTAAGACGTACCTGCGTTCTTCAATGCACGAGCTGCGTCTCTCCAATCTGGCATTGCTTTTTATCGAGAGAGGAGTAACCGAGATGATTGATTTCGACAATGTAATTGAGACATTTGCGAGGATGAAGAAAAGAAGAACGCAGTTGGAGTAGAGGAGGCCCCTTTGATTTGATTTTTTTTACCAGCAGCTGAAAAGAACTACGTATTGGTAATATGTATATATATGTATATATATATAGCCTACATTCATTTGTGCTAGGTAGGGTATGTTAGGGTACTAAGAATAATGTGGGGGGGGGGGGGTTGTGTGTTCGTTGAAGGTTTTGCGTGAGGGCCCCCCTGGACACTAAAATAACCCATCGGAGGAAAAGGCAAATTACGCCACTGCCGGGAAACTCATAATGGTTAGTCCGAATAATATTGATCATAGGCTACTATTGATCCATATAGCCTATTCCTTGATCACACTAAACATGCACGAGCATGTCTGTTTCGCCACCATATAAGCAATCCACCGAAGTGGAAAAGCAGGCTTTTAAAGGGAATGGGATATGACATTTTGATTGCTTTATTGCATGTCACGCCCAAGACACACCTATAATTAATGAAGAGACAGCCCATTTCCACGTTGCACTGTGCTTAGCGCTCGCTGTCTAAATGGCAGAAGTGGACTTAGGACACGCCCTAAATGCACTTAACGCCATGCGCTTAGACCAATCGCTAAGATCGCCAAGATAGAGCCCTATGTGCTCAAAGGCGTCATAAACCGAAACTGGGTGCCTCTTTTAAAGTAGGGATGTCCGTTCTGATTTAATGTGATTATATTCTATGGCTCTTAAGATTGAATATCACATTAACCAAATAAACCTGCATTTATTCCCCAAACACCATAAGAGTCTCCAGTGAATTGCATGTCGTGACTGAAAATTGATGATAACAGTAATTTATTATTTTATTATCATCAACAATGATGATGACAACAATAACAGAAGCATAATGATAATTAAATTTTAATAAAGATTTCTGCAGTTATTTTGGGATCTGCTGCAGTATACTCATAAGCATACTGTGCAGGGAATGCATTGAACCACAAGAATAATACATTTGCTTTTTATTTATAAAGAGATTTTGCGAGGCTCAATGTTAATTGAAAGTCACATAGCCTGAAAAATAAAATTATTAACTGACATTGTCTCCTGAGAAAGTCCAGCCAGTTTGTTGCTCTTTGAATAGACCAGCAACTCCTGCCTATTAATGCTGTCAAACTAGTAGACTACTGGCTATCATAAGTTTACACAGTTTAATTTGACGTTGAGTGCAAAGCTAGCTTGTTTGGTATATTGGTTCTGGTTGCTCTTAATGCCTCTTATGACATTGCAAGATGTGTTTATTACATTTCTCTGGTGGTCAATGTCAAAAATCTGCTGGTTGACCTATGTATGACAATGTTACCGAAAGCCCCCTGTGACTCGTTGCACATGAGTTCTGTTAGTTAATGTTATGTAGTCTTGTAGCGTTTCAGTTACAGCAGCTTGCTAATGTGTTCGTTTTTGATACTTAACTAGCTGCATTATTTACCACAATGGTAATGTTGGTACCTTATTAACATTGCTTATGTGACAATAAATGGGCTAAAAGCACCCTATTCTGTCCACCCTGTTCACTGTCTTTTTCATTAATGTCTATTTAGGCTACCTTAAGTCATCAATACAATAGCAACAGGTCATTGCCAGATATCGGTTGACACTGCACCAGTCCATTCACTAGGTGGAAAACCGAAAGCCATAAGCTAAACTAGTTCAGGGTGTCTGAATAGTTTGGTATCTATGTGGAATAGCCGAGAAATGCTGAGTCTGATCAACTTTGCACTAGATTTATTTTGATACTCTCTGCACTACACAGTGTTTGTAGTCATCCTGGTTATTTTCATTTGGGTGTTGTTTGTGCTCATTGATTGCCTTGGAAGTGCTTTGTGCTTGTTTAGGGTGTTGGTGTGCCATACTAAGCATTAGAACACAGGACGTGGAGGGGTGTGCTCGTATAGTCTTTGTGAATCCTATGAATAGCTTGGCAGTCGCACTATATCGAGCTGATATTTTTGTGACATTTTAGTTCCGGTGATGATATTTCATTCTGTTAATGCTCTGTGCTCACATGATTAATTGTGTTTCAAATTAAAATTCCAGCTTAAAGGGTTAGTTTGGAATTTTGGACATAATGTCTCATTTACGACTTACCCATGATGTTGTTGATTGATGGAGACCATTTTCAGCTGATTCCATGCTGTCCTTCTTGTGGACATACACACGTTGCTAATACTAGCGCAACTCTATGGTAACCAGTAGCATCCACTACCAAATGCACTTAAACACTCCGCAGTGCACCCAAAGCAAATAAAATACGAGGACAGTCTATCAAGGTTAATTTGAGTGTTTATACCATCATTTTTGAAGTCAAACTATCGTTGAATCCTTTACTTTGTGCTGACCTATATTCTCTGTGGAAGTACGGCACTGCCGTATATTCTACTTCCACAGAGAAAGCTGAAAATGGTCTCCATCAATCAACAACATCATGGGTAAGTCGTAAATGAGACATTATGTCCAAAATTCCGAACTAACCCTTTAAAGCAGCTTAAGCTGGTCAAGCTGGTTTAAGCTTTATTTTTAACTCTTCGATCTGATTTTAGTTGGTCGTCTAGCTGGTCACCATAGTCTCGTTTACCAGTTTTGCCACCAGCTACAAGTGTCGAAAACACCGCTTAAACCAGTTTAGTATCCCAGCTGGTCTTAGCTGGAATTTTCAGCAGGGTAGGCTAATTGTTCTGATTAAAATACATCTCTTTGTTGTGTTTGCATTCATTGCTTAGTGAAAGACATGTTATTTCAATCTGCTCTGACCACTGCCTCATCAATTGTGTTGGGGATGACTGATGAATCATCTTTCAGTTTAACTCGGGATGTTCCCCTGTTCCGCCTTACACTGCTCCATAAGACTGACATGAAAAAGTGGTCATTGAGACCTGCTACTGTGGAAAGATGTCTCTCAGGTTTCCATATTTCTGTGTGGATTTGCACCAGATCTTACTGGACTTCAGGTCGATATTCCTCGTACACAGATAGGGCTGTGTCTGCAAGCATCTTTTCCTGCCGGTGTAGTGTTCTGCGATGTCACGTTCTATGTACCTGGCTTACTGTCCGGGCATGTGACCTTGGCGCTCCTGCCTCGCAGCCCAGGAGCCCAGTCCTCCTTGGAATTTCAGCCTTATTATCAGCAGCAGCCATTCGGCACCCCCTCCCCTCCAGGCCCCACAAGAAACACGGCAAGACTTGCTGGCAGACGGAGAAGCCCGGCACTGCCTGGCTCTCAAACGGAACGTAGGTATGACTTCAGCCCAAAGAGGAATGCGCTGTGGGGTGTTAATTAGGGAATTGGAATGGGCCTAACGAGGCATGGCACTCCTAATGGGGTCACGACTTGCGAATGCATGGCCCGGGGGATCTTGCAGGTATGCTCAACCAACCAAACATTAAAAAAAAAATAGTAATAATAACTTTAAAAAAAAGTAGTATTACTGTGTCACCAGGCCTGCTTGGAAGTCCCCCATCCCCCGAATGTTCGCTGGAGGATTGGCCCAGTTGAATGTGGCACCCAAGGGATGTTTGTGTGTTCTGTGGAAGTTTTCAGAATTGATTGCTTGGAGCCTTACATGAAGGGGGAGGCTTTTTAGGCCTGACGTTGAGCGAAGCTCCATTGTTGCCATGTCTCTTTGAAGTGCCTGCACGTGGTCAGCCAACCTTTCCTGGTGTCTTGGGAGGTTGTACCCTGTGTTATCACCACCTTTCCAATGAAGACATGTAGGTTTTTCTTCATCTGCTCTTCTCCTGTTACAGAGTGGCCTCTCCAGAATGATCATGTTCAATTGAGGGAAGCTGTTTGGTTTGGAGGGCCCACACACTCACCATGTTGGTGGCTCAATCCTGCCTGACTGGTGGAAAAAAATGACCAGTCCATCTTTACTTGAGATTTATTGATTTCAGAGAGCATCTATGGGGTCACCGTGTCTTGTGTACTTGACAAACGTGAACTTATTGTAATATGAAACAAGGTATATAACACATAGACAGACAGAGAGACAGACAGACAGTGGTGAACTTATAGAAGAGTTTGTGAAACCCTTCTACCCCAAAATTCTACATGTGATATGATGCTAGTACAAGAACAGTGCAACCTGTTGTAAGCATATTGGATGTAGGAATAACCAAGATGGTGATAGAAAAAACAGGACAGAATCATCCCTGCTGTTTAATCTCTCCACACATAATAATGAAGAACAGATTCAATGTTATGCTCATTAAATGTGCATGTATTTAAGAAAATATTAAGTTTCTTGAATTGATTCTTCAAATAATTATTCAAATAGTATTATTTTTGTTAGAATAAATCTTGTGAGATCAGTACTATAGAGGTTACAAATACATTTTCCTTCTGGCAAGCCTTCTCAATAGCTTGTTGGCATAGAGGTGGCATCATTGTACTTTTGGAGACTTGGTGACCCCAGGATGCAACCAACCTCTGCAATTCTCCAACTGTGATCCTTGCAGACATGTTTGCCTCAAACTGTCCTCCTCACAGTGCGTGGGGGCAAACTACACTTGCGTCCTCTTCCGTGCTGGTCCTTCACAGCTCCAGTTGCCTTAAACTTATTATTTATCGCCCTAGTGGTGGAAATGAGTAATTTCAGACACAAAGCTATTTTTCTATAGCCATTGCCTGATTTATGAAGGTCAAAAACCTTCTGTATCATTTAATTTGTGTGTTCTCTGATGTTCCCCATGTTGATGGATGACTAAGGGTTCATTCCAATCGTTTATTTTTACTCCATGCATTCTTTCCTTACGTCCCTTCTTCCCTCCTTTGCTCCACCCAATGGAGGACACGAAGAAAGGATGCAGGGATGAGATATGAGGACGGAGGAATCGAGGCAACATGCATTAGACAAATGGAACGTTCTTGCTCAGTGAAGCTTCAGCTGAAGCGTCAATTACTCACAACGGTTTGCACAGCTGTATCACCTGTCAGTGGGCTTGTAACTGATTGTTCTATACCGTATTGTTGTCTCAAAGCTTGTTTGTGCAGGGAAAATGGGATTTATTGTTTTATTGGACACTAAATGATGCAAATAGTAAAAGCCTAAAACGTATGAATAGCATTGGTGAAAGTGCAAACGCACATAAATAGATTGAAATATAATTTTTCAGTCGTACAATAGGGGAAAAAAGATTTTGAACGCAAGGCAGCTTGCATGTTTATTTTGAAGCTGTTGGCTAAACATGCCATATTGCACATATGGCGAAATGAAGTATTGTTTTGAAAAGGCAGGGGTTAAGGGTAAGCATTGTAAGTTGCATTGCCTATGCAGTAGCTAACAAACAATGATATGGGAAACAAAAAAGTCAGAAATGATATGCATACATGCTTAACTATGATGTTTTTTTCATGAATAAACATGGCTTTTGTTTGTCATAAAGAATGAGTGTCATTATGGGTTAAAGCACTTTATAATAAATGGAGAGAAACTAAAATTGTAAAACTTTTTTCTTTGAATAAATATAAGTATGTATGTAAATGAAAGAGATTTCTCATAGTTTCACTGTAAGATCTTGCTGATAAATGACAAAGACATTTTATTGCATTTTTTTACTCATTTTCTAGGGATGCCAATCATCATTTTTGGCATCACCGCACACTACAATTACCAATGCATCATGCAACCTTAAAGGGGTAGTTCAATTTCTCAGGTTGTTTGGAATTATTTCAGTTTTCGTTATACATTTTCGATTGGTCCAGTTTTATTTGCAACAAAGTATATTTTGGATGCAAACGTTTCTTATGACCAGCCAGCTTTCCAATGGTAGGTACAGGGGCATTAGTGGATGACATAACTTATGTTCCAATATCAAACGTGTTTTAATAATTTTCTCAGTCTTGTCTCTTCTGCCATTTCTTTTTCTTTACATTACATTACATTATAGGCATTTAGCAGACGCTCTTATCCAGAGCGACTTACACAATTTCTTATTACATTTATCCATTTATACAGCTGGATATATACTGAAGCAATTCAGGTTAAGTACCTTGCTCAAGGGTACAACGGCAGTGTCCTACCTGGGAATCCAACCTGCAACCTTTCGGTTACAAGTCCAGTTCCTTAACCATTATACTACACTGGAGCTCCATCTCAGACACTGACCCCTAGAGGAAATGTGGGCTATAGCGGCTAAGCAGCGTCCAGCGGCCATAGTGGACGCAGCAGCCTGCCACTGAGCTTTTTGATTGTTTTAATCATTTTCTCTGGCCAAGATAAGAGAGCTGCTGTATTGCCAATTAACACAAGGTAACTGGAAGTTGTTTTATTCGATACTCACACACGCCTACGTTTACACCGAGATTCTGGTCGTCAGTCAGCCTCTCTACCTCTAAGCCACCTGTCGCTCTCTCCTGAAACCTCTTCTGACTTAGAGAGCTGTACTGAGGTACTGTACTGATCATATCACAATTTTTTCAGATAATCACAGTATTTTTTGTTAATATTGTTCATTATAAAAGAATCATGATAACTTGATTAATAAAGGTTTTTGCAAACTTATTTTAAAAACTCATGAATTTGACACATCCCCCCCCCCCCTTTTCTCTAAATATATTGAGAAGTCCTCAATAACTTCCATTAACATATTTCTTCATAATCCAAAAATAGCTGAGCATTTATGTTTCTCCTTGATACTGTGAACCCATAGTTAAAATGTAATTATTCAGCTGGGTCATCATGCCACCACAAACCTGTGCCATTTATGCCATGCACTGAAACTAAAAGACCAAATGGACATTTTAATGATTTGATTATTATTAGCAAATATTTGCCCCCTTAATTTTCAACCAAATTTGGAATGTAGTACCGGAGCAGTCCCATGGCTACAGCCTGTCAGTTGAGGAAGGTGGGTATTCATCCTCTGAAATGCATGCAGTCAGCTGTTGCTTCTTTTCTCCCTGCAGTCCAGCTGCTGAGCTGCAAGCTGTCTGTGCACAATGACTGTGCAGTTGACATAGTTTTTTGCTGGCAGGTTTCAGGCACCCAACGGAGCACAGATTTCGCTACTGACCGATGAGAAGGATGATACCCTTACCTTTGATACCATCAGAACAAAAAAAAAAAAAAAAAACCTTCTCTGGCTTTATTTGGAGTTGGCAGGGAGGAATTGCATGTAAATTGTAACCCTATGTTAAGCATTCGGTTAACCAAATTCAGCTGTTTATGAAAGTTTGATTACTGTGGTACATCATTGTTGAAAACCAAATAAAATTCACCCAGTCTTGTGTTAGAAAATCCCTGGCATTCCTTCCATGCTGTTTCCCCAGGTTGGTTCTCTGCTGACCTTCCTCGAGAAATAAAGGTTAAAGTAGCACTGTCTGCATGCACTGCTGTATCGGTGACCTTTGATATTTATGGCGAACTTTGAGGCACGATACAGAAATATGAAACGAAGATATCAGTGAATCAGAATTCCCTTGTGCTCTCTGGTCTCAGAGAAAAGCCTATTTAATTAAAGAAAATGTGTAGGTGATGACCTTTGTGTTCTGTGAGATGAGGGGTACAGAGGGTTTTTGAAGGGTCAGAGGGGACCCATTTTTCTTTCTGGGTGAGGGGGGTGAGGGGGGGGGGGGGCGGGGGTGTTGTGATACAGACCTGTAAGGGGTAGGAACAAATCTAACCCTGTTCATCCAAGGGGACAAAGAAAAGAGATTGTAGACAGCACCAGACAAGTAAAAATACATTTTTAAAAAACCCTGTACAGAAAGCCATGGGTATGAAATGAGTCACTCTTCTCCTGCTGGTTGAGGTGAGGCCGTTTCCTGTTGGGCCAAATCCAAATGATAGTTTAGTGGGCCAAATTTTAAAAAATTACAAAAAAAGAGTAATGGGGGAAAGTAATCATGGAGATGTGACCTTTGAGTTATCATGGAGGGGAGGTGGGGGGAGAGGGGGCAGGCCGAGAACCCTGCCTCTTCAAAGGTATTTTTAGGCCTCTCTGGGGCTCCCCTCCATATAAATAAGATGACTCACTGTTCGTCTGGGCTGATGTGGAACGGCCGGGCTCCATTGTTACATGCTGTTCTCACAGGATCAGAGGTTCATTGGCTCTGCTGTGAGGGGTCAGAGGTCACCTCTCTGCTGGATTTGGCTGTGGGGCTGGTGGGAAGGTAGGCCTACTTTGGGCTTTTTCTGAATGTAGTGGTGTCTCCGTACTGCAACAGTAAGTTGGAACTGTTCAGCTTGAGTTATGGGAAAAGGTCTCATTAGATGTAAAGAAATACTCATTTCAAGTACTGCAGTCTTTTTAAAAAAAAATTTTTTAGAAAAGGTTTTATTCCATTTTTATGAAACATTTATGCACAGTGCTTTTCTGATAAAGCATAGGCAAACGTTTTGTTATTATAAACTATTTGTTTACCTCATCAGATGGTAGATCCTATATTTAGCTTCCAATAGTTTCAAATCTCAGGAATGAAAATTAAACATTGTTAGATTTTTTTCACTTATTTTCTTTTTCTCAGTGCACACCCCTGTTCAGATTTTATTGGAGAGTGACATAAGATATGCTTAGGAATGCAGGCCTGACTTTGCTTATTTGTTTGTGTGCTTGGGTGTTGGACGTTCTGGTTCAAGGAAATGCTGGCACTGCTATTCGACAAGGTGTTAATCTTCTGGCTTGCACTGCATTGCCTTGTCCAAGGCAATTTGCTTTGATGAAGAGCAATGGAGAAAAGCTGCTCATAAATTACCCCCCACTCATGTACATCTTTCTTTTCGTGCTTCCTTTTTTCTTTGCTTCTTTTTTCTTCTTTCTGGATAAGGTTTTGCTGATACTCTTTTTTTATTTATAAGGACGGATGCCGAGTACACGATCAGAGTGAAGGGCTGATGGACCACCTTCTCTCCTTCGTCATACTGTTTTTAGCTCCTCCTCTTCCCCTCTGATGAAGGCTTAAAAGTTCTGGGAGGAATATTATCTGTCTAGATCAGTCTTTCTACAGCTCTTTCCTGGTTGAGCTCTTATTCTGTCTCCCTCTATCTCTTTCTGTGTCTCATGGGAAACCCCATCAGAAACGTTTGTCTATGCCTTTGTGAGTTGGCGCCCGCTCTATTTCTCTTACCGTCAACACAAATCCAGGTAAAAATATGAGCTGTTCCACTCGCGGACACGCACATGCTGTCACGCACACGTGCAGAGAAGCATGCGCCCGCACACTCTAGCCAAGGCCTTACATCCTACTCCTTGAGATTGTTTCTGTGCAGTGCTTTGAAAAGACTGCCATTGATGGTCTGAGAGCTTGGTTTTAATAGCTTTAATAGCGGTGGGCATTGCAGGAGGCACTACAGTGGGTTTGGGCATCCAGATGTTGCTGCTGCTGTTTGTTTTGCCCATTGTTTTTTACTGGATTCTGATATTTTAAAGGTCCCTCTGTGTGCCCCCCCGTGTGGCCTCATGGGAACATTAGAAATGGTGAGCAAGGGGCAGTTCCTCATCTGGAGTCTGAGTGGAGAGGAGCCCAGCCATGTAAGTGGCTCTCTGGGGGGTCTGTTCTTGGCCGGGGTGTTTGTTTCCTATGCTTTGTTTGCTATGATGGCTTGCACGCATGTTTTTGTGTGTCCTGGTATGTCCAGCTCTGATGCTCCTCATTCTGATGTGTCTCCTTTGTGGCACACAGGGCCTTTTTATCAGGACATGAGGCCTATTTATCAGGTTTCCGCTTAAAACCTTAATTAATCAAAATATTTGTTGGAGGAAAAGCCAGCATATACAGGTGTGCTACAGGACGAGGGTTGGGAACCCCTGTGTTCAGGTCATTAGGAGTCTGGAGAGCAGCATAGACACCACAGGTCCCTGGAAGAGCTTCTTACAGACTTGCGGTATCCATAGTTCCCCTGACTAATAGCAGGTTGACGGCCAACTTGATGATCATCATTGCTCGGCTGTCACTATAGTGCCCTGCCATAGCAACTAAACCCCACGAGGCCACGTGAAGCGTGCAACCCTGGCTCTTGATCTCTGTCTCTGTCGGATGAGTCTGCATAATCCAGTCTTGCGCATCTTGTTCTCAGACCAGGTACTCTGATTTCAAAACTGGGGTTTCCAGGGGACAAGGTTTCCTTTGGCCTGCTATGCAACCCTTGGAAGAAGCTGAGAGAAAGAAAGTCAGGCTGTTCATAGGACCCCTCTGTTCTCATCTGGAGGCCAAGTGGAGAGGAGGCCAGCCCTGTCAGTGGCTGTCCGGGGGTCTGTTCTTGGCCAGCGTGTTTGTTTCCTGTGCTGTGCTTGCTATGATGACGCATGTTTTCCACCCTGTTTTGTGTGTCCGGTACGTCCAACTCTGTTGGTCTGCATCCTTTGCAGGACACAGGGCCTGTGTATCATAACACGGGGCCTCTCTATCGGGACACAGAGCCAGTCTATCAAGGCACAAGGCCTGCTTATCGGGACGCGGGGCTATAACGTGTCTCCTTTGCGGGACACAGTACCTGTTAATCGGGACACGGGCCTGTTTGACATGTCTCCTTTGTGGGATATGGGGCCTCCTTTTTAGGCAACTAGAGGTCATGTATTCCACCCCCCCCCCCATATTTTCTTGTCTGTCTGACCAGAAAGACCACTCTTTTGACCCAGATTAGACAACTTCCCATAAGCAGACAAGGGGAGAGCATTTAGGCACAGGATCGGGATCAAGTTTGCCCGTCGTTGCGTAATGATGAAGTCTGATCTTGGGAACCCAGGTCCACCCCGCTCTTCTTGTTTTGTATCAGTTTAATGTATACACTTACAGCAAATGGATGAGGGCCTTTTCTTAAAAAAAACAAAAAAAAACACACTGTTGCTTCCTAGAAAAGGTTGGGGAGGGGTGGGGGGGGTGAGTGAGAATTACCTTGTACGACTTCAACTCAATGGTTAATATTAATTAAGTCTCTTTGAAAATATGCTGCTTGGATCACTTTGTATAGCTGGTCAGTTGTGGTAGGCATTCCATTGGACAGAGAAGTGCCCTCATTGGTTGGCACTGGTTATGGGGTAGGTGGGAGGACTGAGACTGTTCCAGTCACAGACCTGTGAAGAGTGCTATCATTTCGATTAAGGATGTACGCACATTAACATCACGCTGATCCCTAGCATTTAGTCCTAACCTCACAGCCCCAGAGAAGAACAAACTCACAAAACTCACATTTTAATGTCAGTGCATTACTGTTATCTCCCTTTCTCACTCACACACCTCACTAACTTTGATTCTGCTGCCTCTACTTCTACCACAGTAGGCTTTTCCTTTTTTTCCACTGGCACAATCTTTTTCTTAGTCTTCTTGCACTCTTTCCCCTCTCCTCTCCCTCTCTTGCACACTCTCATACACAGACACACTGTCTCTTTCGCTCTCTGGCATTATTTTTCTTTCTGGGTCATTTTGTGTGAAATCAATACTCATCTGACATGACACAGATAGCTGTGAAAAAAATATTTTTTTTGTGCAACAAATATTCCTCCTTTCGGGGTGGGGAGTCCAGTTAGGGGCCCATGGAGATGTGCTTTATTTAATTGCCTATATGTTTATGCATTCCTATGCACACTCTGGGCTTCCATTATTCATATTAAAATGTACAGGCACCGCTAATAACTCGCCTCACAAAGTTCCTCCTCCTGTAATCTGTTTTTGTAATCTGCGGGGAAAAAAGGTTTGACCGCATTAAGGATTCACTGTCTAGCTGAGCCTGCATCCACCAACAGTTGGTATTGTTAGCATCATTTTCTGAAAACAAGCATGCTCAAAACTGCATGCCAATAATACCTCCCAGTTGCTTCAAACCAAGTCACCTGGCCGTGTGTTTTATGTAGACATGTCATGTAAGTGTAACACGTTGTGCTGAAAGGCAAAAAATTATGAATGTTGCGTGGATTTCTTTGCATGACAGAATATCAGAGTACGATTCTTGTCAAATACACACACACACACACACACACACACACGCACACACACAAATGCACGCACATGCGCACACTGCTCTTCTTATACATCGATGCTTCACAGAGTTGTGTAGCATTTCTATCCCCCCCAAACGCTTACTGGTTGATTCATTCTCATGTATTAAACTCTAAGTGAACCCTGGTATGAGTTACAGTACTACAGTAACTCTGACTTGTTTGTGCTAATCAATCAGTGGGAAGATGACACCACCTTGTGTGGCAGTTGCTTGCATGTTATTATTCTTCTCTCTCCCTGAGGAAGAGGAGGGGGGAAGAGGGGCGGGGGGGAGGGGGTTGCGGTCATGGTCGCACATGTTCCGGGAGCCCCCTTTAAATTCCGCCGAGTTCATCAGGGGTTTCCCCCAGAAAGCAGTCCGTCAGCACTCCTAAAACACAGGCCCCTTTGACAGATGTGAGGCGGACAGGACGCCAAGCCCCATGGTGGCTGGCTGGACCCGGTCACATCCGAGCGGAGCAGGGCGACAGGAGCTTCAGTGGAGGAATGGCGGTTCCCCATGGGGGCTTGTTGCAGAGTGACTGACCAACCCCCAAATATTTGCTGTCTTAAGTGCCACTGGGAGCAGGCCCCAACCCCCAAATACCTCCTGCCATGTGCGCAAGGCGAGCCCCACCCCCAAATATCTGCTGTCCTCAGTGCCACTGTGAGCAAGGTGAGCCCCACCCCCAAATATCTGCTGACCTCAGTGCTGGAGTTATAAGAGGCCAGAGATGCCCTTTAGGTGAGCAGGGATTGGCTTTTATTGGCAGGCCATGCTACCAGCACAGGTACATTTTTGCTTTGTTTACCCGATGGCAAAGATCATCCAGCCATGGGAATTAAAAAATGTGGACCAGAGGGGAGTGTCTAAAACTCGGAGTGGAGAGGGTGGCAGAGACTATGCCCAGAGGCTTCCTGTGTATAAAGGACATCTTGTTGCTTCTGCGGTCAATCTGTTATTTGGCCATCTGTGTTAACAATCCTGGCCAATTTAGTTTTGTTTTTTGTCTTCGGATTTCCAAGTCACACTGTAATATTGGGCACATGTTTGCCAATGCAGACACCAAACCCCTTCAATATCCTAATTACAACAATCTCTGGCTGGTCTTATAAATGCTGTCATCAATGTGTTTCCCTAGATACTTAAAATATTCTGCAGTTTCAGTGGGTTGCAGGTGTTTATTTGCCACCCGATCTTTATAAAACAAGCCAACAAAGGCCACGTCATCAGCATATTTAAAGAAATTCACAGTATTGCTCAGTCCCCCGATGTATGCGGACTGTAAAGGGTCCAGTTTAGCTGCTATGGACAAGGTAGGATGGTCGTTCACAATACTTTCTATGCACTTTGCCAGTACTGGAGTTAGAGCAACAGGGTGAAAGCCATGAATTGATTTAGACCCTGGCTTTTTTTGGTAGTGGTATGACTGTAAACACTCAAAACACCATTCAACTGATTGGCGCATACTTTTAAAACCCTGCCATGTAGGTTATCAGGTCCAAATGGCCATGCTCTCATTTTTAAAATCAACAGAATCTTCCAAGTTTTTGAAATGCCTTTGTGTCACAGTTGATGATTGTATTCTCACACAAGAAATGTAGACTTTATCTGTCCAAATCCAAATCACAGCCAGAAGCGGTCTGGTCGGATTTCTCTGATATTAATGTAAACGCTCCTGTATTCATCTTCTCTTGTCACCAACAGCATCCCATAATAAGCACCACATTCTGGTTGTCATGTCGGTTGGAACACTGAGCACGGCAAGTAGGAAAACTGCAATGTCCATTTAAACGCACAGCACTGGGTATGCTACACACAAAAAATAAAGTCTAAACAGACATTTAAGTTTACATTTTAAGCATTTAGAAGATGACCATGTGCGTGAGATGAAATGTGATTTGTCAGGTATATCATATGTGCGTGTAAAAAGGTGCCTGAAGGTGCTGTGGCTGTTCAGCTGTGTGTGAGGAGATGGGCTTTTATCTCCATGGTGACGTGAAAGGCTGAAAGCACGCGTGTCAGGGAGTCTCTCTTCGCTAAGCCCCTGCATGCCCACTGCTGCAGAGATTTACTGGTTAATCCTGAGGAAACATTCCTATAACATAGGGGTGTCAGCACCTGAGGGAGGCTTTCTGACCTATGATGCAATTATTTCCAACTATTCCGACTATTTGTCCAATCAATTACTTAATAGTTGTATATGACCCGACTGTCAGTAAGATATTTACACAGAGAGAGGGAGAGAGGGGGAAGGAGAGGGACAGACCGAGAGACAGACGGACGTGTACGTGAGCCGCACCTGGTTGCTGTGAGAACTGATAGCCTATTGTTCAGCTGTCTGTGTTGCTGGCAGTTTCCTCAGTGTTATTCCATGTCATTAGTCCAATTACAGGGGACTGTGCCCAGGGCACTCCAGTCCAGAGAAGCACGGCTGCACTGGATGGGGTTTTTAACTGCCTCTGTTGTGTGACCAGACACGCACCGACAGACGCACAGACACACACGCGCCTGCAGTTTCATTCACGCTTGCAGTCACACGCATGCATAAACGGTGAAATGCACAAGTCACACATAGGGACACCAGTTGCCTGTCATTGCTCTTGCTGCTGTGGCATTAGCTCTATCATATTTAGATGTCAGTACAGACTGGGAATGTTGGGAATTGCTGTCTGTACAGACTGAGAATGTTGGGAATTGCTGTCTGTACAGACTGAGAATGTTGGGAATTGCTGTTTGTACAGACTAGGAATGTTGGGAATTGCTGTCTGCACAGACTGGGAATGTTGGGAATTGCTGTCTGTGCAGACTGGGAATGTCGGGCCTTGCTAGTGGAATCACTCTGCACACTGAATTGCAAGAATGCGTAGTTCAGTTCCAAAACAAAAGGAACCTGCAAGAGGGCTGCTAGGTGGGTCATCTTGTAAAGACACTGTTCTAGTGCATTTATGGGACCCACAGTCTGGTTTTTAATGTGGATCATGGCAGTGACTACTATTGACTATGGCAGGCACAGGAGAATGCACAATTGGCTGTAACTGTAGCTGTAGCATCGCCCAGCGAAGGGAGAGTTTTAGGTCAGCCAGGTCAGTGTCTCGTTCCTCACTAGTGACCCCTGCTCGTCAGACTGCCTCTTGAACTGTACCTGAAGTGTCTTCCTATGATTTGCAAGAGGACTGTGCAAGCATGACTTGTTGACTGTGGTGAGATAACAAGTGGCAGTTGACATCAAGTTCATGTGCATCAAGTTCTATGTTCTCCCATATCGACAATGGGTGTTTACAGCAGTGAATGTTTTATGCTGCTGATAAATATGATTGCCATTCCAAATTGAGGAGGAAAAGGGGAAAATCATTACGAAAATTTGCAAGAACTTATTTCATAAGAATAGCCTCTTTTAAATTTAATGTATCACCCTTCTGTGGGGATTATAAACAGTGTCTGGTTTTGCTCTGCTGAATAAAAGTTATGCTGGAGGGAACAGCCAACCGAAGCCATGCAATTTCAGGCCAGATTACAGGTTGAACCAAAAAGTGCTTTTAAAATGCCCTCTAATTTCACACATTTTAAATTCAGCTCCATTGCTTAAAATTAAACACCGTTCTTTTTTTGAAAAGGTAGAGACCTTAAAGGGAGGGCAACGGTGGTTGCCATAGTGTTGTTTTTCTCCTGGGCAAACTGGTTTATCAGATGGTAATTTTTCCCCCCTGGTGTATTTATGTGTACGTCACGTGTTTGTGCATGTATGCGTGTTTGCATTTCCATTTCATGTATTTCTCAGGCACTCTTATCTACAGCGACTTACAAGCTTACATTCTTTAAATGCAATCCATTTACAGCTGGAACAATTCAGGTTCTATGCCATGGTCAATGGTACAACAGCAGCGCCTCACCTATGAATCAAACCTACAACATCAGAGTGCAAGCCCAGTTTCCTGACATTTATACTACACACTGCCACCCATTCTTGTGGAATAAGCATGCAGGTCTGAGTTTATAGTCATTAAAGCCATTAAAACCTCCCTGTTATTCTCTTGTTACAACGTGTAATATGTTTCTTATGAAAAAACAGAATGGGATACAGTGGGATGCCTCTGTCTGATTTCCTTCCCGGTGACTGGCTCCCTTTAAGGGCTGGCGCCAGCTTCATGGAAGCCCCTTTTTATTCTTCTTCTCTTCTTCAAATCTTAACTCTCTCTCTCTCTGTCTTCATTTATTTTGCGTTAATGCTGAAATGGATCTCAACCGCATGCAGTTCTCGTAGAATTCTTCAGTGCACATTATGGAAGTTCTGATATCAATAGACATTGTTTGTCTGGCCTTATTGGCTGATGTGTCGATACCTCCCGGTTTTACATTATGGCACACGTGCAAACCAAGTTTCCACATGTATGGAAGAAGTAGATGAGCACAGATAAATGTGATGGAGGAAAAATCTTAATGTAAAAAATGAGTATGAACTTATTTTCTATTGCTTTGCTTGTGAGTTTTGCTGGTGAAATGATGGATTAAAGATTTATAATAAATAAAGTTCAGATGACCAAGATTTTTTGGGCACAACATTTTTACTTAATTTTCAGATTCAGTGGTGCATTAATTGCGTCTGCGCTCTGTCACATGCATGTTACTTCATCATATCTGCCCATAACATCGACCATAATCTTAGTTCATGTTCGGAACCAAAGCTTCTTTCCATGGTGTCAAAGTCTGTACAATATAGGAATTCACCACAACAAAAAACACTTTACGAATGAAAGTTTATTGTATGTCAAGCTGGCCAACGGGAAGATCGCTGAAAGACAGCACAAGCTTGCATTGCTGTACCCCTCAATGCGCTGGTCTTCTATGCTGGTTTACAGTGACGCCTGAAAGTATTCATTCCCCTTCACTTTTTGAACAATTTATTGTGTTGTGGATTTAATTTTAAATGGATAAAATTGCCATTTTTGCCCATCAATCTACACTCAATAACCCCATAATGACAAAGTGAAAACATGTTTTTAGAAATTTTAGCAAATCTAAAACTGAAATCTCTCATTTACGTAAGTATTCATGCCCTTTGCTTTAACATATTTTTAAAGTATCATATTTAATATTTGGTCGCATATCCTTGGCATGCTGTTACTTCCTGAAGTCTGTGACCCATCAACATCAAAAGATGTTTTTAAAAAAAATCTTATTTTCAAGTACTGTTACAAGCGATACTATAACCTCTCTGCTTTTGAATGGATCTCTATGACAATTGGGGGGTGAGACTAGATTCAGCTGTAAATTACACTGGTACAGTATGGAACACATGGCTGGCTAAATGGCTGTAAGTCATCAAGGGTCTGAGCTATCGAACGAGCCCCAAACCATCACTCTGTTCCCAGATATGGAGTCGATATGGATGGATCACTGCAAGGGTTATTTCTCCTGACTCATTTTCCTATAGAACTCTATGGGGAAAAAAGTCAGGAGAAACAACCCTTAAAGTGATCCATCCACATCTACTCCATATCTGGCCCCAGAGTGATGGTTTGGGAATTAAAATAAAATAAAATAAAATAGAAATCCCTTGGAAGTGGAAAACCTCGTTCTTGCTGTGGCCTGCATGCATTTGCTTTGCATGGAACTGCCTCTGTTGTGGCCGTGGTGAAAAGTAAGGCTCCGTTTTGGCGAGCAGCCTTGTGTTTACATTGTAAGTCACTCTGGATAAGCGTGGCTGCTAAATGCATGTAATGTAAAGCCTAAATGGACGATCTGGGCTTTCACGCATGCAAAAAAAAATCAGCTGGCTTTGTGACACTGTGATAACTGCGGGTGATTTGCGGTTGCTCGTCTTCCCAAGTGTTCCAGCCTGCGTGTCCTACGTGATGCACTGAGGTGCTCTCCTGTGTTCTTTCTCGTGTGCCTGCGTGGAGGAGGAATAGGCTGTATGCCCCATAGATTGTCTATCTGGCATGCATAAACTCTATGAATTTATGACCCAGTAAAAGCAACCTGTTAATACAGTCTTCATCTTTGTTTCTCACTCTCTCCATCATGCTCTTTCAGTTCAATGATGCTTTATTGGGAGGACAACCTGAGCAGTTCCATCAAAGGATATATAAATAATGTAAAGTTTTATACATAAAATGAGTAGCTGGGGGCAACCGGGTTTACTCCCAAATTTGTGTCACCACAGGCTGAAGTGTAGCAATTTAGTGCTAGCCTGGTTTGTGTTTTTATTCTTTTCTCTCTTTTTATTTTGGGGTGGGGGGGTGGTTGGTTGTGAATGAAGTGATGCAACATTTTTTCCCCTGAACTAAACTCTTGCTCACTAGGTTTGTGCTAATGTCTATTTTATCCATATAAGTTAAGTTAATGGTGCCTATCATATGGTCACGTGCATCATATCTCGTGGCGTTCGCATATTTTTCTACCTTCTTTAAGGGCTGCACATAGACAATTAGTGATTGCAGCGCTCCATTACTGATGAGTTCACGTAAAAAATGGAAACAATGTAGCCTGAAGGAACGAAAATTTCATCATGGCGGTTGCTAGCTATCAACAAAAAAAAAACAAATTATGCGCTCAGTCTACGGAAAGTCTGAGTCAGATGAACCTTGGATCGGTCTGTTGAGCGGTGCCTTCGAGAGGTGATGGCAGTGGGAGAGCGACTGTCGCTCCAGATCAGTTTGAGGAACAAGGGGAGTGTGAGGACAGCTGTTCTGACTGCTGCTTTCTTTCCTGCACACACATAAATGAGTAAGTAAACTGTAGCTGACAGTCCTTTGGCTTTTGCAGTAGATTGAAACAGGGTGAGTATAAGCAAGGATAGCAGGTCCTGAGGTGTCGGTGAATGCGGTTGCTTCCGGAAAGTTGGGAGGTTGTGTGAAGGCAGGGCTCGGGCAGAGACAATGAGGTCATTAAACTAGGCTAAAGAGCTGAGGTTGAGCTCTGAGTGCTATGACATAACAGCCGTCTGGTGCAGTCGGCCGTCTGTGCACATTTGCAGGTGGGCTCACATCTGTTTTTTTTAATGATTTGGAAGCATATAATATTGAATTACAGTGTGTCCTTATGTGGCTTGTTGGAGGGTGCGTTTGAGAGCCTCGCGTGCAGCTGTTAGGCGTCTGTGTTCTCTGCCTGAGCCTCCTTCTCCCCCTCCCTCCTTCCCTTCTTCTGAAGCGCTTGCTGTTGGAGACAACGGCATTGACCGTTCTCTGACCGTACCCTGACCGCCAATTTCCCTGGGGGTGCAGGCAGAGGCCGGCTTCTGCACCTCGAAAGAAGTGTTCCTTCCATTCACGGTTTTCACAGCTGCTCTTTGGATGCAAACACCCCACGGTCTCGTTGCACCAATGACCCTCATAAAAACTATACAGAACAAAAATCCCTCAACCGTAATCCAAGACATACTCTTCTTCTTTTTCCTTCACTCCAAAACCCAAAGCCACTACCAAAAAACTACAAAACTGCACGGTGCCCTTCCAAAGCCCAAAGGGATGGGTTTTGTGGCTTTTGCCATGTTTGTAACATAGTAGTGCCATGGGAGTAACACATTGGGCTAACCAATTTTATGCTAACCTACACTGTGGTGTGTCTTCCTTTTCCACTTCAGTGCCATCTGCTTCTGTACAGCAAATACCGATCTTGCGGAGGAAGTGCAGAATGCAGGCGTCAAATGCCACCTATGCCTCCAACGCTATTAATCGTGTGGCCTGTGCTCAGGTCCCTCCCTATAGGGGCGCACTCAGAATGTAAGAGCGAGCGTCAGGTGCACGTGTTGGGGCTTGCCTGGGGCCCAGGCGGTCAGACGTGACCATGCAAACCAAGCCTCTGGACCTGGTCCCTCATTTATAAACGGTGCGTATGCATAAAAAAGATATGTACACCACTTTGGATTTGGGATTCATAAAAACAAACTTGACGTCAAAACATGCGCACATTTGTTCAAACTATGACCCATGTGTACACACATTTTGGAGACTGTAGGAATTGCCAGCTCCGATGGCAAAGTAGTGAAATACAGAGAAATGTCCTGCAGAGCCGTTCCACTCAATTCCTTTCACTTCATATCAAAGGGCACAGCCCTCTAATAATCACATCCCTTGTCAAACCTATGAAATGTGCATTTTAATATCTGACCACTTCTTTTTAATTTCCGAAATCGTTTGGCTGCTGTGACATGCTGCTACTCCACAAATTTAGTTTTATTTGTTATGCCCATACGTAACTATTTCCACCAAACAATATAGCCTGTCTGACCTTTACCTCCGTAGCAAGCGTCTCGATTCCACACTCGTGAAGTTTATCTTCTTTGTTTTGACTTCTCCATTTTCTCGGATGATGAATTGGAATGACAAGCTAATTTATATGCATATCATATTCACATTGGTAGGGCTGTAATCAACCAAAGAAAATCTAGGTCGACTAAAATCCTAAAATTTCGACCAAGAATCGAGCAATCGAGGAGGGGGGGGGGGGGGGGGGGGCGGCGGCGGCGGCGGCGCTGCTGCCTCCACCAGCGGGTGCTCTAGGGCTTAAGAGGTAGAATAAGACTAAACTGAAACAGGCACCACACTCTGAAAACTAACTGAAACTGAATTGAAAATTTCGTTTTATTTAATTTTAATAAAACGAAATCAAACGAAAAAGTAATAAAAAATACAAAACCATAATAGCTAATACCCATAACACACACACACACACACACACACACACACACACACACACACACACACACACCTAGACTTCATTACACACACAGCTGCTTTCTTAACCTGCTCTAGTGATTTTTAGCATTTGCAAACCGAAAAAAAATGTGTAGATAAACTAAGCATTATCAGTCACTTCTTTAATTTAGTCTCGTCGTATCACCGTCTCCTCCGCCGCCAATACAGTTTGCAGCCGCACTTGTCGTCTACTCTCGGGTTATCTCAGTCTCTTTAACACTGTCCTCGTTCAGATAACAGTAATCAGAGATGCTATCATCAGATGAGATTAATTTCTGTCATCTAACTTTCGCCGTGATGAACGGCGTTTCTAAACGGTTAAAGTCCCACCCCTACTGCTTATAACTTCAAACCTCCTAAACCTCCTTTCCTCTTAAACACAAAAAGGCAAGTCCATTTTCAGAAAAAAATAATATTTATTTAACAAACAAAATCAACATCCTCTGTCTTGACAAAATGCCGCCACACTGAAGAGGACTTTTTCTTTTTGCTGACTGTCAAACAAATGAAATAGCCTACGTAAACCAGGGGCGAAAATCTGATATCAACTTTGGGGGGGACAATTACATGATATTGTATCAAGAACAATTCCTGAGGGGGACACCAAAAGTAGTGCTGTAGGTGGCTAGCTAATGTTTGCTTTAGTTTGCTCCATCGTTTTGCTCGCTAGCTCTGCAAATTCAGCTATTGTGTGTGTATGAACCCTGCCAACATAAAACTAAATCGCTATGGTGCGATTGACTGGATTAACTTCCACGTTAGCTACGTGCATTGAGTGCCTTTCAGACGGTAGACACGAACGCTCTGTCACCTTGCCAGCTAAGAACATTACATTTCTTTGCTAGCTTCTCCCATTGACTCTAATTCAAACAGCTGCAAACACTGGTTGATGTTACTGTAGCTAGCTAGCAAACGTCAGCTAACCGCTAGCTAACAAAAAGAGTGACCTGTAATTCAATAAAGCGAAAATGAAGACTGGTGACGATTATAAATGTGTTTGAAGTAAAGAAATGTCTAACATATCCTTTGTTTGAACCAACTACTTACTCGAGGTCAGCCACCAACGACAGACTCTGTCACTGTCAGATTCCTTCTCACACACGCACTGTATCATGTTCCACTGCTGAGGGCTGGGGGGGGTGCAGTGGATCAAGCCATTGTGAGGCCAAGGGAAGGGGGGTCGCAATCTTTTGAAACTTAAAAACGCGCTATTACGTGTCTATAATCAGCACAAGTCCTTTAATTTCTTATTATTAATATTATTGAAATTACATAGTTATGTTTACAGTGATATATTGGAGGGGGACAAGTCATATTTTTCCCAGGATGGGGGGGTCGTGTCCCCCCCGTCCCCCCCGGGATTTCCGCCTATGCGTAAAACTTCAAAGTAAAGTCGAGGCTCAATTAGCCGCCGGTCTCTTAAAGTGGTCGGTGAGGCTCCGCATTTAGCAATAAACCCTGGTCTGTATTAGACGCGGGGTACAGAAGGTGGCGGTAATGCACCACCGTCTGTTCGCAACCGCCAAAAAAGCTGATAAGTTGATTTCAGTCATTTATGCAAATAGGGTTATGAAATTAAATTAACACAGTGATTATCCGACCAATCAGAATTTTGGTCGAGCCAGAACGCATCGACCAATTAGTCGACCAATCGACCGGGAGATTACAGCCCTACACATTGGGCGTTCCATTAACCATTTATGGTTATTTGTCGGAGTTAATGGGGCGGGATGCTAGGCTTGTGCACATACGCAAAATTTCAAGTTGATTGTGAAAAAAATTGTGTACAGTTGAGCGCACGGACGGTTTTATAAATCAGGATAGTTTTGAGCATACGCAGGTTTCTCCTTTTGGGCCTACGTGACTTTTTTTAAAAATTTTATTTTAATTTTATTTTTTTGACTCAAAGTGCTTTACAATGATGAGGGGGAAACTACTGTACCAAAATTTTTTATTTCTATTACTTTTTTGCGAAACAAGACAAAAAGATGAGGTGAGAGAGTTTCAAGATTTGTCAATGGGGTAAGACCGTTTCAAGCAAAAAGTAACTTAAAACAACAAGATTTTAAGTCTCATTGTCATTACAACACTAACACTCAGGCCTGGTTTTTGCCCAATTTTCCTTCTGTTTCTCTGTACAGCATCTTTGTGGCAGTTCTCTGTAAAAAATGCTATACAAATAAAATTGAATTGAATTGAAATAAAACACTTGTTAAGGCAGTCTTTTTTTTTGTTGCAGTCCAGCACATGCTTCAGTGCATGCCTTCGCTCCCCAAACTGACTGTGCTGCAATGGGACAGGCCTACAAATATAATCAGTCCATAGGGGAAAAAGAAAATATTTTTAAAGTTTTTCAAGGAAGAAAGATGATAATGAGATATTGGTTCAAATGAGCCTGGCTGAATGACACTGTTGTGTTCCGCTAAGTCGGCGTAGCATGTCCGAAGCAGCCGCACCGTCACGGTTCTTGCTGTGACGAAGACGTGCCAAGTCTTCTTTGCCCTCTCTTTTTGGGAAACCGTATGGCTGTAAAAACCAGCCTGGGGATCAAAGGAGAAGCAGGAGGCCCCTTTAATTTGGCGGTAAATTTGTCTGCAGAAGAATGTGTCAGTTCACGTCCAGGAACTGCGAGAATCTGCTTTTCCCGGGAGAGTGATTCCAGGCACACACATCGGGCCCATACTCTCCGGCTTGAACGCTGCATCCCCCACCCCAGATCCCGTGGGCAGATGAGACGGCACATTCCAGAGAGGCTCCACTTGGGTTTTAGCACATTGTGCTGCTCAGACTCGCTAGCTGTGAAGACTCACCGATTGCTATGTAGCATAGCTTAGCTAATGTGATGATGGGTCCCGGCAAATGGAACGGGCCATCCAGAGGAGTTACTGATCAGCACTTTCAATTGCTCCACCTACTCCTCCCTCTCTCTCATACCTCTTTCACACACAAAACCCAAGAATGACACGGGTTTGACCTGTGTTTGACCCATTCACACCACACTATGGTCCCGGGTAAGTCCCGGGTCGTCGCCATTCACACAAGATCCGGGTCTGCAAGTTTACTTCTGTACATGTTCCGTTTTTTCCTGCTAATAATGGCTAGTGGATACAATGTAGTTTGCCATTACTCTGGCTTAACCTAGAATGTTATTCCTGAATCGATAGCCGTGCTCCAAATCTTGCAAACTGTCACAATACATTTTAAGTAACATCATTTGTTATTTAATAGGATATTTGCTATTTCATAGCCTATTTACCTGTGACAACTGAGTAATGCCCTTCTTGCGTGAATCTAGCTGTGAATCTATAGCGAAATAATTCCAGAGTTGTTTGGTTCTAATACATTCACATGAATTGCCTACAGTTTCCGTCATTCAGTTTCAGAACGTCGTTTCTGCACAAGTTAAAGACATGACAATGTCGAGAGTCGGTCAGATAACTGTGCTGGATAGAGTAACCTGTGTCACCCCTTTCACACCGAAGCTGCGTAAATCTCGGATTGTTAGCAGGGTCACGGACCCGGGTCAGATAACCCGGGTTGACCCTTTCACACCAAAGGCAAACACGGGTTTTACCCAGATGGTTGCTTTGTTGTGAAAGGGGTATCAGGTGATTGATCCTAAGCCGCATCTGTAAAGGTTGTATGACACAGAAGGCAACACTACGAACACAGAGAGGACCAGATGGTTTGAAGGTTGCTTGTCAGGGTTGGTTCCTTCAGCTGTGAAAGTCTCAGATGTCTGCAATGGCAGTGGTTTTGAAGAGGTAACCGAGTAAAGTTTTTCTCTGGCGTCCCATTTAAAATGGTTCTGATCTTTCCACTCTGTGTGCATCAAAAGGGCCGGCCAGTCATGCGCTTAAGTGCCTCTCCTGCGCGGATTTAACGCAAGCTGACTTACACCATATTCTAACTTGTGTTGCGCAGGTGCTTATCTCATAATGTGGGTGGTACAGGGCATCATATTCTAATTACCTGTTTCTTGTACCTGCCCCCGGGTTGCCAGGTATCTGCTAAAAAAAAATGTTTGTGGGGTTATGCGTTTTCAACGTGTCAGTGACACTGCCTTTAATAACTGCATTTGCCTTTTGGAAAATCCTGATTTGCGCATCATAGTTGCTCTTGTGTGACGGGGTATAGGCATGCAGTGAACGTATTAATACATCGCATTGATAAAATTATCATAGCTTCTATTGATGACTGGCATATACCCGTCACACAAAAAAAACAAATAATCGCTGGACAGCGGTTGCACGCAATATTATTAGGTAAACAAATAAATCGTTGGATATACTGAAAAAAGATTTAAAAATCAAATTTACCTAATAAAGTCATGTAGCCTACGGTGGTTGAACACATTAGCCTATATGCAACGTCTTCAACTTAATAATTTTGGAGAAGCTGTGCTGACACCAATCATCTCTCTGTCAAAGCGAATATGATCCATACACTGTTTATCAATTAATCCATCTAATATGTGTCTGGTATGATATACCAGATGGTCAATCATAGCCTACTTTTACATATTTTTCTTTTTATGACAGCTCTCTGATAATTGCAAGTTGGCTATGCAAAGGAAAATATGACCAATATTATGTTCAAATAACATGCACTCATTCTAATATCCATTTATGCGAAAGATGCTGTATTTTTCATAATAATCTATTGGTGGCGCTAGACATAAACTACCTTTTTTTCCGAAGAAAGTTGCCCGGAAAAGATTTATTAAGTGAAAACTCTGAATACGCGTATCATGAACAACTTGCAGACATGCCTCATTTTCATTAAATCTCCACCCCGCGCGCGTAATGCCGCGTATCTACTGGAGAGACGCTTAAAACAGTGGATAAGTCAAATGTCTGAATCACAAATAGCTTAAGCTACGCAGAATTTCGGGAGTAAGTGCCATTTGCGCGTGCTTATCTCAACTCTGAATCTGGCCCTAAGTGTGTATCGGAAACTCTTTGGATAAATGCCTACTGATTCATTTCCGTTTGTTTCTTGGTTTCACGTTGGCATGAGATGCGACCAAAATCGGGGCCAGGTGATCCCATAGCAGAAATAAATGGACAAGGAAGTAGTAGAAAAAACTGTATTGACTTGAATTGAATCTTGCATGTTCCATTGAGTGTGAGTGAGATTGAATGATTATGTCCCAAAACCTTTCATCACACTTAACAATTTGCACGTACATTCCTTTGATATCCACACACACACTCTCGCATGCACGCAAATAATGAAAATGAGTGACTGCAATAGGAGAAGTAGGTAATATGACTGGTTCCATCAGTCACAGCCAATAAATTGATAGAAATCAAATGATAGATTGGGTGCTCTGCATGGCTACTCTTTTTCAGTTTGCAAATATTTAACATATTGTCTTTGAAATAACAATGTAAAAAATGCATTTCTCAAAACTTGTCTCTGAAATTGTTATTTTAATAACAATTTTCAAAACGCATGTCAGTCAAAACCAGGCCATGTCAGTCTGGCCAGGCCAGAATTAAAAGGCTTGGGGGGTGGGGGGTGCTCTGTAATTTCAGGTGGGTGTTCTATGAACCTGCCAGTCAATGTAAAGCTGCCCAACTTGAACAGAGGCACTCAGAGATGACAGTCCCTAACCACTGACCAACATCACTACAGGACAGTCTAAGCTGCACTCAGATGACAGTCCCTAACCACTGACCAACATCACTACAGGACAGTCTAAGCTGCACTCAGAGATGACAGTCCCTAACCACTGACCAACATCACTACAGGACAGTCTAAGCTGCACTCAGATATGACAGTCCCTAACCACTGACCAACATCACTACAGGACAGTCTAAGCTGCACTCAGAGATGACAGTCCCTAACCACTGACCAACATCACTACAGGACAGTCTAAGCTGCACTCAGAGATGACAGTCCCTAACCACTGACCAACATCACTACAGGACAGTCTAAGCTGCACTCAGAGATGACAGTCCCTAACCACTGACCAACATCACTACAGGACAGTCTAAGCTGCACTCAGAGATGACAGTCCCTAACCACTGACCAACATCACTACAGGACAGTCTAAGCTGCACTCAGAGATGACAGTCCCTAACCACTGACCAACATCACTACAGGACAGTCTAAGCTGCACTCAGAGATGACAGTCCCTAACTACTGACCAACATCACTACAGGACAGTCTAAGCTGCACTCAGAGATTACAGTCCCTAACCACTGAGCAACATCACTACAGGACAGTCTAAGCTTCATGTCTGCCAATAATTCTTCAAACCTTGTAATTTAATTAAAATCCTTTTCATGTTTAATTGAATTGTCAGTTTTTCACCAACTTTGTTAAAGTCAGGGGATGGTCTGTTAGATTTTGTTAGACTTACCAGCTAGTTTTATTAGATCCCTCATTACAGTCTATGACCATCCATTCCACCTTTAGTTTAAACCGGGCCGGCCAGCGAAGGATGGGCACCCCCTCTCTAGCCAGGTTCCTTCCGAGATTTCTTCCCATTGGGGAGTTTTCTCGCCACTGTTGAGTGTTTTTTCTTCCCACCGGGAGTTTTTTTACCTCGTTTTGCTGGTTGGGGGTTAAGGCCTGGTTTTTTGCTCAATTTTCCTTCTGTTTCTCTGTGCAGCGTCTTTGTGACAGTTCTCTGTAAAAAGCGCTATACAAATAAAATTTAATTTAATTGAATTAGATCTTCTGAGTAGGGCATTCGAGTGGATTCACCTCAGTTCTGCTCACCGTTGAGAGACTGCTACCGTTGCTCCTAATAAAGGGGATGTGGTCACCACAGACTGATTTACCCCTGCAATACACTGCATTGTACATGTGAAAGATTTAGCTGCCAAATGGCTGTATTTACACACTGATGGAATCATGAGTTCATCTAGCCCTTCTAACCGCCTGTGTTGATAAGCTGCGTGTGAACGAAATCTCTCAGGGCCCAATTCAGACTCTGAAATCTCCGCACCCTGCATACATAGTCAATCAACGCACGTGCCCCAAACTCTTATTCAGACTTCAGTTTTTTGATGTGCATAAGGCATTGTGGGTATTCTCTTCGATGAGAGGGAGCTGTCCTAACCTTTTGAAACCTCCCACTGTGTTTTTTGAAAACCTGTCATGGATTTGCCAATGTTACATTGACTTCCAGTGAGGACAGGGCTCTAAATAACATGCAACCTTAATTAATAAACCTATAAAACTTAATTGATAAAGTAACTGCTTTCATTTCTGGTAAGATTCACACAAGCTTTGAATGGCGTGACATGAACATATTGTAGGCTACTGTAGCCTAAACATAATTCTTTGATTTGGTCACATTATTCATTCTGAAACGGGTTAAAGTCATAATTTTAGATGGCTCTATAAAAGGTTGTCTATTATCCTGTGACAAACTACAGTTGTAAATAAGAAGAACAATAAACACGCGCTGGTGTATTCATATCAGAGAACAGTCAAATAGCCTGAGGAGTTTCGTTCATAAAACCGACAACTGTAGAATTCCATGAAGTCGATGTCTCTTAGCCATTGTGTTTCTACAATTTCATAGAATATTTGTAATTGCTGTTTATTGTACGCCTACTTAAAATATTATTTACATTGGAGACCAACATGCAATACAATGTAAACCAACGAGATGTAGGACTATGCTAAATTTTAACAAATTTATTGCGTTATATTGCTCTTCAGCAGTAGGCTAGTGGTTCATGGAGAAGTGGGTATATTATATACTATAATATTATTTTAACCGGCCTACCTAGAAAAAGTCTAGCACACCATAACCTGGAATTGGTAGATGTATAGGTCATGTCCATGCCAAACCGCTGGATGCATTGGGTATCCGATAAACCCAACACATCCAAACGGTTTCTAGGCTGCTGCGCCAGCCGGCTTCGTCTATCCCTAGCGAAGACTAACACGTGAAGTGCTGGACACATCTTGACAGTGGTAGTGAACGGACTCCATACACCCAGATTTATAGATAGGCCTTCTGTCCAAAACATCAATTATGCATTGAATAATTCATTAAAATGAATTAAAGGTATACCATGTAGTTTCATTGTAAACAACTCGTTCTTTGTTTACATTCAAATTTTCTCCCCCAAAAACATTGTATGTGTCCTTGTGGTCTAATAAACATGTTGAATGTATTTCCTACCTCATAAGTCGTTCGCAAAGTATTTTTTTGTTAATGTTTTGAATGTTGCACTGTTGACATCCCGCCGCCATTTTTAAAGCCAGAAACAGCTAAAATGGTGTAAACGTCATGAATGGGCGGTTCCTGCTCATTTGATTGACATGGCCAGGCCATGTGGGCAGGCTTCCAGGTAAACTCTTATTTTAGCTTAGGACCGAAACATGCCTCTGGAACATGCCTCATGCCAATGGAACATGCAACTATACATACATACGCGAACGTCGACGCTTCGGACTACGCAAACAGTTTTTTTTTTTTTTTGCCATGACATTTGTGAAAGACAAGCCAGAGCGTTGCAGCAAGGGACGCTATAGCAGCAACAACAGTAAACAACTTTCTTGTTCGATCTGTGCTTTCCTCTGGTTTGTCTTTCACAAATATCATGGCAAAAGAGAAACTGTTCGCGTACCTCGAGGCGTCCACGTTCGCGTAGCTATTTGCGTGAGGTATGTTTCTGCCCTTACTCATTAGCAAGATGTTTTCAGCCGAGGAGGTAACAATATCATTATAAAAATAGCGCCCATTACATTACATTATAGTCATTTAGCACACGTTTTTATCCAAAATGACATACAATAAGTGCATACAGAAATGTCATCAAAGTAACTAGTGAACAGATAAGACAAAGAACATCCTTCCCATAATGATAGCTAAGGCTATCTATTGTCGTGATGTTCGTTTATTGTTGACAACAGTCTATCATGTTTGACCAAACCTTGATCATGTAAATGGAGACTATGTTACATGCTCAAAGCATATACGTTAGTAATCTTAGCTATTGCTCTGCAAATTTGACCACTGTTCAAAAAAAAAAAAAGATTTAGTATTATCAGTACCGGTGTCATGAACTGGTAAAGTAAAGGCAGAGCAGGAGATAACATGTACCATCAATGCACGATCGTCCATCACAAAATTGTTGAAGTAGTAAAATAAAACATTTAAAAAATGGATTGACATTAAATTAGAGCCGACGAATCGCATAGCTGCGCATCTACATCTGCATCGGACAAGCAAGCACATTGCCGCCATCCACCAAGCATACGGACTTTCACGCAGCCTAGAAATAAATAAAACGTTATTCATTTGGTAATTTTGTTGCAGCTCTGCGTGTGAGTTTGAATGTTTGAAATCAGATTTTAGAATCTCTTTACTGGGAGCATTCATTAGCCTATGTTATGGGTCTAATTAAACAGCTTCATAGCCTACAATTGATTAATAGGCATAATCTAAGTTATAAGTATTTGCTTTTTACAATAATTTCATAATTTATTACGTTTGCAATGTGTATTTCAAAGGCTACATTTAGTCTTGTGAACTTAACAGAAAATAAAAATAAATTCACATTCAAATTATCACTCAGAAGCTACATTTAGCGGCATTCTGAATTTACGAATGCAGTATGCATGGTCCTGAGCCGGTGTAAAATTTGTTTGTACGTACAAACAAATCTCATATACAAAAACTTTGATGAATGCCAAAATACGAGCAAAATTGCTAACACCAGCGATTTACGCACAAATTTGTTCTGCTCACGTTTAGGGAGAACTGCTCTCTGACTGGGAAGTGTTGTGGGTCTTTTGCTGTTCTATTGTAGACAGTCACATAGGTAGCTGACGCAGATTATGGATTCCTGCTATGAACGTATAGGGCAGTGATGAGCCAGGCAGTCCCAGTTCCCAAGAATGAAATGAAAACAATTAAGAATAATTAAACAATTCTGTATTTGACCCATACGGAGTGTGTGCCTTGTGGAAATGCACTGCATGCCCCCATTTCCCTGACAGAGGGGCAGAGATGCAGTCTCGCTCTCCCGATTTCCACCCGATAAGAGAACAGAGCTGGGCGGTTACAAGTTCGGCTCCCGTCTGGGACGCATCCATCCGTGCCTTTCTGCCCTCCAATGGGATGCTGGAGCTACATAGCTTCGGCCTTTACGAATGGAAAACATGCAGAAAATGCCAGCTATGCAAGTCAGTCCGTACCCTGGGGCTTCTGTTAAGGAAGTGCATATTTGAATAAATGAACCAGTGGATGAGCGGGTAGTGACATTTACTGGCTGAGCTGGAGGGACCGCTGAGGAATATGAAAGCGTGAGAACAGAGACATTTTAGTTTTTATATGAGCTTAGTTCCTGTGTGTGAGGGGGAAAAAACTGTTTGTTTGGGGTTTGGTGAGATCATCATTCTGTCCGTCACTGGTCTGGTGCTGGCTGTGGCCCACCCTTTCAGTGGTCGATAGTTCTATAGAGGCGGGCCTGTTGTGGTCATGCCACCGATGACCCCTGAGTGTGATTTGTCACGTCAGGTGCAGGAGCACTTCCGGTTAAAGAGCTTTCCTGTGCAGGCTGCTACATGGGTGCAGGCCATTGATCGTGAAATGGTTTATTTCTCCCCCTCCCCTGACCCCCTCCCAAAAAAAAAGAAATACTCCCAAAACCCAGAAGCATTTTAATGGGTGAATCCTGTCCCACATTCCACAATCCCTTCAGGAAGTCCTAATCAAGGCACAGGATGGTGCAGTTTGCCATTGAAAGCTTTTTTCCCCCCCTTTATTTATTTTTTGTTTTGTTTTCCTGAGGTCTTAAAGGGACATGTAAAATGTTTGCATGCATGTGTGTGTGTGTGTGTGTGTGCGAGCGCATGTGTGCTTGTGTGGGCAGATGTGTGTTTGTATAGACTGTATGATTGTGTAGATGGTGTTGAAGGAGCTGTTTCATGGCCTTTTGTAAAGTTGAAAGGCAGTGAAGTCATTGGTTCCCAGCTGTTGGGCTTGGGCTGTAGGTCAGGAGAACAGAGCTTTAGAATTCATTGCCTGGGCATCTTGTTTCTCATCTCATTAGATGTTTTTTTTAGTAAAGTATTAAAGCACAATAGCAAATGTAAAGTGGAGGAGCACTGTTGAGTAGCAGAAGTTCATTGACACTGTGGAGTATGTAGCAGAAGTTAATTTTTAGTGTGGAATATGTAGTAGAAGAGCATTGTATGGGCCGAAACATACCTTATGCAAGTACACAAACGTGGACGCTTCAAGCTACGCAAAGTCGATTTTGTTCTAAAATGTGTCACCTGAAATCCTTGGTATAGCGTTGCAGCGAGGGACGCTATAGCAGGCAACAACAGTAAACAACTTTTTTGTTCGATCTGTGCTTTCCTCTGGTTTGTCTTTCACAAATGTCATGGCTAAAGAAAAGCTGTTCGCGTAGCTAGAAGCATCCATGTTTGTGTATTTGCTTAAGGTATGTTTCGGCCCTTAGTGTGTATGTAGCCGAAGTGCACTGTTAGTGTGGAGTACATAACTATACATACATTCTGTAATGTGCTCCACACCAACCATGCTTTGTACTTCACACTAACTTCACACTTTGTTCCCCTCTCTCTTTCAGGAAAAGGCTCCATGAATGTACGTCACAATGATGATGACAGACCAGAGTCTGGACCTGCCGCCGGCCTTGCTGAGCGGCGAACTTACCATGATGCACCACATGATGAACAGCGACGCATCACAGCAAGTAAGTCCAAGTTTTCATGGGAGGTCATCCACAGTCTGCAGACAGTCACCTTTAGAGTTTGATAATGGGTAACATCCTCATCCGCATTACAGCGCAGATTGAACTTGAGATATTGTTTGATCCTGTCATATTTAAGGAGTACAATGAAAGCAGGAACTACTGGCGCAAGGCTTCAAGGAAATGTTTCAAGTTTGTCAAGATACTTAGAAAGGGGAATTTCTGTATTTCTGCATTTCTCTGCTTTTTGTTATGTGGCTTTCAGATTTTCACATAATTAATACGTGTCCATCTTAATAGTCCTCACACAGAGGCAACAATGAATGTGTAGAATATGTAAATATAAATTTACACAGCTTCTCACTGGGTTGCCAGTTATTACAGACGACCAGGTTTAATAAAATAGAATTTATTAAACAACAAACACATCTAAAAATAAAATCCTAAGGGTAGTGATGGAGGGATGTGGGAACTCTGGGAATACATTACAATACATTACAGGCATTTAGCAGACGCTCTTATCCAGAGCGACTTACACAACGTTTTAGCATTTTAAAAAAACATATTATCCATTTACACAGCTGGATATATGCTGAAGCAGTGCAGGTTAAGTACCTTGCTCAAGGGTACAACGGCAGTGTCCTACCTGGGAATCGATCCTGCAACCTTTCGGTTACACGGCCAGTTCCTTAACCATTATACTACACTACCGCCTAAGGAAAGGAAAGCACTGCCGCCTAAGGAAGGAAAGCAAAGTGTTAAAAATGAATGAGGTAGGTTAGGAACACTGTGCACCTGTGTGTTTGCGCGCACGTGCGTGTGCGTGTGTGTATTGACACCAGCACACATGGGGTTTGTTCCAATTGCTTATTTTCACTCCTTGCTCCTTGCTTTCCTTGGTCCTTAGCTCCACCCAGTTGAGGCGTATATGCACATGTATGTTAGAAGTCTGTGGTTTGTTTTCCTTGGTGGGCAGAGCCGCACTCCACTCCACTCACTGCCACTACATCCTCCTATTCAGGAGGACAATATCAACCAGTTGTGCCAAGGAAAGGCCTTCCTATGAAACATGTGTTGTATGTTAATTTAATCAAATGTGTGTTGTATGTTAATTTACTCAGTGGAATTTCTATTATTAGGTGTGGTTGTGTGAAATCACACCTCTGTTACTCTCTTTCTTATTATTCCGGCACTTATTTGTCACCTATCTCCTCTTACACCATTCACACCATCAACACCATTCATACATGTCAGGATCCTGTACTTTGTCTGTCTGTTTATTCTGTGTATTTATGTTTCCTGATTTCTTTTGCTTATTTCCCTGATCTTTGTTTTATTGTGCTTATTATTTCTCCGCATTACCCTCGCGATTGTCTGTTTATTTTATCCCGTTTATTCTTGGTGTTTATTATTTTCCTGACTTTGTGTATTGTGTTTAGTATTTTACCATCACTCTAGTTCCCTTGTCAGTCAGCGTTCCATGTTTCCAGAGATTCCACTCCCTGTCTTTGTCATTGCACTATTCGGGTGATTTTGGGTACATTCGGGTTTCCTCTGTATTTCGTATCTCGTTTTCTTCCTTCTGGCTTTCTTAATATTTGTACATAATACTAATGTACTAATCGTACTAACTGTTAGATTAGATTTAATACTAACCTGCTAACAAACTAACGTGTATATAATACTAACCAGCTAACCTACTAACATTAGGGTTTTAGAGTTCGCTACTAACGTTACTAATTACTAATTAATCTTGAGTTTCTACCTGCAGCTGTCATTTCCCTCCTCGTTATCCTATCCCTGTATCTATCTGTGATTTCGCATTCTCTGCACGTGTCCACTTCTGCGTTCCTCCCCTCCGAGCTGTGCACATGTCTACCTGCTAACCCCAGGCCGTTTGTAATCATTGTGTCTGTGTATTCCAGTCCGTGTCTTACGTGCCCCCCCGTTATTGTATTATTGGTCCTTGTTAACCCTCATTGTTCTCACCTGTGTACTCTCCCATTTCCCCTCCTCTGCACACCTGATTCCTTTTGTGTAATCTTCCCCCAGTGTGTTTTAGTCTCTAATTTGCACACATTCTCTGTCAGACTCTATTACATTTTTCCCTGTGCCGGTGTGTTGATTCTAGCCTGTGTTCATTGTAAGTCCTGAGACCCCCTTCCGAGTTCCGAGCCTGCTTGTCATTTTTGTTTTGGTTGCCCTTCTGACACTTTGGTTTTGAGTCTTGTTTGTTTTCTTGGACCTCGCCTCAGCCTTTCCCTTGTGTACCTTCGCCTGTGACTTCACGGATTTTGTTTTTGGACTGTTGACTATTCGTCTGCCTACTGATTTTGCACTGTGCCTTTCTGATCACCCGGCTTCTGACCTTGGACTGAATAAACCATTCTTTTGCCTCATCCTGGTCTGCGATTGGGTCCCTGTCCTGAACACCCTTACAATACAATACCTTCTCCAGGTTGCCATTACTTTTTACCTTTATACCATATACACTTTTTCAGATAATTGACCTTTTATCAGCAAAAAACATTTATGGAAGTCGATGGGCACATTTTGTAAACCGATTCAATAGAATGTGGATGCTGTACATATTACACTGCTTATGACATCACAATGCCTTCCTCTGTTATGACCCAACAATACTATCCCAGATGATTTTACATTACTTTTTTGTGCTTTCATTACAATTGACCTATCGCTAGGCTCCTCCCCAAACCAGAAATTGTCCAGTCATACTTTAGCAACTGTTACTATGCGTTCTGACCTCGGTCAAGTGGTTCGGTCAAGGTGCACTGAAACCAATGGAAACATTGCAGTAGCTCACTGAAAATCATTTTTTAAAAAAACATAAATTGAGTCAGACAGGATAGTGAAAATATTTGCTTGTGGAACCTGTAATACCTACACCGGGTACCTTGAAAGATTGGAGGGAGAAGAAATTTCTGTCCCTTTTCTGAAACCCCAAACCAACGACAAATGCATTTGTGCTAACTTAACGTTCGCTAACTTATGTAAATGTCCCAGTGCTGCTCACAAAGTGACATTAACGTTTGCGCTTCACTTATTGAGACCGCACTGCTGTAATATTAATGCCGGTCATGGAGCTATTAAAGCCAGCTATCATTACCACCATATCTGATGTGATCTGAACAACAGCCAACTTGAGGTAACATTAAGTTATTTAGCTAACGTTATAGCTGGCATTAACGTTAGCTCGGCTGACCAGACCTCCTCTTTTTCCTGGACAGTTATTCTTTTGGGACTGAAAATATCCGTCCTGACAGGATTTCTAAAAGTTTTGCTTGTTCTATAAACCGTATATAAACAAACAGGTAGCTTTTCTTATGTTCATGACGGCTGTCTACCCTGACGTTACCTAGCTAGCTATTCCGTAGCCTAGTTCATCCTGGCGTCTTAACATGACAGTTTCAGGTCACTGGCTTTGGGGGGTTTATATTCATAATGTAAATGATAACTAGGTTAGTTAATTAGCCTAATCTTACCTGCAGTGCAGGAACAACACTACTCCTCGATGGTGTTGTTTATCAGCAACATCGGTAATTAGCTGGTGCAGTTTCTCCAGCGGTAGACTTTAATTGACCTCGATTCTAATCACGTTTTCATTTTTACACACTTCTTGCACATACCGCTCAATTCCATATTTCAAACCATTCTGTCTGCTTTGAGGAAATCGCTCTCTCGTTTTTCCAAAATTAATGTTACCCGAGTATCTCGGAAAGAGCCATTGTTTACACTGTGAATTTCTGACTTGAAATCCTAACCTACTGTAGCCTATACAATATAGTACTATAGTAACAACTACGGCTACTACAGCAAGTTTTCGCAGTGACAGTCAGTGAAGCCTACAGTGAAGTCTTTCCATTAAACTTGATGTTATATCAGTTTAGAAAATAGAAACTACCGGAGAATCAGACGTTTAATAGTGTTATGAACGTTAGGGCTCGCTCTCGCTTGAGCTGGAGAATGCAGCAAGGAAGGACACTTTTCAGAGCCAGATGCTTGAAGGTCGTTTCTACGTAGTTTTCGTGTAATTATCAAAGAAAGCACCCAGAGTGGCATAACCGAGGGTCTCCTGATTAGTCTTGGCAATTCGAGTTCGAGTTTCCGCTTAGATTGAATGGTTCCCTATGGGATGGAACGTTCAAAACGTAAAGCTTGTCCGAGTTTGGAACATTAACCAAGAGGGGCGGGACTTAGCGATAGGTCAATTCATTACTTCTTTGTATCACTTCCAGGTTTTTTAGACTACTTACCACAAAATACATCAACATATTTTAACACTTTCACCTTCTTTAGATCCCTTTATACCGCATTACCACTTCATACCATTTCTCCATTTTATTTACCACCTCACACTATACCATATTACCGTATTTGATGTATCAAACCATCACTCTGAACCAGATATGCAGTAGATATCAATCAATCAATCAATATTTATTTATATAGCGCATTTCACAACAAGTTGTCACAATGCACTTCACAGCAAAACAGCAAAACCCAGCCTAAACTCCCCACAAGAGCAAGCCAAAGGCAACAGTGGCAAGGAAAAACTCCCTGGTGTAACTAGGAAGAAACCTTGGAAGGAACCAGACTCAATGGGGGAACCCATCCTCCTCTGGTCGGCTCAGGGTCTAGGGCTTAAGGACCAACATGGTCAAAACAGCCAATGTCCATGATAATACAATTTGCAGCAGCTAGATGACAGTCCAGATGTGGCGGCAGTGATGGTGGGGAACCGGGCGCCGATGGCAACGGGAGCAGCTGGCAGCGGTGGTAAGGAGGTAGGGGCAAGCGGCAACGGACAGGAAGCCGGACAGCAACTCTCGAGATGCGGGGCATAAGCCCCGCCGGCAGAATGTGAAAAAAGAGAGAGAGAAAACAGTTAGGGGAAGTGTAATAGAGCAGCAGGAGCACCAACTGGAGGGGTGGGGGGTGGGGAAGGGGTGGGAGGGTTGGACAGGTGCCCCCGCCAGGAGTAATCTATGGCTGCATAGCTATGAAGACAGAGTTTGAGGAACCATGCAGTCATGAGAGGGAAAACAGTCCTACCCACCTATCAAGAGCCAGCCCAGGAAGATGGGGTCACAGCTGTTGACAGGTGACAGTAAGGAAAGGATGCCACCCCACATTACTCTATGGCTAAATGCTTCTCTGGTCCTGTCTCCAGACTATAGCTCATTATAAGCCTGATCATAGAGGTGCGTTTTTAATCTAGACTTAAATATTGAGACAGTGTCTGATTCCCTTATAAGTTTTGGTAGGGTGTTCCACAGTAGTGGCGCTCTGTAAGAGAAAGCTCTACCACCCGTCAAGTTTTTAGATATTCTTGGGACTACTAGGTAGCCTGCGTCTTGGGAACGGAGTGATCTTTTTGGCTTATATGGTAAGAGCAGATTACATATATACACTGGCGCAAGTCCATTTAAGGCTTTAAAGGTCAGAAGCAAAATCTTAAAGTCTATCCTAAACTTAATTGGTAGCCAATGAAGCGATGCTAGTACTGGGGTAATATGCTCATATTTCTTAGTTCTAGTTAAAATGCGAGCGGCTGCATTCTGTACAAGCTGGAGATATATGGATGGATAACTTGAAGGGTTTCTTCTCCTGACTTATTTCTCCTGAGTTCAATAGGAAAATTTGTCAGGAGAAACAACCCTTAAAGTGATCCATACATATCTCCTGCATATCTGGCAGCAGAGTAATGGTTTGAGACGTATTTAATACCTCAGACCCTTGATGACTTGCAGCCAATTCGCCAATCATGTATTCCATACGGTTCCAGCATAATTTACAGCTAAATCTAGTCCCACCCCCCAATTCCCATAGAGATCCATTCAAATGCAGAGACATTATAGTATCGCTTGTAAGAGTACCAGAAAATAAGATATCAAGAGTCTTTTGATATTGTTGGTACACAGACATCAGGAAGTCATGGCATGCAAAGGATATGCTACCAAATATTAAAAATTATTCTTTTATTCTACATTATGTTAACTGATGCCTGAAAATGGGGGGGACCATGTACAAAAGGTTCTTTAATTTCTAAACAGTATGGATATGGATATGGATTTGGATAAAAATACCCTCAAATTAAAGCTGACAGTCTGCACTTCAACATCATTGTCACTGAGGTCCTGTACAGGGCTAAAATAACAAAAAATGTGTCACTGTCCAATGAATTATGGAGCTCACTGTAAATCATTACTCCCCAAAATTTAATTTATACTGTGAATGACCTTTTTTAACAGTGGTTAATTGGTTTTTGCTGTCATAGGGGTATGTTACCTCGGTTACTCGGTTAACTGATCGCCAGCACAGCCCTAGCTGAAACTTTCTCTCTTCCTCTCCTATATTTTGTCACTCTCCCTCAACTCTTCTGTCGTCTTGTGTTTTCTGCTTTCTTTTTTGCCCGATGTTTGGCCTGGAGTCGGGGGTTTCAAAACATTTCACATTAGGGTTTTTTTTTTAATATAGCCTAAGACTTGATGTTTAGGCTACTGGCAGACTGGTCAGCTTGCTTGATAACAGTGCCTGCATGCACGCAGAGCTCATCCTTTCAACTATGAGACGTACGAAACGTTGAAGTTGTAGCAGTTATTACAGAGATGATTTAACAAAATATTTATTGACAAAGCACCAGTATTACAGGAAAATGATGTGAAATTATGTGTTTTTTACTGTACAGACTTTTTAAATGCAATATTTTAACTGGCCCCGGTGGGTAAGTGGAGCGAGGCCAATTGTAATGCGGGCCAATTGTAATGTTGAGCCCTGACTTTGCTCTGTAAATGGCTCTGAATGACAGTGTCTGCTACATGGAGGTAATATAATGTCACAGTAAATCAGTGCCACTGGTCCTGTATGACTCAGAAAAACGAGTGGTTTCAAATAGTCTCACTGCGGCTTTAGTTTATGGGCTTGTGATTTCACTCCTTTGAAATGGAGACAGTGCTCAGCCGTGACACATTTAATTATGGAAGTAGACTTGTGACTGGTAGTTCAAATGCTAAGCAAGATCACTAACCTGGGTTGTTTACATAGGGTACTTTTTTTATTTTTTACACATAAGTCACACTGGAAAAGGCTATATTCCATATAATTGATGTTATAATCGGTAGTGTGCTGCTGGTGTGCTGTGGTCATGACATAATAATGGTGTGCTGTGTTTGATGCAATATGGCTTGCTGTCGTTGATGCAATAATGATGTGTCGTGGTTGTGATCTAATGCGTATTTCCTCCTCATAGGTCATACTGGTCCAGGTGAACCCTGGAGAAACTTTCACAATAAGAGCTGAAGATGGGTCCCTGCAGTGCATCCAAGGTATGTCAGCAGAAGTTATTTGGTTTTACTGTCACTCCTGTAAGCCTCTCCACAGTCTTGAAAGGTGACATCGCCGCTTTTGTCCTGGTTGTGGCGGCCATTGACCATTCTGGGGTGCATTTGTTCTTCCTGACCGCATCCCTCTGCTTCCAATGAGCTCTGTTTCCCAAAACCTCACCAAAAAATACGACCAGGCTGTTTGAAAAATTCTGGAAATTGAAATGAATTTATTGCCTTGTGGTGCGGATGGGAGCAGGGGGTTAACATATGCCAAGTTTACTGTGAAATTTAAGACGGCGGTCTGTCCGTAATACTTGATTTGTGTTTTTAGAAGTGGAACCGCAGCTCCTGTGTAATTCAGTTTATCCAAAAATAACTTTGTGACTGAGCAAACCTGCAAATATTTGTTTTTAAAGGGTAGAGAGGGAAAACGTGATCTTGTGTTCGGAGTAATCTCAGACGGGAGATATTTCTGAATTCTTTCAGCCGTGCGGAACGCCGACGCCTCCCGCTGCTGCTGTCCTGCTCTTTCATAACAGCGGCATTTCATACGGCGGTGTCATGGGGGGGATTGAAATGTAAGGTTTGGTTTTGGTCCACTGAAAAAAGAAACTCAAGAAGTACAGCCTTACAGAGTGAAATTCATACCGCTCTGGTGAGAACAGTGCGCTGCCTTTACTGAAAAAGAAGGTGTTGATGTTTGTAAGGTGGGCGTTCCCTCTTTGTGTCAGTCAGGTTCTGAGGAGATTTGCTTCAGAGTTAATTTGCTTTCTGTAGCTACAGCATAGTTAGTTATCAAGCTGGGTAAAAATTCTATTCTACAAGGTTTTCACCTTCTTTAGTTAGCTAGCTATGCAAGATGGATCATAACATAAAGCAAATTAGTTAAGATAGCCAAAGCATTTATGAACAGCTACGAATGACAATTTGAAGAGAAGTGATGTGATCTAGTGAGATGACCCTCCTCCTTTCATATGATTGTTTGCGCACTGGCTGGTCATAGCGATTTGCGCAGAAGTTAAAATATTTTTAGCTTGCACGAACAGTGCGGTACTCGCGATTCGTACCACTCCCAGCAGCACCGGCAGAATCGCACCTTGTCACCCTCTCTCCATTGAAATTGAATGACTTCCGGCCAGACGGCGCGGGACTACCGCTCTTGGTGTTAATCCGGGATAAGAGGAACAGAGAGCGTTCAGGCCTTGAATAAGTGACGCAAATGATTATTCTGGTTTCTTCTACAGACACTCGTATAGGGAAGTTCTCTCTCAAGAGAAGGTTTCATGAGACCAAAACATTCTCTACGCACAATGCCAGCACCTGTGTACCTGTAAACAGACCGTGTCTTCAGGTGATCAGAGAATTTTGCCCGTAACTTCCTGCTTTTTCACACTGGTTCTAAATCTCTTGAAATCCAGCTGCGTAATTGGCTCAGGTCTCAGGTTTTCTCTGAAGGCAGAAATTCCAGGCATTCTATAGAGCATGTCTAATGGTGTTTGAAGGGCATGTTGAATGTAAGATTGTAAGAGCTGTGGAACATGGATGTGTGTTTGGGGTTTTCTCCACTTGACAAGAATGTGAATGCGCTGTCTCTACTGACAGAGGTCAATAGCATTCAGGTGAACCAAGTTTTTGCTGGTTAGTTAAAAAAAATAAAATAAAATATATATATATATATGTGTGAATATATGATACTAGGACACATAAACGTGACATAGACACCAAAAAAATTGTTGCAAAAACCAATGCAAACTCATTTATTTACAAGTTTGATAACTCTCTGACTCTATCAAAAAGAAAGAAGATAGTTCAATAACCGGAAATAGTCTTTTCAGGTCATATAAAATTTACCACAGTAGTGTTAACGTAGGCTATGTAACATGATGTCTCAATGACACGTGAGTGCAAAAGTATAACTTATTTTTTCTAATTCATTAAAGTGTAGATACATACCCCATCCGAGGCGGTCCACAATGAAACTGGACTTTGAAGCTCTAATCTATTTATGGCTGTGTAATACCCGGTTGATTAGAGGACACCGTTACTTACGTAATCAGGGCAAGAAAAGATTCATTTTAGTTTAGTTTCTGCATGCAGAATCCTACCTTTCAATATGCGGACACTATTATAACACGATGGCTGTGTAAATGCTTTGATTTGGACGATTTTGATAAACTGGTGCGAGGTAAACGCTTAGGTACGTAACCGCGTGAGGAAGCTTGGACACGCAAGGTTATCAGGCTCCTGTAGCGTCGGCAGCAATTGAAACAAAGCAATTCTTAGTAGTTTCGTACCAGACAGTAATGCTCTTTTTTTTTTTAGGTTGACCAATCCACTAGCCATGAAACACGTGGGTAAACGATTCATGCTTATGTACGTAACGATTGGGACACGGAAAGAAAGTCAGCACTATATATTCCCCTTGTTTTAAAGTATCGTGGAGTATATGAATTTGGGCACATATTTTTTTTTTTACTTGGCTTATGCATAACAGAAACAAACAAAGATCGATCCGATATATATTTATTTTTCATGATTGCCGACGGCATCTTGTGTACGTAACTCTCAGGACACAATGAATTACGTACATGAGCCTGATTAATTTTGCTCTCCCATATGAATACGAGCGACAACTTTCACTAAGCAAAGTGGGGTTTAGAAAGGCATATCAAACGTCTTCAAAAATATTTGGTTGAAAGAAATGTAGGCCATTAGGATAGGTATATATTTCCACATCAATTATGACAGTGTAAAAAATGTCACATTTTCGTGTCCTATTAATGGGTAAAAATCGAAAACAAAGTTTAAATTTACAACAGTTCAAGAAAGTCTGGCCCATGAGTTTGTTATGTATTACATGGCTATATGAAGTACCACATACAAGTAAAACTTTCCCATAAAGTAAACACAAGACACCTTGGTAAACAAATGAAAATCACTTTAAAAAATCTCTCCAGTATCATATTTTTACATATATATATATATATACACTACTCACAAAAAGTTAGGGATATTTGGCTTTCGGGTGAAATTTATGGAAAATGTAAGTTCACGCTACAGTGATATTATACGTATCATGAAAGTAGGGCATTTAAGTAGAAGCATGCAATGGTGATTTCCTCATCTCAAACAATTTATTGAAACAAAAGCCAACAACAGTGGTGGGTATACCACAACAAAAATGTAAATGTCTCAATAACTTGTCATGTGCCCTTGAGCATCAATTACAGCTTGACAACGACGTCTCATGCTGTTCACAAGTCGACTTATTGTCTGCTGAGGCATGGCATCCCACTCTTCTTGAAGGGCGGCCCTCAGGTCATTGAGGTTCTGGGGTACAGAGTTACGAGCCTCCACACGGTGAGTCAGCTGATCCCATAGGTTTTCTATGGGATTCAGGTCTGGAGAAAGTGCAGGCCACTCCATTTGAGGTACCCCAGTCTCCAGCAGCCTTTCCCTAATGATGCGACCTCGATGAGCTGGAGCATTGTCATCCATGACGATGAAATTAGGCCTGTGTTGTTCATGCAGGGGCACAATGACTGGATTAATGATGTTATTCAGGTAGTATGGGCTTGTCACTGTACCATTCACAAAGTGTAGGGCAGTTCTGTATTGACTAGACACACCTGCCCACACTGTAACACCGCCACCACCAAAGGGTCGTCTGGTGACAACAGTGGCTGATGCATAGCGCTCTCCTTGACGTCTCCAACATCGTTGGCGGCCATCATTTCTGCTCAACATGAATCGACTCATCAAAGAACAGCACTGAGGCCCACTGGTCCCTCGTTCAGCGTAAATGCTCCCTGGCCCATGCAAGACGATGACGCCTGTGCCTGGTGGTGTGGTCAGGTACCCTTGCAGGTCGTCTAGCACGCAGACCACGCTGATGCAAATGGTTTCGAATGGTCTGACGTGACACTTGGGTGCCTCTCACCTCCCTTAAATGTGCCTGGAGTTGAGTGGCATTCATCATCCGGTTCTGCAGGGCACTGTTCACAATGAAGCGGTCATCAGTGTGGGATGTGGCCAAAGGACGTCCACTTCTATGCCTTTCTGTGACTCTTCCAGTCTCTCTGTATCTCTGTTGCAACCTGCTGATGACACTCTGTGACACTCTAAGCTCAGTGGCCACTTCCCTCTGAGAACATCCTGTTTGAAGCCTTGCAATGGCGAGGTACTGTTGATCAATTGTTAGGTGTCGTCTTGGTCTCATGATGTCAAAATGTGAACAGCATGATGAAGAGGACTGTTTAAATACCAATTCTAATTGAACCAGGAAATTTATTGGTCGATTCATGGATCAAACACCTGTTGTGAATTTTGCCGTTCAGCTCCTTGTTAGAGAACAGCAAGTTGTGCAAAAAGTACTGAAACATTGAATAGTTGGACATGTGCATTCAAAAGTTTAGAGAAGGTCAAATTAATTTCACCTGTAAAGGTTATAGTGCATTTTAGGTTCATCCTGAAATTTCACCCGAAAGCCGAATATCCCTTTTTGTGAGTAGTGTATATATATATATATATATATATATATATATATATATATATTTTTTTTTTAGAGAAGACATTGAATATATCTTAAATAAAAACAAACCCCAACTAAATGCATTTTGAAATCTTTTTGTGCGTAGTAAAATGGAAAACTTTCGCATTCCGCTGTATAGCAGGGCATTTAGGTTACCATTGATTACCACAGAATTTTTCAGGATGGTTATCATATCATAACCCATACCATGACATGCCTAGTAGCAAGCAATCTAGAAAAATGTAATGAGGAAAACACTGCAATTTTACTGCAATTCTACTTCAATATAGTGAATATTGACAATATAAAATTGCCGTATTGCCCACTCCTAAAGCACACACGATATACAACGCTATATTAGTTGTGCACGTATGAGCTGGAATGTGAGCACAGCCTGTGGCAGCTCAGCCATCCTGATGCAGAGGGAAGCGGAGAGAGAGAGAAGCCTCTTTGTCATTAAACAAACCTCAGGCCAGTGCCCAGACTTTAAGCTTTTATATAAAGCAAGCGCTGTTTAGTTTGTGGACAGTCTGGTTTACACAACACAGCCAGATCCTCTGAGGTGTTTGGCAGAGGGCAATGGCAGCATAAACCTTTTATTCAAAAAGGGGACATTTGCAGACGCCCCCTTCCATTCCATTCCTTTTTTTTAGAAGATGCTTGCAGAAGACACTGCAAGAAAGAAGGGATAGGAGGAGAGATGGCAGATGCGTTCACGGCAGGTCTCCTCGAGTTTTGAGGATTGAGGTTGAGTGTCCAAGATGTGTCCAACACAAACAAGCCTCTGAATTTTTTTTGGGTATAGAATATTTGTTTATGAATCATACCATATTTTGACACCAGTGAGAACACCCCCAGTCCCATCATTATGTGACCCTAGTCGTGTCTGTTTGTGTATGCAACTTTAAGAACTGCTGTATGACCCATGATCAGAACAAGAGCGCTGCTTAAACCATGCGTGTGGAATGCTTTCCAAAGCTTCCTGACAGTCTAACCTTTTTTCCAGCTTTGCCGTAAATGCTTTGCTAACATGAGCTAAAACCGGGAAATGGAAGAAAACTTTATTGCAGTGTTTTTTTTTGTCATAAATTAGCTAAAGAGGCAAACACTGGAATTCCAGTTCTAAGGCAAGATTTTGAATGCATTTGCTGTGCTACTGTAGGATAGATGTATTGTACATCAATGCTGTGTTTCATTGTGTATAGCTATATATACCCTGTGTGATGAGTTTTTTTTAATTAGTATTACGTGGTATGCTGGTAGCAATAGTGTTGCTAACTGTGAATTGTGTTTGCAAATCAGGGGTATTAATTGTGGAATGGTACAAGAGACCCGTGGACCTGAGAGCTATACCCGTCAGCTGACCGGTCCACCAGTCAAACCTCTGCGTATGTTTATATATGCCTGTCATTTATTGGCCTTTCATCATTTTTCATTCCGAGTAAAGAGGTGAGCTGATTACATTGCCTGGTCTTCCTCTTCTGCCTTCATTCCGCAGAACGTGATTTACTGGATCCTTCTGCTCTTAAAGGCTTTGTCGGCCCTTTTGGTTTCTGCTGAAGCAGTCTGCTTCTGGGGAAATCCCACATTATTCCACTACCAGGAATACAACCTCACGGCCCTCAAGCCTTCAGACAGAGGGAAAGTCATGTGGGATGTCAGAAACGGGGAAATCTTGTGGTTTTATTCTCGCCTGACGAACACTGATTTAAATAAATAAGCGTATGTGAGAGAACGAGCGTCTGCATGTTGCCACGTGCACACAAAAACTGCATGTTGCCATTTGGCCTACTGACACAGTATTAATGACGCAAATGGCCACTGCCGTAAAGGCACGTTGCACAACACGTGGCTCATTGTGTCAGCGGAGGGATTTACGGCTTGTTTAAATCCGGTGCCGTTAATGAGCCGAGCAGCCGGAGCAGCCTGTCCACCCAGACGGCACGCACACCGCTCTGTGTTTGAGGGCCGTGTGCCTCACGGTGTGCTTTTCAGGAACGCCGATGACTTGAGCGTGGCACGCTGCCTCAGACATGTTTTAACTTGCTCCTGCTTCCGGCGAAAGGGCCGTTGCATCCCTACCATACAACGTCGCTCCAGGAGAGCCAGCTGGCGGGGGGAGAGGCGCTGCGCAGCCAGGGAGGGTGTGGAAGAGTTTAGAGGAGGCCAACGGTTCCTTGGTTGGGTTTAGGAATATTGTTGAATAAAAATCACTGAATGATGGTTAATCGCTCAACTGCTTATTAGTTTGCAATGTTATTTTCTGCATTTTATTCGCCTTGCCTGTGACACATGCCTGCTATTTTACGCATGTTGTTCATGTTCAGAGCCCTCTGAATAGGTCTGACTCTAACTGGTGGGCAGAGTCCTTTCCACAGGAATGGTAGTAGTAACATCAGTCACAGCAGGGAGCAGTATTCACTGAGGCTAAAGAGAAATAATTTAGCTAATCTTCAGATTTTATTATAGGGGTGTTACCATTCCCAAGTGAAGCCAAATTGTACCCTGCCCCTTGGTATATTAGAACTTTCCAGAAGTTAGTGAAGCTTTGCTTGAGCCAAGGTCTGGATTTTCTGTCTTTAATACAATATGGAAGTCCCCCTAACTTAAATGGTATGATAACCAATCTCTGAAGATAAGTGAAGTTTTCACTGGAGCTTGTCTTCGATTGCTGAATTTGAACTGGTGGATTTTCCACAATGTTGAACCCTGCACATCTTAATTAAAACTCAATTGCATGATCTGCATGCCAGAGTTTACCCAGTCAGAATCTTGCAAGGGTAATCATAACTGCAAGTGCTGGCTTAGAAATGTCATATATAAATATGTTTTCATGAAAGACACATGCTGCAACTGCTGAGTCGGGGAGAAATTACTATCAATATTGCTTAATTTGTTGGAAACCAGAGCTGCTAAAACTCCAAAAAAGGAGGAGTCCAATCCAAAATTGTTCTTTTGTCCATGTTCTGCTTCTTGGGTACCAATGTGATATCAATGTTTTCATCTTAAACCATTATAAGGGGCATATGTATATGCTTTATATTGGACAAAAATATTTTATTGATTTTATGACATATTTTGTATAGGTTTGTGGACCCATAGATATCTATACTGATGAAACGATTGTAATTCCCACTTGAAAATGATGCAAGAGTGAGTTTCGTTAGTCAAAACAATTGATTTGTTGTTAAATATATGATTGTGCACTGCTATAAATCATAAAATAATTGAGCTATTTTGGATAGATTAGATATTCATCAGATCACCCTCAGATTCTGCACTTTTTTTTTTTTTTAAACCTGTATATGTTTTTCATCTGTAGCTCTCAGTATTTCTTTGCAAACTAAAGAAAAGCAACTTTATTTTGGAGATTTTTTCCAAGATTTCTTTGCATTTGTGGTACTTTATTTTCCCCTAAATTATGAAAATGAACTACAACCCCATTTCCAAAAAAGTTGGGACAGTATGTAAAATGCACATAAAAGTAGAAAGCAGTGATTTGTAAATTCTCTTTTACATATATTTAATTGAAAACGGTACAAAGAAAAGATATTTAATGTTTTACCTTATCAGCTTTATTGATTTTTGTAAATATACGCTATTTCCAAATTTGATGCCTGCAACACGTTCCAAAAAAGGGACAGGGCCAAATAAAAGACGGGGAACTTCAAAAAAACACCTGTTTGGAATGTTCCACAGGTAAACAGGTGATGCTATCATGACTGGGTATAAAAGGATATCAAAAGACTCTTGATATTTTATTTTCAGCGATAACCTCTCTGCATTTGAATTGATCTCTATGGGAATTGGGGGGTGAGACTAGATTAAGCTGTAAATTACACGAGAATAGTATGGAATCCATGGTTGGCTGAGTGGCGGTAATTAATCAAGGGTCTGAGGTATCAAACAAGCCTCAAACCATCACTCTGCTGCCAGATATGCAGTAGATATGGATGGATCACTTGAAGGGTTTTTTCTCCTGGCTTATTTTTCCATAGAGTTCAATAGGAAAATCAACATTCTGTCCACACTTCCTACACAGATGCTTATGAACGTGTTATGTTGTAGTAATGAAGGTGTTATACATACTTCATTAAGGGTTTATGAATACATATGCTGTGTAAAATGTGAGCAGAACTTGCTCAGTTTTCGGTTTGGCGCTTCCATTTGTAAGTTCTTGAGGAAATGGCATTGTGGTGCATGGCATCTGTTTCTGATAGTCCCCAGAAACCAGAATGCCAGGGAGTAGCCGCCATTTCCTCTCAAAAGTGCAACTTATGCTTTTAAAGCTTATTAAATTGCACTGGCAGTACAGAAGGCCGGGCAGCACACCGCTGGGTTGGCGGGGAAGGAACCAGGACATCTACTATCCTGGCTCTGCTGGACGAAGCGCGGGGTCAGGGAGATCGTCTGGACCGAGTCGGCGCCCAGCAGCCGGTTCCAGATAGCATTCAGCTGTGGTTGAAAGGGTGCCTCTGATCCACCGCAGCTAGGACAACATGCCCCTCCTCCCAGCTGCAGTGGGTGGAGCCAGCCACATCTCCCCGGTAATGGCAGAGCTCCCAGAACTCATCTGTCTGTGATTTTGGCAAAGCTGAAAATTAATTTCAATTAATTAAATTCAATTTGTATTTGATTCATTTATTAGTTTAGATGTAAAAAACAGCCTTGTTAGCCAGTACAACAGGATCCATTTCTGTGGTCTTAACGTCACCCCACTACTGAATGACACCCAGTCAGTGGACTGTGGACAGTTGTGTTTGTCTGTTTGCTTGTCTGGACATGGTGGTGCAGGCACGTATTTAGAAGGTCCTCTGCGAGGGACGAGTGTACCTACCTGAGAGGTGAGTGTGTGTTTGCACAAGCCAGAGTGCTCTGCTCTATGAGGGATGAGTGTGCCTACTTGAGAGGTGAGTGTGTGTTTGCACAAGCCAGTGCTCTGCTCTATGAGGGATGAGTGTACCTACCTGAGAGGCAAGTGTGTGTTTGCACAAGCCAGTGCTCTGCTCTATGAGGGATGAGTGTGCCTACTTGAGAGGCGTGTGTGTGTTTGCACAAGCCAGTGCTCTGCTCTATGAGGGATGAGTGTGCCTACCTGAGAGGCAAGTGTGTGTTTGCACAAGCCAGTGCTCTGCTCTATGAGGGATGAGTGTGCCTACTTGAGAGGCGAGTGTGTGTTTGCACAAGCCAGTGCTCTGCTCTATGAGGGATGAGTGTGCCTACTTGAGAGGCGTGTGTGTGTTTGCACAAGCCAGTGCTCTGCTCTATGAGGGATGAGTGTGCCTACCTGAGAGGCAAGTGTGTGTTTGCACAAGCCAGTGCTCTGCTCTATGAGGGATGAGTGTGCCTACTTGAGAGGCGAGTGTGTGTTTGCACAAGCCAGTGCTCTGCTCTATGAGGGATGAGTGTGCCTACCTGAGAGGCGAGTGTGTGTTTGCACAAGCCAGTGCTCTGCTCTATGAGGGATGAGTGTACCTACCTGAGAGGCAAGTGTGTGTTTGCACAAGCCAGTGCTCTGCTCTATGAGGGATGAGTGTGCCTACTTGAGAGGCGTGTGTGTGTTTGCACAAGCCAGTGCTCTGCTCTATGAGGGATGAGTGTGCCTACCTGAGAGGCAAGTGTGTGTTTGCACAAGCCAGTGCTCTGCTCTATGAGGGATGAGTGTGCCTACTTGAGAGGCGTGTGTGTGTTTGCACAAGCCAGTGCTCTGCTCTATGAGGGATGAGTGTGCCTACCTGAGAGGCAAGTGTGTGTTTGCACAAGCCAGTGCTCTGCTCTATGAGGGATGAGTGTGCCTACTTGAGAGGCGAGTGTGTGTTTGCACAAGCCAGTGCTCTGCTCTATGAGGGATGAGTGTGCCTACCTGAGAGGCGAGTGTGTGTTTGCACAAGCCAGTGCTCTGCTCTATGAGGGATGAGTGTACCTACCTGAGAGGCAAGTGTGTGTTTGCACAAGCCAGTGCTCTGCTCTATGAGGGATGAGTGTGCCTACTTGAGAGGCGTGTGTGTGTTTGCACAAGCCAGTGCTCTGCTCTATGAGGGATGAGTGTGCCTACCTGAGAGGCGAGTGTGTGTTTGCACAAGCCAGTGCTCTGCTCTATGAGGGATGAGTGTACCTACCTGAGAGGCAAGTGTGTGTTTGCACAAGCCAGTGCTCTGCTCTATGAGGGATGAGTGTGCCTACTTGAGAGGCGTGTGTGTGTTTGCACAAGCCAGAGAGCTCTGCTCTATGAGGGACTAGTGTGCCTACCTGAGAGGTGAGTGTGCATTTGCACAAGCCAGAGAGTACAGGACTGTATCAGCAGTGTCAGGGACATCTGGCTTCGGATGCAGACTGAAGCTCTGTGATTGATTGGGGTCTGTTCATCTTGCAAATATTATTTTTGAACCATTTTTTTGCTTCCTGTTCAATGCTTACTTTTCCCTCTAATATCTTTCAAATACCGTTGGTCAAGTACCGGAAGAAAAGAGAAAAAATTAGAAGTGATGGGCTCACACAGGAAGGTAGACATTTGTGATTCAGGTTTTTGGGAGATGTGCTGTGACAGTTTTTCTTCATTTGTAATAATCCAAGTTTAATTTTCTAACATATCTATGTGATTATGAATGAAATTGAATTTGGGGGAAAAAAAGTTTCATTTCAAATGCTATTTAAGTGACTTATTTGTGAAGTATTTAAATTATCTGCATTTTTGCCCATCGAAGATGGAAGCTCTGGTTTTATTCTCTGTATGTATAATATAATATATAATATAATGTTGTCAGTCCCTTTAATTCCTATTAGTGTAACAAAGAGTGTAAACTAGAATCATTAGCTATAGCCACACAAACCATTTTAGTAGATCTCCACATAAGCCATCAATGTCAGGAAAGGGAAATGTAGGCATGGTGTCTTAGGTGCATCTGAGAACTTACGATTAACAAGAAAAAAAACACTCCATTCAAATTGTTCTGGATGCTGCTTAATAAACACCATTATGCTTCCTTATAAATCCTATTCAGGCTGCCACAATGTCGATTTGAATTCTGACAAATGGCGCTCTAGAATTGAGTGGGACTTAACTTGACCATTATTACCTGTATCCTTGACAACGGCAACAATGTTGGGAAAAAAACCTCCACTGCTTTAGAGTCACTACTGCTGCTGAATTGCAGACCATAGAGGAAGGATTCCAGAAGCTAACATTCACAAAGTACTAAAGATGCAATGTAAAGCTAAATGATTAAACTAAAACCATGAATTCACTTGCATGTATGACGAAGTAAGCTTTTTTCCCCTCCAAGTACTATATAGTGCTTGCGTAGTCCTTATCTTTCGAGTACTTGAGTACTCAAGTACTTTAGCCCATCCCTAATACCCACACACAGGTACTTGTGGCGTGCAGGTATAAGATCAGTGCACCCCCCCCCCCCCCCCCTATAAACAATATGAACTTTACCGAGCAACATCTGTCTAGGATGGCTTATAAGCTGTTTTACTATTCTAACTTTGGGAAGCGCAGGATCCTCAAATGACCTGGAGAATCGGTAGGCCTTCTCTACCTCTTTCCTTCCATCCTGTTTTCTTCATATTTCTCTCCCTCTCTCCCTTCTTCTTTCTTCTCTTATTCCTTTGTTCTCCTCTCCTTCTCTCTCCCTCTTCAGCTCTCTCCATTTCTCCCTCTCTATCTCTCTCCCTCTTAACCGCCCCCCCCCCCCCCCCCCCTCCCCCTTTCACTACAGATGGTGTGAGTGTGACCTGGCAGAAACAGGGTTTTCTGCTGACGTGGCAGTTTGTGTATCGGAGCTGCTGAATACTGCCCCCTGTCACCACATCCCTCCTGGTGCCACGCTCATATCATCATGCAAACATGTTCTCACCCAGCCCTGGATTTTCAGCATGAAAGTACACTTCCTTACAGAGCGATGCTTTCTCACCTCGGACTCATATACTCACTTGCACCTGCCCCCCACCCCCTCATCGTGCAAGAGTGACTTGTGTGGCTACGCAGGTTCTTGCAGTCTACCCACTCTCGCTGCATTTAGAGTACATGTGCAGGCAGGTACAGTGCTCATTCTTGGAGTAGCCATGTTTGTTTGCTGAGGAGTCCTGTCTTTCTGAGGTGCCTCTGTGCTATATAACACTCCTGTTACGAGAGACATTCTTGACCGTGGACCGTCTGCTGACTCTCCATCTCTTTCTGAAGTGCTGAACTCCCCTGGACCCAAATTCAAAAGAAAACCAGATAATTTTCCTTTCAGAGAAGTGAAATGGCATAAGTTGACATAAGTTTAGGCAAAATTTATATTTGTCATTGAGTGGTAGCATTTTGTACTTTATTATGTAGGTCTTGGAAGCCTTGCACACTGATTCCCTGGCCTGGCCTTGTGGGTAAACCATCCATCCTGGACCCATAAACTTGTGGTTTCAGTCTCCAGTTGAGACGTATCGAATGCCTTGCTTCTGACTGGCCATCTTATCAACACCCAATAGATATCAGTGGTGGTGTTTTTTCCCGCTTGAAACATTTCACGTGGCCTCTGAAGTTTGCATGTTCAGTACCCCGCCTCAGGAATAATTATCGTTATTGCATTTGATAAGTACCGTTGCGGTATATCGCACAGCCGTGACATTATTTTCCTATGTTCACAGGTGATAGTGCCAGGAAACCCGCTGGTTCTGTTCCAGTAGAGGAATTATTTGATTAGGATAAGAACTGGGCCGAGGGATGCTGAGCTCCAGAAACCTGTAGGACTTGCACTGTCTGTGAAGAGCAGATGTCTGGAACCTGCCCAGCTGTGTATGAAATCGCATTTTTAGGGAAAGCTTGCGAGATTCCCACCATCCTGTGGTGTTATTCATGCACAAGGGCCTGTTGTTTTTGGCTCCCAGAGATTTGGGCTTTAGGGGGAAACACAGATAATGCATAGCAGATGAAAAACTTCCAGGACACAAAGGAAGCCCAAGGTCGATGGCAGAACAGAAAGAGTGTGGAAGAAGAGAGGGAGTGGATGAGTAGCAGTATTTAAAAAAATAAAAAAAATTTTTTTTTAAATACACTAGATCAACATAATATTAGTGTTAGTTTACACTAGTAAAGCTTTGGTAATATATTAAAATGTGTCCTGCCAAAAATATTTTTTTGGAACGTGCCTGTCTTCTACATTTAACGTAGTACACCTAACTGGCTCCATTAAACGTATCTCCTCCCGTCTCACCTTTCAGCCAGCGGGCTCTTGGCCAGTGGAAAGCGGCCCCAGCCAATGACATGGAGTTCCCCTTCCGATGAAGCTCCTGTGGTGGGTAAAGCTGTCAGGAGTTTTGGTCCAACCTCGGATTTAAACACTGCTCTTGTATGACTAATTAATGAGGGGTGCGGACATCCACAGCCCTAACCCAAGGGTTATGTTTTTCAGTCATTCACAGAGCTGCTGTTGCTTTGCTGAAATTTTTCAAACAAGAAGGGGGTAACAACATCTGTTTAATGGAATTCTGAAAGAACAGTCTGAAGATTTGATCTTTTACAGAACTTTTCCATTAGTCTTGTCATTACTGTCTGAAGAATTCTGTGTGAAGTGTATTATGTGGCCAGTTCCCTTGACAATGAACAGCCTCCACTCAGCTGTGACTATTTGCGTTAATTGTTATAGCTATTCAAGCCTACAGTGCATATTAAATGGCTTTGGGTTTCACCTGACGTTTTTGTCAGTAACAAGAAAATACTTATTTTCACATCCTTTTTACCACATGATAGTAAATTGCTTATGTTCCTTTTTTGAAGTATTTTAAAAGGTGCAAAAAGAGTTCTTTGTTACAGAATAGGTGTTACATGGAATGGGGCACATTTTAAAGTTAAATATTTCGAAACTACTTTCTTGATAAAAACTCGATTTAACTCCACGGCCTGTTGGTGAGCTCTTGTGCTTTCCTGTCCTCTGGTTCCCATTCAAGCAGCATTACGGCAGCATGGTGGTGCTGTAGAGCTGGCTTCCTGGCCAATGCTGGATTAACACAGGAGGGCAGGCACAGGTATACAGGCCCTTGCGGACAAGACCAAATCATTTGCCTTGCCAGGCAGACACACAAGTATTTCTGTTCATTGATAGCATGAGACTCTCACATGTGCAGGTGCAATAGCTAGTGTTGTAGTCGAGACCACCTAAACTGAGACCGAGTCAAGACCAAGACCAGAGCGTATCGAGTCCGAGTCAAGACCAAGACTTTGAGGTGGCGAGACCAAGACGGAAACCAGACCAAATGTCATTTCTTTCCAATACTGTCAAATGTTCATTTTGTTAAATTATTTTATGACAATCTCTTGACTGTTAAAATTACATTGCAGACTACTAATAAAACCAATTACAATAGGAATATCACACACTGGTTGATGGATAGAGGATAGAGAGACACTACATACAGAGTGATAGGTGACATATAGAGAGTATATAGAGGACAGAGGTTTGAGAGAGCATAGAGGTCAGGATAAACAGAAGTTAGACAGAGGGTGAATATGCTAGAGGGGATTGATAGAGGAAATACAGGAGAGAGAACAAATATAGGATTCAGAGGGAAAAGGAAGCAGAGATACAGAGGGAGAGGAAGGGACAAATATAGGGAGAGGGAGGGAGAAAGGATCAATAATTTGTGTTGGTTTTGCTATATGCAAATGAAGGCTGGCATCCTTAAAGTGCCTGCTTGTTTACCATTTCAATTACAGAGCTATACTTGTACCGATATGACTGTGGGAGTCCCGATGTTGGTTAACTAACCTTTTGAAACAATAAGAGAAAATACCATGTAGCTCATTCAAGTATGAAAAAATAGTCTTTATGGATTGTGTAAAACTAAGAATTTAGCCCATTTTCAGATGGTGGTAGCCTACACTTCCTGTTTAAAAACATGTCTTCAAAAAGCAGCGAAGTTGAAGTCAGATTTTTATAGATTATAACATTGAGGGTATGAGTACTGATTACATTTTAAAAGAGACAACCCAAAATCAAACACAATGGATTACCTACAAAAAGTCAACATCAATAATCACCAGTGATGAGAATGAAAAATTAATTACTCTCAATTTAATGAAACTTCAGCCTATGCTGCATTTCGAAGCAATTTGAATCTATAACATTCAGACTTAACGTTAAATTTAACGTTTAAATTAAAAAAATGCAGGCAGATTAAACGTTAACTTTGGATATCGATTAGGTTAATGATATAGTGATAATATAGTAATATAACGATTAGGTTAATGTAAAATTTACTTACATTTGATATGATTGGTAAACCGTGGGTAAAGTAACATTTGCTTAGCTAGTTACCTTTTACCTCAGGATCAGGTAACCTAACGCAGATCACAGGTTTATTGAATTTGGCAAACATCCTTGACCGAAAACGTGACATATAGATAAACAGTTTGGTGTAATCTGACCCAGTGTGCGAAATGCCACAAAATGGCGTTGAAAAGGCATCCAAGACGCGTTTCCAACACAATTTAGCCATCCATGGATGACTGTTGTTCACTGGGGATGAAAAAGAAAATGGAAAATTATAGAGGCCTAATTATGTATATTTATTAGAATCTGGTCCATATAGATTAATACTTACTGAACAATAACGTTTGTGCCTTCTCACACTGAGAGTGAACGTCCGACAAAGAGAGGGGCTGTGTTTCTCCTGCAGTAGCAGTTTCAGTTGAGCTACAAAATATTATTGCGATTGTAACACGACTCGTGAGACCCACATAATGGCACTGTTACTGTTCAGTGTTCAACTGCAGAGTGCAGACAGACTCTGGTGAGTGAGCTGGCTGTCGGTCTTTGTGATGTATGTGATGCGACTTGGGGTACAGGAAAAAATAAGTGGTTAGCCTAACGTTATTTACAGCCAGGCCTACGCTTTGACGTAAATTAATATTTAAATCGTTAATGTGTGGTTTTATCTAGCGATCTAGCAAAAATTTTCGTCCACTAAACCTATAAATCAATGATATCAAATAGTAGCATATTTTGTCATCTGTAACTAGTTTTCTGTGGTGGCCAATCAAATTTCTGTGGGGGCGGGTGCCACCACATGACCCCCCCCCCCCCCCCCCCCCCTCCTGAACACGCCCCTGCTCTTGAAAAAAAATTCGTGACAAGACCAAGTCAAAATGCAGTCGATTCCGAGACAAGACTGAGACCTTCAAAATATGGTCTCGAGACCAAGAACAGTCTCGAGTACTACAACTCTAGCAATAGCAGCTGTTTCACTGGTCCCAGGGAATACTTAGCTCTGAAGTTGTGCTAACAAGTTCCATGTGCCATGCTCAGTGATGCTTTCCCTGCCTGCTGGATGCTCTTTCAAACTTGCTGGTGACTTGTTTTGTGCTAGCTAGATAATGGCAAAGTAACTACAGTGCAGTCCTCAATGAATATGAGGTTATGAAGTGAATAGAGGTGCATACTGTCCGCTTTAATTTGAGAATCAGGTCTAGACCTTTTGTTAACTTTTTTTGTGCATAAACTAATGATGCAATGACATGCAGCTGGCTAAGAAAGTACTGAGCAGCCCAATTACTTTTGGTCCACTAAAATGGGGGACTATGTATTAAAAGGGCAGTAATTCCTCCAGGGATCACCGAATATGGATATATGTAATGTGTAAATACCCTCAAATTAAAGGTGATGGTCTGGACTTTAACCTCATATTCATTGTTTCATTTCATATCCAATCACTACAGACTACAGACCAATGGACTACAGAGCCAAATTTAAGAAAAAATGGTGTCACTGTCCAAATAATTACAGACTCCGCTGTAGCTTGATACTGGTCAGGCAGTGACTATGTTCTGGCGGAAGTGGTACTGGAGTCCCCTGTGTGGTGCTGGCTGGGTACCGGCAGAATGCTGGCTGGGCTTTGGGTGGGTCTGGCAGAATGACTGGGTTAGCCGGTACCATGGCAACCTTATGACACCCTGCTGAATCTGGCCCTCATGTGTGGACTTGTTGGTCTTCCTCTACAGGCCACTTCACAGGCCATGATAAGTGTATGTGGAATGTGTCAGCTGTACTGAGTGACAGCCCAAGGCCTGGTAGGGCAGCTCTGCATGGCAAAGGAGTGTAGTGTTGTGTAGGACATCTTAAAACCCTGGGGTTGTCAAAATGATAATTACTAAAGATATTAAAGAGGAAGAAGTGCCGATTTCAGTTTTCCAGTGGAGAGATTTGGGGAAGTTGGGTTCGCTGTTAACAATAGGAGGTCTACTGTGGTCTTGTGATATGCCTGTGAAATCAATGCACCAGCTGATGTGACATTGTGATGTCATCACAGATGACACATCAGAATATTTCAACATCACACTGGGGGGTGGAGGGGGTAGTCACGAGGTCACTGTACCATTGAATATGTTCATTGTGTGTGACTGAAGCGATTGGGGTTAGCTCACTGGGTTAGCTCCAGCTAATTTTCTGCAGCATCTGTGGTGTCAGCACTGTTCTCACAAATGCATGGGGTTATACCACATCATACATATTCTCTAAAGTGACGAGATGGTCCAGTCCTACTGTATGTTCCTTTATTCCATTCTAATCCATACTCCAGGAAACTGGTTTGGAACAGGAATGTTTCTGTGCTATATTGTGGATTATGAACTTTCATGTAGAGGCATGCTTGGAAACAGAACATGGTATTGTTCCACTGCAATGGCATTGCCCTTAGTCAGACCACTTTCTGGGAATATTCATAAGACCTATCAAAGTGGTACATGTCATCTTCAACGGTAGAGACAGGGACCTTTCAATGTTGAGAATAGGGAGCTGACCATCTAGTTCAGTCTATAAAATCTGTGGTTATACCACTGAAGAATGACAGACCTCGGGTGAGATTTTTTGGGATAGGTTTGGTTTTTGTTCCAGGCAGTTTCAATCCGTAGGGTCATCCCACTGATGATTGTGGGGCTTGTCCATCTGCAAATTTCACCATAAGAATGATTTCACCCTCTCCTGGCGATGGGGAAATAAATCAGCTGGCTGTCGGTGGGGATGGGATGCTCCGTCATCATACTGTGCACCCCTTTCTGTGTTTTTGTTATGAAGCGCTTCAGTCTCATGATTCTGTGGGGGAAGTGACAGCTTTCGGTGCCTTTATACCTGAATCCAGGGCTGGAGAAGGAGTATGATGGAGGTAGCCAGGGGCAGAGGGAGATAAGAAGCCCTGTTTACTCTCTAACGCGTATCGGATTTCTTGACAAATCGCATACGAAACACATTTTATGATTGTGGTGTAAACAAGAAATTTGATTTGGATCGGATTTGTCCAAATCCGATTTGAATCGTCTGTAGAGGTAGTCTGGGTCGAATTCTGCCACTATTGGATCTGAACACAAATGCTCCAGTATGCATTTTCTCCTGTCACCAACAATTTAATGATGCGTAACATCCCATAATAACTGTGTGTAATTCACAAGGTACTTTGTTGTAGAGCTGGTTGTCACGTCATTTGAAACACTTAGCACAGCTATGAGAACTAGGATTTCAGTCTAATTGCACAGAATCTAATTGCACAGAATCCAACACATTAAACATCAAGTGCAAACATACTATTGAAAACATAAACATACAGAAATTCAATTTGTCAATGTATTTGGTATGAGTGTAAATGGCAGAAGAGACAAAGTGCAGAGGCTTGCTACTATCTTGTCACTGCCCCACCAGTCAACGGGGCAGTATATGCCCTTTTGAAGGCGGAGAGGCCATTGGCCTGAATCACACATGGTTAAGCACAGCTATCCTTTCCCCTCCCAGCCCCCCCCTTCCCGACAAAATCCAGCAGCAAAGTAAAAATCCTTGGTAACATGCTTTCTGCCTGCTCTTGAATCTGTATGGTAAAAGCTTGGTAACCGTCTGACTCTACCCCTGGAGCTCTGATTACATTGCCCTTCAGCATCCTGGCCCCTTTCTTTGATGCGGGTGAAAGCAAGAGTTTTGACTGGAAGTTTGACAAAGGAGTTAAGTTAATGGGCTTGTGACCAGCTGGGATCCTGAAGCTTCATGAAACTTAAAATCGGAAGAGCTTTTGTACTCAAAATAGTGTGAACAAATGATTGTGTGTGCTGTGGAGTGCAGATTGTTTGGTTTGGTTTAAAAAAAGAAAAAGAAAAAGTTAAACCTCACTCTTCCCATCAGTACTTTCAAGCACAAGGTTGCAGGTTCAATACCCAGGTGTGGGCACACAAAGGTTTGTACATTTGAGCAATGCTGTTGAGCTGAGTGCCTTCATCCCCAGGCATGTAAAGAAAGCTTTCTTACTCTCACACAGCCCAGAGATTCCACCGATTCACTGCAGCGGGCATCGAGGCGGGCTTCCCCTTTGGAATCTCCAGGTCGACCCAGATTGAGAGAGAGGGTGATCAGGGTCCTTCTTTATTCTGTTCCCCATCATGCCCCACCCAGCTTTCTGGTAGCATATCAGCATCTTCCTCGCCGTTTTGGCTGAGGTGGGAATGCCAGATCCTTCCTTTGTTGCTGTGGCAGCAGGCTTGTTATGTTGGGTAATGGTGCATTTGAAGTAGTGAAGAAGGGGCAGATTTTTTTTAAGTTCTTTTTTTTTTTTTAGTTTAATAGGTTTTATTACAGTGAGAGGTTTGGTCAGTCAGGAGAGCTGAGTGAGAAAGCTGGTGTAAGTGCAGCTGTTTTTTTTTTGGTTTTTTTGCCTTCTCGTTCGGTCTTTTTGTAGGTCTTTGTCTGGAGCTGGCCCCCACTCTCTTCTCCTCTCTTGCATTCCTCCTTCTCTTCTCTTCCTCCCTTTTCTTTCTCCCCCATCTTAGTTTCATCCTTTCCCCCTCTGTCCTTTCCCTGTGTGTTATTTTCCATGTTACTTTCTCCCCCTCTTTTCCTCTCCCTCTCTCCCATCTCCCCCTCTGTCTCCGGTCTGCTGCCCCTCCCCCCTCTTTCCCCCTCTCCCCCTCTCGTCTCCCCTCTGACATGTGGAAACCCCCTCTGTTTCCTAGATCAGATTCATTCCTTCCCCATGAGTCACTGTGCTGTGGAACCGATTTTCTGTGTACATCACACATTCGCAGAAAGTGAGAACAAAGGTGGCAGGGAAGCCCTGCGAAACAGTGGACTGTTGTGTCTCGCCCACGTCTGTACTGGGGTGGGGGTGGGGTTGTCTTGTGGTGCACCTTGGGGGAAGACCTGAATTATTTATTTTTTCATTATTTTTTTTTTCCAGAACCCACTCTGTGAAACTTCTGTGGTGTTTATACAGGAGATTTGTTTGAGCTGATATAGTGGAAGATACTCTGTAAACAGTGAGATGATGCGTTCATCCCTGGGGGATGTGTGAGTGTGTGCTAGACAAACCGAGGGACAGAACAGCCAACCATAGTCTATATACCAGGGCTGCCCAACCGTGTTCCTGGAGATCTACCCTCCTGTAGGTTTTCATTTCAACCCTAATTTTACCCATGTGATTCCACTAATTAGCAGCTCAACAAGATCTCTAGCTGTTGAATGAGGTGTGCTTTGTTCGGGTTGGCGTGAAAACCAACAGGATGGTGGATCTTCAGAAGCAGGGTTGGGCATCCCTGCTCTAGACTGACACGGTGTGCTGTGCCAGGCGCCTGTGTAAATGTGGGGTGAGGGTGACTGGTGCATAGAGCACACTCCAGCTGAACTGACAGGCCATGTTTACGCCAGGACAGCTGTGACACCCGTGGAGTGGGATGAGTCACCCAGGGCCTGAGACTAAACACTCCTGACCCAACACTCCACCGCAGAGAGCGACCCATGACGCAACAGCCCGGGTTGTGACCCTGATTTTTGAGCTGTCCTGGAAGAGAAGCTTGAGAGCCAAACATGGAGCAGTAACGGAAGACACGGTCCGCTTTCTGACTGCTGTCTCATACCCCTTTCACACCAAAGAAATGACCCAGGTAAAACCTGTGTTTGCCGTTGGTGTGAATGGGTCAACCTGCATTATCCAACCTGGGTTCGTGACTCTGGTTGCGACCTGGGTTTTCTGCTGGTTCGACACGGCATGGCTTCGGTGTGAATGGGGGGACCCGGGTTACTCTACACAGTACGGTTAGCTGACTAACCGTCCATCTTGTCATGTTTGGAACATTGCACATTAACAAACTTTTATATAAATGATGAAAACTATTAATGTAAATGTGCAGTTTGTATTCGTTAGCCAGCTGGGTATCAAACTAGCTGTATTAGCAGGAAAAAAATGGGCTTCAATATCCTGTGTCAAGCCTGGGTTTTGTGTGTGAAAGAGGTGTCAGATGCAGTCAGAAGGAGTGCGGCAACTCTGTCTCCAGGAAGGTCTGATGGAGTGGGGCGAACTTAGGATGCTATACCCCCAGCCTCCCCCTAGGTGGCGTCCTGCTTGAATTAAGACTCATAGCTCTTTACTTGTTGTTCTCAGCTCTGGAGAACCAGGGCTGTACACTCAAATTAGCCCTCATTACAGTGAAGCCTGCTTAATATGGTACTACACTAGTGGTCTGCAACACTTGCCCTGAAGAGCCAAGGGTCTGTTGGTTTTCCTTGTTGCCTGTCACTTCACTGGTCAGTCAAAGCAGTTGATTACACAGTTAATTTGCCTTGTGATGAAAACGGCAGACCCTGTGACTCTTCTGGGCTCTCCCTCCATTACACTGCAATGCTGATTTCCTTACATGCCCGTTGCAAATTAGTTCTCAACCCCGGTGAGACCTGCTGGTCCAAACGTCCATAACCTTCCTTTCTATTGCAGAGAAATGTCAACGGGTCATTTTAATTATCTCAGTAGGGCACACACTAAAGGAGAGTTCACATTCATCAAGTTCCCCTAGCAGTGCTTTTGAGTCATTGAGATTCCTAAAATAGCTGCCTCCTTGGGAGGTTTGCTTTCCACATGGCAGGAGACCAAAAGAATGACTTCTGCCACAAAAAGCAGACAGATTCAACATGCTGGGGGGGTTATCCATTTATTAATTATCCATTAATTTGGCACACCCTTCTGTTTAAGTTACCGTCCATCTTGTATGTTAAGGTAAATCGGCATCAAATGCAAAAAGCCAGGATAATTATTAGTACAAAGTAGATGGTAAGATGATTAGACTCATTGCCCTAGTATAAATGAACATTGTGATGAAACATAAGGAAATTGAGTAAAGTAAATTAAGTGCTGTAATTGTAGAACTCTGAGCTGCTTGGAATGGGAGTGGTTCCATATCTGCGTGTTCGATTTGAGGAGTGAAGATATGTGGGCTTCCAGCCCACGCCCGATGACAGATCGACACTCTGCAGTTACTCAGGAGCTCTGGACATCTCGCCGTGGAGGTTGTACTGCTCAGTCTTCATTCAGAAAAGGATCTTGTTCCTCCGCCAGTAGCCAGTATCAGTGCTTAATCGTTTTAAACTACGAGAAGTTGCTTGTCAGCGTTTTAATCAGCAGTAACAGGATCGGATCGGATCCTGAGATTTGTGTGTTAAAGTTCTTTTTGAACAACGGCCTCATTGATGCAGGCCATATTCACTTGGAGACGGAGCATGGCTCTCTAGTTGCCTTCTTGTCAGTGGATGAAATGTGAATTAGCTCATTGTCAGAGTGGTTGCAGTTAAAAGCCTTAGTCAGCAGTGTTCTGGAAGTAGCAGGCCTCTAGTCTGAGAACCTGATGACTTCCTGTGCAACGGTCCTTATGCATGCAGGGCGAGATGCTCTCACTCTCCTGGGTTAATACAAAGCCCTGCTTCACCTACATGTTCCATGAGTGGGTAGTTCCCCTCAGTCCAGGCCAGAGCAGGATAGGCCCCAGTGAAACCAGGCAATCGGATCAGAAGGCCAGAAGGTCAGGCACTTTCCTCCCAGCATCTGGCAGTGACTCGCTGTCGTACGGAGTTTCCCTGGAACCAGAGAGTGTCGCTGTCCCTGACTCCCCCGCGCTCCAGCTGGATGGCCGGAAGAGCTTAAAATAAAACCCTTCACCCCCTCGTAGGATGTCTGAGCTGTGGGCAAGCTTGGGTCCTGAATGAACCTCAGCTGGATTCACACCAAATCTTGGCACCTACTGTAATACTGTGTATCTGCTTCAAAAATATTTTTCAGATCCCTTCTGGTGACGGAAACGGCAGAAAAATAGGTGCTATTGAGGCAGTCGTTGACAATGAACAGTATATTTGTACTATTCAGTGATACAAAAACGTCTTTCTGCATTCTTGGGTTATAACTTACACTGCAAAAAATAACAAGTGTTTTCGTCTTGTAATGAGATTTAAAATCTTATTGTGTTCTCGAAAGTGGAAGATATTAGCTTGTTTTAAGTTACTTTTTGCTTGACAAGTGGAAAATCTTGAAATGAGTAAAACTATATCACCCGACTGGTGGATAGTTTGTCTTATTTAGCAAAAAAGTAACAGAAATAATATTCTAAAGTCTAAATAAGATTAAAATGCTGTTAAGATTTGGTTTTATTTTTTTAAATTTGGTGCTCAACATGGGGCTGAGCATATCCAATTCCCACCCCAATTTGGAGTGGTCAATCATCTGCAACTGCAGCCGCGTACATTGCGCAAAGGCTACAATGACTGTGCCCCACTTGGGAATCGAAACCACAACCTCTGCTACACGATACTACAGTGATACGCTGTATACTTGAACAATGGGCTTGTCGACCTTGGTTCTGAGGGCTGCACTGGCAGCAGATATTGACACCTGATTCCATAAATTTGTCTTATGGTTGTACCAGTTTGGCTTCCCTCCCCTGTTATGTTTTAAAGAGACTTGGAAATCCTGCATGGTTTATGGCCTTTCAGTAGAATTTTAATTGATTTTGGGGGGCCCTGCCCTGCTTCAGCCAGGGTCAGGGGATGACAAAGTTTAGGTGGCCATTACAGACAAGAGTGAGGCAGCCAGAGAGCCGAGATAAGAGGTCTGAAGACCAGAGGTGCGTTCAAATTCAGCGAACAAGGCGAACGTTTGCAAACTATTTCAAACTTTTTTCCGTTAGCTTTGTGTTCGCCACAAACGTTTGCGAACATAAGCGAACGGTCTGAAAAGGTAGTTTACAGCGAACAAAAATGCACGCTGGACTGAGGGAAATGTGTTCCCATGGAGATTTCAATTGAAGATACCGGCAATGCAAACAATTTGGAACGTTCTTAAAAAGCCGTTCAATTTAACCGTTCAAAGAAAACGTTTGCCACGCACGTTCGGCTCTGTTCGCTGAATTTGAACGCACCTCAGATTCATCTGAATCGCTCTCACACATTCTCAGAGTGGTTGCTTGGCAACAGCAACAACAACAACAACAACAACAGCTGCTCTTGGAACAGTGAGGGGAGGGGGGAGGGGCTACACTTTCCTGAATGGGTTCCTAGCTTTCAGCAGCTTGTTTTCCTCTCTTTCACTCCTGTGTTTTCTCAGAAACTATCCCCTACTCCCCACCTCTGTCTCTCAATCCCTGCCTCCCACTCCTGCTCTTCAGAGAGCCTGTGTGTGTCTGTTATCATGCCAAGGGAGTGGTATGGTTTTGAGTTGTGAAGATGCCGACTCAACACTCTTCTGCCTTTATTTTCTACTCTTTTTTTTGTGGGGGAGGGGAGTCAGCACTTCAAGTGTTTGTGTTCTGTGTGAAGGATTCTTCTGGTTTTGTTTTAATTTTGTGGGGCGTTTCCATTTAGAAAGCCATGGAAATGTTCTTTCACGGTCCCATAAACCCTTTAACCCAAAGTCTGGAGAGGATGAGATAATTGGTAAACAGAGACCTGAGTATGTTATGAAACCGTAAAGAGGGTACGTCTGTGTATGCGTGTGCACACACACACACACTCACACACACAGACATAAACACACACACAAACACACACACATGCGCTCACACGTTTGTCTGTTTGTGTGTGTGTGTGTGTACGTGATAACTAGGGTGAGAGAGAGCGTGAGCCTGTGCTTCAGTGTATTGGTAGTACATTTTTTTTTCCTGTGCATATCATCTGCAGATATCATCTCATCCTTTGAGCTGGGAGGATGTTGCTGGCTGTGATATAGTCAGTTCTGCACTATGCTCCCTGTGAACGCAGTAGTGCACTGCTCTCTTTGTGGGCTGGGGATGTGGTCAGTGAACAGGGCCGATGTGGCTGTTCCTTGCATGATGTCTAAACAGCCAGATTTTTAGTGCACTGCCGCTGAGTCATCAGCAGCTGTTCACTGAACTGCACTGGACAGGCTCATGCCACACTCATCTCAATTTGAGGCCTTGCCAAACAACTGATAACTCCCAAAATACATCCACGCTGGTAACCAAGGCACCAATGATCCTTAGACATTCTAAAGAAGTTCCTACAATCATTCTTCCTCGAAGCTTGCGTTGGCTTGCCAGCATGTGCTACGATCCCAGTAATATTGTCCTTGTAGTACCACCCTCATAATACTGTCTCCATAGTATCACCCTCATAATACTGTCCCCATAGTACTACCACCCTCATAATACTGTTCCCATAGTACAATGCTCCCTCATAAAAACCACAGGTAATATATACCCACTAGATACTCAACTCCTTCATAACTCTTTCTGTCAAAGGTCCACATTGTTGTATGGTCCTATAGCAAAGGAAACCTCGTAACTAACGATAACCTCCTGGAGTTAAGAAAAAGGGGGAGTTTGTAGAATCTGTGATAACACTGCCCTCATAGTACCACCCTCATATTACTGCCTGCAAAGTACCACTCTCATATTACTCCCCTCATAGTACCACCCTCATATTACTGCCCGCATAGTACCACTCTCATATTACTGCCCGCATAGTACCACTCTCATATTATTGTCCTCATAGTACCACCCTCATATTACTGCCCGCATAGTACCACTCTCATATTACTGCCCGCATAGTACCACTCTCATATTACTGTCCTCATAGTACCACCCTCATATTACTGCCCGCATAGTACCACTCTCATATTACTGCCCACATAGTACCACTCTCATAGTTCTGCCCTCATATTACCACCCTCATATTACTGCTTTCATAGTACTGCCCTCATAGTACCACCCTCATATTACTGCTCTCATATTACTGCCCTCATAGTACCACTCTCATATTATTGCCCTCATAGTACCACTCTCATTTTGCTGCTCTCATAGTACCACTCTCATATTGCTGCCCGCATAGTACCACTCTCATATTACTGCCCGCATAGTACCACTCTCATATTATTGTCCTCATAGTACCACTCTCATATTACTGCCCGCATAGTACCACTCTCATTACTGTCCTCATAGTACCACCCTCATATTACTGCCCGCATAGTACCATCCTCATATTACTGCCCTCATAGTACCACTCTCATATTATTGCCCTCATAGTACCACTCTCATTTTACTGCTCTCATAGTACCACTCTCATATTACTGCCCGCATAGTACCACTCTCATATTACTGCCCGCCTAGTACCACTCTCATATTATTGTCCTCATAGTACCACCCTCATATTACTGCCCGCATAGTACCACTCTCATATTATTGTCCTCATAGTACCACCCTCATATTACTGCCCGCATAGTACCACTCTCATATTATTGTCCTCATAGTACCACCCTCATATTACTGCCCGCATAGTACCACTCTCATATTATTGTCCTCATAGTACCACTCTCATATTACTGCCCGCATAGTACCGCTCTCATATTACTGCCCGCATAGTACCGCTCTCATATTATTGTCCTCATAGTACCACCCTCATATTACTGCCCGCATAGTACCACTCTCATATTACTGCCCGCATAGTACCACTCTCATATTACTGCCCGCATAGTACCACTCTCATATTATTGTCCTCATAGTACCACTCTCATATTACTGTCCTCATAGTACCGCCCGCATAGTACTGCCTTCATAGTACTGCCCTCATAGTACCACCCTCATATTACTGCTCTCATAGTACCGTCCTTATAGTACTGCCCTCATAGTACCACCCTCATATTACTGCCCTCATAGTACCACTCTCATAGTTCTGCCCTCATATTACCACCCTCATATTACTGCCCTCATAGTACCACTCTCATATTATTGTCCTCATAGTACCACCCTCATATTACTGCCCGCATAGTACCACTCTCATATTACTGTCCTCATAGTACCACTCTCATATTATTGTCCTCATAGTACCACCCTCATATTACTGCCCGCATAGTACCACTCTCATATTACTGCCCGCATAGTACCACTCTCATACTACCATCCCCATACTGTCTCATTGTACTACCCACATTGTACTACCCCTGTGCCACTGCCCCATAGTATCATATTTATGCTGCAATCCTTGTTGAACTTCCCTCTTACCACCCTCATAATATTATGCCATAATACTATTCTCATAGTACTGCCCTCATAGTAGGGATGGCAAAAAAGAGCATGAGAATCTGGCCAGCAGTGTCTGCGTGTGAGCGTACATATACACATATATGAGTTCCAGCTTGTTGTTGGCCTTTATTCATGACACGTCTGTGAGGGATGTGATGTGACGTAGTAAAAAATCCCTAGCTGGCATAAGCTAATTGCACTAGCCCACAGAAAGAGATCTTTATGTCTTCAATTGAATTTTAAAAGTGAAATTGTTTGATTATGGTCAGTGACACCAAACATCTGTCACACCCGTGAGTGTAGAATGGAGTTATAACTTAAAAGTTGCACATGAGAAATCTAAATAATTCAGTACTCTGCACTGGTCCTCTGCTTTAAATATAGTCAGGGTCCTACTCTTATTATTGTTGGAATCTTTTTAAGTCGTAGAAATGGATGTTATTTAAGCAATATCACATGAGAGGGAGTGCTGTTGTACTGTATATCAGCACGGCTGTGCTTTGATCGTAGGCACGAGGCCGCGGGCCGAATGCCGAAGATAGTCAACCTCGAGTGTGATATTGCTTTTTTACAACGGTTCTACTAGCTAGCCTATAGACCAGGGATCTCAAACTCCAGTCCTGGAGGGCCGGTGTGTCTGCTGGTTTTTGTGATTTCCTTTCAATCAGCAGCCAATTTAGGCCTTGGAAACAAGGTGTGCAGACTCTTTAGCCAATCAATGACTTAAATTAAACACTTAAGTGCAGGAACACATCGAAAACCAGCAGACACAGCGGCCCTCCAGGATTTGAGTTTGAGATCCCTGCTATAGACTATTGGTCAAGTAATTATTGAGTCAACAGATTTTGATTTTGTTTTTTTTCTTTTTATTTATTCTGCTCCGCTAAAAAAATTTATTCCGTCAGGATTCCATTTAAAAAATAATTTGTTTTTAACAATGTATCAATTAAAATGTAATGCGGAGTGATGCTTACAGTAAAAAGTTCCAGTGCTGTTGTACTGTAGCGCACATGGAATGCCTCTTGTCCAATCAAATTACTCGACCCAAACTAAGTTTTGTATAAATTACGTTAAATCCCTGCTCCTTATGGCCCCACCCCTGTTGCAATACCCTCATAGTTCTATCCTCATAGTACTAGGGTGGGACTAGTGGGATAAATACATTCTTTGCTATTGATGACCACTTTACTGTGGTGCAGAAATGCTGTGTCCACTTGCAGGTCCTGCCCAGCAGTTGTGTGATATCATTGTTTATCTCTTGGATGGTGACCACATTTGCAGCTCACAGGAGTAGTTAAGTTTGTACCAGACAGTGTACATCCTGTACCAAAATCGGTCATCTGTGAGATTCTGTTGTTTCAGAACACTGATATTTTTCTCTGAAATCCTACGTCTGTCACTTCTAATCTGAGTCTGTTAAACGGAATCCTTTTTTCTCTGAATGTATATGACTCAGAGAGCGTTTAATGTGCCCAGTGGGTAACTGCCGGACACATAAAATTAGGAGTGTGCCATCCAATGACCTCAGGACCCTGAAGCTCTTATTGGTCTTCCTTAAGATTTAGAGGTGGTGTTGTCATCATTACCATAACTGTGCTTGCATCATGAGCGCTATCAGGAAGGCCAAAATCTGTTTTCACAGGAAGTAAAACTCTGGGAATTGGGGGGTGGGACTAGATTGAGCTGTAAATTACACAGGAATAGTATGGAACACATGGTTGGCTAAATGGCTGTAAGTCATCAAGGGTCTAAGGTATCAAACGAGCCTCAAACCATCACTCTGCTGCCAGATATGCAATATATGGATGGACCATTTAAAGGGTTGTTTCTCCTGACTTATTTTTCCATAGAGTTCAATAGGAAAATGAGTCAGGAGAAACAACCTTTAAAGTGATCCATCCATACTTACTGCATATCTGGCAGCAGAGTGATGGTTTGAGGCTCGTTTGATACGTCAGACCCTTGATGACTTGCAGCCGTTCAGCCAACCATGTTCCATACTATTGCCATGTCATTTACAGCTTAATCTAGTCCCACCCCCCAATTCCCATAGAGATCCATTCAAATGCAGAGAGGTTATAGTACCGCTTGTAAGAGTACCTGAAAATAAGATATGAAGGGTCGTTTGATGTTGCTGGGTCACAGACATCAGGAAGTCATGGCACGCAAAGGATATGCAACCAAATATTAAATATGATGACCTTATTTCAATTTGTTAATTACTTTGGGGGGGGGGGGGGGCTATCTGTAAAAATGGCTACAATTACTAAAGTAGAGATAGAATGAAATAGAAATAGTAGTTCATAACATTATCAATGTCTTGACTGTATTATTTTTATTTTGAATGCGTATGATCACTGTACAGATAGTGTTATTTGTTCAATATTGTACTATACTACAGTCAACAATTAAATGCTTTCAATATTCTTTTTAAATTTTTTTTTTCTAGTTGATTTTTTTAACTATAATTAATTTCTTATTTACAAGTTTGACAACTCTCTGACTATCAAAAAGAAAGAAGATAGTTCAATAACCGGAAATAGTTTTTTCAGGTCATATAAAATTTACCACAGTAGTGTTAACGTAACATGGTGTCTCAATGACACATGAGTGCAAAAGTATAACTTATTTTTTCTAATTCATTAAAGTGTAGATACATACCCCATCTGAGGCGATCCACAATGAAACTGGACTTTGAAGCTCTAATCTATGTATGGCTGTGTAATACCCGGTTGATTAGAGGACACCGTTATGTACGTAATCAATGCAAGAAAAGATAAATTTTAGTTTAGTTTCTGCATGCAGAATCCTACCTTTCAATATGCGGACATGATTATAACACGTTGGCTGTGTAAATGCTTTGATTTGGACGATTTTGATAAACTGGTGTGAGGTAAAACGTGAACGACTTAGGTACGTAACCGTGTGAGGAAGCTTGGACACGCAAGTTTATCAGGCTCCTGTAGCGTCGGCAGGAATTGAAACAAAGCAATTCTTAGTAGTTTTGTACAAGACAGTAATGCTCTTTTTTTTTTTAGGTTGACCAATCCACCCAGCCATGAAACACGTGGGTAAACGATTCATGCTTATGTACGTAACGATTGGGACACGGAAAGTCAGCACTATATATACCCCTTGTTTTAAAGTATCGTGGAGTGTATGAATTTGGGCACATATATTTTTTTACTTGGCTTATGCATGACAGAAACAAACAAAGATCGATCCGATATATATTTATTTTTCATGATTGCCGACGGCATCTTGTGTACGTAACTCTCAGGACACAATGAATTACGTACATGAGCCTGATTAATTGTGCTCTCCCATATGAATACGAGCGACAACTTTCACTGTCTTCAAAAATATTTGGTTGAAAGAAATGTAGGCCATTAGGATAGGTATATATTTCCACATCAATTATGACAGTGTAAAAAATGTCACATTTTCGTATCCTATTAATGGGTAAAAATCGAAAACAAAGTTTAAATTTACAACAGTTCAAGAAAGTCTGGCCCATGAGTTTATGTTATGTATTACATGGCTATATGAAGTACCACATACAAGTAAAAAAAGAAGTCAAGAGAACTACAGTAATCCAGATTTGAAAACGGCCAAAGAGTAGTCTTATACTTCTTTTGGGAGGTTCAGCCCAGAGGAATTGCCTTCCATTTTATGACCTTGTTTGCGTTCCCTGTAGGATAGTGTGGGATAGTGTGGGTGTCACGCTGGGATGTCCTTGTGCCAAGTCACTGTGACATCAGGGTCAAGATGCCCTCCCGCTTGCCTAAATCCCCTGAGTGGAACAGAAGGACTGGCATGTTACCATCACTGACTCTGTGACCACTACCACTACGTGGTGGTCTGTGCTGAGTCGATGGAGGGAGGCGATTATGCCAGCAGCGATGTCATCCTTTCTGGCCAATCAGCCCTCACCCTTCGCTCTTGTTCACTGATGTGACAGAAGACCGTAGGGCCGGATGGAATGGACAGAGCTCAAGGACGGTTATTATTACTGTGGGCAGAAGGGAGGAAAGGAGAGCTATTAACTATGAGAGAGGAAAAGAGAAGGAGGGAGAAGGTGGGAAGACTGGGAGGAGAGTTTTTCTTCCTGCAGTTGCTGGCATGCCTGTATGTGTGAAGGCTGTTGTGGAGGTGTCATTTTCCTTTGCATCTTGACATGCAGAAGGATTCTGGACTTCTGCCTCCTTCAGGTGCAATGTTTATGTTTCTCCTCCCCTTATTTTTATGACACTTCGTCAGAGATTCCTAAAGCCGTTTGAACATTTATGGCTTCCCACACAGTTAAAAGTTGGAATTGGTTTTATTGTAAAGTTTATTGGCCTTATACAATGTGTAACACCTGGCAGCAGAACTATGCGGGGTTCCTTCAATGTCCGTTTAACTGCGGGCAGGTAAAGATGATTCATTCTGTTACCCTGTAATTTCAAAATAATAATGTTTATTAATATAACCATCAGCTGCCAGAATCATACTTGTTACTTTAGTGGTTGTCCTGGCAGCATTTTATGAACCTGTCAAACAAGTGCAGTTGTCTGAACGCTGTCAGTGCTGCACAACTACACAGCTCCACAAATGTTTTTTATTTTATATCCATGTTTTTTTGCGTGTTTGTTTTTGTTGTTTTATGTGGTGTGGTTATTGTTCACACTAAACAATCATTATCCCATGATTGCGTAGGTCCTCACAAGGCAGAGGCGGTTGTCAGATTTAATATCTTCTGGTAGTTTGTAAACACGGTTGCTGGTTTCATAATTTTGTTGAACACTACTACATGCTTTCTTGTGTGCTTTTTCTTGAGTGATTTTCTTGAGAGCATGTAGGAGCTGAAACGTTAGCTCATTTTTTTCATGTGCACTTTTTCTTTTTTGCACTATGTAACTTTACCACCAATAAATATATTTTTTCCTAGATGACCGTGCTCTTTGCAGAATGCTCTTGGCACCTTTTTCTGGAATTGAATTCTAGATGGAAAGTAATTAATCAATGGCGGAGCTTCATGAATGGATGTGAGGTCTGCACGTGGCGTCGGGTCCGATTATGATTTGTTACTTTGAAGATCCTTGTAAAAGCTGAAGCTCTGCGCTACAGGAGCTCTACTCTGACCTCAAGGTAAAAAGAAAAAAAATAACCTTCCGGTTTTCCTGGAAGCCGCTCGTATTACGACTGGACGAGGCCGGATTCCCCTGAGGTGCAGCTGAAGCCTGCGCTGCCGGGCCTCATTCAGAATGTGAAGATGAAAGTTCATCTTGAGTGAAGCAGGGGTTTTTCTTTACGGGTGCTACTCCTGCCCTGCCTCCAGTAAGGAGAGACTGAAAGGTGAGGGATGCCTGTGCTTGTGTTTTACCGTGTGTGTCTGCCGATTCCTGTCCACCACTGTTTGTGTGTATCTCTGTATGTATCTATCTGCATGGCTGTGTGTATATTTGAATATGTGCATGCTATACTGCCATTTTACCAGGCAGATCAACTGAGAATTTAATTCTCATTTGCTCTTGCTATCTGGGGAACCATATTAGTGGGTATAGGGAATGTGATGGATTTTTCAGCCAAACAGATGTTGGGGGTTGATTATGCGACCAGATGTAAAGAGATATTTTTGAAGGGATTTGACCAGGACACTGCAGCTGATTCCCATGCTCTTTTGAAAAGTGGCATGGGAACTTTAATGACTGCAGATGGCCTTGGTTTGTCTGTCTGTCTGCATGCCTGCATTAGTTTATTCATCTCTGGGTCAGGATGTACGCATGTCCGTGTATAGTTCTACACTGGTTTTCTAAAATATCAATGGAACTAGCAGCTGCACCAGATTAGTAAAAACTAAAATTACTTCTCTATTTTTGGCTGTTATATTCTGAGGGAATTTGAACGTAGTTCCTCAGATTGCACCAGTGTGTGGATGGACCCAGTGGTGACTGACCAGAAGCCCTACAGAGCAGTGCGTAATTGGTTATATCATCTCCTGGGGAGGGAGGGAAGGACTGCATCTCATCACGCAGTGGTCAGTCTGCACAGGCCGCACAGGCTACACAAGGGGTGTCCTCCTCCGACTCAAGTTTGGGGAATTCTGGGGAACTATCAGCAATATGAAATCACAAAACACTATTATTTGGAAGTCAAAGTTGAGGACAATTGATTGAATCCAGGCCAATACCTAATTGTTTAATAGGTATTGGTCAAGATTCAATTAATTGTCCTCAACTTTGGCTTCTTGTCTGGAGTGGTGATGTCGAGTATCTCATCCTGAGAAAGGGATACTGTATTGACAGATGGAAAATAGGACATCCTATCAGGAACCAATGTTATCCAGTGCATATGCACGCACGCATGAATACAAATGTACACACATATACAAGCATATGCAAAACAAATGCACTCCACAAGTTTCACAAATTTGTGCTTGCACACATGCATATGCATGCATGTAGATAGGTACACATGCATGTACATGCAAAAGTGTCATCTGCCTGTCAGCTTCATGCTGGGATGGGTGATCCATGTTGATTTCAACAACCTTGGGGGAAAAAAAGCTTGAAGACTGAGCTCTTTAGTCAGCGCTTTGCTATACGAGATTTCTGGATGTGTGTATTTTGGGTATAAAAAAAAAAACATGATTTCTATCTCCAACAGTGCAAAGCGTTCAACCCCTTGCAAGCACACACACAGACACACACACATGCTTGAGAGAAGTGAAGACACTACCAGTATAAATGAGAAACGGGACTCAACCCAATTTAGAATATCGTACGTAGTATACACACAAACACTCACATGCTTGAGAGAAGCGAAGACACTACCAGTATAAATGAGAAACGGGACTCAACCCAATTTAGAATATCATGCGTAGCACACACACATCCAGACACAGACATACACACGCACATACCCACATAGACAGTTAGACACACACAGACCCGCACAGACACATACACACACATGCTTGAGAGAAGCGAAGACACTACCAGTATAAAGGAACAACAGGACTCACAACCCAATTTAGAATATTGTATGTAGTATACACACACACACACACAGAGCTACACAAACACACGCGCGCACACACGCGAGTGCAGTGTTCAAATTACCCCGAAGCTTTCGGGGGTGCCCACCCACAGTGGTGTAGTGCTTCTTTTTTCTTTTTGCCGGAGCGCAGTATTTCAATATGACGTCATCAACACAAACCTGGCAACCCGGCAACCGATAAGGCTAGGCTTAATTCACAGCACAGATACATTTACCTGCCATAACTTTGCAACAAAGTAAACATTTTGAGCGCACGTCTTCAAGAACCTGTATGTTTTTTATCCTGTACAAATTAGAGCAGCACATCGTTTTATTTTAGAGCACTTTCGCTATCACGCATCATTGTGGAGCCGAGTGGAATTTCAGAACAATGCATTCTAAGACTTTTCAATCAAGAACAGAACAAATAGGCTAGATGGCTACATAGTATATTTAGGTACCTTAACATTGAAACAATTTCTATCCCTGCGCGTGTCAGAACTGAGAAATAGGCTATAGAGCACATTGGAATGTGTAAGTCGTGCAAGCAACATTTAAGAGCGGTTCCACACGTCGTGCTTTTGGGAGGCCCCAGTTCTAAATGCTTTGTTAAAGGTGTGTATTAATTTATAGGGTGCCGCTGGGTGACCACAGGGCATATATATATAACACTATAAGAAATACAAATAGTATTGTGCTGGGGGGATTGCTGGCAGGTGGTAACGTTAGAAGTGCTCCTGCTCCGGACTCTGCCGTTGTAGCTAGGCTAGTACTGGCTATGCTAACGTTAGCTAGATTGACATTAGCACTGACTTTGCTAACCTCGCTCGTTGTAATCTTCTCCAATTTCTCACTTTCTTTTCCATTTTTCTCGCCGTTGTTTGACCTTTTTGTAAAACCAAACTTTGTTAAGTCTATTTGTTTCTGTTTCGACATTTTTTATTCATTTTCATCTGACGTGACTTTGCATGCCTAGCACACAGACGACTTTCCCGCAACCAAACAACAGCCGAACAAGTGCGATCCGATAATTATGTCTGCTAAACAAAAACAGTCCCCCTAGTGGTGTGGCTGAAGATTACATCCACTTATTTTCATGACAGATAAGTGCCGGTGACTCATAGAAATAAGAAATAAATGGGCGCACCCCCGAACTTTGTATTTTCATCGATCTAGGTATGCCATGGCCAGAACTAGGTATGCCGGGCATTCCCGGGCACCAGCGTAATTCGAACCCTGACAGAGTGCTGATATCCCCCCTCTCCCCCCGCACTGAGCATGCTCCCTGACTGAGCGGCGGTGGCTGTGGCGCTTATATGTGCTGGGACCTGGCGCCAGTCAGCGCATACCCAGGCCTTCGACAGCAACAGGCAGCAGCGCCGTTGGAGACAAAGACAGCCTTGTCCACAGGAGGCTCAGGGCCCCGGGCCCCAGGGGTCCGGCCGCCGCCGGAACGTGCCGCCTGTCTCTCCCAGTCGGTTGTGGGTTCAGCAGGAATGCAGATGTTTGCGGAGCGGAGAGAGTGCATTCAGAATCGTTCTGACAGCCCTGTTATTTGCTCACCACCAAGAATATTGCTGTCTCTGTGATTCACCGGCGCTAACCCTGAAAGGGGCCCCTTATGCTGGCAACCGTAGAGTCACTGCCCTCTGTGAGAATGCTGTGACCCCCAAAACTTGCAAACGTGAACACACACAGACACACAGACACACACACACACACACACACACACACACACACACACACGGAAACATACACACTTGCATGTACACATATAAGCATGGTGACATGCTCACGCAAGCACACACACATACTCACAGATGCAAATACACACGTAGCCTGTTATAGAATCAGGAAACAAAAGCACTTTTATCTTCACACTATTCTGAAGCCAATTACAACTATCACACGTGACAATCTTACCGTAAGTAAGCTGGCCCATGGCCTGGAAGCGGGCATTTCTGCCTTTTTAAAAATTATTATTCTCATTCTGGTTTGTTGTCTTCTCACAAAGAGTGCTGGAACATAACGCACTTTAACAGTTCAAATCCTTTACCCTTAACATCACTTCTGATTTAAAGAGATACAGATACCGATGCTCCGTCTTAACGCAACCAATGCCTCTTGGTTTTAACTGGTGGGAAAACTCCAGTCTGACCTTTAGACCCATGACCTTCTGAGCATGTGACCTCAAACAAAGCACCTCCACTCTAGATTTTGCTCTATTCTGTCCAAAACGTCTCACTTATACAGCATCACTCACCCTGCCTGTATGGCCCATGCTGCCCCCAGTGGTGACTCTTGATCATAGATGGACCATCTTCCCCTTTCCACCAGGAACAATGATAAACCATTCACTAGTGTCCACAAAAGAGAGCGTTTAACATAGTGCATGCCTACCAATAAATAAATAACTTCCTGCAGGTACAGATGTATTACGCACTGCAGTGAATGGTTAGGCATGTTTTATTGTCATTAGAATTGTATTCTAAAAATTGCTCCAAGAGAGATCAGGACAATGTCTCGTTATTGTTTTAGTTAATTTTTGTCGATGTCATTGCACTCTAGACACGTTAGTTTGGTAGAAATGGGACTTCAGATCTACAGTCAGAGCGAGTTTTGAGCAGAGAGCGGTGTTCGAAGTAATTGTAGATTCAGCCAAGGTATTTATTATCCTCCTAAAGGATCCCTTCAGCGGAAAAGCAGCACTCCTCACCCTACCACCACCTTCAATCTTTCAAACGATTCTGAGCCCCCTTGACTCCCCTTCCCCAACCCAACCAGTCTCACTCGCTGGCCCTTCCCGTCTGGGCTACTGTACATTCCCTGTAGCGCGCAGTGCGACGTCTGGACCTCCGCTGAGGGCTTCAGTTTTACGGGTTTGGCTCAGGCCCTGGACCGGCTGCAGAAAAGTCTGATCTTTCAGGCCTGGTCCAGTTATTCCAGTTATATTTTGCAGGAGCATTAAAAGTGACAGAAATGTGAAATTTTGTATATAAATCCATGACGCTCCAAGCCAAAGGGCAGTGTTATTTTTTTCCCGCTTGGGTGTGTTTGCATGATTTACGATGTTGATCAAGTTTAGCTCCAAGCTGATCCAGGCTTTCCCTTTTAAAGGCTGGGCACACAGATGCATCTATAAATTAGTAGATTAGAGAACTTCCTGAAATCTTCAAAGGAAAATGATGCCCCCCCTCCCCCCCCCCCAAGTATTTCTGTAAAGCCAACCTCCATCGAAGAGCGAAAATGCACTCAAAATTCTGAGAATGGTAAAGTAAGAATAATTCCTGTTTCAAAACTGCATGCTTATGTTATCAATGTTGTAACACTTGCTATATATCTAACAGCAAACAAACTACAGGATTGCCGCCTTTCTTGCTCCAAAGACTCCCTTTTTGAAGGGACATTGTCTATATCCAGGGGTGCGGTTTCAAGGGTTGTAGATTTTCATTAGGGGATTCACATTCAAATGAGTGCCTTCATTTAAAACAAATCAGCGACCATTTAAAACCACGCACCTAGATTCCGAGAACGGTCAACAGCAGTTGACAGGGACAGTGTAATGCAGTAAAAGTGGGATGAGGCCACAACTTGCAATTTTTTATCTTCATTTGTATTGACATCAGAACCCCTGGACTAAAGTAACTTTAAGAAGTGCATTACATCACTGACCTGCTGATGGATTCAAACCAACAATCTTCTGGTGCAGTGCAGTTCTGCAACTGCTATATGACAGTCCACAAATCTTTTTCGATGACCAGGCACCTCGTGATTGGGTCTCCACCTGTGCACTGAATACTGGTGTAATATTAATTTCCATTCAGTTCTATTTATACTTACTTATGCACTTTTTACAGTTACTGTCACTAAGATGCTTCCTAGGAAAATAACAAATTGGGAAAACTGGGCCCGGACCCTCAAAAAAACCACGTGAGTGGGGGGAAAAAAGGAGTGTTTTCTGTCCGAGACGAAGTTAATTCTGCTTGAATGCATTGACGTGTCCATGCTGAGAAATGCACAAACGGGAATTCCAGGAACCAGCTCATCTTTATGCCCTCTTGCTGTCCTCTCCAATAAAGCGCTGAAATGGTTGAGTCTCCCTCTCGAGTGAACTTACTTAATTAAGAGCTTTTCAGCATTGTACACATCAGATCCTCTGCTCTCTCCAGCAGCATGTGCAAGTGTTTCTGCGCTGTTCTTAATGGCTGAAGCCTCCTGATCAAAATGCAGTTGAGAATGATTGTTTACATTGACCCTGGCCCTTCCCAGCACACCAAATGCTAATAACGTACTGAAAAGAAGAGAGCTTGTGAATTTCCCTTTTTAATTGCGTGTTGTGCATTTGCATACTACCAAGGAACGATTTGTGGGAAATTAAGGGGTGGATCATGCATCATTTAAAGCAAGCTTCTGGTTGGTTCTGTCTTCACTGATTTTTCCTTCAGAACTCAAACTTCAGTTACATTCACAGGAATATAATGGCATGCAGTTAGAATTTGGGTGTCACCTTTCCAAGGAAACATTTTTTAAATCTTTAGTGGAAGGGGATGCTGCTGTTAGCATGGGAGAGGCTTTGTGAAATAACAAAGGGCTGCAGTACATCAGTAACTCCCCTTATGTCATGCCAAGTTTTACAAAGCTTATGAATACAATGGTCTGTACAAAAGTACAAATTTCCTAACTGCAAAGAAGCAAAGCTCTAGGCAGTGAAACAACAATATTGATCAAATTTTCTATAACCATTGCAGCACCTGATAATCTTCGAGCAATTCAAAGTCAATAGCCCAAGATGATCTTTGCTACTAAGGTTTGGGGGAAACTAGGCTCTGATTATCAGTGATGCAAGTCCCAAACATACCTCATTTAATTTTGTTGAACATTTACTCATACCAACATGTTAGATTGTATTTAGCAGCAAAAAACCATTATAGCAGAACCATAGAAATTGAAATGTATGTGCTCAACGCACCAGCCCACAATTTTAAGATTTGCGGGACCAGCGAGCCAGCCAAAATGGCAGATCTTCAGATGTCGTCCACTACTTATACATACATTGAGTTGCAAGTGACTGGTCACACCCCGAACTGAGGCTTCAGGCTTAAATGTGACAAAAACTGGGGTTGTGATGAATCTTCACCAGGGAGGGCAAACACGCAAAGCTATACATGAGCCTTCTTATAGAAAAGGTGGCATTATAGCTTATTGGGAAGTGGGCTTATGCCTAAAGGTTACACATTTGACTCCCAGGTAGGATACTGGCTTTGTACCCTTGAGCAAGGTAATTAACCTGAATTGCATCTGCATATATCCAGCTGTATAAAAGGATACTGTGTAAAAATGCAAAAAGCAGAACAGGTCGCTCTGGATAAGAGCATCTGCTAAATGCCTGTAATGTAATGCAACTTTACTTCACCTTGTGTTACATAGCCTATCCCCTTCCCTATGACACCTGTGCATCTGGAAATGTGTACTATAACATTGTTTTATTTTTATCTGACACTTTGTTTAGATTTTTGCTCTCATTTTCTGGTAGCTGGCTGAAGTGTATGGTCTGGGGTTGTTGAAATGATAGCTGAGCTGAGTGTTATTTGAAGTACCATAATTCACAAGAAACTGCCTGTGAATTTGATGGGAAGATGGGGAAGTAAATTGACACTTTACAGTCATTCCCTGCTGTTGGGAATAGGGCATTGTGTACACAGCCTACTTGATAGCAAGGGTGAGGCATGTATGGCTGCCGGATTTTGTATGAAGCTCAGAGTTTGATAAGAGTGTCAATAACTGTCATAACTAATTTTTTACAGCTGTGTACTCTTTGTGCTTCCACAGTATAGAAACAACAGGCTGTGCTGTTCTGTGCACACAGGCCTCGTGTTGTACTGTGATAAATACCGACACAGGCTTTGGCTGGGCGATATACCACAACGATAATCAAATGCAGTAACGATCATCGTCTCCATGTCGCGTATTGCCTTTCTTTTCATCTTTTTTTTTCTTTAATTATACCTGATGCCATACTAAACATCCAAACTCCAGAGGCCGAGTACAATGCTTCCGGGAGAAAAACATCGCCACTGATATCTATTGGGTGTGGATAAGACAGCCAATCAGCAGCGAGGTCATACAACTTACATGTGATCATATGATGTGTTTTTGTCAATCACATGGTAGCTGCAAGGCCTTGTCAAGGTGTCTTATCAACACCCAATCGGTAAGTGGCATTTCACGCGGCCTGTGACCACATGGTGTTGATGATTGTTATTGCATTCGATAATTATCGTTGTGGTATATCGCCCAGCGCTAACACAGTCTTTTAAGAAAGAGAACATTGGGAACTACAGAATGTGTTCCTTATCTGAAAGTTGCTTCTGGGGCTGAAGGACATGTTTTTGGCGAGTTTGTTGTTGTTGTGGGGACCGTTGCTTATCTGGCTCCAGGCTTTGGTTGACGATTCTTATTGAACAGTGCGTCGCTGTGGGACACGTACACACGTATACGTACGTACGTACGCACACACACACACACACACACACACACACACACACACACACACACACACACACACACACACACACACACACACACACACACACACACACACACACACACACACACACACACACACACACACACACACACACACACACACACACACACACACACACACACACACACACACACACACACACACACACACACACACACAAACAATCTCTATCTCTCACACAGAAAAACACTCACCCCAGGGAAGATTGAAAAAATGTTTATAGTGTTGGCCTGCTTCTTCAAAAAGATTGACAGAAACCGCCATGGAAACATCAAGGTAACACTGTCGAGAGGACAAAGGAGAATGAAAAATCAGTGTTGTTCTCAAAATACACCAAATCCTGTATTCAGAGTAGTTCTCACTCCACTACTTCACTGAGGTCAAACACAGTGGCATTATAAATAGTCCTACCTTTGCAAACCATTTGATATGGTCTCAAGGCTTACACAGAGGCTGTTGTGTTTCCTTCATGCTGCACAACACAAGGTCATGAGAATATTCAGCATGGTGGTTGGTTGCATTTTCTCATTAAAATCCATGACTTTTCAGTCCTGTATAATTCACAGAAAAGTGTTAGTGTGTGTAGCACCATTGAAGTAAAGCATAGCAGGAGCTTGTTTTTGAAAGTGGAGAATGTGTTCACATTAAAAGCATGCAGCTGGCTTAGTTTTTTAAAAATATTACACCTGTTAATTTTTACTCTGTAATGTTTGTGAGTGCAAGCACAAGTGCGGTTAAGCTCTGATGTTGGCGATGCAATCTTTGCAGTGCAGGAGTTGCCCACCGAAGGCGCGAATCAGGTGTGTCCTGCCAGAGTGCTTTGTTATCTGGGAAATTGTTCTTTTTTTATTTTCTTGGGGGTGCTGCTGAGGTAAATTTTAATTGCCATCTGTTTAAATGAGCAGCCCTCCGTGGACACGTGTTTGGACCGTGCAGCCTCTAAATGGAGAGAACCTCCTGCTCTTATAGATAGTGACAACCTTCCATTCAGACGTCTGTGTCTCTCTCAGGCATGTGTGCACACATGCTCGGACTGTCGCGTGGACTGCGATCGGCGCAGTCAGCGAAAGACCTCCAGCTCCCCATTGCTAGCGCCCGCCCTCACTTCACACGCCTGTGTCTCCGGGCTGACAGACACAGGTAAAAAAACGGTAAAAATCGGTGACCGGGCCCGTGTTGATAGACGTATTTGTTCAGCGCTCGCTTCATAAACGGCCCGTTCACAGCCGTAGGTAACATTCTTTTGAAGGGGTATTATGTGCATGTTATCTGGGCCAAAGGGGAGACTTTGTCTGTGGATGTAAATCGAGTATTAGCTGTAAAATCCATCACGGCTGCAACATGATTTATAAAGGCGGGACGAGTAGAAACCTGACGGGCGCTCCTGTGTCTCTTGGGGGGAAGGGGTGCTGGCGGGGGGAATGTCTTTTCCAGAGTAGCGTCGGCTACTGGCTGCCCTGGGAGAAGAACCGCAGTGGAAAATCCAGCACAATCCGTCTGGATTATCTACTGTGTTTTCTTTCTCTCGCACCAAAGAGAGCCTGAGGCGTATTGGGAAATGCACCCGCACGTTTTCACTTCTCTCACAATCACCTCTGCTGTCCAAAATCGTAATGTTTTGAAAGCTCACTTTAGATGTGTCCGAAGGGGAGCCGCAGGAGGTCGGGATCCTGGGGTGGGGTGGGGATACTTGGCATAAGCAGGTAACTAGGAATTTATGGGCTTGTCATCACCCATGGGTCTGCCTTGCAGCTTTGGGATTGGTTAAGGGGGCTAGTGTGTGGTTATCTCATGATTAAGAGTTCAGGACTCTAGACCACAAAGTTGTGGGTTTGAACCACTGGAGAATATTACTGTGCCTCAGTTTCTTCCAGTAAATGAGAGGACAAATGTTAGAGGATGTAAAATGTTGCTGCGTCATCACAGTAGTTTTGCTCTGGATCAGAACATATGCTAAAGGAATCTATAACATCACATGAAGGGAGCTGGAAAAGCTGCTGGATCACAGCCTTGCGAAAGACAAAAGGAGCCTCATGTTTTGCTTTAAACATTCAGGGGGGATCAGACTGGGAGATTTTTTTTACCACCTGAGTGGGTCTTTGTGAGTGGTTCCCAAAAAACTTTGTGACACATGGTGATGCCATTAGTGCCATTCAGCCCATAGCTGAAGATCCTACGTCAGGGGCTGTAGCTCAGCTCTGATTGAACTTCCAGAAAGAGACCAAGAGGAGATGTTGATTTTATTGCGGATTTTTTTGGCAATTTTGTTGTACACATAGTCATTCCAATAAAGAATTATTGAATTGAATCGATATAGGCAAATAGACTGTCATGTTCTCCTGAAATGTTTGTGCAGTTTTATTTTTATTTATTTAGAAATTAATTATTATTCCCAAATGTACTAATATTATTATTGTTGGCCTTTGGTCATATAAATCCTTGCCTTTGTCATACCAGCAAAGATGACTTGTATCTTAAGTTTATTTAGGGGTCCAAACGCCACAGGTGCTGGAACCCTATTGTATTTGTAAGGATTCTATTTATTTATTTAGATTTTTCTTCACTTTACCTTCAAATAATTTTAGCTTGTCAGAGCCAAGCTTACCAAAGTTGGTAGGCTTGTTTGGATGGCTGATCTCTTGCCTCAGTTAAATTAATGCTTAGATTGGCCACCTAGTGGTGCTATAGTGCACATGACAATATTTGACATTTGAAAGTCCGGTCCCTGTGCCACAATTGGCAGTCACAAATTTTGGACAGATGCCTCTCCTCAGGAGGAACTAATTTGCCTCATGAACCCATAAAATCCATCATATTGGATTTTCTGCAATTTAGATTTTTCTGAAATACACTGAGAATGCTTCTTCTCCCACAAATATTGACTGATTTGCACAATATTTTGTATGATGCATCTATGGATTTATTTTGCTGTGATTTTGTGAAAGGATGACCAAATGGCAAACCCATGAACTTTAAGTTGGTGTTGCTAATAAACAAAAACGGCTTATAAATCCATAATGATTTGACCTAAAGTGGTGAAATGTGGTATACATATTCACTCTCACATCAAGATTATAAACTTGAAGTACTGGCACAATCAAAACATGTGTTGGTGCTATAGAGCTCCATATTTTCAACAAATATTCAAAAAAATTCACTTACCATCACTGGTTCTTTGTAAATATTTTGGATCTGCTGCAGTGACTAGCCTCCTCATTTGGTACAGATATTTGTGTCCTGAGGGTCTCCACCATCTTGACTTGGCAGTCTTGAAAAAAATTTAGTTGTTGCTCAGCACTTGAGTAGTACAGCAATTGATCAGTTAAAGCAGTTGATTGGGTGTGAATCGGTCCCTGATCTTAAGGGAAAAAACAAAAACCAGCAGACTGTGACTCCAGTGTAGCTTATCACAAAAATGCTTCTGAATCCTGAAGGGCTTTACATAAAGTGATGAAATATTGGTAGATACATCAACACGCTTACTTCACCTCCAACCTTATGATATTGGCCAAATCATGACATTTGGTGGAACTATAGAACTCCATATTTAAAAAAAAAAAAAAAAAAGTTCAATTCATTAAAAATCATCACCCCCGTCACATCAGTCTCACAGTTTATGTAGTAGTCCATGTCGTCAGCAGGAACACATGGAAAATGTATCAGGTGCTTGGACCCCTTGAATTGCTGCTTGCAGCAATGTTTTGAAGTTTAATTTGAGAATCATGGAGCTCCTGCTTTATTATCTGTAGCGTTTTGAGTCCCAGTCCTGAGGCACTACATGTTAGCCCCAGAGTGGGTGGAGCCATCAGGTGTTATTACAGGTTTAAAAAGGTGCTTTGTTTACTTGCTTATTTGAACCAATCCTAGAAATTTGCAGTGGAGAGCAACATCTTTTGATTGGTTAATGGTAGTCTGTGATTGACAGTTTGTGACAACTACACCTATTGCGGAGGGAACCTTGCGCTCCTGTCACTAACTTGAAGACAGGAGGTAAGCTGTCATCTTAGTGAAGTTTGAGGTGGAGAGCACAGATTGGCAGCCACTAATAATTCAGTTTGACAAACGGCAAAGCAATAGGCCCATAACTTGCAACACTGTGACCAAGCCAAGGTGCTGTCTGTGCAGAATGCTGGTCTGGCCGGTCCACAGCAGATATGATCCAGACAGCAGCAGCCAAAATGAAACTGTAACTATGAGGTGTTTGGTATCGCCGGCTTTCTTATCCGAGAACCAAACCTGACACTACTCTAATACTCCCGGGTAACAAGCTATCTCTGCCTGTGTCAGGCCTCTTCCTGTTCAACCAGAGTACGGATTGGGGGCTATGAGCTGGGGGGGGCGAGGTGTGGGAGGGACAAAGAGGTGCTGTTGTATTTCCGTGAGGAGTTAGCAGGTTCATGCTGTCTAGAGGAGTGGAATGTTCTGGTATGTGGCAGCATGGGCCCTTCCCCGCTATGTGAAGCAGGGGCTCCTGGAGCTGTGAAAGATGATGTGGTGCCCTGTCTGGTGAGCTATCGGGGCACCATCTGCTACCACAATGTTTACCCTCCACCCCCTCACACTGGTGCCTTGTTCCCCTCAGGATTGCTGCTCCCAATACAAGCTTTCACTGGATTTCCTCTCTCTCTCTCTCTCTGACACACTCTCTTTCTCTCTCTCTCGCTCTCTCGCTCTCTCTCTCTCTCTCTCTCTCTCTCACACACACACACACACACACACACACACACACACACACACACACAGACACACACTATATGATTGACAGTCCCATTTTTCGGTTCTCCTAGGTCCTGCCGAAGTCCCGATGATGTCACCCAATGGCTCCATCCCTCCTATCCATGTGCCACCAGGGTACATCTCCCAGGTAAGGGCTGGGCGTGTAGGAAGGGGGGCAGGACCAGGTAGGTTATTATCCGGGTGTTCAGTGGCTTTAGACTTTTAGGAGTCAATGAGAGAGAGGACTTTTAAAGGCTCTTTATTTAACATTCAGTAAACCAGAGCACAGTTGAGGGGGACCACTTGATTACCTCAAAAAGAAAAACCAGACAAACACGGAAAAAGTTATGAACCACCAACAAAACCAAAACAAAGTTTACAAACAGTCAGATCAGTGCTTTTTTTATATTTTTACAGTGTCAACACAAGGCTCCTTTCTTCATCCACTTCATCCACGTCAGCACACTTTTTAGTCTAGTTTGCACTTCCATTTATAAACCCGTGCTCTAACTTCAGCACCACCACTATTGCCCACAGGATTAAAGTAGTATATTTTCCCCGCCGTTCTAAGATCTCCGGCATTGTAAGTTGCCAGCTCTGCTTGGCCAACCATAAAATTAATTGGCAAGCTCTGATATCTCTTGTACTTGCTGTATCTTTTACACTGTAAAAAAGGGGCTTTACCAAGTTTTCCCACCAAGCTGTTAAGCAACTCATTAGGACAATTCAAAGCGCCCTGACTGACAGGGGCTCTCAAAAATTGTGCTGTAATTGTGCAGGGATGGAGTGGCCTGATGTGAGATCTTTTCATGGGGCCCAAAAAACCTGGCAGTGCCCCTGCCCGGTACTCAGTAGTCTGCGGTAATGAACTACGAAAATGAACCCGCTGCCCCCAGCCTCTGCTTTCCCTCAAATACCTGAGCCAGGAACCCAGCACGTCTCGGGTGACACTGCCCTCTTGAGCCCTCTTCTAAGCCGCTCCCTCCATTCTTACTGAGTGCACCCCTACCTCTCAGGCCAGTTCATGTTGCACCTTTGCTCAAAACCTTTATCAGGTAAGCCAACTTGGTATCTCCTGCCTCAACAAAGCAGGCCAGCAAACTGTGTGATGGCTAGCGCTGGTATAAAAAAAATGAAGGACTTACGCAATTCACAAGCATAAGTACTACTACTGGGGACTTAGACTGGAGAACAAACTGGGTATGGGGACTTGGACTGGAGAACAAACTGGGTATGGGGAACTAGACTGGAGAACAAATTGGGTATCTGGACTAGACTGGGGAACACACTGGGGCAGGGACTTTTGCTTTCACATAAATCCCTATCTTCTGTCTCATTGCAGACTATTTCACAGAACAGTGACTTCAACATGCACACTGCATACATTTAACTTGGAGGTAGCAGGTGTTCTTCTTGTTCTTCATGTTGAACAACCAGTAGCCCAATGACATGATTCTTCTTTCGTTGTTCTATCCCTTTAGCCACACAGGGTGATGTGTGCAGTAGGAGGATGGCAAGGCCTTTAATGTGATGTAACGAGTCCCTTTGGCTTTTGTGTGGTCAGCAGACAGAGCATCAGAGCAAAAAAACCCTGTCTTTATAAATATAACAGTAAGCTGTGTGGAGTGGAGTGGAGGCTTTTGATGAGTTTTGTTTGCTGCTGATGAACTTTGCTGTGTGTTCTGTTTTTAATCAATAGTTAAAAAAATAAAAAAAAAATTTTTTAAACTTTCCTGCAACGTCTTGTCTTAAATATGTAAACAAAGAGCACATGCTGTATTTGATTAATGAGAAACAGCAAATGGGGGGAGGGGAGGCAACTGTTTTGTTTTTGGGGGTTACTTCAGATGCCAGTACATTTCTGAGGCCACACTCAAAATGCTGGAATTCAGGATTCCGGCACATCCTTATCATGAGGGAGAGAGCCTCAGTGTTTATAGACTGGACAAAGACAAAGCGTCTCAAGTTCAAATAGAAGTTCCTCTCTCTCATTAATTCAAAAAATAAGGATTGCCAATTAATTTACTTTTGCAGGTAATGAGAAAACTAAGAGAAGCTTTATCTCACAGTGAAAGGAAGGCATATTGTGCCACTTTACTGAGGGAGACCACAATGCCAGCATGCATTGAAATACGTCCGTTTGTAGTTTCTCTCGCTTCACTTGTCCATCTCCCCCTCACATTCTTCAGGTTCTGGAGGACAACACTGGGGTCCGTCGGGTAGTGGTCACGCCACATTCAGAGTGCTACCCCCCAAGCTATTCGCCAGCCATGTCACCCACCCACCACCTGCCCCCATACCTGGCACACCCCCATTTCATCCCTGGCACTCATACGGCCTTCTACCCACCTGCCAGCACGGGGGACCTGGCCCCGCATCAGTACTATCATCACCGCCTCCCCCCCATGTATGGAGAAGGTAAGATGGACCGATCCACCTCCAGCTCACTAGCCAATCCGAGATTTTCCTCTGTCACAGATGTGTGCATAACACCACAGATTGTTCAGAATAACCAGATAGGCGCCTACATAGATGCATTCCTCTTGTCCTATCTCCTTCCTGATGACAAGGGTTCCAGTTAATAACAGCTGTTTATGGTGCTAAATAACATTACAGAATAGCCATTGCTTTCGCCTTGTCCTTTTTATGCCGAACCCTTTTAATGAATATTCAGAAAATCCTTCAGCAGGGAGATGCAATGTTCAATTTTAAGGATACAGAGCTGAGCATCTGCTGAGTCTATAACACCTGTTGTAACATTCCAGGCTTTGGGAATCTACAGTATTTTCAAGGCCAGACTTTTTCTCTTTCTTTTTTTTTTGTTACTGGAACACGTGTAATGTAACTGTAAACCTGTACATGCTTTCTAAAGCTGTAGATGAGGCATTGTGCTTAAGGAAATGGATCTCTAACCAGAAGGTAGGGGTTTCACATTCCAGGTGCAGGACTGTTATTGTGCCCTTGGGTAGGCTGCTTAACCTAAATTCTACTTCTGCAAATATTTGTGTTACTTCAAGAATGGAAAATGGAAACTGTTAATTCGCCTGGCTGGATAAGGCAAAACAAATAACAATAGACTAATCCCTTACAAACCCAGACATCAGTGAAATCTTTTAAAAACATGCGTTCTGTCTTGTGAAAGATACAAAAAATGCAGCTGAAAACTGAGTCTGGAGAAAGATTCATTTATTTATTTATTATTTTAAAAGTCTTGCCCCTTATATTCACTTGTTTATTTAGACATTGATACGGTGACACCCCAGAGTATGTAAGGAATTGTTTTGCAAATAAAAGAGATTAAATATTATACTTTTTATTTCACGCAAAACTAGGTCCTTCAGTATTAACTCTTGGAGGGTGGGGATTTTCCCCTGATTTCTTGACTGATATCTGACAAGACAAGTTGGCCTCATTTGTTTATACAGCAAGTTTTTTAATTCTGAGCGTGCTGGCAGGATATCTTTCTTAACCCCTTTGCGCAGACCCCCTAGTGGCCATGGCGCCGGCACCAACATTTTGCTCAACTCAGATATAAATTTCTCCTGCAACCAAACTATGAGTGGAAACGACAAACTACGTGTTTTAGCTTTATTGGTACACAGTTCGTGACAACTCTGCTGAATACAGAGATTTAAAGTGTCACTATTGTCCCATAGCAAGTCCATTTAACAAGCAACCCTCTACCCAGTCTCGCCTGCAACGATACCTACCCATGCTTGACAAGGTGGACAATAGCGTCTATGTGTGAGATCATCAATATATTTTTTTATCACCAAAAAATCCTATTTAGTCATAGCAACAAGATAAACCCAACAATAGCCCGATCATATGCCAAAAAACAGCCCTGCTCACTAAAATGCAAAATAAACATGCAAAATGCTTGTGTAATTATACCACGTCATTACCACTATCAGTATCTGCTACTAAATATGAAATAAATATACAATCTTACCATTGGTTTTACACATGGAGATGTCCCTTTCAAAATTCAGCGATCATTTATTATCTGGGACAATCCGTTTGCGAAATACACAGCACTTTATAAAGTTATTTCACTACCTGGAACGTTGATGCGTGAAACCCCCCTCACTTTGCAAACCTGTCTAATGCATTGTTAATTCTGGTTTCAGTGACGATTCTTTTATCCAATAGAATAGAATAGAATAACTTTTATTTTCCCGAAAGGGAACTTCAGTTGTAGCCACCAGCAACAACAAAAAAGACATAGACAGTGGGGCAGACCCACAACACACAAACAAACATATAAAATTCCAATATATATACAGCCAAACGTCATGATATCGGACATTATTCCCTTAGCAACAGTGTTTACAATGTTTTAATGGATGCTCTGAACAATAAATTACAGCCCAGTGTAACGGCAGTTTTCGTTTTCATGGTCTAGTATTACGCAAGCTCTACAGAAAGTGCATTCCCCGACGGGAGTTTTCCCTTCCCAATATGTAAGTAGTACTGCTTCTAATATGCGGTTGGTCTTGCTGGCTAGATATGTACATTCGTTTTTCCACTCGAGCACTGTCTTGTCCAGTGTGATTGATAGACCTATTGTTATTTTCGCATTTTGAGTGCATTTCACATACTGTAGTGCAAGCGTTCATTTTATGTTTGATGTAGCCTACCAATTTTCATTGAAGACAGGACATTTGGCAGCAGTTTACTGATGGTGGAATACTATTTTATTTTCATGTTATTGTACATAATATAGGCTGTGGCGTATATATGCTACTTGTCACTTAGGGCATGGAAAATACTCATTCCAATTTACCATGCACTGATATGTGCTAGATGAATGTAAAATTTTCCTTTGTCATTATTCTCTTTTAAAAAATAAATAAATAAATAAATAAATAAACTACAGAGAAATCTTGGTTTTCCCAGGGCATAAAGCAAAAGACATACTGTAGAATACAGGGAAAAGCGATGCTATTGAGGTACAAGAGTGAATGAATAGGCTACATACACTGCCTGGCCAAAAAAAAAGTTGCACACTCTAATATTTTGTTGGACCGCCTTTAGCTTCGATTACGGCGCGCATTCGTCGTGGCATTGTTTTGACAACCTTATGCAACGTCAAAACATTTATTTCCGTCCAGAGTTGCATTCATTTTTGGCCGAGATATTGTATTGATGACGGGAGAGTCTAACCACTCCGTAAGGTCTTCTCCAGCACATCCCAAAGACTTTCAATGGGGTTAAGGTCTGGACTCTGGTGGCCAATTCATGTGTGAAAATGATTCCTCATGCTCCCTGAACCACTCTTTCACAATTTGAGCCCGATGAATCTTGTCATTGTCGTCCTGGAATATGCCCATCGATGGGATAACCTGGTCATTCAGTACATTCAGGTACTCAGCTGACTTCATTTTATTGCTGCATAATGTTGCTGAGCCTAGACTTGACCAATTGAAGCAAGCCCAGATCATAACACTGCCTCCAGAGGCCTGTACAGTGGGCACTATGCATGACGGGTGCAACGGCGACTTTTCTTTTGGCCAGGCAGTGTATTTAGGTGTGTGATATCAATGTTTTCATCTTAAACATCATAATGGGCAAATGTATACGCTTTATAATGGACAAAAAATACTTTATTCATTTTATGACATGTTTTGGATAGGGTATTGGACCCATAGATATCTATCCCCCTATACTGATGAGAAGATTGTAATTCCCACTTGAAAATGATGCAAAAGTTAGTTTTATGAGCCAAAACAGTAGATTTTTTTTGTTAAATAGATCATTATTTTATGATTTAGTACAGTGCACAATTTAGCCATTTGGATAGATTTGGAGACACTAATGGACAACAGGGTACACTGCCTATATTTTGCATCATAGACCTTTAGTAGTTCTGCATATCACCCTCAGATTTTGCACACTTGTGGACACAGAGTGTATGATCCAGGAAATGTATAGTTTTACTTGTTAAACATATGTACCTTTCAGTATTTCATTGCAAACTAAACTTTTTTTTGCATTTTTCCAAAGTTTCTTTGCATTTGTGCCACTTTATTTTGACCTAAATTATGAAAATAAACTAATCTAAGTTAGTAATGTAAATGGAATTGTCTTGCTTCATTTAATCAATTTTCCAAGTTTCTGTGATGCTCACACCTGGAGTGCTGAGGTGAGAAATAATTTGTCATCTGTGCGAAGGGGTTAAAGAGGATTAAGCCCTGAACAGATGTATTCTTCTACAAATCTAATGTAACAGGAGATAAGACGGTTATGATCTGCACCATGATACATATTTAGTCATGCTGTATGAGATGCTGTAACTTGTGATATGTTTCCAATTTCTTATTCTGTTTTGCATACCGTTATGTTCTAAACTACTGTCACAAAAGCTTGTTTATACATTTTACCATTCAAAAGATAAGATGAAAGATTAGAAAAGTATGTGTGTTTATGGTATGTTTATGTATAAATACATGTATACAGAAGGATAGATGTATAAATTGTTGAATAACTGATGTATAGAATGATATTACATATGTTGTTGTGGAGAGGGAATTAAACCACTGGCCTTGGTGTCCACGGTCAGGTCGTGGATGGACACTTTATTTTTATATTTTCATACGTTTTTGTACAGTTTTTATTCCCCACTTTTGTAATTCATTTGGAACAGTCAATTATGACAGGCCTGTTCCATTACTGCTGCGTATTTCAGGAGGGTGCCTCCCAGCACTCAAGTCCTTCAAAACGGTAAACAGCGGGTGCACGATCGTCCAGTATTGAGTCATTGTTGAGCCAGGCAGTTAATAGGCTGCTGATTGGAACCCTCCCGCCCCTGGTTGACGCTACCACCAATTACGTGCCACACTGCAAGACTCCCGTCCTCGGAAGGCCTCCTACTGGATAGGCCCCTGAGCAAAACACTTCACCTGTTTCTCCTGATAAAACCCGGTAAACAGGCTGTAAACAGGTTGCAGGCTGTGCAGCCATCAACATTGGAAGCTGTGTCAGTCACCAAGGAAGGGTATCTCAAGCAAATAAATAATGTGCGAGTTGAATGTGGTGCATTTTGATTCGATTTCTGTCTAGACATTTTCCACTATGTTTGCGTTAGAGGTTAGGAGGAGGGTGACACAAATCGCATGGTCTGCTCTTTTACTTCTCACAGCTGCATCTTGTGGCTTGTGAATATTATTTGGCCGTTTCTTTTGCCCTGCGGATGCCTGTCTCCATGGAGAGTTAATGCGTGAGCTAGCAGTACAGTGATCACAATCAACCCTTTAAAGTGCATTTCCCATCGCTCATGTATATTTTGCATGATTACCTTAGATAGCTGGACATCACCTGATACCAACTCTTGATCTGGTGTCTTGATCAAGGGTACAGTTTCCATGCCCCACCTGAGATTCAAACCTTCAGTCTTCTGTTGCCCATCCTAAATCTGTCACTCCATGCCAAATATCACAATATCTATGGTTCTTTCTGAGCTTGTACTGGTAGGTAGAAGGTGGGCATATTGTCCCATTTTAGTTGAGCAACAGTTTGTAGGCAACCCTGAGGCACCACTCTCACCTCGCTCTCTTTTTTTCCTCCTCACTTCTCCCCCTGGCAGAGATCATTCCTCTGTACGGGATGTCCAGCTGCTTGGGGCGGGAGGAGCCATACGGCAAGCCGCAGCCCAAGAAGGTGAAGGAGAGGCAGCTGGAGAGGCAGAACCGGCTCAACAGCCCGCCCTTGTCTGTCTACAAGAGCACCGTCACCTGCTCCGCCCCCACCACCTATAACGGCTATGGCAAGGGCCACAGTGGTATGGGTGTTAGCCTCGGTGTGACCGGGGGCGGGGGGGTAGGAGGAGGAGGAGGCGGGGCCGGGAGCCTGGGCATCAAGAAGACGGACCGTCGAGCCCGGGGCAGCCCCAGAACCGACGAGCTGGACCTGCACGGTAGTACTCCTCTTCTGTTTATATGTGTGTGTGTATATACAGTGAGCACCATAATTCATTGGACAGTGACACATTTTTTGTTATTTTGGTTCTGTACACTTTGAGTTTCAAGGATACAATGTTGAAGTGCAGACTGGCAGCTTTAATTTGAGGGTATTTTCATCCATATCGGATGAACCATTTAGAAATTATAGAACCCTTTGTACATAGTCCCCCCCATTTTCAGGCATCAAAACATATTGCACAGTTTAACATATTTGACAGTTTAACATATACCCAACAACATCAAAAGACTCTTGATATCATATTTTCAGGTGGTCTTACAAGCGATACTATAACATCTCTGCATTTGAATGGATCTCTATGGGATTTGGGGGGGTGGGTCTAGATTAAGCGTTAAATTACACGGGAATAGTATAGAACACATGGTTGTCTAAATGGCTGTAAGTTATCAAGGATCTGAGGTATCAAACGAGCCAAAAACCATCACTCTGCTGCCAGATATGCAGTAAGTATGGATGGATCACTTTAAGGGTTGTTTCTCCTGACTCATTTTTCCATCGAGTTCAATAGGAAAATGAGTCAGGAGAAACAACCCTTAAAGTGATCCATCCATATCTATTGCATATCTGGTAGCAGAGTGATGGTTTGAGGCTTGTTTGATACCTCAGACCCTTGATCACTTATAGCCATTTAGCCAACCATGTGTTCCATACTATTCCCGTGTAATTTACAGCTTAATCTAGTCCCACCCCCCAATTCCCCTAGAGATCCATTCAAATGCAGAGAGGTTATATTATCGCTGGTAAGACTACCTGAAAATATGATATCAAGAGTCTTTTGATGTTTACGGTCACAGACATCAGGAAGTCATGGCATGCAAACCAAATATTAAATATATTAAGGTATTTCCAACCACCGCCCCCTGCCCCCTCCCTCCAGTCACCTGACCAATGCCACTTCTGGGTGGGTTGGGTTGTGCTGCAGCTCACTGTTGTCCTGTTTCCCACTGGCGTTGCATTTCCTGTGGTCAAGAATCCTGTTACTTTACAAGAAATTAAGAAGGAAAAAAAAACGGGGTGAGGGGGGGCAGATGGATCGCTATGGAAACTGCATAGTTGGATAGCGCCGTGGAGCTATCATTTTTCCTGGAACCCACAATGCTTCGCTTTGTGCTCAGGTGGGCTCTGTTCCCACACCTGTGGACCTTACCCCCCCCCCACCCCCAGCGAACCTGTCGAACTGCACGCTTTCCCTATTTTTCAAATACTAATTGTAGAGCCCTGGTGAAGGCCTGTGTGTGTGTTGGTTTGTCTGTTTGCATAGACTGATACAAATAAGCTTTACAGGGCCCCTCTGAAAGCAAGTTGACTTCATAAACCTCTACACCCACACTATAATACACCCTTGATGAAATGGCAGCCCAAAGGAGAACACAGCTGCTTCATTTTCTTTCCTGTTTACTGTTTCACAGCGGTCACCCCACCAGGGTTTGGAATCTCCCTTGAATCTGTTTGGTGTACCCTTGAGCCTGACTATGCTGAAGCCGAAAGCTGTTCAGGCTCATTATGACCATTCCTTTAATGAAACTAGTTAAGGTACAGTACAGAACATGGAGTGAACATGGGAGTTGACTACCTGGTCAGAATATGGAATATCTGCAGTTCTCTACTGACAGGATGTTTTGTGCACAGTGCGAGCTAGTATTCTTATCATTACCCCTGTATACCTAGGTCTCCCATCAGACCTTCAGGCTACTGCGCGATAAAGGGTAGTACTAGGTACGTGTCCATTTTCAGCAGAGCAGTTTGTTTCCTATCAGACGGGTCTAGTGTTGCCCGCAGACCCATCCCAGCGCTCATAAGAGGCACTGGACTTGTGATGCATGCCGTCTCTTCGGGCTTCGTCTGGGAATTTCTCACACAATTTACGATCATTCTGTGCATCCTTGTGATAGTTTGCCAAATGTGCCTGCTGTTTTCTGTGCGATGCCATATGTGGCTTTGAAATGCATACAAATATTTTTTCACGATCAAAGGCAAGGTCTCATTACAGAAACAATGGCTGGCCTGGTTATGGTACCAGAATATTATGCTTTGCTCTTTCTGTTTTTGATGTAGGTTAATAAGAAACTGACGGACTTTGAACATATCATGTGGCAAGCAGATCTTGCTTTACATATGTATGTATGACGGCTGCCAGTCACTCAAGTTATTTTTTCTTTTCAATAAAAACAAAATTTATTTCATTTTGATGGCTCTGTGAATGTATATGTAATCAGATCAAAAATGTCTACGATGTAAAAAAAGCCAAGTTACTCACACATAGCCTACATAGCGCTGTCCATAAGTTCTTAATTCCAACTTGCAAAAACTAGACCTGCCTTTAAAAGTCTTGATCTCAAAATGTGGCCAAGTTACAACTACCAATATTGCCTATCGTAGCTCACACTAAATAAACTAGCTCTATTCCAAAGCAATGCTATCCAAACTTTCCTAAATTATTTAATGCAACTTGGCCCTGTGTTTCTTCATCTTTGCATGTGAAGAGATTGTGCCTCATGGAACAAAGTTTGGATAGCATTGCTTTGCAATAGAGCTTGTTTATTTAGTGTGAGCTACGATAGGCAATATTGGTAGTTGTAACTTGGCCACATTTTGATATCAAGACTTTTAAAGGCAGGCCTAGTTTTTGCAGTTGGAGTTGGAATTAAGAACTGAAGTTGGAATTAAGAACTTATGAACAGCGCTATGTAGGCTATGCGTGAGTAACTTGGCTTTTTTTACGTCGTAGACGTTTTTGATCTGATATCACTTATTTTTTTATAGCTAACTAATGATGAATAATGCATGAAGATAAACACGGAGAGAGACATGCATTCCAAAGAAATGTATGCAGACATTCACTTAACCATAACGCCCTCTATTGACAAGAATGAGAACAGTTATCCTATTACAGACAGCACACAATTACATTAAAGGAGTTTGTAGATGAGCAGTATTTAATGTGTAATGAAATACAATGAACAGCACCACCTGAGCAATGGATCATGAAGAAGCATGTAAATTAATGAACCAAGTCTACATGGAGACATACATGCACAATGGGCTAGACGCAAACACATTCTAGCTGAAACACATACAGCCTAAATAGCTAGTACAGCCTAAATAGTTTGCATCAGTAAAATATGGAAATACAGTTTTAAAATAGGGCTATTAGTATTCTATGAAATACATTTAACATTAGGCTATTCAACACTGGATTGCCGGATGCGTAACTCCAACCTTCCATGTGTGGGCTACGAGCTAGCAAGCGAGCTAGTGAGTTCATATGCACAGCAGTTAGGCTATTCAACACTGGATTGCCGGATGCGTAACTCCAACCTTCCATGTGTGGGCTACGAGCTAGCGAGCGAGGACAACTTAATAGGACAACGCATATTTCCCAGGAATCTTAGCCAGAAAGAAAACAGTAGATACTACTAAGAAAGTACATACCATAGATTATTATTATTATTATTATTATTATTATTATTATTAAAAGTGTTTGCAGTAAGCTACATTATCAGCAGAGTAGCGTAGACTAGAGCCACATTCGGAGGCTATCTATTTATTTATAAGTGACTAACCATGAATCAGATATATTTGGGGAATTGGCGGTTTATAAATCCGATCGCTTAAAGGCTTTCAGCTTAAAAGAGGCTATCCTCAATTCTTAATGTAGGCTATTATCGTAAATTCTTAAATTTCCTAGTAGTTAATTTTATGGTGACCTTGTGTTATGTGTGAAAAGGATAAAGTGAACAGAGCTGAAGTGAAGAAATTAATGAATAAAGAAATGTTGGCCGAGGCAAGGGGTTTCCACAGTCAGTCAGTCATGACCGCAAGAGCAGAGCGTAACACCCTCCCCAAACCAGACAAAAGCGAGCATCCGGTTTGGGGAGGGTGTGATATCATACAAGTGAAACATTGAACAGTTAATATTGTAAACCTCTTTTGCCTTTGCAATAAAAATATGTTAATGTGTCAATGTGAAAATAATAACAGTCTAAGAAATGAAAAGTACTTAACAGTTGCACATTGTTTTTGTGGAAAATACACATGTGCCCTGCTGGGCTCGAACCCACTATCCACCGTGTGAGAGACTGCAGTTTTAACCACTAAGCCGCAGTAGCTTCTTGGAAAGCATGAAGCCATTAGCTACATTAACATTAAAAAACATTAGTATGAAGCGTTTTTATTGGACGATAAGCTTGATGAGCAGGTATACGGACCATACCCTCAAATAATAATTCTCCCCATTGGATAACATCGTGATGGAGGCAGGCAGTTTGGCAGGAAAATGGGAAGAAGAAGAAGAAGAAAAAGAAGAAGAAGAAGAAGAGGAAGGAGAAAAATGGCAAAATAACCCAAGTTTGGGGCTTTATTGTGTGGATGTGTGAAGTTGTATCTGAATGCTGTGTGGTTACATGAGGTCAGAACATACAGAAGTTAATGTTTTTAAGGGCTGAGAGTCTGGTCATTGTGGTTACTTCTGTAGGAAACCCTGAAAAGTGCCAAACTCTCGGTGCTGTATAGGTATGGGGCATGCCCCACCAAGCCATAACTTGGCGGATGGCATACCTGCCATCCCAGTTGGTACCACGGTGAAGAGCCATGTCAATTCCTAATTGCAGGGCCCTGTCAGGGTGACATGGCCATTGTCAGGGAGCATAGTGCTAGGGAATGTTTTGCTTTTGGGAACCCTGTAATAGGTGGAGCTACTGTAATGCTTTTTTATTCCCTAACTTACATGGAAGTATTGTATCAAAATGCAGTACATTGCTATTAGAGCAGATTCAAATTGATGAGTCACCGATGACACGAGTGACACCTGACTAATGTGGCATTTGTGATATGGAGCTGCTTGCCATACAAGTGCACCTCTGGACTGACTGTCAGTCTGTTGCAGCGCTGGTACCCACAATCCATATTTTCCATAATCAACCTCATACAGAGTGGTTAATGCTCAGTGCCAACGAGGAGGTTGAGTGGTTGGAGACTACCAGTCCGCGTGAACTACAGAATTGTACAAAGTAGTATTAACTTGTGTTTTTCTCAACTCAAAGCTGCTTTTCGTTTTTGTAAGCATGTGCTATATTATTTTTCTAATGTGGCTTTGAGCTGTTCTTGTAGCTGAAAAAAACTTCAGTTGATTGCATCATTGGTGATAAATATTCAATTATAATGTACAGAGAACATGTAAAATGGAGTGTAGTGTTTAAATTGGTTCTTGTACTTGATTCACTCAAAAAAATATTCTTGGTCATTCTTGCCCCACTTTGGAATGTCCAGATGCAACTGTTCATCTGTCCCATTGCAGTTATATTCTCTGCCAGTTTGGAAGGGTGAGGACTAGCAAACACGTCCTTAGAAATGTGCAGGGACTGACATCCCCTTCTTCTCACTCAAATTGTCTGCGATGCTGCCGTGGCTGCCTAGATCCTCAAGTAACTGTCTTTTTCAGAGACGGTACTCTGATGCCTGTAGTCAATCCAAATCCTTAACTTTGTTGTACAAGTATGTCACACGGTGTGTGTCCCCCCTGGGAGGGAAAGTAGAGGCGGACAAATAATTGGTGATACGATAATTCCGGTTTCAATTAAGAGAGCTTTTAATTTTTTTTAATTTTAATTTTTTAAAATTTATTTATAAAAAATGTGTTTCTGATTTTTTCTGTCACAATTTGGTAGCCAATTGTACCCTATGCTATTCAATTCCCCGTGTAGCAACCTTTTGAGAATTTGCCGCTACACAGCCCTGTCAGCTGGTTGTAGAAAGGAGGGCGCCATGTCCTCTTCAGTGCGCGACTCCTCGTGCTCCTGACCGTGACGATTCTCCCTTGCCGAGGCCCTCCCCGCACCCCGGGAGCGGTCACCAAATGCCTCTCGCTCAAGGCAATGGCCATACTCAGATCTGGCAGGACCAGGGGTGTGATCCTCGGTGTGCAACTGCACCGACTCAGTCGCCGCTTTTAACACGGCGCCACCGCAGCGCTCCAGAGAGCGAGTTTTAAACAAACGAGAATCCTCCTTTCCCCCTCACGGGTTCCAGGTAAAAATAAACTCAAATATGAAATACAAAATCAAGAAGGCACAACAGAAACTTTTCAGCCAAGTTATGTGCTTTTGCTCTCGCTCTAAGGTCAGCGATTCCCTGGTCTCAGACTGCAGAAAGAAGGACACTTTTAAGTCCTGGGATGATCGGTAATGCAACCCAGGTATGAGCCTACTTAACCAAGAGGCGTGGTCCTCCGATTGCCCTGATTCCCTTTTCTCAGACTGAGCCCTGCCACAAAGTAAATGACACAAGCAATTTGACAAGAGGTTTAGTGACTGCTTAACTGACCAAAATAATTATTGCCTTTAATTGTTAGACAAAATTAAGGACAAATTCAGATTGAATCCCAGCCTGAGTTTCCATCCTCACCCCTGCAAAAAAATACTAATAGGTAAAAACAAATACACACTTCCAGCTTTGCTTCCTGAATTGTTGATCCAATTCTTTCAGTGAAATTAATCTCTGTAGATGGAATGATTTCTGAGGGTTATTTCAGGACCAAGGAGCCATGAATCAGGACCTTTCCTACCTAGCTCAGCTCTTGCTTTTTGAAATGTAATCCTAGTATTGATTTCTTCAACCCACCCCTTTTTTCGTCCAAGTCAGACCAAGGTAACTACCCATGGGGGGGATGGGTAATATTCGATCTATGTGCAGATACTGTATGTGCCGTTACTGCCCAGGCCCAAGCTGTCTCCACCCCTGTCTGCTGCCCCATTGCATTGTCCTCATAGGCAGAGTGCTGTCTGTCCAACAGCACTGTCTGACCCCTTCTTTTTAAACAATGACACCATCATGATTACACAGCAATTTCAACCTTATTCTTACATAACAAGAGTCTCTCATGATTACACAGCAGTTCTAGCCTTCCTGGCATCTATAACCACCCCACCCCCAGAATTCCACAGGTCTAGCCAAAGCTCCCCAGAAATGTAGAGTATATAACCCTCCCCTAACCAACCCACTATTACACAATAGCCTTACCAGGATTGTACAACAATATTACCTCCCTCCAGCTTTTCATAATCAGCTTTTCTATTATCCTCCCCTTTCTGTTGCAACACAACAATCTTGCTGCTCATACCTGCTCCATTTCACTTTCCCACACAAACACCCTGCTCAGTCCTGCCAACCAAACACACTAATGGAACCCTCTCCTAATCACACACAGCTATGTTACACCCTCTCCTAATCACACACAGCTATGTTACACCCTCTCCTAATCACACAACTATTTTACACCCTCTCCTAATCATTCACAACTATGTTACACCATCATAATCACTCCCAACTGTTACACCACTTCCTAATCACTCACAACTGGTACACCATCTCCTAATCACTCACAACTATGTTACACCCTCCCCTAATCACTCACAACTGTGTTACACCATCATAATCACTCACAACTGGTACACCATCTCCTAATCACTCACAACTATGTTACACCCTCTTCTAATCACTCACAACTATGTTACACCATCATAATCACTCACAACTGTTACACCACTTCCTAATCACTCACAACTGGTACACCATCTCCTAATCACTCACAACTATGTTACACCCTCCCCTAATCACTCACAACTGTGTTACACCATCATAATCACTCACAACTGTTACACTATCTCCTAATCACTCACAAATGGTACACCATCTCCTAATCACTCACAACTATGTTACACCCTCCCCTAATCACTCACAACTGTGTTACACCCTCTCCTAATCACACACAACTATGTTACTCCCTCCCCTAATCACACACAACTAGGTTACACCCTCTCCTATAATCACTCCCAACTATGTTACACCATCTTCTAATTGCACATAACTGTTACACTATCTCTCAGTTACACACATGGCTACTACATCCTTTCCCAATCTCTCACACCCCTCAACTACACCCTGCCCCAGCCACATATGCATTAACTACACCCTCTCCAAGTTACAAACCTCTGCTACACCCTCTCCCAGTGTGGTGCGGTGTGGAACTGGGTTGGAACCGTTTGTCTGGAGGCTAGGCCTCCAGATGACTACTTTGGATGAGGATGGGTCTCCCACTGCTTGTGCATCCCTTGCAAGCCCATAAAGGACTAACACCCTCGCATGCAGACTTTGAACAGTGTGCCCAGCTGAACGACTGTTTTCCTTCAATTTGTTTGGCCGTGTCTCAGAGCGCCGGCGTAGTCCAAAACAGCCTTGATCTGTCTGCTCCGAGCAAGAATAAGGAAGTCGGGGGAAGGGGGATGGGGGAGGAGATTTGTTGTCTCCTTTGTACCGCATATGTACATACTGTATTTGCGTTGGTCGCCATCTGGATACGATGTCAAAAAAAGACCCTTTTTTGGCAGAATTCTAAATGGTCATTGTTGAAAACCAAAAACGGCATAGTCTGCTGACTTGAAAATTCATGTGACAAATGTGCGCCGTTCGGGAAGAGCCAGCGCCGTCCTGGCGTAATGGCAACCACCCCCTCAGTGACTTCAGCTCTGTGTATTTCCCCCATCTTTGCTAACCGGTGCTTTTTAAGCTGGTGAGAAAAAGCCACGCTTGCAGAAATGTTGATGTTCGAGTTTTTGCTTTCACAAGTTGTGCTCCCATATGTTTTGCCCACTGGCAGCACTTGTGGAGAGGTTGTCGTAGCGCAAGCGTCTTTTATGCCAGCAGACAAGGGTTATTGAAATCGTCTTTTTGTCTGACCCTAATGGAAGGCCATGCTTTGTGCTCTTACGGTTTAAAGCAGACCCTCCCTACCTTTCTGGTTGTTGATTTGTTTCAGTGCATGTACAGTGCAGTCCATAAGTATTTGGACAGCGGCAAATGTTTTGTTGCTTTAGCTCTGTACTCCAGTACATTGAATTTTAAATGAAACAATGAAAATAGGTTAACGTGCTGACTGTCATCTTTAATTTAAGGGTATTTACATTCATTACAGCCATTTTTACATATAGTCCCTTCATTTTGGGGGACCAAAATGCCTGAAGTCCGCGACCCATAGACAACACCAGATGCTGGGGATCTTTCCTGGTGATGCTGTGCCAGGCCTGTACTGCAGCCATCTTCAGTTCCTGTTTGTTTCAAGGGATTTCTGCCTTCAGTCTTGTCTTCAGCAAGTGAAACGCATGTGTTCAATTGCATTCAGGTTGGGTGATTGACTTGGCCAGTAAAGAACATTCAAATTTTTAACCCTAAAAAACTCCTTGTCTGCTTTAGCAGTGTGTTTATTCAAGAATTCGGCTCTATTGTCCTTGTTACATACTACTTCTGTAGTTTTACTTGGTTTTATTAATCACCTGTTTGGCACGTTTACTTTTCCCCCCCAAAATGGGGGGCTATGTATAAAAAGGGCTGCAATTCCTACATGGTTCACATGATATGGATGTAAATTCCCGCAAATTAAAGCTGACAGTCTGCACTTTAACCTCATATTCCTTGTTTTATTTCAAATCCAATGTGCTGGAATACAGAACCAAAACAACCAAAATTGTGTCGCTGTCCAAATACTTACGGACTGCGCTGTATCCGTGTCTTTCAGTGCAAATACGCATGTGTTGCCTTTCCTTTTAGACAGAAAGGGGTCGAAGCGCAGCTTGCATTTCCTTGCAATGTTTTTCCTCCACGTTCATTTCCGAGCAGGTTGCCCGTCCCCTCTTGTAATTGGTAGCAGAACCTGGTGGTGAAAGCTCTGAATGCATGTGGGCTTTTCTTCTTTACCACCAGGTGGCAGAGTCGAGCCACCCTAATGAACTCTTTGCCTGAAACTGTTTTGTGCAGGAGCACATTGTCACTCTGTCTCCAACTTCTGCAATTATACTCATCAAATATCATTGTGTGGAGTGGTGAGTGGAATTGGGCTAATAATGGGAAAGCTGCGTGTTTGGAAAAACAACTTTGCTGATATTCCAATAAGAAAGCTATTTAACCTGTAGTTTTTCTGTAAGCATGGGGTTTACTGACATACAAACAATGCCTTTGAATTTACGTCATTATTCCGCTCTCAGAATAGCATCCGTCCTGACGGGAAAGAGGCTTTAAGAGTCTTTTTCATGGTCCTCTTTTGGCGTTGAGAGGCTTTTTCATGTTCCTCTGCTGCCCTGAAAAATGGCTTTCACACAATATAGCATTTTTTCACCTGTTTTTGGGCTTGGATAAATAGTTAAGAAGTTCAGTAACGTTAGATGATAAGCTTGAGTGAATATGCTGTTCTGAGGGCATTGACCTCCTCACATAAGGACCTGCACAGTACAGTCACTGAATCTGGGGGTACAATGGGGGTGATCCTGCACAGTACAGTCACTGAATCTGGGGGTACAATGGGGGTGATCCTGCACAGTACAGTCACTGAATCTGGGGGTACACTGGGGGTGATCCTGCACAGTACAGTCACTGAATCTGGGGGTACAATGGGGGTGATCCTGCACAGTACAGTCACTGAATCTGGGGGTACACTGGGGGTGATCCTGCACAGTAGAGTCACTTGATCTGGGGATTAGAACCTTATTGTTCTCCACTTCTACTGCCACGTCTCCACTCTTTCTCTGCCCCTCCCCACCTGCCTTCACCGATCCTCAACTCTTTTCCACCCTCCACCACTCAATTTTTCATCCACTCACCTACATTCGTTCATAATTCTGCCCCACCCCCATATCCGCAAACAGCCTTCTTGTCTTTTTTTGTGAAACTTGATTTGTTTGTCTCAATGAGGCCTTCTCTCCGAGGGCGTGAGGTCGTGTGACAAAGGACTTCTCCAAGCATCCCCCTGGGACTGCAGTTGGCGGGAAACAATTAAGTTAATCAAAGAGTTCTGTTGACATTATAGTAACGGTTGACAGTTTAACCTGCGGGGGTCTGTGAAACCCAGATACCCACCCCCCATTATATTTTAGTCATACCTTCGACACATCAGTATATCTGAAACACGCGCGTGCCCTGGGGTGCTGAATTAGACAGTGGACGTTTCCAGAGCTGAAACCTCTTCCAGATGCGGTGCGATGTTTTGCCACCTGTGATGGGTTTTAGTGGGATGGTGGGGGTTGAGAAGGGAGTGTGAGTGCTACGCAGATGCCGAAGGTTAGTCAACCAGGTGCTCCCAGGATTTCGTAGTTGGAGTGCCTGCTGGCAGACGTCAAAACAAACTCATCGTCTCCAGGTTTTTTTTATTTTTGTAAATTAAAAAAATAATAATAATTAGTTTCAGATTTTTTCCCATTTTCTCCCAATTTGGTAGCCAATTGCACCGCTATGTAATTCAATTCCCCGTAGCAACAGCTTGAGAATTAGCTGCTACAACCCTGTCAGCCGGCAGTAGGAAGGAGGGTGCCGCTTCCTCTTCATGTATTCATTGGCATGTCAGACTAGGTTTGAGGTATGGCTGAATTTACGGCAGATTGAGATTAGAAAAAATGTAATGTAATACAGCCGTTAATGTCACAGCAATGGGGAGTGCATATAGGGACAGCAGATATTTGTCTCCAGCTCAGCTGCCAGGAGATGATAGAAGTTTGTTAAAATCTGGCGGGATGAACACAATTTAAGGCCGCATTCCCCTTCGCTGAGGGACAGGTAGCCTATGTGGTCTTTGACCGACGGACCCTTTTATTATTATGCATGTTTTGATATAGCCTACACAATAATAATATTACGTTGTAATCTTGATATTTTTATGGCCACTCCTCATCTTAAGACCAATCCGCCCAGTTCACTTGCTCTGGGCGCAATTTCACTTGCTATCTAAACAACGTGAGCGCTGGGCTGTAAACTGACAAGTGCGTCGGCCTGAAACTAGCAAAGACACTTGCTTTTGGGTTACTGCCACTTAGCGCTGGGTGTAAGATAGGGCCCTGTGTATTTAACACATTATGCAGGTTATTACAAAAGAGCATTATTCCACAAAAGGTTCATTTTTGGCAAAAGTTTCAGATACTGTGGAACCCAGTCATTTTAAACCCTCATTGTTTAAGTGTAAGTACATTATTTTATGGTTATTACATTGTGTAGCTTATTCTCTTAGTTATGCATATTTGGCTGCACAAGAACGTTTCTGTTATTCTACTGGCTGAAAGGCTTACTGTCTGTCTTACTGGAAATGGTCTCACTGTCTGCTGGGGTGTAGAGACGTATCACTCATCCCCCCCCCCCCCCCCCCCCCCCTCTGTCTTTCCCTCTTGACAGATCATGAATCTGAAACAAAGAGCCTTCAGGACAAGCTTTCAGGAATGGAGAAACCACAGGTAGGTTTGAAATCCCCTTCACCTGCCTAAAGGGAGCCCAGAAACTACATATTAAAAGTGCATGTACATTTTTAATACAGCACAATACAATAAGATTCAAGTCATCCCTGCTAGGTCAATGTACATTGGACTCTAAATACGAAAACAAAATGCACACATACCCATCATATGTGTACGCATTACAAATACAGAAGGAAAGTCTTAAACATGTAAATACATATGTATTGAATAAAGTGAATAAATGTACATGCACGTACATTCATGCAATACATAGCTCAGAGGTAAATTAAGTGCTAACTGCTAAGCTAACCAATTACTAACCATATCGAGAAATGTGTCTGTGTCCATTCATATTGGCGCTATATTGCACTGATAATGGCTTTGTGTGTATGTCAATGGCTTTGTGTACCCCTTCCAATACAAGCATCAAGGTTCAGAACGGGACATAACACATTGACAATACCACATCTAACTGCAAAACAGTGCAAAGTCATTGTCGCTCAGAAAGTACATACAAGTGAAAAAAAAAAAACTTGTATGAACAAAAATCTTGTCCTCAAAGCGTAGATGTGGCAGCTAACCCTCTACCCGGGCATAACCTTTACATCAGCCGCCACTAAAACACTGCTCAAAGTGTTCTTGCTCCTTTGTGATAAAATCTAATTATCACTGTCACTGGTATATGAGACAAGGTGGCAATTGCATCATATTTTTTTCAGAATATCATCCCAATTTTAAAATGTATTTATTTACTTTAGTTGTTCAGTGAAACATTTTTTTGATGATGCCTTTTAAAATGCTGTGGCCTGCCCTTCAACAACAACAACAAAAAAAAAGGGTGCTTACATTTCTGTCCACACGATGGCGATGTTACATTATCTGTGCAGCAGCCTCCTAAGATGCTTTGCTCACTGTGTCGGGGACGTGTGTGGATTTTAGAGCTCTATAGATCGCCATAGCTAGCTTTTCTTCGGAGCAAGAACAACAGCGAGTAACACCAACACCATGTTATCCGAGAAACATGAATAATCCTAAAGGTCTTGTATTGAATTTGGACTGTGTCAGAGCTGATGATGGGCAGGAGCCCCACTCATAATTGGCCATAGCGTTGCCTGAGAATGGGGACATTTCTGTTAGCAGGAGGTCTATGGTGCATTGCATGCCAGAAAGGAATATTCCTCCTCCTACTCGGTTTCTGTGTGAGTTTAGCTGGAGGATCGATGTGTGAATACACATTCTTTAAGTGCATTGTGTATTGATGGGATCTGTCCTGCCTCCCCAACCACCCTTTGGTATCTCATATCTCATGGTTTCTGCTCTAGTGTTTTCTGCTCTGTGTGCATTTCTGATTGAGCTTGTGGGTAAAGGACACTTTGGTAATGCAGTTGTTCGTTGCTACCTTGTATAGGTAAGGAGCGCTCGTATAAGGTTGATTCCTTGTCTTTTCCTTGCTACTGTATGTGGTGACATGAGCATCTTACAGTAATGAAGTTCTTACAGTCAGCTTCAAAACTCATTTTCCACTGCAGTGGGGAAAAAATTAAACAAAAAACAGATTTCACATGAACAAAAGCTGATGCAAACATGGCGGTGACGAACTGTGTATGCTCACATGTTTTTTTTTTTTGTTTGTTTTTTTAATGTGGTAGCCATTTTATGTTTCATAATGTATTTTAAAAAATAAACCTTGAAAGGGTCAAAGTAATTTGCACTAATTTTCAAGAGCTTTTTACCTTAAACAAACAAGGTAAGGTTTTTACCTTAAATGTTTTTATCTGCTGTTATACAGCCAATCAGCACCCAAGACCTTAATGATGAGTGTCCTGGAAACAGTGTGTTAGCAGGGGTAATTCAGGGCTGAAATGGATTTCTGATCTTTGCACAAGTGGGTGCATGTTTTTTTGTTTTTTGAAAGAGGACTTGCCTCCTCCCACACAAGGCTTGTGTATGATGGTCATTTAATCATATTCAGCCGCTTTCATGAAAATCCTGGTACAGTACCCTGAGGGTGGGGCTCAGTGTAGCGTCCCCCCCCCCCCCCCCCCCCCCAATCTTCTGTGTCCTCCTCTACACTACTACTCATCTTCTGTCTAGATGCTTGTGAAGGAGAAGCATGTACGTACACACACACACACAAACACACAACCGCTCTATCACACCCACACAAACATGCACACACATCTGTGCACACATTCACACCCACACACACACATACGTGTGCACGCACAGAACCTCTCTCTCTCACACTCACACATATAGACATGTTCACTCACACATGCAGATTAGCGCTTGTCAATTTTTGTTCAATAATCAATAAAACAAATTTAAATCTCATATCTATAATTAGGGATTCAAATTTGTAATCCCGTTGCCTAGGTGAAATGAGGAGCCCAGTTTGCGCTCTGTGCTCACCTGTTGTGCTCCTGGTAATGCTCAATATCAAAGAGACTGAAAAACAACAAGCCATGTTATTGTTTTGTCTGGAGTTTATACCTTAGGTAGCCTAAATAAAGTTAATGTGTTGCTCATGCAGTCCACGTAGCCTCTCGGCTATACATTTGAAATGGAGGAGCCAAGGAAAATTGTAACTCCACCGCACATCAGGAGTGCATTTGGAAATATTATGTGTTCTATGCCATGGAATTTATTTATTATGAGATATTCATTCAAACTCAATTTTTGGAAAAAGGCCAAATGCAGACACTTTTTTTGACAGCCCTAATGCAGACACACACACACACACACACACTCTTTCTCACACACAGTTTCATGTACTCACACACATGAAGACCCCCCCCCCCCCCCTTCCACAGACACTGCAGTGGCTCCTGTGCCCTACATCTTTCAGATAAACTCAGGACTCTAGTAGCATCAAACTGATTGACAAGGGCGATCTCTCAGAGGGGGAGAGAGGCTCCATGAAATACATCCCTGCTTTTAATTAAATCCCACTGTCTGGCTCCCAGTAATGGAGACAGCTCAGCTGTATTCCTGAGTGACATAGATGAGGAGGCTACATTTTAGAACTGCTCTGGCACCATGGTTGTGGAGCCTGTACAATCAGTCAATTAATTAATATAATAAACCTGAAATACAAAAAGGAACATTGAATCTAGGCATTTTTTGTCCTGTAACTGTGAGGCAAGTAAAGTAATCGACATATACAATTAGAAAACTAAAAGCAAAACAGATTTATGAGAGCAGTGAAATGATTCTCTCACAGTTTCTGACATCGACTTCCAATCTGGGTAGTACCATATCAATCCTTTTTCATGAAACTTATTTGAAAACACATTTACATAGATACTTGGTGTAAGATTAAATTGCAAGATTAAATTCTTACAAGTAAATGCATATCCGATTAAGAAAACCATGTACAATGGCTATTTCTGAAAAAGTGGAACAACATATGCTGTGGAATTGCTATATCATTGCTCTAACATCTCTATATCATTGCTTTAACATCTGTCATTACATCAGTATTTCTGCTCCTCTATCTTTTTCTGTACAAGTAGTGGCCAAATGTCCCTTGTTTACATTAATCCATTCAGAAGGAATCCCTTTAGAAGTTACAGTGGAGTGGAAGCTGATGTAGACAGAATGCTTATGCCATGGCATCATTTCAGTGCATTTCCCATGAGTGGTGATGTCATAATTGTAGTTGTTTGTTGCGTCTCTCCACAATGTTCACAATCTCGATTGTGTGATTTCCAGGTGTTCTGATTGAGGCATTTCTTAGTCTCCTTGTTTTTTTTTTGCATATATATATATATATATACACACAGTTGAAGTCGGAAGTTTACATATCACTTAGGTTGAAGTAATTAAAACTAATTTTTATCCACTCCACAGATTTCATGTTCGTAAACTATAGTGTTGGCAAGTCAGTTAGGACATCTACTTTGTGCATGACACAAGTAATTTTTCCAACAATTGTTTACAGATGGATTATTTCACTTTTAATTCACTATATCACAATTCCAGTGGGTCAGAAGTTTACATACACTAAGTTGACTGTGCCTTTAAATTTTTAATATTTGGTCGCATATCCTTTGGCTTTGCATGCCATCACTTCCTGATGTCTGTGACCCAACAACATCAAAAGACTCTTGATATCTTATTTTCTGGTACTCTTACAAGCGTCTTTATAATCTATACTATAACGTCTCTGCATTTGAATGGATCTCTATGGGAATTGGGGGGGTGGGACTAGATTAAGGTGTAAATTACACGGGAACAGTATGGAAACGCATGGTTGGCTAAATGGCTCTAAGTCATCAAGGGTCTGCGGTATCAAACAAGCCTCAAACCATCACTCTGTTGCCAGATATGCAGTAGATATGGATGGATCACTTTAAGGGTTGTTTCTCCAAATTTTTCTATTGAACTCTATGGAAAAATAAGTCAGGAGAAGAAACCCTCCAAGTTATCCCTCCATATCTACTGTATTTATGGCAGCAAAGATGATTTAAGGCTTGTTTGATACGTCAGACCCTTGATGACTTAGAGCCATTTAGCCAACCATGTGTTTCCATACTGTTCCAGTGTAATTGACAGCTAAATCTAGTCACACCCCCCAATTCCCATAGAGATCCATTCAAATGCACAGACGTTATAGTATCGCTTGTAAGTCTTTTGATGTTGTTGGGTCACAGACATCAGGAAGTCATGGCATGCAAAGCCAAATGATATGCTACCAAAATATTAAAAATTTAAAGGCACAGTCAACTTAGTGTATGTAAACTTCTGACCCTCTGGAATTGTGATATAGTGAATTAAAATTGAAATAATCTGTCTGTAAACAATTGTTGGAAAAATTACTTGTGTCATGCACAAAGTAGATGTCCTAACTGACCTGCCAACACTATAGTTTGCTAACATGAAATCTGTGGAGTGGTTAAAAATGAGTTTTAATGACTTCACCCTAAGTGTATGTAAACTTCCGACTTCATCTGTGTGTGTGTATATATATATACAGATCCTTTCCAAAAAATTAGAATATCATGGAAAAGTTTTTTTTTTTTTTTCATAATTCCATTCAAAAAGTGAAACTTTCATAGATTATAGATTCATTACACACAAAGTGAAATATTTCTAGCCTTTATTTGTTTCATTTTTCATAATTTTGGCTTACAGCTCCAGAAAACCCCCAAAACAGTATTTCAAGAAATTAGAATAGTGTGTCGAAAATCAGCATTTACTTCAGTTATTTCAGAGAATGAATGTTTTAGACTGAGTGTCACACTCTGTACGTGGTGGTGACTCCAGCCTCAGTCCACTCCCTCTGCATCTCCGCCTTAGCGATGACCTTTTGTAGCTTACCCATCTTCTGGAGGGTGTCAATGATGGTCTTCTGGCCAATTGTCAAGTCTGCAGTCTTCCCCATACTGAACCAAACTGAGATACCTGTCCAATTTAATGACACACCTGTAGAAAAACTTTGTAGGTGTTTTGAGTAAATTAGATGATAGTGTGACACTCAGTCTAAAACATTCATTCTCTGAAATAACTGAAGTAAATGCTGATTTTCGACACACTATTCTAATTTCTTGAAATACTGTTTTGGGGGTTTTCTGGAGATGTAAGCCAAAATTATGAAAAATGAAACAAATAAAGGCCAGGAATATTTCACTTGTGTGTAATGAATCTATAATCTATGAAAGTTTCACTTTTTGAATGGAATTATGGAAAAAAAACAACTTTTCCATGATATTCAAATTTTTTGGAAAGGATCTGTATATATACGTATATATACTGTATATATGAGCATATCCAATTCCCACCCCAATTTGGAATAGCCAATCATCTGCAACCGCGGCTGCGTACATTGCGCAAACTCCACTGCCGATTCAAGAGAGTGTAGACCTCCACGGTTCTCCTCCAAAACAAATGGTGTCGCCAGCTGCTTCTTTTTTACCCTGCAAACTACAGCTAAGCTCGCATAGAGCGGAGTTAGAGGAGGGACCTTTCATATGCGGCTTTTACTGAAATTTACAGGCGCCCGATCGACCAGCAGGGGCCGTTAGATGGCAATGCACACAGAACCCGTTCCCACTGAACCCTCCCATTCCCTGGGTGATGCAACCGGCAATTAGTAGTTCCTTGGTAGTTTTGTAATGTTCAAGCGTTCTGACTGAAAGGTTTCTCGCTGTGCCATTGGTTGTGTTTGTGCGCAATGTTCAGATATACTGGCTGAAGCATTTCTCCTCGTCTCTGGTCTCCTCAAAGGTTTCAAGCATCCAGGCTCGTGCGGCCAGACTGAGCTGGACGCCCCCGCCTGGCCTGCAGAAGGAGGACGGGAAAGCCAATGGGCTCCCAAGCAAGTGCAGCTACGAGGTCACACTGTCCGATAAGGGCCGGGACGGGAAGTACAAAGTGGTGTACAGGTGGGTGTCCCGCTGCACACTCCCCGCTAAGGGGCGGTTGCAGGGTAAGTGTGTGGTAATGTTTGTGTATCTGTTTGTTTCCCTCCAGCGGAGATGAGCTGGAGTGTAACCTCACTGATCTGAGACCAGCGACAGACTATCATGTGAGGTGAGACGGAGCACCTGCAGTTTGTTAGCAGTGTGGTGTTTGGTCCTTAAGAAAAACGCGTTGCTATGTTTAGATGTGTGTATGCGTGTGTGGGAGAGTGGTATCTGTAAGTGACTGTGTTTGTTTGTGATGTGTGTTTTGGGTAATTGTGTGTGTACATGTGTGACAGACTCTCATGTTGTGTACATGGTGTGTGCGTGTGTTAGGAGAGATAAATTGTGAAAGCAGAGACTTGATCATTGTTGAGATAGGCCTCATTGTTTCAGAGTGAGTGCTTTGTGCAGTGACGTGAGGGGGTCCTGTTCGGAGGCGGGGGCGTTTACAACCCACAGCAGCATCCCTGATTGCCCCTCCCCACCCCGGCTCTCCCATCGGACCAAAAGCTCTCTCACTCTCCAGTGGAAGGTATGATAATGCCCCCCCCCCCCCCCATTAACCTGAAACCGCACATACACCACAGAACAGCAACTCCAACCCTCACCCATGCCACAGACCAGTTACAACTCAATTCCAACCCTCACCAACACCACAGACCAGTTACCACTCAATTCCAACCCTCACCAACACCACAGACCAGTTACCACTCAATTCCAACCCTCACCAACAACACAGACCAGTTACCACTCAATTCCAAACCTCACCAACACCACAGACCAGTTACCACTCAATTCCAACCCTCACCAACACCACAAACCAGTTACAACTCGACTGCAACCATCACCAACAGCACAGACCAGTTACCACTCAATTCCAACCCTCACCAACACCACAGACCAGTTACCACTCAACTATAACCCTCACCAACAGTACAGACCAGTTACCACTCAATTCCAACCCTCACCAACACCACAGACCAGTTACCACTCAACTATAACCCTCACCAACAGTACAGACCAGTTACCACTCAATTCCAACACCACAGACCAGTTACCACTCCATTCCAACCGTCACCAACACCACAGACCAGTTACCACTCAATTCCAACCCTCACCAACACCACAGACCAGTTACCACTCAACTATAACCCTCACCAACAGTACAGACCAGTTACCACTCAATTCCAACACCACAGACCAGTTACCACTCCATTCCAACCAACACCACAGACCAGTTTCCACTCAATTCCAACCCTCACCAACACCACAGACCAGTTACCACTCAATTCCAACCCTCACCAACACCACAGACCAGTTACCACTCCATTCCAACCCTCACCAACAGCACAGACCAGTTACAACTCAACTGCAACCCTGACCAACAGCACAGACCAGTTACCACTCAATTCCAACCCTCACCAACAACACAGACCAGTTACCACTCAATTCCAACCCACACCAACACCACAGACCAGTTGCCACTCAACTGTAACCCTCACCAACAGCACAGACCAGTTACCACTCAACTCCAACCCTCACCAACACCACAGACCAGTTACCACTCAATTCCAACCCTCACCAACACCACAGACCAGTTACCACTCCATTCCAACCCTCACCAACACCACAGACCAGTTACCACTCAGTTCCAACCCTCACCAACACCACAGACAAGTTACCACTCAATTCCAACCGTCACCAACAGTACAGACCAGTTACCACTCAATTCCAACCCTCACCAACACCACAGACCAGTTACCACTCCATTCCAACCAACACCACATACCAGTTTCCACTCAATTCCAACCCTCACCAACACCACAGACCAGTTACCACTCAACTGTAACCCTCACCAACAGCACAGACCAGTTACCACTCAACTGCAACTCTCACCAACACCACAGACCAGTTACCACTCAACTCCAACCCTCACCAACACCATAGACCAGTTACCACTCAATTCCAACCCTCACCAACAACACAGACCAGTTACCACTCAATTCCAACCCTCACCAACACCACTGACCAGTTACCACTCCATTCCAACCCTCACCAACACCACAGACCAGTTACCACTCAATTCCAACCCTCACATTACATTACATTACAGGCATTTAGCAGACGCTCTTATCCAGAGCGACTTACACAACTTCTTATTACATTTATCCATTCATACAGCTGGATATACTGAAGCAAGTCAGGTTAAGTACCTTGCTCAAGGGTACAACGGCAGTGTCCTACCTGGGAATCGAACCTGCAACCTTTCGGTCACAAGTCCAGTTCCTTAACCATTATACTACACTGCCGCCCTCACCAACACCACAGACCAGTTGCCACTCAACTGTAACCCTCACCAACAGCACAGACCAGTTACCACTCAATTCCAACACTCACCAACAGCACAGACCAGTTACCACTCAATTCCAACCCTCACCAACACCACAGACCAGTTACAACTCGACTGCAACCATCACCAACAGCACAGACCAGTTACCACTCAACTATAACCCTCACCAACAGTACAGACCAGTTACCACTCAATTCCAACCCTCACCAACACCACAGACCAGTTACCACTCAACTATAACCCTCACCAACAGTACAGACCAGTTACCACTCAATTCCAACCCTCACCAACACCACAGACCAGTTACCACTCAACTATAACCCTCACCAACAGTACAGACCAGTTACCACTCAATTCCAACACCACAGACCAGTTACCACTCCATTCCAACCAACACCACAGACCAGTTTCCACTCAATTCCAACCCTCACCAACACCACAGACCAGTTACCACTCAATTCCAACCCTCACCAACACCACAGACCAGTTACCACTCCATTCCAACCCTCACCAACAGCACATACCAGTTACAACTCAACTGCAACCCTGACCAACAGCACAGACCAGTTACCACTCAATTCCAACCCTCACCAACAACACAGACCAGTTACCACTCAATTCCAACCCACACCAACACCACAGACCAGTTGCCACTCAACTGTAACCCTCACCAACAGCACAGACCAGTTACCACTCAACTGTAACCCTCACCAACAGCACAGACCAGTTACCACTCAACTGCAACCCTTGCCAACAGCACAGACCAGTTACCACTCAACTCCAACCCTCACCAACACCACAGACCAGTTACCACTCAATTCCAACCCTCACCAACACCACAGACCAGTTACCACTCCATTCCAACCCTCACCAACACCACAGACCAGTTACCACTCAGTTCCAACCCTCACCAACACCACAGACAAGTTACCACTCAATTCCAACCGTCACCAACAGTACAGACCAGTTACCACTCAATTCCAACCCTCACCAACACCACAGACCAGTTACCACTCCATTCCAACCAACACCACATACCAGTTTCCACTCAATTCCAACCCTCACCAACACCACAGACCAGTTACCACTCAACTGTAACCCTCACCAACAGCACAGACCAGTTACCACTCAACTGCAACTCTCACCAACACCACAGACCAGTTACCACTCAACTCCAACCCTCACCAACACCATAGACCAGTTACCACTCAATTCCAACCCTCACCAACAACACAGACCAGTTACCACTCAATTCCAACCCTCACCAACACCACTGACCAGTTACCACTCCATTCCAACCCTCACCAACACCACAGACCAGTTACCACTCAATTCCAACCCTCACATTACATTACATTACATTACAGGCATTTAGCAGACGCTCTTATCCAGAGCGACTTACACAACTTCTTATTACATTTATCCATTCATACAGCTGGATATACTGAAGCAAGTCAGGTTAAGTACCTTGCTCAAGGGTACAACGGCAGTGTCCTACCTGGGAATCGAACCTGCAACCTTTCGGTCACAAGTCCAGTTCCTTAACCATTATACTACACTGCCGCCCTCACCAACACCACAGACCAGTTGCCACTCAACTGTAACCCTCACCAACAGCAAAGACCAGTTACCACTCAATTCCAACACTCACCAACAGCACAGACCAGTTACCACTCAACTCTAACCCTCACCAACAACACAGACCAGTTACCACTGAATTCCAACCATCACCAACACCACAGACCAGTTACCACTCCTTTCCAACCCTCACCAACACCACAGACCAGTTACCACTCAATTCCAACCCTCACCAACACCACAGACCAGTTACCACTCAACTGTAACCCTCACCAACAGCACAGACCAGTTACCACTCAACTGCAACCCTCACCAACAGCACAGACCAGTTACCACTCAACTCTAACCCTCACCAACACCACAGACCAGTTACCACTCCATTCCAACCCTCACCAACACCACAGACCAGTTACCACTCAATTCCAACCATCACCAACACCACAGACCAGTTACCACTCAACTGTAACCCTCACCAACAGCACAGACCAGTTACCACTCAACTGCAACCCTCACCAACAGCACATACCAGTTACCACTCAACTCCAACCCTCACTAACAACACAGACCAGTTACCACTCAATTGCAACCCTCACCAACAGCACAGACCAGTTACCACTCAACTCTAACCCTCACCAATACCACAGACCAGTTACCACCCAATTCCAACCCTCACCAACACCACAGACCAGTTACCACCTAATTCCAACCCTCACCAACACCACAGACCAGTTACCACTCAATTCCAACCCTCACCAACACCACAGAACAGTTACCACTCAACTGCAACCCTCACCAACAGCACAGACCAGTTACCACTCAACTGCAACCCTCACCAACAGCACAGACCAGTTACCATTCAACTCCAACCCTCACCAACACCACAGACCAGTTACCACTCAATTCCAACCCTCACTAACACCACAGATGAGTTACTATTCAGCTCCAACCCTCGCCAACAGCACAGACCTGTTACCACTCCATTCCAACCCTCACCAACACCACAGACCAGTTACCACTCAATTCCAACCATCACCAACACCACAGAACAGTTACCACTCAACTGTAACCCTCACCAACAGCACAGACCAGTTACCACTCAACTGCAACCCTCACCAACAGCACATACCAGTTACCACTCAACTCCAACCCTCACTAACAACACAGACCAGTTACCACTCAATTGCAACCCTTACCAACAGCACAGACCAGTTACCACTCAACTCTAACCCTCACCAATACCACAGACCAGTTACCACCCAATTCCAACCCTCACCAACACCACAGACCAGTTACCACCTAATTCCAACCCTCACCAACACCACAGACCAGTTGCCACTCAACTGTAACCCTCACCAACAGCACAGACCAGTTACCACTCAACTGTAACCCTCACCAACAGCACAGACCAGTTACCACTCAACTGCAACCCTTGCCAACAGCACAGACCAGTTACCACTCAACTCCAACCCTCACCAACACCACAGACCAGTTACCACTCAATTCCAACCCTCACCAACACCACAGACCAGTTACCACTCCATTCCAACCCTCACCAACACCACAGACCAGTTACCACTCAGTTCCAACCCTCACCAACACCACAGACAAGTTACCACTCAATTCCAACCGTCACCAACAGTACAGACCAGTTACCACTCAATTCCAACCCTCACCAACACCACAGACCAGTTACCACTCCATTCCAACCAACACCACATACCAGTTTCCACTCAATTCCAACCCTCACCAACACCACAGACCAGTTACCACTCAACTGTAACCCTCACCAACAGCACAGACCAGTTACCACTCAACTGCAACTCTCACCAACACCACAGACCAGTTACCACTCAACTCCAACCCTCACCAACACCATAGACCAGTTACCACTCAATTCCAACCCTCACCAACAAGACAGACCAGTTACCACTCAATTCCAACCCTCACCAACACCACTGACCAGTTACCACTCCATTCCAACCCTCACCAACACCACAGACCAGTTACCACTCAGTTCCAACCCTCACCAACACCACAGACAAGTTACCACTCAATTCCAACCGTCACCAACAGTACAGACCAGTTACCACTCAATTCCAACCCTCACCAACACCACTGACCAGTTACCACTCCATTCCAACCCTCACCAACACCACAGACCAGTTACCACTCAATTCCAACCCTCACATTACATTACATTACATTACAGGCATTTAGCAGACGCTCTTATCCAGAGCGACTTACACAACTTCTTATTACATTTATCCATTCATACAGCTGGATATACTGAAGCAAGTCAGGTTAAGTACCTTGCTCAAGGGTACAACGGCAGTGTCCTACCTGGGAATCGAACCTGCAACCTTTCGGTCACAAGTCCAGTTCCTTAACCATTATACTACACTGCCGCCCTCACCAACACCACAGACCAGTTGCCACTCAACTGTAACCCTCACCAACAGCACAGACCAGTTACCACTCAATTCCAACACTCACCAACAGCACAGACCAGTTACCACTCAACTCTAACCCTCACCAACAACACAGACCAGTTACCACTCAATTCCAACCATCACCAACACCACAGACCAGTTACCACTCCTTTCCAACCCTCACCAACACCACAGACCAGTTACCACTCAACTGTAACCCTCACCAACAGCACAGACCAGTTACCACTCAACTGCAACCCTCACCAACAGCACAGACCGGTTACCACTCAACTCTAACCCTCACCAACACCACAGACCAGTTACCACTCCATTCCAACCCTCACCAACACCACAGACCAGTTACCACTCAATTCCAACCATCACCAACACCACAGACCAGTTACCACTCAACTGTAACCCTCACCAACAGCATAGACCAGTTACCACTCAACTGCAACCCTCACCAACAGCACATACCAGTTACCACTCAACTCCAACCCTCACTAACAACACAGACCAGTTACCACTCAATTGCAACCCTCACCAACAGCACAGACCAGTTACCACTCAACTCTAACCCTCACCAATACCACAGACCAGTTACCACCCAATTCCAACCCTCACCAACACCACAGACCAGTTACCACCTAATTCCAACCCTCACCAACACCACAGACCAGTTACCAGTCAATTCCAACCCTCACCAACACCACAGAACAGTTACCACTCAACTGCAACCCTCACCAACAGCACAGACCAGTTACCACTCAACTGCAACCCTCACCAACAGCACAGACCAGTTACCACTCAACTCCAACCCTCACCAACACCACAGACCAGTTACCACTCCATTCCAACCCTCACCAACACCACAGACCAGTTACCACTCAATTCCAACCATCACCAACACCACAGACCAGTTACCACTCAACTGTAACCCTCACCAACAGCACAGACCAGTTACCACTCAACTGCAACCCTCACCAACAGCACATACCAGTTACCACTCAACTCCAACCCTCACTAACAACACAGACCAGTTACCACTCAATTGCAACCCTCACCAACAGCACAGACCAGTTACCACTCAACTCTAACCCTCACCAATACCACAGACCAGTTACCACCCAATTCCAACCCTCACCAACACCACAGACCAGTTACCACCTAATTCCAACCCTCACCAACACCACAGACCAGTTACCACTCAATTCCAACCCTCACCAACACCACAGAACAGTTACCACTCAACTGCAACCCTCACCAACAGCACAGACCAGTTACCACTCAACTGCAACCCTCACCAACAGCACAGACCAGTTACCATTCAACTCCAACCCTCACCAACACCACAGACCAGTTACCACTCAATTCCAACCCTCACTAACACCACAGATGAGTTACTATTCAGCTCCAACCCTCGCCAACAGCACAGACCTGTTACCACTCCATTCCAACCCTCACCAACACCACAGACCAGTTACCACTCAATTCCAACCATCACCAACACCACAGACCAGTTACCACTCAACTGTAACCCTCACCAACAGCACAGACCAGTTACCACTCAACTGCAACCCTCACCAACAGCACATACCAGTTACCACTCAACTCCAACCCTCACTAACAACACAGACCAGTTACCACTCAATTGCAACCCTTACCAACAGCACAGACCAGTTACCACTCAACTCTAACCCTCACCAATACCACAGACCAGTTACCACCCAATTCCAACCCTCACCAACACCACAGACCAGTTACCACCTAATTCCAACCCTCACCAACACCACAGACCAGTTGCCACTCAACTGTAACCCTCACCAACAGCACAGACCAGTTACCACTCAACTGTAACCCTCACCAACAGCACAGACCAGTTACCACTCAACTGCAACCCTTGCCAACAGCACAGACCAGTTACCACTCAACTCCAACCCTCACCAACACCACAGACCAGTTACCACTCAATTCCAACCCTCACTAACACCACAGACCAGTTACCACTCCATTCCAACCCTCACCAACACCACAGACCAGTTACCACTCAGTTCCAACCCTCACCAACACCACAGACAAGTTACCACTCAATTCCAACCGTCACCAACAGTACAGACCAGTTACCACTCAATTCCAACCCTCACCAACACCACAGACCAGTTACCACTCCATTCCAACCAACACCACATACCAGTTTCCACTCAATTCCAACCCTCACCAACACCACAGACCAGTTACCACTCAACTGTAACCCTCACCAACAGCACAGACCAGTTACCACTCAACTGCAACTCTCACCAACACCACAGACCAGTTACCACTCAACTCCAACCCTCACCAACACCATAGACCAGTTACCACTCAATTCCAACCCTCACCAACAAGACAGACCAGTTACCACTCAATTCCAACCCTCACCAACACCACTGACCAGTTACCACTCCATTCCAACCCTCACCAACACCACAGACCAGTTACCACTCAGTTCCAACCCTCACCAACACCACAGACAAGTTACCACTCAATTCCAACCGTCACCAACAGTACAGACCAGTTACCACTCAATTCCAACCCTCACCAACACCACTGACCAGTTACCACTCCATTCCAACCCTCACCAACACCACAGACCAGTTACCACTCAATTCCAACCCTCACATTACATTACATTACATTACAGGCATTTAGCAGACGCTCTTATCCAGAGCGACTTACACAACTTCTTATTACATTTATCCATTCATACAGCTGGATATACTGAAGCAAGTCAGGTTAAGTACCTTGCTCAAGGGTACAACGGCAGTGTCCTACCTGGGAATCGAACCTGCAACCTTTCGGTCACAAGTCCAGTTCCTTAACCATTATACTACACTGCCGCCCTCACCAACACCACAGACCAGTTGCCACTCAACTGTAACCCTCACCAACAGCACAGACCAGTTACCACTCAATTCCAACACTCACCAACAGCACAGACCAGTTACCACTCAACTCTAACCCTCACCAACAACACAGACCAGTTACCACTCAATTCCAACCATCACCAACACCACAGACCAGTTACCACTCCTTTCCAACCCTCACCAACACCACAGACCAGTTACCACTCAATTCCAACCCTCACCAACACCACAGACCAGTTACCACTCAACTGTAACCCTCACCAACAGCACAGACCAGTTACCACTCAACTGCAACCCTCACCAACAGCACATACCAGTTACCACTCAACTCCAACCCTCACTAACAACACAGACCAGTTACCACTCAATTGCAACCCTTACCAACAGCACAGACCAGTTACCACTCAACTCTAACCCTCACCAATACCACAGACCAGTTACCACCCAATTCCAACCCTCACCAACACCACAGACCAGTTACCACCTAATTCCAACCCTCACCAACACCACAGACCAGTTGCCACTCAACTGTAACCCTCACCAACAGCACAGACCAGTTACCACTCAACTGTAACCCTCACCAACAGCACAGACCAGTTACCACTCAACTGCAACCCTTGCCAACAGCACAGACCAGTTACCACTCAACTCCAACCCTCACCAACACCACAGACCAGTTACCACTCAATTCCAACCCTCACCAACACCACAGACCAGTTACCACTCCATTCCAACCCTCACCAACACCACAGACCAGTTACCACTCAGTTCCAACCCTCACCAACACCACAGACAAGTTACCACTCAATTCCAACCGTCACCAACAGTACAGACCAGTTACCACTCAATTCCAACCCTCACCAACACCACAGACCAGTTACCACTCCATTCCAACCAACACCACATACCAGTTTCCACTCAATTCCAACCCTCACCAACACCACAGACCAGTTACCACTCAACTGTAACCCTCACCAACAGCACAGACCAGTTACCACTCAACTGCAACTCTCACCAACACCACAGACCAGTTACCACTCAACTCCAACCCTCACCAACACCATAGACCAGTTACCACTCAATTCCAACCCTCACCAACAAGACAGACCAGTTACCACTCAATTCCAACCCTCACCAACACCACTGACCAGTTACCACTCCATTCCAACCCTCACCAACACCACAGACCAGTTACCACTCAGTTCCAACCCTCACCAACACCACAGACAAGTTACCACTCAATTCCAACCGTCACCAACAGTACAGACCAGTTACCACTCAATTCCAACCCTCACCAACACCACTGACCAGTTACCACTCCATTCCAACCCTCACCAACACCACAGACCAGTTACCACTCAATTCCAACCCTCACATTACATTACATTACATTACAGGCATTTAGCAGACGCTCTTATCCAGAGCGACTTACACAACTTCTTATTACATTTATCCATTCATACAGCTGGATATACTGAAGCAAGTCAGGTTAAGTACCTTGCTCAAGGGTACAACGGCAGTGTCCTACCTGGGAATCGAACCTGCAACCTTTCGGTCACAAGTCCAGTTCCTTAACCATTATACTACACTGCCGCCCTCACCAACACCACAGACCAGTTGCCACTCAACTGTAACCCTCACCAACAGCACAGACCAGTTACCACTCAATTCCAACACTCACCAACAGCACAGACCAGTTACCACTCAACTCTAACCCTCACCAACAACACAGACCAGTTACCACTCAATTCCAACCATCACCAACACCACAGACCAGTTACCACTCCTTTCCAACCCTCACCAACACCACAGACCAGTTACCACTCAATTCCAACCCTCACCAACACCACAGACCAGTTACCACTCAACTGTAACCCTCACCAACAGCACAGACCAGTTACCACTCAACTGCAACCCTCACCAACAGCACAGACCGGTTACCACTCAACTCTAACCCTCACCAACACCACAGACCAGTTACCACTCCATTCCAACCCTCACCAACACCACAGACCAGTTACCACTCAATTCCAACCATCACCAACACCACAGACCAGTTACCACTCAACTGTAACCCTCACCAACAGCATAGACCAGTTACCACTCAACTGCAACCCTCACCAACAGCACATACCAGTTACCACTCAACTCCAACCCTCACTAACAACACAGACCAGTTACCACTCAATTGCAACCCTCACCAACAGCACAGACCAGTTACCACTCAACTCTAACCCTCACCAATACCACAGACCAGTTACCACCCAATTCCAACCCTCACCAACACCACAGACCAGTTACCACCTAATTCCAACCCTCACCAACACCACAGACCAGTTACCACTCAATTCCAACCCTCACCAACACCACAGACCAGTTACCACTCCATTCCAACCAACACCACATACCAGTTTCCACTCAATTCCAACCCTCACCAACACCACAGACCAGTTACCACTCAACTGTAACCCTCACCAACAGCACAGACCAGTTACCACTCAACTGCAACTCTCACCAACACCACAGACCAGTTACCACTCAACTCCAACCCTCACCAACACCATAGACCAGTTACCACTCAATTCCAACCCTCACCAACAAGACAGACCAGTTACCACTCAATTCCAACCCTCACCAACACCACTGACCAGTTACCACTCCATTCCAACCCTCACCAACACCACAGACCAGTTACCACTCAATTGCAACCCTCACCAACAGCACAGACCAGTTACCACTCAACTCTAACCCTCACCAATACCACAGACCAGTTACCACCCAATTCCAACCCTCACCAACACCACAGACCAGTTACCACCTAATTCCAACCCTCACCAACACCACAGACCAGTTACCACTCAATTCCAACCCTCACCAACACCACAGAACAGTTACCACTCAACTGCAACCCTCACCAACAGCACAGACCAGTTACCACTCAACTGCAACCCTCACCAACAGCACAGACCAGTTACCATTCAACTCCAACCCTCACCAACACCACAGACCAGTTACCACTCAATTCCAACCCTCACTAACACCACAGATGAGTTACTATTCAGCTCCAACCCTCGCCAACAGCACAGACCTGTTACCACTCCATTCCAACCCTCACCAACACCACAGACCAGTTACCACTCAATTCCAACCATCACCAACACCACAGACCAGTTACCACTCAACTGTAACCCTCACCAACAGCACAGACCAGTTACCACTCAACTGCAACCCTCACCAACAGCACATACCAGTTACCACTCAACTCCAACCCTCACTAACAACACAGACCAGTTACCACTCAATTGCAACCCTTACCAACAGCACAGACCAGTTACCACTCAACTCTAACCCTCACCAATACCACAGACCAGTTACCACCCAATTCCAACCCTCACCAACACCACAGACCAGTTACCACCTAATTCCAACCCTCACCAACACCACAGACCAGTTGCCACTCAACTGTAACCCTCACCAACAGCACAGACCAGTTACCACTCAACTGTAACCCTCACCAACAGCACAGACCAGTTACCACTCAACTGCAACCCTTGCCAACAGCACAGACCAGTTACCACTCAACTCCAACCCTCACCAACACCACAGACCAGTTACCACTCAATTCCAACCCTCACTAACACCACAGACCAGTTACCACTCCATTCCAACCCTCACCAACACCACAGACCAGTTACCACTCAGTTCCAACCCTCACCAACACCACAGACAAGTTACCACTCAATTCCAACCGTCACCAACAGTACAGACCAGTTACCACTCAATTCCAACCCTCACCAACACCACAGACCAGTTACCACTCCATTCCAACCAACACCACATACCAGTTTCCACTCAATTCCAACCCTCACCAACACCACAGACCAGTTACCACTCAACTGTAACCCTCACCAACAGCACAGACCAGTTACCACTCAACTGCAACTCTCACCAACACCACAGACCAGTTACCACTCAACTCCAACCCTCACCAACACCATAGACCAGTTACCACTCAATTCCAACCCTCACCAACAAGACAGACCAGTTACCACTCAATTCCAACCCTCACCAACACCACTGACCAGTTACCACTCCATTCCAACCCTCACCAACACCACAGACCAGTTACCACTCAGTTCCAACCCTCACCAACACCACAGACAAGTTACCACTCAATTCCAACCGTCACCAACAGTACAGACCAGTTACCACTCAATTCCAACCCTCACCAACACCACTGACCAGTTACCACTCCATTCCAACCCTCACCAACACCACAGACCAGTTACCACTCAATTCCAACCCTCACATTACATTACATTACATTACAGGCATTTAGCAGACGCTCTTATCCAGAGCGACTTACACAACTTCTTATTACATTTATCCATTCATACAGCTGGATATACTGAAGCAAGTCAGGTTAAGTACCTTGCTCAAGGGTACAACGGCAGTGTCCTACCTGGGAATCGAACCTGCAACCTTTCGGTCACAAGTCCAGTTCCTTAACCATTATACTACACTGCCGCCCTCACCAACACCACAGACCAGTTGCCACTCAACTGTAACCCTCACCAACAGCACAGACCAGTTACCACTCAATTCCAACACTCACCAACAGCACAGACCAGTTACCACTCAACTCTAACCCTCACCAACAACACAGACCAGTTACCACTCAATTCCAACCATCACCAACACCACAGACCAGTTACCACTCCTTTCCAACCCTCACCAACACCACAGACCAGTTACCACTCAATTCCAACCCTCACCAACACCACAGACCAGTTACCACTCAACTGTAACCCTCACCAACAGCACAGACCAGTTACCACTCAACTGCAACCCTCACCAACAGCACAGACCGGTTACCACTCAACTCTAACCCTCACCAACACCACAGACCAGTTACCACTCCATTCCAACCCTCACCAACACCACAGACCAGTTACCACTCAATTCCAACCATCACCAACACCACAGACCAGTTACCACTCAACTGTAACCCTCACCAACAGCATAGACCAGTTACCACTCAACTGCAACCCTCACCAACAGCACATACCAGTTACCACTCAACTCCAACCCTCACTAACAACACAGACCAGTTACCACTCAATTGCAACCCTCACCAACAGCACAGACCAGTTACCACTCAACTCTAACCCTCACCAATACCACAGACCAGTTACCACCCAATTCCAACCCTCACCAACACCACAGACCAGTTACCACCTAATTCCAACCCTCACCAACACCACAGACCAGTTACCAGTCAATTCCAACCCTCACCAACACCACAGAACAGTTACCACTCAACTGCAACCCTCACCAACAGCACAGACCAGTTACCACTCAACTGCAACCCTCACCAACAGCACAGACCAGTTACCACTCAACTCCAACCCTCACCAACACCACAGACCAGTTACCACTCAATTCCAACCCTCACTAACACCACAGATGAGTTACTATTCAGCTCCAACCCTCGCCAACAGCACAGACCTGTTACCACTCAACTCCAACCTTCACCAACACCACAGACCAGTTGCCACTCAACTCCAACCCTCACCAACACCACAGACCAGTTACCACTCAATTCCAACCCTCACCAACACCACAGATGAGTTACTATTCAGCTCCAACCCTCACCAACAGCACAGATCTGTTACCACTCAACTCCAACCTTCACCAACACCACAGACCAGTTACCACTCAACTCCAACCCTCACCAACACCACAGACCAGTTACCACTCAATTCCAACCCTCACCAACAACACAGACCAGTTACCACTCAATTCCACCCCTCACCAACACCACAGACCAGTTACCATTCCATTCCAACCCTCACCAACACCACAGACCAGTTACCACTCAATTCCAACCCTCACCAACACCACAGACCAGTTGCCACTCAACTGTAACCCTCACCAACAGCACAGACCAGTTACCACACAATTCCAACCCTCACCAACACCACAGACCAGTTACCACTCAACTGTAACCCTCACCAACAGCACAGACCAGTTACCACTCAACTGCAACCCTCACCAACAGCACAGACCAGTTACCACTCAACTCTAACCCTCACCAACACCACAGACCAGTTACCACTCCATTCCAACCCTCACCAACACCACAGACCAGTTACCACTCAATTCCAACCATCACCAACACCACAGACCAGTTACCACTCAACTGTAACCCTCACCAACAGCACAGACCAGTTACCACTCAACTGCAACCCTCACCAACAGCACATACCAGTTACCACTCAACTCCAACCCTCACTAACAACACAGACCAGTTACCACTCAATTGCAACCCTTACCAACAGCACAGACCAGTTACCACTCAACTCTAACCCTCACCAATACCACAGACCAGTTACCACCCAATTCCAACCCTCACCAACACCACAGACCAGTTACCACCTAATTCCAACCCTCACCAACACCACAGACCAGTTACCACTCAATTCCAACCCTCACCAACACCACAGAACAGTTACCACTCAACTGCAACCCTCACCAACAGCACAGACCAGTTACCACTCAACTGCAACCCTCACCAACAGCACAGACCAGTTACCACTCAACTCCAACCCTCACCAACACCACAGACCAGTTACCACTCAATTCCAACCCTCACTAACACCACAGATGAGTTACTATTCAGCTCCAACCCTCGCCAACAGCACAGACCTGTTACCACTCAACTCCAACCTTCACCAACACCACAGACCAGTTGCCACTCAACTCCAACCCTCACCAACACCACAGACCAGTTACCACTCAATTCCAACACCACAGATGAGTTACTATTCAGCTCCAACCCTCACCAACAGCACAGACCTGTTACCACTCAACTCCAACCTTCACCAACACCACAGACCAGTTGCCACTCAATTCCAACCCTCACCAACACCACAGACCAGTTACCACTCAACTGCAACCCTCACCAACAGCACAGACCAGTTACCACCCAATTCCAACCCTCACCAACACCACAGACCAGTTACCACTCAATTCCAACCCTCACCAACACCACAGACCAGTTACCACTCAACTGCAACCCTCACCAACAGCACAGACCAGTTACCACTCAACTCCAACCCTCACCAACACCACAGACCAGTTACCACTCAATTCCAACCCTCACCAACACCACAGACCAGTTGCCACTCAACTGTAACCCTCACCAACAGCACAGACCAGTTACCACACAATTCCAACCCTCACCAACACCACAGACCAGTTACCACTCAACTGTAACCCTCACCAACAGCACAGACCAGTTACCACTCAACTGCAACCCTCACCAACAGCACAGACCAGTTACCACTCAACTCTAACCCTCACCAACACCACAGACCAGTTACCACTCCATTCCAACCCTCACCAACACCACAGACCAGTTACCACTCAATTCCAACCATCACCAACACCACAGACCAGTTACCACTCAACTGTAACCCTCACCAACAGCACAGACCAGTTACCACTCAACTGCAACCCTCACCAACAGCACATACCAGTTACCACTCAACTCCAACCCTCACTAACAACACAGACCAGTTACCACTCAATTGCAACCCTTACTAACAGCACAGACCAGTTACCACTCAACTCTAACCCTCACCAATACCACAGACCAGTTACCACCTAATTCCAACCCTCACCAACACCACAGACCAGTTACCACTCAATTCCAACCCTCACCAACACCACAGAACAGTTACCACTCAACTGCAACCCTCACCAACAGCACAGACCAGTTACCACTCAACTGCAACCCTCACCAACAGCACAGACCAGTTACCACTCAACTCCAACCCTCACCAACACCACAGACCAGTTACCACTCAATTCCAACCCTCACTAACACCACAGATGAGTTACTATTCAGCTCCAACCCTCGCCAACAGCACAGACCTGTTACCACTCAACTCCAACCTTCACCAACACCACAGACCAGTTGCCACTCAACTCCAACCCTCACCAACACCACAGACCAGTTACCACTCAACTGCAACCCTCACCAACAGCACAGACCAGTTACCACCCAATTCCAACCCTCACCAACACCACAGACCAGTTACCACTCAATTCCAACCCTCACCAACACCACAGACCAGTTACCACTCAACTGCAACCCTCACCAACAGCACAGACCAGTTACCACTCAACTCCAACCCTCACCAACACCACAGACCAGTTACCACTCAATTCCAACCCTCACCAACACCACAGATGAGTTACTATTCAGCTCCAACCCTCACCAACAGCACAGACCTGTTACCACTCAACTCCAACCTTCACCAACACCACAGACCAGTTGCCACTCAACTCCAACCCTCACCAACACCACAGACCAGTTACCACTCAATTCCAACCCTCACCAACACCACAGATGAGTTACTATTCAGCTCCAACCCTCACCAACAGCACAGACCTGTTACCACTCAACTCCAACCTTCACCAACACCACAGACCAGTTGCCACTCAATTCCAACCCTCACCAACACCACAGACCAGTTACCACTCAACTGCAACTCTCACCAACAGCACAGACCAGTTACCACCCAATTCCAACCCTCACCAACACCACAGACCAGTTACCACTCAATTCCAACCCTCACCAACACCACAGACCAGTTACCACTCAACTGCAACCCTCACCAACAGCACAGACCAGTTACCACTCAACTACAACCCTCACCAACAGTACAGACCAGTTACCACTCAACTCCAACCCTCACCAACACCACAGACCAGTTACCACTCAATTCCAACACCACAGATGAGTTACTATTCAGCTCCAACCCTCACCAACACCACAGACCAGTTACCACTCAACTCCAACCCTCACCAACAACACAGACTAGTTACCACTCAACTGCAACCCTCACCAACAGAACAGGCCAGTTACCACTCAACTCCAACCCTCACCAACACCACAGACGAGTTACTGTTCAGCTCCAACCCTCAACAACAGCACAGACCAGTTACCACTCAACTCCAACCCTCTCCAACACCACAGACCAGTTACCATTCGACTGCAACCCTCGCCAACACTAAAGATCAGTTACTACTTAATTCCAACCCTCACCAACACTGCAACAGTTACCATTCCCACACTTCATTGGCTGTGAAATCAGTGAATACTTTTACCATATAAGGCACTGTGATGGCCATAATTGTATGCATTTTGACTTTATTCGTAGATTGGGTTGGCCCAAGAATATTTAGACATACGTATGTGTTTCTATAAGTAGGATTAATTGAAATTTCTAGAAGTAGGAGTACATTTCCACAATTAATAGAATTTGTGCACATTTAAGAGTAAACTTTCACTGTCTCACACCTTATTTTTTTCAACTTCAGTTTCAGCCCCCTGTAGACAACGGATCGAAAATCACCAGTTACCTTTTAGAGTGGGATGAGGTACTGTTGCCTTTTTAAACTACTTCTTTCCCGGCCTGTTAGAGGTACAGTGCCATGCTTATATTTGACAGGATGGCATGCCTTCTATTTGTCCTATGTGTCAATGGACCTGGCATCTGAGGGGTGGTGTAGTTCTTGGGGTTTGGGAGGGAATGGCAGGGGACTATTATGAGGGGATGGAATTAATAAATTGCTCCTTCCTCTCTGTTCCCCTCCCTCCCTCTTTCTTGCTCTCTCTCTTGATCTCCCTCCCTCTTCCCTCTCTCCATTTCTTTCTTCCTCAATCTTCCCCTCCCTCTCTTCTTTCCTTCCTCCTCCTCTCTTTCCCCATCTCTCTTTCTCTTTCTCTTTCTCTTTCCCAGGGCCCTCAGGAATGTTGGCTGTAGATTTGCTGTATTTTGGCCCTGATAACATAAAATCATAGTGTCTCTTTTTGCTTAAGGGTCTTTAAACTCTGCTCTGCAAACCACCTTTGCGGGAAGGGCTTCCTCTGATTGTTTGGTTTGCATTACAGGCAGTGGGCTTGCCTTGCTGCCCATGTTTGAGCCTTGGTTTTCATATACAGTTTGCATTTATTTTTCTCGTATTAACTCTTGCCTTTGATATAAACCTCAGATTTGTAATGGAGACTTAGAGACTGACAGCCTCTGTGGTGGACTCTCTAGAGTTCATAACAAACTTGCACTGTATTGGCACAGGTGTGAGTTTGCAGTATTGTGCTACTTGCGGAAGTGAGTGTGAGTGTATTTCAATGAATGAAGAAGTGAAAAAAATATGCACATCACTTTTGGGGGTTGTGGGTAAGATCATGAAAAGAGAATAGAACCCGCGCACTCGTATGCTCTGAAAAACACCAGTTTATTGGCAACATTTTGAGCACAAGGCCCTTCATCAGGTCAAAACTGTGAATTGTGAATGAATGAAGGAGTGAACTGGGACCAATTAAGAATTTTATGGTGCTGTCTCTGTCCTGCCCTTATCATTGGTGCAATGTTGGCAAATTAAACTTTCAAACCTAGTTCATATCCTGTCAAAACTGTCCTTTCCTGAAGGATAGTTTCTGTGCACAGAATGACCATTTAGGCCTAAAATGTTGCTTGATTGGCTTGTTAATTTGAAAATGCATATTGGTTGCTAACCCTACATACAGATGTGAAAGGAGTTTGAATTTGACTTGCTCTTCCCCCCTGTGGTTTGGATTTATGTCCTTTAGGGAAAAAAGAACAGCGGTTTCAAAGAATGTTACTTTGGGACCCAAAGGCACTGTAAGCTTACACGTCTCTGCCCAGCCATGGGGTACTCATTTCGACTGGCGTCGAGGAACAGCATGGGCACCAGGTACAGAACACCAAATGGAACGCCGTTACTCCCTCTCATGTCTCACGCAGATTTACAGGGCAGATATCATTTACATCCTGTCTATTAATACAATCAGCCAGAATTATCGGCACCCTTGATAAAGATGACCAGAAAACGGCTGTCTAAGATAAACAACAAAGAAAATTATATTCTTTACTATTTGATTGTTTGCATCATATTAATGCACATTTGTTGTCTGTCCATATCACAAACCAGTGAATAAAAATATAAATATTTGGCTATATGCAATGTAACATGGACATTTCTAAAAGTCTTAATAGTGTTCTGATTTGCTGTCTTGTTGTAAATATTAATGAATAGAGTGTGGCTAATTGTTTTTCTGTTCAGTTAAAAGGATATCTGTGACTCGCTCAGCACTGAGCACTGAGGAAAGATGTAGTAGCTGAAACGTTTGCTCTAGTCTAGCACATTTCACGTGCACTCTTTCTTTTTTGCACCATGTAATGTTGTCACTGGAATAAATATATATTTTTTCTGGACAACAGCGACTTTATATGCAGAGTGCACTTGACACCTTTTTATTTTTCTCATTATCGGCTTTGGCTATGCGCACCTGTGACAACTCTTTGTCGCAACAGTTCTCTCTTCCTTTTGATGTTGGAGTGGTGCCGTACGCATCCAGACACGCTCACATATACAAATGCTCTGGCCTGTCTCTCTCTTCTCTCCTTCTCGCTAATTCAGATGCAAACTGCTTTTTTGACCCAAAATATCTCCAAAGTGTACAGCAATGCATTTGAATGCGAATGTAGGTTTAGCAGAATAATTAATATATGTTATTTGTAACTGTGTAAAGAGTGATTGATGGCGATTATGGTAAATCGGAGCCCTTTTTGTCTCTCTCTCAATTTCAGTTTTCAATTTTCTCTCTTACTCTCTCTCTCTCATATCACAAACACAGTGACTTCAGTACAGAAGTTCTCTTCTACACAATTGGAAACCTCCCCCATTTGCCTGTGGCACCGCGGCTGGTCCGAGCCGGTGTCACCTGGATCACACTGGAGTGGAGCCGTACTGACGACTGTAGAGTCAGTGATGTCATCACCTACACCTTGGAGATCCAGGAGGAGCACAATGTGAGAAGCCTGCTTTCTCTGTTTGCCAGCCAGTCACGTTTTTAACCACTGTCCTCTACCAACCAATCATCTTGTCAGCCCCTGTCCCTGTCGACTGATCACCTTGTCAGCCACTGTCCCCTGGCCTGTTGTCGTCACTCTTTGATTCCTTCACCTGAGGTAAATTACTGAAAATAAAATTATTTTATTCAGGAATTTTTATTTATTTTTTTTAATGGCAGGGAGGCGAATTCCATCCCAGGTACTGTGGAGAGAAGCTGACGTGTACGGTGGATGGTTTGAAGAGGAGCATGCTGTACAAGTTCAGGGTGAGGGAGCGATTGCCAGATAAATGTGCTTCACTCAGCTTCTCTTCAGTAGAACTTAACTGTTATTTCACAAGAGTAAAACCCATCCCCATTTAAAGTGTAATCTTTCTCAGTCTGTCGCAGTTCAGTTCAATTACATTCATTCTAATTAATCTCAATGGTGCTTTCGTGGCAGGATAAATAGTGCAGTACTGTCAAGGCATATAGTGTATAGTGAGAAAGTTTTCAACCCTCACCCCATATATATATATTTAAATAATAATTTAAAAAACAAGGTCCAACTATTTTGATTTCGAATCCACCTGTGTTCAGTTGCCTCATTGCAGAATAAATATCAGACTCTATGAGGTCTCCCAATTGAAACGGCAGATCAGATCAGTCATGCTATCATACAGATCAAGGAACTGCCCATGGAACATTGAGATGAAGTTGTTCGGAGGCGAAAAGCTTTGAAGTCCATTGACATGCAACCCAGACAGTACCTAGATCCTACCAAAACTGAACAACTGGATGAGTAGGGCAGTTGTTAGAGAAGCGACCAAGAGGCCAGCTATGACAGTGACAGAGATGCAGAGCTCATTGGCTGAGAGAAACTGCCCTGAAATTAACAATCTCTTCAGCACTAGAGGCCTCTTTGGAAGAGTGGCACCTGGAATAAGGTTGTGTGGTCTGATGAGACTAAAGTTGAGCTCTTTGTCCTTAAAGCAAAGCCCATCACCCAGGCAACACCATCCCTACCATCAAGCGTGGTGGTGGCAGCATCACGCTATGTGTTTGCTTTACAGCAGGAGGGATTCTGGGAAAGCCCCAGTCAAAGTTCAGACTTAAATCCCATTGAAAATTTGTGGCTTGACCTGAAAATTGCTGTCGACCAATACACTCCATGTAACTTAGTAAGTGGTAGCAAATTTGCATGGAGGAAAATGGGGCAAAATCTAAGGGTAAAATCTACAAAAGGATTGTGATGCTTTTGCACCCACTAAACCATTGCAAATACCAGAAAAAGAATGCGTATAATAGTGACACAGCACACCATCTGGGGCATGCATTATTTAACTTGTGCTATCTACATAACTGTCAGCACCATAAATATCAGCGATGCACAAAGATGATGAAATTACTACACATTAGCAGCAAATTGGCACAGAATATTTAAAAGCCATACAATGTGTGAATTTGTCAGTGACCATGGAAGCGGTCATAATTGCAAGAGGAAGTCACCACAAACATGTTCATGGATCAATACTTTAATGAATTTGTCATTAATTTAGTGCAAACTATTTTGCGTCTGTATTTTTTTTAAATCAGATCTACCCTCAATGTACAGAGCTCTTACAGACTTGGGATCAGATTTATATACAAACTTTTAATATTTCTCAAAAGGAAACAAAAATAACATTTTTTCAAATTGTTAAAATGAATGTTTTGAATATTTCACATTTGAAAAAAAGTTACATATTCAAACATAAATTTTAACAATATGCTCCATGATTCAAAATGCTATCTGTTGCTTCTGAATTAACTTTTTTTTTCCACTGGTGCATCGCCAAACATGTTTTGCAGCTGATTAATGTTCTGCAGCAAGGGATGGTGGTGGATGGAAAGCGAGTGCCACCACCAATTGACAAGAAAAACCATTTGGAAAACCATTGCACAGCTTGGACAGAAATAGGCTTATATGTAGCATAATCTATTCCAGGCACTTCTGTTCAAACAGAGCATTTTTTCCCTCAGTAGGGAACATTGTAAATAAATGTGCAGCACTTGCCTCTAACCATGTGCATTTTCTTGTGTTTTTGGCTAATAATCTCTAAAAGGACCCTGCTAATACAGGCTTCCAAACTGAAACTGAACTGCTTTCATAATTTTTCATTACAACATTATCTATTTTGTTCCCCAGGTCATTCTTACATAATTAAAATGTTGTGGTCAATATAAATTCCGGGTTCAGTTGTTAGGTTACAATACATGATGTAGGCTGTCGATATATGATCTAGACTGATTTTATGTTATACCGTGATAGGCTTTTTTTGTTTACTTAAGATTCTTAGAAACAATACTGTAAACCAAGAGTACTTGTGTTACTAATTTTATACTTTTTTATACTGTATGCCTCTGTGTAGTATGCCTCTCAGTGGAAGTGGCTTTGTGCATCTGGAGGGAACGTACCAGTGTTTCTCACTCTCTGGTTTGCGACGGACTTAGGTTGAATACCTGCTTTCTGGTAGCTAGTTCATTCTCCTTTTGTTAGTGGCTGTGATTATGAATTTCCATCTCCTCTTCGAGTAACTGGCCTGCACCCACGTGGCGATTGTGTCCTCTGAGCGAATGTATAATGCCTGGACAGGCCCAGGTACTTGGTCAGTAAGTGCACTACCTGGGTGTGACCTAATGCACAAGGTGAGAAGTAGTTTTCTTTCTGACGTTGGCTTGAAGGGACACTGGGTGTCACGTGTAGTGGAATACATTGGTCATCACGACACCATACTTAAGTGCTCAAAAGTTATGACTGTGGTAGGCACTGCATTGGCACTCTGTGCAGGACCGACCTGCAGGACAGGAACAGTTTTGTCTCAATTGATGTCCCATCATTTTCTGCAGCTAAACTAAGATACAACTGAGGTAATTGTCTTTGTTAGTATCGCTAAGAGAAAAAAAATTAAGGTTTAACTTGATGCTTTGTCTCATTACATTACATTACATTAATTTAGCAGACGCTTTTATCCAAAGTGACGTACAGTAGGTGCATATAGAGACATCATCAAGATCACTACAGAACAGACAAGACAAAGCACATCCTTCCCATAATGTAGCAGCTATCCCTAGTAATGAACGTTGACTGTAGTTCACAGTAAGCTGTGGGTAAATCAGCAATACTACACTTCTATTCTAAATACTATTATAAACTATAATAAACAGACAGGAAAACACAGGGAACTAGTAAACACAGGGAACTGATATTCCTAGGTTAGGATATCAATCAACGTGGAGTCTGAAGAGGTGTGTCTTCAGGCCTCGACGGAATGCAGGCAGGGTTGGAGTAGAACCTAGGGGAATGGGAAGTTAATTCCACCACTGAGGAGCTAAGTTGGAAAAACTCCGCAGTTGGGACAAGCGAGGGCCTTTGACATGGAGGGGGGGAAGTGCCAGTCGCACTAGCAAAACATAGCAAAAGTAAGAGATTTTGTATCAAAACTGGTGCATGCTTTTGTTACCAGTAGATTGGATTATTGCGATAGCCTTCTCTCTGGTCTTCCCAAAAACCGTGAGACGGCTCCAGCTCATTCACAATGCCGCAGCCAGAATTCTGACAAGGGCTAGGAAAATAGATCACATTACACCTGTCCTAAGATCACACCACTGGCTATCCTGAAAAATAGATTTTAAGATGCTACTCGGACAACAGCCGAACATGGCGGCGCATACAAATGTAGACTTCACTGCTCATTGCTGCATTTCTCCACCATCACTCAGAACTAATGGGTCTTAAGTGTTTGAGTGGAGGTATTGGGTTGGTAAATGGAGCTTTTAGAAAGGCAGTGGAGAACGCTAAGCGGAGAGGATGGTGCTGTAATGCAGAGTTCTGCCTACCTGCCTGCCTGCCTGCTCATGCTTCAGAATTACTTAAGGACCACTGTTTCAGTAAATAGGCTGTTTTATGTCAGCAAGACTCTCAGACATGGATGTGTACAGTGCAGTGATTCAGTGTTAGACGTGGGCATTTTCCACTTTGTTGTTTTGATGGTAGTCATACGCTGGTCCCTCTTGCAGTGTCTCCAGTCTCCACTCTGTACTGTGGTGGCCTGTAAAGTTGCATGTGTCTCCAGCACCCTCCCCCTGGGTGATTGATCATCTATGTCTGTCTCCTTCCCCCTCAGGAGATTGAGTTTATTACTGCCCCCCCCCCCCCCCCCCCCCCCCCCCCGCAGGATGATTGGTAGATTTGGTAGATCGTCTCTGCCCACCCCCCACCCTTTGGATTGTTGACCACTCATATCTGTCCCTGCTTCCAGGATGATTGACAGCTAGTTTCTGTCTCTGCCTCCAGGATGACTGGCAGCTCATCTCTGTTTCTATCTCCTCCCCGTTTTGCAGCTGGTGGCTTCCAGTACAGAGGGGAGGAGCAGCCCCAGCGCAGTCCCTGGTGTGCAATACATGTCCAGACAAGCCGGGAACACCCACCGAGCTTCGCCTGAAGGGGGCAGTCACGCCCAACAGCTTCTGCATCACGTGGGGTACATAAGGGCGCCTCCCTTATGAAAATAGGTTTCTTACCTTTCTATTTACACATCTGGATATTGACTGAGGCAATGTTAGGCCAGTTCAGACCAAAGATTCGCAACGCGAGAGCTGCAACTGTCGACTCTTCACTAACCTCATGGTTCGCAACATTCTAAAACTGACCCATTCACATCAAAGCGACGAGATGAGATGTTGTTTACGATTTTCATCAATTCCTTTTTTACAATTGCTTCCTTGTTGGTTGCAACACTCATCTGGAAAATATCTAAGTCAATATTGTGAAAATGGACAAAAGTAGCAGCAATAACCCAACAATAGACCAATCGTATGCCACAAAAGCCGTGAAAAGCCCTGCTCACTCGAATGCAAAATAAATATAATGTGACATTCTTGTGTAATTATACCACGTCATTCTACTATCAATATCTGATACTAAATATGAAATAAATATCCAATCTTACCTTTGGTTTTACGCATAGAGTTCAAAATTCAGTGGTCATTTATTGTCTGGGACAATCCGTGTGAGAAAAAAACAACACTTTATACCGCTATTACACTATCTGAAACGTCGATGTGTAATAACCCTCACGCTCTTCAAACCCGTCTCATTCATTCCAGTTCATTCTGGTTTCATTGAGGATTCTTTTATCCAATATAGGACATTATTATATGTCTTATTGGATGCTTTAAACAATAAATTACAGCCTGGTGTAACAGAATTTCTAGTTTTATCAGTTTAGTTTTACACAAACAACTTAGAATGTACATTCGCTCGCTGAGACGTAATAGTTGTTTCCTGTTACTTTCGCTAGTTTTTACTAATTTACTAACTCGCCAGTAAGGCAAGAGAAAATTCTCGCCTGCTTACATGGATTTTGGAAGGCGTTGTGCCATATGTTTGATATTGTTATTTTCGCATTTTGAGTGCATTTCACATACTGTAGTGTAAGCGTTCATTGGTGGCTCAGTCATGTTTTATGTTTGATTTGCGCTGAAGCTAGAACATTTGACAGCATTTTCCGGAATATTATTTTATTGTAATCTTATGGTACATGCACTGTATGGTGTAGTATCTCTTTGGGCAATACTTGTCACTCAGGGAATGGGAAATACTTATTTAAATTTACTGTGCATATGTGCTAGATGAATTAAAAATTGTCCTTGGAGCAAGTTTGAATGTGTATAATGCTTTATAATGGACACAAAATATTTTATTAATTTTATAAGAGGTTTTGGATAGATGTTTAGACCCATAGATATTTATCTTTCTCTACTGATTAAAAGATAATAATCCCCACTTGAATATGCTGCAAAAGTGAGTTTTATGAGCCAAAACAGTTGATTTGTAGTTAAATATATAATTATTTTATGATGTACAGCAGTGCACAATTTAGCAATTTTGGATACATTTGGAGATGCTAAGTACACTTCATATATTTTGCACACTTGTGGACACATAGTTTATGATCCAGGAAATGCATAGTTTTACCTGTTTCACATATGTGACTCAGTATTTCAGAAAAGCAATTCTTTTAGCATTTTTCCAAGATTTCTTTGCATTTGTGGCACTTTGTTTTGACCTAAATTATGAAAATAAACTAATCTAAGTATTGGTTTATTTAGTTAGTATTGTAAATGGCACAACTGTCTTGTTTCATTTAAGCCATGTTCCAAGTCTGTGATGTTCACACCTAAAGTTATAAAGCCTTAAATAGAACACCCCCTAAATAGGTGAGAATTTGGCATCTGCACGAAGGGGTTATGGTCTCACTGGATGTGGAGCCTCTTACTGTCTGATCTGGGTTTTGAAAGCATGCCTGCAATTTTGTTTCAGACCCACCAGAAGACAATGGGGGCTCAGAGAACCTGACCTATCTCTTGGAAATTTTGGAAGGAGACTCTGACGGTACTGTGCCCGTCTTTACTCTGCTTTCTGTGTTTCTTTCCAACTCTTTTTCAGAAAACCAGAACACGCGTGTGTTCCTCATTTGAGAATAACCATAAGCATGTTCTTTCGCAGGGAGCCCATGGGAAATTGCGTACAGCGGGCCCGCCACAGAACACGTGTGCGACCAGTTGAAACCTGGCACTTTGTACAGACTGCGAATCTGCTGCATCAGCACGGGCGGCCACAGTCAGGTAAGGGGTTGACATTAGCAAGTGGTGTGTCGCACATCCGGATATGTGGCAGTGACTGCAATGGAACGGTCCTCATAGCAGACTCAGACGTGCACTTAACGTGTCTTGAAATGAGTGTTGAACCCTGGTCGCGGAAGGCCACAGGATACTGCTGTAATCTGCAAGGGTTGTTCAATGGAGAATTTTCATTCAATTCATTTGTTTTCTTTCTTTTTTTTTTTCTTTTTTTAAATGCCTCAGTCTTTGATTTACTGGCTGCTTTTCCTGTATAGTAATCACACAAGAGGACCTTTTCATATGTACTGAGGATGTCCTTCAGGAAATGGCAACTTGTGCGTCGCTGTGTGAAGACCACAGAACCTGTTCCCAAGCAGGATCTCACCAGCTTATTAGCGAAAGGTTTTTTGAGGAACATTTAGTGCAGCAATATGCAGCGCCTTCATAATCACCACATAAACATTAATAAATGCTTACGTTGGTATCCATAAATAGGCATAGGTATGTTGCAGAAGGTGCAGATGCATGCATAATATACCATGGTATAATGTGGCATAAAGAGTGACACACACCATATGCATATTTGTGCTTATTGACATAGGCAGAATGTCTGTGTAATGCTTATGAAGCAGTGATCTAGGTCATATGAAAGAACAGTCATAGAAGGTTTACCAAAAAGAGCACCTTCATGCATTTTTATTTATTTATTTATTGTATTTTTGACATTTTATTTCCCCAATTCGCTGTGCTCCGATCTCCATATTCCGATGAAGAATATGCAGTATGGAAATGAGAGAAAGGCAGCTGAGGTTGTGGAAACGCTCCAAACCCACAGTAGTTATGCAGTGAAACACGGGAGTAGGGGAGAATGACAGGAACAGGCCATTCAGCCCATCAATGAGTATTCAACGCTGCCTGGTTTCTGCTTCTCCTACATGATCTGGTGATCTGGCAGTAGTGCAATCAATGTGTGAGGAGCTGAGGTGTCTCCTGCTGTCTCCTCCCAGTGTTCAGAGATCGAGCCGGTCCATACACTCAGCGTAGCCCCAGGCCCCTGCCAGCCGCCAAGGATTGTGGGCAAAGCTAAACACAAAGAGGTGCACTTAGAGTGGGGTGAGTTAGTCCCATCCATGCGCATACCTGTGCATTGTGTGTGTATGAATATACAGTATGTCTGTATGTGTGTGCATGAATGCATGTTTCTTTGTGAGTGTGTGTGCATCCCTTCATTGATGTGTGTATGTTGAGTATATTTTTAATTAATACACATGTGCTTGTTAATACATATGTGTATTGTTCATTTTGTGGAGAAGCATTGGAGTTTTACCTCAGTGATTTTTTTGCAGTGTAGCTCACGGGCGTGCGTGTGTGAGTGTGTGTGTTAATTTTACATTTACATTTTTGGAATTTTGCAGACACCTCTTATCCAGAGCAACTTGGACATATCGCATTCTTCACATACAATACATTTATATAGCTGGATATTATATACAGAAGCATCTCAGGTTAAGTACATTGTACATTGCCCAAGGGAATCAAATCTACAACTTTAGAATTGCAAGCCCTGTGCTAAGCATTATGCTGCACTGTTGCCCCATCTGCGTGCAGCTATGCTTTGTATTAAGTCAATTTTATTCCATGTAATTAAAACCATATCCTTCACACAGACGTCCGTAATCTCTTTGTGATTTCACCAATATGTTTCTGTTGCATCCTCCTCATATACAAATGTAATTGGTACAAATTTTGAATGTAATCTTGAATGATTAGGTAATTGTCCTTTGCATGTCCTACTGGGAAGGAAGCTTATGAATGTATCATATTTATTGGTGAATTCATTTTCTTCTGCAGTTTTTACCTGACTATGGAACAAGTTGCAGTAGATATCACTTGATTTATCTTTCAGCCCTGTTCTCTGGCATCCAGAATTAACTGTCTGAATTTTGCTCCCATAGCAACAGTCAAACCATGTTACACTATGCAGTGATGGGCTACAGTTTCCTCTGTGGCATTTTGGTATATAAAAATGCCACAGCAGTATATACAGCAGTAAACCACTCCATCATGTATTATGTAGGTTTTCAAACCGGGTGCTGGGGCCCCATATGTGTGGTGGCTTTTGTTACAGCCAATTTCTTGATCAGTTAGGTTTGTTGAAACCGCGTTCAGGTTCAGGCCCCGTTCACACTTGCATTTTGGGGCTCGACAACCAAAGTTATTAGCTGGAGTCGCTCATGTTCTGTGTCCGTTCACACACGCGCATTTAGAAGACCTAGAACGCTTACAAGTATGAACGAGTAACAGGACTCACTCCTGTATTTAAAACGCTGTCAGTTAAGTTTGTAATAGCGTGATATTTGCTCTGAATGTATTTCAATCTCGCATTTCAATCATCACGCTGGTGTAAACGTGATCTCCAATGTCAACAAAAATGGACGCGGCCATTTTTGTTAATCTCTCGAGAGAAGTCGGAGAAGACGTGTGTTTCCACATCTGATCTGGTAGCGAATGAAGCAACATCGACTAATGCTTCTATTACCAGTACTCAACTTCGCCCTTAGCACGCTCTATGGAAGTCAGGGAGCGTTGCGCAGTTAATCACTGCGCGCTTGCTACCAGCTGTCAACTCCCGTTCCCGTCCATACTCGCACAACCAAGCTCATTTGCATAGAAACAAGAGTCAACTTCGGTAGTCGCTAGTGTGAACTTGACTGGATTAAGCACTAAAATGAGGAGCGACAAGCGTATTTAGCTGTAGTGTGAACGGGGCCTTAGAGAAGGAACCCCTTTCTAAAGATTTTCCTTTATGACTGATTAAAAGACCTGGGACGTCAATATGGGATATTTATTCTATAGGGCATGCTAGCTATTTTTTATGTGATGCAGCTTACGGTGGTGTCACAAAACCCGCATACACTGGTGTCCTCCAGAATGGAGACTGAAAACCCAGCTCTAACACAATACAGTATTTTCGGACTGTGGTCGTATTCTTCGCTGTGATGCTATAATTAATTTCTAGAGCTGGGGGAATTAGGAGTGGACAGCTGCAAGGTATAGTCAAGGCGTCCCCACTCAAATTGAACCCTTGATACCGCTTTATAATGGCAGTGATGCTAGTGCTTTTGCAGCCTTACATTTATCCTGTCTCCATGGTAACTCCATGGTGTAAGAGTGAAACACTTCAAAGATTACCCAGCATTCAAAGCTGCAGCCCTCATTCACAACACAGAAAGTGCTCCGAAAATATCTTTGAAAGGTAGACAAGCTGGGGGGGGCTGGTGTCCATATGTCATCAATTTCAGCCCTCAGAAAATAAACATTCAAGTTCCAGTGTTTGGAAAAACTGAGGTGCCATCTTGTCGTTAAAAAAAACTACGCCGGGGGGGGGGGGGGGGGGGGGCAGCTAGTGCTATTTCAACAACATACTAGCAAGCTTAGCTACAGGTCCTATAGAAAAATTCATACATTGAAATATTAATTGAATAATAAACAGTTTTTAGTTAGTTAATGCTAATGTAAACCATTTGGCTAAGAAATGAGCCTGTGAGTCTAGATTGTTGGTTTTTTCTTAGCCAAAGGTTTTAATTTGCTAGCTAACTAAAGATTTTGAAAAGCAATGGCATTGCAGTTTGCTCGGTATTTCGTGAAGGATTTGCGGTGTAGTAAAGTGTGATTGACAGATGGCTGTGATGTCACAGTGCATGCCCCCCCCCCCCCCCATTCAGACTGCCCATCCTGTGAGGGGGCAAACAAGGTGACGGAGTACAGCCTAGAAATGGGTGGAGTGGACATGGAGCTCACCGAGGTGTACCGTGGACCCGACCTCGAGTGCACCATGGCTAGCCTGCTGCCCGGCACCATCTACAGTTTCCGCCTGAGAGCCGCCAATGACGCCGGGGTGGGTGTGGTCTACCGCCAACACCATGGAAACACAGCAGAGCATTCACACTACATCACATCCATTTAGCGTGCGCTTTCATCCAGAGCTACTTATAAAACAAACTGCAGTTGTCTACACTGTCTCGTATCGCAGTGGGGTTTGCACGTGAACGTGGCTGCAGTTGCAGACAGTTGGGCATTTCAAATTAGGGTGAGAATTGGACAAACACGGCCCCAAGTTGGACGACAAAAACTTATGAGAAAAATAAAATAAAAACTAAGGACATGCTTTCAAAGTAAATGCATTCAGTTGAAAAGTTGAAAGGGTTGTTCAGAAAATGATAAGTAACATTCTTTAAAGCCAGGTTATGAGCGATCTGCACTTACTTTCAAAAAAATGTATTATTTTGCAGACCTTGTACTCATTTATTTCAGATTTAAATCTCAAATCTTATATTTCCCAGCCTGCAGAGAGAATTGTTTGGAAGGATTTATTTTTGTTTGTGGCACCCTAGTCAGTATGATGCTTGTTAATGTTAATGTTGTTGCGAGAGACACACACACACACACGCACACACACACACACACACACACACACACACACACACACACACACACACACACACACACACCCTGGGACACAAAAACATACAGAGATTTCTAATAGTGTGTTGCAACCCTCTTAAAAAAATACTTGTTGCCTCTTTTTGCCTATGCAGTTCTGCAACAGTGTGACATCAACAGTGTAGCTTGTAGTCAGTGTACCCTCACTGATGCTTCCAAACACCGATGACACAAGGCAGCCAATTTATTCCACCTCTCTTCAGAAGACATCTAACCCCCTCAGATGTGAATAACAGCACATAACTCCCTTGTGTCTGTAGTGTTTGCTGGTTCAGAAAGGTCACCACACAGTGGGAAAACAAGACTCTCACTGTAAGGTGGGAAGCTCCCTGCATTTCCCCCCTGTCTGTTCACTGTGATATTTATACAGTGAATATATTAGCTTAATCTCACACTGAAAAAATGAGAATGAGATTCTTCTAATTTTTTCAGTGTGAGATGAAGCTAATTGACCAAACGGTGAATTTTTTATAACCCTTTTTACTCATCTTTACCAGGGGTGGAAATAATTGTGGAGTGCACTGTATGTTTGTAAATTGGTCCCCTTAAATGGGGGACTATTTATAAACAGGCCTGTAATTCCTACACAGTTCACCTAGTATGGATGTAAATACCCTCAAATCAAAGCTGACATTCTGCATTTTAAACAGATTTAAAATCCAGTGTGTTGGAGTATAGAGCCAAAACAAACAAATTGTGTCACTGTCCACTGTGTGTGTGTGTGTGTGTGTGTGTATATATATATATATACATACATGCATATAAAACTAATTACTGAAAACAGTTGGCTTGAAGTCAGTGATTAGGATTAATTGCATTGTACCTAGTGAACTTACCCTGGGTCAATTCAATTGTTTATCACATATCTTGAGTTAGAATCAGTGTCAGGCATGCTCACCCTTGGCTTGATCTTGTTTCTGTACTTATTCATTGCTTGTACAGTTTTGCCAGTACTGTATGTGTCTATAGATGTTGTGCACAATTTGTTTATGCTGTTATTTAGTCTGGCTGTCTCTTTCTGCTGTGTTGTATAATTCTGATCTCATTGGGTGTCTATCTGTCTCTGTGTTATGAAATGATAGCTTGATTGACAACAAGGAAATGCTTTATGATTTGCACTAAGTGGGCATAAAATCTATTTTCTTGTTGGTCCATGAACGATTTCATTCCCCAGTTTGGATCGTACTCTGAAGCCACAGAGGTGACGACTGCAGCTGGTCCTCCTGGCCAGTGTGGGGCACCAGTCCTGAGCTTAATGTCTGATTCCTGCATCCTGGTGAGCTGGGAGGTATGTGGTGTGTCTTTTTTTTTTTGTTTGTGTTTATTTAGCATTTGCTTTTGGAGGGGTAGCTGCACTCGGTCATCATGGACAATGGAGTGTTTATACCACTGAGGTCTTATAAGTAAGGGAGTGTTTATCCCAGTCTGTTCTACACTGCACTAAGGTGCATGCATGCGTGTGTGTGTGTGTGTGTGTGTGTGTGTGTGTGTGTGTGTGTGTGTGTGCGTGTATCTGTGTATATGTGTGTGTGTGGCTTTGCAGTATATATTTTGTTTTAGAAAGTCACAGCAGATGACTTGTTTCCATCCCTATGCTTGTATACTATACAGTATTGATATGTGCTTGTGGGTACAACAGAAGCCCCAGGAGCAGTTCAAATCCATAATCACTCTGCTTCACTCTGGTGAAATCTCTGCTTAAAATCTGAGATTTAAGAGAATTAATTTGTTCCCATACTCAATTAAGAGACATGAACACCTCTGACTAGTACGGAGAAATTTTAAACGCACCTAAACTGGTTATGGTCTGCTACCTTCTTGTTCTGAACTGTTGCCCTTCTTTCTGCAATAGGGCACAGAGACATCCGGCATCGACATATCGGAGTACCGGTTGGAGTGGGGCCAGGATGAGGACTCACTGGAGCCCATCTACTGTGGGACTGAAACCCAGTATGAGATATCGGGTCTGGCACCAGCAATATACTACTGCTGTAGATTACAGGTAAAGGCTTATTCCTGCTGTGAACTACTGGGAACAACATTACTGTTGTAGACTACAGGACCTCACACTCCTGTTGTAAACCTCAAGAAATCTCACTGTACTACTGTAAACTACTGGTACATCTAATTGTACCACTGAAAACTACAGGAAATCTCACTGTAACATGGTAAACTATCTCCCTGTACTGCTGTAAAACTACTGGAAATATCACTGTACCGCTCTAAACTACAGTAAATCTCACTGTACCACTGTAAACTACAGTAAATCTCACTGTACCACTGTAAACTACAGTAAATCTCACTGTACCACTGTAAACTACAGTATGTGTTTATTTATTGGTGCATTATCCAGGGTGACTTTGCACTTTACATGTACTACTTCTTGCAGTTGGATATTTGTTGAAGTGATTCAGGTTTAGTTTGTCTCTCAAGGATATTATGCTTAAAAGTTAAGTTTTCCATTTTGCCAGACCCCTTGCCTTGAGGTTCAGTCTTTTCAAACTGGTTTCCTCAATCCTGGGTTTGAACAAAAAAATGTTAAAGGGGTAGTCCATTCTAATGAACTTTTAGGCTAATATTTTAGAATTTCTGAAAATGTTCAGCAATTTTCCAAGCTTTTTCTCTGTGATAGCTGCTATGAGCATGGACGATGTGAACTCCGAAAAAAGCAATTCAATAACGTCACTGAATTGCATTTCTGAAATGTCTAACACGGAAATTGACAGGAGTCATTTTTATTTGGCGGTAAAACACGCCTAGAATTTTTGTATAATAATATCACCAGGATAAATGTGTAGCCGCGGTTGTTTTCTTCTTATTAGATATAGTTACATTCTGTATACATATTTAAAATATTAAGAAATGTTTATTTATAGACAGCCTGCACCGACATTTCGTAGCCGTTCAATCCTCCAACTCCCATACATCATACTGAGTTCTAACGTTAGCTAGATAGATTAGAAAATCAAAATAGCTAATATTAACGTTACTGGCTTCAGCTTGTAGCTAAGGCTGACACTCGCCTGGGGACATCGACAACGTTATCTCTCGCAATCAGGCTGACACTCTGGACACTAACGCTACGAACAAACTTCACCTAAATATCCCTCACACAAGCAGGCTGACACTCAGGAAAATGGAAAAATGCCAGTGGCAGTTGACATAATTAGCTTTTATATCTGACATTAGCTAGCATTAGCTTTCACTTTAATCTTCAGAAAGCAACAACACAACCTGAACCAGTGAGCTAGGTTAACTAAGCTTACCACCATCAGACAGCTAGCCAACTAACTTCGCCTACCCTAGGTTTCTTTGCATTACATCCAACTAAATCAATCCACATGTAATCCACAAAAAAGTAAAGTAGCTAGCTAGCTAATCCATTTCAGTGGTCCATTTAAAGTGAAGCATTTTGGGAATTGTGGTCTTATAACAAAGCAAATGAAGATCAAGCTTCCAAAATGTGATATCCACACAAAGTGATATTTTGAAATGTAGAAATCCTCCAGGAGGAAAATTGCAGTGATATGTCATAGTAAAATACACTGCCTGGCCAAAAAAAAAAGTTGCCGTTGCACCCGTCATGCATAGTGCCCACTGTACAAGCCTCTGGAGGCAGTGTTATGATCTGGGGTTGCTTGGTCAGGTCTAGGCTCAGCAATGTTATACAGCAATAAAATCGGGCTCAAATTGCGAAAGAGTGGTTCAGGGAGCATGAGGAATCATTTTCAGTCCTGACCTTAACCCCATTGAAAGTCTTTGGGATGTCCTGGAGAAGACTTTACGGAGTGGTTTGACTCTCCCGTCGTCAATGAATGCAACTCTGGACGTAAATAAATGTTGTGACGTTGCATAAGGTTGTCGAAACAATGCCACGACGAATTCGTGCCGTAATCAAAGCTAAAGGCGGTCCAACGAAATATTAGAGTGTGCGACTTTTTTTTTTGACCAGACAGTGCACTAAATGTATTTTGATTAGTTTTATTGAGGTGGACTACCCCTTTAACAGAACATTTTCTAAGCATTACCATGGTCACTTTGACTCACACTGTCTCTGTTATAGTGTTTAAAGAAGGAATAATTCCACAAAAGGATTTGAATGGTTTTGCACCATGTGCCCGCACTACCAAGAAAATGGCATATTGAAATATTGAAATTATGTGACAAAATTTTATGCATCTGGGTCTCACTACAGGATATGTCCGAATTGTAAATAAGCATGGATTTTTTAAGACAACCTGACACCTAGCATAAATGCCATTCAGTACAATGAGAAGTCATGCAATATGTCACTGGTCATGGCAGCTGTCATAGTTGTAAGATGAAAGATGAAGACACTGATAACCTGTTGGGTGTGCAATAGCAGAATTGCTTGATGAGAGAATGATGACATTGAATGTGTTCCAGTGTCATTTGTTTTGTTTATTTTTAAGTAGCTATTTCACTGTAAGTCGACAAATATTTAGACAACTCCAATAACACATGTAGCTTTAATAGATAATAATTCCTTCAAAATGTTCTAATTCTATGAATTGAGATGGTTAGTTCTTCCAGGAAATATTGAAGTGGTCCATTTGCTGGTTGTTTACCCAATCTCATCTGTGGCTCAATAGTTATTTTTTATGCACCATTTCTGCACCGTTATTTGTGCACCAAATTTAAAACGGCTAAAATGTCATGTTTCACAACTAAAGACATGACATAGTATTGTACTTGTGTATTTCTCTCACTGTTCCCACTGGCGTGGTTTAGAAGTTACTTGATTTTCATCAGTATTTTAGTGACTCAGGTGTTACTATGCCACAGTTAGCGTTAGCAGCTGTTGCGCAATAAGGAGCACCATCTGCGCTCGTTATTTTTTCATAGTAGATCTACCCCAGGGTTCAGAGTGGTTTGGAATACAGCTAACTTCACCTGGGAGTGAGTACATACATCAAAGGCCATTGGACATTAACGCACCAATGCACACATGTATAGAAACAAACGCACAATCACAGAGATGTATGCACATGCACAGATGGAAATGTGTGCATGTACACAGACACACATACACACATACAGTTAGTCAGACAATAGCCGCTTGGACAAAAAGATGTTGGATGGCTGCTTATGCAGCTTGCGCATGTGATAAGTACTGTGCTTTGTGTGTCCCCGTGTTACCACCTACCGGGCTTCACATGCAGCTTATTCACTGCCTCTCACTGAATAAAGATTATTTCACTTCTGAAACCCCCCTCAGTTACCCTGAAGTCTGGAGGAAAGGTTACCATGGAGAGATAGATAGATAGATAGATAGATAGATAGATTAGTTTATTGTCCTTTACAGGAAATTCATTTCCACAGCTGTACAGCGCCACACATGAAACATTCCCATTCCCAGCTACATTTACACACATATATGTTTACCTAAGTCACCTACATTTACCATACAGTTCCATCACCACCGTCCTCTAAGGGCCATGTCAATATGATCAGGGTTGAATATATTTATAGAGTTCCCCTCTCCTCTGCCCATCAGGGCTAAAGGTTATCTTACAAAAGTAGCTGATGGTCACTTCTTCCTTTCTATTCCCTCTGGGTTTCTTCCCCTTTAAGGCGGCCAATCAGGCGGGAGCAGGACCCTACAGCGAGGTGGTGGGATGCCAGACCCCGCCCACTGTGCCCGGCCCTGTCCCGGCCTTCTTTCTTATGGAGTCTGACCCCACAGATGGCCGGATCTTCTCCCCCTCCACCTGCCTCGCCCTAAAGTGGGAGGAGCCCTGCAACAATGGGTCAGAGGTCACAAACTACACCATCGTGATCGGCAACGAGCTCATCACCATTGGCCACCTCACCTGTCATGTGATTGATGGCCTGGAGCCAGACAGCGAGTACAGGTAGAGAGGCTTTCTAAAGGGTCCGTCTTGTCTGTCCCTCTGTCTGTGCATTGTCTGTCTATCTTTCTGGCTGCATGCAAAATTTTCTTGTATATCGTTCAATCAATTCATCATTATATCTGTTTATTTTTCTGTCTGTCTTTCTTTAAAAAGACTGGTAGTGCACACACATTTGACCGAGTTCACATGTGCCCGGGTATAAAATATGATTGAGGAAAAAAGGACTACAGAGACATTATATTCTATGCTCTCAGAACAAATGTAATGGTACCAACAACATTTCAAGTAAATAAGTATAGTTATACGCACATTGCCTATAGGAATCAACAATGACAAAGAATCAAGACCTCACGCTGAAACTCCAGAATGCACCTTTATTATATAACGTTTCAATCGAAGTTGGATACTGCCAGATACTGTATGCAGTAGATCTGGATGGATCTCTAAGGGTTGTTTCTCTTATTGAACTATGGAAAAATAAGTCAGGAGAAGAAACCCTGAAAGTAGTCAATTTTCATATCTGGCAGCAGAGTGATGGCTTGAGGCTTGTTTGATACCTCAGACCATTGATTTAATGGTCCAGTTTAATCTAGCTCCCCCTCAATTCCCATTGAGATCCATTCAAATGCAGAGAGGTTATAGTATCGCTTGTAAAAGTACCTGAAAATCAGATATCAAGAGTCTTTTGATGTTGTTGGGCCACCAAATATTAAATACGATAACTTTATTTAAATTTGTTAATTTGTCCAATGACTTTTGGTCCCCGAAAATGGGGGGGAATGTATAAAAAGCGCTACAATTGCTACACTGTTCACCCGATATGGATGCAAATAGCCTCAAATTAAAAGCTGAAAGTCTGCACTCACCTCACTAACCTCATAGTCACTGTTCCATTTCAAATCCAATATGCTGGAGTAGAGCCAAAACAACAACAACAAAAAAATGTGTCACTGTCCAAATACTTTTGGACTGCACTGCATGGGGGTGGCAATATTTTAAAAAGTTTCTAATGAAGATCCAACTCCAATCAAAACTTTGGGCCTCATGCAATAACCACTCATACGCACAAATTTGTTATTATGTGGCAGGTAAGAACGGTTTACGCAGTTTTATGGCATTCACCATATTTCTCTTGTTTTGGATTTACTCATAGGCAAGAAAAAAATTTAAGAGTGGTAGCGACCTGTCGTATGAGTTACACACAATGCAAATAGGCCAACATTTTATTCCCAGCAACTTGGTTGTTTTCATTTTGATGATTTAAAATAATATACGAGTTTGAATTTATCAATTTCTCCCCATTATTGCATTACCATAATTAAATATTTATTGTAGCCTAAACATAAATGAATAGCAAGCACCCTGCATTTACCTTCCTCAATCGAAAACAATGGCCTCGATTCCGTCAACGTCCAAGTTAATAGTCTAGATGCAAAATACAGCTCGTCTTCGCTTGCTGCCTGGTCCAGAGGAGCGTACGACTTGCCTGATATTATCAACCTGAAATACATCTCATTTCACTCCAGCCCGCGAATAGCCTATTACATATTTTTTCTTCTTTTTTTCCCATGGGTTCCATGGCTGAGGCCAGGAAAGCGTACGGCTGCTTGTTCATGCAGCAAGACAGTGCGTGTGGGATGCGTCTTGAACTATGTGAAAGGTTTTTTAAAATATATTCTCCGGCACTCAGACAGCCGATTTACGAATGCCTAAGCTAAGTTCAACATCGTTTTCATTTAGCTAGCTAGCTAAAGATTTAAATATATATATGTATATAGTTACTAGCTAAACATACCACTAACATTAGCGTATATGTGTGTGACCATAAACATAGCCAGCCATGCATCTAGCTAACATTGACAGAGTTATAAAATATCCACATGAGCTGGTTTATAATTTGCAAACAATAAATAAATTGCAAACGTATACATTAGCTGATCAACTTACAGTGTAGGATTCGTCGTCGCTTCCCATTGTCAAAATAGAATAAGTCTCAAAACATAATGATGCGCTCGGCTCGTCTTGCGCTCGTGTTCGTTCAGTGTCGTCAACCTGGCAACTCGCGTGAGCTTCGAGTCTGGGGAGGAGGGGGCGGGCGGAGACAACTCTCTAATATTGTGAATTTGGACTGCAGAACCCATTTTAAATGCTTGGTGTCAATGTTACATATAGCTCCTTTAAGATGTTCATGTCTGCGGATAGCTGCTACGTTATGATAGAAAAGTGCTTTATCTGACCTGTATTGCAGTTGCTTCAATGACATTCGGTATGCAGTTATTGTATGTCACTATAGATAAAACTGTCTGCCAAATTAATGTAATGTAATTTCTGGAGGTTAAAAGCATTTGGTGAATCCGACGTGAAGTCCACCATCTCTCAAAAACGAGTATAAGAGAAAGTTAAGAGAAAAATAAGAGAATGTCCTTGCATGAGGCCCCTCGTCTAATAAAGGTTTATTATGGACTTTCAGTTTGCGGGCTTTACTTTGTCATTACCAACAACATTTCAACCTACAACGGCCTTTGTCAGGTATAGCTTACGAAGTGCCCGTACCTTCCCACTGTGAGGAGCTTTCCTTTATATCCCATCCTGCTCCTGCAGGCTTAATCACTCCCATAAAAGAGTCCTGCCGATTTACTGCCTCTATGGCACTGCGGGCTCCAAGGCACGCTCTACACACGCTCTACAACCCGCAATGCACCATCGTCGCCTCATTCAACTGTCTGCTGAGAACACTTTATCAGTCATTTTAAGTGAGGTAAACCGTTCAGTTCCAGTTTATCCATTTTACAGTGAAACAAGGACAATTGCTCCACCTTCCACAACCCACTGTCCACAAGGCCAGGGCAGTATATTGTCAGGACAGCATATTAGTCTGTTGGCAAAGTAATGGGGTTTCATGCAGAAGTTTCAGTGTCCCTGGGCCAATGAGGCTCATTTTCACCTGGTGCATGGATGAGAGTTGTTGATTTCTGGCTGCAAGCCTCCTACAAAATGTCAGTTGCATAAAGAGAAAAGCAATGACTGTTGTAATTCCACACTCAAACAGGCTGTAATACATCATTTTGAACTTCAAAGAGCCGAGACTCCTGCTTTTGTGCTGTGGCTGCTGCAAAATCAGAAAGTTCCTAGTTTATTCAGTAAATATATCTTTGCATTCAATAAATTAACTGTGAATAGGTTATAATTTCATGGCCTTCAATCTCCTGCTAAAGTAGAAAGGAGCTATTGGCCCTAATGTCAGAGTAGGTGCACACAAATAGGTCATTCCAATTAGGGTGAATCTGTGTACCACAACAAAAGGTAAAAAAAAAAAAAAAGTCTAATGGAAATAATGCCGTTGATTCCTAAGAAGGTTTTATAAGCCCTATGTCAAAATTGAAATTAACCAAACTAACACCAGTGGGCAAATCAATATTTTTAAGGCTTTATTGTGAATTTTATGTTTGTATTTATTGTAGGAATTTGAATTCCTAAGAAAGTATTTTTATATTTCAGAGTAAATGAAATGGGACTGCTCATGTTTCACTGGGGTATAAATATGAGGTGACACACATGCCAAGCTCCCTCAGTCATCCATCACCATGGGGGAGGTCAGAGAACACACAAATCAAATGACAATAAAGGATGTTGACCTTCATAAATCAGGCAATGGCTATAAAAATATCTAAAAAGCCTGAAAATCCACTATTAATGCAATAATTACGAAGTTGGGAGCTGTGATGAACCTGCCTAGAAGTGTATTTTGCCTCCACGCACAGTGAGGAAGTGGTTTAAGAGCCAAGAAATTCTCCAAGGATCACATTTGGAGAATTGCAGAAGGTGATTGCATCTTTGGTCACCAAGTCTCCAAAACTAAAATTAGTCACCACCTCCATTCCAAGCTATTTGGAAGGTTTACCAGAAGAAAGCCTCTAATGTCATCAAACCACAAGAATAGCTAGAATGTCATCGGAACTTTGAAAGGAACTGGGTTCTGTGGTTAGATTAAACAAAAATAGAGCTTTTTTTTAGTCACAAACACCACCTGATTATGGATTTATGATGTTGTGTGAGGCTGTTTTGGTTCCAAGGAACCTGTGAACATTGTTAGGATACATGGCATCATGGACTCTGTTATGTACCAGGAGATATTAGACAAAAATCTGGCTGCCTCTGCCAAGAGGCTAAAACTGGGCCATGGATCTTTCAGCAGAACAATGATCCAAAACATTCCTCAAAATTCGCAAAAAATGGTTAAACTAACCACAGAATCAAGCTTTTGCTGTGGCAAAAATTATTGCTCTGAGCAATTGTATCAGGTTATATAATAAAACTGTGTTTATCATATTGCTGAGCATAGAAACATTTAACAAAAACTGTGAATTTACTGTGAATTTATCCAGCATTTTCCTGTTCATATTAATTGATGTTGCAAATAATTCTGGAGGGCACTGTAGAGTGCAAAACATGGCATGTACAGTTAAATGCAAAAGTACTGGGACGATTGTGGCGAATTGGTTGTTTTCCCCGGTACTGATCATATTTGTATTTCAAATCAAACAATGACTATGGAGGCAAAATTCTGAATGTCTACATATATTCAACTATTAAGTGGCAGATGTTTTCATTGTTTGTTGCTTGCAGTAAAACCCTGCAGTCCTTGGGGGTGCAGGGAGTCTCCATGCAGACAGGGGAAGGAAAGCTGCCATTTGTCCTGACTGAATATTATGTCACTGCATGGTTTATTACCAAGCAAGCAGTCGACATGGGGGAGGCACATATCTGATGTTTTTATCAACCAACCACAGAAAGCTAAATATCCCTCTCAAATGTCTTGTTCATGAAGGGAGTGTAATTTTAATCTCTGGTACGAACATGTGCTCCCTGTGGACTGACAGGTCAAAAATGATATCCTGCCTGTGGTGCAATGACTTGCCGTTGCTGGCTTTAAGAAAATATTATTAATATTTGAAACGGTGATGATCGATAATCTGTTGAATCTTGAAAACCTATAAAGATTTTTTAAAATCCTGCAGGCAAAGTGTTTAGTTGGACTTTTTTTTGTTTATTAAATCATTTAACCTGATAAATTAATTGAAGACATATTTTCTTTCCGAATACCAAGCCATACCAAGCATTTATGGCTTTCAAAGTAGGTTATATTATACGTTGAGCAGATTACTTATATGTTTGACCAATCAGACACTGTTTCTGTGTTTGGCTGTCTCACAGAACCACCCTCCTGCCCTAATGTAGGCACACTTGTATAAGGCCACTAGCGTCATTTCCCACTGCGGCCGCATCAGCTAGCAGATCTGCGACAATAAACGGAAGCAAAAAGTATGTCATTTTTCATGGCTAATAGCGTTCTGGGGCTCTGGAGAGCTTTGAGGGAGCATGCTAATGCCTGTCACTACCTTCTAATGTCTGTGCGATATTGGGGGAGGTGGCAATTGATAAAGGAAAATGGAAGCCATGCTGTGATATACAAACAACCTTGTAAAACACCACTGCCCCCTCCCTTCCTGAATGCCGCCCAGCCCGAAAAAATGCAGCCCCAAGGGGAAATTGGCCCGAGTGTGTCTCCTACATTCAGGGGTGATTTAGGATGAATTTGCCTCATGCAGAATGCAGCTAGCTATTTGCTGCTGCAGCCAAACCACTATATTGTGAAACATTCATTACCCCTTATCAAGGTTGTTTTTTTCACCCCTCCAATAGAAAAATTAAGCTGCATCCTCTCCTTGTCACGTTGCCCAAACACACAAAAAAACGTGCATCTCCTCCCTGCCTCATATCCACCGCAAGCCACCCCACACTACCAAAAAAAAAAACTGATTGCACACAGGACTTTTGATTAATAATTATGAAACTATTAAAAATAATATCTTGATACTGTCATGTGAAACATTGTGATATACAATACTATCACCCCGCCCCCCGGAACAACACCTTTGTTTTAGTTGGAATACAGTAGAAACCTCTACTATCCGACACCCTCTGGGAATCAGTGGTGCTGGAAAGTAGAAAAGTCTGGATAGTAAATATTACTATTTTCGCAAGATTTTACTAATTTGACCAACTTCTCAGCATGGCTAGAGAAAATCCTCACCTTGCTTACATGGATTTTGGGGGTGGGTCAGAAGAAGTTACCATAGTATTGATTCTATGGGAGAATATGCCTACGATCATGACAAAGATTTTCCTCCTCGATAGGTAAGTATTACTGCTTGTAATATTTCAAATATGTACATTAGTTTTTCCACTCCACTGTCTTGTGCCATAGGTTTAATATTGTTATTTTCACATTTTGAGTGCATTTTACATACTGTAGTGTAAACGTTCATAGGTGGCTTAGTCATGTTGTATGTTTGATTTGCCGTGAAGCTAGAATATTTGCCAGCATTTTCCTGATGGCGGAATATTATTGTATTTATTGTATTTATATCTTAGCGCACATAATATGGAGTGATTATGAATGGCAACATATGGCTACAGAGAAGTGTCATCCCAGGGCATGCAGCAAAAGATTACATACTTTGATTTAAATGATTAGGCTACATATTTAGGTGTGTGTACCAGGGTGATCTCAATGTTTTCATCGTAAACCATCATAAGGGGCAAATGTATATGCTTTATAATGGACAAAAAGTATTTTATTCATTTTATGACAGGTTTTGGATAGGTTTTTGGACCCATAGATATCTATCCCCCTATACTGATGAAAAGATTCCCACTTGAAAATGATGGAAAATTAACTTTCATTAGTCAAAACAATTGATTTGTAGATATATACTAAACAATTGATTAGTATATATGATGATTTTATAATTTACAGCAGTGTACAATTTAGGATTTTGGATAGATTTGGAGACACTAAAGGACAAGAGGGTGCACTGCTTACATTTTGCATCATAGATCTTTAGTAGTTCTGCATATCACCCTCAGATTTTGCACACTTGTGGACATGGAGTCTATGATCCAGGGACTGTATTATTTTACCCGTTTCACATTTGTAGCTCTCAGTATTTCATTGCAACTTAAGAAAAACTATTTTTTCATTTTTGCCAAGATTTCTTTGCATGTCTGGCACTTTATTTTGACCTACATTATGAAAATAAAATAAACTATTTTAAATGGTATGACTGTCTTGCTTCATTTTACCATTTTACAAGTTTCTTTGATGCTCACACCTGGAGTTGTAATGTGTTAAATAGAACACCTCCTGAATAGGTGAGAACCTATTATGACCAAATTTGGCATCTGCACAAAGGGGTTAAAGAGATTGAAGGAAAGAGTTTGATTTTATTTTCTTATACTCCAGAGGAGAGGATCTTTCTTCCATCATGTCTGCAGCTTGCCTATTGTCTGATTTCATACCTGTTTTTCTTTTATTTGTGAGGTCAGTGAGAAGATCACCTTTGACTAAGGTTATTCCCATTGAATTTGAAGGAACTGTATTATAATGGCCTGTACTATATACGCTTTGTTAGTCAAAAAGTACTGTGGAATCTGTCACTTTCACTTTGAAAACAAAAGAAACTACAAACTGTAATTTGGAAAGTAAATCATGTGTATATTGGGATGGCAGGTATGCCATCCGCCAAGTTACGGCTTGGCGGGGCATGCCCCATACCTATACAGCACAGAGAGTTTGGCACTTTTCAGGGTTTCCTACAGAAGTAACCACAATGACCATAGACTCTCAGCCCTTAAAAACATTAACTTCTGTATGTTCTGACCTAATGTAACCACACAGCATTCAGATAGCATTCAGAAGTTGCATTAAATAATTTAGGAAAGTTTGGATAGCATTGCTTTGGAATAGAGCTAGTTTATTTAGTGTGAGCTACGATAGGCAATATTGGTAGTTGTAACTTGGCCACATTTTGATATCAAGACTTTTAAAGGCAGGCCTAGTTTTTGCAAGTTGGAATTAAAGGGTTAGTTCGGAATTTTGGACATCATGTCTCAATTACGACTTACCCATGATGTAGTTGATTGATGGAAACCATTTTCAGATAATTCCATGCTGTCCCTTCTTTTGGACATACACACATTGCTAATGCTAGCGCAACTCGTAGGAAAGTAGTAGCATCCACTACCAAACGCACTTAAACACTCCAAGGTGCACCCAAAGCAAATAAAATACGACGACAGTCTATCGGGGTTATTTTCAGTGATTATACCATCATTTTTCAAGTCAAACTATCGTTGAATCCTTTACTTTGTGCTCACCTAAATTCTCCGTGGAAGTACGGCCAAAAACAATATCGCGCGTGGGAAAGAATCAGCTAGCTAACGTTCAGGTAAGATGGTATTTCGGTGTGTATTTCAAGGTTGTTCAAATCATACAAAAAAAATGGGCACCACAAAGTTTTCACAGATTTCCAGTGGAAGATCAACAAAGAAAACAGCTGTGGCTTCTTGCTGCTCACATGGATGTCACCAATTGAGACTCTAGAAAAGTTTGTAGTGACCATTTCACGGAGGATGACTATGTGAAAATCAAAAAAAGGACGGGCGGGACACCCTCTACTGAAGGAGATTGCTGTGCCATCACCTGTTTTTCTTCATGCACTGAAAACAACTGACGCGCAGGTAACTAATAAATGATTGCATGCGTGATCTATCTATTCAGCTAGCTAGCTAGCTAGTTGCCACGATTGGGAAGTCATGGAAGTGGTCAAACTTTTCCTGCAAATTGATAGCCAGTGTGCTTGCTTGTATATGCTGTGTTATTATGTAGCATGTTTGTGTTTAGCTGACTTGTTGTCTACCATATATGTAACTTTACGGCAAAACGGATTGTGTCGGCAACTGTGGAGTACAGCAGATAGCCTACAGGCAGATACCCTGGCTAATCTACAGCTAGCTCCGCCGCCGTACTTCCACTGAGAATTTAGGTGAGCACAAAGTAAAGGATTCAACGATAGTTTGACTTGAAAAATTATGGTATAATCACTGAAAATAACCCCGATAGACTGTCGTCGTATTTTATTTGCTTTGGGTGCACCTTGGAGTGTTTAAGTGCGTTTGGTAGTGGATGCTACTAGTTTCCTACGAGTTGCGCTAACATTAGCAATGTGTGTATGTCCAAAAGAAGGGACAGCATGGAATTATCTGAAAATGGTTTCCATCAATCAATTACATCATGGGTAAGTCGTAATTGAGACGTTATGTCCAAAATTCCAAACTAACCCTTTAAGAACTTATGGACAGCACTATGTAGGCTATGCGTGAGTAACTTGGCTTTTTTTTTACGTCGTAGACGTTTTTGATCTGATGTTAATTACAGAATAGCTAGTTGACTGTTGTCCATGTGTGTGTCCATGCATATCTTTGTGTGCATGCTGGACAACTATACAGGAAGAGGATAAGTACAAAGCAAGTGTGTGCAAATGTGGCATGTCAGTAGTATGTAAGGCTGGACCTTTCAAGGAGATATTCACCCAAAAATGAAAGGGTATTTTTTAATGTCTGCGTTAGCCAGGACATGCGCAAGAAGAGGAACCATTTTATATTCGGGCTTATTGTGGTAGAGCAGGGGTTAAAAAAAATGAGTGCTTTGTTTTTCAAACAGAGTGGAGCAATGCACTTTTGGGTTTCTCTTCCGATCCAAGGTCTCGCTTTCACATATTTGCATTCATAGGTTTGCATTTGCCATTGTATCAAGTAAGGGGCATTTTTTTTTGCCCAGCCCTGTGTTTCTTTACTTGAGGATGTACATTTTGGGAGGGGTTGAGGTGGAGTTGGGGTGGCAGGGGGTTCCTGACTACGTCCATACAATCCTGAGGTTTCTTCAATACAGATTTTACATCTGATTTGAGATGTGTGTTGGTATAGTTATTGACATTGCTTTGAATAGATATTTGGTGGATGTGTAGTGGATGCATTCCTCTGATAATTAATGTTTTTTTAAACTACTTTTTTCAGCCCCTTCAATCGCTTCATTCTCTGCATTTTGAGTTCATGTTTTCCAGGAGGTTCCCTTTAAAATAATCTAACGTGGGTGGGGGCCAGCCGAGGAGCAGTGAGGGGTGTCTGGCTGGTTGTGACACAATAATTATCACTATTTTTGCCTTTATTCTCTCACTTTTCTCTGTCTCAATCTCCTGTTACATACAGAACTGACTGTAAGATTAGTTATGAAAGTGGCTAATTAGAGGTGGATAGTCCAAGGAGTACCAGTTATCTATTTTAAATATCACAGTCTGTTTTTTTTGTTTTTTTTTTGTTTTTTTTTTGTTTTTCAGCCTCTGGATTCAGGCCACCAACGAGATCGGCGCTGGCCCCGTTCTCCCCGGCCCTGCAGGTCCGGACCCGGCCTCTGCCTCCAGCGCCCCCCCACCTGGATTGCGCTGCCTCAGGACCCCAGAGCTTGAAACTCAAGTGGGCCGACAACAACGGTGCCAAGGTCCCACATAGCAACGAGGTGGCCTACACCCTACAGATGGAAGACAGGAACCAGAGGTGAGACCAGGACTGCTGTAACTAAGCCACATTCACTATTCTCCACAACTTGGCTACTTTACTGCATTAAACTATTCTACTTATTCAGTTCAGTTCATTACAATAAAATTGTATTGACTAACATAAACATTCAAGTATAGAGGTCTGCGCCGGTCTGATTCTGATCCCGCCCGCTCCTGCTGCTTTTCATGCCGCACCAGCCCGCGCAGGATATATTCTCGCTGCAACCAACCCTCTCCCGCCCGCAAACCCGCCGAATCTCCTTAAAATCCCATATGCCAGTTTGCATCCCCTTAAAATCCTATTGCCTGACACTTATAGAATGTATTGACAATGTACACTTAGAGAATGTATAGATAATGTTATGCAATAGGTCCAAGTCGTTTATTTGTAGCCTACATAAACCGTGTGTAAAACTATGGCTCGCATAGCGTTACGGGAAAAAGAAGAATGGTTTTCATTGCAATAACGCCACGATGATAACAATTCACAAATAAACAAATCCTTTATTACATGAGGTGGACTGGCCATGTTATCATTAAGAGTTAAATTCAATTGAAATGTTGGCACAAAAAAGACATTTTCATTTGACTTATGAAGTAACGTTTATTTCAAAACAGAACGGTTTTAGTTGCGCTATCAGCAACAGCAGCAATAACAGGCTGCAGCATGGATAACTCAAATAGCCTAATAATTATACAATAAAACTGTCACATTGAACAAAATTATTTTTTTAGTTAAGTTATCCTAATGCCAGTCTGTTGTTGTTATTAGGGCCTATCTGGAAATGCAACTGAAACTGGTCATCATTCCCGTCCGCAGCTAAATAAAAAACGACGTGCCGCTAAAAACTGTCGGACCCACAGGAGTCCCGCAGTTATGCAGACCTCTACATTCATCGTATTTAAACATACAGCAGTCAACTAATAAAAATAAACTTAACATCTCATTAAAGGGGATATGAAGCACTCACTATCCCCCAGTAAAGTGGCTCTGGTTCGTTAGCTTTTTACCTTAAATGAGATATGGCCGTGCATTCAAATCTCAAATCGACCCGTATAGCTGACGTTCAATGAGCTCAATGATGTATTGTGAGGAAAAAATAAAACAAAAAACGCACAGATGGTACTTTTGTATTGCCCTGAGATGCTCAATGAGTATTAGCGAAGAAAACTTAATTTTCACGAACTGCTTCTGACCATAGGCTGTAGCCTCTGATGAGCCGGCAACTGTGCTGCGCAGCTGCCTTGCCTTGACATATTAGTTAACAGCCTGCAAATATATACGTACCTACCGCAATCTAGGATCACAAGGTAACGCTTATTTTCTATAGGCAATATTAGCTAGACACTACTTTAGCGACTTTAGCTCCCAAACCGTTTATCAAGGCTAGGCAGCAGCCTTTTATGTTTATGCTGTACAACAATCATACAGGGTCTTGTTTAATCTTTAACAGCTTAAAACAAGCATATCTTTGTAGCATCTAAACCACAATTACAATAGCATCTACACAGGTGATTCCTATTCATTTGAATGGTAATTAGCTGCATGTGTCTGCTTAAAAGAGGTCTAACTAGCAACACTTTGCTTGGTAAGTCTCCAAAGCAAGATGAGGATACTAAGAGTTCCAAATAGTTGGTGCCCGAATTGCAGGTGCTTCGGTCACAAAAATGGCTCGTTTGATACCTCAGACCCTTGATGACTTACAGTGATTTCGCCAACCATGTATTCCATACTGTTCCAGCATATTTTACAGCTAAATCTAGTCCCACCCCCCAATTCCCATAGAGATCAATTCAAATGCAGAGAGGTTATAGTAAAGCTTGTAAGAGTACCAGAGAGAAAAGGTTCTATAATTTCTAAACAGTTCATCCGATATGGATGAAAATACCCTCAAATTAAAGCTGACAGTCTGCACTTCAACCTCATTGTCATTATCCTTTCAAACTCAAAGTACTAGAGTACAAAATCAAAATAACAAAAAAATGTGTCACTGTCCAATGAATTATGGTGCTCACTGTATATACAGTGCATCCGGAAAGTATTCACAGCGCTTCACTTTTTCCACATTTTGTTCTGTTACAGCCTTATTCCAAAATTGATTAAATTCATTTTTTCCCTCAAAATTCTACACACAACACCCCATAATGACAGTGAAAAAAGTTTTTTTGAGATTTTTGCACATTTATTAAAAATAAAAAAATAAAATTTCTCATTTACATAAGTATTCATACCCTTTGCTTTAACGTATTTTTAAAGTATCATATTTCATATTTGGTCGCATATCCTTTACATGCTGTTACTTCCTGAAGTCTGTGACCATCAACATCAAAAAACTGTCGATATCTTATTTTCAGGTACTGTTACAAGCGATACTATAACCTCTCTGCATTTGAATGGATCTCTATGGAAATTGGGGGGTGAGACTAGATTCAGCTGTAAATTACACTGGTACAGTATGGAACACATGGCTGGCTAAATGGCTGTAAGTTATCAAGGGTCTGAGCTATCAAACGAGCCCCAAACCATCACGTTTTTTTATTTTTAATAAATTTGCAAAAATCTCAAAAAAACTTTTTTCACATTGTCATTATGGGGTGTTGTGTGTAGAATTTTGAGGGAAAAAATGAATTTAATCAATTTTGGAATAAGGCTGTAACAGAACAAAATGTGGAAAAAGTGAAGCGCTGTGAATACTTTCCGGATGCACTGTATATATCGCTTGCTCGCTTTCTGTCTAGCTGCTGCTAAATGTTTTTCTGGAGATGGTATTTAAAAATGGTGCTTTGTCTGCTTGCTGATTCTCGCAAATATTGCATTTGACCAATCAGTACTGCAAGATCCACCCCAATAGTTTGCGGACCACCGAAAAGTGAGCAAGAACTGAAAAGGGGGATAGGAACAATGCCACAGGAAACAAAAGTTCCAGAAAAGGTTCCTCCGGCGGAAAAGGGCCAGAAGTTGTCTGTCTGGTGGTCTGTATTGGTGCTCAGAAAAGTGGCCTGCATTGGTGCTCAGAAAATAGAAAATTCTGTAGATATTAACTTGAAAGAACAGCAAAAGTCAAATTGAATAAGATTCCAAATGAACTTCATTGCTTCGTTACCAAATCACTTCAGCTTCAGAACGAAACACTTTATAGGCCTTTAAAGGGTAATTCCGCCCAAAAATGATGTTTGATTGTAGAAAAGTAGCTCTCCTCCAAATTAAAATGAGCTCTCAGCCAACTTTCTACCTGTAGTGAGAGCAGAGATATAGCCCCAAACTACTGTACATGTACCAGGTACTTGGTTTACTCGGAACTACAATCGCCATGACTCTTGGCAAGAGTGCTGATAGTTTATGGGCGGAGTCAGACAATGGCAGTCACACTGAATAACATTACGACCGGAGCGGAGGGACTGAGAATTTTACTGCTCGTCTTGCACATACTAGTTCAAACACACGTATTAATTTCTCATCCCTGCCCTCTAACGTTAACCTTTAATGTTTAACCGAGGTAAACAAGTGGTGTAGCTAGCCTACATGTGGTAAATACAGCAATTCCAACTGAAATGGAAATGTTTGCTACCGGGAAGCAGTCGAAGCAGTCCTATTTGGCAACGCGTTCAGCACAGGATTCGGCCATGTATTCGGGCTCAAAACATAAGCCTTCCACCTACGACAAAATATAGTAATAGGCTATATTTAAAACATTGCCATTTTCTAAATGCCAAAAAGCTGATGTGTGTTTTAGCTACTGCATGGCAAACAGTAAGCAGTTCAAAAACACGGATTTGCACTTTTGTTTAATGCCTTTAACTTTGCTTCTGTAATCGTATGTTCAAAGTGAAACCATTCGATTATGGTCAGCTCGCTAATGTTAGTCTACTTTTCATGGTCACTGATCATAATGTAGTTGGCATGTTCTTACCAGGTGATTCAATGAGGCAGAAGATGTCAGGGAATGAGACCAGAGGCCACTTATTTGTAGGATATCATTTGTCCACTCTGTAACCGACAGCACTCGAGTCCTGTTTGGTTTACTTTGCCAAAGCATCTTTAGGAAATAACGTAGCCTATCAATGTAATTTTCTATTATAATAAAATAGCAATGATAGCTCGCTTGATCTACAATGTGTCCCTACGGTCCCCTACACAGAACAGTGACAGACGGTCATGGAGCATTTCTTCCTTCGTTGGCTCCACCTACGTGACTATGTAATTTACACGCCCACTTGACAAACTGTAGTCTTTCAAAAACGAGTAAGTGGTAGAGGTATACGTCAAAATGACCTCTACCGAATTTTCAACTTTATATTTGAATATTTCAGTACAGAAATATATTTTTTTGGCCAGCCACAAAGAGAGACTTAATTAGTTGTGCCTTGATCTGTTAAAGAAGGTTAATGTTGTTTTTGGTTGGAATTATCCTTTAAAATTGTTTATTGAAATCAAGACCAGATTTTCTGAGCTAAAAATAACATGTGGATAGATCTCTTTTATAAAAGCGACACAGAACCTGTGTTAAATAATTAATATTTCCACAGTTAAGAGGTTGCTGGCATTCCGCTTCATGCCGTGCCTAGCAACAACAACTTGCCATGTCAATATTCAGGATATAACCGGTTACATATCGCTTTAATACTCCACATTAAGGCACTACACGGATACATTACTGCACTAGACTATACGGAACTATAGTCCCCGCCAAGGCTATTTTGCAGCATTAAACTATACTCCACAGCACAGCAACTTTACTGTACACTACCATACTCTAGTAGGGAACTACTATTGCAGTCATCTAACCTGGCTGTGTACTTTTTAAAGCACCTCTATATGCCTTGTGTATAAGTTGGTTGCTACTCTTCTGACAGCAGCTTTCTAAATCATTGAGTCTAGTTATGTAAATGCTGTTGTTGTAATGGTCTGGTAATTTCTTCCTGGTAAATCTTTTTAGTGAACAGAACAATCTGGAATTAAACTCAGGGGAAGGTCATCTCGACCTGTTATTAATGACTGCAGAGACTGAGGTGGCACTCATTCTAGCTAAGTGCATGTCTGGCTGTGTGCTTGCACTGTTCGAGCGTTTCAGTGCTCAGAGCTTAATTAATGACGTCAAGTTGACTGTCCTGAACTCCTGCAAAGGTACAGGCCACATACATGTGCAAATCAACCTGCCTCCCCCCCTTTACAGGAGAGAGCCACTGGAAAACATGCTACTACTTTAGTCACTCTTCATGTTTTACTGCACACACAACATGAACACATTGTGCCTAACTTTGAAGGCTGGATGTGGACTAGTAAAGCTGTCTTCTGTGGCATTTGTGTCGCATATGTGTGGAAGCTGAGGAGGCAGGGTTAGAGAGGGGGAATTCCCCCCCTATTTATTTTAATTTTTTTTATTCTATGGCTATTGTCCTGTGCAAATTGGGAAGCCGTGCTGAGTAGGCTATCGTATGTTTGCGAAACAGTTCAGGGTGCACAAGTGTACGGTAAAAAGATTTGTGTAGCCTACATGTTCTGTCAAGGCATGGTTAGGGTATGGCTGTGTTCAGAATGCCTCACTCATTCGCTCCCTCCCTATACACTACTTAGGGAAATCTACATAGAGCACTAGATAGGGATTCACTGGTGAAAGGAGGAGACTATTTTGGACACTACCGTTTATGAGCAGGTTACTTAGCATTGTGCGACGCTTGCGTGACAGCAGTCACCGGCTTGGTGCGAAAGCATGCAAGAAACGGTAAAAAAGTGTTCTTTTTTATTTTGAACAAGGGTTTTGTTGTCTCATTGTAGGTAGATAGGTAAGTTAGGTAACTTGGTAGCTAGCTAGCTAATTAAGTTTAATTTTCTATTAAACATAGTAATAATTGTTAAATTAAAAAAATTGTTAACACTTTGTAATATATTTAATCTACCGCATTTATTTCGGTTATAAAGCCGACTAAACTGATTTAACATACAAGATGAAACTTGCATTTATATTTACATTTGTAGACCAGCGCAAGCTCAGCCGTCGCCATCTTGACAAAAAAAGTCTCTGGTGATGTAGTGTACATCGTTTGTACCCTACATTTTGTGGTGCATTGTGGGGGATATTGAGTGAACTATTTAGGGTGTCAAATTTTACATTTTGAATTTGACACCCTACAAAATGGCCGAAATAGTGCACTATATAGTGAATAGGGAGTGATTTCGGACACAGCCTCTGTGATTAATAATTTATTTAAAGTGCCCACTGATGAAGAAACATGCCTTTTGTTTTGTTTTTTTGGGCTTTAGAGTAGGCCTAGGCTGCCTTGAGTCCAGCGATGTTTGACCTGGTCACAGGTGCGCACAAAACCTGCTTCCTTAATTAGTTTGTCACACACACTTTTAAAAATGTCACTATTACGGCTCTTTCTCCTGTAAATGCATTCTATTATATTATGTCTTTCATTATTTGTAGACATAAGTTTGTTTCGTCTTCGCTCCGGAAATGCGAACCTTTCGCCATTATGGACCCAAGGTTCCTTGCAGATTGAACATGCACAGACTAAATAAATATTCCGTTGAGGGGCATATTCCGAATAACGTGTTTAGGCTACATGACAAAATATTCTGGTTAATGCAGGCATATGCCAGGTGTCTAATTCGGAATTCTAGCAATCAGAATATTGGCTTAATCTGAATTTGTCAATCGTTTTAAGGCGTTTACATGACTCGTACATAATCGGAATATTACCATATTCCGATTAATATAGGAATATGGTGTGCATGTAAACGTGGTCACTGTGTTGTTATAAAGAGTGGAAATAAAAATAACAATGTTAAATGTCTCATTGCTTGTTGTTCCGACACATTCATTTACCGCTTTGTCTATGCCGTTAATACAGCGCGAGCCATAGGCTAAGCAAAACGATGCCGTTAATAGGCAGCGCAGGCCAGCAAATCGCAGCCTGTACTTGTAAAATTTATATTTTAAATGCTCATAATGACTGTTTTATATTTATCAGTAATATAGTAAACTTACAATAGATCAACTGGAGGTCAAACCATTTTCTGATGCTCAAAAATAGGCTACATATTCAAATAATTAAATTAATTAATATAAATGTGCGACGGTTAGTCCACTATGGGTTTGAATTGACGACTACAGGTCGACGAAGCAAATCTTTGGTCAGGGGCAGCCCTCCTGTTTTCCTGGTGCGAAAGTGAATGTCATAGAACATCAAGCTCCCGGTAAAGCTGTAATCATTCATGCGGGCACAAATGACACAAAGTTGAGAAGATCTGAAGTTTTAAAGAATTTTACTTCATATAAGTCTATAAAACCCATTTTCAAGCTTGTGATCTCAGACCCATTTCCTGTTTTAAATCATAGCAGTGAGAAATTCAGCCGGCTCAGTGCCCTAAACATCTGGCTGAAAAAATGGTGTGCTTGTTCCTAGAAATTCCCGACCAAACTATTTCCCATTTCCCAGAAATATAATAATGGGCAAACAGGAAAGTATTTCCATTAGCTTACCCCAGTGCTTTTGTTTTATAAAATATATGCGGCTTAATTTTGTTAAAAACACCTGCAACAGCAGAGAATAAGCTACCAGACTATGGCTTCTGTCTCACCTTAGAAAATTAGCCTGCTTGGCCCCAAGTCGCCAGCTGTAAAACTCCCCACCCCTCCATTAAAGGTGGAGGTGTTGCTATGATCTATGGTTCCTGTTTAAATTGCTCAGCTAGGGTCCAGAAGTGGGTTCTCATCTTTTGGGGTTGCGGTCATGGATTCTAAGTTCCTTGGGGACAGTTTTCTGGTGACACCTTCACATGAGTAACCATACAGACCCCAGGTTCCAATACAACATTACGACAATACAACACCCCCCGGTTCCCTCATAAATGATTTTGGAAATTTCTTGATCTGGCAATTTCCCCCAGACAATGTTGTGATCCTTTCAATATTACTGTGTTGACTCAGATTATTTTATGTAAAGCTGTTAGTCTGTTTTGTTCAAAAGGTGTCAGGGCCAACTCGCATTCATCATCATACCGCTGATCTTGTTTTATCTCATGGGACTGACATTATTGATCTAAACATTCACCCTGTTATCAAACCACTTTTTCTTATGGAATTTGAGGTGAGAATGTCAAAATCCCTACATTCTAAACGAACCTTTACCTTCAACTGCTGCTTTATCTTTGACACAGCTGCTCAGCTTGGTGCCCATCTTAATGGCTCTTTTCAGCTGTGCCTCACAGTTCATGTGATTGGCTGGGCAGAGGGGTCTCATGGTACATGTCTATTGAATGGTTCCCACAGAGAAGCCCTGGAGGAACATTATTCGGACACCTGTGCTGTATCTCAAAGGGGCACTGGCATGTAACACCACTCGTGCTGCAAAGCAATGATTCCAATATAAAGCCAGTGCCTGAGAAAAATGTTTTGTAAATAGTTTATATTTATTTGGTAAGGGGTGCAAATCCTTTTGTTTTATAAATATATGACTAAAAATAGCCTACATTTCCTGGATATGGCAGCTTATGTTTCATGATCTCAAGGGGTTTTGCAGTGAAGGGGCGGTATCTCGCCTCAACCACCACTGTTGCACCCATCTGGATGATGTATGGCACCCATTTTGTGCTCAAATGCTCTAAGGGGATGGAAGAAACAGCTAATTTTTCACTTACTTCACCTTTCCTCAGTTTTTCCCCACCTTTGCAGTTTCAATATGTCTTTAATTAGCCACATATGACACATATTAGCAAGTATGGTTTATATTTGTAAAGGGGAACATGCACTTAATTGCAGTTACTGCATGCATTTATTATTAATGCTTAATTTTGTCATGTACCATAATTGACAAAGTGGCAGCTGTAATTTCAGTTTGTATGCATGTGAATGCCTTATCATTTTAATTGAGTGCCAGTAAACTAAGAATCTTTTTAATGCATGTTCAATGTTGTAATTTTACCTACATTGTATAGTATTGCATGTAAGATGCATCATCTGGTCCTCTGATTGAAAATATTTTTTAGATTTTGTTTTCTCATTTCAATTCAGTAACTAGGACTAAAGTTTCCCACAGTAATGAAAAATACAAGATCCAAAGCATACAGTAAGCGTTAGTGAACTTATGTACAGTTTGTGAAATCTGTTCACTTGTTCAATCAAAACAAAGTGCCTGCTGTGTTTCAAGCTACTACCTAAATGACCAATATGGTAATATAGAACCAAGACATAATGTTTTCACTGTCTTGACTTAATGACAGACAACTGCACATTAAATGCCCATAATTCAGGATTGCAGCCCTGCAAAAATGAAACCATGGTCCTGTGGAAGGTCACTCCACCAGTGTGCACTTCTTTATGGCAGAGCACAGTGGTTGCAAGATTCATTGAACAGTTGATTGACGGGCTGATGAACTGTGAAGTTTCTGAAAACCCACAAGCTTTACAGTGGTGGGTATAGCATTCTGGGGTTTGTGGTCTAAAGCAAGAAAACACACTTAACCCTTTGAATCTCTCTCTTATTATAATCTCGTCGGATAACTAATTTCTGACACTTATTTCTGAACATATTCAACACTTATTTCTGAACACATTATCATATAATGTTAAATGGGCCGACCGTAAAAGCAGAAAAAAGTATGCATACTGTACATTTGACTAAAGCAGAAAAAAGTATGCATACTGTACATTTGACTAAGTTTCTCCTGCTTCGTCACCAGCAGTAGCACCTGCTGAACACACACAGAGCACCGAGAAGATGTTTTACTGGAGGTGTAATACTTTCCAAACATGCCACCAAAAAAAGAGGCACCGCAAGCCATACTTCATTCTAGTGACAACGATGATGGTTCGGGAGGTGACAATGCACTTTCTGTGGACGAGGATTTTTATTTCCATGCAATGGACCCAATAGAGGACAACGTGAATCTGCACGTGGTTTATCTAATACATAAACCTGCTTAATCTGTATTAAACTGAGGATAGTGAAAAAACATCAGAATTACCTAAGGTTAAGGTATCTCCAGAGGAGCTTGTACAGTAACCTTATGTTTCCAGAGGATTTACATATGAGCAGATACTTTTAATGTGTTTATTCAATATTATAAGCATAAACATTTTTAATATTCTGCTGGTTATCCTCCTCAGTTCTCAAGCAGTGCAAGGTCTTCACTCCCAAGGAGTCCCAACTCAGTTGTAATGTTGATATGGGATGCCGTGCCACAATTTCCATGAGGGTAGGTTGCATTGCCATAGGAGGTATTTCTTACAGAAAATAAGGATAATCTATTTTAAAAGAATAATCGGGTAATTTACACAAGTACGTACAACCTGGAGGCATAACGTCAATGTACAAGCTGTTCTGGACTTACCTGAAGGGTCTAATTGTCCTGATATCTGCCACTGTTAAGCTGTCATGTCATCAGAAACTTCTGCAAGTACCTAAAATATCCTTCATCGCATACAAAAATTGTCTGGGCCAATAAACATAAACTAAAACTGAAATATTTTAGAAAGTGAATTATCCCTTTAACCACCATAAATATGGATGACTGGCAGTATTATCAAATTACCTACAAGTGTTTCAGTCCTTTCTTTTCGTTCTTCTTCCTTTTATAATATATATGCTTCTTCTCTTTGGCTGCACATGTTTTTCCATTGGGTGCAATGCCACTGAACATGGATACTGTTATACTGAACTGCTGCATCCTATAATAGGAATAAGGAGGAGGTTGCTGTAATTTGGTGACACATGTACCTCAGCTGCTCCTGCGTAACACCACGGCCCTTTGCTTCCTGTCCTGTAAGGTTGTGACAATCTACCGGGGGCGGAGCCACACCTACAAGGTGCAGAGGCTTATGGAGTCCAGCAGCTACAGCTTCAGGATACAAGCGGTTAGCGAGGCTGGAGAGGGGCCCTTCTCCGACTCCTACTCCTTCAGCACCACCAAATCCGTGCCCGCTGCGCTCAAAGGTACAAGTCCTTCTTTACCCACCCGACCACTCCTACACCATACATACCCATCCATACACACACACCCACTTATACCCACACCATACACACCCAACTACACTCACACCAACAACATACACCTGGCTCTTGGAACCAAAATAATGTCTCTGAGCCTAGATGGGGCCCATTACTCATCTCTCTTCTGTTAATTCTAAGGAAATACACATTGCTTAGAATTTAAAGCACAACTGAACTTTGGGTTGTGTAGTTACCTGGCCATGATATGAGTCCAAATAGTGGTGAAATATGTTCATTAGTTGCTCTGTGCTCCCCTGGGGTGATAATCCAGAATAGGGTATTTGTCGCTCTCCATTCACTTCTATAGGGCAGCTAAAACGGTCTCAAAATGACACTTCTAGCACGTATACAAACTAGAACGAAGCCCTTGTACGTATTTTTTTGTGTGTAATTAAAATTATTTATAAAAGTATATAAAAGTACTATTTTCTTCAATGTTGTTAGCAAGCTACCAGAAAAGACGAGCAAAATGTCGGCCGGTCAGTTTGTTTACCATAGATCAAATAGATGATCTTTTCAACCAATGAGTGGTTTCTGACACATCGGCACATTAACGCTGTTTCTGGCGCAAGAATTACCTACCGGAGCTACGTTCCAAATAAAATATGAAAATGCCAGGAAAGGGCCATTTAATTAAAAAAAATACCCAAAAATACCCAAGTGGACTGAATCCACTGAATCCACTTCGTTCGCGTTCGTATACGTGCTAGAAGTGTCATTCTGAGACCGTTTTAGCTGCCCTATAGAAGTGAATGGAGAGCGATTGTGTGCTATGTTGACGCATATCATGGCCAGGTAACTACACAACCCAAAGTTCTACCAAAGTTCAGTTGTGCTTTAACTCTCTCATTTTTCGTTTCCCACCAGATGTGAAAACCATTTAGTTGAATTCACATTTTCTGCTCCACGTCAGTGTGACCATGTGGACTGTTCTCTCCCTTAGCTCCCGGAGTGGCCCAGCTGGAGGGAAACATGTGTGAGGTCACATGGGAGACTGTTCCACCAATGAGAGGAGACCCGGTCAGCTATGTGCTCCAGGTCCTGGTCGGGCGGGAGTCAGAATACAAGCAGGTGAGCAAAAGAAACAAGCAAATACTGTATAATTGCACTTTTTGGTGTACAGTGCTCCAAAAGTGTTTGGACAGTGACACATGTTTTGTTGTTTTGGCTCTGTACTCCAGCACATTGGATTTGAAAAGGAAACAGTGACTATGAGGTTAAAGTGCAGACTTTCAGCTTTAATTTGATGGTGTGAACATACATATCGGGTGGACTGTGTAGCAATTGTAGCCCTTTTTATACATAGCCCCCCCCCCCCCCCCATTTTAAGGGACCAAAAGTGATTGGACAAATTGACATAAACTTAAATAAAGTCATCATATTTAATATTTGGTTGCATATGCTTTGCATTGCATATACTTTCCTGATGTCAGTGACCCAACAGCATCAAAGGACTCAGGTACATTTACAAGCCAAACTATAAATCCTCTGCATTTGAATGGATCTTTATGGGAATTGGGGGGTGGGACTAGATTAAGCTGTAACTTACACTGGAATAGTATGGAACACATGGCTGGCTAAATGGCTGTAAGTCATCAAGGGAGGTATCAAATGAGCCTCAAACCATCACTCTGCTGCCAGATATGCAGTAGATATGGACGGATCACTTTAAGGGTTGTTTCTCCTAAATCATTTTCCTATTGAACTCTATGGATATATAAGTCAGGAGAAGATGAATATTAATATTAATAAATTATGTGGCCAATGCGTCCTCTATTACTGTGGCAAGGACTCTGGAATGAAGAGTTGCTTTTCTTCCACCAAGGCCTTCCCTCATGGGCTACAAGTTGCCCTTCTTCCACTATCTGTCCCATAGAAAGTAAGATATGTAGTAGTAGTACATTTACATTTGAAGTCATTAGCAAAAAGTCACCCTCTTTCCACAATTTAGCCCTTGTGTGTTCACTGGGGTTTTAGACTGCTAAGTAAAAAAAAAAGGTTATTTTTATCTCCGACCAGAGACTGTGGCACCATAGCAACAAAAATAACCGCCATTTCAGTTTCAGCGCACGTGTACATGCTTGCATGCAGAGAGAGTGAGCGACCAATAAGCTTCATGTAGAATTTTATTGAACTTAAATATTTCATCTTAAGGAGAGTGGATTAGTGTTAATAAAGCTAATATCTCAGTGTGCACATCAGTACTCTAATAAAGCTAAAGCTTTCTCCAAACACCAAGGAAATCTGCCTAAACCAGAGCTGTTGAGCTATACATTTTCTTGATGAACTTAAGAAAAAATGATTTTGCTAAATTTCTGTTGAAATTATTTGCCCTCTAGCATAAACTCAGGATCCATCAGGAATAAAAGAATCGTTTCAGTCAGGGGTTAAAACTTACTTCCAACCAGGTTAATCATTTTCTCAGTGTTGTAATGATTATTGCTGCGCATTGCTGTTGCCAGTGCTATCCAATTTGATTTAGGAGTTTCATCTAATCTGATTTATCAGCGGTTGGCTGATAACGCAGGGGATCAATGCTCCATTCAGCAGAACCCTTGCTGTGTAGTCTGGGATGCTTGCAGCAAATCCTTGCCCAGTAGCTATTTCAAGTAATATTCTCTGCATTTTCATAGGTAACAGAAGAAACCTGAGGTTGTGCTGTTGTACTGTATATATCAGCATGGCTGTGATTATCTACGACCAAATCACAGCCGTGCTGATATACAGTATAACAGCACTCCCTCACGTGTCATATTACTTTTATAAACAGTTCTACTGCCCTATAAACTGTCGAACAATGATTTTTTTAACTTCAATTAAAGGTTGGATTTTTTTCAGTGTGAGATTAAGCTAATTCACCAAAAGGTGAATTTTTTATAACCCTTTTTACTCATCTTTACCAGGGGTGGCAATAATTGTGGAGGGCACTGTACATACTTCATAAACTATAACGGTGTAAAAGTAGTTTCTTCTGTTACCTATGAAAATGCCAAGAATAACAATTTATTGGTGACAGAATAGGAATGCAGGAGCTGACCATCTGGATTCTGTTTGTGGATTTGTCGGTCAATAAAGGCACAGTTCCATCATTGCGATACTGAAATCCTGGCACCGGGCAAGTACAATTTGTCCCCCGTTTTATTAATCCAAATGGACAAATTTATGATGGATGTGCTTCCCGCTAGGAATATAAATTTAATAGCCTGTAATTTGTGGCAGGCTCGACAGCTGATGTAGTTTCCCGTCTTGATGAGATCCATCGCATGCACTGCCAAGCAGGAGCACAGCGTGCATTGTCCTGTAACACAAGGGCATGTGTTGTGTTTCTCTCAGCTTTATAGATATCATGCACAGTGATATGATGTGGTCTATCATGTGGGTTCACGGACCAAGTTCACGGAGTGGAGGAAGCACTGACGTTGATCATTTTCCCAGCAGGTTCATAAATTCTGTGACATACCTGAGATATTACAGTTAAATGCAAAAGTATTGAGACAGTGACACAAATTGTGTGTTGTTTTGGCCTTGTACTCCTGCACATTGAATTTATCGGGTATTTATTCAAATTTATCGGGTGATCTGTGTAGGAATTACAACCCTTTTTATACATAGTCCCCCCATTTTTGGCTGTGATGCTGCAGCTTTATTGCTGGTTAGCTCATTTGTAAAGAAATAACTACTGGTGAGGAAGAATTGGAATTACATGAGAAAGGTGAAGGAGGGGGTGGGGCCGGGGGGTGGGGGGGGGGTCAAAAGTATGCCAATTAAAATATCTGTCTGTTCACACTTACAAATGCTACATTTCAATGAAAAAACATTTTGAATTGTGTTTAAATTATGTGAAACTCATACTGACAGCCAAAATGCTCATTCTAAAACCATATCAGCTACGGGTAGACTGCAAATTGATATCAATGTTATTTTCGAGCAGCAGCAAGGCTTTTAAAATCCAGAAAATGTTCAATAGAACAGCATGATTTTGACCTCCTCCCATAAAAAAGGGCCAACTGCCATTGATAATTTTATGTAAGTTTATCTACTCGACTGATGAACCTTCACAGATTCAGCCATGTCACTTTCCTCTCATCTCTCTCCACTGCCTACCAGTATTAACTCATGTAAAATTCATACATATCGGGCAGCTACAGGGACCATTCCATTATAGCTTCAAAAGATCATCAAACGCTACACACCAGCCAGACCTCTCCATTCAGCAACCTCTGGAGGCAGGCTCTTACTGGTCAGGTCTCTAGTCTGTTCTGGCCCCCTGATGCTGGAATGGGATTCCCACAGTGGTCCCAATGTGCTTCGACCCATCTTCCAATGTAGACTGAACCCCCCCACCCCACTGACCCTCTTTAGTAATGGTCTTTCTTTCTTTTTTATTTTCCTTTTGGTAATGGTAATGTTGCTAATTTTATAGCTTTAGCTGTGTAGTGCTTTTTGTTTACAATACCTATTGTTTTATTTTCTGTTTTTATTTTTTAATAATTTTTTTGTGTAAAATTTACACATATTGATTAAAAGTGGGCCTTCTGTGCCATCTTGGTAATATTACACTTTTGTATTCTTTTTTATTTTTTAAATAAATTTGGTACCAAATGTGGGGGTGAGCGTATCCAATTCCCACCCCATTTTGGACTGGCCAGTCATCTGCAACCGCGGCCGCATACGTTGCACGAACCCCACTGCCAATTCGAGAGAGTGTAGACATCCGCGGTTCTCCTACAAAACACGTGGTGTCGCCAGCTGCTTCTTTTCACACGGCTGACGACAGCTAAGCTCGCATAGAGCGGAGTCAGCAGGGGGACCTTTCATATGCGGCTTTGACTGCAATCTACTGTGCCCAATCGACCAGCAGGAGTCGCTAGACGGCAACGTACATTGAATGAAACCTATCTGACTGAACCCTCCCATTCCCTGGGCGACGTAAACGCCAACTGCACGTCGCCTTGTGGAGCTACCGGTCAGTCGGCACTGGCACGGACCGGAGTTGATCTGAGGCGGTGAGGCTCATCATTGCACCACAGTGTGTTTTCTTAACCAAATGAGCCATCCAGCAGCCTCACACTTTTGTATTCTTGAGAGTAACATTGATGTTTTTGTAAGTCACAGTGGGTAAGAACATCTGCTAAGTGCATGTACTGTAATTTTTCTAGAAAATGAAGTTTAGCTTCAGGTATGTAATGAGAAGCTGCACCTCCAACTGTCAGTGTAGAGGTTCTTTAAGAAAATCTGAGCTGGCCAAGTGGGCCTTGCTGTAGGCCTCGCACTGGTCTGTCAGCATGGCCATGTGATAGGATGTTAATGGACTATAGTGCAAAACTGCAGAGGCAGCTCCTGAGTTTCCTGCAGAAAAATATTTACGGTCACTGGCAATTTCTGTCTAGGAGGGTGGGCTGTTTATCTTGAACACTATACTATTTACATGTTCAAACAATAAATACAGATTTTTACAGTACAGTACACTAATTCCCCACTCATTTATTTTAAACAAGATGCAGTTTGGGTTGCTGAACGAAGTTGTTCTTCCAAAGAATCTTTAGGCTGTTTATTATTATTATTGTTATTACACATGTATCTACTCCTACAGTTTTTGAGCTAGCATACTAAATTTGTCTATTGTAAATTATTGAAACTATTTAAAGTTAACCAAACAAATATTTTTGTGAGAATGTAGGCCTATGGTCAAGCGATATCATTAATGTAAATGCAATATTGATTCTATATCTGCTCATAGGTGCACTTGTTTGTTGTTCTCTGTAATGTTAATAGCAATGTTGCACCTCCATTTTCTTTTGTGGGATTCTAGATCTAATATATATTTTCACAAAATATATATTAGCCTGACATTTAGTATCATTGGCAATGGAATTCAGTGCAATTCAAGGCTGAATACGTTTGCAGGAAACCCCGAGGTCTGGTTATCAGTGTGGCTCATAGGGAGTTCAGTCCCAATGTAATGCCTTTTCCATGGCTGCCTTTTTTAAAATACTGTTTTGCCTCATTCCAAACATTTGGTTGTTGGAACAGAATATGTGTTAAACCATGCTAAAAGTCAGTTTGTTTAAATCTTTTGAAGGACATTCATTTGCTTAATCGAAAGGCCCTTCATTATGCAGAGCTGACTCATGTCCTTGATAAAGAACTAATCTAATAGGGTTCATATGGATTTTATCTAACAGTTTAGTTCAGACAGGCTGTTCAGTTTTTGAGAGTAGAATTGGCATTGGTAGAAGGGTGTAAATGAATGCACCTCTGTGGCTTCAGGCTCTTCATACCTTCTGATCATATAAAAGCAGATTCAAGGCACAGATGAAACGAGGGGTAGCAGCAGCCCTGTTGCCAAAGGACAGAGAACAAGAGACGGTGGGGTTGAAAAACTGACATATCTATAGTATCGTGAACAGCTTTCTCCTTCAATCCTCTGCTCTTTGTTTTTTAAAACTGGGGCAAATGCAGTCTCCATTAGTCTGTAGCTCTTGTCCGAGTAGTGTTGAAAGTACTGGACCTGATGGTTGTAATGTCATGAATATAACATTGGTGTAAGCAGCAGTCTGGAGTAGTGGTTAGAACATTTGACTGATGGTTATATGCGCTGTTCCTGGGGATGCTCCCATGCACTCATCCTTTTCCACTGTGTCTGTGTGTAACGAGGAAGATCGGTGCAATGCAGTAACCATCTACATTATGTGAAACTGACCAATATTTTTTGATGCCCGAAAATGGGGGGGGGGAGGCGCTATGTACAAAAGGTTCTATAATTTCTAAACAACTCATCCGATATGGATGAAAATACCCTTAAATTAAAGCTGACAGTCTGCACTTCAACCTCATTGTCATTGTATCCTTTCAACCTCAAAGTGCTTGAGTACAGAACCAAAATAACAAAAAATGTGTCAGGGTCCAATGAATTATGGTGCTCGCTGTATATAAAGTTATTATTATTATTATTATTATTATTATTATTATTATCTTCGTCAAATGTGGAAATACCTGATTTTTCTCAGATCAAGGTCTCTTCTCTCATCTTCTGCTCAAAAACAATCATGGTTCACTGTGCAGGAAATTAAGGCTCACTCCTGGCATGCTTTCCGTAGCATTTAAACTTCCATCCTGACTCACCCTATATTATATCAATGAATTGTTTTTATAAATGCCTCAGTTAGGAACTTAATAGTATGATTAGTCACTTGATTGTGCTGTTGGAGTGCCTATGAGGACCCCTGGAGGATAGCCATTGCACTACAAGTTTTAATCCCTGCGGGTCACATGGTGGAAACAGACTGGTGACCGTAGACATTAGACACTGGCCTTGTCTCAATACTCACCCTACGGTCTGGGACTTCCTTCAAGTCTGCACTTTGGTGATGTATTTCTGAAGTTGGATGGACACCCTGACCCTTGCATGACATTCGGTTATTGTGGTTACATACACACGCATGGCCATGTTTCCTGTCACAGCTATATTTAGATTTTTTATTTATAAACCCACTGACTAAAATCGTGTCCATTAGTCATCCGTGGAACGTCGGCGACATTGGGTGTGTCCCTCGAATAGCCAGAATGAAAGTTTATAAGACATCGCCTCCGTACGTTGTTTAGATCACTTTTTAATTAGGGTGAGTTAGAAGACCGTTTTACGTTTAACAATATTTTAAAGTTGAGCTATGGTTTCGGTCAAGATAGTCAGATCCACCGTCTAATGTGTATGTCCATGTAAACATGTCTTATTTAATCTGCTCGTCAGTGCAATGTCGCTGGACGTCGCCTGCTCAGTAGGTTTTATGAATGAATCTCGACCATCTCAACATGCCATTTATTTAATTTAGCTGGGCAGAGGTACCCTACAGATCGGTAAACTCCTCTTTTTACCTAAGATCTGTAGACCTAGTTCTGTTGAGCTGAAGTTCAATATATGGCATGTTGTGATTAAAAGAAATAAAACAAACGCTGGAAGACATTTGCTTTGTAACGTTATAACCATTTAATGTGTGCAAGTGCTAAAGTGTGAATAATGGGACAGGGCCGTGTCACCAATGTGCCATAATCTCTCAGTCAATGAGTCACCCATCCACCCACAGCTACGACCTTGCTAAGCTCCATAATCCTTGAGCTGTTGAAGTTTAAGTACCTCGTTCATCTGGGCACCAAATCTGCTGTCCTCACTGTCCACATATTTTACCCTGGAGTAAGGAAAAAGACCCCCCCAAGTTTGGCTATTAGAGGACAGGACTAATATGAAAAGAGTGTGGTGACAGCCTATTGGGTAATGTAGTTGTGGTGGGGAAGGGTGGCCATGGACACATCAGCTGGCATGGTGGTGAAAGGGGCTCTTGTTTCTGCTTTGACATTGTAATTGTATTTGTCTCAGATGATGCAAGGTACCTGTTGAGAGCTTACAATTAAATCATCAGTTCAAATCATCAGATCCCAATTGCAGTTCAATGCTCACATTTGGGCACGCAGAGGGCCATCTAGGCTAGCAATTTCCCAATGGTGTACAAATTCATCAGCGTAGTAAAAAAGACTTTAAAATATTGGCCAGAAAGATGCACTTCTAAGGAGTGTGTACGAGCAAAGCAAGGTTCAATTTTACCATAAACCATGCGAAACAAGATGGGGGAGGTGGGTTATGCTGTACTGTACTATTCACAGTATTTCCATTTTTACTCCAAAGTTGTACACCTGGAAATAGACCTGGAAACATCAGACCAAATACTGCTGACACAGTTGTTGCGAAACAAGGGCTTAGGCCATGGATATTCAAATCTGGACGTCAAATCAAAATCCGGCCCTGTTTTTCTTTCTCCCAGGGAATGAACTGAATAATTAGTGCTACTGATTGACCAGACAGTCTTCACACCTGACTCCCAGTTACAGGGAGAGTGGAAAACCTGCAGTTCTCTGACCTCGAGGATATTTGCGCATACGGGTTTCAGGAGAGCAATCAGTTCATACTGGTTTCAGATATGGGCCACATAAAAAATTTATGTGAACAGCCAAACAAAAGATCTGAGCAATAAATCGGAGTTGAGCACTTAAGACCTGCAGTGTGAACGTAGCCATCGACCCTAACATAATAGGAAGGTTAAACAAAGCTAGTAAAACACAACAAGTTAAAGAAAACAATAAACAAACAAAATGTGCTGAACAGGCCCAGGTCCTTTCTGGAGAGCAGGTTTCTTCTTGCCATTAACACTTTTCAGAGAAAGAGACACTGGAGAATCTGGACAATCCTCCTCAGATTCAATTTGTTTGGTGCCATCTTTAATGAGCTCAAAGAGTTTCAAGTTTGACCGAATAGCCACCAGTTTCTCAACTCTTTCATTTGTCAGCCTGTTGCATACTCTGCTGTATGTCCACCAAACAGGGACCAATTCTGTTCTGATGCAGCTGATGTTGGAGGGATCTGGAGAATAATTGAAGCAACAGGGGACATTGCTTCACACTTAGGGCTCTATTTTCAAACCGGCGCAAACCAGCGCAAGGGGACGGTATAGTCAAACGCAAGCTTGTTGACAGCATCAACGTCTTAAAACTGGCGCTATGGCGTTTCTCAGCAATACCGCTAGGATCAACAAATTCTCAACATAACATCCTTTCGCTTGTGCTGCAGTGGGATGGGTGGCGCTGTCTGGGGCGTGTTCTAAAATACTTTCGGCTCAGTGACAATTTGAACCAACGAAAACCCATTGCGTTATGATCAGCTGGATCCACCTCTTAGCGGCAACGCAATAGACTCGGGCAATTTGGCAACTTATTAGTCATTAGTATTTATTAGTTAGTTCTATTAGTTAGTTCTTATTAGTTAGTTCTATGTAGTGTCTATAGGTGATGCCAACATTACACTTCCATTTAATGAACAAATAGCCTATAATTATTATTAATTAATTAATTTTAATTTAAACTACTAGAATAAAACAGGACAGCTTACAAGAAACTTGCGATCATGTAGGCCAATAGCCTATAATATATAAATTACACATTGACACAGTTGAATCATAAGCCTACCATTTGAATCATAATTATGCCTACATCACCTAATGTAGGCTAATTAATGCATTCGCCACCTCCTCCCGTGCCTTCCGAACTTCTGGGAGACGAGGTGGTGTGGATTGTGATCCATAAATTACTACAGTCCTAGCCTGTACTTCTGTTGCAAGTATGTCTAATTCCTGTGCGGAAAATCGCTCTTGTCGTTTACGGTCCAGTGCGTTTGGGTTGCTCATTATGAAATTGCATGGAGCGATTGCGTTCCAACTGGCTTTTTTTTAAAGCATGAGAACAACAATTTGATTGGCTACCATAGAGACACACCTTGGACATTTAAACCCAGCCTTTTAGCAATACCGCCATCAGATGCGCCAAGATTGCCGTCATGAAATTACCAAATTTCTCGCCGACACGACCTCAGAGCGATACCGCCAAGCGCTTACTCTTGTGTTCACCATTGCGTTTGGTTTATTAAAATAGAGCCCTTAGTCTCCTTTCCACCAGGTTGATGCCTTGATGTGTTTGGCTGCCTCTCAGATGGCAACAGCACTCCACAGCCCTTCCTTAATGGAAAATTTAGCCAAACTTAGAACTTTCCCCTATGTTCTCACTCCCGTCCTGTTGTGTTCCGTGTTTTACCTGTTCCCTCTCGTATCATGTTTGTTTTTTCCTTGTTTGTTTCCCTCGTGCTGCAGGTTGGGCGTGGTTTTCCCTTTCGTGTCACTGTTCCACTACTCGTTATCCGCCTATCCCTTTCTCGATTAAGGTGCTGTGAAATAGCAGTGATGATACTCTGAACATTTCAGCACATGGTACTCAGGGCCTGTTCAGCACATTTGTTTTTTATTGTTTTTCTCAACTTTTGTGTTTTATTAGCTTTGTTTAAGCATGAGATTGTTACACTGGGTGGTGATTTTCCCTAGAAAATTGCCTACAATTGCTGAAAAACTACAGAAAGTTACTGAAAGTTACCTGGAAAATTCCCTCCCTTTGCAACCCTTGTCAACATACCTCTGTGAATCAGCTTTCTCTGACATGAACTTCATACAATCCAAATTCAGAACTAGGCTCACAGAAGAATATTTAAATGACTCAATACGAGTGAACCTAAGTGGATACACTCCAGCATATACCTCCCCTCTGGACTCCATACCAAGCATCTCATTAACTGCATAAGAATGAGTGGGTGCACTTACAATCATATGTGAATTACACAATCACACAAATGTGCACTATAAAATGTATTTTTATTAAGGGAAGTGATGATACAGAAGATTGATATTGATTTGCTTGATATACTGCTACATGATTACAGATAGACCAACAGAAGATTGATAAAATTTTATTTGCTTGATATATTGATATGTGATACATAGATACAGAAGATTGACATTTGATGTGCTTGATATATTGGTACATGGATACAGATAGGCCTACATAAGATTGACATGATTTGATGTGCTTGATACAGTTGAAGTCGGAAGTTTACATACACTTAGGTTGAAGTCATTAAAACTAATTTTTAACCACTTAACCACAGATTTCATGTTAGCAAACTATAGTGTTGGCAAGTCAGTTAGGACATCTACTTTGTGCATGACACAAGTAATTTTTCCAACAATTGTTTACAGACAGATTATTTCACTTTTAATTCACTATATGACAATTCCAGTGTGCCGGCCCATCCTCGCTCTTCTCTCCCCGCCGGGCGGAGTTGGCGTTGTCCGGGGAACCAGGCCTGTCACTTAATGCAGCCTAGCAATATCGGATGCCAGAAGTCGCATTGAAGTGACTAGTGTAACCGTAGCCTAGTATATGTAAACTTCTGACCCACTGGAATTGTGATATAGTGAAATAAAAGTGAAATAATCTGCCTTTAAACAATTGTTGGAAAAATTACTTGTCATGCACAAAGTAGATGTCCTCACTGACTTGCCAACACTATAGTTTGCTAACATGAAATCTGTGGAGTGGTTAAAAATGAGTTTGAATGACTTCAACCTAAGTGTATGTAAACTTCCGACTTCAACTTTATATTGATATTTGATACATAGATACAGAAGATTGACATTTGATGTGCTTGATATATTGCTACATGGATACAGATAGGCCTACATGAGATTGATATGATTAAATGTGCTTGATATATTCATATTTTATACATAGGTACAGAAGATTGACATGATTTGATGTGTTTGATATACTGATGCATGGATACAGACGGGCCAACAGAAGATTGATATGATTTGATTTGCTTGATATTTCGATATTTGATACATAGATACAGAAGCTTTATGGAGGATTATTCTGCTCAAAATGAAAATGGAAAATGAAAATGGAGGATTATTCAGCCCAAAATTGAAATGAAAATTAAAAACTTCATTTTCGTTTTCAAACTATCGATGTAAATGAGGGGGTATGGTCCTCCTATCAATCAAAGCAAGCAGGGTGGGCCTCATACAAGTTTAGCACAGTAGCACTTAATGAACACTAGGGGGAGCATAGCATAGGGATGGGTAACAGTCTATGCTTGATACTATGCTCTCAGGGTACTCGTAAGTTTTAATGGATGAAATGATGAAGAATCTGAGCAGTGTTATAAAGTATTCTTGTTTTATGAAAGGAACGGAGCTAGCTAGCCAGCGCTACGGTGTGTAGGCTATAGGTCAATCCTGCGAGGTGGAAAATCCACGTTCAGAAAGTGAAAGTCCTCCCCAATCATTTTTTCCAATCACCTGAATTTGCTAATTATCACAATTCTTCAGCCAAGAGGTAGGAGCTAACTAGGCTAATTAGTGAAATCGTGTGTTCATGGGTGGAAGAAACACGGCAGGACTTTTACTTTCTGACCCCTGGACTTTCCACCTCTGCAAACCTGGTAGTAGCCTATGATAGGCTACATTGTGCCAGGTTAAACGTTGGATTGGATCAGTTGTGTTGGACTGCTGGAAATAAATGAAATCCTCTCTTAAAATAAATGGAAAGACCGCAAATGAGTCACTGGATCATTTAAACTTTTAACCTGGCTCCGGTACTTTAAGCAAACATTGCTTCAAAAAGTCTATCGACAGCCAGATTCTATTATATATGTTATACAAAATGAGAAATGTTAATGTAGGCTATTTGAAAGTGAGTCGGCTTCGTCATACAAAAAATCCAGGGTTAAATCTTAAATTGAGCTTGCTAGCTGTTTATTATTATCCTAAAATAGCTCTCATAAGTGTTTCTGTCCCATCTATCGTTAATTGTGTTTACTGTATTACACACTTCATGTGTGTATGAGTAACTGGACCGTTTACACTTTTAACGTGGCTCCGATGATCTAGCTAGCCTACTTCAAACGAACATTAAGGCATAGCTTCTAAAAGTCTATCGAGACATTAATGTATTTGAAAGTGAGTCGGCTTTGTGATACAGAAAATCCAGGGTGGAAATTTAAATTAGCTGTCTAACCCCTTAATCTCGCTTAGTAGCTAGGCTACACCTCTGCTTCGTGAAATTCCCTCAGGGAAAAAACAACGACACACTTGGCAGCTTCCAAGTTTTGACATTCTTGTTTATTTCTCAGGATTCTAGCTCCGATGTGTATTAAAACAACCGGATAGAATAAAACGTCATAGCTCCATTTTGTGCGTTCCATTTTCAGCTGTCTTCAGCAATATTTTTTCTCTCATAAAAATGCAAAAACGCATCTTTCATGCCCTAGCCTATTCATATTTGCGACCATATTTTTTGACGACCGTCATGAATCTAGCTATCGATAGACTTTTAGAAGCTATGCCTTAATGTTCGTTTGAAGTAGGTTAGTTAGATCTATCGGAGCCAGGTTAAATGTGTAAACGGTCCAGTGACTCATGCACACACATGAAGTGTGTAATACAGTAGCCTAAACACAATTAACGATAGATGGGTAACAGAAACACTTATGAGTGTTACGGTTCCGAGTATGAACTGGACTCAAATGCACGACTCAATACACAGGAAGTTCAATAACTTCAATATTTTATTGCTTCGACCAGAATTCCTCCTGAAGCATAGGGAGAACATGAATAGACAGACAATCAGGTAATGAGTTCAGCAGGGGATCAGCAGGAGCGGGAGAGGCCAGGGACTGGTGGTGGTGGCAGGGATCCGGACAGGCTGAGCAGAGGAGGAGCGGGGAGCGGGAGACAGGGCAGAGCAGAGTGGGAGGAACAGCTGCAGGTCAGCAGAGCTGGGGTCCCGGCTGGACGTGCACACAGCAGCAGGTTGGAAGCAGCAGCAGCACAAGCAGGAGGCACGCACCGCCGCCGGTTAGCAGAGCTGGAGCACCGGCTGCATGCACACACAGCAGCTGGTTGGCAGGAACAGCAGCACAAGCAGGATATACGAACAACTGCAGGCTGGTAGACTCAGAGCAGACAAAAGTTAGTACAGCGAGGTAGGACAGACTGAACAGCGTGTTTGCGCCGTTCCTGGCGAGAGCTGATCAAAGCTGGACAGAGCTGGCAATGGCGAGTTAACGCAGAATGCAAGACAAGGCTTTTAAAGTTGGCAAGACAGGACTAGATACTATGTATTCACGAGACAAGACCAGAGAGTTACTACAAAGAGACTTAACGAACTGGCACAGGACAAATAATACCGGGTGACTAAATACAAACATTAACAACAAGTATCAATTAGGTGCCGCGTGTGAATGTATGCGTGAGTGATTAACAGAGCAGAGAGTGTGTGGGATGCATGCGGAAGGGAGGAAAGGGATAGGCGGATAACGAGTAGTGGAACAGAGTGACACGAAAGGGAAAACCACGCCCAACTTGCAGCACGAGGGAAACAAACAAGGAAAAAACAAACATGATGCGAGAGGGAACAGGTAAAACACGGGACACAACAGGACGGGAGTGAGAACATCACAATGAGAGCTATTTTAAGATAATAATAAACAGCTAGCAAGCTCAATTTAAGATTTAACCCTGGATTTTTTGTATGATGAAGCCGACTCGCTTTCAAATAGCCTACATTAACATTTCTCATTTTGCATAACATATAGAATAGAATCTGGCTGTCGATAGACTTTTTGAAGCAATGCCTTAATGTTCGCTTAAAGTACCGGAGCCAGGTTAAAAGTTTAAACGATCCAGTGACTCATTTGCGGTCTTTCCATTTATTTTAAGAGAGGATTTCATTTATTTCCAGCAGTCCAACACAACTGATCCAATCCAACGTTTAACCTGGCACAATGTAGCCTATCGTAAGCTACTACCAGGTTTGCAGAAATGGAAATTCCAGGGGTCAGAAAGTAAAAAACTCATGATTTCACTAACTAGCCTAGTTAGCTCCTACCTCTTGGCTGAAGAATTGTGATAATTAGCAAATCCAGGTGATTGGAACAAATGATTGGGGAGGACTTTCACTTTCTGAACCTGGATTTTCCACCTCGCAGGTTTGACCTATAGCCTACACAGCGTAGCACTGGCTAGCTAGCTCCGTTTCTTTCATAAAACAAGAATACTTTATAACACTGCTCAGATTCTTCATCATTTCATCCATTAAAACTTACGAGTGCCCTGAGAGCATAGTATCAAGCATTGACTGTTACCCATCCCTATGCTATGCTCCCCCTAGTGTTCATTAAGTGCTACTGCACTAAACCTGTATGAGGCCCACCCTGCTTGCTTTGATTGATAGGAGGACCATACCCCCTCATTTACATAGATACAGCTTGAAAATGAAAACGAAAATGAAAATGAAAAGTTTTTCATTTTCATTTTGGGCTGAATAATCCTCCATTTTCATTTTCGTTTTCATTTTGGGCTGAATAATCCTCCATAAAGCTTGACATGAGTTTGATGTGATTATAAAATGTTTTAATATGATATGTGAATAAATGTAGCATTTGTACCTGAGTAGCTCTTAGCCCCTTTCATTTTTTTTTTTTTTCAAGGTAGCTCTCAGGTGAAAAAAGGTGGGAGGCCCCATAGAGTATGCTGAAATACATGTTGGGTGATGTAGTTATTGTGTTCGTGTGGTGATGGTGGGGCTGTAGCATTTTAACATTTCTCCCTTTCCTGACCCTAAGCAGGTGTATAAAGGCACACCATGTTTGACAATGCAGTCTTTGCCTCGTTTACTCCCTCCCCAGGTGTTCAAAGGAGAGGAGGCGGGGTTCCAGCTCACAGGCCTGCAGTGCAATGCAGAGTACCGCTTCCGTGTGTGCGTGTGCCGGCACTGCGGGGGAGGCCCCCAGGAGCTGTATGGGCCCTTCAGCCCATCCTCGCTCTTTTCTCCCCGCCGGGCGGAGCTGCTGTTGTCTGGGGAACCAGGGGCCTCTGAGGTGGGCAAGGCGCACAGTGTGATCTCGTCTGATGAACAGTTTGCAGCCGTCATTGTCCTAGGCTTTGCTGGCCTCTCTGTCCTCATGGCTTTCATCTTACAGTACTTCTTCATGAAGTGAAGGAAGGATCCCCGCATTCTTGTGAAAGGACAAAGAAAAGTATGGGGAGTGGGGAACTTGAGGAATATTTTTTAACTTTAAGTCAACACATTTTAGTCCCCGTATGTATATGTATTTCTCTTTCTCTTGATGTCTCTCAAGCTCTCTGTCAGACATTTTCTTTGTCAGGTATACATTGACTAGGAAAGCGAATTCTAACTAAAAAGCCTTAAAGAACTGTGGGCAAAAATACCTATTAAGATGCTCTTAATGCATATGTGCGTATCTTTAAAAAAAACAACAAAAAAAAACATACATTGATGGCCTTAATTTTCAATGTTCTGTCTGTACTGGCTTCTACTTTTTCTCCCCACATCTGTTCTGTTCTTACTGTGGGTTATCTTTGCTGTGCAGTCACAGTTATCTTTGCTGTGCAGTCACAGTTATTTACATGCAATGCTGCTATCCTGTGTTTTTAAACGAATGAACGTCTGTACTTAAACATGTTTACGGAAAGAGACATGCATATTAATATAATGTACATCCAGGTTGATAAACAAATAATTGATGGGTACACGTGTATACATATACATAAGAGTAATAATATGACATTTCATGTAAATGTCCTTAATGGCGTGTTACTTCTTAAGAATGATACTAAATGTATGAAAGTAATTCAGCGTAAAAGGGCCTGGGTTTGAAGCATCAAAGAGTGGTGTGCTTAATATTCTTTGTTCAGGTGGAGCAGGTGGCAGATGCAGCAGTTTGCTTGTGACCTTAAACTTTGACACAGGAAGGCATGCTTTGATATGGCATGCTGACACTTATCTACCGTTCACTGTCTGGAGTGTACTCTGCCTGCAGCCTGCTCACCAGTCACTGCCATCTCCATCACCAGCCTCACCTTTATGAAAAATAAAACGGCCTTATAATAACACTCTCTCTCTCTTTGTATCTCTCTCACTGTTTCTCTTTCCTTAGGGCACTAACAATATAACACTAGTGCACATTCCAAAATGATTTCCTTTTGTCAGCCATGTTCAAGGAACAGCTGAGCATATTTCACTATTCCAAAGAGTATTTCCACCGGTTCCCACTGTTTAGAATGGTTTTTACCAACATTGAGGGGAAAGACGGGGGTTTTGAGCAGCAGAACGCATTTCCGTCCTGCTGACCACTCAAACCCTCATTCGGATAGCCTTTGCATTACCTCAGGGACACAGATCTTGAAGGGACAAATAGAGGATCATGTTTCTAATAGCTTCAAAGCATACCTTTACATTGTGACATCACTGCTATCTTCATCATGGCATGGTGATTCTAAGCCCCTCCTCCCCTCCTTCAATATGACTGCTTTCTGCATCTCCCTCCCTCAGGCTTTCCCTGTATTGCAGTGTCCACAAGTAAAATCCTTCACTAGTTCAAAAAATACCTTAACCAAAGTTAATGGGAAAATAAGATATTGTTCTGTTTTTTAGGTTATTTATACTTTATATTGCATACAGTACTTTAAGTGGCAATTACAGTGCAATCTTCATGTATTTATTTTTAAAAGATTAAGCCGAGTAGCAGTATACTTTTTCCCCCTTGTAGCATGTTTTTCCTGTTTTTTATGTTGATTTATTTTAGATTTATAATTATGGGCTAGCATTCCAATCATCAATAACCCATTCTGTTTTTTGTCATCATGGTTGTTGTTGTTGTTGATTGTTTGTTTCAGCTTTTCCATTAATTGGCAACATGTAGCAAATTCAAAGTCAATATCATTAAAGACAATGTTTACATGTAACCAAAAGCGTATTCATCTCCTTTCAAATCCATGTTTTATTTTCACAGAGATGTAGCAAATGTTTTGCAAGGTTACTGTTTTCTGTAACAGGATTCAATTACAATAGCTGAATTTGGATTATGCTATGAAAGTGCCGCGTCATCAAGGTATTTGTACATGGTAATGTACATAACAACCAACTGAAGACATTCAGTCCAAAATGGTGACTCCCATTAGTTCACATGGCATCTCAACTTTTTAATGATACCTAAACTAACAAAGCATGGTAAACTGCCTTACAGCATATCTCATGTTAACACTTTTTGTTTCATTTTATTTAATGTAAGTGAATTAACATTTTTCACTGTCTGTATTGATTCACGGAATTAATCGAGGCTAACTACAGTTAATATCAGTAACCTACTTGGCAAAGAAACTATGTTTTTAATCTTCCTAGTTAGCTAGTTGGTACATAGTAATGTTTGCTAGAAGTTGCTGAACACAAAAGAACACTAAAAAAAACAGACTACTTTCCTGGTCGTTGCAGTGTGGGCAAAGAAAGTAACCATGTTCACAGCAAGCCCAGTGATGCAGGCACTTTCATGGCATTTTGCAAAATGGTGTTCTGAAGCCTGTACCATGCTGTTTGCCAAAGCTAAGGCATTTCCACTTGATTTTCATTTGTATTTAACGGCTTATGTTACAAATGCTTTGTGACAGTATACCATTATATTAGACTGTTCTCTGATATATTTACCTATTTTGTAAAATGGAATGTGCCATTTAATTGTTTAACCCTTTTGAATGGGTTTTTAAGAAATAATTTCACACTGAGACGAAAATCCTTTTTGTAGACAAATCATTTTTCATAGGGGTTTTTGTTTCTTGGTTTCTTTTCTTGCCTTTCTTTTTTCATAGTTCAAGAGAGAACATCCTGTATTTTGGTAATATTTTTATCTTTGCATATAATATAATGGTTATACAATATCTAACAAAAGTGAAGCACTTTTTGAAGCAAAACTAGCCTTTTGTCAAATGTATCATTTAAGGATACTGATTTAATTAAGCAACGTGTTGGTCAAACAACTGAGTGCTGGTGTATAAGTAGCAATGAACTCTGCAGTTCTGTGATAAGGTGCGTACAAAAAGGAAGAAATGAAACTAGTAACTTAGCAAATTCTAGTTGTACTGTACTGTACCTCTTTGGCAGATGTTTTTCTTTGGGGGGGGGGAAGCCAGGTGCCTATTGTGTAAGGCCTTTGGACAAAAACATCAAGCAAAATAAGTTCCTCTACCAAACATGATCTGGGCATCATCAGTAACATCACTGATTAAAATATAGAATTTTAAATGCAAGCAAGTAGCATGGTCAGTAAGAAGATCTGATTAAGTATTAAAATACACAAAAAAACCTAGCTAGCTAAATAATCAGACTCAATAATGTAGCTAAAAAAACTTTGTAGCTAAAAAAACTTCCAGCAATGTAGCAAAATCGAATTGCTACCATTCGTTTCCAGTAGAAATAGCATGTCTACGTAGCTGGGTGCTCCACAAATATTTGTTTAGCTACCTGCCTAGTTAGCTAATGCAGAATATTTAACTTTTAATCTTTTTTTCATATTTTTGCATATTTTTGTAATTTCAGCAGGAATATGCAACTTATTTGAAATACAGGAACAATGAGGAAACAGTCCAGCTGTCCTTTCTGTGAATGCTTTTTTGGCCATTTCCTTTTTTCTTTTGCCCAACAACAGATAATTGAAATTGATCACATTATTATGAGTTGTGAAACCTTTTGGTCAAGGAACTTATTTTGCACAACACAATTTTAGTTTAATAGAGACTTCACATATTCAAAATCCGTTTTTAATAATGACATTCAACGTGTGTAAAGAAATGTTGGAATTGTAGAATTGGAAGTATCTGCTCCCTCCCATATTAAAAAGGAAAATATTTTTACCTCAGAAAAACATTCCAAGTTTTCATGATTCACAATTTTTTAAATAATCTTGTATTAAAATACAATTCTTGTATTGTACATTTTTAGATTTGCATTATATGAAACTTACTGCCATACCAATTGTATAGTTTTTTTTGTTGTTGCAAATACTACCCTATGTATGTAAAACTAAATTGTATCTGTAGCGTATATGTAATATATTTATGCCCAATAAATGTTTAAATTTTTCTGATATTGTGCCTTTTGTGTTTATACTTTGGGCCCAGAGAAAACCTCTGGATGGTTTGTCATGTTTTTCTATTCCTCTACCACCGAGGGTTTGGAGTCTCAATTTCAAACCACTTGTCAAACAATTGTACAATGAATTGTGTCCATCATCCCAGTTAATCATTCAATTAACACAGGCTCATCGGAATGACTCCATTGACAAATATTCACTTGCATGGTCAGAAGGTAGTGTTCACCTGGCATATGAATTGGTCCTTTAGCTGTACGTACATCCCAGTTGTCATATTTCTCATTTGTCATTGAAGTATGCATTCTGAAGCATTTCTGTGATAATATTATATAATTTTTGACATAATATTGTGATGTTACTGTTACTGCTCGGGAAGAAAACACAGTTGCTATGAACAAATAGGAGTGAGAGAATGATTTGGAAAATTGCATACAGTGGGCAGTAAACTCAAATACCAATGCATTTGGAATGCTGAAAGTGATGTCAAAATACACCAATTTGAGTAATTTCCATCCGTTGGAACAATTGCTTGTTTTCCAAATAAGCGACTTTGATTTTGTCACTAAGTTTTTAAGGTTTAAATTCACCAAAAAGCAAACTATCGTTAATCAGGATCTCATGATAATTAAATTTTTCTCTGTCAGCTTTCCAAACATATAATTGATTGTTTGGAGGTATGGGTGAGTTTCTTCATTCACCGTTCTGTTGGCTAGCAACCAAGGTTTTAAATTTGATGCTGTAACAGACAGCCTGTGACTGAAGTGACATGAGGAAGTAGGAAGTATAATAGTAGTATTAGTAGTAGTAATAATAATAAACGTTATTTTGAAGTTTTCTAAATGGTGTTACAATGTGCTTTTACAGCAAACAATAAATTACAATGGAATAATAAAAATAATTTTAAAAAATAAATTACACAAAGCAGACATAAAACATACCAGTATCAACTGAACACATGGTGTCATTGGTTAAAAGCAAGTCTATTAAAATAAGTTTTTATAAGTGTGATTTAAAAGATGGTACTGAGTTTGCTAGCCTAATATCCTCAGGTCAGCCATTCCAGAGCCTAGGGGCCCTTATGTAAAAAGCAAGGTCATGCTTTGTTGAAGTAGCCAATTAAAAATAATTTTTAAATCCCATTCATATTATGTTACTATTAAGCATGTCATAAACATTTATATGAACTTCCTGCAGTTAACAGAAACACTCACTTCATGGAGGGAGCATGGCTGAAAACATTGAACTGACAGAAGTAGGTGGGGTTAAGTGCATTAAAACTAATCAAAGGCCATTTTTGCAATTCAATGAGGTGTCATCACATGATCCCAGCACACAACATGGAGCCAATCTTCATTTTTTTTTTGGGATACTCCTGGTTAACATACAGAGCATGGGACTTGATGAGAGGCAGGCCCCATCTTATTTTTATTATTTTCACCATTGACTTCAAAACTAACTCAAATTAAAATAACGCAAATAGCATTATTGCATATACCAGAGCCCTGCATGACTGTAGATGTAATAAGAAGAGGGCGGTTCCTATTATAAGCTGGGTCTCTTCCATTGTAAAAGCCTTCAGAAAGTGTTCCATATTATCTTAAACCATCCTGTCTCATGTCATATCCGCTTACTATGTAAGGGAATATGGGACAACTTAAATTACTGAAAAATAAAAATTTCATGTAAAATTGACAGCTTTTTTTGTTCATTTTTTTGCAACAGCACATTACATGAATCTTTCCATCAATTGGTTGCAATGAATAATAAATCATTTCATAACCTTAATATCTTAAAGTACTGATGTACCATGCGCTCTGCTGGGTGGACTTCTTGTTTGATGCTTACCACGCCCCCTCTTGTGATGTCATGACCATGAAGTGAAGTGATTTTGATCATACATTTTCTGTGCAAGGGCTCTGTGACAACAATTTGTATTGACATTATTCAGGCCAAGAAATAAGCAAAACTTATTGAAAGTGTCCCATGTTACCTGATGTCTAATAATACCTGAATATGTACATGTACAACCTCTGTGGGCACAATGTCTCTCCACAAGTTGCTTTGGGGTTACTTGAACTGTATTTTCTTGCTTTATGCCAGAAACCCCCAAATGCCCCTATACCAGCCATTATTGGGTCATTGTTGAATATCCAAAATAGTCTCTCAGAAAGTAATTGTCTGGGCCAATCATAACATAAATTACAACTGAAAAAAAAATCTATAATGTTTGTTTCTATCTTGCATCCATTGCCTTGCTGTTTGACCAGTTATTCAGGTAATTATATCCCAGACTCGGTGTACTGACTGTACCGCTACCATAGCACTGTCTGGCTGCTATTAAAATGAATGAATTCCTATGATTTCATTACAAGTCTCCTCTGTCATCTCAGAGACTGTTTAAATTGTTTTTCATCTTCAAATAAGAGTATTGCTGTTATTCCACCGGAGTGGAATACAGCAGTAATAGAGCTGCATTTGTGTACTTAAAAGAATAAATGATGGCTAGACAGAATGACTTTTTTAACCCATGTTTTCTGGTACCTAGTAAATGATGTAGTACCATGCAAATTATTGAGGTAGGAAGGGGAAGGCTGACATGAGACGGTGCTGTCACATAATGCTCAACATTATATTTTATGTCTGCCTTTGTGGTAACCATAGAACTAAGGGTTTTGAACTGAATGGGCTACTGAATGGGCTACAAAAAATCTCCTATTTTTTGGTGTATAAATAAAAAAACCAGGAGTACTTGAAATGTGCTTGGAAAAAAAGTCCTGGATCCAGTTGGGGGCAGTATTGGTCCATATAGTTGGGATGATTCTTTGACAAATATAGTGCTTTATTCCAATGGACATTAGAGAACTATAGCTTTGACAAAGCAAGTTCACTGAACACAGATGATTACAAACGTTGTATACCCCATTCTAAGGGGAAGATTCTCAGTAGTGGAAAATTACAGAATACTGACCTTCAAAAGAGGAAAAACAAAACAAGTTTCTTTATCTCATTAAAAGCTATAAAAGCTATGCAAGAAGAATAATTTGCTTGTCAATCACACAGTCGGCTCCTGTTCCTGCAAACGCACACCCTGAGGGGCTGGAACATTCTGTCTGCTAGTCTGTTATTGTTTTTGCAGCAGAACAGAGGGCCTCGACATATTAAGATTAAACTTTGTATAGCAGGAATTTAGCCCTTATTATGACACTTGTAAGCCATTACAATAAGAACCTAAAAGTATTTAAACTCAAATTCATCTTCCACAATAGTTACATAAGACAGCCCCTGGAACTCCTTGTTAAATAAAGGATAAAATGAATAATATGATGCATCATATACTGTACCTGTATATAATAATGGTGCAGAGTTAAGGCTGACACTTTGCTCAGTGTCCTTGCTCAGAGCTGCTCCCACTCTTGAGAAACAAAGCTGTGCTTGTGCATGAAACATACAGTAAGTGACGGAAATCCTCATAAAAATTTTCCTTTCATTGGCTTTTGTATCTGCAATATCTATCTTTCTGGTATTCATTAAAATGAAGCTTTTATCCAGCAAGAAAGAGCTCCTGGATGCTAAACGGTCAGAATTTTATTTTGTGTATATTTAAAAGTCCTAGCCACTGCTATTCTCTGCTGCTGGGTTATGTACTGAATTTTCAACTGCTATATCCTTCAGTTCAGCAGTTAATACCTTGCTTTGCAACATTATGCTATACTGTCAGGAATGCTCTTGTGAGGTCCCCGGGTTCCATCCCGGGTTTTCCTATTGTCTCATAGTCCACCCCGTGTTTTCCCTCTCTCCCTCCTACTTGTGTCTTGCACTCCTACTTGTGTCTTTATCTGGACCCCACAGCTGGGGTGACGTCCTCGTTCCCGACCCCCATGGCCAGAGGGCCGCCAAGTTTCCTGACCCCGCGGCCAGAGGGCCGCCATGTTTCCTGACCCCGCGGCCAGAGGGCCGCCATGTTTCCTGACCCCGCGGCCAGAGGGCCGTCCTTGTTTCCTGACCCCCTACGGCCAGAGTGCCGTCCTTGTTTCCTGACCCCCCACGGCCAGAGTGCCTGCCGTCCTTGTTTCCTGACCCCCACGTCCGGAGTGCCTGCCGTCCTTGTTCCTGACCCCCATGGCCGGAGTGCCTGCCATCCTTGTTCCTCACCCCCACGGCTGGTGTGCCGTCCTTAATCCGGACCCCACGGCCCGGTTGACGTCCTCACGGCTGGAGGACCGCCATGTTTCCCGACCCCCACGGCCGGAGGACCGCCATGTTTCCTGACCCCCTACGGCCAGAGTGCCGTCCTTGTTTCCTGACCCCCCACGGCCAGAGTGCCTGCCGTCCTTGTTTCCTGACCCCCACGGCCAGAGTGCCTGCCGTCCTTGTTTCCTGACCCCCTACGGCCAGAGTGCCGTCCTTGTTTCCTGACCCCCCACGGCCAGAGTGCCTGCCGTCCTTGTTTCCTGACCCCCACGGCCGGAGTGCCTGCCGTCCTTGTTCCTGACCCCCATGGCCGGAGTGCCTGCCATCCTTGTTCCTCACCCCCACGGCTGGTGTGCCGTCCTTAATCCGGACCCCACGGCCCGGATGACGTCCTCACGGCTGGAGGACCGCCATGTTTCCCGACCCCCACGGCCGGAGGACCGCCATGTTTCCTGACCCCGCGGCCAGAGGGCCGTCCTTGTTTCCTGACCCCCCGCGGCCAGAGGGCCGTCCTGGTTTCCTGACCCCCCACGGCCAGAGTGCCTGCCGTCCTTGTTTCCTGACCCCCACGGCCGGAGTGCCTGCCGTCCTTGTTCCTGACCCCCATGGCCGGAGTGCCTGCCATCCTTGTTTCCTGACCCCCACGGCCGGAGTGCCTGCCGTCCTTGTTCCTGACCCCCATGGCCGGAGTGCCTGCCATCCTTGTTCCTCACCCCCACGGCTGGTGTGCCGTCCTTAATCCGGACCCCACGGCCCGGTTGACATCCTCACGGCTGGAGGACCGCCATGTTTCCCGACCCCCACGGCCGGAGGACCGCCATGTTTCCTGACCCCGCGGCCAGAGGGCCGTCCTTGTTTCCTGACCCCCCGTGGCCAGAGGGCCATCCTGGTTTCCTGACCCCGCGGCCAGAGGGCCGCCATGTTTCCTGACCCCCCGCGGCCAGAGGGCCGCCATGTTTCTTGACCCCCCGCGGCCAGAGGGCCGCCATGTTTCCTGGCCCCCCGCGGCCAGAGGGCCGTCCTTGCTTCCTGACCCCCTACGGCCGGAGTGCCTGCCGTCCTTGTTCCTGACCCACACGGCTGGCATGCCATCCTTAATCTGGACCCCACGGCCGGGGTGACGTCCTCGTTCCCGACCCCCACGGCCGGAGGACCACCATGTTTCCTGACCCCGCGGCCAGAGGGCCGCCATGTTTCCTGACCCCGCAGCCAGAGGGCCGCCATGTTTCCTGACCCCTCGCGGCCAGAGGGCCACCATGTTTCCTGACCCCCCACGGCCAGAGGGCCGCCATGTTTCCTGGCCCCCCGCGGCCAGAGGGCCGTCCTTGTTTCCTCACCCCCTACGGCCGGAGTGCCTGCCGTCCTTGTTCCTGACCCACACGGCTGGCGTGCCGTCCTTAATCTGGACCCCACGGCCGGGGTGACGTCCTCGTTCCCGACCCCCACGGCTGGAGGACCGCCATGTTTCCCGACCCCCACGGCCGGAGGACCGCCATGTTTCCTGACCCCACGGCCAGAGGGCCGCCATGTTTCCTGACCCCGCGGCCTGAGGGCCGCCATGTTTCCTGACCCCGCGACCAGAAACCGCGTAGTGTTTGAATAAGTTAATGGGTCTAGTGAGAACGATCAATGTTATGTGAAGATTAAAACAATAAATACATCAATAAATTATTGAATTATATGCTATGATTACGTTCACATACTTAAATAACGATTATTGCACCTGCTTGTTTATTACCGTCTGTGGTAGCCTATTGCAGTATCGGTGATCCCAACCGCTTTTTCAAGCTTTCCGTGAACCAGCGGTCCTTGCCCAGCTAATAGCGTGAGATGTTGCCTGAATAATGAGAAATTGTGATGGAAATGGCCACAGTGATAACCGTAGCCTATTTTACAGGTAGGCTATAGAGTACTCAAGTAACTGCGTCACGCTGGTTTCGGAAGTAAATTCCTCATTCATTTAGAGCAGGGGTGTCAAACTCATTCCATCGAGGGCCGAGTGTATGCAAGTTTTTGTTCTAACCATGCTCTACACCAGCTGATTCCACTAATTAGTTCACCTCCTTGGTTGAAGAGCTGAGCTAATTAGTGAAATCAGCTGGTGTAGGGCACGGTTGGAACAAAAACCTGCATACACTCGGCCCTCGATGGAATGAGTTTGACACCCCTGATTTAGAGCGTAGACATTAACTAAAGCTTACTTTTAAACCATTTCTATTGATTATGTCTTACCGTTAATATATTTCCAGTTCGCAAACCATGCCTTCACACCGGGCATTTTCGAAAATAAAATGTTTAATTTATGAGCCCTAGATGAGATTTGAGATGCTTTCATATAAAGGTAATGTATAGGCTAATCAGTATATTAGTGGATAAAATCATTTTATATTTTAAACCCACCTCCACTCCCTCATCTTATCTAGGACAACTTTATTTATGCCCAATAATACCAAAGCATTATCTAATCTTATATGAAAACAAATATAGGCCTATTAAAGATTAGCTATATTCCTTCATCATTTCAGTCTCTTTGTGCTATTTTGTATTTACAAGTGAAACTGCGTTACTGTAACTGGTTCATCATTTAATTTATATACAGTATAATTTATATTTTTTCATATATCGTATATAATTTTTTTATATATATTTTATGCCTGAGACGCCGGGGGGCTTGCCTCTGTTGGCGGCTGCCGTTTCGCCATGAGAGTGATAGAGAACATAAGAGAGAGAGAGACAGATATGATAGGTAGTGTATTTTAATATTCCAAAGTTTGAGGAAAGTAGGGCTGACTAGCCAACACGCAGCAGTAGGCTAGCTAACACACACACACACACACGGGCGCGCACCACACTGACACGTGCAGCCAGCTAATGCAATGCTGCAGATGTTCCACAGAATCGTAGCTATAACAACTAGGCTAGACGCAACATGTAATCAATCTATTTAAAATCGAATCTCCCAGACGGAGACTCTGGCCACTGAGTAAGCTTGGCTAGCGAATATTGTATCCTATAAGCAATGCGTAACAGTTAGTTATCAAGAAGAGACAGCATAGATTGATCAAAGAAACTGACCTCTCTCGCTGCGTCCATGTTTTATATGGTCAAACCAACCAATCAGATATTAGAGAAATATATTATTTTGATGTGGCATTTTTATGATTGGCCGAATTGTCTGTAGCTCTAAGCCTACTGACGACTTCATATTGTCGGATTTCATTTTTTCTGGATATGGCTTTGGGGGGCATTGCCCCCCGTGCCCCCCCTAGACACGCCCTGCAGTTGTCATATAACGTTAACAAGCAGTAGCACACAGCTCCGTTTTTAAACACTTTTTTCTAACGTTAGCTAGCTTGAAGGACTAAAAGCTAGAATTGCTTTATGTGGTTAACCGTAGCATAGTTTATGACCTTGTCGGGCGGGCTTATCTACTTAGCAAGCTAACGTTAGCTTGTCTTGAGCGGCAGTAGCCTACTCCCATCTGCCACAGAGCAGACAGACGAGATGATGATATCTTATTGGTCGAGAACCACCCGTGCGTTGCAGTACTGGATATGCAGTCCGTTAAAGTGGACTACAAGTCGAACTACAATCATTAATGCATTACTTTAAAAAAATAATAATTGGAACATGCGATAGGCTATATGGTCTATATCCTTGTACCACACAGGCTAATCCAGGAATGTTTCGGCTCATTCTATAAATCAGATTTCAAGAAATAGTCGATAGTCTCCGAAGCCCATTCTATCTTCCATAGGGAATTTACTTCCGAAACCAGACTCCACCCATGACTGACGTGCACACTTGAGTACTCTATGGGGCATGCCCCACCAAGCTGTAACTCGGCAGATGGCATACCTGCCATCCCAATATTAGGTTGAGTAACGCGTTGCTAATTTCGGAAAATGTAAAGTAATATTATTACACGCATTTATATAGTAATGCGTTATGTTACCACCTTACCTCCCCGGAATGTCCATGTCTGATTGAATGAACTATGGTGATCTTGTAATGTAACATTGTGTTAGACAGATTCACAGTCGAAGGCTAGGTAGCAGCTATCTTGTTGAAATCACCTCGCAGCCTAACGTTACCACAACAAATTCAGATAAATGAGCCGCGAATAGTTACTAAAAATGTTTTAATATCTATATCGTTAGCTAACTACGTTATTAACAAGCTGTTTGGTTAGCGTTAGCTATTGCCGTTATGTTGTTCGAAGCTGTGTGAACAAAGCAGGCTTATTGGCCAATATATTAGCCTCCCAGAAAGCAACCTCTACTCCCCTGATTCCTGACCACAGCAACCTTGGTGCTAAGCTGGGCACCCACAGAATCTCAAATTTAAATCTGACTAACTGATAACGTTAGATTTGCCATCTAGTTATCTATGTTAGTTATAGCAACACAACGTCATTAGACTGAAATGTAATAGCCTATATAACAACTAGTGTAATTACCTTGGGCTAATGTTCACGTAAGCAGCCGGCCCTTTACCTATCCAATAATCAAATCATTTTTGTAGGACAACCATGGCAGTTATAGCTGGCGTGTGCTAAAAGCTATAAACGATAAACAATCGTTACAACAACGTTAGCTACCGTTAGTTCTAAACCTAGCTATAATACGTAGGGAAGCTAGCTAGCTAGGTAGACAACAGGTTCGTGGGCAGCTAACATTAGCTAGCTAGCTAAATGTTTCAGCTCTAGGCACAGCTATTGTTAGCTACAACTTTAGCATTGTCGCTAACGTTAACTAGAAAGTTGAGCAGATCCGCTTTCTAAATCACATAGCCTGTTCAGCATAACATATGCAATTCTCATAACTGAATAATTCAATCTTCACACGACAATTGGGGGGCGCCATCTGCAGATCTTGCCTAGGGCTACTAAAAGGCTAGGGCCGCAAGCAATTTTCATGAAACAAGTGCAGCGCTTCCTTGGGTTTGTTACTTTTTATCATGGTTCTTCTTATTAAGGCAGTGTTCCAGTGGATGCGCCCAACAGTCTGGTGTCGAATCCACATCATGACAATGCCAGCCCAGAGGGTGAATGATATGTATAAATAATCATTATATCACCCTTTGCCTTCAGAACAGCTTCAGTCCTTCTTGAATTGCTGTCATAGAAGTACTGAATGGCATGTGGGATATTGATCCATTATTCAAGAAGGAAAGCGTCCAGGTCTTTGAGGGAGGTGGAAATCTACTTTTCAATTCCTGTGAAGGTTCAATGATGTTTAGATCTGGTTACTTTGGAGGCAATGTAAGGCATCCTGGTGTTGATGAAACCACTTTAACTTGTTTAGCAATGTGATTGCGGGACACCGTCACCTCCACCTCAGACTGACACGCCCCCCCCCCCCCCCCCCCCCGGTCGAACAGGTCGGCTTCTCAAGCTGGCCGCTCTACGACCCCGTGTATGCCTCCTGCTGGGTCAGCCGGCATCCGTGCCCCTCCACCTCCACTAACCGCTTCCTAGCGATCATCAGTTCCCCCTCCGCTCATTCCCCCAACTACCCTGGTCATCGGGGATTCCATTGTCCGACACATCAGGTACACTAATTCAATCACACACTCCTTTCCTGGTGCAAACACTCCCAAAATAGTGGAGAAGCTTCCCAGCTTATTGGACAGTCTTCCATCTATCAACAAAGTCATTGTACATGTAGGCACAAATGACACTTCACTTCAGCAGTCAGAGCTGACAAAAGCTGATTTTATCCGTCTTTTTAATCTCTTACATAGTTGTGGTAAATCTGCTTTTATCTCGGGTCAAATTCCCACGATGGGTCGTGGAATTGGCTGTTTTAATAGGATCCTTTGCCTCCATAGTTGGCTTCGGTCCACATGTCCTGCTCACAACTTAGTTTTTATTGACAGTTTTAATTTATTTCGGGATCGCTCTTCTTTATTTACAAGAGATGGAATCCACCCAAACAGGCTAGGCACCCGTATGTTAGCGGACAACTTGCTCCACGCTGTGCTGTCCCAGTCCGCCCCACGTGATTTACTATTTACACTACACACATGTCTACCTGACCACACTTCCGCTTCCTCTTTTCCTCTGTCTCAATCTCCTGCTCTCGCCAACTCCCCCTTGCCGTCGGGATGTCAATATCCCATACCCAATAATCCTCTACACTTTAGCTCAGCACCAAATCACTATAGCAAGATACACAGTATTATAACCCTTAGACCAATCACTAGACCGTTTCGACAGCATTGCTTCACTCACCCGGTTAATTGTCAAATCTAATTAGCATCCCATGTCTCCCTTCTTATTCACCTGTGACCCCTTCCAAACTGCTGAAACTTGGGTTACTCAATGTTAGATTAGATTGCGTTACTCAATGCTGGCCTGCAAGATGCCTTTGGATTATCACAGCATGTGTCTGGACTGACTCATGAACATGGCCACACCCTGGACCTTGTCATTACTAAGGGTATCAGTCTGACTGAAATCTCAGCTATAGATGTTGTAGTATCTGACCTTTTATGTGTCTTTTTTAACTTGTTAATGACTCCAGTTACACAAAAAAGGGCAAACGTTAAGAAACGTTTTATTGATGATGGCATTAGAGAAACCTTTATTAATCGTATGTCTAATTATCCCGTATCCATCAAACAATCAATTAATCATCTTGTAGAAAATTTTAACCACAGAACTGGGAGCATTATCGATGAATTTGCTCCTGTAAAGGTTAAAACTCTTACAGGCAAACAAAAAGCCCCCTGGAGAAAAGCTGCTGCAGTACAACTCCTCAAAAGAGAATACCGGCAAGCAGAACGTAAATGGCGAAAGACAAAACTCCAGGTTAATTATAATAGCTTTAAAGTAAATCTTCATGTACAACAGTGAAATAAAAAAGTGCCCGACAAATGTTTTTCTCAAAAATCATCAATGATAATATTAATAATCCACATACACTCTTCTTTACTGTCGATAGACTTGTGAATCCCCCCTCATTAATACTTTCAACCTGCTGCCTTTTTTAACAGTAAAATTATTAACATTAGAAAATCCATCAGCAATTCCATGTCTGGCCAAAAAGCCCCCCTTCCCCTATACCCAACTGTAACCATGGACAATTTTCACCTATCAATGTATCTACCATTGAGGCTGCTGTGAAAAAACTCAACAACACTACCTGCTTTCTTGATCCTCTCCCCACATCGTTTTATAAAACAACTTTTAGCTGCTTAGCAGCAGAGGTACTACTAATTGTTAACCTCTCTCTCCAATCTGGCATCTTTCCAAGTGCACTAAAAATGGCTATTATTAAACCCCTGTTGAAAAAGAGTAATCTAGACCCACGATAATTATCATCCCATTTCTAATCTCCCGTTTCTTAGTAAAATTCTTTAAAAAATTGTTTATAACCAATTATATTGTTACTTAATGTCCAACAATCACTTTGATCTTTTCCAGTCTGGTTTCAGACCCCATCACAGCACTGAAACAGCTCTCTTGAAAGCTCTCATTGAAGTCAATGACCTCCGTATGAACACAGACTCAAATAAGCTCTCTATTTTAGTTTTGCTTGATCTTAGTGCCACTGTATATCATGCAATACTGTTGGACAGGCTGGAAAAATATATTGGTTTGTCTGGTCCAGTCCTTGACTGGTTCAGATCCTATCTGTCTCTATTGGGAACTTTGTCTCTGACAAGGTCAGTATCACTTGTGGAGTCCCGCAGGGTTCTATTCTTGGTCCTCTCCTCTTCAACCTTTACATGCTCCCACTAGGACGTATCATACAAAAATATAATGTTCAATATCATAACTATGCGGACGATACACAGCTCTATATTTCACTCTCTTCTGATGATCTTAGCCCCATAGACTCGCTGGTTCAGTGTATCGAAGAAGTTAACAACTGGATGAATCATAACTTCCTTACCTTTGGCAATAAATCCAAAAGATTAATAATCAACGAATATCTCGAGTCACTGTCCTTCAAAACCAAAAACCAAGTTAAGAATCTTGGTGTCATCTTAGATGCTGATCTAAATTTTAACAGTCATATTAACAGTCTCACTAGGTCAGCCTTTCATCATCTTAAAATTTTTATAAAGTAAGAGGCTTAAAATCTAAACCTGATCTTTAAAAATTAGTACACGCTTTTATTACTTGTAGATTAGATTACTGAATTGTCTCTTCTCTGGTCTCCCCAAAAAAGCTGTGGGAAGCCTCCAGCTTATTCAGAATGCTGCAGCTAGAGTTTTGACCAGGGACAAGAAAACCGACCATATCTCACCAATTCTTAAATCCCTCCATTGGCCCCCTGTGTCCACTAGGATTAATATTAAAATCCTTATTTTTGTTTTTAAAGTGCGGAATGGCCTGCCTTGAGATGGCTGTCCATATACATTACAGATCCATCAACATGTTTAACAGTTGGCAGTAGACATTGTGGCTTGAAGGCTTCCTTTGGCTTTCTCCAAACATCACCCAGTCCAGAAGTAGAAAAAATAGAAAAAGATGGCATCAGACCACATTACTTTTTTCCCTTGTTCATGGGTGCAGGTTCTGTACTCCTTGCACCAGGTTGTGCATCTTTGTGCATTAACCCTGGACACAAGCGGTTTCAGATTGGTGGCCCTGCCATAAATATCAGCTTTATTGGGATGGCAGGTATGCCATCCGCCAAGTTACGGCTTGGTGGGGCATGCCCCATACCTATACAGCACCGAGAGTTTGGCACTTTTCAGGATTTCGTACAGAAGTAACCACAATGACCATAGACTCTCAGCCCTTAAAAACATTAACTTCTGTATGTTCTGACCTAATGGAACCACACAGCATTCAGATACAACTTCACACATCCACACAATGAAGCCCCAAACTTGGGTTATTTTGCCATTTTTCTCCTTCCTCTTCTTCTTCTTCTTCTTCTTCTTCTTCTTCTTCTTCTTCTTCTTCTTCTTCTTCCCATTTTCCTGCCAAACTGCCTGCCTCTGTCGCGATGTTATCCAATGGGGAGAATTATTATTTGAGGGTATGGTCCGTATACCTGCTCATCAAACTTATCGTCCAATAAAAACGCTTCATACTAATGTTTTTTAATGTTAATATAGCTAATGGCTTCATGCTTTCCAAGAAGCTACTGTAGCTTAGAGGTTGAAACTGCAGTCTGTCACACAGTGGATAGTGGGTTTGAGCCCAGCAGGGCACGTGTATTTTCCACAAAAACAATGTGCAACTGTTAAGTTCTTTTCATTTCTTAGACTGTTATTATTTTCACATTGACACATTAACGTATTTTTATTGCAAAGGCAAAACAGGTTGACAATATTAACTGTTCAATGTTTCACTTGTATTATATCACACCCTCCCCAAAACAGACACTCGCTTTTGTCTGGTTTGGGGAGGGTGTTACGCTCTGCTCTTGCGGTCATGACTGACTGACTGTGAAAACCCCTTGCCTCGGCCAACATTTCTTTATTCATTAATTTCTTCACTTCAGCTCTGTTCACTTTATCCTTTTCACACATAACACAAGGTCACCATAAAATTAACTACTAGGAAAATTAAGAATTTACGATAATAGCCTACATTAAGAATTGAGGATAGCCTCTTTTAAGCTGCAAGCCTTTAAGCGATCGGATTTATAAACCGCTAATTCCCCAAATATATCTGATTCATGGTTAGTCACTTATAAATAAATAGATAGCCTCCGAATGTGGCTCTAGTCTACGCTACTCTGCTGATAATGTAGCTTACTGTAAACACTTTTAATTATAATAATAATAATAATAATAAGAAGAAGAAGAAGAAGAATCTCTGGTATGTACTTTCTTAGTAGTATCTACTGTTTTCTTTCTGGCTAAGATTCCTGGGAATTGTCCAATTAAGCTTGTTCGCCAACGTTGCTTCCTGCTTCTCGTCAGGAAGCAGAACAAGCTAGGCTACTACGAAGCGAATCAACATGCATTATAGCCTACATTAGGGAGGTCAAACGTTCTGCCCGCAATGTAATCACAATGGGCATTCCACACACACAACAAAAAACAAAATTGACGTCTGGGCTCATTTCAACATGTCATTTAACAAGGAAATCTACTAAACGAGAGTAGATGAAGCTATTCATTTGTTTCAGAAGTGTACTTACACTTCAACAATGTTATTTTTTTATTTTAGAAGCCAGAAATTATTATGCTAATTTGACTCTGTTTACGAGCATTTGTGCCTACACTTAACGCTGTACCGAAATCAATGGGGTCATTATAAAACATCCAGCCACATTGAAGTCGTTAATACACATTTTATTACAAGAAAAACTCACTGTGAAATGTTTTAGGTGTTAATCGATCGGTATGTATCGATACTTTCGTCTATTTAGGTGTCCTGAAAACGTTACATGTGCTGCGCGTCCTGCGGGAATTCTACAGCCACTTCAGAAGCAAAATGGCACCAAAAAAATAAGGCGCTCGCCACTTTATTCGAAATAACCCCAGAAGGGATTTTGTAATAGTGAAATTAAATGTTATTCAAATTGTAGCCAACCCCCGTCTTGACATCATGCCGATTGTTCAAATCCGATTGGTCCAAGATATGCTGGCAAAGAGGCGCTCTGAAATGTTTTCTGATGTGGCTAGGTCAGTAAACTCCAGATGAACAGCGACATTTTTACATGTAGATCTTCATCAAAATCTCATCTACAGTATGGTATAATGCATTTTAATATTGCGAATGGGTGTTTTTTTAAATTAACATGAAAAGGGAACATGCACCTTATAGATTCCGAATCCAAAAACTGAGAATTCTGATAACCAGTGCCAGCTAAAGTCGCTAGCTGCTATGTTTTTCTCTAGACCATATCGCTGGTAAACTCCAGATGAACAACGACATTTTTACATGAAGATCTTCATCAAAATCTCGTCTACAGTATGGTATAAAGCATTTTAATATTGCGAATGGGTGTTTTTTTTAATTAACATGAAAAGGGAACATGCACCTTATAGATTCCGAATCCAAAAACTGAGAATTCTGATAACCAGTGCCAGCTAAAGTCGCTAGCTGCTATGTTTTTCTCTGGACCATATCGCCGGTAAACTCCATATGAACAACGACATTTTTACATGTAGATCTTCATCAAAATCTCGTCTACAGTATGGTATAAAGCATTTTAATATTGCGAATGGGTGTTTTTTTAATTAACGTGAAAAGGGAACATGCACCTTATAGATTCCAAGTCCAAAAACAGAGAATGGAAGGTGGCACTTTAAACACTTTATGACTTTTTAAATTCTGTTTGCTGTGTAATTGGTTCTACAAAACAACATGCAACATACAGCTTCCAATCAAAGGCCCCCACCCCCTACCCTTTTACAGCTTTTACCCTACCCATAACTGTTGCTGTTAATATATATTTTTTAATTATTTCTGCTTGGGACCCAAGAAGAGAACAACACTGAAAACATGGTTGTCTGTAGACTAGATACGTTAAAATTACATTCGCAATTGTGTGCCTTGTGCAGATATAATTCTCTTTTGATAAGAAAGTAGGTGGCTCTGAAAAGAGCCTTTGGGGTGTGCAATAAGACCATCAGAGCTGTAAGGACAGGGCTGTGTAAATGTTGTCAAGAAATAGCCTGTTACCCTCTAAATTTAAATGTGTCCCATCACTGTCTAAATGATTTAAGCCAATGTTAGGATGCATAATGCAACCCATACCCATGTCTGACAGAAAGCCAAACATGGCCCCGTTTAGCCGTCGTCTGGTCCTTTCAACCTCCCACCTTCTGCACCCTCTGCCAGCCCAGGTGATCTGGCAATCTAGCCCCAGGTTCTGGTCCAGTCCAAATGCTCCTAAATGCGCCTGCAGCCTGGCGATAAGCGAGCTCCCGATGATCCAAACGCGTGGTAATGTGCAATCGGTCATGCTGTCAATAGAAATAAAAACTAATGTTTTGTGGCACAGATACTGTATTTATAGCTTTATTATGCAATCGCTATTCGCTAAATTATCTCTATGCTAACCCACGATTGGATAGACTGTCCTCAAGTTGTGAATGGTCGAATGCATTACCTGAACAAAGCCAATAGAGTTTAATAAACAAATTATGAAATAGCTGCACATTGTCAAAATGGGTCAGACCCAGACGCATTAAGTAGGCTAATCAATGTTACTGTTGCGAATACAGTGGAATTCTGAAGCCGCGGGACCCGCCAAGTTTGAAACTGAGACGTTTGGCACGTATGGCCTTTTGGGAGTACATATTTAATTAAATACAACACGCCATAACAATATATGTGAGTAAATGTGTAGAGTATATTAGTTTTCCTGTACGAATACCACAAAATGTCGGTTCTTGTTGTTGAAAAAATAAGGATAACGGTATCCTAAAAGCAGCACAGATGATGATGTGTTTCCGTCCAACGAGAGTGATTACACGGAAGTGAAACGGGCTAATTTAAAAAATAATTTTAAAGCGAACAAACGTCCTTTATCTGACAAGCTAGCGATTTATATATTGTTATTTGATTATATTGTAGCATTTAGGACAATATACATGAAAAATAAGCTGGCAAAATATGTTTTCTTTAAAATCACGAAAACGGGTTTGACCTCCCTACCTACATTCATTGCACTACAGAAAACGAAACTAAACCTAGCTGTCCGGTACCAAAACATTTCCCTCAGGTAACGTTCTACACTACCGGAAAAAAAAAACTCTGCTGTGCAGAAACTCACTAGCTCGCTCGCTAGCTCGTAGCCCACACATGGAAGGTTGGACTTACGCATCCGGCAATCCAGTGTTGAATAGCCTGCTGTGCTTATGAACTCACTAGCTCACTTGCTAGCTCGTAGCCCACACATGGAAGGTTGGAGTTACACATCCGGCAATCCAGTGTTGAATAGCCTAACGTTAAATGTATTTCATTTTCTATAGAATACTAATAGCCCTATTTTAAAACTGTATTTCCATATTTTACTGATGCAAACTATTTAGGTTGTACTGGCTATTTAGGCTATATGTCTTTCATCTAGAATGTGTTTGCGTAGCCCATTGTGCATGTATGTCTCCATGTAGACTTGGTTCATTAATTTACATGCTTCTTACATTACAATCATTTGGCAGACGCTTTTATCCAAAGCGACGTACAATAAGTGCACATTGAAGGTCATTGACGCGACTACAAAGCAAATCCGACAAAGCACAGCTTTCTCACAGCGTAGGTGCTATCCCTAGTAATAAACATGAGTAGTACACACAGTCAGCTATACATTCTGAACTATAAAATAACCAAAAACACAAGTTAAATAGAAAACAAGCAAAAAACAGGAAGCGAGTACTATAGAATGGCCCTATATGGGTATAATTTTAGTCGAGGTGGAGTCTGAAAAAGTGCGTTTTCAGACCACGACGAAAAACAGACAGTGTTTCAGCTGAGCGCAGCAGAGTGAGGAGTTTGTTCCACCACTGGGGAGCTAGGGTGGAAAAGCTCCGCAGTCGGGACGAGCGGGAGGCGTTAGCACGGAGGGAGGGAAGTGCAAGTCGCCCTGCAGCAGCAGAGCGAAGTGGTCGAACAGGAGCGTAGTGCTGGATTAAGTCCTGTAGGTAGGAAGGGCCTGACCTTTTGGCTGCAGTGTAGGCCAGGGTCAGAACTTTGAACCTGATCCTGGCCACGACCGGCAGCCAGTGGAGTGACCTCAGCAGGGGGGTGACGTGCGAGAACTTTGGGAGGTTGAACACAAGTCGAGCAGCCGCGTTCTGGACCAGTTGTAGGGGCAGAATGGCGCAGGTTGGTAGGCTTGCAAGAAGGGAGTTGCAGTAGTCCAGACGTGAGGTGACCATGGTCTGGACAAGAAGCTGGCTGGAGTAAGTGGTCAGGTACGGCCAAATTCTCCTGATGTTGTACAGGAGGAACCTGCAGGACCGTGCCGTTGCCCTGATGTGTTCTTTGAAGTCCAGCTGGTCGTCCAGGACCACCCCCAGGTTCCTTGCAGAGCGGGAGGCGGTCACCATGGTTCCGTCGACGGTGATGGACAGGTCTAGGAGCGGGGAGGTCTTGTATGGCATGAAGAGCAGCTCAGTCTTGTCGAGGTTGAGCTTCAGGTGATGGCTAGACATCCACTCAGAGATGTCAGCCAGGCAAGCAGATATCCTTTCCTTTACCTGTGGGGTAGAGGGAGGGAAAGAGAGGAAGAGTTGAGTGTCATCAGCATAACTATGGTAAGAGAAGCCATGTGAATTAATAACCAAACCAAGAGACTTAGTGTAAATGGAGAACAGCAGAGGACCCAGTACAGATCCCTGTGGGACTCCTGTAAAAAGTGAATGAGGAGACTTAGTAGGATCTATCTGTGATATAGGATGTAAACCAAGAGAGGTCAGTTCCAGAGATGCCCATCTCAGCCAGTGTGGAGATCAGGAGTTTGTGATTGACCGTGTCGAACGCTGCAGACAGGTCAAGGAGAATCAGGACAGAGGAGAGGGAGGAGGCTCTGGCAGTGGCGAGTGCCTCGGTCACAGCCAGGAGTGCAGTTTCAGTGGAATGCCCGGTTCTGAAGCCGGACTGATGAGGGTCGAGCAGGTTGTTCTGGTGGAGAAAAACTGACAGTTGGTTAAGGGCAGCTCGTTCAAGAGCTTTGGACAGAAAGGGCAGGAGAGACACAGGACGATAGTTTCTAACATCAGAGGGGTCTAAGCTAGGTTTTTTAAGGAGTGGGGTAACACGGGCAGTTTTGAAAACAGCAGGAACATAGCCACAGGTTAAGGAGGTGTTGATAATGGAGGAAAGATATGGAAGGACCTCACCGGATATAGACTAGAGGACTGCCGACGGGATGGGGTCCAGTGGGCAGGTGGTTGCACGCTGTTGGAGTACATCTGTGTCCTCAGAGTCTTAAAGGACGAAAATGTAGCGGTGGGTTCATTATGGGGCATATGGGGCATCACCGGATGTGTGAAGGAGTTTCGGATCATGGCTACCTTATAAATTCTTCTTGATCCATAGCTCAGGTGGTGCTGTTCATTGTATTTCATTACACATTAAATACTGCTCATCTACAAACTCTTTTAATGTAATTGTGTGCTGTCTGTAATAGGATAACTGTTCTCATTCTTGTCAATAGAGGGCGTTACGGTTAAGCGAATGTCTGCATACATTTCTTTGGAATGCATGTCTCTCTCCGTGTTTATCTTCATGCATTATTCATCATTAGTTAGCTATAAAAAATAAGTGATATCAGATCAAAAACGTCTACGACGTAAAAAAAGCCAAGTTACTCACGCATAGCCTACATAGCGCTGTTCATAAGTTCTTAATTCCAACTTGCAAAAACTAGGCCTGCCTTTAAAAGTCTTCATATCAAAATGTGGCCAAGTTGCAACTACCAATATTGCCTATCGTAGCTCACACTAAATAAACTAGCTCTATTCCAAAGCAATGCTATCCAAACTTTCCTAAATTATTTAATGCAACTTGGCCCTGTGTTTCTTCATCTTTGCATGTGAAGAGATTGTGCCTCATGGAACAACATATGATTTCAATGAATGTTTTTAACAGTTGATGAATACTTACACTCCAGAAAGGATATGGTTGTACTTTGTTGGCAAGTTTACTTTAGAAAATGCACAGGTTTTAAAATGTTAACTGCTGCTACAGCATTATTTACAATTCACAAACAGACATTTATATGAAGAAACATCATGTACAATATAGAAAGGGGTGATGAATAAATAAATGCAGATAAAAATGATGATGATATTTGCAAACAGAATTTTGTGAACACAAGGATATCTATGCTCTGTAGGACCACACAGGTTTTGATTGAAATCCAAATAAATAAATCAATAAATACATAATAATAATAATAATAATAATAATAATAATAATATACATTTCATTCATTCTGTGCTTTTCATAGACCCAAAGCAGTGGATGCAGACAATTGTTCAAACATGCCCTATAGTTTAGTAATTTTTCTGTTTAATTTCTAAGTGTAACACATCTGAATCAGAGTATTTCCACTATAAATTATTTTCATTTTGCAGTTTGATGTGGCACATACAGTTTCATTGACCACATTCTCTTGAGATGGTAAAATGAAGAAACACAGGGCCAAGTTGCATTAAATAATCCAGGAAAGTTTGGATAGCATTGCTTTGGAATAGAGCTGGTTTATTTAGTGTGAGCTACGATATACAATATTGTTAGTTGTAACTTGGCCACATTTTGATATGAAGACTTTTAAAGGCAGGCCTAGTTTTTGCAAGTTGGAATTAAGAACTTATGGACAGCGCTATGTAGGCTATGCGTGAGTAACTTGGCTTTTTTTTTACGTCGTAGACGTTTTTGGTCTGATTAAACTCACAAAGTACAGTTTTTATTGAGTCTGGGTCACAGAGGAGTTGATTCAATTATGTGGTCATTTTTGAGGCCGTAGTTTTAGGGTGTTTTGCAACTATCCTGTTAAGTGTCTGTTTGCGCCTGTCAGTGAGCTTCGACTTGCGACGACTGTTCCTCTTTGCTAATGCAGTTTGCTTGTGTTTGGCATATGTTGTCATAATTTTCAACCCATTTCTCCTTGCCACATTCAATAATTTTGCAATTCCATCACCGACTTTGGAACTCCGTTAGTTGCCCCATATTACTTTGGAAATTCACATACAAAAGTGTTCATTGCCAGACTGACACATACTTTGATGCATTGGCTTTCAACTTTATATATCTCACCTGTGTAGCTGCCTTTGTAATAGTGATTTTGTTAGTTCCCTAACTAAATCACAAGTTAAAGTCCTTCTTGGGAGGTGTTTCTGCTATTTTGTCCAACCCGTTTAAATATAAAGGAGCAGCCCCCCCTGTTCCTGTGCCTTGTAGTGTGCTGTCCCATCATGTGTTTCAGTGACCTGGCAGAGCTGCAGGCCCTTGGACAGCAGCTGACCTGCTCACAGGCATGGAAGCACCTTATACCTATTCCTTCATTATTTGGCTGTGTAAAAGGCCTAGTTCCCAGGCCTAAGGGAGAAGCCCTTCCACCACATGGCGAGCTTGCTTTTGTAAACCTTCTGTACCTTTTCTGTTTTTCTTTTGGTCTTTTTGTTGCTGTGTCCAAATTCTTATTTTAATTCAACGAGTGAATAAAAGATGAACAGCTAACCATTAGCACAGCAACTGTGACTAGCGTCATCGTTCCTTCCCACATACTCTCTAACATATAGCAACAGTTCACAACTTCCACAGTACAAGTTCCAGTTACTCTAACCTCCAAGTTCTACCTTCAGTGGTGCCTGTAACATGCTCAAAATGGATGGTTGAGGGTCAGTTTTAGGCTACCTGATTCCAAATTTTCATTCTCATTCCATATTTTTCTATCTATGAATAAGATATTACATGTCAAATGTCACTGTTTTTATATCAATTTTATCCCCGTGTTCCCTCCAAATTTGGAATTCCCAATTGTATTCATATGGCCTTGGTCAATTGGGGAGAATGAAAGCAAGCACACATTATCTTCTGAAACATGTCCTATCTGCTACACCTTCTTTTCACTCTGCAGACCTCCACCTGCTGAGCTGTGTGGTCAATGGTTCACAGTTCACCTCGTATGTGGGTATACCTCAGATGCCTGGTCAAACGGGGGGTCACTTTTGCACAATGGAATCAGGGAAAACATTATTAATAAAATGGTCCCTTACTGAGGCAATGCTAAGAGGCTACTGGATAAAGTACTGGCACAGTACAGTGAAATGGCACATCCTGACCAGAGTGTGTGTATGTGTGAGAGAATGGGGGAGAGGGCGAGAGAAACAGTCAAATTCCATCATATCTTTCTTCACCAGAGACTTTTATCAGCACAGTCATCGCTCATTAACACAACAGTTACAACAGGACCATACTCCGTATGACCATAACATGACCGTACTCCAAAGTTTGACACCAATGAGCAGACATGAATACAAGCACACGTACTGTAAATACAAACATACATTCATTTATTTTTTTTTACATTCATGTGTTGGTAGTGCATTCTTTTGCGGCTCACGAGATAGAGAGAAGATAGCATTTACAAAGGAATTTAAATACTGTGCTCGCATGCTGAACAATCAAAAGTTCATTCAGCAAATTGACTTGAAAGCAGTTCCATGATTTATTCACATTGTATATTCATAAGTGCATATCCCTATGTCCCAGTTACGATGCATTGTACTGGCTCAAGCAAAATCATGTGGGAAGCAGAACATAATTCACAAACACAGATCCAAACAATTAGTTAATGCAGGCCAGTGAACAGTTAAAATAGACCTAGTTTGTATAGCAAGGCTAACAACCGCATACAATAAAATGTAAAAAAGTGGTGGTAAACAGATTGTTGAGTCAAATAAATTCCTATTTTCAACATAGGTATACTTCATTGGTGAAACATATTTTTAAATGTATTTTAATGTAAACATCATTTAAATTTATATGGAGCCCTCAATTAAAGAAAATAACTCAAATTAAGGCATGTATTCATCCCATCTGGAGAGTCTGTTTGTAATTCAAAAATCCTTTTGGATCCCCCCAACCGCCCACCCCCTACAGTGTGGTAAGTTTTTTTCAATAACATTGATCAGATAGTGTGTGGCCAAATCAAAATGATGGAACTAATTAGAACTAATCAAATTAGTGCCCATATGTTAAATTATTCTGGTGCGTAGGGGTGAGAGATTTTCCCAACGTAAAATAACAAGGGCAGCTGATTGCATATGCCACATGGAGTATGTCAACTTGCAAGTAAAAGTAATTTTGAGTTATAAAATAAAGTTTTTGAAGTTTGTAGATGCATAAATGACTTGCGATGTTTAAAAAGGGGACAGGCTGTATAAAATAAAGGCAGTGTTTAAAAACATCCTGGAGTTCATTGTCACTCTGATCATTAACAATACACTTCATGTCATGACTGAGTGAAATAAATGTGGACTTAAATAGACAAGAGAATGGCTTATGTTTTGTGGCCGTATTTTGGAAACCAAAGTAGTGTTGCTATTTCTGGAGAGCAGTTCAAAGCCAAGAGCAGGGATAACTGGGGACATAAAAATTATTAGAAAGGGTCTCATATTGACTCAGTGAAGAAACAGTGTAAAGGAGTCTGCTGGGTGGCTCATTCAGTAAAGGCACCACAATGTGGGGCATGGATGAGCCCCAAAGTCTTGGATCGAATCTGGGCCATGCTAATCTTTGACCCCTGCAGGTCGATCGGCTGCCCATGGACTGAATGCCAAAGCAGCATATGAAAAGTCTTCCTCTGATGCAACACTATATGCGATGTGAAAATAAGCAGGCTGGTGACATCACATGTTTCGGAAGAGAACATGGATGTCTACACTCTCCCGAATCGGCAGTGGGGTTCGCACATGAACAGGCTACGGTTGGAAATAGTTGGACATTCCAAATTAGGGTTGGAATTGGATATGTTCAGCCCCATGTTGGGCGCCAATATTAAAATAAAAACATGGCTGCATGGTAGGCCCCGTTTTACTGCAGTGAAATAAAAGCTATTAGCAAGCAAAAGGCTAGTCTTTAATGAAAACTTATGTATCAAGGAAACCAGCACGATCTGGAATAGCAAAATAAATAAATGTAATCAAGGCTCTTGCACCATTAATGCACATTAAAAATAACTCAGGATCAACAATTGGACACCTCCCTTGACAAAACAATCGATGATGTATCTCTTCAACAGAACAATATTGGCAGAGAAGGGGCTGTTGTACAAATTGTACAGATATTCAAGGTTGCCAAAGTAAAGGTTGCCATAGTCGGGGGGGAATGGAAGTACCCATGGCTGTACCCTCTATTTGTGATATAATTGATCCTCTAAAAAAAAGTAGGTCTTGGAAAGAAAAATATGCATGCCAGTAATACAATTTCTGGGAGGAACATGGGGCCCCTGTCGTTAGTTTAAAAATATGTTGAGGCCTCCAGGCCCTCGTTACGAGTGACGTTACTGTACAGGGACATTATATGAAGGGTGGCAAGAATAGTATCTGCTTCAAGATGTGTGAAAAGTCACCAGTGTCCCTAAGGCAACTTGGAAGGGCAGAAACCAGAAGTCTTAGAAAACAAATCTAGGTAGATAGAGAGAGGTTCCATAACACTACCAATGCCCACCACAGTAGAGCGCCCTGGGGGTTACATTAGACTTACCCATACCTTTAGGAAAATGTAAAACCCAGGTTTGGTGGGGCTAGAGTTAATCAAATACTACAATTCATTATCTGAAATCAATGACTGTGCATGTCCAGGTTTTTTTTTTTGCTTGACCTCAGTGTCTCATTTGCTGCGGTCTTTTTCCTTTTCATAAACATATCTAATAACATGATGTTTATGAACATAAATTTTTATCCTTTTAAATCAATACCGACTTGTAAATATGAGAAAAGCATCAACATTTAGTGGCATAATATGCACATAGACACTCGACAAGGGAACAAACACGCCTCTGATTCAACGACTATAAAGGCAGTTCTCAATGTTCTTTGCTGTGTTAAGTGCACTCTTGTTTCTGCACAATACCTATACAGACAAAAACAGAGTGCATGCACAACATTGAAGTGGTTCCACAATTTGAACTACCACAGATTCAAATATACATGTGTAGCACTCTTGCACTTGCCTTTGGTGGGGGTACAAGATGTAGTGCTACAGTTATCTACAGTGCTCACATTGTCATCCAGAATTCCGTAATGGTTTAAGGCATTCATCTTTGGGGTGTATGGGAGTGACAATGGCCTGAATTCTATCAAAATGTGTCCTTCACTTTGACTTATGTTTAAATGCAAATGTTCATTACATTATTCACAAACACAGTTTGTCAAACACTTTTGGTGATTACTAAATTGGGCAAACTGATGAATAAAATAAACACTGACATTGCAGGAGAAGTCAAAGGTAAGGAAAAATGTTGATTGAATTCAGGCCAATGTTTAAATGTTTAAATCAGATTTTTTAAAAATACAAAATACCCATTCATGGCAAATACTATGTTTCATTGTACAACATGATTTACAACAACAAACAAAACATGATTGGCTGTGTGACAGGACTCTGTGCTGATTCCCCAGTGTCCTTCCAATGTACTGACTTCGCTGCTATCAGATCAAAAGAATACATTGTATTGGCTGCTATGATTGTAGTTATGGGTCCATGCACTATAGTCAAAATGTACATGCGCAATAACAATGTTCAGAATGCTTGTTTTCAGCCTCATTAAAAATGATTAATTACCACATATGTTATGTAACATTACGCTGAATGTTCATTTATATATTGACACAAATAAACGAAAAGCAAGGACACCTGTGGCTATTTTCCTCCTTCCTGTTGATTTTCTTTGTTTTACGAGAATGCATTGGCTGTAACGTTCTGCCACTGGCTTCCAAGCTGCTGGGATATTCGTTTAAATCAGTCACATTCCCAGAAATCCATAAATAACCTTCAGGTACCCGTCGTGATTCAACCAATAGGCACCGGAATCGGAAAAGTAAAGCTTTGAATGGAGAAGTGGGCGGGGCGATGTCACGTGCTCAAACTCGACTCTGTCCAAATTAGGGAGCTTTCACCCTTAAGTGTAGACGCAGTCCTGCGCGAGATCTGTTTCACCCCAAAAAGTTTTCGGGCTGCGACCCTGTACTTCTTTGACATTATGTTGTAGAGGACGGGGTTAATGGCAGCGCTGAGGTAAAAAAGCACAAATGAGACAAGGTTGCAATATTCGCTGATCTGCGACATAAGGGGCGAACCGACCTCCGAAGACTTGGAAAATAAATAGCGACCCACGTGAAAGGGCAACCAGCAGAGCACAAAGGCGAAGACCACCACAGCTGCAATGAAAGGAATATGATATTACGTTACATTACATTACAATCATTTAGCAGACGCTTTTATCCAAAGCGACATACAATAAGTGCATATTGTGGTTATAACTTATTTTCTACATAATGTGTAGGCTACTACACATACAAACGCCATTATACTCCTAATTGACAGTCACGACTAAATAGGAACTCACATGTTCAAATGTAAGTTGTTGTTTATTAGGAGGCAGTAAACTGAGTTTTAGCATAGACCTAGCCTACTTGACATAATATTTCTGTACAGTTTGTACGGAACACACAACATATGAAAACCCAGAAATAGTTTGAAATATAATGTATCCATTTGTCAGGTAGCCTGTGGTATTTATAAGTAGGCTATTATTAACGTTGCAATTTATTCGGCAGTTATCAGTTTAAGTAATACATCATGGATGGTTGAAGACATAGGTGTCTTTAATATTCCATAAAACAGGATCCCTCGTCACGAGTTAATATTTATTTCATAAGTGATATTAGAAAACAAAACATGTCCACATTATCTCATTGAAAATATTGAAATAGCCTAGTGATTCTCTCCAAAATAAATGTGTAAATGACTACATGTCTTCACGAACAGACAGTCTTACCTAGCATTTTTACTGTTTGTTTATTGTTTTTGTCTCGACTCGAGATGTTGGGTCCCATTGCTTCTCGCTTCCGCTTCCACAACCTCCTCCCGATAAGGCTGTACAGTATAGTTAGGCAGAATACTGGCAAGAAGAAAAATATGCTGGAGACCCACACCATGATGGTCAGCAGTCCGGACCTGATGGCGTACTGTGTCACCTTGCACTCGTTGGTCTCCCCGGGATTAGTTCCGTTCTCCTGCTCAACCCCTACTAAGACAAATACCGGTCCCGCGCTGAAGAAAGCCACCATCCATAGAACGAGGATGACACTCCTCACTCGACCCTTCGTAACTACCACCTTGGCCCTGAGAGGAAAGCAGATTGCAAAGTACCTCTCTACGCTCAGGGCGGTGATGTTGAGGATTGTGGAGTAGGTGCAGCTCTCGCTAACGAACTGAAATAGTTTGCAAAGTTGATCTCCGAAATTCCACGGCCGGTACCTCCAGATTCTGTACAAGTCCAGCGGCATACAAAGAAAAATCAGGAGGTCTGAAAGGGCCATGCTGGACAGGTACAGGTTAGTGGTTGTCCTCATGTCCTTGTATTTGGAAACCACCAGAATGGTCATTACATTCCCGGTAACACCAGCGAGGAAGAGGAGAGAACATGTGACCGTTATTCCCGTCAGAATAGGGACAGGGAAAAGGGTAACGGGATAATCCGTCTCCCAATGTGTCCAGTTGAGCCAACCATCCCCATCAACAGAACTAAAATTCAACGAGCCGTTAGAACGATCCGTCCAGTTGTTCATATTTGTAGTTATAAACTTGATCTGCGTGAACCTGACTTTAGTGACTCCGCGAAAATGATGTGCGGCCAGTAATCCGGTCGCTGACTCTGCATCTCCGCTTTTTTTTATTGGAGAGAACGAACAAATTCTTAATCAGAGGACAGAGCAGGTAGCCTACAGGGGCTGAGTTTACCACGAGTTTTCTGAGTCAGCCAAAGTATGAGAAGCATAAGCATTTAGTCCGCGAGAAGGATTGTATTAGCTTTTTATGGTTTATTGAAATACCATGCTCCATCTGTCGTAAAAGCGCAACAAAGCGTCCTTAAAACCATAATTCACTTCTAGAAACCACCGATATCACCCAAAGTATATGGGAATACAAACGTACAATGGTGGAACGTAAACGATCATCCAAGAACTTTAGGGTTTTGAAACAACAAAAGTAATAAAAGCCTCTTGTGGACAAAGAACCGAACAATCTGTCAAGTTTTAGGGAGCCTCTGCTCTCTCCACAGTCAAGTGTCTTCTCCTGCACCGCCTTGGGAAGCACGTGGATGTTACCACACAGACATGCGCACAATCCCATGAAAACAAACCACTTCAGGACATACACTTTAAAAGCTTTGAACGCAGCGATTTCACAGGCGTGCGTGTGTGTGTGTGTGTGTGTGTGTGTGTGTGAGAGAGAGAGAGAGAGAGAGAGAGAGAGAGTGAATACACAAATTTGGATATTTGTTGAACTCTTAACTCAGCGAGCCTTTAAAGACTGCTTTACACAAATCACAAATAGTAGGCGTCCATAGGCTACACAAGAATATGAGAATTCGTGGAATTTATAAAGACAATAGAATATAGTAAATGGTAGGTTAATCAGTAGTATTATTAAACTGTTGGTACCTTACCAACTAAAAAAGTACTCACCTCCATCGAAAATATTGCCTGTACTGCCATCTAGTGATAAGAACTAAGCCATCGCTAATATTTGACTGGCCATTACATTACATAGCATGTAGAAATTGCGCTAATCTGCTGGCTCATGTATGGTGTAGGCTATGCGCTGCAACCACATAGATTATAGACTATTAACTGATAAAGGCCATTATTGATCCCTTAAATCGGCCTCAAAATTGTGTGAAAACTTAATAAACAACCAATTTAAGTGGTGCTGTCCCTGGTCCTGAAGTCTTACAAGATTCGAAAGGATCAATTTCCCGTTAGCGACCGACCGTATTTAGGCAACCAAAAAACTATCGTCTCACCCATGCGAGACCGCAACACTGTGTGTATGGAGGAAAGTCGTGGAGGCGGAGTTTGTGTGTTGGACTGCTTGATGCCACTAGACATCTCGGGACAGCGGGGATTGTTTTTAATCATGACGTTTGGCTGTATTCCACTTTAATTCACTTAATTAGTTTGATTAATGCAATGATTCTATTGAATGTCTTTAATTGATATGTTTGTTTGTGTGTTGTGGGTCTGCCCCACTGTCTAGACTAGGCCTACCCTATGTCTTTTTTCTTGTTGCTGGTGGCTACAAGTGAAGTTCCCTAACAGGAAAATAAAAGTTATTCTGTTCTATTTCTATTCATTCCCAGATTTATTTATTTATTTCCAAATTATTTATATTTCCACATTTATTTATTATTTTATTAATGTATTTATCATTGTGGCACTCTCTGTGTTCCATAATTATTAACCAACTATACAGCCTTCTCTAACTGATCATCTCGACTGTCCGCCTAGTGCGCCACTTGGGAATAGAAGGGCTGAAACGGAATGGTGCTTTTTCTTAAACGCTCAGTCACGGCCTTTAACAGAAACATGAAGGTTTCTGGCATAGCAGGATAAAATATGTGTGCGCCAAATGTTCTCATTTGTGCAACACGTTATAAACACGTTATATGTTCCTCCAGGGAAAAATACAATTCTATTTTGTTTCGAATGAAGTGACGTCACAAAAGTAAGGTCAGAATGACAGCTAATAACCAGGGGTGCGTTTCCCAAAAGCATCGTTAGGCTAAGACGTCGTAAAACCCTTCGTACGAAGCTTCTTGAACTTTGGATGCGTTTCCCAAAAGCATCTTAACTTAAAACTCTCTTAGAAACGCTCGTAGATTAACGAATAGTCCAGACCAGTCGTAGAAGGTTAAGCGCGTTTTAGAAGCTCATAAATCACATACTTTATTTGATTTTTCGTGTTAGTGTTCATTTAATTTTACGGTTACCATAACCACTGATTGTTTTTTTGTATAGTGATGTTAGATGCAATAATATTTACGTTTATTTATTTATTTTTAATTTACTTCTTTTTATATATTTGGAAATAACCCATAAAAGCCATTCCTAAAATAGCCCTATAAATAAATAAGTTTGAGACAAGTAAAATCAGTGGGAAAAAGATTTTATTTCAAAATAAACTTTGACGTGCCTAACGGGCCATGTATTGGGCATCACAATGGGGTTCGCGTCTCCCAATCTATCGCCCCTCCTCCCGTATCAGCAGCACCACAGACAAAAGTAGCTACATAGATGTTAAATCCAGGGATCAGAAAGGAAAAGTACTGCTATGTGTTTCTTCCACCCAGGAACTCAGCCAGCCGATTTCAATAATTAGTTCTACCTCCTGGCTGAAGAATTGTGCAAATAACTTAACTCTGAGCTAACTTAAACGCTGCGTTTCCCGATAACGATCAATCTTAGGGTTAAGTGCGATTTCAACGAGCGATTCTACGATGGCTCTTTAATTTGTAACACGCGTTTCCCAAAACAGTTCTTAAAGCGTGAACGCGCAGTCACCTTTTAAATGCTACTTAAAGGTTGTATCAGCGATTTTGGGTGACGTCACTTCTGAAGCGAAATCCCAAACAAACATACTTATGAATAATTATGTTATGTTTTAAAAAATAGTGTTCAAGCATCCAGAATTATAACCACGTTAATAACGTTTGTAAGAAACCAAACCGTTTGTAAATCCGTCAAGATTTCAGCGAGATAAGAGTATTAGCGTTTGTGCAGATCATTGTGATTGGTTGGAATACTGTTTATTTTGGTTTTGAGTGGTTGGTAGTAGCCTACCATTTGTTTTTGTGTACGATCTCGGAGCATAGGCTGCCTACAGAGACGCGGTTTTTGATGGCCTGCTTATGGGGCGGGCAGCTAGCGGATCGTGAGGAAAAATCAGATGAATGTGATCATTTATGTTTCCACCCAAAATCGCTGATACAACCTTTAACCAGAGGTGTAAAATCCGGGTTCAGAAAGTAAGAAGTCCTCCCCAGTATTTAGTTCCAATCACCTGGATTTGCTAATTTGCACAATTCTTCAGCCAGGAGGTAGAACTAATTAGTGAAATCAGCTGGCTGAGTTCATGGGTGGAAGAAACACATAGCAGGACTTTTCCTTTCTGATCCCTGGATTTTACATCTCTGTAGCTACTTCTGTCGTGCTGCTGATACGGGAGGAGGAGGGGCGATAGATTGGGAGACGCGAACCCCACTGTATTGCTCAATACATGGCCGGTTAGGCACGTCAAATTTTCTTTTGAAATAAAATCTTTTCCCCACTGATTTTAGTTGTCTCAAACTTATTTATTTATAGGGCTATTTAAGGAATGACTTTTATGGGTAATTTCCAAAGATATAAAAATAAGTAAATTAAAAATAAATAAACGTAAATATTAAATATTAAACGTAAAATATTGTTGCATCTAACATCACTATAAAAAGAACAATCAGTGGTTATGGTAACCGTAAAATGAAATGAACACTAACACGAAAAATCAAATAAAGTAGCTTATGTGATTTATGGGCTTCTAAACGCACTTAACAGTCTACGACTGGTCTGGAGTAATCATTAATCTACGAGCTTTTCAAAGAGCGTCTTAAGTTAAGGTGCTTTTGGGAAACACACCCAAAGTTCAAGAAGCTTCGTACGAAGGGTTTTACGACATCTTAGCCTTACGATGCTTTTGGGAAACGCACCCCTGCTGGACCATCGTCACAGCAAACATCACGCACGATCCTCCCGAGTTGGCCATAAGCCGAAACGTACATCTCATGCGTTCAGAACTTTGACATTATGTTGTTGCTATAGTGACATCACTACACATTGCACCCATATTTAAAGGTAAATACGCAATGCTATCCATCATAACTTCATACTGCTTCACCTGAGAGTTTACAGAGTACGATTTTGAGCATTTGAATTGAGTATAATTACGATTAATTTTTCCAGACGATTGCAGGTAAGTGAAGGATTGTTAGGATTTAAGAATATGTTAGATGTGTAGTTTATTTTTTCCCCAATTGGTCAATGTGCGACTTCACACTGCAAGACCACAGTTTTAGCCCCATGCGTGGGTGTAGCATCTCTCTGAGTGCCATTCTGGTTTTAAAATTTATGAAAATACAACAGTTATCAGGTTTGAACTCCATTAGAATTAATCAGGAAAATCCGATTAGATTTTGGACAAGTCTAGATAGTCTGCATTGCCTGTTCTCCTCATTATGTATTCTTATGTTCTTATGTTCTGGGGAAGAGCAGCGTGTAGACAGGGCAAGTGAATAGAAAGGAGGGATAGAAAATGAGAGGAAGAGCGAGAACAGAGGGATGGAAAATGAAAAGATAGAAGAGAAAGAAGAGGTGAAAAATGAAGAGAGAGAAAGGAGGAATCGAAAATGAAAAGATAGAAGAGAGGAGGGATGGAAAATGAAGAGGAAGAAATGAGGGATGGAAAATGAAAAGATAGAAGAGACAGGAGGGATGGAAAATGAAGAAAGAGAGAAAGGAGGTATGGAAAATAGAGAGAAAAAGGAGGGATAGAAAATGAAGAGAGAAGAGAAAGGAGAGGTGTAAAATGAAGACAGAGAGAGAGAGAAAAGAGTGATGGAAAATGGAGAGAGAAAGGAGGGATGGAAAATGAGAGGAAGAGAGAGAAAGTAGAAATGGAAAATGTAGAGAGAAAGTAGGCATGGAAAATGAGAGGAAGAGAGAGAGAGAAAGGAGGGATGGAAAATGAGAGAAAGACAGAAGGTAGAGATTGATAATGAAGAGAGAAAGGAGGGATGGAAAATGAGAGGAAGAGAGAAAAAGGAGGGATGGAAAATGAAGACAGAGAGAGAAAGGAGGAATGGAAAATGAGAGGAAGAGAGAGAAATGAGGGATGGAAAATGAGGGTAAGAAAGAGAAAGTAGAGATGGAAAATGAAGAGAGAGAAAGGAGGGACTGAAAATGAGAGGAAGAGAGAGAAAGTAGAGATGGAAAATTAAGAGAGAGAAAGGAGGGATTAAAAATGAGAGGAAGAGACAGAAAGTAGAGATGGAAAAGGTGAGGAAGAGAGAGAAAGTAGAGATGAAAAATGAGAGTAAGAGAGAGAAAGTAGAGATGGACAATTAAGAGAAAGAGAAAGTAGAGATGGAAAATGAGAGGAAGAGAAAGAAATGATGGATGGAAAATGAGGGGAAGAAAGAGAAAGTAGAGATGGAAAATGAAGATTGAGAAAGGAGGGATGGAAAAAGAGAGGAAGAGAGAGAAAGTAGAGATGGAAAATGAAGAGAGAGAGAGAGAAAGTAGGGATGGAAAATGATTTGATTTGATTTTTATGTCACCTTTAATTTACAATACGGAAAAGTATTTACAGACAAACTGAAATACTATAAAGCTGATGGTACACGGGCAATATTTTCAGGCAATATTTCCAGCAATATTGTACAATATTGCCAGCAATGGGCAATGGGTATGGGCCACTGTCGCAATGGGCAATGGGGCAATAACTGAAAAAAGAATGCGGATCCTGTTTTTAACCTCCGTTTCGAAACTTAACCGTCATCTCACCACAAAGGTATACAGTATGTGCCCGGAACGGCAAGAACCACAGCTTTCTGCCAATATAATTCAATCGACCATATCTCTGAATTTGATGGAAGCATTCATGGATGTATTCACCAGTAAGCAGGCGGTATCATTAGGTCTGCTGAATAAAGTTATCTAGCTAGCTAGTTAAAAGTCACTTTGTTCGTCAGTACGGTGGTGACTGAGTAATACCAATTATTTACAATCAAAAGTCAAGAATAGCATAACTTATGAAAAGTTGGTCTTTATTTCAACATTACACTAATACATCAATATAACTTACCTCAGTAATAAATAAATAAATAAAGTTATAAGAGATCAGCATTCGGTGATTCGGTTTCCTCGCACCACTTGGCAGCCATTGTTGAAACTTATTTTCGGAAGACTCAGGTGTCATGTGACCCAAACTCTCGTCTGTGATTGGATGGTAGCAAAATATTGCTTGCCTCGATCAAACTAAATCAGACTTGATTTTTCAATAGGAAAATTGCCAGCAATCATTGCCTGTCAATATTGCCGGCAATATTGCCTGAAAATATTGCCAGTGTACCATCAGCTTAACTTCCAATCCATGACAATATATTTAAAAGGAAGATAAAGGGACAATATACCAAGAGAGTAAAAAAAATAAAATTGATAAAAAATAATATTAATACCACAATAAAAACAATACGAAACTATAAAACCAATCAAAGCACAAACTCACTAAAAACAATAAAACTTACAAAAACTTGTAGCCCCCATTATTATCTACAGCACAGATCGCCTCATTTATACACCATATTTTCATAAAACTGGCTATGTTGTTACAGAGACTAAAAAACACAAACTCTATGTGGAGACAACCATCCCCCTTAAAATTAATACAGGATGTGTTTTCTGCCCCTCTTTGATCCTGTTCCTTCTTGTGATCCAAATTGCAAGTTTAGCCTGCCCAAACAAGAAATTGATCAACGAGAGTCTGTATTTGTGTTTTGCACTGTATCCCGGTCCCAGAATAAAAACCCTCATATCAAAACCCACCTCCAGCCTCCCACACAGGTCTCTCAACATGGCAAACAATGCAGACAGCCGGTTGCATTTCACAAAAAGATGGTTTACTGTTTCCACTTCCCCACAGAAGGGGCAGTCCTCCCCCAGTGCAGGATCTATGTGTGCCAGGTGTCTGTTGGTGGCTATGGCTCCATTAATAATTCTCCACTGGAGATCTCCTGACCGCTTTGGGATAGGAGCCTTGTAGAACAGTCTCCAATTTTTAAAAGCCGGTATAAAATTTTGGTCCCACCTTTGCCAAACACCTGCCCTCACCTCTCCCAAGGAAAGAAGGTGCCAAACCTTTACACATACTATGTAGAATGCCCTCTTGCTAACAGCATCAAACTCCCCCAACAGTGGCGTCCTAAATGTTAGGAGCTTCCCCTGTTCCTCCTGCCACTCCCCCACTGCCGCCTGTACTTGGATGCGTGGGAAAGCAGGGGCTGCCATATGGTGTGATACCACCGTATCGCTGTCCTCGTTGGGTGGGCAAGGCAGGGCTGCCTTTATTCCCACCAAGATCTTCTCCACCAGCCGCACTGAGTGGACCCCTGCTTGTGCAGCAATGTCCGCTGCGTCTCTCCAACCACCGTCCTCCGTGCTCCACAAGTGAGCCAGCTTCATCAAGCCAGCCCTCACAAAGTGACCCCTAAGGCTGGCCAACGCCTGTGATGACAGTCACAGCAGCGGACTGTCGAACAGAGGCTCCTCCAGCCCCCAAAGGGCCCCGCGCTGCTTGATAAAAATGTCTGACCACACCCTCAACATAGAGGTATAGAAAGCAGGAAGGCCCACAATGCTTGCCCCCTGCATGTTTATTAGGAAGAGGTGCTGATCCAGTCCCAAACCCCCTGCCATCCTCAGCAGGGCACAGGCTGTCTCCCTCCAGCTCACATCCGCATGATAACACAGCCTCTGTGCAGCCTGCAAGCGAAAGGGCATCACCCGGCTCTCCAAGTCGATAAGGCCCTGCCCCCCTTCCTGCAAGGGCAGATACAGCACAGCTGCCCTGAGCCAGTGCTGCCCTGACCAAAAAAAATTCACAATGTTCTTTTGTATCTCACTTACGCCACGTTCACACAGCGAGCAACTTGGTTGCTGGGTCGGTCAAGTCTACTAGGCTGGGGGCGGGGCAAGAGCTTCCCGTTGTGTCATCCAAGTCTGCTCGTACAGCTACAATTTTTTGATGAAGAGAAACAACGGCGGTAGCCTACATATAAGAAAGACATATTTGCGATGCAGCCTATTCTTTATAGTTATGTCATGACACTGATAATTATGTGTTCTCGCTAGCTAGCGATAGGCTATATCCATCTTCGTTGCGAGCTGGCGATCTTTATCTATCTATTATTCGGTTTTACAGTAAATGCTGGGCCAGTTTGGAGTGTAAGGGCATGTTAGACTGGAAAGCTGACCGACATCATGCTGAACTGTATACAAATAAAGAAGCTATACCGTCTTTCATCATCGAAAACCGATTCAAGACCCTTTTATTTCTCGAAAATAATTGCAAGTACCGGCGGTTTTATACATAAATCTATCAATCTATCTTAGATAGATTTATGTAGCTATAAAACTCAACACGTAGTTTGGGATCAATGTGATATTGGTAAAACAAGCCACATATATCCTTTAAGGTTATGTTATGACACTGATAATTATACAATGATAATATATAAATTATTCACTGTTACCGCTGCTAACCCTATTTCGCCTAGCTCAGTTTGATAGGCAATATTAGGCTACGTAGCTAGCTAGGTTACGGAACAATTATTCATGAAATGGTTTCGTGTCGGTTGGAGAAATATGAAACGCGGAATTCTGATTGGCTGTTATGGCCGACGTCGGCCAAAAAGTTAAACTGTGGGCAACATTTATCGGCCGATTTTGGTCGCTCAGTTTTCTAGTTGCTCAGGTCGCTGAACGTCGCTTAGCTTCATAGAGAATGAATGGACTTCCGGCAACTGGGCGACCGAAGTTGCTCGCTGTGTGTACGCGGCGTTAGGAACCCCTTTGTTGGAGTTAAAACTGCAAGTTTGTGCCAGAGAGCAGAGGCAACTAAATTGTTTAGGATCAGCACCCTCCCCCTAAAAGAAACCTGAGAGAGGAGCCACTTCCACTTAGACATCCTGGCACACGCCTTGTCCAGTGCACCCTCCCAGTTTTTTAGGGTGTACTGCCTAGTTCCAAGGTACACCCCCAAAATCTTAAGCCCCTCCTTTTCCAGGCCAGGTTACCCGGCAGCCTGGGAGGAATTCTGTCCTGCCACGACCCACAGAGCAGAGCCTCACTTTTGTCCCAGTTTACCCTGGCTGAGGAGGCCTGCTCATAGGAGTGAATACAGCCAGCCAGGGCATGCAGGTCCTCCTGATCTCTCACCACCACTGTAATGTCGTCAGCATAAGCTGAGACCTTTATTGTTGTATTGGCTAAAAATGAACCTGGCACCATTTGACCCCTCAGTTTGTGCCGTATCTGGCACAACAACGGCTCAATGGCCAAGCTGTACAGGAGCCCCGACAAAGGACACCCCTGTCTGATACCCCTGTGCACACATTTCGGCCTGCTGAGCCCCCCCGCCACCTTTACCAGACAGGAAGCCTTATTATAAAGCATGTTTATCATCGAAACTACACCCTCCCAAAAACCAAAAGCCTTCAGAGTTTCCAACAGGTATTTGTGATCAACCCGATCAAATGCTTTCTCCTGGTCAATTGCAAGTATTCCAATGCTCAGGTCATACACCTCTGTCAAATCAATAAAATCCCTCATTAAAAACAAATTGTCCCTGATTGTATGGTCAGGGACACAATAGGACTGGTCCTTATGTACCAGTGCTGCTATGAGACCCTTAATTCTATTTGCTATAGTTTTTGAAAGCAACTTAAAATCTACACAGAAGTGCTACTGGCCGCCAGTTTTTTAGCAGACATAGGTCCCCTTTTTTTGGCAGGAGTGTGAGCACGGCCCGGGAACAACTTTGTGGAAGTTCTCCATTGACCACACACTCCATAAACACTTCATATAGGTCCGCCCCAATACATGTCCAAAACTTCTTATACAACTCCACCGGCAGCTCATCAATACCCGGGGCACGGCCAGGTGACATCTGTCCCACCACCTCTGTGAGCTCCTGCAGACTGAGAACAGAATCTAAAACTGCCTTATTTTCTGGGCTAAGCTGTGGTAGGCCTCTGTGGAGGACAGAGAACTGCTGTTTGTCCACCTCCTCTGCCTTGTACAGGTCAGTGTAAAACTGCACTGCTGCATCGCGGATTTCCCCAGGGTCAGTAGACACCCTCCCCCCAGGAAGCCTTATGCAGTGTAGATCATTCTGTGCCACCAACTTTTCCTCCAAATTAAAAATAAAAATAAAAAATGAACTTGGAGCATCCATGTCCTTCAAGGAGACAAATCTCGCTCTTACAAGAGCCCCCTTTTCCCTCTCATTTAAAATGCTTCCTAGATTTTTTTCCCACTCTTTTAACCCCTGCACCAGCCTCATATTTTTGTTATTAACCATTTCATCTTCCATTTTAGAAATGTCTCTTTCCAGCACACTCAAAAATTTCCCATTCCCCCCTCCAAATTTCCCAAAAAGTCTCAAACCTAGCACAGAAGACTACATCCTCCAGAAGTTTAACGTTAAACTTCCAGTAGGTTTTAGCTCTTGACACTTTCTGCAAGGAGAGTATTAATGTGACCAGATGATAATCTGTAAAACCCACAGGAAAAACACCAGATTTTAAAACTTTGTTTCTCACACTCCCAGAGATATATATTCTGTCCAACCTGGCTGCACTTACACAATTCGCATTGCACTTTATCCAGGTGTATCGTCTCACTGCAGGATTCTGCTCCCGCCACGCATCACACAAACCACCTTTAGTGAGCAGCCGTGAAAGTACTTCTGCTGACTTTGGATGGGGTTCTTCCCCATTTCTATCGACTGTAAAGTCTATTGTACAATTCCAGTCACCCCCCATCACGACAACTGCATCAGAAACAGAAGTTTTTTCTAATTCCTTATGCAACTTCTCAAAGAACCCCTCCCTTTCAGGACTGATATTAGGAGCATAAATGTTAAAAAAGATATACGCTACTCCCCTTACTCTTGTGTGCACAATCAGCAAACGTCCTTTCACCACCTCCTCCTTATTTAAAACCCCTGCTTCTAAGCCAGGTGAAAGTAAAATGGCAACCCCTGCAGAAAGGTTAGATCCATGGCTCATAACATTTACATTTTACATTTTACATTTTAGTCATTTGGCAGATGCTCTTATCCAGAGCGACGTACATTAGTGAATTTTCAAACTAGGAACAAGTGCGTTAGAACAACCCTAAAAGGTAAATACGATTTCAAACACCAGAGGTGCGTTCAAATTCAGCGAACAAGGCGAACGTTCGTGGTAAACATGTTTTCTTTGAACGGTTAAATTTGAACAGCTTTTTAAGAACGTTCCAAATTGTTTGCATTAAACATAAACAGACATGGCGACAAGAAGAGAGCTTCAGTTTGTACTCGCAGCCGCTTCTGTCATCATTGATGAAAGACGTCAAAAAAGAAGTCTGTTGACAAAACTAACTTAGCAAATGCTGTCTACAGTAACGTTAGATAGCTAATGTTACCTAGCTCTAACAGTCAAGTATCAACAGTCACGTTAGCTAGCGATATCAATAGTTACTGTAACATTGATAACTGAAGTTCGGTAACATTATCTTAACTTAGCTAACGTTCGCTAGTTAATGACAGGTAACGTTAACGTTGTTGGATACTGTAACGTTAGCTTGCTTACTTACTTAGAGCATTTGAAGTGTCCGCACTCACTCCTCTTGACACTTGCTGAGTGGTTTCGTTGTCTCCTAACATTTACAGAAAAAGTATATATTAATAATAAATAAATAATAATAATGTTAGCTAGCTATTTCGACGTAGCTAACGTTAATGCCTTTTTCTGATATCGCTAGCTAACGTGACTGTTGATACTTGACTGTTTGAGCTAGGTAACATTATTATTATTATTATTATTATTATGGTATTATGGTAACACTTAGTCCAGCGTCCATTTTTGTTTGCCGCAAACTACCTTTTCAGACCGTTCGCTTATGCTTGCAAACGTTCGCGGCAAACACAAAGCTAACGGAAAAAAGTTTGAAATAGTTTGCAAACGTTCGCCTTGTTCGCTGAATTTGAACGCACCTCAGGCGTAGTCAGTATGATTTTTTTATTTTAATTTTATTTTTTTTGGGGGGGACCACACGATATTGATCATTGACGTGTACAACAGTAAGCCAATAAGTAACCTTAAGTATTAAACTAGCAGCTTGAACCACTTAAACAAGGATTCAGAAAAACACAGTCAAGGGAGGTCACAAGGAGGTAGGGAGGGGTGGAGGAGAGGTGCAGCTTGAAGAGGTGAGTCTTCAATCTGCGCTTGAAGGTGGTCAGACTTTCTGTTGTTCTGACCTCCACGTGGAGAGCTCATTCCACCACCGTGGGGCCAGGACAGACAGACGTCCAGACCGGGTGCTAGTATGAAGTGGGGGGGGGGGGGGGGGGGGGGGGGGGGGGGGGGGGGGGGGGGGTACCAGTCGTCCTGAGGAGGCGGAACGCAGGGATCTGGTAGGTGTGTAGGGTCTGATGAGCTTTTGGAGGTATGGAGGGGCTGATCCTCGGACTGCCTGGAAGGCGAGCACCAATGTTTTGAATTTGATGCGAGCCATCACAGGTAGCCAGTGGAGGTCAATGAGCAGGGGGGTGACATGAGAGTGTCGGGGGAGGTTGAAGACCAGGGGCCGGTTGCACCAGCTATACGTAAGTTCAAACGTAGGCTAGTTATAACGTAAGTATTTACTAAATTAAGGTTTACACATTACTAAATAAAAATGGGTTGCACCACACAAACTAGTTTGTACTTTGAGCTTAGTAGCTACTAAATATTTACACCTACCCCTAAGGAGGTGTAAATTGTGGCGTAACCATAACCAACGGAAAACAAAATGAGAACATGGCCCGTTTAGAGCGTTTCGGAGGCTCTTACCGTTATTTCTACTAAACCGTTGTTTTGAAATCTTGTTGCCATTCGGTTGTTGCAAGCAAATATAAAAAAAATACACAAATAAACTGTAACCGTCTGTTCATCTAATTGGCTACCTCCGCCATTTCTTCAGCAAACACTGTAAAAATAGTTGACGCGTGGAAAACGTTCAGTTTCTAAACAAAGTTCTTTATAGTTCAAAAGACAGGCAAACAGAACAGTCCCGTAACTTAGGCTAAGTTTCCATATATTTTCAAAGCACATAATGGCTGTAATATAAATAAATAGGCTAAACAAGCAAATAAGGATATTTTGAATTTTATTCGTAAAAACATAAACATGCACACATTGTAATTCTGTTCAATGTTCTATTTTCTTTCCATGGAATGCAAAATAGACGTAGCCTGTTAAACTCAATGCAAGTTGATTTCCGTGTTTACATTGTAGCTTGTTGATTGATTGGTTATGGATTTGTTATCATCATGATAAAGCGACAATGTTTACCTTAGTATTGAACTAAGCATTACTTAGTTTTCACTAGCTAAGACATTACTTACGTATTGGTGGTGCAACCGAATTTAGTAAAGCGATAATTTGAAACTAACTAGTAGCAACTAAGGACCTAGTAAATACTTTACGCGCAAACTTAATCACGAACTTACGTATGACCGGTGCAACCCAGCCAGGCGCGCTGCTGCGTTCTGGATAAGCTGAAGGGGTCTAATGGCTGATGCTGGCAGGCCAGCCAGGAGAGAGTTGCAGTAGTCCAGGCGGGACAGCACCATCGCTTGGACCAGGAACAACCCCCTTGTGATGTTCTCACTCCCGTCCTTTTGTTTCCCGTGTTTTCCCTCTCCCCCTGTCTCGTGTTCGTCTCTCCTTAGTCCGTTTCCCCTTGCTGCAGGTTGGGCGTGGTTTTCCCCTTTGTATCACTCTGTTTCACTACACTTCTCTCAGCCTATCCCATTTCCCCGTTTTGCATGCATTCCACACTCTCCTCTCTGTTTATCACCCTGTCCTGTGCCAGTTTGTTAATGCTCGTTGTCTGAAACCTCTGGTCTTGTCTTGAGTCCTAGTATCCAGTCTAGCCTGTAAATCTAAGTCTTGTTCGGTACCGGTGTTAACCCGCCTTACCTTCCTGTCTAAGTCAAAGTCTGCTCCTGTCTGGAACGGCATTTCCCGCTGTTCAATTACTCCTGCCTCGCTATACTAACTTTGTTTGCTTCAGTCTGCCTGCCTGCAGTTGTTTGTTATCCCTGCCTGTGCTGCGGTTTCCCTGCCTTCCACCTGATGTGAGTATTTATTTCAAAAGTTTGAAGACAAGTGTTTCCTGACCATGGTGCAATGTTTTTTTTAGCCAAAACCTCTTCTGACTGGAGAGAAAATCTAGACTAACAGTCTTCATATAATGTTTTGCGGAGCGTAAGAATTTCTCCCCATCAGAAAAAGACTTCAAAACATTTACAGCTTTCCCCTTTGTTTTATCCAGATATTCTGTTAACTCATCGAAGCTATAAAAAGTCCCGTCCCCCGCTTGACTCTCCGTCGTATGCGATAACACCGAAGAGTCAGAGAGTTCCCCCTCCTCCTCCTGCATGCTACCAGCGCCCCCGATTTACCCCGATTTCCACTTCTGTCATGTCCACCTCCTCCCCTCCTTGAACAACAGCACTGTCCCCCTCAGAAACACTCCGAGGAAGAGTGGGCGCCTCCTTAGGCTGGCCGCACTCGGCCGCATTTTCCTCAGCCTGGTCTGAGCTCGTAAAAACATTCCCCACTCTACCTTTTTTCCTCTCGGTAGATTGTCCCGTATAACTTCTCTGTCTTCGTGTCTTCCCTGCTTTAGCCCTAGTCTCTAATCTCCCCGGCCTTTCCGTGGACCTTTACCGTGCAGTGGAAGCACTGGTACCTTCCTGAGGGTCAAAAACTACAAACGCCAAATCAGAAAAAGGTCAGAAAAAAAACACTCAAACGTCACTCAAAAGCATCCGTAAATAATAATTCACCATCCGCTACAGAGCATATTGCTCCTTTGCAGCACCACATGTTTTCAAATTCCTCCAGGGTGCTCATAGCCTTATAATATGCAAAATCCACATTAATTCTGGCTTTCACCATCCTTTTTAAAAGTGGCACTGCTTCTTGCCCTGCTTTGTGTTCAATTTTATTCTTCCTGCTGATGTATACTTCCATTTTTGCTTGGCCCAAAATAAAATTTATCAGTTGGCAACTGTGCCTTCTCTTTTTCAAATAGGGAAAACCCAATATAAAAATTTCCTTAGAAAAGGCCTCCCCCAGTGTGGTAAAAAGCCTTCCCAAAAAACGAAACAGAAAAATCAGCCTTATACAGTCCATAAAACAATGAAAAACAGTTTCTCTTTTTCTACAGAAAGGACAGTCAGAGCTCACATCTGAGTTTATGACAGAAACAAAAGCATTAACCGCCACTGCCCCATGCAGGATCCTCCACTGCAAATCGCCAGCTTTTTTGGTCAATGGTGGTTTGTACAGAGCTCGCCATGCAGGTCTACCGCTCTCCTGCAACTCCAGCCTAGCCCTCCATGGAGAGTCTGCCCTGCCCTTCAGCCTCTCTTTATTAAGTGCTTTCACCGCAATTTTGTACAGGCGTTTACCTTTCATTGTAGACATACCTACCCCCTCACAGTCACCAAAGTCCAGCATTGGGCCATTGTATTCCATTCCGTTGAGGTCGGGAGCTATCGAAAGCTCTGGAAATGGATCTGATGCAATGTCAGATTTATTCCCGGCCAGGTAGTCTGTGAGGAGAGCCCACTTAGGTTCAGTCAGAGCCTCTCTCCACCTGTCCAGTACCGTTTGCATGAAGCGCACCGATCTCACCCCAAGATGAGAGGCAACCACCTCTGAAGCACGTAGCCCAGGTCCAGCTAAGTCTGCTATACACCGCAGCCTAAAAGCCCCGGTAGTACACAACAGCTCAGTGAGTCCAGGGGTAGCCCCACAGGCTATGTCCAGATGCGCTCCATGTACCAGTGGTTGCTCCAGTAGCCAATGCACGGATGTTGGGGGTCCCAATGCTTTACCCCTTAAAACCCCCCAGACCTTAAATAACCCCAGGTAAAATTGAGGTATGCCACCCAGCCGTAACCTTGTTGCTTTCACAAGGAACAAGGTCTTGTCTAGTCCCAGACCACCTACACGCCGAAATATGGTGTCAGCCACAGGTCGCCACACCACCTCCTTCAGGCCAAACAGGTATTTTTGAATGAAGGCGAAAAGTCGCTCCCCTGCTGCCAAGATGTATCAGTCCTTGACCTCCCTCTTCCTTGGGAAGGTACAGAACACTCTGAGGCACCCAATGTAGCCGGTCCCAGAAAAAGTCCACCATTACCGCCTGAAACTTTTGCGAGGAGACCTGTGGGGGGTTCCACACAGGCAAGGCGGTGCCAGAGGGCAGACGCCACCAAATTGTTAATGACAAGTGTGCGCCCCCTGTAGGACATGTGTGGAAGTAGCCATTTCCATTTGCCCAGTCTTCCCTCCACCTTTTCAAGAACTCCCTCCCAGTTCTTTTGTATAGACATTTCATCACCAATAAAAACACCCAAATATTTTATCCCTCCTCTTTTCCATATTAACCCTCCAGGCAAACATGGTATCCTACCTCCCCATTCCCCAACCAACAAGGCCACACTTTTTCCCCAATTCACTTTTGCGGAAGACAGAACCCTGAACTCCTGCACAATAGCGTTCAGCTTATCTATATCACCCTGATTAGAAACCATTATGGCAATATCATCGGCATAGGCCGATAAATAAAAGCTGGTACTGCAGTCCGGTATTTTAAAAACCGGAAAGTTCCTTCCGTATTCTATGAAGCAGAGGCTCTATTGCCAGAGAGTATAACATCCCTGACAATGAGCATCCCTGCCGAACACCTCTCTGTACTTTAAAAGGAGCACTCAAACCACCATTGACCTTAATTACACTTTCAATGTCACAGTACAGCACCTGGATTATAGCGATATGACCTTGGCTGAACCCAAAGGCTTCGAGTGTTTGCCAGAGATTCTGATTTTCCACCCGGTCAAACGCCTTTTCTTGGTCACTTGAAATAAGACCAGCATCAAGCCCCAATATCCTGGAGACATCCAAAAGGTCCCGAATCAATGAAACATTATCTATTATGACCTTCCAGGCACACAGTAGGTCTGGTCAACCTGTATGGCCTGCCCCATCACATCCTCAACATGATAGCCAGAGCCTTTGACAGAACTTTATAATCTGTCGTTAACAGAGAGACAGGCCGCCAGTTCTTCAGGTCTTGCAGGTCACCCTTTCTTTGGCAGCAAGGTAATGACAGCCCTCCGACAGCTTAACGGCAAAGACCCCCCTGGCCAGACTGTTATTCAGCACTTCCAGCAAATCCTTTCCCAACAGTGGCCAGAATGCCCGATAAAATTCAGGAGGAAGCCCATCTATGCCAGGGGCTTTCCCGTTCTCCATGCTCATTAGGGCATTGTGAAGCTCTGTTAAGGACAAGGTGCTCTCAAGCCCCACCCTGTACTCATCCATGAGTTGAGGCAAAGCCATGGAAAAAAGCAGTCGCCACATCCTCTGCTTCCTCATACTCACTCTCATACAGCTCAGCGTAAAACTGAGCTGCCCTCTTCCGAATATCAGAGGGATCGGTGAGTTCCAGGCCTGCAGCAGACCGGAGTGAATGTATGCATCTGCTTTGGCCATTTTTTCCTTTCCAGACTGAAAAACAATTATGATGGGGCATCCATCTGCGTAATGCTCTGATAACGCGAATGGACCAGAGCCCCCTGTGCTTTTACGCCTAAAAGATCTACTAATGCTGCCTTTTTCGATTGAAGCACTTCAATATGTGCTCTGTCTCCTGTGGCTTCCACCAAATTTTGGAGATGTACTATTTTGGTCTCCAGGGCTTTCATTGACCTGGTGATATCTCTTGTGACATTGACAGTGTACTGCTGGCACAGTTGTTTTATTTTTGCTTTCCCCAACATCCCACCATTGTTGCAGTGACGGAATAGAGGCCTTCTCTAACTGTAACCTTTCCCAAAAAAACACAAAAACCCTCTTTAAAATGAGCATCGTCCAAGGGTGCTGTGTTAAAATGCCACTAAGCACTCCTAGGCTTTACTGTTTGGATCAAAACTGTACAGGGACACCAGGCAATGATCGGAAAATCCTACTGGAGTGATACTGGCATGACTTCAATAGTGCTAGCATGGTGTCTATAGCAATATAATCTATCCAGTCTGGCCATAGTAATAAAATGATCCCTTGCCTGTGTCCAAGTGTACTGTTTTTGAATACCATGGGCATTTCTCCACATGTCGTTCAAACTGTGGGCTTCTATCACCCGGGTGAAGGCCCTCTGAGAGGCTATATGAGGCTCTACATGGTTCCTATCCAGCCTATGATCCACTGTACAATTAAAATCCCCTCCAAGGAAAAGATATTCCTCTTGTCTGCAATTTTGTAGCACAGAATCAACTTTTCCAAAAAAGATAACCCTCTCAATACCCATGGTTGGTGAATAGGCATTGATGAATGTGAATAGGCATTGATGAATGTTATCTTATTTTCTCCAAACAATGCTGTCACTTTCAACAATCTCCCCTGCACTATCTCCTCTACCTCACAGGACTGTTTCTGTAAAATAATATAGCCACACCTCCACTAATAGAGCTCTTATGACTTAAAATTAATTCCCCTTTCCACTCTCTTCTCCAGTCAGCAGCATTTATATCATCGATATGGGTTTCCTGAGTGAACATAACATCCACTCTTTTCTGTTCCATTAACTCAAATAAAACTGCTCTCTTTCTGGGATCTCTAGCACCATTTAAATTGAGTGTGCAAACTCTGAACTCTCCCATTTTATTTATATGAAGAGATAGACACAAGGACAAAGCAGAAAAAAATTAAGAAACAGAAAAAAATTTAAGCCATTTCACTATCATCTCTATTTGCTTTATTTCTCAACTTTTGAGCAATTTTTTTAAGCCTATATCCCTCCTGCTCGGTAAAAGACTGCACCCCCTTCCCCCCCATAAAACGTTGAACCGACTCCAAGAATTTTCCATGATCTGGAAAGTGATCCGTGACTTTTACTCCTTGCATACCCTTTAGGAAACTCCTAATCGCTTCAAAAGAATAACCGATTCTTAACCCCGCCCTCCTACTTTTATTGGATAAAACCGAGCAGTCTGAAGATCCACTACTTTCTTTATCGGATTCGTCTGAGTCCATGGTTTTACTTGTTACCTCCTCACTAATGTTTTTATTATCCTTTTTCATTGGTTTCTTGGCGAGGCGAGAATCTGCCTTCCTTTTCCTCGGCAATTTAAACAACTCCTACTCAGTTTCACCAAAAGACATTTCCCCTTCTTCCCCCAAATCCGCTAAAACAGCCTCCGCTACCTCAGTGGCCGTCATATTTTCATGCTCGGCAGTCCATTCTCCTTTCTCAGATACACTGTCTACCGCTCTGGCAGCTTTATCTGTTTTGCTAGCCTCTTCCTCTCCCTGTTCTGCCTCTACCACTGCTCTCCCAGTGTCCGCACCCACCCCGCTCGGACCCGCTGTCTGCATATCGGTGTTCTCCGCACCACCCCTTTGCCCAGGTCCGTCTGCAGTAGCTGAAGGCCCCGCTGGCGCAGCCAAGTCTGACGGAGGAGCAGTTCCGGCTCCATCTGTTTTCTCCGGACAGGAACTAATTAAATGCCCTGTCTTCCCACAACCAAAGCATTTCATGGTTTCAGAAGTAACGAAAACGATATAATCAAAATGATCTATTTTAAATCTAAATGCTACATTCAGTTCTTCTGTATTGTTATTTAGTAACATATGTAGTTGTCTCCTGAAAGACACTATGGGCCCTATCTTGGCGATCTTGGCGCTTAGTCTAAGCGCATGGCGCTAAGTCCATTTAGGGCGTGTCCAAGTCTACTTTTGCTATTTTAACGGCGTGTTTTTTGGGCGCTAAGCATGGCGCAAGGTGCAACTGGGCTGAACCTAGTCTCTTCATTAATTATAGGTGTGTCTTGGGCGTGACATGCAATAAACCAATCAAAATGTCATATCCCATTCCCTTTAAAAGCCTGCTTTTCCACCTTGGCGGATTGCTTATGATGGCGAAACAGACATGCTCGTGCGTGTTTAGTGCGATCAAGGAATCGGCTATATGGATCAGTAGCAGTAGCAGTAGTAGTAGTAGTAGTATTATGAGTTCCCGGTAATTCCTGACAGTGCTGTTTACGAAATATATGCTGTTAAATTTTGTTAAAAGCACCTGCAACAGCTGAGAATAAGCGACCAATTGCTTCCTTCTCACCTTAGAAAACGCCAAATTAGCCTGCTTGTTTAACAAATTTCGTTTGATTATGCAATGAACTCATGTTCAAGCTTCATCCGAAGTTCATTAGGCTACCTGCATTCTAATTTTGATTAATAACATAACTAACGTTATTTTGCCTTAATGATGACACTAAATACAACAAATCTGTCAGGTTGGCAACCCATAGGTTCAGCATATTTTCCCTTGTTTTATAATGTCCTGCTTATGGAAATGTAACCAACCTGTTTAACTGGTATCGTAATACTTTAAAACGATTCACTTTCCCTGGAAGACCGTGAAAAGTGCGATGTACAGCAGGGGAAACAGACCTGCTCATGTAAAGCGAACATGCAGATAATGGAATTAAAATTAATTGTAAATTAATTGTGTAACGTGCTGCAAATTTCGTTTCTAATTAGATGCTTAGTTCTCTTTAAAATCTTTTGTTCAAGTTATGGAATTACAGGTGAAATCAGCGGGGTTTTAATAAGCTGAGGGTATGGAAACCTTGTCACTGTAATTTTAAAAAATATGAAGGACGAAGAATAGCTAAAGTTAGCCTACAATTCAGTTAACATGATGCCATTTATCTCCGTTTTTTAACCATAGTCTATCTAAAAAACATTATGCACAGCGAGTCCGCTGTAGCCTAGGCTATTTGAAAAACAATAAAAGCAATATTCACTGGACAAGGTTTTGAACTTTTTTCAGTCACAAACCATTCTATTTACTTACAGGCTGTATTCCTAGATAAACAGAGCTGTATTGTAATGACATCTGAAGCGCATTTTCAGAACGCAAATGTCCGTCTATTGCAGTAGGCTACACGAGTTTTCCATTGAATAACAATTCACGCATTAGGTGCAAATGACAATTCGCGCATTAGGCTTGATATAGGTGTTATCAGCTCCTTTTTAATGGATAGCCATTGTCCCGTAGCCTACCATCGCACATCGCCTGGATGTTGATGGAGTGGGCTGAGAGCAATGTAATGTGGCATCATTTCCCTTCGCTGAGGGAAAGGTATGTGGACCTATGGAACCTTTTATTATAATGCATTTTTGATATAGCCTACACAATATAATATTTCACATTGTGATCTAGATATTTTAGTCATGCTTGTGCACGCCGCTGTGTGTAACAGACAGGAGGGTATGCGCGTTGTGCACACGCCTATGTAGACGCACTTATATGCGCCGTTAAAATAACATGTAAACAACTGCGACATGACTTTAGACCAGGTTTGTGGTGGTTCTAGCGCAAGCGCTTTCTACTGGCTCAAGATAGCAATACGCCAAAAAGAATCCTGGCCAATCCTCATCTTAAGACCAACACGCCCAGTTCACTTGTGATGGCGCAAGAATACATGCTAGTTAAAGGACGTAAGTGTTAGGCGTTATTATGGACCTAGCGCCGGGTGTAAGATAGCAAAGACACTTGAGTTTGGGTTAGCGCCGCTTTGCGCCGGGTGTAAGATAGGCCCCACGTGTTTTAAAAGGGGAGATTTACAACCAAGGGGAACTTTCTTAATCGGTGATACTATTCGCCCGTGACGGGCTAACTCTTTTAATAAGAGTTCATCCTTTACAAACGGGGGGACATTCGATAGAGTTATTCTCCTCGCCGGGTTGACGAGAGGGAGCACATCTGTCAGAGTTTCCTGTATTACAATACCACTTTCAACTGCTTCGTTAACCTTCTCAATACTATCCAAGAAAATCACAATCCCATTATTCATTCGAGATTCCGAGCGAATGCTGTTATGCCCGACAACTTCACCGACCGCTAAACTACACTCCTCTACTGAACAGGTAACCGTGGGTGTTACCTTGATTCCATGCCGGCGCGAAAGCTGATCAAACGCCATTGAGGCTGTGGCCATGCCGACCAGCAAAACGCCGAAAAAATGAAAGGAAGTGAGAAAGTAGAGATGGAAAATGAAGAGAGAGAGAGAAAGGGATGGAAAATGAAGATTGAGAAAGAGGGATGGAAGATGAGAGGAAGAGAGGGAAAGTAGAAATGGAAAATGTAGAGAAAAAGGAGGCATGTAAAATGAGAGGAAGAGAGAGAGAGAAAGGAGGGATGGAAAATGAGAGAAAGAGAGAAAGTAGAGATTGATAATGAAGAGAGAAAGGAGGGATGGAAAATGAGAGGAAGAGAGAAAAAGGAGGGATGGAAAATGAAGAGAGAAAGGAGGGATGGAAAATGAAGACAGAGAAAGGAGGAATGGAAAATGAGAGGAAGAGAGAGAAATGAGGGATGGAAAATGAGGGTAAGAAAGAGAAAGTAGAGATGGAAAATGAAGAGAGAGAAAGGAGGGATTGAAAATGAGGAAGAGACAGAAACTAGAGATGGAAAATGAAGAAAGAGAGAAAGGGTTGGAAAATGAAGATTTAGAAAAGAGGGATGGAAAATGAGAGGAAGAAAGAGAAAGTACAGATGCAAAATGAGAGGAAGAGAGAGAAAGTAGAGATGGACAATTAAGAGAAAGGAGGGATGGAAAATGAGAGGAAGAGAAAGAAATTATGGATGTAAAATGAGGAGAAGAAAGAGAAAGTCAGAGATGGAAAATGAAGATTGAGAAAGGAGGGATGGAAAAAGAGAGGAAGAGAGATAAATTAGAGATGGAAAATGAAGAGAGAGAGAAAGTAGGGATGGAAATGAGAGGAAGGAGGGATGGAAAATGAGAGGAAGAGAGGGAAATGAGGGATGGAAAATGAGGGGAAGAAAGAGAAAGTATAGATGGAAATGAAGAGAGAAAAGGAGGGATGGAAAATGAAAGGAAGCGAGAAAGTAGAGATGGAAAATTAAGAGAGAGAGAGAAAGGGATGGAAAATGAAGAGAGAGAAAGCAGGGATGGAAAATGAAGATTGAGAAAGGAGGGATGGAAAATGAGAGGAAGAGAGGGAAATGAGGCATGTAAAATGAGGGGAAGAGAAAGTATAGATGGAAAATGAAGAGAGAAAGAAGGGATGGAATATGAGAGGAAGAGAGAAAGGAGGGATGGAAAATGAAGAGAGGGAACAGAGGGGTGGAAATGAGAGGAAGAAAGAGAAGGAGGGATGGAAAATGAGAGGAAGAGAGAAAGTATTGATGGAAAATGAAGAGAGAGAAAGGAGGGATGGAAAATGAGAGGAAGAGAGAAAGTAGAGATGGAAAATAAAGAGAGAAAGAGAAAGGAGGGGTGGAAGTGAGAGGAAGAGAGAAAGTATAGATGGGAAATGAAGAGAGAGGGAAAGGAGGGGTGGAAAATGAGAGGAAGAGAGAGAGAGAAAGGAGGGACGGAAAATTAGATAAAGAGAGAGAAAGTAGAGATGGAAAATGAAGAGAGAGAGGGCGGAGAGATGGAAAATGAGAGGCGGACAGAGAAAGGAAGGATGGAAAATGAGAGGAAGAGAGAGAAATTATAGATGGAAAATGGAGAGATGAAAGGAGGGATAAAAAATGAAGAGAGAGAGAAAGGAAGGATTGAAAATGAGAGGAAGAGAGAGAAAGTAGAGATGGAAAATGAAAAGGGAGAGAAAGAGTATATGAAATGAAATGAATAGAAAGGAGAGGTGAGCTAGCCATGTTGCCACCATGACCCTCATCTGGACAGAGCAGTTTAGAAAATGGATGGATGGACGCTGTTACCACCTTGGTCGTATGTTTTGTTTATTCATTTTCGTATGTGAGTTTCTTTCAGGTCCATCTCTGCCTCTGTCCTCTGCCACCCTATGAACTCTGCCCCCTGATTTACCTGATTAGACTATGCCCCTTTGAAAAGACGTGCCATTCAATCGTTCGAGAGGCCGTGTTGTCATTTGCTATTTGTTACTTTTGACTTTGATTGTGATAATGTGTATGATTTGTTTGTTTTCTCAACTCCCCCTTTTGCTCTGTTTGCTGATTGTGAGTATGTAACTGTGGCAAGGTGAGTGCCACCGCTCCAGAGAAGAGTCGTACACTTAGTTCGTTCGAGGGTTTTTATTGTTTTCCCCCCGCCCACAATTGGCTCTCTCAGCCGGTTTCTCCGTGTGCTTGATCTAAGCACGTCTTTTCCACTGCTACACCCGCAGCCACACAACCTACTCCCTCTCCTCCAGGTCAAGACTCCCTTTTCCTCGCGGAAGTCTCCTTTTTATTCTCCCAGGCTCACTGTCGAACAATCAAGGCAATTGGTTAAGTGATTCAATCCACAATAATCATACGTCACCAATTGCTTGAATTCCGCCAGCTGTGCCGGTTCCACAAACCACCCGAGCTCACTCTCTCTCTTGCAGACAGCGCCTAAAACCACGCCCCCCTACCACAGTAACCTTTGCTGTTTTTTCTCTTGACACTGATTTATGCCTATTCCTTTCTTGACCTATTTGATTGTGTATGACCTTTGTTGTGTTTTCTTGACTTGCTGTATTCTCTTGACTCTATTCTTGTGTTCTGTTCACTTATTGCATGTCTGACCCTATGACTCATCTGTTGACTCTGAATTCTACCTATCCCCTTTGCTCTGGTTGCTATTCTGGGTTATTGTAAATATTGTATACCTCTTCCCCTCTGAGGTAGTATGTGTTTGTTCATTATTTTGGCCTTGTCAACTCCTGAAGTTTATCCCAATAAATTGGTGTTCACTGGTGAATGTTGGGACATAGGGAGTCTGACGCCATTTTATTTTATTATATTTCTTTTCTTTTCTGTTGGGTAGACATCTTTTCCTCTCAGGTAGCGTGTGTTTGTTATTTTGGCCTTGTCAACTCCTGAAGTTTATCCCAATAAATTGGTGTTCACTGGTGAATGTTGTGACGTAGGGAGTCTTGACGCCATTTATTTTTGTTATATTTATTTTCTTTTTTGTTGGGTAGACATCTTTTCCTCTCAGGTAGTGTGTGTCTGTTATTTTGGCCTTGTCAACTCCTGAAGTTTATCCCAATAAATTGGTGTTCACTGTGAATGTTATGACGTAGGGAGTCTTGACGCCATTTATTTTTGTTATATATTTTTTTTTTTCTGTGAGTAGGTTAGGTAGACATCTTCCCCTCTCTGGTAGTGTGCGTTTGTTATTTTGGCCTTGTTAACTCCTGAAGTTTATTCCAATAAATTGGTGTTCACTGGTGAATGTTGGGACATAGGGAGTCTGATGCCATTTATTATTGTTATATTTATTTTATTTTCTGTTGGCTAGACATCTTTTCCTCTCAGGTAGTGTGTGTTTGTTATTTTGGCCTTGTCAACTCCTGAAGTTTATCCCAATAAATTGGTGTTAACTGGTGAATGTTGGGACATAGGGAGTCTGACGCCATTTATTTTTGTTATTTTTATTTTCCGAGTAGGTTAGGTAGACCTCTTCCCCTCTCTGGTAGTGTTTGTTTGTTATACTGCCTGGCCAAAAAAAAAGTCGCAGTTGCACCAGGCATGCATAGTGCCCACTGTACAAGCCTCTGGAGGCAGTGTTATGATCTGGGGTTGCTTCAATTGGTCAGGTCTAGGCTCAGCAATGTTATGCAGCAATAAAATGAAGTCAGCTGAGTACCTGAATGTACTGAATGACCAGGTTATCCCATCAATGGGCATATTCCAGGATGACAATGCCAAGATTCATCGGGCTCAAATTGTGAAAGAGTGGTTCAGGGATCATGAGGAATCATTTTCACACATGGATTGGCCACCAGAGTCCTGACCTTAACCCCATTGAAAGTCTTTGGGATGTGCTGGAGAAGACTTCACGGAGTGGTTCGACTCTCCCATCGTCAATACAAGATCTCGGCCAAAAATTAATGCAAGTCTGGACGGAAATAAATGTTGTGACGTTGCATAAGGTTGTCGAAACAATGCCACAACGAATGCGCGCCATAATCAAAGCTAAAGGCGGTCCAACAAAATATTACAGTGTGCGACTTTTTTTTTGGCCGGGCAGTGTATTTTGGCCTTCCCAACAAATTGAATTTTACAAAGTTGTTTTCTCGCGTTCTTTCTCCTGTTACAGTCTGGCCCAAGACCGGGTCTAACAACACATGGATGGCAGTACTGTAGCTACATACCATAATCGTTATTGTTAACTTCTAGCTCGCTTGCCATTTAGTATGTGTTAGGAACCGACTTCTTTTTCCAAATAATCCAAGTCAAAACAATGCAGGAACTCACTCAATACAACAAACACTTTACTAGAGAAAGTAAAAGTTTATTGAAAATCACACTGGCCAGCGGGAAGATCACCAAGACACAGCACAAACTGGTCATGTAGCCAAGCTTATATACCCTCAGAGGCCTTGAGTTTGACGCAAATGTTTACATTATCTGTGAGAGCATATCTCCCAAATGTTCTCAAATAACATGCTTTTGTTCATCAACAGCCCATCCCATTAGTCATGCCCGATAACTTATGGCACCTAGATGTCCGGTCAAGGATTGATGAACACACACTCATGCATAATTACTCTTATAGGACAAAACTCAGAACCCATCATATGTTACCATTATTTCTCTCCAGTTGCTGTTAAAAAAACAAACAAAGCTGAAACAAGTCACAGTAATGGTAAAGGTACCCCAATTAAATGCATGTACACAAACTATGTGTCATGGGGTTTGGCAGCCTCTGTTTGTTTCTGTGGTTCGTTCTTCCTTTTTGTGATGTCGGGGCACTCTATCGGATTTTCCGTCTTCCATTCTGGTATTTTGTTCTCGCATAGCCATTATCCTTTGCACCTGTTTTGAGATTCCTGCTGGCTATATTTAGCCCAGGATTTCCGCTTTCCGATACTTCGATATTGTCTTTGCTATGTTGACAACGAAGTCGGTAAGGTATAGGAAATTCGGTGACTGCATTTCTGGTTCGTACGAATAAGAAACGCAGCAAGTCCGGTTAGAGTTAGGATAAAATTTATTTTTAATCTTTTTCTTTCCTTTCTCTCTTTATCCTTTATACTCCTCTACCAGTTACCTTTTTGTTCAGCTCGTTCTCACCTAAAGCTGTAGGTAACAGGTTCTAGTTTAATTTTCATTCTCTCGCCCATTTATTCAGGGTGTTTCTTTTGTTTTCCTCTGACCTCCTGTTATCGCACCTCGTTTGAGAGCGTGAGGTTCTTTTGTTATTTATTCTCGCTGTTTATCGAGATACGCCTCCGTTTTTGAGGTTGCTTTGTTTTGCCTTGTGCTAGGGAAGTTTTGCTCCCGATCCTGTGTTATCTCCGTCCTGGTGCAGCTACTTCCGCTTTTGTGGCGAATCTTTCTAGATACGCTTTTAGAAATCATTATTGGTCGTGTTTGGTTCTCCGAACCTTACACTCCCCCTCACACTATGTAGACGCATGCTCTCTACTTAATGATTATAAATAGTTGTCATTTTGGCATCAGACAGTAGTGTAGCAACATGAAAAATACAGGGCATAATGGATTACAATGGAACATAACAGATGTACTATGAACTTAGGCTAGGTTAGTATGGAGTATTACGAACTTTGGCTCGGTAAATATGGAGTACTATGAATTTAGGCTATGTTCAGGCCGTTTTGCATACTTCCGGGTTGGAGAGGAGTGGTAGTGGGAGAGTGGAGGAAAGGAGGTGGGGAGTGAAGAATATTGGGACGCACCCCTAGTGCCATTGTCCAGACGTCCACGACTCATGTGACTGCTGCTGACTGTGACTACTAGCAATGTGCTGGAGCTGCATGCGGCAAATAACCAAATTATTACAAGTAAGCTAATAAAACCAGGATGATTGATTGACTAAGCTTTTAATTGCTCCATGAATTGGGAAAATTGTTCCTTGTTAAGATATGCAATTCTGTAAAACGAAAAAAAAAACTATATTCTCTGTGGAAGTACAGCGGCGGAGCGAAGGTGGCCATTGCATTGTTGGTCTTCTTTGTTGTTGTAGTCGACCAGCGCCGGCACTACATTCGTAGGTAACGGAAAGTATCGCTCCGCAGCTGTACTTCCACAGAGAATATAGGTCAGCACAAAGTAAAGGATTCAATGATAGTTTCACTTCAAAAATGATGGTATAATCACTGAAAATAACCCCGATAGACTGTTATCGTATTTTATTTGCTTTGGGTGCACTGTGGAGTGTTTAAGTGCGTTTGGTAGTGGATGCTAGCAGTTACCTTGGAGTTTCGCTAGCATTAGCAATGTGTGTATGTCCAAAAGAAGGGACAGCATGGAATTATCTGAAAATGGTTTCCATCAATCAACTACATCATGGGTAAGTCGTAATTGAGATATTATGTCCAAAATTCCAAACTATCCCTTTAACTTCTGTACATTCTGACCTCATGTAACCACACAGCATTCACATACAACTTCACACATCCACACAATAAAGCCCCAAACTTTAATTCTCCCCATTGGACAACCGTCTTTCCACCTATCAGACCATCTTTAATCCACCTATCAGAAGTTCTGTTTAAAAATTGCATGCTTCAGAGGCTGTCTACCTACTGCACAAACTGTGAAAGTGTCTGTAGGTTACAGTGCTGCTCTAGCATGTAGCAGGTTGTTGGTTTGATTCTCGCCTGATCCTACCATTTAGTTTTGGTACACAATTTCTGGTACCACAACACAAAAGTTATTTTGTCTTATTTTTCTTACTTTAAAAGAGGTTCGCAGTTACGCAGTAGGCTACAGGAACACATATCCCATTTATCAGGCACAGACAATACAGTGCCATTGGCCACATGTTTTAATCTTACACAAATGGCGACAAAAACATTTGTCTGTGTGGAGCGGTCATTGCGGTCATTGCGCTCTTGCTGACTCAATGTGGAAACCGAAGCTTCAACGAAGCTATTCCATGCACATCCATGGTTTAGGCTACAGTTCGAATTGAAGAAGAAGCTGGATTCAGATATTTACAACAAAATACATTTATTTCAGAATAGTCACTAGTAGCTATATACATACTAACAATAACATAAGTAGCCTAATGTATTTAAATACTTTTTTTTTTTTTAAACGTACACAACCGAGGGTGTTTCTACACAATAACAGCAACGCATTTTAACCCTAAGTGCGATAGATGGTCGCTGTGGACATGTGGACTATACGGGGCGAAATGTAACAAGATAAACTCTTCAGGGTTAATAAGAAAAAAGCTGTAGCTAAATATACTGGTAAGTACTTGCTTCCCTAAACATATTTATACGAGAGATTTTGGAGAAATAATTACGTGTCTTCTAAACCGAAAGTGCATCAGGTACTGTAGAGTATTCTGGGGGCAATTGCACCAATCTGAAACAAGCTAGAGCTGAGATTCTATCCAGCTAGCTAGTTTCATGTGTTCAGGGTTGGGGGCAATTGTAACAAAAAGTTGTGTTACAATTGACCCCAGAATACTCTACACAGTAAGCAAGGGGAAATGCTTTTACTACAACGTTTTTTTTTACAAATATTAGCTTATTGTTTCTATATGTGAACATGATTTTCTTAGCGTGTATAAACGGTACATTTTATGCATTTTACAGTCTGTGGCTGTGGTGACAGGATCAGTCGGAAAAAAAAGTCAAAATTTACAGGGTTTTCTTAAAGCTGTAGTTCATAATTTTAGACTAACATCAATACTGTAATTGAGGGGGGCCGTCGCGTGGTACAACGGTAAGAGCGCCGACTTTCAGTCGGTGCAGTTGTGCTCCAAGGATCGGGGTTCGCGCCCCGGTCCTGCCAGATCCGAGCATGGCCGGCGCCCTGTGGGAGCAGCAATTGGCGGCTGCTTCCGGGTGGGGGGAGGGGCTCGGAGAGAATCGCTGCTTGCATAGCGGCCCTGGGCGAGCTGGATTCACGGTCAGGAATCCAGCGAACATTTTAAAACCTGTACATTTTCTAAAGTAAACTTTACAACAAAGTATTGGGATGGCAGGTATGCCATCCGCCAAGTTACGGCTTGGTGGGGCATGCCCCATACCTATACAGCACCTTTTTTTTTTTTACAGAGTTTGGCACTTTTCAGGGTTTCCTACAGAAGTAACCACAATGACCATAGACTCTCAGCCCTTAAAAACATTAACTTCTGTATGTTCTGACCTAATGTAACCACACAGCATTCAGATACAACTTCACACATCCACACTATTATTTTGCCGTTTTTCTCCTTCCTCTTCCGCTTCTTCTTCTTCCCATTTTCCTGCCAAACTGCCTGCCTCTGTCGCAATGTTATCCAATGGGGAGAATTATTATTTGAGGGTATGGTCCGTATACCTGCTCATCAAACTTATCGTCCAATAAAAACGCTTCATACTAATGTTTTTTAATGTTAATGTAGCTAATGGCTTCATGCTTTCCAAGAAGGTACTGTGGCTTAGTGGTTAAATGGTTAAAACTGCAGTCTGTCACACAGTGGATAGTGGGTTCGAGCCCAGCAGGGCACATGTGTATTTTCCAGAAAAACAATGTGCAACTGTTAAGTTCTTTTCATTTCTTAGACTGTTATTATTTTCACATTGACACATTAACGTATTTTTATTGCAAAGGCAAAACAGGTTTACAATATTAATTGTTATATATATATCAATTTTTCACTTGTATTCTATCACACCCTCCCCAAACCAGATGCTCGCTTTTGTCTGGTTTGGGGAGGGTGTTACGCTCTGCTCTTGCGGTCATGACTGACTGACTGTGAAAACCCATTGCCTCGGCCAACATTTCTTTATTCATTAATTTCTTCACTTCAGCTCTGTTCACTTTATCCTTTTCACACATAACACAAGGTCACCATAAAATTAACTACTAGGAAAATTAAGAATTTACGATAATAGCCTACATTAAGAATTGAGGATAGCCTCTTTTAAGCTGCAAGTCTTTGGCTTTTTTTACGTCGTAGACATTTTTGATCTGATATCACTTATTTTTTAGAGCTAACTAATGATGAATAATGCATGAAGATAAACATGGAGACATGCATTCCAAAGTAATGTATGCAGACATTCGCTTAACCATAATGCCCTCTATTGACAAGAATGAGAACAATTATCCTATTACAGACAGCACACAATTACATTAAAAGAGTTTGTAGATGAGCAGTATTTAATGTGTAATGAAATACAATGAACAGCACCACCTGAGCTATGGATCATGAAGAAGCATGTAAATTAATGAACCAAGTCTATATGGAGACATACATGCACAATGGCCTACGCAAACACATTCTAGATGAGACATACAGCCTAAATAGCTAGTACAGCAAAATGGATTGTGTGTACTAGTACAGTGTGGATCAACACTGGATTGCCGGATGCGTAACTCCAACCTTCCATGTGTGGGCTACGAGCTAGCGACCGAGCTAGTGAGTTCATAAGCACAGCAGTTAGGCTATTCAACACTGGATTGCCGGATGCGTAAGTCCAACCTTCCATGTGTGGGCAACGAGCTAGCAAGCGAGCTAGTGAGTTTCTGCACAGCAGAGTTTTTTTTCCGGTAGTGTAGAACGTTACCTGCGGGAAATGTTTTGGTACCGGACAGCTAGGTTTAGTTTCATTTTCTGTAGTGCAATGAATGTAGGTAGGGAGGTCAAACCCGTTTTCGTGATTTTTCAGATTTTGCCAGCTTATTTTTCATGTATATTGTCCTAAATGCTACAATATAATCAAATAACAATATATAAATCGCTAGCTTGTCAGAAAAAGGACGTTTGTTCGCTTTAAAATTATTTTTTAAATTAGCCCATTTCACTTCCGTGTAATCACTCTCGTTGGACGGAAACACATCATCATCTGTGCTGCTTTTAGGATACCGTTATCCTTATTAATTCAACAACAAGAACCGACATTTTGTGGTATTCATACAGGAAAACTAATATACTCTACACCTTTACTCACATATATTGTTATGGCGTGTTGTATTTAATTAAATATGTACTCCCAAAACGCCATACGTGCCAAACATCTCAGTTTCAAACTTGGCGGGTCCCGTGGCTTCAGAATTCCACTGTATTCGCAACAGTAACATTGATTAGCCTACTTAATGCGTCTGGGTCTGACCCATTTTGACAATGCACAGCTATTTCATAATTTGTTTATTAAACCCTATTGGCTTTGTTCAGGTAATGCATTCGACCATTCACAACTTGAGGACAGTCTATCCAATCATGGGTTAGCATAGAGATAATTTAGCGAATAGCAATTGCATAATAAAGCTATAAATACAGTATCTGCGCCACAAAACGTTAGTTTTTATTTCTATTGACAGCATGACCGATTGCTCATTACCACGCGTTTGGAACTTTGGATCATCGGGAGCTCGCTTATCGCCAGGCTGCAGGCGCATTTAGGAGCATTTGGACTGGACCAGAACCTGGGGCTAGATTGCCAGATTACCTGGGCTGGCAGAGGGGGCAGAAGGTGGGAACACTTAATGCCTCTTCTCCACTCGAAACGGGCTGATATCCGCGACGACACAGATGTGATGGTGATTCACCTCGGTGGGAAGAGCATTGGCACGTATGGAAATACAAGGATATAGCCAAATGCGGCGCATGAAGACAGACATCAGGGAAATCGATTTGCTATTTCCCAAAACCAAATTGATGTTTTCGGACATCCTCCCTCGCTGGAACTGGCGGGGTCAGACCGCGACTACCGGATATGGCCTTGAAAGGACCAGACGACGGCTAAACGGGGCCATGTTTGGCTTTCTGTCAGACATGGGTATGGGTTGCATTATGCATCCTAACATTGGCTTAAATCATTTAGACAGTGATGGGACACATTTAAATTTAGAGGGTAACAGGCTATTTCTTGACAACATTTACACAGCCCTGTCCTTACAGCTCTGATGGTCTTATTGCACACCCCAAAGGCTCTTTTCAGAGCCACCTACTTTCTTATCAAAAGAGAATTATATCTACACAAGGCACACAATTGCGAATGTAGTTTTAACGTATCTAGTCTACAGACAACCACGTTTTCAGTGTTGTTCTCTTCTTGGGTCCCAAGCAGAGAAATAATTTAAAAAAAATATATTAACAGCAACAGTTATGGGTAGGGTAAAATCTGTAAAACGGTAGGGGGTGGGGGCCTTTGATTGGAAGCTGTATGTTGCATGTTGTTTTGTAGAACCAATTACACAGCAAACAGAATTTAAAAAGTCATAAAGTATTTAAAGCGCCACCTTCCATTCTCTGTTTTTGGACTCGGAATCTATAAGGTGCATGTTCCCTTTTCATGTTAATTTAAAAAACACCCATTCGCAATATTAAAATGCTTTATACCATACTGTAGACGAGATTTTGATGAAGATCTACATGTAAAAATGTCGTTGTTCATATGGAGTTTACCGGCGATATGGTCCAGAGAAAAACATAGCTGCTAGCGACTTTAGCTGGCACTGGTTATCAGAATTCTCAGTTTTTGGATTTGAATCTATAAGGTGCATGTTCCCTTTTCATGTTAATTTAAAAAAACACCCATTCGCAATATTAAAATGCTTTATACCACACTGTAGATGAGATTTTGATGAAGATCTACATGTAAAAATGTCGTTGTTCATCTGGAGTTTACTGACCTAGCCACATCAGAAAACATTTCAGAGCGCCTCTTTGCCAGCATATCTTGGAACAATCGGATTTGAACAATCTGCATGATGTCAAGACAGGGGTTGGCTACAATTTGAATAACATTTCATTTCACTATTACAAAATCCCTTCTGGGGTTATTTCAAATAAGGTGGCGAGCGCCTTATTTTTTTGGTGCCATTTTGCTTCTGAAGTGGCTGTAGAATTCCCCCAGGATGCGCAGCACATGTAACGTTTTCAGGACACCTAAATAGACGAAAGTATCGATACATACCGATCGATTAACACCTAAAACATTTCAAAGTGAGTTTTTCTTGTAATAAAATGTGTATTAACGACTTCAATGTGGCTGGATGTTTTATAATGACCCCATTGATTTCGGTACAGCGTTAAGTATAGGCACAAATGCTCGTAAACAGAGTCAAATTAGCATAATAATTTCTGGCTTCTAAAGTAAAAAAATAACATTGTTGAAGTGTAAGTACACTTCTGAAACAAATGAATAGCTTAATCTACTCTTGTTTAGTAGATTTCCTTGTTAAATGACATGTTGAAATGAGCCCAGACGTCAATTTTGTTTTTTGTTTTGTATGTGGAATGCCCATTGTGATTACATTGCGGGCAGAACGTTCGACCTCCCTAATGTAGGCTATAATGTATGTTGATTCGCTTCGTAGTAGCCTAGCTTGCCGTAGTAACAAGCTTAGGCCATGTAAAAAAAATAAGTTGTTGATCGTCCTTTTTTTTTTTTTAAAGTCGTAGGGAGGGCGGTTTTTTATTTTTATTTATTTTTTATTTAAGCACTAAGGTACAGCGGACCGTAGAGAGAAATAAAGAGGACAGAATATATAGAACATTGCGTCTCTCGACCAAATTGCTTCTGTTTAATTGTAGCCTGTCAACATCAGTTTTGCTCATATTGATTGTAATGTTTCATGTATTTTTGGTCAATAAATGTTCCTTGATTGATTGTATGTTATTGGTTTTATGCTTGTACTACACCATAGACCAGATCTGGCTACAAAACCTTTTTTACAACAATAAAATACTGTATAGACCAAAGTTCAAGCAATCATAAAACATTTAATAGCCTAGGTCAATATAATTATAAGCATGCCCTGTCATGGATAGGCTTTGTTTTGAAATTCATGCTGCACATGCGCTCTAACAATTTTGCGTGGTGGTCGATAGAAGGCTAGGCCTAGTGGATCGGATAGGATCTTCTAGTGCGGTGTGAGTACGATTTTCTATCCAAATGGCTTAGAAATAGGATTTCCCCGTGTTTTCTGCAACTTCTGGCCATCGTCACGGAAAAAAAAAAAAAAAGTCGTCGGGGCCTTTTTCGGATGCCGGGCGGGGACGATACTATTTTTTTTTACTATTTTTTTTTTTACATGGCCTTAATTGGACAATGCATATTTCCCAGGAATCTTAGCCAGAAAGAAAACAGTAGATACTACTAAGAAAGTACATACCAGAGATTATTCTTCTTCTTCTTCTTATTATTATTATAATAATTAAAAGTGTTTGCAGTAAGCTACATTATCAGCAGAGTAGCGTAGACTAAAGCCACATTCAGAGGCTATCTATTTATTTATAACTGACTAACCATGAATCAGATATATTTGGGGAATTGACGGTTTATAAATCCGATCGCTTAAAGGCTTGCAGCTTAAAAGAGGCTATCCTCAATTCTTAATGTAGGCTATTATCGTAAATTCTTAATTTTCCTAGTAGTTAATTTTATGGTGACCTTGTGTTATGTGTGAAAAGGATAAAGTGAACAGAGCTGAAGTGAAGAAATGAATGAATAAAGAAATGTTGGCCGAGGCAAGGGGTTTTCACAGTCAGTCAGTCATGACCGCAAGAGCAGAGCGTAACACCCTCCCCAAACCAGACAAAAGCGAGCGTCTGGTTTGGGGAGGGTGTGATATAATACAAGTGAAACATTGAACAGTTAATATTGTAAACCTGTGTGAACCAATGTGAAAATAATAACTGTCTAAGAAATGAAAAGAACTTAACAGTTGCACATTGTTTTTCTGGAAAATACACATGTGCCCTGCTGGGCTCAAACCCACTATCCACTGTGTGACAGACTGCAGTTTCAACCACTAAGCCACAGTAGCTTCTTGAAAAGCATGAAGCCATTAGCTATATTAACATTAAAAAACATTAGTATGAAGCGTTTTTATTGGACGATAAGTTTGATGAGCAGGTATACGGACCATACCCTTAACCTCTTAATGCCAAACGCCCCCTAGCGGTAACGCGGGCGTGACGGAAATTATTAAATTATACATTTCATTAATTTAATAATATATAATAAACTGCTCACCTCAATATTTTGATTAAATATCCTTATGATATATCCATTCCTTCTGGGAAAGTGGTTTTTAAGCCCAAAACGTCGAGATAAAACTTTGTAAATAACGTTGGAAACTCTGACCTAATTCTCAAACATGTATTGCAGCTTGATGTCACACCATAAACAATGTGCTGGTAAACTGTTCTGCTTAATTGTATTTCACAAAACTTTGGTTTGAAAAATCATTATACCTTTAGGCTTCAAGAAAAAATACTTTAAAACTTTCATAAGGCTGTACATGATTTTTTTCCAATTTTAAACCGACTTGTGCTTTTTTGCACTTGATTACGACTCGTTCGGCTGTGTTCAGTTTGGCGTTGTGAAACTCAGCCAGTTTCTGGAGTACCAATCCAACGGCTTAGTATATGTTAGCCAGAGTGGTTTTGAACTTGTTTGCCGAGAATTATGCAAAACCGTCGTCAATTGGGTGTCTTTCTTTGACTGATAGCACAATAGGCCTATCTGAAGTGGGAAAAACTGTCTTCGACCTGCCTCCACTCCGAGTATTATTTGCTTTCCATTGGGTTTTAAAACTGTCTGTCAAATATTCCAGCCAATAGCCAAGACTCTTATCTTTCAAACGAGCCGTCATTGAACACTGTAGCCGTCGTATATCAAGGAGATTCTGCCGTGCGTATAAGGAAGTAGCACCCACGCGTAATTATCGAACCAAGATGGCGCAGTGTTTTTACCTTGTAGCGTAGCTCGCTACATTCCGTTTAGCAAAGCACAATTAATTAGGTAAGGCCCGCAGTTACATTTTTTTACTTTAGAGTAGTTTTGATACAGTTTTTGTGTAGTTTTGATACAGTTTTTGTGTAGTTATGTCGAGATTTTTGAGGCGTTTATCCGTGCACCAAGTGCTAGACGAACTGGATAAGCCAGAAGATGTTTTTGCCGAGGGAGACTCATCCTGTCTCAGTGACGCTGAATCCACTGATGACCGAGATGATGTTGCTGACATGTAAGTTGTTTTATCATACTAACAGTGTTATGCTATAAACGCATTGAATTTCGCCATGGCAGGTAACGTCGTTAGGGCTGGTGGTATTACCGATTTTTCGATATACCAGTGTGAATTCACGCAATGCCATGCGGGTTCGTAATTACATTGTCAACTGTATTTTATTGTTTTTCATACAATTAATATTACAAATTGCACATTCCAACGGTATGATAAATAATTTATGAAGTAAACTTAGGAGGGTGTATTGTCTGTGTTGACAAACTCGCACGTGTTACGTGGCGTTTCTGAAGGAATTTTCTGTTTTACAATATGTGTGTATTAACATAGAGACAATCACATTATTATCATTAAGCATTTAATATAATAGATCAATTATATATTGAGTTAAGTAATGAAATAATGTATTCTTTGTGAACACTGAGTAGGTCATGGTTCACTCCCTCTGTGTCTCTCCTTCACAATCTGCAGAGACAGGCAGATGTTTTCGTTACTTGTTTTGAAGGTTATAGAAAGACAAAACACCAAGAATTGGATACCCTTGTCTCTGTATGTTTAGAAACCGCCCCTTGTGGCAAATCAGTAAAGCAACGATATTGTGTATAAATCTCCTCTGTATGCTGTTTTTGGGTCAGAGAGATTCTGGTGAGACTCTCTCATTTCTAAGTTTATCTCCAATAAACTGAAATTCTTTTTCTTATTCTATTACATCGGTTTGTTGTGGTTCTGTTTGGACAGACTTGCTCACTGTGGGTTGAAAGGGAAAAATCCACGACAATATGGCGTAGTCGGCAGGATTGCTAACTTGATTTTCTCCTACGCAGATTTCTCTCAAGTCGGAACGGCTTAGACAGTGCGCACTGCCGGGAGTTCAAACCCCGAGACCGCAACCCACCTTCTCACAGAGAGGTAACTGTAACCAGTGTCCTAGAGGAAGGACGGCGGCGACCGGACCGAGGAGAGTAAGACGTCTGTCTGGGGTGATCAATACGCAATCCATAGAACGAGAATCACAGGTGAGCCACCACAGCAAAACGTAACTTGAGGCTGCATTGCGCTCAAATTCTAAAAAGTTTGATTAGTGACCGACGGGTCCGTCACTCTGTGGAGTGATTCAAACTGTGGAGGCTGTATGCTACTCCCACCCATGGACTAATAGTTCTCTTTTTCTTTCTCTTGTAATGAGCTCTGAAACATTTTTGTAATGTGGTATCACGTATTGTCAGTAGAGGCAAATGATATACACGGACTAGTACAGGAGAGGCATTTTTGCAGAGGAGATGATTATGGTCATTTATACCTGTACGAGACACTTAATGAGGTTGACGGATATGGAAGTGGTTTTTCTGTTGTAGCTATACCTAGAGGTGAATGGTTAAAAGAGAAGGAAACGGCATTAATAGAAGTTAGGCTAAACGTTCACCCTGAAAGTGAGGGCAATTATCCAGAGGATAGTGCAGAATCTGAAACTGATTCTGACTAAAATAGGCCTAATTAAAAGGAAAAAAAATTTTTTTAAATTTTAAAAAAAATAAAAATTAAAAGGCATAGTTTGGTTGTGGGACAAACGCACGAAAATGGGTTCTAAAAATTCAAAGAAGCAGGACTCTGAATTTACGGGTCCAATGAAAATAATGCATGACAAATATGGTCCGGCAACCACACACCAGCGTGTTAAATGGCAAAAGTTAGGTTTCCCTGAAAAAGGCTCTTTTAGCCTAAATCAGATTGATAACCTAAAAATGTGGCTGCGGTCATATGAGGTTAAAAATAGTAAACGTAAAAATAAATGGCAACCCGACTGGGATGTAGTAGATTTGTGGGAAAAGGAATCAAAATTAAGGCAGGAAAAACAGACCAAGGGAGAAAATAAAAATACTGTGGAGAAATCCCAACAAAGTAATTCAGTGCTATCTCCTGTTGTGCATTCCGCCGGCTCTTTGTATCCCAATGTAGCACAGCTTGCAAGCGTACACAAAATTAACCTGGACTTGGACTGTCCTGCATGTCCTCCAGCTTATGTTCCACAGCAAGCGGCAGGAGCTCACGGACATCCCTCAGCCCCTGCTCCCCAGGCAGCGCATTCCAGTGCTGCTGCACAACCATCTGCGAGTGGGCCGGCGACCAGAGCGAGACCTGCAGCTTCAGTAGGCCCAGATTCCACAGTACAGGTAACTTCCCATAAGGGCGAACTGCACGAGGTAGAGATACCTACCCCGTCACACACCAGGGGAGGTACCGCGTACGGCCCAAAGACGTCGGCACTTGTGCCGCAACTGGACTCATCCTGGGGGCCAAACACGTACCCTATGCTAGAATGTCCCAATCCCAGGGCAGGACAAGGCGACCAGGGTCCGACGGTCCTGGTATATCGGCCCTGGAAGGTGTCGGAGTTACAGGCTGTCTGCGAGGATTTGCCGGATCCAACCCAGGTGGGTGGTGCTAAGTTCATGGAAGCTTTGAGAAATCTGGTAAAAACGTGTCAACCAACTGCAGGCGAATTACAAACTGTACTGATTAAGAAACTGAAGTTACGGTGGGGTAACGTAAAGGGTACTTGGTCTATGAACCATCCATACAATGATGGTGCTACTTCTGAGTATATGGAACAAATTAAGACTTTGGAAACCAGTATGAAAACCGAATTCCCTGTTCGTCTGAACTGGGAAGCAGTTAGACAGGTTAAACAAAAGCCTGGTGAAACTGTTAATGACTTTCTTGAGAGACTTTCAGAGAAGTACGACGCACACAGTGGGATGGACAAACCGGAAAACAGCGAGACTCTTACTCCGTACGAGACTCAGCTAACCCACTGTTTCCTGGATGGATTGGATAAACACCTTGCAACCGCTATTAAGACCTCCTGTGTTGGCTGGCAGACTCGGAGACTTAAGGACGTTCTCCATTATGCTGTTCACTGCGAAGAACAGGACCGCGACAAGCAAAACAAAGACAAAAAGAAGAGGGACAAGATGACCTCTCAGCTGCAGCTGGCCCAGCTCAATTCCTACCAGGGGAACCGAGACGGTGCCGGTGGACAGCAGCAGCAAAGGAGAGGCCGCGGCAGACGTGGAGGACGGAATCAAGGGAACAGACAGAGACCCAACTCCATGGGACCCACTACCATGGTGGATTATGATGTTTTCCGAAAATGCGGAAAAAAGGGACATTGGGCTCGCGGTTGTAAATTTTCCGGTGGTGCTGATAATTGGGACACAGCACCCCACGGGAATGTTACTTTCCAACATCCTGGGGGTCAAACTGGATTACCTGGACAATGACATTTTGTGGGAGACGAGGAAACGCATGCGGACATGGGTGAGTTCGCTGGGTTCCTTTACCATACGGCTCCAAATGCGTTACCACTTTGGTCATTAAAAGTTGATGGGCGAGCATTAGACTTCATTGTGGATACGGGAGCTGGTCGGTCTGTAATAACAGCTAAATCATGGGATTCAAAACCTCCTCTTTTTAGTGGTAAAACCATGCTCAGCCAAGATGCTGGTGGAAATACCACGACAGAGAAATTTACAGCTCCATTACTGGTGCAAGATTTCAATACGGGCTCAAATATTACTTTGAAACATGCGTTCTTGTTCTCCCCTGTATGTCCGGTAAACCTGCTTGGCAGAAACTTAATGTGCAAATTAGGTCTGAGTGTGCAGTGTACTGATGACGGTTTAACTATTGACAGAGCTGCTACGGTAGAAACTCTAGAAATGTTTTACTATGCTTGGGATCTGGACAGATCCTCAGTCACAGCTAAAGCCATACAAATGGCCAGAACTGAGTGGACAGGCACTGGCGACAGACTGACAGAATTACAACTACATGTAACAGCACATTTTAGTCGAGGTAGAGATTGGGAATTTGAGAAGAATTGGTACGGTGATTGTAAATTAAATTCGACATTGTTTTTGGTTGGTCGCGATTTCTGTGCATTGTCTGTAGAATTGAGCGAGGCTCACACTTTTTAAATAAGGTGTTGGACAAAGTGACCGAGCAATTGGGGATCAGGTTGAAGTTCCATTGTGCTTACCACCCTCAGAGTGGAGGGGCGGTAGAGAGGGCAAATGGAACCATTAAGAACCGGTTAACTAAAGTAATGGCAGAGACAGGTCTGGATTGGGTCCAGGCCCTGCCAATTGTCCTTACAGGTATGCGGGGGAGGGTCCACGCTGCTACAGGATTGTCGCCCTATGAAGTCATCACAGGGCGGCCCATGAGGACTGGATGTCACCCCCCAGGGCTGATGCTGGACAAGGAGCTAGCTGACACTCGCATGGTGAGTTACTGTGTTCAGCTAACCAATGTTCTGAGATCTGTGCATCAACAGGTGAAAGCAGCTCTCCCAGATCCAGCCAGCGGGCCTCTACATGACCTGCAGCCAGGAGACTGGGTGTTGATAAAAGACTTCAGAAGGAAGAAGTGGCACCAGGCCAGGTGGAGGGGTCCTTTCCAGATACTACTCACCACGCCCACAGCCGTGCGAGTGGAAGGCCGTGCTTCTTGGGTCCACGCCAGCCACTGCAAAAGAGCTCCACCAGCGCCAAAGGAGGGATAAGGGTGAGAGACCCACCTCGACCGACGCGCAGGGACGACTAAGTTCTCACGGAGTTTAAAATCTCAGAGAACCACCACTTCAAGGAGCACGTGACAGTAATATCTGCTCCCAACATGCCAGACGACAGCAGGAACACAGAGGGGTACAACCCTTTGAGAAGATTAGGCTGCAGCCTGAAGGTAGGCCTATTGATACTAGGCCTCATTACACTCATCACAGTTCTGCCCATTATCCTGATTCATGAGACATTCTACACCATTAACACCAGTGAACCAAACGGTACTGTTGTAATGACTAAAAGGCCTAAAAGGTATGTCACCACCGGGAATGAAGCTTGGCTGACACCAGGAACTGTGAAGCATCATTATGCTACTAATTCTTGGTGGCGTTATGCTGAGTGGACTGCAAAACAGCACTTTAACCGGTCTTGTTATGTTTGCTCTCACATGCCTCATTCCACAGCAGGCCCTCTTCTTCAGGTGCAGAATCTGAAGAACGACCTCTCAACGTGTTTGGTGGGACTGAGTTCTCACCCAGGTGTGGGAATACGGTGGGATAAAGCTGATTTCTCTGTGCCATTAAATCTGTCACTTTTGAGTACTCCAGTAGTCAATACAAATTGTTCTTTCCTGAAAGATTACCTAACATGGCCACAGGTGTCATGGAAAATGCCCGGTCCAGTCGTACTTAAACATAGTATGAAGTTTGCAATGTGTATTATAGGTAATGGCTCTAATGCACTAGGTCAATTAGACAATGTTCAGTGTAAAACTGTTTTCTGTGATTGTCCGCCCATACATCCTGATAAGTGTTTTGACTGTCTGAGTGATTCCCATAGTCCCTGCAGAGACGACCCTGACATGGCTGATGAGATATGTAGGACGACCTGGTCACATGCAATCTCATTACCTTGGAATAGGGAACAAACTGCAAACTGTTCCGGGATAATACCATCCTCTCGCCTTGGGAGTCGACTGCTATCAGATTGGTACTGGCTTTGTGGAAATTCAGTCTACACTGCTCTCCCCCCTGACTGGGGTGGAGTATGTGCCATTGGTGCCTTGTATGACTCTACATATGTGATTCCTGACCTTTCCACATATAGTCACACCACACGTCGCATGCACAGGGTAAAGAGAGGGTTTTGGGATAGTAATCCTGTTCCTACTGAACATCGTCTTTGGACTGCAGGTTCGAAGTTTATACAGGCTTTGCTTCCTGGGTTAGGTGTGTCAGAGGCTTTTAAAGAGATAGAAGTTACTCGATACACTTTTCTCCAGTATACATAAACTCCTCCATTTTGACCATAGGTGCTGTAAACTCTGAGTTGACTTCACTGCGATTAATGGTTATGCAGAATCGCATGGTATTAGATCAGCTTACTGCAGAGCAGGGGGGGGTTTGTGTGATGATTGGGGAGGCGTGTTGCACATACATACCACATTATGATGAGGATGGCCAGATCATACAGCAGGGACTTAGAAATATGACCAAACTCCGTGACTCATTAATGGAGAGAGAGGTTGATGCAAATAAAGATTGGTTCTTTAACCTCCTGACAGGTTGGAAGAAAACACTGCTGAGAATCTTTTTGCCTGTTGTTATCTTTGCCACCCTGCTCGTATTTCTTTGCTGTTGTGGAATGCCACTGATTCGCGCCTGTATTGCACGCCTCACTCAAGCTGCTATAGGTCAGTACTTACAGCAATATGTTCCTGATCCTGAACAAGATAATGTATTCCTTCTCCGACAACTTCCTTTTACTGTTTACTGACGACCCTATATAAAGTATAGGCCTGAATTATGTACCCACCCTGTCACATGGTTGGTGGGAAGACAGACAGTGTTGTAATGTGAAGAGATAAAAGGTTGACATTCCAGGAGTTGTGAAAAGTCTCCATTACATGATGGGTTTTTATTTTTTATCTTTCTTTTCTTTCAGACTTTCTCTTGATAGTAATAATTTTATATGTTAAATAATCAGTAGTACATTATAGTGAAAATTATTTTTATATTCAATTATATTCTATCCTGTTACTATATTTACTATGATTTCATTTTTTATATTTTTATTTTTCCTATGTTGATTCTTGTAATTAATCAGATATGGATGATGTGCGATAATTGCTAATATCCGGAAGCGACGCTTGATTGCCTTAAGAGGGATCGGAGGAATTATTTTTTCCGGAACTGATTCGGTTTTCTGGCTCTGTGCTAGTTTTGTCCCATATAAGTCCTGAGTCTGCCGGTTTTTCAATTCCCCCTGGATTATTGGAGTATTGTACATATCCAAACAAAATTATTGTATTTGGTCTGTATAATCATGTAATCATTTATGATGTTATTAAAATGAATCACTTACTAATTGATTGAGTACATTAGGTAGATTGTAACAGAAAACTGTTAGTTATCATGAAATGATAAAAGGAGGGAAATGTGAAGGAATTTTCTGTTTTACAATATGTGTGTATTAACATAGAGACAATCACATTATTATCATTAAGCATTTAATATAATAGATCAATTATATATTGAGTTAAGTAATGAAATAATGTATTCTTTGTGAACACTGAGTAGGTCATGGTTCACTCCCTCTGTGTCTCTCCTTCACAATCTGCAGAGACAGGCAGATGTTTTCGTTACTTGTTTTGAAGGTTATAGAAAGACAAAACACCAAGAATTGGATACCCTTGTCTCTGTATGTTTAGAAACCGCCCCTTGTGGCAAATCAGTAAAGCAACGATATTGTGTATAAATCTCCTCTGTATGCTGTTTTTGGGTCAGAGAGATTCTGGTGAGACTCTCTCATTTCTAAGTTTATCTCCAATAAACTGAAATTCTTTTTCTTATTCTATTACATCGGTTTGTTGTGGTTCTGTTTGGACAGACTTGCTCACTGTGGGTTGAAAGGGAAAAATCCACGACACGTTGCCAACAACACAGATGTTGTAAGTTTGGTGTGTAAGCATCGAAGGAAATGTGCAATTTAGCTGCAATGCGTGAATCCCTGTGTTTCTTCTGTGAAGCTAACTAACCTTATATACTTATGCATAAAATCGGTCCCTCTCAGCTAAATTAATATAGATAGTATTACCTTTACAGTGGCAAGCTAGCAAGCAAAATTACAGGTAACAAGCAGCTAGCTATCTATTTGTGTCTGAGATGAGCTACTAAATCGATTTTTTTGAGTGTGAAATGGCTTCTGGAAGTGTTTAGTAAAGTCATTGTTCCACATGAGTAAATTGTTCTGTATGCAGTACAGAAGGCTGTGCAGGTAAACAAAATGGAAATTTATGCATGGTATGAGGGAGAGAACATGATAACATCAGGGAGTACTTGTTTATTATTATTATTGTTGATTGTTGTTGTATAAGGGGGACTAATGGGTATATCAACATGGTGGACAGTTCCATGGACAGTGTTAGTGGGGTTTGTAATGATGCAGATTGCTCTCCTGAGGGAATGTGTAGTCTAAATGGCTTCTGTATGAATGGTTAAATAATCTCTCCTCACCCTCCACCCCCATGTTTTGATCCTTTGCCTTTTTTTGTTTTTAGTTCATTTTTTTTTAGCTTTTTGGACCCTGCCATTTTGTACTTTCTTTGTGTAAATACGGTAACTTCAGCAATTAGAGGGCAAGGATCTTTTTATTTGTTACAGCAGGGGTGTTTTTATTTTTTATCTAGGAAACTGGTGGACTTTTAATTTTTTATCTTTTAACCCTAATGTTGAAGATTATTATTGTGTATATCAAAACGCGTCATAATGGTTAATCCGAATAATATTGATCTCCATGTAGCCTATTCCTTGCTCGCACTACACACGCACGAGCATGTCTGTTTCGCCATCATATAAGCAATCCGCCAAGGTGGAAAAGCAGGCTTTTAAAGGGAATGGGATATGACATTTTGATTGGTTTATTTAATTTCACACCCAAGACACACCTATAATTAATGAAGAGACTAGGTTCAGCCCATTTGCACATTGCCCCGTGTTTAGCGCTCAAAAAACACACCATAAAACTAGCAAAAGTGGACTTGGACACGCCCTAAATGCACTTTACGCCATGCGTTTAGACAAAGTGCTAAGATCGCCAAGATAGAGCCCCAGGTTCAAATCATAGCTGTTAAGTTTTTACATCAAACAATCAAAATTAATTTAAGCTAAAACACATAAAGGGTAAGTTCGCTATTTTGGACCTTGGACCCTATTTGCGGTCCGTCTTCCATGAACCTGACCCATGAAGTCCATTTTTTCGCTGATCGGTCCAGTATTGAGTTCGCTACAGATTTCCTGTAGGCTCTCACTGGGCTACAATAGAAGTCAACGGGGCAATTAGAAATGTTCGATAAATGTGCTTTCATGTACAATAAATGAGACGGGAAGCTCAGGGTGTATTGTTATCGGTCTCAGTATGCTCTCCTGTGAAATGTATCTCAATCCGAACATTTTTACGTGCTTGGCATGGCTTGAAAGTAAGCATTTCTCTGTTGCTTGTTTTCGCTGCTCCCGCGGAGTACTATGTGACGGGGGTAGGGGAGCGGGAAGGTGTGCCGGCCGTTTACGAAACTATCTAGTTGAGCAGTCTGCGTTTGTTTACCTGCAGCAACGTAGGCTACAATTTCCACAAAAAAACTTGGATGATGGATGACTATAATGATTACGAAGACGAAGAATTCGATTTTGACTTTGACGTTACTGGCTACAGATTTGAGCCAGAATACACGGACACGGAACTACAAGAGATGGATGATAAGAGAGCAAGAGAAGAGAGAGAGGCTGAAGTTGCGCAGGTAATGTTATCCGAAGTCAGTGCGAGGTAGTGCGGTCGGAGAAATAGTTCTGTTTCAAATGGAACTGTTGTTTCAACGTTCGGTTTGCGTTTGCGATAGCCTACATTTCACAGGAGAGCATACTGAGACCGTAAGAATACACACTGAGCTATAAAAGCACATTTATCGTTGTTTTTCCATAACATTTCTAATTGCCCCGTTGACTTCTATTGTAGCCCAGTGAGAGCCTACAGGAAATCTGTAGCGAACTCAATACTGGACCGATCAGCGAAAAAATTGACTTCATGGGTCAGGTTCATGGAAGACGGACCGCAAATAGGGTCCAAGGTCCAAAATAGCGAACTTACCCTTTAACTGATTAAATTTTACAGAATGATAAATTGTGAAATTGTGCCCCAAATCTGCTATTCTGGTACCCCCAAATGTATATTGTCCTTTTTCATGGCCAGGTCAGTACTTGTAATTTTCATTTTGTCAATTCTGTCACGTGATCATCCTGTTCTCAATAATAGTATGGTTAGATACAATTTGCAAGAAAATTTTTTTTCCCAATTCACTGACATTTCAAAGCCCTTCCATCTCCTTCCATTTGATCCATGTATGGTCTTGATTGCAAGCCCCAGTGTATTCTTTTCTTTTTTTTGGTCCATCCAAGGTTTCTGAGGCAACCTTAGGTCAGCACCAAGTTTGAACCTGTAGTTGAGCTTTCCACTGACCATCTGATTAATCCTATACTGTAATAAATAATTCTGTACTCCAGAAGTAAGTCACCCATCATTAAACTATCTGTCAGAAGTCAATATTCAATGTGAATTAACTAAAGTAGACTTAGGCCTTCACACATTATAATGCTGGGTGAATAAACAAATAATAGTATGCCGACTGGTTTAATGTAAATCCTCTCCACAAAAATGTCCTTCTGTGCTTAAAAAGTGATTGGAAGTACGGAAAAAATGCATGTGATACCTTTGGTTGAATTATTATGTCAATTCTACACACCCTATATGAAATGTGGAACAGCAAAATCATACAATTAAGAAGAGTTTTTAAAAAAAGCTTTAAAAAAACAACAACAAGGGTTTCATTCAGTCGATTTATGTTGCACTCAAGATTATTGTTTATCCAATCCAATTAAGTAGTTGACTGAAGCATTAGTTGACTGAAAATCATAAATTAAATAAGGAGCTTAATTTCCTTTTATTCAACATTTCGCCCTACATAAATTGCATGCATATGATTATGACACACACATGAAATGGCTTGACTATTTTAACAAAAAATCTATAATCTGGGCTTTCTCTTCTTGCTGATATATAGATTCATAATGGCAGCAAACCAAAGCCTGTATCATACTGTAAAGGCCATACATTCTACACTCACTAGCCTGATAGAATATATTAAATATCTCAGAGTGGTTCTGTTATATACAAGACAAATACAAAACACATATGCAGATGAATATTGTACTGCAGCTATAGTTAGTTAGTTAAAGTGTTTCTGATAATTAAATGACAGTAAAGGCATTAGTAGGTTTTTTAGGATATACACTTCCCACTGATTGTAATGCGGCGTGACGTGTGAGGTGGGAGGAGCCAAACGCAGCAAGGGGATTCTTTAAGCCCTAAGGCCACTAAGGCGGGATACCCCGCAGTTAAGGGAGGAGAAAAGACAACGAACAACGAACACGACTTACAGACGCTACTAACCGGCTCACTGTCACACGCCAATAAGTAGAGCGTAAGGACAGGTCTCTGAATAGCCAGAAATAATACGTGCCCTGTCTCGGAAACGAGACGCATAAGAACGGGCGAGTAGCGTAATGGCAAAAAATAAACAGATAAACACTGTAAAAAATAATAAGAAAGAATGAGGAGGCGAAAGAAACAGATCCAACGTTCCAAGGCTACTCTCAGACTCGCGGTCACACACAAACATGTCCACAACATCGCCCAATCTTCCCTATAGGAAGACATGCACCAAAAGACGAAACAGAACAAACTCCATGTAAGGAGAAAGGTACCGAAAGGAACAGGACAGGCTGCACCAGACATTTACCGGCTAAGGACCAAAGGGAGATTTAGTTGAAAATACATGCCCTGCCTCTCTATGATGAGGAATATAACGAGGCGAACAGGAACAGAGATTTAACGTTCCATGGCTAGTTTAATAGGCTCGCAGTCAAATGCAGAAAACAAAGGGGTAAAATCCCGATCTCCCAGGAGAGAGAAACATTTTACAGGTGAGCCGACGGAGCACCGTCGTCCCATAACTTTACTATCCAAAATGACTAACGCAAGCTTAATTGAAAACACACGCCCTAGCCTCTCAGTAAAAGAATATGTAACGAGGCGAAGGAACAGAGAACTAACGTTCCGAGGCTATTTTCGGAAGCATGCAGTCACACACAAACATGTCCACAACATCGCCCAAGCTCCATACAAGGAGAGACATACCCGGAGAACGAACAGAACAATAGTTCCGAACAAAATCGTCCCGCAGGTAAAAAAGGCGAACAGGACAGCTGCAACAACAGACGCAACGCAAACTTAATCGAAAATAGCAAGCACTGCCTCTCAATATAAAATAAAACCCTGACTCACAACAAAAGGGAACGTAGTCCACGAGAAGGAGACAAAACAGGGAACAAACGTACCAAAGCTACTAACTGGCTCACAGTAACACGGAAATGAGTAGAAGCAAAACTCCAGGTCTCTCAGTAAGAAAACCAATCAAAGGCGAAAATGGAACAAATAACTGCTTCTCTATACTTCTACGAGCTAAGTAACTAAGTAGAAGCGAAACGCCCGATCTCCCTATGGGAAGACATGTACCGAAGGGCGAACAGAACTACAGTTCTGAACAGAATCGCCCAAAACTCCATATACGGAGAAAAGCACAAAAAGACAAAATAGAGCAGAGATCCGCGGTCCCATACTTCTACGAGATAAGTAACTAAAGAGCCAGCAAGAAATAAGCCCTGCCTCAGCAATGAGATGTAAAAATAGGCGAGTAGCCCAAATGGTACAAAGAGCACATCAGGGCGACGGCACGGTCCTGCAGGTTCCTCCTGTACAACATCAGGAGGATTCGACCATACCTGACCACCTACTCCACCCAGCTTCTTGTCCAGACCATGGTCACCTCACGCCTGGACTACTGCAACTCCCTGCTCGCAAGCCTACCGGCCTGCGCCATTCTGCCTCTTCAACTGATCCAGAATGCAACTGCCCGGCTTGTGTTCAACCTCCCGAAATTTTCCCATGTAACCCCCCTGCTGAGGTCTCTCCACTGGCTGCCAGTTGCAGCCAGGATCAGGTTCAAAGTTCTGACCCTGGCCTACACTGCAGCCAATAGGACAGGCCCCGCCTACCTGCAGGACTTAATCCAGAACTATGTTCCTGCTCGACCACTTCACTCTTCTACAGCAGGGCGACTGGCACTTCCCCCCCCTCCGTGTCAAAGGCTCTCGCTTGTCCCGACTGCGGAGTTTTTCCACATTAGCTCCTCAGTGGTGGAATGAACTTCCCATTCCCCTACGTTCTACTCCAACCCTGCCTGCATTCCGTCGAGGCCTGAAGACACACCTCTTCAGACTCCACCTTGACTGATATCCTCACCTAGGAATATCAGTTCCCTGTTCCCTGTGTTTTACTGTCTGTTTATTATAGTTTATAATAGTATTTGGAATGGTAGTGTGGTGTTGCTGATTTGCCCACAGCTTACTGTGAACTACAGTCAACGTTCATTGCTAGGGATAGCTGCTACATTATGCGAAGGATGTGCTTTGCCTTGTCTGTTCTGTAATGATCTTGATGATGTCTCTGTACGCACTTACTGTACGTCGCTTTGGATAAAAGCGTCTGCTAAATGAATGTAATGTAATGTAATGGTACGAATAACTCACAGCCAACAAAACACCACAGTACAAAACAATAAACAAACAATCTCGAAGCCCCGAACGAAGGAAACGGTAGGCTTATATATCTCTCAAGGTGACCACGCACAGGTGTGGACTAACAGCAGCTCCGCAATCTAAGCAGGGCGGAGCAAGCATCCACCAAAAGAGCAGCGCCCTCTCGTGGCCACCAAGGAGAACGACCGCATAGGCAAAAATGGTTAAAAACCATGACACTGATGCCACAGGGAGGGACAAGGTTACTCTGGTCACTGCACATACTGATGGCAATTCACACAACTTACATATATAATCATTTTTATGATAAGTGCCATGCTATATCTGAGTCAGTACATGTAGAAAAATGACTCCCTTTTAAAAGACAATGGTCAATCCCACTCCTTCCACTTTTGTTTTTAACATCAGGAAGTCTCTTAAGTGTATCATTGGAATCAATGCTATACATGTTATATTTCTGAACAGCGCCCTCTACTGGTCCTTCCAATGGAAGCCTACAAAATCAGTACAGTCTATACCCATCCATCCATCCATTATCTAATCCGCTTATTCCTGGTCAGGGTCGTGGGGGTGCTGGAGCCTATCCCAGCATGCATTGGGCGAGAGGCAGGAATACACCCTGGACAGGACAGTCTATACAGGGGGTGTCAAACTCAAGTCGTGGTAGACAACAGTGTTTGTGGGGTTTTGTGGTTTTACATAAATCAGTGGCCAATTTAGGACTCTTTAGACAATCACTAGCTCAAATTTAACATTTAAATGTTAAAATGCAACAAAAACAAAAAAACAGCAGACACTGTGGCCCTGCAGGACTGGTGACTGACATATCTGGGCTACACAGTGGAAAAGGTAGTTTGGTGTAACCAGCTCACATGAAATGAGTTCAGAATTTCTTTAAGTTTCTGTTTGGAATTCATTGTTCCAAACAAATCCTGTAAAATTCACAGGCAAATTTCAGGCATGGTGTGAAGAAACATAATCAGAGTGTTCCCTGATAATCATCATTCAGTCATGAAAAACATGATGAAGAATATGTGTCAGTAATAAAGTGCATTTCTGTAACAATAAGAATGCTCCAAATTTATGGCAAGAAATTCCAGATTCATCGAACATTGATAATTTCCCTGATGAAAGGAACATAAATGACGATCAATAATCCAAATCATTATTTAACTTATTATTATTATTTAAAAATTACTATTTTTCCTGCAGTCCCTTAAACCTAAAAAATTATGTGTCCATGAAACTGGACAAATGTATATGCTGGGGATATTTATTCTAACATTCCAGGAATATTCTGGGAACCAAAAATTAATAGCTGGGCAGAGGAATATTGGATGGAATGTCAGATGTAACACTGCTTTTTTCCCATTGCCCCAAGTTATTTAACCTTGACTGCAGTAAATATTCATCTGCATATCGTGTGCTATATATGCTGCTAAGTAACATAGTAAAATAATAAGCCTAGGGTGCGTTTAGGATGCATAGTTTCTCCAATTCTGTGGACCTTTGATATTAAAAGGACAATTTACATTACATTACATTTCAGGCATTTAGCAGATGCTCTTATCCAGAGAGACTTACACAGCATTGACATAGTATCCATTTCTACAGCTGGATATACTGAAGCAATGCAGGTGAAGTACCTTGCTCAAGGGTACAACGGCAGTGTCCTACCTGGAAATCGAACCTGCAACCTTGCGGTTACACTACCTCCCAATTTACTGGGAATTGTTTACACAAGGCTACGTAACTCCCTTCAGCAACGGTTCACTCAACTTTCACTGGGTGCCTCGTGCAGCAGCAGTAGTGTGTTTTGTACTGTGTTTCAGCCATCTTTATCATGGCTGACAGTAATGGGACAAGTTTCCATTTTAGATTGTAAAAATTAAACAAATGGTATGATGGATGGCATTGATGCAGCAATGATTTTTGAAAAATGATTTTGTCTGATGTATGTTTGTCTTGTATTACTGTACATTCAGAGCCTACATGCATAGTTGTATTTTTTCCATTTAGATCTTTGTTAAATTATGGTAAGACAGTGGTTCCCAAACTCGGTACTGGGGGACCACTGTGTATTCTGGTTTTCGTTCCAACTGCAATTGCAATCCCGGACTTTTAACAAGCTGTTAACTTGCTCTTAATTTGGTGCTTTTCATGTTTAGAGGGACGATTTACCCTAGTAAACCACATTATGTCAGAAATAACTATGTGTTGGTGCTACTGTTGGTGTACTTGAAGGGATTGCTGTCGTCAGGTACACACAGTGACTCAGTGGTGGAGACGTTGTGAGTGGTTGATAACTCCTGGGGCCTCATTTATAAAAAAAGTACTTGGACGTCATCTTTAACTTTGACGTAAGCACATTTCTTTAAATGGACGTAAGTATTATTTATAAAATTGCCGCTTGTTTAAAATAGCGTACATCTGTCGTACGTACTTTCCTCTATAAATCTCAAATGAACTTCAAATTGAATGCACATGAGCTCTGTAATTGCGCCCTGTGGTTAACTTGTCACATACATTTAATAGAATGGCTCTGGGGAACGGATAGCGGCTCTTGAGGCAAAAAAGTCAGTCCAGTCCCTGAACACTCTCTCCCTGTGAAACGCATGGTTTGCCACATTCTCCAATGAAGCTAGTGAAGCCGTTTGAGTGTTAATTATTTGCTTACAGTACACTATTTATGGGATACATTAGCCTTTTATGAACCTCTTTAATGAGCAACACTTTGTGAATCATAATGAATCTTGCATTCACTATGTCCCAATCTACAATTTTCTACATCATGCAATAATGGTATAATGTGCACCTGCACTCAAATATTGTGCAGGCTATTTGGCCCTGCTTTGGGATGGCACAGGGGGAGAGCCTGTCACAGTGGATGTCACATCCCATGCCTTTGTGTCTTGATTTCCTGATTTTCAGTTTCTATGTGTTTTCAATATTTGTGGTCCGTTCCACGTTTTCCATTTTTCCCATTTTGTCTCTCCACTCCCCGCACCTGAATTGTGTTTCCTCATGTGTTTCGTCTCACCTGTTCCTCATTGTCTCTTTGTTATTCTGGCTTATAGTCTGCCCTGTTTCTTTGTTCTGTTCCAGATCGTCTTGTGCCCTGCATTCGTGCTTGTCTCATCACTTTTCAGCGGTTTTTCCTGCCTGCCCTTTGCCTGTTCTGAGTTCCTGTTTCCAGTCCTGTGTATTCCTGTCCTGCTCCTGTTCCCCTGCCTGCCTTGCCTGTCCTCGTCCAGTCCTACCCCGGTCCTCCTGCCCACCTGCCCATCCCCATCCAAGCCCTGCTCCAGCCCTTTGCCCTCCTGTTCTCCAGCCTCTGACAGATCTCCCAGTTCTGACCCCTGCTTGTTCTAGACTTCGTCCTGCCTTATCCGTATTGCTCTCATTGCCTGGACTCTGACCCCTGCCTGGACCTGACTTAGTTTCTGCTTATTCTGCATTGCTCTGTTTGCTGGCCCTTGACCCTGTTCTGTCAACCCTGAATAAAGCCTGATTCATATTACACATTGGTGTCTGCGTGTGGTTCCGATCATTTCTCATAACAGAACGATCTGGCCACTATGGAACCAGCAGACCCAAGGCAGGCTTCCGAGGTCCTACCTTATCAGGGCACTCGACTGGGACAGCTCGATACAGAGCTGCGGACGCTTCAACAAACTGTACAGGCCATCTCGGAACAAATCTCGTTCAGTCCCTGCAAATGCTGGCCCGAGACTCCGCGACCTCCACCCAGCCGCTAACACCACTGTGCTCCAGGTCCAGTCCTTGGCTGCTCCCCGAGGGATTCCGGAGCCCCGTCTGCCCATGCCTGACTGGTACTCTGGAGAGCCTGGTTCCTGTCGCACCCAGTGTTCACTGGTTTTCAAGCTTCAGACCTCCTCATTCCCCACTGAGTGGTCCAAGGTCGCCTATATCATCACCCTTCTTTCTGGGAAGGCCCATGCCTGGGGAACGGCATGCTGGGAGTCAGGGGACCCAACCACTGCCACCTTTCTGTCCCTCTCCACCGAGATGAAGAAGGTGTTCGACCGGACCTCTGATAGTCACTCGGCGGCGCGACAACTCCTGCGCCTCCGTCAACAACAGCAATCGGTTTCAGACTTCTCCATCGAGTTCCGGATGTTGGCGGCATCTGCTGGGTGGAACAAGGAGGCATTGTATGACACCTTTCTGCATGGTCTGTCAGAAAGGATCCAGGACAAACGTACTACGTGCGACCTGCCCCAAGACTTTGATAGGCTAGTGAACATCCCTATCAGAGTTGACACTTGTCTATAGGAATGACGGTCGGACCGAGGGATCCAGCGCCAAGGCTCTCCATCCCCTTCTGCTCCTCGCCGACCCCATCTCTCTGAACCTCCAGAGCCGTCTGCTCCACCGCCTTCTGCTCCTCGCCGACCTTGTCTCTTTGAACCTCCAGAGCCGTTTGCTCCACCACCTTCTGCTCCTCGCCGACCTTGTCTCTTTGAACCTCCAGAGCCGTCTGCTCCACCGGAACCCATGCAAGTGAATTGTACCCAGCTAGCACCCCAGGAACATCAGCGATGCCCCACCAGCCATCTATGCCTGTACTGTGGGGGCCTGGGCCACTTCATCCACAACTGCCCAGTTAAAGGCAACGCCAGTCAAGTGAGAGAGGAGGTCCTGGTGGCTGCTTCCCTGACCTCTTCCACGTTCCAACCACTCATCATGCTCTGCTCACCTGGAATGGCGTCCAGCTGCCTGTACAAGTTCTCATAGATTCTGGAGCAGACGCTAATTTCATCTGCCCTTCCATGTTCCATCAGTTGGGCATTCGCACCACCCCTATGTAGACCCCTCTCCACACCAACACTCTTACCGTGACCCCTCTGGCAGAGATTCGAGAAGTGACCAGCCCTGTGGAGATACTGGTCTCCGGCAATCATCGGGAGGAGATTTCTTTCTTTGTCTTGGAATCGCCTTTCATCCCTGTTGTTTTAGGATCACCATAGCTCACCAAGCACAATCCCCAGATAGACTGGTCCCGGGGAATTATAACCGGCTGGAGCCCCAAGTGCCACCTCACCTGCCTCAGCTCCGCTGCCAGCCCTGTGAGGATCCAACCGCCACTGAAGGAAGAGACTATCGATCCCACTAAGGTGCCCAGTGAATATCACAACCTCTGCCAGGCGATCAGCCGCTCCCGAGCGTGCTCTTTTCCTTTGCACCGCGCCTACAACTCCCCCATTGACCTGCTTCTGGGAACCTCGCCTCCTAAAGGTCACCTGTATTCCCTCTCCATTGCCATGGAGAAGTGTGAATTCAGCCAGTCATCTGTCCAGTTCTTGGGATCCGTCGTGTCCCAATGGAGACTGGAGATGGACACACAGAAGGTGAGAGCGGTCCAGGAATAGCCGGAGCCCAACTGCCGCAAACAACTCCAACACTTCCTTGAGTTCACAAACTTTTATAGGTGCTTCATCTGCAACTATACAGTTGCACTCAAAATTATTCAACCCCCTTCACTTTTTGCACACTTTATTGTGTTATAGATTTAATTTTAAATGGATAAAATTGCCATTTTTGCCCATCAATCTACACTCAATAACCCATTATGACACAGTGAAAACATATGAGTGAAAACAGCTGTAATTTATGCTGGTACAGTATGGAACACATGACTGGCGAAATGGCTGTAAGTCATCAATGGTCTAAGGCAGTGGTTCCCAACCCTGGTCCTGGGGACCCCCTGTGTATGCTGGTTTTCGTTCCAACCACAATTGCAATACCAGAATTTTAACAAGCTGTTAATTTTTCTTAATTAGGTGTTTTTAATGTTTAGAGTATTTACGTTCTTAAGCCACATTATGTTAGTAATAGCTATGCATGCCATGAAGACTAAAAGTCCAAGATTCACATTGTGTTGTATTGTAAACAATTAAAAGGAGGTAAAAAATGTTTTAACTGATCAAATTAAAGACTGAGGTGAATCAATAGGCTCATAATTAGTGAAATTGTGGACACATGGCCAATAAAACTAACCGTTTGGTAAATAATGAAAAATTCAAAGACAAAGCAAATGATAACGAGCCAAACCTGCATTGTGTTAAGGAAAAAATTATGAAGGAACTTAAACTTGCATTCAATTACCTAATTAGGAGCCTAATCACCTGAGTTGTTACTTCTTCTTTGTAATTGTTTGCAATATAACACAATGAGCATAATGAACATGGGTTTTTTTTTTCTTCATGGCATGCATAGCTATTGCTAACATAATGTGGCTTAAGAGAGTAAAGAGTTTAAAGTGTTCTCTCTATACAATAAAAACACCTAATTAAGAAAAAATAACAGCTTGTTAAAATTCTGGGATTGCAATTGTGGTTGGAACGAAAACCAGCATACACAGGGGGTCCCCAGGACCAGGGTTGGGAACCACTGGTCTAAGGTACCAAATGAGGCCCAAAACATCACTCTACGGCCAGATATGGAGTAGATAAGGGTGGAACACTTTAAGGGTTTCTTCTCCTTTTTCCCCATAGAGTTCTATAGGAAAGGAGAAGAAACCCTTAAAGTGACCCATCCATATCTACTCCATATCTGGCCGTAGAGTGATGGTTTGGGGCTCGTTTGTGTCATGGTTATTTGCAGCCTTTGCTTTTCGATGTTTTTGGTTTCCTGTTTGGCGTCGTCAACACACTATCGGATTTTTTCCGCCTCCATTCCGGTTTTCGCGTCTTGCCCGACAATTATTCCCTTCACCTGTTTCGCGTTTCCTGCGGGCTATAAATACCTCAGAACTTCCGCATTTCCGCCCTTCGAGATTGTCTTTGCTATGTTGACATACGAAGTCGGTAAAGGTATAGAAATTTTGGTCGCTGCATTTCTGGTTGTTACTAATAGGAAACGTCCGGTTATAAAGATTTAGGATTAGATTGGTTTTGTCGTTCCTTTCCAATCTTTATCATTTATTCTTTTTACCTGTTGCCAGTTGTGTTCAGCTCTTTTTCCACAAGAGTTTTGGCTAACAGGTTTTCTTTTCTATTCCTTTCCTTCACTCGTTTTTGTTTTGAGTTTGGTTTTGTTTCATTACCTCTTGTTACGCCTAATTGTTTTAGTGCGTGAGGTTCTTATGTTAGTTATTCTCGCTGTTTATCGAGATCGCCTCAGTATTTGGAGGTTGTTTTGTTTTGCTTTGTGCTAGGGAACTTTTTTTTTGTTTTGCTCCCTATCCTGTGTTAACCCAGTCCTGGTGCGGATTATTCTGTGTTTTGTGGCGTATCTTTCTCTAGATACGCTTTTAGAAATCCTTATTGGTCGCGTTTGATTCTCCGAGCCTTACACTTCCCCTCACAGAATCTCGAAGTCAGTATGGAAGAATCAGCGACGTCTACCGATTTTTACAAAACGCTGCCTAGCCAGGGCGCTACGGGGGGTACCGTTAAGGAGGTTATTTTCTCCCTGCAAATTCAACAAAACCAGTTGATGGAACAACTGCACAACCAGGGAGAATGCCTACAGAAAGTTACTGAAAGTTTGCATAGACTTTCTGTGACAGTGAATCCCCCACAGTTACACAAGCACAAACTCCTATTCCCATGCCCCGTACCATTAAAGAACCTAAACTCCAACTACCGCCTCGTTATGGTGGGGAACCGGGAAAATGTAGACCATTTTTGACCCAATGTATTATTTTTTTTCAAGCACAACCCTCCCGCTTCACTACACCAGAATCCCGTGTAGCATTTATTTTGTCACTTCTGTCCGATCAGGCTCTCCCTTGGGCTGACCCTTTAATTCGGGCCAATGCTCCTGTTATTCATGATTCTACCCAGCTCATGAATGAGATGCAGCTGGTTTTTGATCACGAGGTCTCAGGTGAAGAGGCAGCCAGGAGATTGACCAGTTTGCGCCAGGGAACTGACACAGTAGCGGCCTTTTCCATAGCTTTTCGAGCATTGGCCGGGGAGACAGGTTGGCCGGATGGTCCGCTAAAATCCTTATTTTTAAAAGCGTTGTCCAACCCCATTAAGGATGTGTTAGCTATGCTTGAGCCACCCGCTACGTTCAATGACCTGGTCATCACGGCTATACGCCTAGATAACCGGATCAGAGAGCGTGAACGTGAGCGTAGCAATCACTCGGTCCGTATTAAATCCACCTTGCCTAGAGGTATTCCGCCCAGTTTCTCCACCTATCCCTCCGCTGATCAGGAGGAGCCTTTGCAGGTGGATGGGTCGTCTCTCCACCAACCTAGGAGAGCGAAACCACGGGCATACTGCTACCAATATTGCAAGTGTAAGGGCCATACTAAGGATCGATGCCCTAAGTTGACGGGTAATGAGGGGGTCTCACGGGGGAGACCGAGGTCTCTAGTGAGACAAAATAGTACTCCCTCTCGGACCCTCTTACCCGTTCAACTGTTTTGGGAGGGACGCTCTGTAAGCGTTAACGCTTTTATTGATTCTGGGGCCGTGGAGTCTTTTATTGATGCCAAATGGGCTAGGAGATTAAAAATCCCCACCAATCTACTCACTAGCGCCCGTGAGGTTACTGCCCTTGATGGTCGTCCTTTGGGTTCTGGAGTCATTAAGCAGAGGACTAATCCAGTAGAGATGCGCATCTCTCTCCAGGGGCACTCAGAGAGAATAGAATTCTTTTTAATTGACTCTCCGTCATACCCACTGGTACTGGGACATTCGTGGCTAGGGTTACATAACCCTCATATCTGTAGGGGTACGGATAGGAGACCTATTCGTCAGTGGGGTCCTCAGTGCCAGCCACATTGTCGTTCAGTTGCCTTCCCTTCATCAAGCCACACCCCTGATCTCTCCGAGTTCGGTTCTGACAGTGATTCAGAGGAAGCGGAGTCTCACTACGACTCAGAGAACTCTCTTTCCCTCTCTGAGAGTGGAGAGGAGAGTCTCGCCTGGGACCACTTTGCGGAGGGGGGTTCCATGGAGGAGGGGGGTCTTTCCACCTCTGATTTTGAGTGGGACAGGTTCTCTGACACTTCCTCCGGTGCGCCGGAGGTGGTAGGGGCGCTCGAGTTTGCTCTACCCGCGGGCGTTCCAGCGGAATAGTCAGACCTCACTGAGGTTTTTAGTAAACAATGCGCTACCAGATTGCCGCCCCATAGACCATATGATTGCGCCATTGAGCTGTACCCGGGTACTGTTCCTCCCAGGGGTTCACTGTATTCTTTATCTGTCCCAGAGAGTGCTGCCATGAAGCAGTATATTGAGGAATCTTTAGCTAATGGTTTTATCACACCATCTACGTCTCCAGCCGGCGCTGGTTTTTTCTTTGTAAAAAAGAAAGATGGGGGGCTGAGACCTTGTAATGATTACTGAGGGCTAAATGACATAACCATAAAAATCAGTATCCTCTCCCACTCCGCATTTGAGCGCTTACAGGGGGCGTCGGTCTTTTCCAAACTCGACCTTCGCAACGCCTATAACCTTGTGCGCATGCGTGAGGGCGATGAGTGGAAGACCGCATTTAACACTCACCACGGTCACTATGAGTACCGGGTTATGCCTTTCGGCCTCACTAGCGCCCCCTCTGTCTTCCAGGCGCTGGTGAATGATGTTTTGAGAGAGATGCTGGAGAAATCTGTTTTCGTCTACTTAGACGATATTTTAATCTTTTCTCCGGATCTCTCATCCCACATCATCCACGTTAGGCAGGTTCTGGAGGCACTTCTTAAGGCCCAGCTATTTGTTAAGGCTGAGAAGTGTGCCTTTCACACCAGCTCTGTCTCTTTTTTGGGGTTCATTGTGGCAAATGGTAAGGTACTTATGGATCCTGAGAAAATTTCAGCGGTGAAGAACTGGCCTACGCCCAATTCAGTGAAGCAAGTACAACGCTTCTTGGGCTTTGCCAATTTTTAGTAGGTTTATCCGGAATTTTAGCATGGTAGCCGCTCCCATCACAGCCCTTACCAAGAAGACATCGCCTATTAGTTTTCAGTGGAATCCTAGGGCGGAGGCGGCTTTCACTGAGCTTAAGAGGAGATTCTGCTCCGAACCGATCCTAACAACTCCCAATCCCTCCCTCCCCTTTGTGGTAGAGGTCGACGCCTCTGAGCTGGTAGTTGGAGCTATCCTTTCCCAATATTTCTCTCGTGTCCTTACATCTGCCGAGAGAAATTATGATGTTGGAGATCGAGAGTTGTTGGCGGTCAAATTGGCATTGGAAGAGTGGCGCCACTGGTCGGAGGGCGCAGAGCACCCCTTTACGGTCTGGACCAACCATAAAAATTTAGAGTACGTCCAGCAGGCCAAAATTCACGACAAGCTTGTTAGTCATTGTTTTTTACAAGGTTTAATTTTATTCTGACCTATCGCCCCGGGTCTAAGAATATTAAACCTGATGCGTTGTCGCGTGTTTTTGACCGGTCTGACAGCGAGTCACGCCCCGAGCCTGTAGTTCCCAGCTCTCAGATTGTGGCTCCAGTTATGTGGGCTATAGAGGCAGCTGTGCAGAAGGCGCTGCGTTCCGATCCCGGCCCAGGTGGGGGCCCGCCCCATTGCCTGTTTGTGCCACCTCGGTTGCGATCGCGGGTTCTCCAGTGGGGTCATGCATCAAAATTGGTGGGCCATCCGGGCGTTCACCGGACCCGAGAATTTATTTCTCGCCGGTTTTGGTGGCCCAAACCGGAGAGCGATGTGCGGGAATTCGTCGCCGCGTGTTCCACTTGTGCCCGTAACAAGGGTTCGCGTCTTTCCCCTTCGGGTCTTTTGCATCCACTTCCCATTCCCAGTCTTCCCTGGAGTCACATCGCCTTAGATTTTGTGACCGGTCTGCCGCCGTCCCAAGGGAACACCATTATCTTGGTGGTGGTAGATCGGTTTTCTAAGGCGGCTCACTTCATCTCCCTGCCTAAATTGCCGTCTGCTCCTGAGATGGCTCAGTTAATGGTGGACCACATTTTCACACTTCCCCTGGATGTGGTCTCGGATCGCGGTCCACAATTCTCTGCTAAATTCTGGCGCTCTTTTTGTACTCTGTTGGGGGCATCCGTCAGTCTTTCATCCGGGTTTCATCCCGAAACCAACAGACAGACAGAACGCACCAACCAGAGTATGGAGAGCACTCTTCGGTGTCTGGCCGCGGCCAATCCCACGTCCTGGAGTCGCCACCTCGCCTGGGCCGAATACGCCCATAATACGTTGCGTAATGCTTCTACTGGTCTCTCTCCTTTTGAGGCTCAGGTAGGATATTTACCCCCATTGTTCCCTGAGTTGGAGAGAGATGCGGAGGTTCCTTCCGCCGCTTCTTTCGTTCGCAGATGTCGAGCGGTCTGGAGGTGCGTACGCTCCTCTCTTTTACACGCTTCGGCTAAACAAAAGGCCGTGGCCGAGTTATTTTACCCTTTCAAGTAGGAGATTAGTGGGTGCCAAATCTTCTCAAATTCCCTGAGTTTGTTTTTAAGAATAAATCTAATTCTCTCTAAATGCAGAGTTTCTATCAGCTTGGTTAGCCAAAGTTTAACAGTGGGCACTTCTTTTTTCTTCCAAAATAGAAGAATGAGCTTCTTAGCAGTGATAAGTCTGTAAGATAAGAGGCATTGTTGAGCTACCTGCAGTCTCCTCAGTCTTTTCGATATTCCTAGGATGATTAATACTGGGTTAGGTTCTATCCCCACCACCAGTATCTCTGAGAATGATCTAAAAATCCCAGTCCAGAAATTCTGCAAATTGGGGTAAAAGGCAAAAAAAAACTGTGTAGCAAGGTCGCTTCTGTTGATCCACATTTATCACACTGTGGTGGGATTTCGGGAAATATTTTATATAATTTTATCTTTGAATAATGTAATCTATGCAATATCTTAAATTGTATTAAGCAATGTCGAGCATTAATGGAGCATGTATGTATATATTCCAGGCTTTCATCCCAGATATCCTCTGATAAATGTTCACCTAATTCTGCCTCCCATTCTGCCTTAATGGTGTTAGTCATAATCAGAGCTATATTCTGCAATCTATCGTACAAACAAGAGATTATATTTTCAGACCCAACAGAATCTTTTAGACAGCCATCCAATTTGTCCGGCCTTGCACTCTCAAAATTAGGTATATATGTTCTCACATAACTCCTGATCTGAGGATATTTAAAGAAGTCCCGTCGTGGGAAAGCATATTGTTCTTGAAGTTGCTGGAAAGAACGACATTTTCCTGAGGTTAAAATGTTTCGTAATTTGTTTCCAAAATGCGTATAGCGTTATAGATAATTGGGTTATTACTGTAGGTTACTTTGCTTAATGGTACAGGTGACAAAACGACTGCAGCGGTGGTGAAAGGCAAACAATCCTCTCGCTCCATCTCCAACCCAGCAGGTAGCACTGCCATATCATTCAGCCAGTAGGCGATGGAGCGGACATTGGCGGCCCAATAATAATGTGTGAAATTTGGCAGAGCCAATCCTCCACTCCTCTTGGGTTTACAAAGATGAGCTTTCCCTATTCTGTGTATTTTATAATCCCACACAAATGGTAGAATAATGGAATCTAAACGCTTGAAAAATGCTTTAGTGATAAATACTGGTATGTTCTGTAGGAGATATAGTAGCTGTGGGAGAAATATCATCTTAATAGCATTTATTCTACCCTGTAAAGAAATCGGAAGCGTCCTCCAAAACTGAATGTTGTTCTGTAGTTTATCAATCGGGATCAAAATTAGCCTTAAATAATGAATTATAATCTTTGGTAATGACTTTTCCTAAATATGTAAACCTCTCTTTTATTATCTTAAAGGGGAGTTGATGGAGCCATTTGTTATCCTCTTATCCCAATTAACTCTGTATCTGGCAAAGGTTCCAAACTGGTCAATCAAGGACAGTATTGACTCAATCGATGTTTGCGGTTGAGATATGAAAAAGAGAATATCGTCTGCGTAAAGGGATATTTTGTTAACGGTATACTTTGTGTTATATCCATGAATTTCTGGGTGTGATCTAACGCTTTCGGCGAGGGGCTCTATCACTAACGCAAAAAGCAAAGGACTTAAAGTGCAACCCTGTCTGGTCCCCTGTCGCAGTATGAAATTAGAAGAGAGTATCTGATTAGTCAGTATTTTGGCATAGGGGTTTTTGTATAGTAATTTTATCCAAGAAATAAACCGATCACCCATTTCAAATTTTTTAAGAACTGAAAATAGGTAGGGCCACTCGACCTGGTCGAATGCCTTTTCCGCATCTAGAGATAGTACTATAAGATCCTCTTTGGAGAGCCGTAAAGAGTGCATAATATTGAATAAACGCCGCAAATTAAGGAATTAAGGAAGCCTATTGATTCACCTCAGATAAAAATTGTGTTACCTCTTTTTATGTAATTGTTTGCAATATAGCACAATAAGCACAACATGAACATGGCATGTATATCTATTTCAGACATAGTGTGGCTTAAGAGGGTAAATAATCCCTCTAAACTTAAAATTCTGGGATTGTAATTGTGGTTGGATCGAAAACCAGCATACCTGGTCCCCCAGGACCAAGTTTGGGAACCACTGTGGTAAGACATGTCTCATGTTATGAGTGCTAACACAGTTCCTTTATGTTTAGTTTCCTCAGTTTAAATGACCTCATCAATTTCTTGAAGAAGCAATCCAAATACGAGCACACTGTCGGCCACACTGCAAGCATTCTGCAGCAGCATGTTCAATTTTCCTGGGTCTACCACCCAAATACTAACCAATCCCTGTCCCACCTAACTTCTGCTGATTTCCATGGGAATGTGAAAATGATGGATGATACTGATAAATGGATAGAATTATGTAGCACCTTTTGTGGATGGTGTGTGTGTGTGGTGGGGGTGGGGGGGGGTGTCCATCCTTTTCATCACTAATGTACAATTTCCCTCCTGGGTGATCCATAGGAGCCATTTTGAGCCAGAATGCTGAGTTGGAGAGGGAGTGATATATTGAGCCAGTTAAACTTGGGGATGATTCATTAACCCTGATTCAAAGAGCCTGGTTGGGAATTGTGCCAAGACATCAGGAAACATCCTACTTCTTGCAATAACTTAAGCGTCGTAGATCTTTCATGGCCACAGTGAATTAGGAATGCAATTTGATGTCTCATCTAAAGAGAGTTAAAAAAAATAGAAAAGGCTATAGGACAGTATAACTGCCAGCTGGAAGCTTCGTCAGATCAGGATGTGTGATGTTTGTTCCCCTCACATTACATACAATCCATTTATACAGAGAACAATATAGGTACTTGCCTCATAATTGTGACGACCGCATTCCCATCCTTCTGTTTCCCGTGTTTTCCCTCTTCCCCTGTGTCATGTTCGTCTCTCCTTGGTTCGTCTTTTCCCGTGCTGCAGTTTGGGCGTAACTTCTTAATTGTTTCACCCTGATTACACGCCACTCCTTTCAGCCTATCCCACTTCCCCGCTAATCACTCTTGCATACATTCGCACGCGGCACATAATTGATAGCAATTAAACGTTGTATTTAGTCACCCGGTGTTCTCTGTCCTGGGCCAGTTCGTTAACGTAGTTGTCTGAGAAACTTCTGGTCCTGTCCTGAGTCCTGGTATCCTGTCTTGTTTAATTCCTGAGTCTTTGCGGGTTTGGAGTTAAGTCGCCTCCCGCTCTGTTTAAACCTGAGTTCGCTCTAGTCCTGAACAGCACGTCTGCTGTTCATAGTTCCTGTTCCGTCAAACTAACTCTGTCTGCTTCTATTGTCTGAACTGCAGTTGTTGGTTATCCCTGCCTGTGTTGCGGTCTACAGTCTCCCTCCTGACGGGTGTGCAGCCGTCTGGGCTTCTGCTCTTCCACACTGCAGCTGTTCCAGCGTCCGGCCATTGCCACTATTGCTGCCACGGTTACGGTTGCGCTCACTGCTGCTGCCCTGCTGCTACGCCCGGATCCAGATCCACGGTCCTGCTCTTCCGCTCCCGCGCCCGCTCATCCCCTGCTCTTTCTAACCGGTTGTCTGTTGCCATTGCCTCCCCTGCTCTCTCCTAACTCTCTCATTCCCCGCAGCCTCACCCTGGACTGTCTGTATTAATTGTCGCTCCCTACTCTTCAGGAGAATTATTGAAGTTTAACTTATTGGATGCTTTGCGCTCCCACACCTGTCTGTCCGTCTGTCTACCGTGTGTCCAGTCCAGTCTAGCCCTGCCAACTCCAGTTCCGGTCTGGAACGAGCGTTGCCCGGTTGCCAAGTCCAGTTCCGGCTAGGAACAAGTGCCGCCCGTTGTCCAGTCCCGTTCCGGCCAGAAACGAAGTCCAGCCCGAATCCAGTCCCATTCCGGCCAGGAACGAAGTCCAGTCCGTGTCAAGTCCAGTTCCGGCTTGGAACAAGCCTACCCGGTCCAAGAATAGCGTGTGTTCTGTATAACCTGTCTTGCCTTTTCTCCCCCTGCTACAGGACTGCCCTGTAAGCAATAAAACATCTGAGAATTGGCAATACCTTGTCTGAGTCATGCACTTGGGTTCAGTCAGCTGTCTGGGTCATAACAATAATCTCCTGAATAATCTTATTCACAGGCTGAATGTACTGTATTTGCTGCTATGAAATCGAATATCTCACCAATTTACACATTTCTGGTGAAACCAGTTTTACTTCATGCCATGAGTGTGGGTTGCACATACTGTAAGAATGACCTCTGCTGTACATTCATTATGGTGGACAACAAAAACATGGTATTCACTCTTGATTGATGTGGAAACGATAAGCAGTCACTGATTTGATTTTAAATCAACCCAGTTCCACTTTATTCATAGGAAGGTATTTGAGTTTGAACTGTCTCTACCACTCTCAGATCCACTGGTAGGATATTCCAGATCCTGTGAGTGACTAAAACTAGCTGCCTCTCTGTAGGTTGTGGTCTGTGTTTTCAGTATGACTAAACCAGTACCAGAGGATCCAGCATTCAGAAGATGCTGGGTATTTGAAAGTTCCACTAAAATTGCAATGAGAGGCAGAGCCTTCTCCCACAAAACTCCTTTCTTATGGAATAATCTCCCAAAATATATTCAGGCTTCAGACACACATTGTTTTTACATGTATGCTCAAAACTCACATTTTCACTCAATCCCATATTCTTGATGTGTAGTGGATTAGGACCACAGAGCTGTCAGAGGATCAGAGCTGACCAGGGCTCTGACACTACATGTGAACATTCCTGTTTGCTGTTCAGTGCTGTGTCATGGTGCTGTCAGTCTAGGATCACTCCCATGGTTGTACACACCCAATTCTTCTCATCTTTTAAATATGCTGCCAGAGCATAGCACACTGGAGCTTTTACATAGTGCACACAGGCCTTTCTTTCTTCTGCCATATACCTAGCACTGCATTTCTTTAGTTTCCTTTTCTATTCTCTTCCCTGGGACTTCTGACCATCTCCCCCCCCACGCCAAGTACACAAACTGCTACAGCCCGGACCCTCTCCTGGTTCCTACCCACACCACGATGAATCCTTGAAGCCTAGATGTATCGTCTTGCTCTTCTGAACTGCCTATTAATATACATGTCTTTGCTTGACCTGCTGTTTTCCGCTAGTCAAATTTTTTTCCTGCCACTGTTTTAGTGTTTTTCTTCCCACCAGTGGCGGAACTAGTTTTATACATGGAGTGGCCAGGGGGTGGCCAAGGCTACTTCAGGGGGTCCATAGACCATGACAGAATGAGTGTGTAACCCTAACCTGGCATCTAAGGAGCATGAATGAATCCTATGATTGCTGATTAGAGGTAGAAGTGATAATTCACTTAACCCGGAGTTCTTCAATGTGGCAAAATTCTTTAGATATGAAAAAGTAAGACTATGCAAAAATAAGACTATGGTTACATCTAAGCATCCAATTACCCACATTTTAGTCCAATCTCAATCTTAATTACAAATCCCCATTATCATAACTATACCTTAAAATCAACTACCAGCCTAAGTTACTAGTTAGATCATGGCTAGCCCTACTCTTACACCTTTACGATATCAATCAATCAATCAAAGTTTATTTAAAGTGCAAAATCACACCAGGGTGTCTCAATACACTTTATAGCAATACAACAGAGTTAAAAGAATCATGGAGAGACAATAAACGGTTGTAAAGAATTAAAAACAAATAAAAACTAATTTTAAAAAAATTAATTAAATCACAAGATGAACACAGAAAAAGTTAGGCAAGGCAAGGTAGACAAAAGCAGGGTTTAGCAAGACAAACAATCTAGCTATTCTACAGCCTAGCAAACACACACACAGAGCAGTGCAGAAACAGCACAAAACCCAGACATGTTTGGGCACAGACACACTCATACAGACATCAGATTGGTAAGAGAAAGACTATTGAACCCAAGCCAGTGGCGCTAAGGTAGGTCATATGATTGTGAGAATAAGTAGGTTTTGAGTCTAGATTTGAAACTGCAACAGAATTAGCTTCCCTGACTGTAGGAGGTAGCTGGTTCCAGAGATAGGGAGCTTGGTAGGAGAACGCTCTACTGCCTGCTGATTTTTTTTTGATTTTAGGAAGAGTATGGTAGCCAAGCGATCGGAGGGCAAGAGGGGGAATATAAGGGATGATGAGGTCGGATAGATATGATGGTGCAAGCCCATGTAATGATTTATAAGTTAGCAGAAGCACCTTAAAGTCAGATCTGGCTTGAATTGGGAGCCAGTGAAGGGAGATTAGGATTGGAGTGATGTGATCAAATTTTCTGGTTCTGGTTAGTATTCTGGCGGCAGCATTTTGCACGAGTTGTAATTTTTTAATACTGCAGTTGGGTAGGCCAGAGAGTACGGCATTGCAATAGTCGAGTTTTGATGAAACATAAGCGTGTATTAAGGTTTCAGCATCCGCCGTATTTAGCAGGGAGCGGATTTTCGAAATATTGCGAAGATGGAAGAATGATATCTTAGTGATTTCCTTAATGTGTGCATCAAATGAGAGAGCTGAGTCGAAAGTAACGCCAAGGTTTTTAACTATAGAACTCTGGGTAATTACACAATCACCAAGGTTCAGAGTAAGGTCTGCAACAAGAGGTAGTTGGGTTTTTGGGCCAACAACTAGCATCTCAGTTTTGTTGGTGTTTAGTCGCAAGAAGTTTTGAGACATCCAATTTGTGACAGTGACTAGGCATAATTCCAGGTTTGTAAATTTTGAACGGTCATCAGGTCTAATTGGTATGTAAACTTGAGTATCATCGGCGTAACAGTGAAATTTAATACTGTGGCTGCGGAAAATTTCGCAAGAGGTAGCATGTAGATAGAGAAGAGCAAAGGCCCCAACACAGAGCCCTGCGGCACGCCAGAGTCTACCCTAGAGTATTCAGACACAGTACTTCTATGTGACACACAATGCGTTCTATCAGATAGGTAAGAAGTTAGCCAGGAAAGCGCAGAGTCACGAATGCCAACGTAGCTCGCTAGGCGATTTAAAAGAATATAATGATCGACAGTATCAAATGCCGCGCTCAAGTCGAGTAGGATAAGAACAGAAGAGGAGCCGGAATCTGAGGTGGGGAGTAGGTCATTTACCAGTTTTGTGAGAGCGGTCTCGGTGCTGTGGAGAGACCTAAAACCAGATTGAAAGGGTTCAAGAAGACTATTACACGAGAGGTAATCGGTTAGTTGGGTGAAGACTATTCTTTCCAAGACTTTAGAGAAGAAGGGGAGATTAGAGATTGGTCGAAAGTTATTAGGGACATCAGAATCAAGGTTAAGTTTTTTGAGTAGAGGTTTAATTACGGCTGATTTAAAGGAGGAGGGCACAACGCCAGAGGAGAGAGAGGTGTTAATAATGTTGAGTAGGGAGGGGGCTAATATTGGGAGAAGTTCCTTAACTAATTTAGCGGGAAGAGGGTCAGAAAGGGTGGTTGTAGATTTAGAGGAAAGCACCAACCTAGAGATGGTGTCCAAGGAGACAGCCCCAAATTTTGAGAGAACAGCGGAGGTCTCCAATGCACCCATTGCACAAATAGGAGGGGGATCAACGCCCCCAGTAGGTAGAGAATTGCCAATCTCATCTTTAATACAGCCAATTTTGTGATCAAAGAAATTAAGAAAATCATTTGCAGTAAAAGGAGGGCCCATTATAGGGGAGGGTTTGCGAGTAAGTTTTGCAACCGTGTCAAAAAGAAACTTCGGATTATCTTTATTAGTGTTAATGAGATCTGAGAAGTAGGAGGCCCTAGCAAGGGAGAGCATATGCTTGTACTTAATTAATCTATCGCTCCATGCTAGTCGAAAAACCTCGAGTTTGGACGATCGCCATTTGCGTTCCAGCTTTCTACATGCCTGTTTTTGTGCGCGAGTATCATCAGTAAACCAGGGCGACGGTTTCTTTAGACGGCGGGTCTTAGTGAGTAGGGGCGCAACAGAGTTAAGCGAGTCAAGTAGAATGGAATTAAAGTTATCCGTGAACTCGTTGAGGGAGCCGATTCGTTCTGGAAGAGAGGCGATAGTTTTAGGTAGGAGATCCGCAAGTGTTGTAATTGTAGAAGTATCGATACGGCGGGTGCTGTAGGTTTCGATTGGAATTGAATGCTGACAGGGTAGAACAATTTGAAACTTAATAAGATAATGATCTGATAACGCCGGTGGGTATGGCAAAACTACTAAATCTGAAATGTTAATACCACGAACAAGGACCAGATCAAGAGTATTGCCATTTGAATGGGTCTGTTCGTGAACCAGCTGAGCAAAGCCAAATGTGTCAATTAGGGACATAAAAGCTTTGCTAAGTGGATTCGTTTTACAATTGAGATGAATATTGAAATCACCAATAATTACGATATTATCTGTACGAGTTACAAGGTCAGAGAGGAAATTAGAAAATTCTTCTAAAAAAGATGAATAGAGCCCGGGAGGGCAATAAACGATGATTAGATAAAAAAGCAGGAAACTAGAGTGGTTAAGGCCCACGCTAACTGGAATGAGAGGGCGCATCGTGAGCATCTCACAGGATGACAGTTTATTATTAGGGTCTGGTGAAAGGTTCAGACCCGAATTAAAGATTAGGCCAATGCCCCCACCTTTCTTAGATGTCCGAGCGACATGCGAGTTGGTAAAGTTAGAGGGGGAAGCTTCATTTAGTGGGAAAACATAATTTGGCTTTAGCCACGTTTCACATAATCCCATAATGTCAACACCATGTTCTTTAATTAAGTCATTGACTAGCAGCGCTTTGTTAGTGAGTGATCTGATATTAATGAATCCGAGTCCTATGCACTTTGTGTTGCTAAATGCTTTAGGAATGGGATTAATCTTAATTACGCTGCTATCTTTTGTTCCGGGAGGCGGCCGAGGATGACGGGAGGAGAGACGGGGAAGGCATACTGTGCTGATTTGTGAATACATAATACAGTTGGTTGTAGAGGCAATGCTGCTGCTAATGCTAGTTAAGACAGGTATAATCAAAGAGCTTGGTGGCAGTGGTGGCGCAATGACGTCGCTCCGCTGGGAACCGGAAATGGACAGTGAAGGAGGGCGTCAGGTTGTATAGCTTTTACAGGTGTGAAGAGTCAGTTCAATGTTTGTGGACAAGAGGTGGGAACAAGTGCGATTTGGGTGCAGACCATCACGATTAAAGAGTTCTGGCCGGTTGAGAAAGGAGGTAAAGGGGATTCCCCTTCCCAGGCAGTAACCCTTCATCCAAATGTGGAGTTGACGAATCCGGCTGAATTTTACATCGCCAAAACAGGGAGGGGGGAGGGGACCAGAAATAACGCAACGTTTACCAGCACCCAGCACACCGTCAATGAGACTGACAAAGTCCGCCTTGAGTTTCTCTGATTGTTGAAATCTGAGGTCATTAATTTTAAAACGATAGCAAACAGGCTATCTGCAAATTGTGGTAATCTTTTGAGTAAGTTAACAAATTGATAATAACAATTGTTCGCTTTGAGTTCAATTACGAAAATCTAACTGAGTTAATGGATTTCAAATTGCTAAATGTTAACTTGCTGAACACTGACAGCTGTAGCTACTAGTTACTATAACGTTCCTGGTTTTTCTGTTCTGTGTATTGTTTGTGTTTTTGTTTTTTTTGTACTTTATTATTTTTCATATTTATTGCCCTTAGCCCTGGTTCCCGTACAGTATGCATTTCCCTCAGTTCCTCGGTCTGTCTGTGTGCTTTGTTCCGAGTTGTCACTCCCCTGTATCGTGCTGGCACTATTCGGGTGATTTCGGAAGTATTCGGGATTTCTGCCTTCCTTCGTGTCTTGTATTCTTTCTTCAGTCTTTTGTATTAAACTGTAGATACTTTAACAATTACTTATTGCACTTGTGGTTATCTAGTTTAAGTTACACTTACTAAATCTACTAATGTATATGTGTTACTAAACAAGACTAACCCCTGTATTGAAGTTATTTACTAATTGATACTAACATATCTTCTACACTGTAACATTCCATTCTCGTGTGCTTTACCTGACTCCTGCTGCCTTTGCATATTGACTGCACCTGTCTCTAGCCTGTAACTCCGCCTACCAATCTGAGCACGAGTCTACCTCTGATCCAGGCCGTGTTGTCTTCAATCAGATCAAAAAAAAGCCAAGTTACTCACGCATAGCCTACATAGCGCTGTCTATAAGTCCTTAATTCCAACTTGCAAAAACTTGGCCTGCATTTAAAAGTATTGATATCAAAATGTGGCCAAGTTACAACTAACAATATTGCCTATCGTAGCTCACACTAAATAAACTAGCTCTATTCCAAAGCAATGCTATCCAAACTTTCCTAAATTATTTAATGCAACTTGGCCCTGTGTTTCTTCATCTTTGCATGTGAAATTTTTGATCTGATATCACTTCTTTTTTATAGCTAACTAATGATGAATAATGCATGAAGATAAACATGGAGAGAGACATGCATTCCAAAGAAATGTATGCAGACATTCGCGTAACCATAACGCCCTCTATTGACAAGAATGAGAACAGTTATCCTATTACAGACAGGACACAATTACATTAAAAGAGTTTGTAGATGAGCAGTATTTAATGTGTAATGAAATACAATGAACAGCACCACCTGAGCTATGGATCATGAAGAAGCATGTAAATTAATGAACCAAGTCTATATGGAGACATGCATGCACAATGGGCTAGAAGCAAACACATTCTAGCTGAAAGACATACAGCCTAAATAGCTAGTACAGCCTAAATAGTTTGCATCAGTAAAATATGGAAATACAGTTTTAAAATAGGGCTATTAGTATTCAATAGAAAATTAAATACATTTAATGTTAGGCTATTCGACACTGGATTGCCGGATGCGTAACTCCAACCTTCCACGTGTGGGCTACGAGCTAGCGAGCGAGTTAGTGAGTTCACAGCAGAATTCCTTTGCAGTTTTTTTTTCCGGTAGTGTAGAACGTTACCTGCGGGAAATGTTTTGGTAACGGACAGCTAGGTTTAGTTTATTTTTTTATGTTGTGCAATGAATGTAGGCTATAAGGCATGTTGATTCGCTTCATAGTAGCCTAGCTTGTATGTGCTTCCTGACTAGAAGCAGACTGATGTTTCTCTGGCAACAGTAACGTTGGCTAAAAAGCTTAATTGGACAACGCATAATTCCCAGGAATCTTAGCCAGAAAGAAAACAAGAGGTACTACTAAGAAAGTACATACCAGAGATTCTTCTTCTTCTTCTTGTTATTATTATAATTAAAAGTGTTTGCAGTAAGCTACATTATCTGCAGAGTAGCGTACACTAGAGCCACATTCGGAGGCTATTGTTTTTTTTATTTTTATTAACTAACCATGAATCAGATATATTTGGGGAATTGGCGGTTTATAAATCCGATCTCTTAAAGGATTGCAGCTTAAAGGAGGCTATCATAAATTCTTAATGTAGGCTATTATCGTAAATTCTTAATTTTCCTAGTAGTTAATTTTATGGTGACATTGTGTTATGTGTGAAAAGGATAAAGTGAACAGAGATGAAGTGAAGAAATTAACGAATAAAGAAATGTTGGCCGAGGCAAGGGTACGTTGAGGTTCGGTTTCCAGTCAGTCAGTCATAACCGCAAGAGCAGAGCGTAACACCCTCCCCAAACCAGACAAGAGCGAGCGTCCGGTTTGGGGAGGGTGTGATATAGCCTAGTACAAGTGAAATAAAAGTGAAACATTGAACAGTTAATATTGGAAACCTCTTTTGCCTTTGCAATAAAAATACGTTAATGTGTTAATGTGAAAATAACAACAGTCTAATAAATGAAAAGTACTTAACAGTTGCACATTGTTTTTGTGGAAAATAAGGATGTGCCCTGCTGGGCACAAACCCACAATCCTCTGTGTGAGAGACAGCAACTCTGACCATTATGCCACAGTAGCTTCTTGGAAACCATGAAGCCATTAGCTATATTAACATTAAAAAACTTTAGTATGAAGCATTTTTATTGGGCGATAAGCTTGATGAGCAGGTATACGGATTATACCCTCAAAGAATAATTCTCCCCATTGGATAACATCACGACGGAGGCAGGCAGTTTGGCAGGAAAAATAGGAAGAAGAAGAAGAAGGAGAAAAACGGCGAAATAACCCAAGTTTGGGGCTGTATTGTGTGGATGTGTGAAGTTGTATTTGAATGCTGTGTGGTTACATGAGGTCAGAACATACAGAAGTTAATGTTTTTAAGGGCTGAGAGTCTATGGTAATTGTGGTTACTTCTGTAGGAAACCCTGAAAAGTGCCAAACTCTCGGTGCTGTATAGGTATGGGGCATGCCCCGTCAAGCCATAACTTGGCGGATGGCATACCTGCCATCCCAATGTGTTTTCGTGAATCCGGTCCACGTCTTTGTCATTCCCTCATTATTGTATTATCGATTCCCATTTTTATGACCTTTGTCTTGTTTTTAACCCAGCCCTCTCGCACACCTGACCCTCTTTTGTCATATCCTTCCCCAGTGTTTATAAGCCCTCAGTGTGCAATGTTACTTTGTTGATCATTCCTCTGTGCAAAAAAAAAGGCACTGCCGGATGTCAAAATAAATGCTTCTTTCAACAAGAGGTGAAATGAGATGTCAATCAGCATCAAACTGCCAGTGATAGCGAATGAAATTTTAGGGTGGTACCTGGGGTGGCCAATCATATATCAGGGGTGTCCAACTTGCTGGCATTTTGTAGGTTCAGGTCCCGTGTTACCTAATTGGCTACTTTCAAGTAAAGCGTCTTTGGAAAAAACAATTATTTTCCAAGGTTGTTGATTGAAAGGAAGCCACAAGAACCTGCAGACGCTTCTGTCCTGTCACATTATCTTCTGAAATACAGGACAAGGACTGAATAGGTCATATTAATTTCAGAAATTTCTTATCGGGCAGATGAGCACTCAGACAACTAATCGATTCCTGGTCTGTAACACAGCATGTCGTAAATAGTTGCTCTAGTCTAGGCTGTAGGTCGGATCAGTGCTTTGATCACTGCAACACTTCCAGCCTTAATTTAGTGACTTCCTGCTGGTATTTTGTTTTCCATTCCCATATTTTGCAATGTACAAACTTAAACTCAAAGCTCTCTTCCCTCTGGCCATGGCCCTGGCATTTGCTTTGACAAAGGAAGAAGCTGGAAAATTGGTGATTTCTCAGGTCCAAAAAAGATAAGGCAAAAGTGTCTGTGACATTCTTTTCATTGTTCATATATTATTTACAGCTTATCTGCACATCATCAGCTTGGCTGTGCAGGCATCCTTTTTACTTTGTGATACAGTGAAACAGTCAATATTGGATCTCTCCCTTTAAGCATTGTAACAGCTCTCTGAAGAGGGCATCCTTCATCAGCATAAAACCTTAATATCAGACTAAAGCAATTAACACACATTTTCCCTGATAGAAAATATCCAATAACAAAAATTAACAAGGCACACTGGTAAAATGATGTACAATATAACACGCCTTAAATGTTCTCCCATCAGTTAAAGCTGGCTAAATGTCATAAACTGGTTTCCAGCAGGTTACTCTGGAATGTTCAACAAACATGTGGTGTAACACTGACAGTGCACCCTCTGGTAGAAAGGAGGAGACAGTGGAGCAGCGTTCCTGAGACAACATACAACGCTAGAATGCAGGAGAACTTGTGCTGGTTCAGTCTCCAGGCCAGTATGGCAGGCATCCAGGGGCTAATACAATTTCCTGATTGGATATAAACAACTCCGAAAACAAAAAATGTTTGCCGTAGCTGGCAAATTAATACATACACACTTTTCCCAAGGTTAAAACTGCAATTTAAGTTGATAATGCTGAACAATAAAATAAACTTCACAAATGTATATCATTACCAAGGTGTATTCATAATAATAAAAAATAAAAAAACACTGAAATAATTTATAATTGAGTTAGTATTGTTTTATAAAGTATAGAGCATTACATATATTTTTAGCTGGGGTGCTAGCATTTATTTTTTAACTTTATTATGCTGATTTCATGAACGTATCTGATCAATGCGTGTATGTGGGTGGAGGGTAGGGGGGGGGGGGCACTGTGAAGCAGATTTTAGATCTCATGGGACTCTGCCCTTTTCTACTTATAGGATTGTAGGAACAGTACCACCTGTCCTCTTGTCTTTGAGCCATGCATACCACATGATGTCATAACTCCACCCACAACTATTCAATGGAGCTGAGTCCTGACCAGCAGGAAATCTATAGCAAAACTGTCACACAGTCATCTTTATGAAAGCTGTTGCTGTTGCACAAGCTTCAGGGGGACACGTCATGTCTGCTGCCCTGCTGGAATGCTATCACACCAGGACCAGCCTATGGGGAGGAAGCCGGGACTCTGCAGTCGCCCTGTGTTGTTGGGCTGCCGTCAGATTCTACAGCTGGAGTTCTGTGTGGGTTGATTGTTGGTGCTCTTGCCTGTGTCACATTGACCTGTCTGTAGGCATGCCATATAGGACAAATTTTCAAATAGCACAGCAGTGTAGCATAACGGTTACGACTTTGGGATAATAACACTGGGATAGTAGGTTTGATTCCCAGTTAAGTACCCTTGAGAACGGTACTTATCCTGGACATTTTTAAACGACAAGCAAATAATTGACAGCACTTTCTATGATTCCCTGTATATTTTCAAATACACAGGGGGCACAGAATGTGGTGTTCTATTAATAGGCAGGGAATATTGATAGATTTAACAGGTTATATCATCCCTGACTAACGATGTCAGACAGCACTTACGCAACAGTCAAAATCAAAGTGCTGAGTCGTGAATTATTGTTCGATCAAGTGACCAACAGTAACATCTTGTCGATATCTTTAAAATGGCCGTTTTTTTTTCCCAACGCCACTCACTTTTTAAAAAATAGCGATGCTTTGTCTCTTCTTGTGTAATTGAATCGTACAGAATCACTTGTGTTTGTACATATTGTTTCACGGCATCAAATAACATTCAGCTGCATGCTTTTGATTGTTAAACAGTAGGTTTGTTTGCACAGTAAGTGATTCTGGGGAAAGTATGACTCATGTCTACACTAAGTAGTAGTACAGTGGGGATAGGCTACTTCCCCTGCCAGTGTTTTCCTGTTGCACTTGTTTCACCATTAAAAATGAACATGCTCAAAACAGGCACACACATTTCAGCATGAATTTCATTAATTGAAACGTTTGCTCTTATTATAAGTGAGACGGATGCGTGAGGGTAGGACCAAAAATGCACGATAAAGTCCCGTGAGGGCTTTAATGGGGGAATGTCCAAAGAGCGTAGTAAAAAAACAAGCAAAGTTCATGCACAGGTAATCCAGCCAAAACCAAAGTACAGTACCGAGGGAGAAGGCAGTCTCAGAATCGGTACACCATGCATATAGTCCAGTAATCAGAGTAGCTGTCAGCGGGGCGGTAGTACAGGCAGACGGTAGGCAGGCTTGGGGTAGAAGACGATGCAAGAGTCGAGACCGGAGTCCGCTCCGCGGGGCAAAAGTACAAAAGACAACAGGCAAAAACTTGTGGTACAGGCAGGCAGAGGTCAACAAAACAGAAGTCGGTAACAATGGTCAATAAACAGGCTTGGATCGTAACAAAAAGGCAGGCTTGGAAATAACGCTCAAAAGTGCACTGAAAACAGGAGGCAACAATTTCGCAAAGACAAGACATGAACACTGAGCTTAAATGCAGGTGTAGACAGGTGCAGACACTTAGCTTGAGAGCAGCATGCGAATGGAAATCAGGTGTGGAGGGCTGACAAGGTAACAAGATAATTAGTAATCGTTGGTAATAAACCTATCCTGACCTAGCGTTAGTAAATTAGTAAATGACATGCACGAGAAACGTAAGGTAAATATGAACACATGGTTAGAATGTTAGTATTACTCAATCCTGATCTAACATTAGTAGATTAGTACAATAGACACGGGAGAATGAAACAATTAGGAAAGCGTGAGCGACAGCAAGAGAGATAGAGAAAGCATGAACGCAAGGTTGCGGAAAAACACAAAAAGGTGTATGTAAAACAATGAACGGGAAACATAACATGAATCAAATATAAAACGTGACATGACATGACTAGAAAATAAATCGTAACAAGAATCAAACATGAAACGTGACATGACATGAAAATGAAACGTAACAAGAATTAAACATAAAACGTGGCGTGACCAGACTAAACATAATACGTGACATGACAAGAAATCTAACTCAAACAAGAATGAACATAAAACGTGACATGAACAGTTAGAATCGTGACAATAAGGGCCGTAAAGGAATGGCCTTTTTTTAGTGCAGTCCGTAAAGCCACAATTTTAGTTGTTTTGGCTCTGTACTCCAGCACATTGGATTTGAAACAATGAATATGAGGTTAAAGTGATGGTCAAAGGATTCTAAAAACTTCAAATATCCACAAAATATCACGGAGGGATGTATCCACTACACACCCACCAAATATCTTTTCAAGAAAATGTGAATAGGTATATTAATATACATCTCAAAGTCAGCTAATAAACAGTCTTGAAAGGACTGTAGGGGTGTGGTCCACGCTAAATCCACACCCTCAACCCAAGTGCCATCGACGTCATCCAGCCATACATGTTTGAACCAAGGGGCCAAGACTGGGCTTTCGTTTTGAAGCTCACTTCCTGGTTGGGCTGGGAGCGGCAATTGTGCTGTTGCTCACTAGCGCCACTGCGATTGGCTCCAGTATAGGTCTTTCACCATGTAAGTCAATGGCAGCAATGTGGTCAAAATACACAGTCAATAAATTTTTCCCACAAAAAAATTTAATTGCAATAGGTGCCTTTCCTTCATCTAATGCTTCTGCATGTGCTGATTGTTTTAAATATTGTGTCGTTTGGACAGGGTATTAACATTTGTTCAGGACCAATCAGAGGGACAGGTTGAGTCCTCCTCGGCTCCACGGAGCAGGCGCAGTTTGTACAAACGGGCGACGAAAAAGACATCCAAAGCTTCAATTCAGTTTATACGAGGCCGTGGAAAGGCAATGGGTGACGTCACAGTGGCTTTGTCCATATTTTTATACAGTCTATGGTTTGAACCATAGGTTTGAGGGTTTGAACCAGGCGTTCAATTCAGAGTAAAATACAGTGCGGCTGCTATCAAGAGATAAATTTTACATGCAAGCTCGCAATCAAAGTTAACTTAAATGCTAAGCACAGTATTGCAACCATTTGATCTAACGTTAGTCTATTCAAAGCAAGCTAAATTTCACCAAATGCATGTTCCACACAAATCATTAAATAATGGCAGGTTTTATCGAGTTTTTAACATTTATTTAAAGGCCCATTCATTAATTTTGGTTGCTAATCGATCGAAAATGGCAACTGAGTACTTTGGTGGATAATGGTTCTCATCGTATTTTTGTTACTGTAACCAGCCACTGAACAATACGACAAAACCATTTCCAAGGCATGGTTTATTTGGCAAAATCTTAACTATCTTCTTTTCGATATATTATCTGACGAATGAGCAGTGCACCAAGTAAAAACGACGCGTGAGTGATTAATTAATTTCCATGCTGAGCTGTGCAAGGAGCAAGCTAATGTTACAAGCTAGCACCACAGAGTGATGGATAAAAAGGTGAAAGATTGGGAGAGGGATAAAATTGGTATAGATAAGGAGAGCGGGAAAAAATAAACACTTTAGCTAACTAACTATTCCAAATCCAAATTCTGATAACACGGACAACTATTCTCAAGGGCAAACAAAATGAGCGTTTGGTTCAGACTTCAGACAGGATTGACGGTTTTATTCGCCTCAAACTATGGGAGGAGTTATGTAATGAGATCAAAGTATGTATTGGTTGAGGTTTCATGTCTACGTCACCATGGACCCATTTTCGACTCCACCCTTTTTTCAGCATACAGGAATGAAGAGACTGAAATTTAAAGAGTAACTACACCCACTGTCTCAGCCTGTCTCCGCCTATTACACAATTTAGAAAAATACTTTGTGAGGTGAGCGAGGGAGAGGGGTGGGGGCAGTGTGAGGGTTTTGGGCTAAATAGCGATGAGCCAAATGCGACAACAAAATAAGGGATAAAAACTCTCTGGCAATAGCCAAACAAAAAACACCCTAACAAAACAGGGATAACCACGAGCTAACCAGGCAGAGAAAATAAACAGTACACTACAGCTGAAACAGCTGTGGCGAGAACAGAGAAAAAATAAGGCACCTTCGGAACTTGGCTATGAAGCCCGATAAATGGTGAAAATAATGAAATAAATAAAAGCTCGCACTCTTGAAAAGGAGAGAGTGGGAGCGGGAGGAGGAGAGAGGAAAAGAGAGATTAAGAGAAATAATCTCAGAGCTTCTTTAAACAGGGGAACTGTCTCTACAGAGAAAATAAAGAAAAACGTTCTTTGCGAAAATGTAGAGGCAGCAAAAGAAAGCCCTGAGTTTGTGAAACACAAAGAAATAGTGAAGCACCTGGAAGAGGAATTCCAGGGCTTAAATACCTGGCAGCAGGTAAAACAGGTGAAAACACTAATAGGCCAGGTGAAAACACTAATAGGCGGGGCGAAGCAAAACCCCGCAATGGAGTAAAGAAAATCCGATAGATTGGAAAAACGAAGTAGAAAGCGAGGAAACAGGCAGCGGCCATGACAGGCGGAGGAGCTGTGTCCATCGTCATTGCATAAATTAACGTAGGCCTACATTGTACAAATTATTTAGTATAACTCAGATCAAACTGTCAAACTAGACATTGCACATCAAATATGAATCAAGATTCAGCAACTGCATGGCCTATTTCTCACCTCAAATATTTCTCACCTCAAACACGATTGAGGCGGGGGCAGTATGTGGAGCAGAAAGGAAATTTCAACCTTTAGGGGCAGCACAAAGACGCTTTTCTACCAGTTTCTTATGATATACAATATTATTTCAGAATTGTTGAAATAACGGAATGCATGAATAAGTTTCATTAGGCATACAAACACGTTTATACATCTAGAGTGTAGTTACCCTTTAACGAGAGGGTTATGGAATTTATTCCTCGCGCTTTATTGGTGCTCAATACATACCTTATAATACATGCCACAAATAACATGGTTATAAGCATATTACTGATTTTTCTTGACCATCACTTTAAAGTGCACACAGTCATCTTTAATTTGAAGGTATTTACACCAATATTATATGATCCATGTAGGAATTACAGCCCTTTATATACAGAATCCCCCATTTTTGGAGAGCAAAAGTAATTCAACAAATTAACGTAATCTGAAATAAAGTCAGCATATTTAGTACTGTAGGAGGGGAATCAAAGTGTGACTCAGGAAAGGCTGCCATTTGTGAGGAGCCCGAGAACGGTGCTCGTCACAAACGTCAAAGGACCAGAGAGCCGTGTGATAAAACAATGGACTCTTCGGACTTCCTTCAGGGGGGTTCAGACCATTTGTTCTCACCTGGAAGTGACTGTGATAGGAGGAAGTTGGACTGTTTGGTCATGGGTGTGTTTGTGTGTTCTAGGGGCATTTATGGCAGAAGAGGCCATTAAGCCCCTGGCCAAAACAATACATCTGGGATCTGTCCCGTCTCTCAGGCTGACACCTCAGTTCATTGCACCCCCCTTCTCTCCTGGATTAAGACTCAGTTTAAATGGTCAACAGACCCTGTAAAACTTACTAACATTGCACATGTGATTCTTATATTGTTACATTATGTCTTATGTAGTAGTAACAGGAGTTGCATGTAAAATGGTTCATCAGAAGGGAATTTTCATGACAACTGCAACATAACAATATTTAATCTGGTAATAATAATCATAATGGTAAGATGTTTGGTATGGATGTAATCCAGTAAAATCAAGGAATCAAATGAGATACATTTCATACCAAATGGAGTTTAGTAAAACATAGTTCCAATAACTCTGTAAAACTGTAACACTGGAATGTCCTCTCTGGTAATCAACTCCTTTTCCCTTCACCTTACTCAGCAGCGGTGGGGGTTTAGATTCCCGATTCGACCACACCTCCAGGTTAATTTATGGCCTGGTTCAAACACAGGATTTGGCTTAAAAGAAAGGGAGACACACTTATCTGGGAGCATCGTATCCGATCTCCCACACCGTGCAGATTGTGTATTTTGTGTAGGGAATATCGCAATTCGATTTCCCACACCTGTGCAGATTTCTGTGTGTGTGTAGCTGAAGCAGGCCGGTAAGATATTTACTCTGTGTTTCTTTTCTTAATTTGTATGTTTTGTAATTGACCTGAATTTAAGATAATGACCTACCTGCCTGTGAATAAATTCTTATTATTTTAACTTGCGTGGTCTCCATGACTCTAATCCATTTTCTACCTTTTCCAGCCTAAGTTACGACTGAATACTCAGGGGAACAATTCTGACTAATGACCAACTGATCAGTGGTGTGGTACAGTATGTGGAGTATTTAAGTTGGGTAGGCGACCGAGTTCGGCCGTACGGATTGGTTGAGGCACGGCTCTGGGAATTTGACGCGAAGAGAGCCCTTGGACGTATAGCTACGTCGGTTCTTGTCAAGTTAGCCTTAAGGAGTCCTCTGAGTGCCCGCCGACCGGGGCTCGCAACTATCTATGTAAAATATAATACATGTATTGTGTCGGCCAGACCCCCAACCTCTATGTTCTCCACCGAACTGAGATTCGGCAATAGTGCTAATCCCGGGAGCATATATTGAGTAATGGTGGCATACATGGATGAGTCGAGTGTAACCACTCTGAGCTTCACGCATGATTAAAGTAAATTCTAAATTCTATTTTAATAATTACGAGTAAACCAATTGTAACTGTTACGCTTACTGTTTGTGATTATAGATATATTTGATGTGTCGTTCAGCTCCTGTGTGAGTATTCTAATGCTCTCATTAGAATATTGGAATTTGGACGATAGGTCGGATATATCCGTGATGACAACATGGCCCCGTTTACGAACGGAGAATAAGACTCATACTGATCCGTTTCAGGCCTGTCTTAAGCGGGATATGGAGCAGCGCATTCATATCTGACTCATGGCGACGGACTCAGTATTTTCTTAAATGTACTTATAATATATACATGACCGGAGAATAAATCACTGAACTCTTTTTATTGACATCACAACAGCAAAGGAAAAACATATTTACTCCTTCCCCTCCAGCTATTCCCTCATTGGTCTAGCTGTGCGGGTTCTACAGTACTTGGATACAAATCCTTTGCATTCGATGACTGCTTAAAGTCTGCAACCCATAGACATCACCAGAAACAGGGTATCTTCCCTGGTGATGCTCTGCCAGACCTGTACTCTGGGGCGTTTTGCCTCCAGTCATGTCTTCAGCAAGTGAAACGCATGTATAATTGGATTTAGGACGGGTAATGGACAAGAATATTCTACTTTTTGCCCGTGCAGTGTGTTTCCAGGATGTTTGGGGTCATTTCCCTGTTGCAAGGTGAAGTGCCATCCAATGAGTTTTGAGGCATTTGGTTGGACCTGAGCAGATAAGATGATACACTTCAGAATTCATACTGCTGCTGCCGTCAGCAGTCACATCATCAATAAAGACAAGTGAGCCAGTTCCAGTGGCAGCCATAAGTGCCCAAGCCATAACATTACCTCCACCATGTTTCAAAGATGAGAGGTGGTGCACTGGATCATAAGCAGCTCCTTTCTTTCTCCACATTTTCCTCTTTCTATCACTGGTACAGGTAAATACTCATCTGTCCATAAGACTTTGTTACAGAATGCTATTTTTTTTAATGTACTTTTTTAACAAACTCTAACCTGGCCGTTCTGTTCTTTTGAGTTCACCAGTGGTTTGCATCTTGTGGTGAACCCTCTTTATGGTAGTTTTCCATCTAAACATCTACATCCTGGAGAGTGTTCTTGATCTGTGTCATGGTTTTGACGCCTTTTTCCCCATGCGGTCGTTTTCCTCGGTAGCCACACCTGTGCTTGGTTACCTGGGAGTTATATAAGCCCACGTTTTCCTCCGTTCTGGGCTTCGATATTGATGATTGTTGATTGTGATTGTTTTGTATGGTTTGTTTTGTCTTTGTGTTATTTGCATTGTCTGGTGTGAGTATTTCTACCATTTATGCTACTCGCCTGTTTTAACGTCTCATTGCTGAGGCAGGGCTTATTCTTGCTGGCTCTTTAGTTACTTATTTCGTAGAAGTATGGGACCGCAGATCTCTGCTCTAATTCGCCTGTAAAATGTTTCTCTCTCCTGGGAGATCGGGCGTTCACGCTTCTACTTAGTTACTCCTAGAAGTATAGGGTAGCAGTTCTTTGTTCCATTTCGCCTTTGTTTGGTTTTCCTTCTGAGAAACCTGGCGTTTGGGCTTCTACTCATTTCCGTGTTACAGTGAGCCGGTTAGTAGCTTTGGTACATTTGTTTCCCTTTTGTCTCCTTCTCGTGGACTACGTTCCCCTTTGTTGTGAGTCAGGGTTTTTTGTTATATTGAGAGGCAGTGAGTGCTATTTTCTATTAAGTTTGCGTTGGTCTTTTGTTACAGCTGTTCTGTTTCGTCCTTTTTACCTGCGGGACGATTTTGTTCGGAACTGTTCTTCTGTTTGTTCTCCGGGTATGTTTCTCCTTATTTGGAGCTTGGGCGATGTTGTGTGTACGAAATAAGTAACTAAAGAGTGTGTGACTGCGTTTCTGAAAATAGTCTTAGAACGTTAGCTCAGTTCTTTTCGCCTCGTTACATTTCCTGTTATTTAGAGGCTAGGGCGTTTATTTTCTACCAAGCTTCTGTTAGTCATTTTGTTAGTTAAGTTATGGGACGACGGTGCTCCGTCGGCTCGCCTGTAAAATGTTTCTCTCTCCTGGGAGATCGGGCATTTACCCCTTTACGTTTTCTGGATCAGTGCGGGACTTGCCTATGTAGATGTAGTTATTAGGACTCATCTCCCCTGGCTCTTTGGTTGGTTGGAGTTGGTTGAAGCAGTGTGCAGCTGATTTTTAAAATTCCAACATTCTACAACAACTGCCAACTTTAGAATGTTGGGTGTTGGTTGGAGTTGGTTGGGGCAGTGTGCTGGCAGCTTTAGGGCTTAAAGAATCCCCTTGCTGCGTTTGGCTCCTCCTACCTCACATGTCACGCCCCATTACAATCTGTTTGACAGTTCATGCCCCTGCATGTCTGCATTATGGAAAGTAAGACAGGCGGTAATTTTTCACACTTTAGCCTCCTAAGACCTTTAATTTTTAATTTTTTGTCCCTATGTGTCTGGTCTTAATCTCAAGAAGCATTTCTTATACGATGCTGAAACATTCACTAGAAGGGGCATTCAATAAAAATAAAATAAATTATATTTTTAAAAATATTTTACAAACACTTGTATTATGTCAAAATATGTTAATATTTTAAACTTTTTTCTGCCGGGTCTCAGGAGGTTATGTTGCTCTCACGAAGGGTGAAAGCAAATATTACATCCTGGTGGTTAAGCCACTCACTTCAGGCAGCTACCGGTGAGGAAAAAGTCGTAGTGAATGACACGTCCGACCGGCTGAACTGGAGATAACAGCTTTATCACGTAGCCTAACCCTGACGCCGGCCATGATCTAAGTTTAATAGCTGGATTTTGGGACTCCGATGGAACGTAGGCTACGCTTCTAAGCTTCAGTAGGCTACGTTATTGTTATGAAGGTGACCATATGTGCCTTTTGACTGTAGCCTATTTCAGCGTGTGTAATGTGTTGTCCGATAGCCTATATCAATTCCAGTTGGGCGGGTCCGCCCGAACAGGCAGTGAGGGAGACGATGACCAGACCAGCCCCTTGCTGTTAGGTCGTTCGGAGGCTCAACTTCACTGGTCCGCGCGTTTCCGGAGGGTGCTTTTGAGGAGCATCGTATTCTCCAGCGAGGTATAGTCTACCATAAGTTTTTAAAAAAATACAAAATAAATACATGTCTATAAGCGAACAGCTTAATGATATATTGTGAATAGCCTACTGTAAATGTGTGGATAGCCTACATGTTAGCTAAATTAAAGCGAAATAGCCTACTAGTTTTCTTTGAAGGTGTTACATGCGATAAGACCGAACTGCCCAGTGGTTACATTCTTTAACATAGCTACGATGTGAAATAATTCGTTTTTAAAGCATACGCTTTAAAAGCATAATAGACATTGACAAACAGAGATCTGTATCGCTGGCTTACAAGCAAAATAGCTATTCTGTGCTGTCTTGTCGAGGAGCGCCTACGTTTGCATAGCCTAACTGTACACACGAGTGATACGCTACATCGGCTTTATCTAACAGTAAAAGCGTGCAAAGAAATAAGGAGCAGTCCAGCTTGCAACTATATCTGAATATATAGTAAATGTTGGTTTGTGATCTCGCAGGCTAAACATTGCACTGCTGCATCGCATCGTGTCTTTGCGTCGGGGATCATGCTACGGGAAATACTACAGCCTGAGTCCCTGTCTGTATAAGTTCTTGTAGGCTACCACGTTTCGTTATTCAGTGGTTTTAATTTGGCTTGTAAAAAATAGAAATCGCACACATTGCAGTGACGAGAGGAGATAAACAAAACGCGTGGAAAGGTTTGTAAGCTTCCTTGGCGTGGCTACGTGCCTTTCAGTAGCTTGGTCAACTGAGATGAGAGTAGTTTCATCTGTCCGTCAGTCCCAGAACAAAGTTTTAAAGATCTGATAACCTCAGTGACGGCACCAGTTCTGTGAAAACCTAAAACGACTTTAAGCAGCACTGGCATTCCAAAGGTTTACACTGGCGAACATAGTCCATTTGTGTATTAAACTCTGCATTTTCACAGTAAACGTGTTAATGCAATGCGCTGTGGTGCGGTTAACCAAAGAGCAAACCCAAAAACACTTTTAGATTTTTTTAAACTGACAGGCAGTTTAATTCTTTGCTGCCTTCGAATGATTTATCAATGGGAAGGGATTAGCCTAGGCTCAGATCACTGCGTATCGTATAAGTGTTTTATAGCTCCACCTTGCCACTCTTCTGATCGGGAGAATGAACAGCAAGCATTGCGTGTGATGTGCATTGTGTACTTCATCATTAAAGGAGGCTAGTTCCATAATGAAACGCCTCGAAACGCCATAACGCGAGGGAAACTGGAATTACCTGTTTGCAGGGACAGCCTATGGTTGCACAGTGGGACAACAGGACATGGCATTGTACAACTACATAACATAATTCAGGATTTAAGACATTTATTTCTTCCAGTTACCATGGGTGATGACTAACACCCTGCCTGAGTTGAGATCATGAATCAGAATCATGTGATCTCATGACACTCTGAAAGTTCATTTTCGGTATTCTTATTGTATTTTTGGTATCACTGTAACTGTGTATAGGTGTGTCTGTCTTAGCTATTTGAAATGACACTGTAGGGTGGCACGGTGTTGCAGTGGATAGCACTGTTGCCTCACAGCAAGTAGGTACCATGTTTGAATCCTGGCCGAGGGCCTTCCTGTGTGGAGTTTGCATGTTCTCCCCGTGTCCGTGTGGCCATAGGTATGAGTGTGTGTGTGAGTGAATGATGTGTGTGCCTTGCAATGCATTGGTGACCCCCGGGGTATTCCTGCCCCTCGCCAAATGCATGCTGGGACCCTGGCCAGGAATAAGCAGATTAGATAATGGATGGATGGAAGATGACACTGGCAGAGCGATTATTGAAAATTGACTCATAATCAAGAGGTTGCCGGTTCAAAACCTAGGTGGGGGTAAACAACTGTATTAAGTTGGGCACTGGTGGTAACCTGAACAATATATGGGCATTATGTAAAATGTGGTATTTTGTGAGTTTGTGTGGGTAAGTGTGTTTGTTAAACAGATAACAGCACCAATAGCAACAAGACAACTCTTTATGTTCTAATTGTGGAAAGTAATGGTATTGAATGTAAGCAATTAAAATGCTTTAGCTGCTATCCAATATGCTGTGATTATTACTCTCAGGGGAGGTGTGTCTTCAGGATACCTTCCTGGGTAGTATTGCAAAAATAATGTAAATAATATTGTAAATAATGTAGACTTTTTTCTTGTTTGCATGGTGTTTAGAGTGTGTACCCACAGGTCAGAGGTTAAAATATCTGCCAAGTATGGAGTTCATATTTTGTAGCCTGTAGACCAACCAGGTCTGATCAGCTCAAAATGAATTACAGTGAAAGTTACAGCCTCTCTGCCCTTGAATCATAAACGGTCTTAAACTATCCATTACTGTGCATCTTATGAATATTTATGAAGTGACACGAGGGACGTTTTACCAATATGCATGCCTCTTCTTGAATAGTCATAAAAATGTTTTAAAGACTCCAAAAAAAAATCCCAAGTTAAAACACTGATGTCTTTCAGCTCAAAATGTTTTTGTCGGGGTGTAATCATTACACCAAGAGCACCTTACTGAATTGGATTTTCCAATCAGTGCTTGCTTTTTCATGCTCCTATCTGTGGTTCTTAAAAATTGTGAAAGTACTTGAATAATGCTGCAATAAGTAGGCATAATAATACTGGCTTAAATTTGTTGCGCAAAGTTGAGGGCAAAGTGCTGTAGCGCATATGTTTTACCTGTGATGTAAAAACTGATAACTGTTTTTGAATACATGCCAGACCAGTTATAGCCTAGATATTCAAGACCGTCAGACCCAGTCATACTTTTAGGACAGATGTCAGGTGCCTGAAAGATACAGCAGTGTTTGGGAGTGAACCATTGAAACAATGAGAGAGAGAGAGAGAAAAAGAGAGAGAGAGAGATAAATGCTGTTGGTTTCTGCAATGGTCATGCATATTTTATTAGTCTGGCCAGCCTATCATGTGGATATGGAGTGTTTTTAGAGGGCTCTCCCTGGCCTTGCCCTCTTTATGTCTCAGCCACAGAGAGCAGATGGGTACAGTCACTAAGTAAACAAGGGAGGGATATGGTTGACTTTGTGGGCAGGTGTTAGTAGCTGCAGTTGCTCGAGTTCAGATTAAAGGTTATAGATAATGAAATGACAATAACTAATTTTATGTAGGCCTAGCTATTTTAAAACAGGACGTTTTGATGTGCATTTTCTCCAGATCCAAAAGACAACAATAGGCTGGAATTTCAAATATAAGAAACATCAAAAGCTGGAGACACAAAAAAGTTTGGGGGCATCAAATGTCAAATGCAAAAGTATTGGTACAGTGAGACATTTTTGTTGTTTTGGCTTGTACTCCAGCACAGTGGATTTGAAAAAAATAAAACAATGAATATGGTTAAAGTGCAGACTGTAATAATAATAATAATAATAATAATAATAAAGAATAATAACTAGAGCTGCAACTATCGATTATTTTCTTAGCGATTATTCTATCAATTACTTTTCCGATTAATCGAATAATCGAGAAGCACATTTCCACCCCTTCAAAACAGAACAATTTATTGATATAACTGGGTACGTTTACATGCACACTAATACTCCGATCTGAACCCGGTTATGGCAATACTCTGGTTACTTAAATGGTAATGTAAACACCTTTATCCGATAATGTAAGGTCATAATCCGTGTTTTCGAAACCCGATTAACACCCCTGGTTTTTTGGCCGAACTTTCGAACCTTTCTCCAGTTTCTTTCGGCTTTTCAAAACTACGCATGTCAGGCAGAAGAGGCGGTGTAACGTCAAAATTGTTCCACCCGTCAACATTTGCTATGCCTGGGGTTCCTTCAGCATCTCAATTCCAGAGTTTTATTATTAAATTATTAGCATTTCACCGGTGAAAATATATTGTTCAGTGTTACGTGCTTGTGTTTGTACTAGCTAGTTTGTGCCTAGCACATTTAACTGAAATTATAGGGAAATTGGCCAGATTTAGAGATTCGTAAAGCTAGCTAGTACAATAATATAAATCAACCACTACTAGCAATTAGCTATAAATAACTAGCTATAATACTTACTAGCTAGCTATAATAATAATAATAGCCTACTTACGTTAATTTTTGACGGGCGGATCATTTTTGAAGCAGTTAGTAGCTACGTTTTCCACAGAGCCGATTATGGAGAGAATCATGTAAACGCGGCTTTTGGAGTAATCACATTTCTTATGTCCATGTGAACGCGATAAGTTAAATACTGGCATAAGCTGGTCGTTTCCAGTAATCAGATATTGCTGTGCATGTGAATGTACCCAATGACAGATCTAAATTTATTATTTATTTTATTAAATATACATTTTTAACAAACAACAAACCAATCACCCATCCCACCCTCAATTTCTTCCTCTCTCTCTACCCTCCGTCCACTTTACCCCTCCTCCTCTCCCATCTCTCTCTCCCCTCTCTCTCTCCCTCGACCCACTCCTTCCATCCTCCCTCACTCACAAACACAATTATTGTTATTGCCAATTGCGCTGTTTAGATCAGTCCGTGGTTGCAGTGCAGAAAATGTCGAAAATGGCGGCAAAACGTTTAAGAAATGTAAAAATTATTATTATTTAAAAAATTTTTTTTAAAAATCAACGAATCGATGCGGGAAAATGTAATCGATTATTTATATTTATATATATATATATATATATATATATATATATATATATATTTATATATATATATATATATATATATATATATATATATATATATATATATATATATATATATATATATTAAATCGACTAGTTCGATTAACTGTTGCAGCCCTAATAATAATCTTTAACCAGGAAGTCTCATTGACATTAAAAATCTCTTTTTCAAGAGAGACCTGGCCAAGAGGGACAGCAGCACAAATTAATACATGTAGTTATACTAAAAGTGAACTTTAAAAAAAATTGAAAATCTACATACATCGGGTGATCCATGTAGGAGTTACAGCCTTTTTTATACATAGTCCCCCCATTTATGGGAGCAAAAGTAATTGGACAAATTAACATAATATGAAATAAAGTCATCATGTTTAGTACTTGGTTGCGAATCCTTTGCATTTGATGACAGGCTAATGTCTGTGACCCAAAGACATCACGTGACGCTGGATATCTTCCCTGGTGATGCTCTGCCAGATCTGTAACTGCAGCCATCTTCAGTTCCAGTGTGCTCAACACGTTCCGCCATTTATGCTCAAACTGTTCCACCAGTTATCCTCAACACATCTCACCAGTTGTGCTGGTCACTTCCCACCAGTTATCCTCAACGTGTCCCGCCGCTTATCCTCGAAAAACCTGCGCTGCTCTCGAAAGACTTGAGTGAATCAGCGCCTCATAGTAAACCTTTCTCTGGCAGTGACGGGTTCGGTGTCGGACTGAGTAGTCTAACGCCATCTCTGTGATCTGCAAGGCTTTTTGAACAAGCCAGACATAAAGTGATACCAGTCCTTTAAGTCTATGGGCAGCTGTATGGAGTAGTGGTTTGAGTACCGTGGTTAGAGCAGTGGAACGTTTCTGTGTGGCAATGTTATGTGGAGCCGTGGTTAGAGCACCGTGGCAGGAGGTACAGAAGGCTAGGAATCCAGTGTGGGATTTCTGACTGTATTGGTGGCTTGCTTTCCTTACCTCGATTGTAGGTAGGCCTTTGCAAAGTAATCTAACTGCACAGGCCAGTTACTGCTCAGAATGTGTTCACGCTGTCTGCAGAGCAATGGAATGTGTAATATAATGAAATGTCATTTTAACCCTATGACCTCTGAACCGATTTGGCCCGGGAGCATTGATGGTTCTAAAGGATTACAGAGGTTCCCCTCTCCCGCTGTCAAGCCTGTAGGTAATGCAGTGTCCCGGGGAATTGTCCTGTGACAAAAGCTCTCCATGCCCTCTGCTCCACTCATAGCCAATCGGAAAACACGTATGACATATTTAGCCAATGAGTGCATGCATATGAAATACGTTAAGTGAAGCGAGGCTTTGCGCGCTAGCTGCACTCTAGCCAATCTGTAATACTCGGATGCCTTTAAGTTTTTTTTTCCCTGTTGGCTTCATAATAAGATAATGTTGTGACACTGGTCATGAGATGTTGTTTGTATTTAAAGTTATTTAGTCATGATTAGCCTGGCTGTATAACTTCATTGTACACAGGAAAACCACACGCTGCTGCCTTTTCCAGTTTGACTACCACGCGTATGTGGCAACAGGATTGCAAGGCATGCACCATTTCCACATTGTTGTCATGGCATTGCAATCACAAAGATACGCTAGTCCTGCCTACTTCTTAAAGATGGTAGCAGCAATAACATCAGCCTATTTCTGTCGATGGTAATCTGGTTAACGGAGTCCACGCTTTTTCCTGGGATGCTTCTTGCAGGCCTATTTTTTTATTAAATTTACTTAGTAGGAAAGCAATCTAATCTTCCTCATCATTTCAATCAGTGTTGAATTCGACTTGGAAATGTGGTTCTGAAATACAGCTTTGTGATTGTTTTGAGAGTTAAAACCATAAACCTGACAAATTCGAACTTTGGCGATAAGGCTGCGTATGCTGTCTAAAGGAGGAAGTAGGTCTTGTGGTCGCTCTCATCAGAGAGGAAATGCAGCACCATAGTGCACAAAAAGCGGTACCCTCCTTGTGTGTGTGTGTGTGTGTGTGTGTGGGGGTTTGTGTGAGTGGGGAGAGCGTTGGGGGTCAACTCAGTCCAGGCAGGAGGATGGTATAGCTACCTACAATTGGTTGTAGGAGTTGCCTGTAATTTTGAAAAAACTTTTTGAGAGAGAGAGAGAGAGAGAGAGAGAGAGAGAGTGAGAGTGAGAGTATATATCGAGTTGTGGTCACAGCTGCATAAAACAAAAGACTGATTCAGATTCGCTACCAGTACTGGATGTCTCCATCGTTTTCCTTGATAAAAGGCTACTTTGTGAAAGCTAGAACAGGCCTATAATTAATTTGTGTGCCCATGGACTTGGCGGATTCTGTTTATTTAAACAATATTTTTATGTGGGTATGCATTTGTACAACATGATGCCATGTTTGGTCCGATTGCAGAAGCCTGAGTTCAGTTGTATATAGATGCGTTAATGAATTGGGGGGGGTGGGGGTGGTTTGTATTTGATCATTTTCAGAACCCCCACAGGTATATTTTGTAGAGCTTGGATATTCTGCCACTCTTTCCTGTGATTGTGATATCTTGGTTCTGCAGGTTTGTCATGAACAGTTGTTTCACATGCTATGCACCACTTCAACCACAGGGGGGCAAAGGTGCTTCATTGTTACCATTTTCATTAATAAAAAGTGGGAAAGTGTTTAGGTATGTTGTTTAAATCTAGAAGTTTGTTGAGTGATATAGGTCTGTGCGTTTTCTTTGCCAGCCACAGTGTGATATTTCAGTGACTGAGGCTTGGGGTGAGTCACATTTATTGCACCTCAATACAGAGAATTCCTTTGAAGTGATATATTATTCCTGTTAACTGATTTCAACAACTGTACTGTTATCACAATTCATACAGCTTTACACCAGTGTAAATCATGTAAAAATCTTTAACTTTTATGAGTTGTCACATTTTTTCCTAACGCCTCCGTTAACTCTTATTGGAGTGGTCACACCACTAGGCTAGGCCTTATTATACAAACCAAATGCTGGCTATATCCCAACCCTGCTTGAAAGAGAGTTAACTGTAGCAGAAGTGAAGAGTTGCTATCTCCGGAATTTGCTAAAATATGAGTCATGATAATAGAAAACATTCCGCAACCGCAAGTAAATTAATATTTCTGAAACAAAGAGGAGAGTGATATTTTTGCCTACGACAGCTTCAGTGACAGTAGGCACATTTTAATTGTGAAAAGAGATTATAGCTGGCTACCTAGTTAATCACAACAGTCAATGCAGCTAGCCAACTAAACGGATGGCATATGTAGCTAGGTAATGAACAAATTACGGTTAAAAACTGAGAGCCACTCGGTGCATGTTAGTGATCACCTTTTATCTCTCTTAATGTGACTACGTGAGCCAGTTAAAACGTCGTGCTGTCAGTGTTTAAAACGCATTCATATTAATGCATTACCAGTACACTAAAACAATACGATACGAAAATATTCATTTTATATTGATTATTCCAGAATATATTTTGAATAATAGCAGTATTAATAATTTTAGTTGCATACAGTTTTTGCACCTTAGATGATATGACATTTTGATTGATGAGCTTATGGGGAAAAAAATGATGATGACAGATTTTAACCCTCTCCATCAATTTGACAGATTGAAAGGAAAGTAAATGGAAACTTGACTGTCTTCTAAATGGATGTGCCTATTTTAATCATCTTTGAGATAAATGTTTGACAACTTGAATCAGTTGTTTAATGGACCCTCCGCCCAGGAGTTTCCTTATCAGAAAGCCAAGAAGTTCTGCTTCACCCTCAGAATGATCAAATGCTCTGAAAATTCCTGTACAATTGTGAAAGTAGAACTGGACATCCCCCCAGTTTTTTCTTTTGGTCTGAAGTAGCCACACTAAAAAAAAGCCTTTGTTTATTAAAAGTATTTATTGTTTTATAGTGTTTTTTTTCCCCTTTCTTGATGGTTGTACACTGCACCAAAGCATAGTGCTCTTGCCTATCTGCCAGAGTGTAGTTTTTGTGCCACCGACCAACCACTAGAATGAAGCAAGACCCACCCACCCCCTGGTCAGACAGGCAACTGCCCCCACCAAAATAAATTTGGTAACGGAAATAATGTGTGTATACCTTGCAGTTCTCATGAAGTCCTCTGAACTGTTCTGTAAGGTTTTCCTCGGAATACAATCTGGTCTTTTAGTCGCGTCGCAAGGTCATAAAGAGTAGGAATGCTATTGAATTTTTCTGTTTACGCGTTGCTACGCCACAAGAGCAGGGGCGCATTTAAAGCAAGATTATCCCCTGCATGTGTCTGTATCCTTTCAGAGAGGACGTTTACTGTGGCAAGCTCAGCGTTAGTGCACTCTGTGTTACGCCTGCGCCAAAGCAGGCTGGGTAAACGTCTCGATTCAGGACAGCCCCTGTCTGTCTGGTTGTGCTTCTGTGCTGTGTTCTTTTTCCCTTGGGTTTGATCTGCATGAGAAAGTGTGGCTGTTTTTCCTCCTCTTTCCCCACTTAGTGTCCTTTCCTCTGAAGGACTGTGGGATGTCTGAACTTTTATGGCCTTTTGAACTTCTCTCTGAGCCGAAAGGGTGTTGCCTCAAAGGTGCAGTGAATATGACATCACTGTTTGCCTTTAAGGTTACCCGCCTCACTATCTCAACGTATCCTTTGTATAATTTCGCCGGTTTTCTTTCCACTCGCAATTTTATTAGCGACGACCTTTACGACAGTAAGTATCAGCGTCTACGAGCGTGCACCCTTCTTGGTGCGACTTATGAAGCCCACCGGCGGAAAATTGAAAAAGGAATGATTTATTGGCTGTGGAGTTTGCCAGTGAATTGTTTGTTTTTAGCGCACAGCTGCGAGGCTCGCGGATAACCCATATTTCTTCCACGGTGTCCACGGAGCTTGGGCGATTAATCCGCTCTGACGTTACCGTCGCGCGGCACCGGTCTGTGCCCTTCCTCTACGCACCCCATCTCCCGCAGGAATGAGAGGTTCCAAACGCTGCCGTTAATCGCTCTGAAGAGACCTGATGGAACGCTAGAAATCTGAGGCAGCAAAAAATATATATTTCTTTGGCTTTCATTAGCTTAATGTAGTTGTTTAGAAATGGACAAGTCTTGAGGAAGGGTGCATTGGATCCCTTTTTAAGGAGCAGCACTGCCAGACTATCAGCTAATCACACAGAGCACGTGTATCACCTACAGTCATCTCTTCAGCCAAGAGGTATGAATTAAACCTGACACTTCAGTGATCAAATTCAATCTTGGTTGTCCTGAGAAACCAGCTGGCTGGGTCTGTCCACCCCCCCAAAGCCTGCAAACTCCCCAAACATCTGCCCCAGCAACACACACACACACACACACACACACACACACACACACACACACACACACACACACACACACACACACACAGGGTTGATAAAGAGGAATCTGAGATAGCAGGAGAGAGTATAGAGGAGGCAGGGAGAAAGGTGAGAGGGGGAGAGAGGAGGAGAGTGTGGAGAGGTTTGGAAAGATGAGGGGAAAAAAAACTTTTACAGGAGACTGGATTCCAGTGTGATTTTGCACACCACCCCACCTCGACCCCAACCCCTCTCTGTGGAGCACATGTGAAGCCAGGAGGAGGTAGGGTGTCTCCACCCCTGTCAGTGACTGATTGGCCCGGGCGAAATGACAGACAAGGAAGGCTGAAAGAGACACCTGCCCCCCCTGTTATTTTGGTCCGCCTACATGTGGTCTGGAGAGCCCTCCTCCTGGCGACTTCCCCTTCGTGTGAGCACAGCCAAACACTCCGGAGCGGAGCCTTCAGTGGAGCGTCCTGTCGTGCAGGGAGACACACACTCCTGAGAGGAAGAGGGGCACCATGGGGGCTGCAGGTCTGCTGGGGGGGCAGGTCAGTGAAGCCACCACCGCTGTCAGCCTCTTCAGCCATTTCTCCGGGGGATGTCGTAGAAGCATGTCTGCGTGTGTGTGTTGTGTGTGTGTGTGCGCGCGCGCGCACGTTTGCGTCTGCGTGTGTGTGTGTGTATGTGTTTGTGTGTGCGAGATGGAAGGTTTGTGTGTGTGTGTGTGTGTGTGTGTGTGCGTGTGTGCGTGTGTGTGTTTGTGTGTGCAAGACAGAGGGTTTGTGTGTGTGTGTGTTGGTGTGTGTCTGTGTGTATGAGACTGAGGATTTGTGTGTTTGTGAGACCGAGGGTTTGTGTGTGTGTGTGTGTGTGTGCGAGGCAGAGGGTTTGTGTGCGTGCGTGTTTGTGTGTGTGTGTTTGTGCCTGTGTGTGCCCGTGTGTGTGTATGTGTGTTTGTGTGTGCGAGACAGGGTTTGTGTGTGTGTGTTGGTGTGTGTCTGTTTGTGTGTGTGTGTGTGCGTGCGTGCGTGTGTGCGTGTGTGTTGGAGAATCAGGGACGTTGTGTAACGTTCCGTTCCCATCCTGTCCGTTTTCCGTATTTTGCCCTTTCCCTCCGTGTCATGTTTGACTTCCATTGTCCGTGTCTTTCCCCGTGCTGCAGACTGGGCGTGTTCCCTCCGTTTGTATTACTCCATTTCTCCACTCCTGCCTCAGCCTATCTCCTCTTTCCATTTCGGCATGCATTCCTCACACTCCGCTCTGTTCAATCACCCACGCATACATTCGCACGCTTTCCTAATTGATACCTATTACACTCCCTATTTAACCCACCTGCTGTCTGCTATCCAGTGCCAGTTCGTTAACGTCGTTCGTTTGAATCCTCTGGTCATGTTATCCCTTGTCTAGTTATCTTGCACAGTTTGGTTTCGTATTAGGTGTTCGTTCACCCTGCTTAATTGTGCTAACTACCTTTCAACAGTTTGGTTCTGTCTCGGTGCTTTAGGCACTCTGCCAACTGCTGATAATCTTAGTCTGTCCAGTGTTTGTGCGGCTCTACCTGCCGCGCCTTATCTGCCTTGCTAACCACTACTCTGTTGTCCTCTGCCAGTCTGCAGTTGTTCGCTACTCCCTGTTTGTGGGGTACCCCCGCTTGCCACCTGACGTTGTGCCCGCAGCAGGGCGTTCTGCTCCTCCATTCTACAGCTGTTCCTGCGTCTGGCCGTGGCAACCGCCAGTGTTACGGTTCCGGTTGCACTTGCTGCTGTTTGCCCTGCTGCCTCATCCGGGCCAACCCGAGGTCCGCTGCACTGTCCTGTCCTGCCTTATCTGCCGCTACCCCTTCCTCTGCATCAACTACCCGGTTGCCTGTTACCAGTAACACCCCGGTCTTCCCTTCTCTAACTTCATGCATAACCATACTTGTCTGTTATTTATGTCCTCCCTTGCTTCAGGAGACAAGTTCGAAGCATAAATTATTGGATGCCTAGCGCTCCCCCTATCTGTCCCGTCTGTCCCGTCTGTCCAGATCCGCCAAGTCCAGTTCCGGTTTGGAACGATTCCTGAGTGACCCGCGAAGTCCAGTTCCGGCTTGGAACGACTCCCGGGTGATCCGTCTAGTCCTGTCCCGGTGCGGGGATATTCCTGAGTGACCCGCACAGTCCAGTTCCGGTTTGGAACAATCCAGTTCCAGTCTTGTCCAGTTCCGGTGTGACCCGATCCAGTTCCAGTTCAGTCCAGTTCCGGTTTGGAACATCCAGGGTTCCAATTCAAAGTCCAGTTCCGGTTTGGAACTATCCAGTGTTCCTGTCCAGTCCAGCTCCGGCTTGGAGCAAATTGAAGTCCCGGAGAATCTCCGGACTTTTACTATCTGTTTATTCTGTGTACAGCTTGGGACTGCCCCAAGCTCTAATAAACAACCGTATCTTGTACCTCTGCCTCCTTGTCGTTGCACTTGGGTTCAGCCCGTGTTCAGGTTCATGACACGTTGAGGGCCATAGGGAAGGCACATGCAGGAAATCCCAGTGTTGAGAGAGAGAAAGAGCCTTAAGAGAGATTAAGTAAAGTGAAATGAACGGCCCCTCATATCTCTCTGCTACCCTTTGGGACGGTGTACAGTGATACTCCAAGGGATCTCTCAGTCCAAATGCATCCAAGCTGACAGGGGAGGCATGCATGGGCCTGGGCTGGACTCTGCAGCTGGCTGAGTTGTGGTTGCGGTTCTGGTCGCGTTGTCTGTATGGCGTGCGCTGCTGAGCGGAGCGGGGGAGGGCGGCCTGTTCCCCCACGGTTACCTCTTCATCCATATGTGAGAAACGGTCACCGCACGCAACCGCCTCGCAGGACGGACCAGCGCAGAACAGCGGGAGGTCGAGCCGTTCGCTTACCTGCCTTCAGCCGAATTTCATTTAGATTTTGTGTGGATTGCCCCATTGTGTCTGATGGCAGGTCTCTGTTCTGTTTTTCTTAGAAATCTATAACACCCTTTATGCAGGTGAACATGAATAACTGCCCTGGGCAAGGCTTTATGGTAAATATTTAATCACATGCTTGTGTACGACGTGCACGGTCAGTGTGCTTAACACAGAGAGATAACACTGAGCTGAAGCAGAGCTCATTTTATGTTTGAAGAGTAAACCGCTCATGAGCTTCTCGCTGCGGTAAGGCCTCCCCTGTAGTCGTGCATTGACGGTTCATAAAGAGGTCAGAGAGTGCGCCGTTACCGTCGAAGTAGCCGCAGGTGGACTGGACGTGCTCGTTTTAGAGTTGTGGTTTTCGTTCGCCTGACGAACGTGGATCCGCGCACCACGCACCCGCTCAGCAGGAGGTAAGGTGTAGGAGTAGGTTAAGAGCGCAGCTTTGTTGACACGGACGCAGGTCGGGTCGGCACGTGATGCACTTTGCCCCTCGAGCTTAGCAGTTTGTTGTGTGTGTCAATGCACACTTTATTTGGCTGTTATGTTATTATATTATATAACCGCCACTTTAGCTGGTTTTTATATTATTTCTGTGGAGGGCTGGCTTAGGCTGGAAAGGGAATTTTGTTAGGGGATATTGTTTCCTGGATATAGACAAGCGCCGGATGACGGCTAAATGGCCACAGACCTGTTTGGCCGGCTACTTTTAGACATATATTTAAGGTTTGCTAATAAAGTTACTTAAAATTATGTCTTCGGAACAATTTGTCTCCCCGCCGCCAACACCCCTTGCTGTGTACTCTTCTCACCTGTTGCCCACTCAAAAATTTGGGCAACCCCCTGTGTGTTTCCCTTTTCAACTCATACTGTTTTTACTCTTTTCTGCCACAGATTTTTTGAGCTCTGTATTTGATGAGCTTTTTACACAAAGGGAGAAACGTCAGTGAGGAGGGGACTTTGGGGCTTTGGCAGAGCTATTGATCAATGGGAGCTTTAATCAAGAAGCACTGGTTACTGAGTAATAAAAGCAGGTGTTCAGGCATTTCAAATAATGCTCTTCTGATTGAAGGGAGGCTGATACCTGGTGTACCTGGTTGCTTGATAGCACTTTCATTCAGTGGGTGCAGGGGGACTGCAGGTATGGGGACATCATGACAGAACATTTCCATCTTTCTGTCACTCTTTAATTGAGTGCCTCGTGTGTGTATGTGTACCCCCGTGTGTGTATTTGTGTGTGTGTGTGTACCCGTGTCTGTTTGTGTGTGTGTCCGTGTGTGTACCCGTGAATGCGTGTCCGTGTGTGTACCCGTGTGTGTGCGTGTGTGTCTGTGCCTGTGCCTGTGTGTGCTCAGACACCTGGTTAGCGAGGGACGCAGGCAGCTTGCGGGTGAGTGGTGATGGCATTGCGGGCGGGGAGCCATCCCTGACTGTACCCAATTATCTTAAGTGCTCCGACTCCTGCATGAGGGCGGGGAACGCGGCCGGCCACTGCAGGACTCCCGTCATTTCCCGTCAAGGGTCTCCCGTCATTTACCAAACATGCATAGATCCCCTTCAGGGGCCACATGTATAAAACTCTGAACAAAAGAATGCGTAAAAGAACGCTCAGGGTCAAAGTTGGAAATCTGCTTCAAAAAGTTTAGCATTTTCTACCTCTGCCTTTCTGTCACTATGTCGCTATATCACACTGACGCCAAACATTGCGTACATATCGTGTCCAACGTGTGCAGAGGTACACAGATTCTCACAGCACGTGTTATTTCATACATCTGAATTTCTGGCTTATACTCGCTTATGCGGCTTTCTGAGGGCATTTTTCTGCTCAGCACTGTTTATACATGTGGCCACTGGTGTTAATTGTTCATTATGAATTGTTAATGAGTAGGTTCCTACTCTGAAATTTCACAGATTGACTTAAACTAAGAACGAAAAGAAAAACTTGAGCGTAGACATTTGAATGACCTAAATACCTGCATTGATTTTTAGCTGTGTTCAACAGATTCTGCTCGTGGCACACTGCCATGTCTATCTACCTACCGGAAAACGCAGTCCTGGCACGTGTGTGCGACAGATGTTAGAATGACCCAGTTCAGCTCTAGGTTGTCTGCTATTGTGTGGTCTCACATGCTTTATGACATGAGTGATGTAAGACTGTTTTCCATCTCTCTTCTAAACAAGTTTGCCTGCATACCTGTGATTAGTGCAAGACTGCCTGGCGTGTGGTGGAGTTATGATGCATAAATGAGGTGTCCCTTGCTGTAATGGCTGTGATGGCTGTCATAGGACAATTATGACTCATCTGACACAGTCCAATCAGGACAGAGGCAAACACGTGGTCCATTTCATATGGTCCAATCAGGGCAGAGAAACACAAGTGTTCCATCTTGCATTTTCCAGTCAGGACCAAGGAACCCGCGTGGCCAATCTCACATGTTCCAATCAGAATGGAGAAACACAAGCGTTCAATCTCACGTTTCGGTCAACACAGAGGAAGGCATGTCGCCTGGTCCAGTCAGGTCAGAGGTCCATGTGTGGTCAGTCTCACATGTTCCACTCAGAACAGAGAAACACAAACATTCCGTCTTACACATTCCAGTCAGTACAGAACAATGGGCGTGTCCATCCTCAAAAAGCCCAAAGCACTCCCCTGCATGTGGTTTAGCTTTGAACTTCCTTTTCTAAAGGCTCTGTGCGAATAAAGTTTCTCGTTATTGAACCTCTCGGTGTGGAGCTCCGTGCCTTCCTGTAATGCCTGGGAGGCGAGGTGGCCGGTCGGAAACTGGAGTCGCCGACGGCGGCAGTGAGCGCTCTGAACGCTCTGAGGGTCAGACGGTCGGCCTGTCACCTCCAGCACGCCGCTGTCATTGGGAAACCGAGCCTCTCGCACTTCTCCCCCTCTCAGCGTTGAACACCTGTACAGAGTTTCACCTGTGCCTCACGTTCTTCCGGGGCTTTCCGTACAGCGGAGACCCGATCAGCTGAGACTTGGTTTTGAACAAGGGGAAATTGCCTGTATAATTAATGAGTTTCTCAGACACCTACGTTCACTCATTTTGTTTGGTTGCGGACATGCCGGTGCAAAAGTCACAGAGTCAGAGGTGATTGTCAGTACGATTTCTGATGGCAGGAGATTTCTTTACACTTGTTTCCCTTTACTTATCAAGGAAAATTCTGTTTTGTCAGGAAACAGGTGATTTTGTCCCCTCTAAACATTTGGAGAAAACATCAATTGGCTGTCTGCATTTGTGGACCTGTTTGATTGTGGGTGTCTATGTACAGGTACATACTTGTAAGCTTGTATGTGTGAAAGAAAGTGTGTGTATCATTGTGTATGCATTTTTGTGTGAGTTAAGTTGTTTATGTGTACAATTGAATACGCGCATGTGTTAGTGTATGCCTGTCTGTGTTTGGGTGTGAATGAGGGTGTGTGTGCATGCACGTGTTGCTGTATATGGATGTCTGTGTTTGTGTGATTGGGTGTGATAAGGCATTTGCATGTGGAAGTTTAGTTTTCATATGTCATGGCTGTGCTTTATTGAGACTGCTTCCTTATCTCTCAATGGCACAGGCACAACACCTGTGGACTGTGGATTAGAATCAGGAAATGACATCATGACAGAACATTTCCCAGAAAGCTTTTCATATCTAGACTTGGGCACTGTCGCTAACACACAGATATTTCACTTTGAATTCAGAATCAGATCTGGGAGAGTATTATATACAGTTCCCTCCACAATTATTGGCACCCCTGATAAAGATGAGTGAAAAGGGTTATAAAAAATTCACTGTTTGGTGAATTAGCTTAATCTCACACTGAAAAAATGAGAAAAATCCATCCTTCAATTGAAGTAAATTTATTCTGAGAAAACAAAAATCCCTTATCAAGAAATAATTATTTTTAACAAAACCACGTGTGCCACAATGATTAGCACCCCTGCATTTAATACTTTGTACAACCTCCCTTTGCCAATAAAACAGAACTGAGTCTTCTCCCATAACATCTAATAAGGTTTGACCATACAGAGCAAGGAATCTGAGACCATTCCTCTTTACAGAATCTCTCCAGATCATCCAGTCCTAGGTCCTCTTTTATGCACTCTCTTCTTCAGCTCAGCCCACAGGTTTGCAATGGGGTTTAGGTCAGGGGACTGAGATGGCCATGGCAGAAACTTGATTTTGTGTTCAGTTAACCATTTTTGTGTTGATTTGGATGTATGTTTTGGATCTTCTCTGCTGGAAGATCCAACGATGACCCAGTTTTAGTTTCCTGGCAGAGGCAGCCAGATTCAGATTTTACATTTCCTGGTATTTCATGGAGTTCATGAAGACGTGTACCCTGAGAAGGTTCCCACGGTCTTTGGAGGAAAAACAGTCCCACAACATCATGGAACCTCCACCATACTTAACAGTGGGGATCAGGTTATTTTCGGTATAGCCATCCTTCTTTTTACGCCAAACCCACCTTGAGTGTTGGTTGCGGTTCCAGTCAAAGTTCCAGTAGCGTTTGGCAAAGTCCAGGCGCTTACGTTTGTGGTGAAATGATGCTTTTTTCTGACATGCCTTCTAAATAATTTGTTGGCATGGAGGTCACTTCTAATGGTAGTTTTGGAGACATGATGACCCCAAGATGCTACTTTCCTCTGTAATTCTCCAACAGTGATCCTTGGGGATTATTTTGCCTCTCTTACCATCCTCCTCACTGTGCGTGGGGACAAAATAAACTTGGGTCCTCTTCCAGGCAAGTTTGTAACAGTTCCAGTTGCTTTGAACTTTTTAAGTATTGCCCTAACGGTAGATATGGGCATTTTCAGGTGAGTAGCTATTTTTTTATAGCCATTCCCTGACTTATGAAGCTCAACAGACTTTTCCCTCATTTGATTTTTGTGTTATCTTATCTTTCCCATGTTGATGAATGAATAAGGGAATATGGCCTCTATGTCAGCTCATATTTATACCCCAGTGAAACAGGAAGTCATGGATTGCTGCTTGAAAGTTCCTAAACACTGATCAGCTTTAAAAAGTAAAATATAAATGGAAAAAATGCTTCAGTTACATTTTGTTCATAAGAATTTCTAGGGGTGCCAATAATTGTGGCAGGCGTAATTTTGTTAAAAATAATTATTTCTTGATGAGGAATTTTTTTTCTCAGAATAATTAAAGTTTACTTTAATTAAAGGTTGGATTTTTCTCATTTTTTCAGTGATAAGCTAATTCACCAAAAGGTGATATAACCCTTTTTACTCATCTTTACCAGGGGTGCCAATAATTGTGGAGGGCACTGTATGTATATACAACCCCAATTTCAAAAAAGTTGGGAAAACGCACATAAAAGCAGAAAGCAGTGATTTGTAAATTCTCTTTTACATATATTTAATTGAAAACAGTACAAAGAAAATATATTTTTTTCAATTGTTTTTCAATTCCATAGAGTTCAATAGGAAAAGGAGTCAGGAGAAACAACCCTTAAAATGATCCATCCATATCTACTGTATATCTGGCAGCAGAGTGATGGTTTGAGGCTTGTTTGACGACTCGTTTGACCCTTGTTGACTTACAGCCAACCATGAGTTCCATACTATTCCTGTGTAATTTACAGCTTAATCTAGTCCCACCCCCCAATTCTCATAGAGATCCATTCAAATGCAGAGAGGTTATAGTATTGCTTGTAAGAGTACCTGAAAATAAGATATCAAGATTCTTTTGATATCCTTTTACACCCAGTCATGATAACATCACCTGTTTACCTGTGGAATGTTCCAAACAGGTGTTTTTTGAACTTCCCAGTCTTTTTTTTTGCTCCTGTTCCACCTTTTTTGGAATGTGTTGCAGGCATGAAATTCGGAATTAGCGTATATTTACAAAAATCAATAAAGTTAAGGTAAAACATTAAGGGCCCTATCTTGGCGATCTTGGCGCTTAGTCTAAGCGCATGGCGCTAAGTCCATTTAGGGCGTGTCCAAGTCCACTTTTGCTATTTTAACGGCGTGTTTTTTTGGCGCTAAGCACGGCGCATGGCGCAACTGGGCTGAACCTAGTCGCTTCATTAATTATAGGTGTGTCTTGGGCGTGACATTCAATAAACCAATCAAAATGTCATATCCCATTCCCTTTAAAAGCCTGCTTTTCCACCTTGGCGGATTGCTTATGATGGCGAAACAGACATGCTCGTGCGTGTTTAGTGTGATCAAGGAATAGGCTAAATGGAGTATGATCAATATTATTCGGACTAACCATTAGCCTATGAGTTCCCGGTAATTCCAGACAGGGCTGTTATTTTACAAAATATGTGCGGTTAAATTTCGTTAAAAGGACCTGCAACAGCTGAGAATAAGCTATCAATGGCTTCAGTCTCACCTTAGAAAACGCCAAATTAGCCTGCTTGTTCAGCGAATTTCGTTTGATTATGCAATGAAAGTGTCAAGCATCAATTCCAAGAGGCTGTTCTCATGGAGTTCTCGAAGTTCAAGCTTCATCCAAAGTTCATTAGGCTACCTGCATAGTAGGCTAATATTGATTAATAACATACATACCGTTATTTTGCCTTAATGATGACACTAAATAGCCATACAATAAAGCTGTCAGGTTCGCAACCCATAAGTTCACGCATATTTCCCCTTGTTTAATAATGTCCTGTTTATGGAAATGTGACCAACCTGTTTTACTCGTAGCGTAATCCTTTAAAACAATCCACTTTCCCAGGAAGACCGTTAAACGTGCGACTTACAGCAGGGGAAACAGAGAACATGCAGCTCACGTGCAGAGAATGGCATTAAAATGAATTGTGAATTAATTGTGTAACGTGCTGCAAATTTGTTTTAGTTTCTAATTAGACGCTTAGTTCTCTTTAAAATCGTTTTGTTCAGTTAAGGAATAACGGGTGAAATCAGCTGGGTTTTAAACGGTGAGAGTATGGAAACCTGGTCACTGTAATTTAAAAAAATATGAAGGACAAAGAATAGCTAAGGTTACAATTTAGTTAACATGGTGACATCTCCGTTTTTTAACCATAGGCTATCGAAAAAAACCTTATGCACAGCGAATTCGCTGTAGCCTAGGCTATTTGAAAAACAATAAATGCAATATTCACTGGACAAGGTTTTGAACTTTTTTCAGTCACAAACCATTCTATTTACTTACAGTATTCATAGATAAACAGAGCTGTATTGTAATGACATCTGAAGCGCATTTTCAGAACTTAAATGTCCGTCTATTGCCGTGCGCGAGTTTTCCATTGAATGACAATTCACGCATTAGGTGCAAAGACAATTCGCGCATTAGGCTTGATAGCTATAGGTGTTATCAGCTCCTTTTTAATGGATAGCCGTACCATCGCACATCGCCTGGATGTTGATGGAGTGGGCTGAGAGCAATGTAATGTGGCATTGTTTCCCTTCGCTGAGGGAAAGGTATGTGGACCTATGGAACCTTTTATTATTATGCATTTTTGATATAGCCTACACAATAATAATATTTCACATTGTGATCTAGATATTTTAGTCATGCCTGTGCATGCCCCTGTGTGTAACAGACAGGAGGGTATGCGCGTTGTGCACACGCCTATGTAGACGCACTTATATGCGCCGTTAAAATAGCATGTAAACAACTGCGACATGACTTTAGACCAGGTTTGTGGTGGTTCTAGCGCAAGCGCTTTCTGCAGGCTCAAGATAGCAATACGCCAAAAAGAATCCTGGCCACTCCTCATCTTAAGACCAACACGCCCAGTTCACTAATGATGGCGCAAGAGTACATGCTAGTTTGACGGCGTAAGCGTTAGGCGTTATTATGGACCTAGCGCCGGGTGTAAGATAGCAAAGACACTTGCGTTTGCGTTAGCGCCGCTTTGCGCCGGGTGTAAGATAGGGCCCTAAATGTATTTTCTTTGTACTGTTTTCAATGAAATACATGTAAAAGAGAATTTACAAATCACTGCTTTCTACTTTTATGTGCATTTTACATACTGTCAACTTTTTTGGAATTGGGGTTTGTAGCCCATCAGCAGAGGACAGGCCGGACCGGCCACCAGAGGATGGGCTCCCCCTCTCTAGCCAGGTTCTTCCCATCGGGGAGTTTTTTCTCGCCACTGTTTGAGTATTTTTCTTCCCACTGGGGAGTTTTTACCTTGTTTTCTTTTTGGGGGTTCAGGGCAGGCCTGGTTTTTGCCCAATTTTTTTTCTGTTTCTCTGTACAGCGTTTCTTTGTGTGACAGTTCTCTGTAAACAAATAAAATTGAATTGAATTGTATTGAATTTGTCTGCACACTCCCAAATCGGCAATGGAGGTTGTGATGGGTGTTGCAGCATAAGCATGATTGGGGATTCCAAACTGTGGCAAAAAAACGGGAAAAACATGAAAGAAGATGTATGATCTTATAAATGGCCTCTGCTCCGGTATGAATCTGCTGTTGATTTTCAGTGGGCGGGATGTTGGCACGGCATCAACGGTCTTCCTGGTTTGATATTTGAGATGTGTTCCTTTTCATTTGCTAAATTAAAAACATGCGGCAGTTCGGAATATTGAGATTGTGATTGTGAAAATAGTGCTTTGAACTGGAAATCTGTGTTTCCCTTCAAATGTGCCAGGGGGAGTGGGAAAATGCTGGCAGTGGAAACCTTTGTGGGTATAACAGTGTACAATACCTGGGATCTGAGCTCTGACAGGTCAAGGACTGCTGTCACTCACAGTTCAGTCCTTGATTATAGAACTGTGTGACATTGATTGTGTGACATAACTTTGAGATTATTCATTTTAATTCTTCACTAATTAATGCAAAGAATTAAGTAAAAGTATTCAAACATATCCGGTGTTGTAGAGCAAGTGCTTATGCTGTGTACTTTGGGCTAAACGGGTTGCCGTAGCTCTAGTGTGAGGCATCCTGGGTTGTTGTTAGTCGAGCGATGTCACTAGGCGAACAGGCCTGTTATTAAGCGTACTAAGATAAAAAGATACCCGTCCGTCTCCGCGTATATTTCTCCACGCCTATTGAGAGGTTAAGACGCAACACCTTCTGATTACAATGAGACCAAGCCATTGTTTTTACCATTTACCATTTTAGCAAAAGTGAAATGGTCATTACTCCAAGGTTACATTATGGGTGTCAAAAATATGAAAGAACTGACAAGTCAAGATTAAAAAGGAGCCATTTCCCCACGGAATTACCCATGGGTAGCTCAGCAGACTTCTTTATGTGGGGGAAATTCAGTGCACAGTTTTAAACAATGCCGGGTGTTTGGGCCATTAGTTGATCTGCAAGTATTTACCGTCGCTGATTTGGAAATGTTTCCATGTTTGAGGGTGCGGTCGGGACAGCTCTTGAAACTGTGACCGTCCAGCCCAGATCTCAGGTCCTGTGTTCATTTGAATGGAATGCTGTGGTCATGCGGTAAATATTTATGTCCACAGTATCTTGGTCAGTCAGGGTGGGGGTGTGGGTGAGGATTTTGGGCAAATAAACTAGACGCTAGACGTGTGTTGGTCCTTTCCACAATCAGTGAAAACAGGAGAGGGAGTCAGACTGTAATTTATGTCCCTTCTGGACAGTGCCACCACTCCCGCACACACACATACGCACACACACACACCTACACACACACATACACACCCACACACATATGCAGACACACAGCCACACACATCGAGATGTATATGCACACGCACACACACACTGGTGTAAACACAGATACACAAATATACATACACACACGGACATACACACAGAGATCTATGCCATCTCATCATGCTAATGTCTTGAAACCACTTCTAGAATGAGATAGAGAGATAAATGTATGGATGGGTGGAGCACCCTCCTCATATATTCTGACAGTGTCTGTTCATTTATAGAAATCACGATAAACATCCGCTTTTATTGGCCAGAGTATTTTACTGGGGTAAAACCTGTACTTTGGTCCTGGGATATGACGAACAGCACTGCTGGATTGATGTTGCGATAAATCCAGGGAGCGCCAAACCAGCCGAGTGGACAGAGGACACATAATCGAGCTATTAAACCTGCCTCACCGGATGTCAAGGTGACTGTCCCTCTTCCCTCTGGCTTGTCCCTTCCTCCAACATGAGAAATGTTTGAGTATTTGTTAGTGCCTCATGCCCCCTCCACTCCTCCTTTCCACACAAAAAGCTTTTATCAAAGGAACTCCTGTTCTGCCCACAGACTGTAGAAAAATATCGACTAAGTAAATATCGACGTCACCCGTTGACTTTTTATGGGCTTGTGAAAAATGCGTTGAAGCCGCTGAGGTGCAGTTATGTGCTGCCATGTTGTACAAAAATAGGAGCCAGAGACTGGGCAGTAGGGCGCAGGGGGACCCTTATATGGTCAGGTCCGGGCCGTGAGATGCTAGTGACGCACGCTGATTAGGAACTAGGATGTGCAGCAAACTGTCCCGGATTGGTTCACAAAATATTCGAATATTGTCCATACGACACAATAACTTAACAAATGGCCACCTGGGGAGACATTAGACAAAGAAAAAGCACCTATTGCGACTACATGTTCTTGTGGGAAAGATTTATTGACTTTCGACCGCATTGGTACTATTCATTGAAAAAGGGGCCTGAAAGACCTATACTGGAGCCAACCGAACTGGTGCCAGAGAACAATGCTCTCAACAAGACCAAGAACTGAGTGTCAAAAACAAGGCCCCTTGGTTCTGCTAAACCGCAATGTTTCTTGTTCATGTTTTCATCACTGTTAGCTGTATAAGAATGCAAAAGACAGCCGCCTCCAGCCCCGGTCCTGGAGAACCATCATCCAGTTGGTTCACCTCCAGGGATAGGAGGAGAGGGGAACACCTGTTCACCACTGACAGCCAAAACAGTCATTTGTGAGCTGAGGTGATTTGGTATCTCGGTGGCATGCGGATGCTGTGATTAAAACATACCCTGAATACAGGTGTGCGGAATGCCTATTCACACCAATTCACAATGAAGAGACTGCAGTATTTCGACTGAAATATAATGGAGTGAAGTAGAAATAACTCCTGCATCAAAAGGGCAACATCTCAGCCGCTTGAAGGAGGTGGAGTTGTCCATCCATCCATCCATTATCTAACCCACATATTCTTGGTCAGGGTCGTGGGGGGGCTGGAGCCTATCCCAGGATGCCTTGGGCGAGAGGCAGGAATACCCTGGACAGGTCGCCAATCCATCGCAGGTCAAATGAACCATTCACTCACACACTTGGGAGATTTAGAGTCACTAATTATCTTAACCTGCATGTCTTTGGACTGTGGGAGGAATCCGCAGTGCCAGGAGGAAACCCACGCAGACACAGGAGAACATGCAAACTCCACACAGAAAGGCCCTTGGCTGGGATTCAAGCTCGGTACCTCATGCTGTGAGGCGACCGTGCTATCCACTGTACTGCCGTGCCACCTGAGGTGGAGTTGTTACTCCCTTCTTGAATTAAAGTGTTTGGCGAGAAGTCGATGCAGCAGAGTTATTTGCACTTTTTTTCAATTTATTTCAGTCTTTGTTTGGGGTATTATTTCTCCTGGCTGTATGTCCAGTAGACTCTGGGCAGTTGGGAAGACTGTGTGTGCTTACTTCTTGCCTCAGATCGAAACTGAACAAAATTAAGATCTAACTGGTGAGGCTCTTTCAGAACTGCAGAATATTCAAAATGTCATTGTCAGAGATTAACAAGCAGAAAACCAGAAATGCACAATTCTGTGACACATTTTGGATCTGTCCCCTTGACCTCAGAAGAGTTTCATATGAAAGTTTCAAAACTTGGTTTTACTGGGTTGTTTGTCATTTCAATATCTTACAGACATTCGTTGCCGCCCAAACGCGTGAACAGTGTGCTTCCTGAGTCCCAAAAGCTTAGCACTTTTTCACGGCCTCAGCGCTTCCTCCCCTGTATCTGTGGCATCACAGAGGTCAGAAAGGTCAGCTCCTCCCCCCTGCTGCAGAGCTCCACATAGCCACTGTGAAAGAGAGAGGAGGGGTTGTACGGAGCAAGATTGCTAGAGATTTTGAGTGAGATCTGTGAAATTGTGATTGTGGAACTGAGAGGTTGAGTGAAATTGAGAGATGTGTCTTGTCATTTTGTATTTTAAAATGCTTTGGCAACACAGCCATTTGTGTTGCCAAGGGAATAGAGCATTAGGCTAATTTCTGCAACAGCAGTCTCATACTGCTTGATGCCAGTGGCTGTAAACCTCTGTGAAAGAACTCTTGACAGTACCTTCAATGCATTTCCAGGCCACGGAATGCGTTTGTGTGTACCCAACCACATGCGTTTGTTTGTGTATGAGTGTGTGCATATGTGTTTGCGCATACAAGTGAGCACCTTTTATGTCTGTGTATGTGTGTGTATTAATGTCTTTGCACACATGAGGGAGTGCCTTTTGTGCCCGTACGTGTGTGTGCGCAAGTAAGTGTGTGTGTGTGTGTATGTAGGTGTGTGTTTGTATTAATGTGTTTGTTCACACAAGTGAGTGCCTTTTATGTGTGTGATGGTTTTGGCCAACACAAGTTGGAGGCACACTTGGGTGTATTTCTCTTACAGACTGTAGGCTCCAGAAGGCTTCACCAAACAGTGGAAATTCAGCGATCTCTTACTTCACCCTGTTTGTTTAAAGGGCCGAGAGAAGACCTTTAGTCTTTTATTGAGCGGTTCCAGGCCTCCGTACTTCTCTGCCTTGTACGTAGTGTAAATATTATCCCAGTTTCTTACAGTCAGAAGAGAAGCAGATATTTTTGAGCCTTTGTTGGGGAGGACCAAGTAATAGTGTTTTCAGGTTTGTGTGCTCATCCAAGAGCTGGCATGACTTTTAAGATGTTTTGCTTTGATACAATACCAAAAGAGAAGCTCTTGCTCATTTAACATGCCATTGAAAAAGAGAACACAGAACACCTGAGCTCCAATATCTCTTCTGAATTCTGTTTCGATAGCACATTACTACACCGAAAATGAGATTTTGGTGACAATGTCTATTCTGGGAATTAACCTCAGTTAGACTGGTGCCTCCTTTGGGGGGGAATGTGAATTTTGAGGTCAGTTTATACATGATTAAAAGCCACGGGCAGGTGTTAGTTTGAGAGGTGTTAGTTTGAGACATGGCGACACTCTGCGCCACAGTGCCAGTCCGACAGGGTTGTGGGGGCCTGTGGGTTAAGTCAGGCCCAGCTCTACATGGCGGAAAAAATAAAAAAGAGGGAACTCTCCTCTGCTTCCCCTTCCACTTCGCCTGTAACGGCTCCTTTCATGGGTGCCAGGTAAAGGGGTGTGGTTTGGAGCAGTGCCACTCGAGGGTCTTGTGTGTTCTCCTCTCCCAATCGCCCCTGCTTTACCTTTGTGTATACGGATTAAGTGGCATTTCCTCTGGAGCGCCTCCTCCCTCAGGTGTGTTGACCCCCTGTGACCTCCAGCTCTCCGGTGGAGCGCACACTGCTCAAAGCTGTATTTATTGCGGTTTGAGGGGGAAAGGTTGTTTTTTTAGATCCCTCCTGTTTCCCCCACTGGACGTCCTCTTTGTCCAGGTAAACCATGTTTTCATATTAGCTTCCCACAAATCCACCGATGATAAGGAAATATGTTATTAATCATTACAAGAGAAGAGTGGAAAAACAAATGGATGAAACTGTAACTGGAAAAAGAGCAAACTGGGGGCTGCTGGGTAGCTCATCCTGCTAAGGAAGTGTTCTAGTGTATGGAGGGGCCTCACAGTCTTTTATAAAAGCCAGACTGTATCAGTGCCGACCTTGGCGAGCAGCCCCACAGGCTGACGGACAGTTGCTGCTAGCGTTGCCCTGGGAAAGGAAGGTGTCAGTCATCCAGGATGGCAGGAGTCCCCACTGGTTGATCAGGCGTCTGCAAGTCTACCTCTTAATTTGCACACAAAGGGGTTGATTTACTAAGATCCCAAATAAGGGGTGTTATTTTCCGGGCGTCAAAGTATTTACACGCGTTAATTTATTTGCATGACCACCTCCCACTATTTTGCGAAGGACGCCAAATTTTGCATATTCATTCAGGCTAACCCGCAATTCACTTTACACCTCGTTATTTGATCACCAAATCGACCCCAAAGTGTTTTCCTTCAACAGGTTTGGGGAGCCCCGTTCTTCACCATTAGTTTTCGTCAACACCACAGATGCTTTTAAATGTAGCATTCCCACAGCAGCGAACTTGCTTACATCGACGTTGCATTAGCTGCTTGTGCAACCGGTCGCCATAACGAGAAGACAGTAAGCAAGCCTGTAGGTGGCAGCTCTGAGCGCCGTGTGGTCTCTCCCTCTCGTCTGCCCAGGTGACCCCTGCCCTGCAGGCTGAGTGCTAACAATGCTGCGTTCGTCGGAACCAACTAACAGCACCCTCCAGCTGGTGGCCACGGACATGACCGACATCATGGAAAACCTTGACACCCGAGAACTGGACTTTGGCGACGGGGAAGAGGTGGACTATGACGCGAACGATCCCAGTCACCAAGGTGAGGGAGGGGGTTGTTTTTCGAGGGGAGAGTCGGTGGTGAAGGGGTGGCAGGACTGGTATGTGGCTTTAGAGCAGGGGTGTCAAGATCCGGTCCTGGAGGGCCGCAGTGTCTGCTGGTTTTTGGTGCGTTTAAGCACAAGTGATTAATTTAAGTCACTAATTGGCTAAGAAGTCCACACACCTTGTTCTCAATGCTTTAACTGGGTGCTGATTGAAAGGAAACCACAAATACCTGTGACACTGCGGCCCTCCAGGACTGGAGTTTGACACCCCTGCTTTAGAGGCTAAAGTGCAGTCATTCAGACCCGAAAATGACAGTCTCTGTTCGCCCTGCTTGGTGCTGGATGACGGTGACTCCAAGTCACCATGAACGTGTGCCAGACGGATGGAAGTCGATGTGCACCGGGATGCAGCTACTGGGCAGTCTGGTCTGCTTTTGGCTGTGCCTGATTTGCATAGACCTGCTGGTCTTTCCATCAAATTGATTGTCTGGTACTAAGAGATCACTCGGACCAATGGTTCTCAACCTGGGATCATGTATGCAGAAAGCCAGATTCAGAATAATAAAGACCGTCATTTGTCTTGACAGGAAAATAAATGGCCTGTATTAGTTTGTGTGTCAGCCCAACCATTTATGCAAGTAGCTTGTTGAGAACTACTGTTCCATGCTGAGCCATCCAGGGCCCCATTCCTTGTATGTGGATAACTCAGTTAGCTGGCTCCCAAACATATGACCTAGCAGAAACACTGTTCCAGGTTTAACTCAGTACAGTTAGCCAGCTACGAGAAATAGGGCCCAGATGATTTAAAAATAAGCAAATCTGCACAGAACTACACTTTGAAATATGACCATTGGCATACCTTTAAAAATGACTCTCCCGGGACTGCGGGTGTCTCATTCTGTTCAGGCACTGTTTTTGTGCCTGGATGGACACCACGGTCCAGGATCGAATCCCAAACTTGTGCCTGATACCCCGCCCGTTCTCTGTCCATGCAGACCAGCGGATTCCCTTCTCCGCCGTTTACCATACCACAGGCTTCAAGGAAGCCGACGCCAGGGTGTACGTCGGCTCCTTCCCCATCACTGCCAAAATCCTGGAGGTGGAGCGCTTCACCTCCGCCCAGAACCGCTTCAACCTCTCCACTCAGAGGAGTGTGTCTAAGGTCAGTCCGGTCACATGGCTTCTGGCATGGTCATATCTCCAATTCTCGTAAAGTAGAGTACGTTCACTTATTTAGCAGGCGCTCTTATCCAGAGAGACTTACAACATACTGCTGTAGTAAAAAACGATAACTATAATGCAGACACAAAAATGTAAAAACACAATAAAAACAAAGCATTATTGTAAAAAGTAAAACCGCTGTAATAAACATATTATCATGCATAGGTGTTGTACTGAAGGTGAAACAGAAAACAAATAGTAAAACCATAGAGCTACAGTTGCACTCAAAATTATTCAACCCCCTTCACTTTTTGCACACTTTATTGTGTTGTAGATTTAATTTTAAATGGATAAAATTGCCATTTCTGCCCGTCAATATACACTCAATAACCCCTAATGACAAAGTGAAAACATGTTTTTAGAAATTTTTGCAAATTTATTAAAAATCAAAAACTGAAATCTCATGTGCATAAGTATTCAAACCCTTTGCTTTAATGTATTTTTAATGTATCATATTTCATATTTGGTCGCATATCCTTTGCATGCTGTTACTTCCAGAAGTCTGTGACCCATCAACATCAAAAGACTCTTGATATCTTATTTTCAGGTACTGTTACAAGCGATACTATAACCTCTCTGCATTTGAATGGATCTCTATGGGAACTGGGGGGTGAGATTAGATTCAGCAGTAAATTATCCTGGTACAGTATGGAACACATGACTGGCGAAATGACTGTACGTCATCAAGGGTCTGATGTCTCAAACAAGCCCAAAACCATCACTCTACGGCCAGATATGGAGTAGATATGGATGGATCACTTTAAGGGTTTCTTCTCCTGACTTTTTTCCCCTTATAGAGTTCTATAGGAAAACGAGTGATGGTTTGGGGATCGTTTGATACCTTAGACCCTTGCTAACTTACAGCCATTTCACCAGTCATGTGTTTCACACTGTACCAGTGTAATTTACAGCTGAATCTAGTCTCACCCCCCAATTGTGTGGAAGGAAAAGGGGAAAACACGGAGCACAAATAGGGAAGGGGACTGAGGGAACGGAGGGCGTAACATTAAGTCTACAACACAATAAAGTGTGCAAAAAGTGAAGGGGGTTGAATAATTTTGAGTGCAACTGTATAACATTAATATTAAAGAGTACCCATTACCAGTTGTGATGAAGTGGCTGAAAATGTACTTTTGGGATTAACAATGCTATGTATCCCGTTTACATTTGTGTACCATTAAATAGTCAGGAAAAAGGGAAAATTGTTTGTTGAAATGTTCCAAGCTCACAGCGAGCAGATGGAGGGAGGGTGAATTGTTATATTGCTTGAAGATTGATTAATGGGATTGTTCTGTAATGTAATGTTTTGCAGGCCTGGGTCATAGTGCCCAGCCATGTAATACTTAACTGGCCCGGTGTAAGGGGGCGTGTAAGGTTCGGAGAACCAAACGCGACCGATAAGGATTTCTAAAAGCGTATCTAGAGAGATACGCCACAAAACGCGGAAGTAGCTGCACCAGGACTGAGATAACACAGGATCGGGAGCAAAACTTCCCTAGCACAAGGCAAAACAAAGCAACCTCCAAAAACTGAGGCGATCTCGATAAACAGCGAGAATAACTAACAAAAGAACCTCACGCACTAAATAATTAAGCGTAACAAGAGGTGGTGAAACAAAACAAAACTCGATAAAACGAGTGAAGGAAAATAATAGAAAAGACCTGTTAGCCAAAGCTCTTGTGGCAAAAGAGTTGAACACAACTGGCAACAGGTGAAAAGAATAAAGGATAAAGAAAGATTGGACAGGAAAGAGAAAACCAATCTAATCCTAAATCTTATAACCGGACTTGCTGCGTTTCCTATTCGTAGAAACCAGAAATGCAGCGACCGAACTTCCTATACTTTACCGACTTCGTAGTCAACATAGCAAAGACAATATCGAAGTGAGGAAATGCGGAAGTCCTGAGTATTTATAACAGGGAGGAAACGCAATATAGGTGTAGAGAATAATTGCCGGGCGAGATACAAACACCGATACGTAGGCGGAAAAAATCCGATAGAGAGTCCCAATGACGCCAAAAAGTAAATGAAACGACGAAACAGCAAAGGCTGCTAATAACCGTGACACCCGGGGACTTGCGCTACATATACCGATATACATGCATATGTAGGCATCCGCACACTGTCATCCTGGGGCTGATTGCTTGTTTTGCCATACTGGTTTTCTTCAGTTTGCTGTAATGTTTTCTCATGGCTATTTATTCATATTTTACTTTCTAATTGTGCTGTCTGTTTAAATGTAGACAGAGAATAATTAAAGATTTGATGACAGTGACAGTGTTTTTTAGTTTGTCGTCCTTTTCGCACATGCAGCCTTACCCAGCAATGTCCTGGAACTTTATTGTTTAGGGGTGAACTAACATTTCTGGGAATTTTCCATTTTGACGTTGGCGTAATCAAAGCCGTCAAACTGTGGGATCAATCACACAAAACTCAACTGTCACAAAGACATCCATCAAGCTATGTTATTTCTTGCTACTGCATACTATGCAGTGCACTCTCTAATCATCACACGTTAATTTCATATAGTTATCCAAAGTCTCTAAAGATCCCTTGGGTGTACATACACATTATACTATGGCAGGAAATTTGCTGTTATGATTCATGATTCTTTTACGTCATTAGAAAGCTACTTAGCAAATGTTAGTTAGCTGGCTAGTAAGAATTAGCTGGCCAGAATTAATAAAAACATACCTCGCTGGGAATGTCATGTGTGAATGCTGTTAAGTTAAAACCTATTTAAATACTGGATAGTCCTTGGTCCTTGGTTGTGTGAATGAGAGAACCACTAGGTTTCCAGGTTTCCTGTGGGCTTGGCCGTCTGAAGACCTGCAGGTACAGGTGGTCTCAGTGGAGTTTAGCGGTGTTCTCATGTTGTCCCCATCAGGCGCTTCCTGCCGTGTTTAAGATGGAGATGAGGCACGGGAACTTCACCTGGCTGGTGAAGAGGAAGGAGAAGCACTTCATGGAGCTGCACAGAGAGCTGCTTCGCTACAAGACCTTTCTGAGAATCCCCCTGCCGTCTCGCCAGTGAGCAAACAGCCTACAGCGCCCTATTACACACACCCAAATATCCCCCTGCCTTCCCACAGGTCAGCATACGGCCTACGGGACCCTCTTACACACACCCAAATATTCCCCTGCCCTCCCACAGGTCAGCATACGGCCTACAGCCTGCCCTCTCCTACATCAGACTCTTGCACAAACTCGAATACACCCCTACATTGTGACTATATTGGATATGATACAATTTTTCTCTCTTCTGCTGGCTGTGACCATTTTCCTAACGTCATACTCCTATACTGGCATTGTTCTGAGTCACATCATATCCATGTTTCCAGTTGACTGTGATTGTGTTACTTATAGGACTTTGGCTGTGCTCTGCCTGCCGTCGTTGCTATGACTGTGCTGGGTGTGACTGTGTTCTGTCTGTCCGTGTTCTGTCTGTCCTCCTCAGTCACACGGTGCGCAGGCAGACGATGAGGAGGACTGAGGCACGGCACATGCCCAGCCTGCCCAGGGGCGGGGGGGACGATCTGGTCCGAGAGGAGCAGGTGTCCAGCCGAAGGGTCAGTGTCTCCCACCAGCCTGCGCACATCAGTAATGCAACAAACCGCACAGTGACCACTGATCACAAGGATCACAGATCAAGCCCTGATAATGGTTAAAGCACTTAACCCAGCTCCTGTGCAGACACTATGCAGTCTCTCTTACCATGCTTATACCATCTGTTCATATCAATCAAAAGTACATCAGTAAATCGTTTAATCAGCATATGTGAGATGACTGTTGGAATGGTAGAGTAGCAATCAGGTCATCAACACATGCCCCACCAGTTTTTGGCCTAGATATTAATCCACCAAACACACACCAGTCCAACAACCATTATGCTAATCAGCTACCAGCACCAGAGTCCAATGCACCAGTAAGTCTTTAATATATGATCTAGTCCTCCAGTCAGCTACCGGCTCACTTGCTATCAACTACTGATACTAATACTAAACGAGATGATACCAGATCACATTCCACTAACTCGCTGCACTCCTTGTAGTGTGAATCTTTCACCTTGGAGTGTTCACTTGACCAACTTGTCTCCTCTTCACTTTCGAGTTTTCAGAAACAACTGGAAGACTACTTGAATAAGCTGCTAAGAATGTCCATATACAGAAATTACCACGCCACAGTAAGTCCCAACTTCAGTCACTAAGTCCCACCTTCAGTCAACATGTATTTCCTGTAGCGCAGTGCTACAGTGAAATTGTCATAAAGCGCCGAACAAAGTGTTTTTCTAGAAGTGTGTTTCCTTTGCCGTTTGGCTTAGTAATTTACTGTTGCAGCAGTGAACATGCCTGTGAAACATTTTTAACAATATTGGAAATGTTGGAGGACCTGTTTGCTGGCAGCCTGCTTCTGAGTGTTTCTGGTCTGTTCATTCTTGAAAAAGCACAGTAACCTTCATGCAGCATTTATAAAGGGCATCCTCATTATCCCACAGACATTGATGCTGCATGTGGGAGGGTTAAATGGCATACGCTCTTAATGAGAGTTGTCTGAGAACACAGAGGACGTTGCTGGGATAATGAGAGTGCTCGATGCGAGGTGACGATGACTCTGATCATCTGACGATGAATCGTGGAGTCAAACTGAAAGAGCAAGGTCCTGTTGATATCACAGATAACACAGCTCCACAGGGTGCTGGATAAAATGCTAAATTAAGTGGATTATGGAGATTTACACCCTATTTTGGACACACACATGACATTTAAATTTATAGCAACGGAAACGAACGTATTTGTTGCCGTTCAGTAGAAAACTACGGTCGCCCACAAGGACAATCGCGTTTCAAAAGCGAAAGCACAAACATAAAGGGAAACGCACTCCAAATCACGAAACGATGCAAATTTCAAAACACATACAGAAAGCTAAAGCAAATGCAACAACGGAAACATCACTTTTGAAGCTTGATTGTCCTTGTGAGTCACCGTAGAAAACAGAGGGAAAACATGCCCCATCTCCCCTCTCTTTTTAATGATATACTATATGCAGTGTTTCCCATTAATGTATTAAACTGTGGCGGCTCGGGATATCAAAAATAAAAATTGTTATATGTGCGTACTGTAGCCCTCTCACTTCAAAAAACGCCTCTTTACTCGCTGCCCCTCCCCTACACACAAACGCACATGCATACACAGTCACACAAATGCGCGACTCGAGTGCATCTCCGAGACAGAGGCTGTATCTCCTCACGATTTTGAGGAGATTAGACGTGGTTAGTATGTTTGTGAAAGTTAAACCCTTTGTGGTAGCCTACACTATAATGGATATATTGTTCAAGCATCAAGTGAGCCAAGCTCTCGACTGTGTTACGATATTACTTTTGCATAAGCTAATGTAATAACTTTGTACGACTTTAGCTAGCAAGCTAGTGGCTATAAAACATTTTAGCCGCAAGTAAGTTAATGTTATCTCGCTTGCTAACTTGAGAAGCAAAACAAATTAAAATATATACCAGTTTATGTATAGTGTAGTATCTCGCGGAAGATAATACAGATGTTATTCAAGGGAGATATCAGCACAATGTAACGCAACCTGTTGTGTTCAGGACAGCATTTCCCCATTTCCCTTCAGCGCAGTTTTTAACCGTCCCATTCGTTTGGATTCCATGTCATATAACATGATCTACTTTTTTAAAGTATATTACTAAGAAAAGACATAGCCTAGAGAAGACAAAGAGGAATAATCAAGGTAGCAAACATTTAATAGCCAGCCAATCAGATTCAGAGGCTTTCTTGTCAATAAACAAGTATTTACTGAACTTGTTTTTTTTATTTATTACTTTTTATTATAGGCTAGTTTTCAAGTTCAGTCCCACTTAAGACTGGGCTGAGGTTTGGGGCATGCCCCTGGACCCCCCCTAGACAGTTCTGGGTCCACCCACCACAGTTTCAGAAAATCCTGTGGGAAACACTGATATGGTATATTCGACATCATTGAACATGGACATTGTTCCTGTTGGCCCACTGCTTAGTGAGTTAGTATACTGGCTCACGCACCAGTCACTGCACCATGGTGCACAGGACATCCAATGTACTGATGATGCAGTAATATAAGCAGTTTCCCTCTGGCAAGGTGAATATTACTGTTTAGTTGAACTTTAGTAACACATACGTATTAAGTGTGGATCCCCCTTTGATCTTGTGTCTAGCATGGACATGTCTCTGACAGAGCTGGAGAAGGTCAACTCAGAGAGTAGAGTTTATTCTATCATCTGTGACAGGCTTGAGTGTCCTACTGCTGCCTGTTCTTAAAGGAGAAGTTCTGTAGCATGTTAAACCCTGTTATAAGGTTATTTGCAGTCATACAATGGTCCATATCAACATTTTGACAAACTGTGCAGTCTTGAGATATATTGCTCATTGCTCATGTCACAGCTAACTTACACAGTGGATCTGGATGGGCATATAGAAAATCCTTCAAAAAACACCATAAACTCACAGAGTGGTCACTGGTGTCTTCTTGTAATTTATGTTTACGTTTAAAACATGTTTTAAATAACCATTTAAAGATTTATATAACTATTTTCAGTCGCCGTACAGCCATCCGTTTGTAAACTTCCGCTTGAAATTTTGGGAGGTCTTGGCTGAGTTTGAAGGCTACTGTAGAAGAAGAAGAGCCGCTTCCGGGTCACCAGGTCGGGGTTTGCTTTGCAGCTAGTACAAACTCTTCAAAAGGATCCATTTTGCTAAATTAGCGTATGTTTATGCGACTGATTCCTTCACTGCGAGCGCACGAGACCGCTAGTGAGCAACAGAAAACTACAAACTTTCCAAACCAATTCAGAAGTACACTGCCCGGCCAAAAAAAAAGTCGCCATTGCACCCGTCATGCATAGTGCCCACTGTACAAGCCTCTGGAGGCAGTGTTATGATCTGGGGTTGCTTCAGTTGGTCAGGTCTAGGCTCAGAAACATTATGCAGCAATAAAATGAAGTCAGCGAAGTACCTGAATGTACTGAATGACCAGGTTATCCCATCAATGGGCATATGCCAGGATGACAATGCCAAGATTCATCGGGCTCAAATTGTGAAAGAGTGGTTCAGGGAGCATGAGGAATCATTTTCACACATGAATTAGCCACCAGATTCCTGACCTTAACCCCATTGAAAGTCTTTGGGATGTGCTGGAGAACACTTTACGGAGTGGTTCGACTCTCCCGTCGTCAATACAAGCTCTCAGCCAAAAACTTATGCTACTCTGGATGGAAATAAATGTTGTGACATTGCATAAGGTTGTCGAAACAATGCCACAACAAATGCGCGCCGTAATCAAAGCTAAAGGCGGTCCAACGAAATATTAGAGTGTGCAACTTTTTTTTTGGCCGGGCAGTGTATTTCCGGTCTCTGGCTGCGGATGTATCCATCTAAACCTCCTTTGGTGTCTATACAATGGATTTAATAAAATGATAAATAAAACCTGATACGAAGCATACTTTGCAATGATTTTTGTGTCAGAACATCAATGGACACCAGTGACCACTCGGTGAGTTTCCCGTCTTTGAAAACGAGAGCTTATGGTGTTTTTTGAAGGATTTTCTGTATGTCCATCCAGATCCATTGTGTAAGTTAGCTATGACATGAGCAATGAGGAATATATCTCAAGACTGCACAGTTTGTCAAAATGTTGATATGGACCGTTGTATATGATCATAAATAACTTTATAACAGGGCTTAACATGCTAAATACCGAACTTCTCCTTTAAGCTTATCATATGGTTTTTACTTTCTTTCAGATGGAGTTCATCGATGTGAGTCAGATGTCCTTCATTCACGATTTGGGACCAAAAGGCTTGTAAGAAGCTGTACTGTATTTGCATATTAGTCTACTCATGGTTTTGTTTTACATTGGGTCTAACCAAATTTATTGAATTATCTTTAAATATCTGAGCATATTTTTGGTAAAGATGAAAGCTTCAAAAAAGCTTCAAGTTTCGAGTTTTGTACAAATCTATTGGGGACAAAATCTATCTACAAATCTATTCTTTGAATCCCAAATGCTTTTAAACTCGGTCTGAAAAAAGAGTGCAATCCATTTCTAGTTAAAATGGACTCCAAATCTTTTGTGATTTGGTTGAAGCGAGTGGTGAATGGTGAATCCAAATCTGAAGCCATTCTATGTTCCCACACCTCTCTCAAAGTTTCATGCTGGGAATTGTGCCATTAGGGCCTCCCAGCATTCCTTCTGGCTGTGGGAGTGTTATGTGTGCCTTTATGGCTGTACTTAAGCACTCTAGCGCTTAGGGTAAGGTCGGCTCTACAAGGCTTCCTCTGGTCTGAATAATACATCAAAATCCCAGGGTTTCTCTTTAATATTTGATCGTTGGCTTTTTCATTTTTCATAGGGTGCAGTCACCCCCACTCTCACATGTCCACGTATATGTTATTATTAACTTTTTATATGTGTGTTATGTATGTTATATATATGTTATTATATGGTTGTTACCACCATATAACACATTATATGAATTCATATCTCCAAAATCTTCCAACTACTTGTTGAGTTATGAGACATTTTAGTACACGGAATTGCTTGAGAACTTTTAGTCAGTCTAAATAAATGAACTAATTTGATATGGCTTTAGCATGACACAGCCGGTATATTAATTGGCGTAATCTTTAGCGTGTGTTTGGGTTTGGGTTGTTATTGTCTCGCATTTATGCATTTAGCAGATGCCCTCATCCAGAGTGACTTAGAAAGCTTACATTTTGCATATTATCCAATTATACAGCTGGATATTTACTGAAGCAATTCAGGATAAGGACCGTGCTCAAGGCTAGAATTGTGATGTCCCAACTGGGAATTGAACCTATAACCTCTGTCTCTGAGGTCCCAGTTCCCTAACCACTATGCAGGGGTAGACATTTCTGGTTTTTGTTCCATCTGAGCTTGATCACAAGGATTTGATGGATGATTAAAAGTCTGAGCCTGACTATTCTGAATGGTTAAACGCTGAGTGCCTCTAGCACATGGTCACCTGCCTTAATTAAACCTGATTAATTAAAACTAATTAAAAGGAATCGAATTATGTGGTTATAGGTTTAGATGGAGCAAAAACCAGGACCATCTCTGGTGTTCGAGGAGCAGGGTTGCCTACCGCTGCCACTATTCGTCTGGCACTTGTTTGACCTGTGTTCTTGTTCTGCATTTTGCTCAGGGAAGGCATGGTGCTGAAGCGGTCAGGCGGTCATCGCATCCCGGGGTTGAACTGCTGCGGTCACAGCAAAATGTGCTACCGATGGTCCAAGCGGTCAGTTCTACAGCTTGTCATCTCTTAACTGCAGATCAAACTTTCCATGTGTGTCCACCCACTCCCACTTTGAAGTTTGGTTGGGGGGGGGGGGCGTGTAGGGAAAATCATAAAGATTAAAGATCTCTGTTGAACGTCTCACAGTGGGACCATCTGGAATGTGTGTATCTATAATGTCCCGCAGAAGATTTTGAGAAGAATTTGGTATTTGTACCTCCTCTCACTAAGATCCAGCACAGACAACATCTGGAACAACATTCTCTAAGAGCACTTCACACACCTAAGTATAGACACACACACACGGACACGCGCGCCCATATGTATATGCAAACACATACTCACGCATATATATGCACTGAAATTACATGTGCAGGGTATAGCCAGGGTATAGTCAGGGTAGGTCTGCTGCAGTTTCAAACCATGCTCAAGCCCTCAGATGCAGCAGAGCACAAACAGAGATACAAAGATAAGCACAAGAAGCTAAAGACCAATCCCCAGCCAAAGAAACATACTTTATCCCTTGGGCCTGTTTGTCTTAGTAACAATGTTTCTCCCTTTGCAGTTGGCTGGTGGTCAAAGACTCCTTCCTTCTCTACATGAAGCCTGATAGCGGGGCCATTTCCTTTGTCCTCCTGGTGGACAAGGAGTTCAGCATCAAGATGGACTCCAAGGACACCGAGACCAAGCACGGGGTTAGAGTCGACAACCTCTCCAGGTTAATAAACAATGTTCATTTCCTCCTACTTTTCCCATGCCACTGAATTGGATAGATTTTTTTAGTATCTGACTGATATGCAAGTCAAACACCGGTCTGCTCCATTATAAATGGTTCCATCTATTCATTTATCAGTGGAGAACAGCAGTGCCCCACCTTGAACCATAAATCTGGTTTTGAAACTTGAAAAAAGCTACTGAAACTGACACAGTCTTCCTTCCTATGTTCAGTGACCGAGCAACAGGAAAATGTGCATTCATTTTTGAGACAGAGATTGTATCCGTGAGATCCGTCAGCACTAATATTTCATGCCCTTTTATATTTATTGTGCTGTCCTCACTCATGGCACACTAAGCAGAGGGAACTTTTGCTCAAGTCAAAGTTTATTTGTATAGCACATATTCATACAACTGAGTGCAATTCAAAGTGCTTCACAGAATAATGAAGAAAAAAAAAGAAAGATTGATTTGACAGAACAATTCATTAAAAAGTAGTAAAAACTTAGTAGTAAAAAGGTCTTGAGCCTACTCTTGAAAACTGAATCCAACAACAATCAGCTTGCTACCTGCTATCTGCTGTGCACAGTACATACAATAATATACAATAAAAATACAAGCATAAAAGAGACAAGCATACTATGTGCATGTTCAGAGATTAGATTGGTTGGGAAAGTTGTGAATTTATACATACTATGTGCAGTTCAGAGATTAGATTGGTTGGGAAATTATACAAGCAGTTTGGACTTGCTGCACTAAAGGCTGCGCTGGAACTTTTATTGGTCCTGATGTGTTGCAGTGGCAAAGAACTTGGTTGGACGTTTACCTAGCTTGCTTTACGAAAGCAGCTGGCCCCTTTTTATCTTAATTTCTACAGAAGTTACTGTAGCTAGCTAAGTGAGTTATTGCAAATCCCGTTTTGTGATGGCTCCGCTGTTCATTTCCTGTGTTGGTGAGACGTTGCGGTTTTCCTCACAGGGCTCTGGTGCTGAAGTGCTCCAGTTATCGGCATTCACGCTGGTGGGGGCAGGCCATCGAGGCCTTTGTGCACAAACACGGGAAGGCCTTCCTCCGAGACCACCGCTTTGGCTCCTTTGCACGAGAAGAGGAGAACATCCCGGCCAAATGGTAACCGTGGCGACAACGCTTAGTTGTGCAAAAAACATTTTTAAATTACAAAATTCTGCAGGTAGGAATGCCATCATCCTAGTTATATTGTCTGTTTAACACTAAAGTTGTACAGAATCCAGAAATGAAAGGTGATGGGCTTTATTTTTTTATAATAATAATAATAATATAAACATAGTTTTATAACTATCACTTTTTTACTTATTTCTTTTCATTTAGTAACTGATTTGTTTCCACTGTCAGGCAAAAAAATGCGTACATATTACCATATTTAATGTACATATTCACCTACATATACTATTTTTGAATGTAATTAACACTAACACTAACATGAACATATTTTGGCCATTGGATCATTATTGGCTAGAATATCTATGAGCTTTTTAGTTTGACCAATTATTTTAGCTGCTTTTAAAACACCAGTTTTTTCTGGCACTGTTCATTCATGAGTTTTTTGTTAACTGGATTACTTAAAGAAATGATGCTTACCTACTAAAATAATGTTGTATGAACAACATGAAAACTGAGTTGAAAGCCACGCTTTTGTAAGTTTTAGTAAGTGGTGCTTCATTTCTTGCCAAAGGAGTGTAATTAATGGAGACTTGTGGTTACCCTCAGGATCAGTCATTGTGCCAGACTGGTTGAGCTTGTTTGGAGGCGTGAGGCGGTTCGTTTCTCTGTGCTGGTGGCAGTGTGCTGTCGGCCAAGCAGCCAATGGGATGTGTGAGGCTATTCCACTGATACGTATGTCAGTAACTGCCAACAGCAGATTCTCTATCATAACCAGATTGTCAGCTTTTGTATTCCCTCCGTCCTTTACCTTTTATTTTATTGCACTTATTTGCAATAAAGGGCCTAAATGTGTGAATGTGGGTAACTGACTGACTGGTTGACTGCCTGATCCCCCGATGTTGAAAACGTTCGCTGTCTAACTCCCCATAAGTTGTACAACTGTGGATATGTTTAAAGATACAGGTCAATTGGCTGAAATGTATAATCTTTCTCGTAGTCGTTATCACCCAGTCAGTATTGTTTCACTAGCGGGAGGGGGACTTGTCTCAGAGGAGCGACAACTAAGGAAAAGTAAGCCGAGTTCAAAGAGGATAATGTTTTGACTGGTCCCGGAAAATATGTGACCTGTCGAATGACGAATAAATTAATAAACAGCAATTCAAAGCATTTAGCCTCCTGTTCGTTGAATGGTACGTCAACAAGTTTTCTGCACAATGGTACAAACAACGACATGCCTAAATTCTGCACAAAGTCCAAGATAACGTGTGGGCTAACTGTTAATGCTGATATATGTCTGAATTTAGCCTTTAATGAACTCGGAGGATACTTCTAATTTATTTGAAGAAATCAAGAACATGGTTTGGTGACCGTCGAGATTTAAATGAGTATATCTCGCTTAGAAAGATAATATTGTCATCGGCAGAAAGCTGAGACTATCCTGTTGAGTATCCTACTATCCAAAATGGCATAGCGTCTGCCCGCCCCGTCCTCTTTTCTTTTTTTTAAATTGAATATATGGTCACTCTATACAGTAGGCTACTAGATAACTACTCTGATGATAACAACTATAGTAATATAATTTGTATTATAGTACAACAATAAATTACTTGTAGGCACCGCATTGGAGTCATGTTTGCACTTTAGAAGGCAGTGACCCTTGTAACGACATTCTCAAACGTTCTAATGATACATTCTAATCACATATTTGTGATGGTACGCGCGAAAGGGTTAACAGCAGGGGTCGCCGTGCCTAAATTTTGAGTAATTACGGTAAAAAGGCAACAAAATAATTGTTCATTACAAACAACCGATCAGACCTAGACCACCCACATAAGACAACGTATGTAGGCTATTTGCGGGTGTCATAAGCTACTGTTGGAATTGATTTGTTCTGTCTGGATTCTGCGGTTCAGTAAACATTCTATTTTGGAGAGGAGTGCAGACAAGCAAACTCCAAGTAGATCAGAGGATATTGTTATTGAGATATTGTTTTTGAGCAAATAAAAAACTTGTGAGAATGCTGCCAATGTGTGCATTCTCTGTGTACAGAAAATGTCAACAGGTCATTAAAACAAGTTCCTAAAACAAGTAACTTTCCATATAGGCTAACAAAACTATTAATAAATTTATATTTTATGAACTAAACTAAAAATGCGATGTCCATTTTTATCACAATATATAAACCGGAGCGAACTGGAGCTTTCATCCGCTTCCCCTCCTCACTCGCTCCCGCTCACATACTCTGCCACACACCTTTGAGAATCAGATGCATTCCTTCACCCCGGTATGCAGGCCAACCTGCATACTCCAGAACAATATCCGCCGTGCCTTGTCAAATGTTCCTCATTGGCTGCATACAGGCGTATGGGCTGTGCTAGGCTTGCCTAGTCTTGTTTACTTTGTCCAGACTCTCTTATCCACAACGGCTCACATTGCAAACGCAAGTGCAAAAATCATGTATTGAAGTGCAGTGATTCCATAAAGGGGGAAAGTATAGACCCAAGATAGACAGCAAGTGCAAGAAGTGCAAACTTCATTGACAACTTCAAAGCTACCTTATTGAACATTAATCTAAGTTGTACAAACAAGAACAAACTACCCTAAGCAGCATTAAACAAATAAAAGCAAAGGACTGCAGGATCTGGAAACAGCAGAAGTTATAAGGTGTTGAGCTTAGGAAGAACCTGCATGCCTGGCTCGCCGCCGCAACGTGTGCCGTGTTGTTAACTTTGTCATCTAGCACCACTTCGATGTTCTTGACGGTAGAAGACACAGTGGTGTCATCCAGGGTGAAAGAGAGGTTATGCAGGGGGGCAAAGAGGTCACCTTACCCTAGTAGTACCTGCATAGTCCCTGGGGTTTCCTGTGCTGTTTTGCAGTTTTATCACTGGTACTGTCATTAATTACGGGCCTTCATGAATATTTATAATACAGTGGAGAGAGATAGCTGTCAATGTTTGGAGTGTCTGGTAGAATCCTACATTCTATAGAATCTGTGGTAATAGGCAGCATGTAGGGACTCAGAAGTAAAAGCAGGGATTTTTCTACTCATTCTAACAATAGGAGGGCTGTTTCCTTTTGCTCCAGCATTCATTTCCTGTTGCGCCATCATCTGACCTGTTTTTGTGCTCACCTTGGCTCAGCTCCCAGTCCAGTTGAGTAACCTCTGAAAGAACAGCGATGCATCCAAGCACACAAAGATGCACACATGCACACAGCTGTGTATTTTTGTAATCCGGCACTTCCACTGAAAAGCTGCTGGAATATTGTAGCTTTGTCCTTTAGACACCTTTTTACATTCCCACAAATTCTATTCATGAAAATTTCAAAGAATATTATGGAAATGATGATGATGATTGTTATTATTATTGTTAGGATCCTGTAATTCTGTCTGTTTATTTCTTCATTTGTTATTATTTTTCCTGTTTTCTTTCCCTCGCGATTGTCAGTCCGCGTTCCATGTTTCTGAGATTCCACCCCCTGTCTTTGTCATTGCACTATTCGGGTGATTTTGGGAACATTCAGGTTTCTTCTGTATTTCGTATATCTCGTTTTCTTCCTTCTGGCTTTATTTATATTTGTATATAATACTAATGTACTAATCATACTAACTGTTAGATTAGATTTAATACGAACCTGCTAACAAACTAACATGTATATAATACTAACCTACTAACATTAGGGTTCTAGAGTTCATTACTAACATTACTAATTCATCTTGAGTTTCCACCTGCAGCTGTCATTTCCCTCCTCGTTATCCTATCCCTGCATCGATCTGTGATTTCGCATTCTCTGCACATGTGTCCACTTTCGTGTTCCTCCCCTCTGAGCTGTGCACTTGTTTACCTGCTAACTCCAGGCCGTTTGTTATCATTGTGTCTGTGTATTCCAGTCCGTGTCTTACGTTTCCCCTGTCATTGTTTTATTGGTCCCTGTTAACCCTCACTGTTCTCACCTGTGAGCAATCTCCCCTCCCTGCTTCTACACACCTGATTCCCATTATGTCTGTCTCCCTCTGTGTATATATACCTTGTCATTTCAGTGTTCTTCGCGAGTTCGTCATATGATATTTTGCTTCTCTTTTACCTTCTGTTTTTCCGAGTTTCTGCCCGAGCTGTTTTGTTTATTCTGTAGTTTCTGTTTTCTAGTTTTTGTTTCCCAAGTTCTTTGCCTGTTGTTGTTTTATTTTGTTTCCAGTCTGTTTTGTTTTCTTTGTGTTCCTCTGACTCCCTGGTTTGGACCCCTGCCTGTGTTCTCGCGACCCTGTTTTTGGATTCCCCTTTTGTACCTTTGCTGTGCCTTCCCGGTTACGACCCCTGCCTGTTCTACTACGGATTGCTGCCTTGCCCTGATTAAACTTCGGTTTTTTCATACTCCTGCCTGCGTTTGGGTCCTTCCCCCACCAGCACCTAACAATTATAACACCCTTATATTGGTCATCCTACATTTCAATAAGTACTAATGTCTTATATTTCAAATCATATTCATTTCTTAAGTTAGATATTTACTTAAGTTTATGTTAAGCACTTTTTTTCTCAAGATGCAGGAGCATTCAACAGACAGCGTTCTGGACATAAACGCAGTTCTTTCTCAAGATACACAATTGACCAATGAATAATGGGGACAGGGGAGGGGCAGAAGAGACTGGCTCTAATCTTGGTAGTGTTTATTGCTGTTGATTCCTCTTTGTTTCAAGCTGGGTAGTGCATACCAGAGCTTGAGTCCTGGTTGCTCAGAAAGTAGACTGGTGGAATTTCCTTTTCTCTAGAAATGTGTTGATTCTTCATTGCTATTTTTGTTTATTTAACACTGGTGCACCGATAGGAGATTGAGTTCCCTGGAATAATTCGGTGGGCTCTATCTTGGCGATCTTAGCGCATGGTCTAAAATGTATGGCACAAGTGCATTTTGGGCGTGTCCAACTCCACTTTTGCTAGTTAGAGGGCAGATATTTTGAGTTCAAAGTAAGAGCTCTAATGGGTTGAACTTAGCCTCTTCATTAATTATAGGTGTGTCTTGGGAGTAACATGCAATAAACCAATCAGAGTGTCATCTCCCATTCCCTTTAAAAGCCACCTGCATTTTCTCCCTGGCGGATTGCTAATATAATGCCAGATTTAATAAGACTGCAAAAAGAGCGATTTACAGCTGGTGAAACAGACCTGCTCGTGCGCCCGGTTAAAGTGTGCGAGCAAGGAATATATGGATCAATATTAGGATCAATTTTATTCGGACTAACCGTTATGACGTATTTTGATATCCACAATAATAATCTTAAACATTAGGGTTTAACACCGGCACGGGTTCCCAGTAATTCCGACCAAACTATTTCCCGTTTCCCAGAAATATAACGGGGAAACAGGAACATATTTTTCCATTAGTTTACACCAGTGCTGTTATTTTAGAAAATATATGCAGTTTAATTTTGTTAAAAGCACCTGCAACAGTAAAGCATAAGCAACCAGAATATGTCTTCCGTTTCAGCTTAGAAAATTAACCTGCTTGTTTAACGAATTTCGTTTGATTATACAATGAAGCATTGTCAAACATCAATTCCACGAGGCTGTTCTCACAGCAGACAGATCACATGCAATGAATTTCGGCTAGCGAAGTTCAAGCTTCATCCGAAGTTCATATTACGTGCATTCTAATATTGATTGATAACATAAATAGCGTTATTTTTCCTTAATGATGACACTAAATACACTTAAGCTGTCAGGTTTGGAACCCATAGGTTGATGCATATTTTCCCTTGTTTTATAATGTCCTGCTTATGGAAATATAACCAACACATGTTTACTGGTAGTTTAATGCCTTAAAACAAGCCCACTTTCACGGGATTCCAGGGACAACGTGCGTCTATTCCAGGAGAGAAATTGTTTTATTTTTGGGAAAAATATTAATCCCCATTTCACAATGTAATCTTGATATTTTTATGCATTTTAACCATTTGTCCCCTAACAGAAGAATGCCGCCCCCCCCCCGGAACTATTGGCCAATATAGAGTCATAGCTTGATCCAGGATAATTGCGAATACATGTGTAACCTTGCTCATAGCATCACACATCACCTGGATGTTGATGGAGTGGGCTCCCTTATGTTTCACATATATAACAGGGTTCTCTGCTGAGAACCCCAGGAAATCCAAAGTTCGCTGTGAACTCCTGTTTTACCCGTTATTGGCTGACAGGTGTGATGGGCACTTGAATGTATTCATTGGCATATCGGACTAGGCTTGAGGTATGGCTGAATTTATGGCAGATTGAGATTTGAATTTAGGAGATGCTGGAACTCGCAAAAAGACATTACATTTTTATACATGTAATGTAATGCAGCCATTCATTTCACAGCAATGGGGAGTGCATATAGGGACAGCAGGAATTTGTTTCCAGCTCAGCTGCCAGGATATGATAGAAGTTTGTTTAAATCTGGCGGGATGAACGCAATTTAAGGCGGCATTGCCCTTTGCTGAGGGACAGGTAGCCTATGTGGTCCTTGATTTTTATGCATGCTAGTGTGTGCCCCTGTGTGTAACAGAAAGGAGGGTGTACATGCGTTGTGCACACGCCTATGTAGACGCACTTATATTGCGTGGTTAAAATAATATTGAAACAACTGCGACATGACTTAAGACCAGGTTTGTGGTGGTTTTAGTGCAAGTGCTTTCTGCTGCCTCAAGAGAGCAATATGCCAAAAATGATCCTGGCCGCACCTCATCTTAAGACCATCCCTATGCCAAAAATGATCCTGGCCGCACCTCATCTTAAGACCATCCCGCCCAGTTCACTTGCTATGGGCGCAATTTCACTTGCTATATTCTTTACTTCATGTTCTTTTCAATGCCTAGGTTCCCTGTTCCTCCTGAACAACCAACCACCAGCACATTACCCCGCCCACTTTTGAAATGAGGCTTACGCCACTTCTCTGAGGTGCTGTTCTGGTGGAAATATTTGTGTTATATTCCAGGTATGTTAATGGGAAAAACTACATGGAGGATGTAGCCAATGCTCTAGAGGAGGCCAAAGAGGAAATCTTCATCACAGACTGGTGGTAAGTAACTTTGCACATGGTCTGTTCTCATTTAGTAAGCCTTACAAATGCAGTCGGGAATAAGTGCTTTAAAAAGAAAAATGTAATAAACATCAAACTTTGGTGTGACTCAGTGACGTAACTGACTACCTGCTCGCATCTGTGTAGATGACGGGAACTGAAGAAGCTGGTTAAAGTCTCACTTTGACTGCAGCTCTTGGAGTCCAGCAGGGGCATGGTTGTCTCAGATATAATATGAGCAGTGTACTAACATGTGGAAATTGATCCACCATCTTGTGAAGAGCTCAGTTTAACCGTATCTGTAAACCCACACAAAGAGGATAAGTCACCTATGAATCAGTTGAATGGAATAAGGATTTCTCCCATCTGGAGTGTTCTAACTGAGCTCACGTGCACAGTTAACTTTGAATTCATATTTTCTTCCTGTAAATACGCAAAAATTGTGTCCACCTTGGGGAAAAAAACTTGAAATGGCAGTGTAAGCACAACCAGCAATGACACCCACAAAACAAGGGCTCTTTATTTCCAGTCCAAAAAGCCCCCTCCACCCATTCCCACAGAAACAGTGCCCTCAGTTGGCTGGGGCTCTGTACTCATTCTTCAACCTGCCACGAACACCAAGGAACCCCCCCCCCCCCCCCCAAAAAAAAAGAATACAGTTAAGGAATAAATCTTAATGGTGTAACAGAGACCAAAATTATGCTGGAACCCCAAGAAAGAAAGGGACAGGACTCACAGCACAGGAGGGCACTTCCAGGATTGTGCAGTGGACAATGGGATCATTGCCTATGCAAAGTGTAACACTTTGAGTTGCTTGCCTGTGGTGTTAAAACCCCTAATCAGCTTTATGTAAACTAATAATGGCTTGTACTTTTCTGCCAGGGGGTGGGGGGAGAGATGTTTGTGTTACCTCATGAAATACAGCAGGTGCATGAAAGTGCGTAAGCTTCTTTTTAACGCACCTAAACGTCTCTCCATGGGAAGTGGAATCAAGAGAATTGGGAAGTGGCCTTTAGCACAGGTTGTTTCTCTGTCTCATGCCAGGAAGTGAAAGTGGTTTGTGGAGATAGTGACCACTTTTGCGGTCATACCCGTCCCTCTCATTCTATGAGGGGTCAGAGTTAGTTCTGGGAGACAGATTCCTGTTACCGGAGCTGGTAATCTGACCAAAAAGGCCTGCTCTGAACTCGTATATTATTCACACAGAAACCTGAGGTGTTGGCAACATCACCTAAGCGAATTATGCACCAGATGTTTGTTATGCCTCCGTTTCAATGTGAATATCTTTTTAAACAAATTCCTGCTTGTCAGGGCATTTATAACCTCTACGGCCAGTGAAATGTTACTTCGGAAAAGGAAAACATTCCATGTTTTGTCAATTTTCCAGGCATCTTAATAGGTTTTCTGAGGCAAGCGATTATTTCATAGATTGTTGCCTGATGATGTCCTAGGTATTTGTCTGGTTGAGGTTTTTTTTTTGTTGTTGTTGCAGGTTGAGCCCTGAGATCTTCCTGAAGAGGCCTGTTGTTGAGGGAAACCGTTGGCGGCTAGACTGTCTATTAAAACGCAAGGCAGTGAGTTGGCGTATTCCTTCTCCACAAGGGCCTCTGGTTATAATCTCTCACACACACACATGCACACGGGCACACACACGCGCACACACATGCAGACACACACACAGACACATACACACAGAACATGAATGAATGAATAAATTAAACGAAAAGATTGATATGCGCATAGTATCATTTCTTCTTTAAACAAAGCTTTTATCTGTTCTGCATTGTTGCCATGCACAGCCAATGAGGATGAGATTCAGTTAGTAGACCATTTGTTGTCTAAATGTTTAGCAGTGACACCTCTTGTCCATCGAGCAGCTGCAGTCTACTTGCAATAAAAGTGAAAATACAAAGTGGTTTCATTTTCCATAGTATGTGCATGCTTGAGTGCTCCCTCTTGCATTGCCGTTGAACTGAGGTTACAGTTGTGATTGGTCAAATCTGAATAAAGAATTAGGGGGCTTGTTTTCTGGCCTGAACTCTGTGTAGGTTTGTTTCCCATTGCTCAACACAAAAACATGAAATCGATAAGTGTGTTCAGCTCTGCAGTCGGCTCCATGGTGATTTGTCTCGATTACCTCAGCATGAAGGTGTCACGTTAGGCGTTGCGCAAACCTCATTTGTATTTCTACGGCAGTTTGAGATATGAGCTCTTCAGCAGAGCAGGGTGAGAATCGAAATTGTGGTGTTGACCTGAGATTCCAAGATAAGTGAGATGAGCAGGGGTTTTATGCATCTGGGCATAAGTAACAGCTCGGTACGGGTTCAGAAGATAATGATTGTTGAGTGCTGACTTCTTTTTTTGGACCTTTTTTCTAGTTTTGGTTGATTATTTTGAGTAGCTGAAGGTGTGGTCACAGCATGCAGGTGTATTGTCAAAGCACTTCCCCACGGTCATGAGTTTTTGGCATGTGTTTCCTGTTTGTTTTTGTTGTGGGAAATTCCTCACAGTATGGTTATAGTGATATTATAGGTACACTAACATTTGTTAAGGTATTCTTCACTGGTGTAGTCACTAAATAAGATATAGGTACATCGATAAACGTCTTTTGTTAATTTTTTTAAATTAACTAATTATTTGTAACATCAATTTGAAATACGCAATCATATTCTTTGGCCCCTGCCATCACAGCATCATCCTCCATAAATTTTGGAGAGAGCATATTTCCCCTATATTACATTCGGCCATGCACCGTTCCTGGTCCTCCTGAACTCCACAGGTCTGGAAGATAGAACCACTTGGATGGCTGGCGAAGGCACGCTGGTCGCCCAGTTGACCAGAGGTGTTGCCCTTGTGCAGGGCTGGACAATAGCATTCCTGCAGGGCCAGCATGTATGCAGATTTTCATTGTCACCAGTTACACTGGCCAGATTAGCTAATTAGCTGAATGCACTTATAATGGTTTAACCATGGATTAGAACAAAACAAGATGTTTCTTATTGGGACGCAGGAACAGTGTTCAGTTGCCATTCATGAACTTATCAAGAAATGTAGCTAAAATATCAGTTGCTTAATGATATTAAATAATTAATAGCAGAAGTTGGCATGAAATCCAGAAATAGAGACGGTCCTCCTTGTCCCTTGCCGACTCCTGCTCTTATGTATTGAAGGGATAAATATCCTCCTTCCTTGAAGGTGGTGCAAAAAGGCAATTAGGCTTCACCCTACAGGGCTGCTGGTCTGAGCCTGTGGGAAGCCTCACATGTGAGGCGTGCCGTGAGATAGCATGCTTTAGCTAAATGTGCCACCCAATGCATCTTTTTCATTGGTCTTTAAATTTATTCAGATTTCCCTTACGTAGGTGTATTTCTTAGTATTTTATGATTTTGTGCTTGTTTGGAATGCTGACTTTTATTGCCGCCGCCTCCGCTATATTTGCACTGATAGGCACGTGCTCTCCTCCAAAGCATCTTATTACAAAGCAGTTCGCAAGTTGGGTTTGCAGAGACACGAGTCGGAATAAGACACTTCATCCGAATGGGGAGCGGGGGTGCGTGATGAGACGCGATAATCTCGGCCAACTGAAACCCTTCCATCCCGTGGCAACATAAGACTTCATATTCTGTGCAAAGTCAAATTGAGTATAGTGACTTTAAAGCTAAATTACATTAAATAAAATAAATAAACAGTACAGTTAAAGCACAACTGGTAGATCTTTGGGTTGTGTAGTTACCTGGCCATGATATGAGTCCAAATGGTGGTGAAATATGTTCGTTAGTTGCTCTGTGCTCCCCTGGGGTGATAATTAAGAATACGGTTTTTGTTGCTCTCCATTCACTTCTATGGGGAAGCTAAAACGGTCTCAAAATGTCACTTCACGGCCGGGAAAGAAGCAGATTCTGTCAATACAAAAAATAACCAGTCCTCTTACATATATATATATTTTTTTTCTTTCATTATTTTTTTGTGTAACTAAAATTATTTATAAAGTACTATTTTCTTCAATGTTGTCAGCAAGCTATCAGAAAAGACTACCAAAATGTCGGCAGGTCGGACCATATATACTAGTACTAGGAACGTTTGCTTCTGTGGAAATTTGGACCAATGAGTGATTTCTGACGCATCGGCGCATTAACGCTGTTTCTGGCACAAGAACATAGCATACCTACCGGATCTACGTTCCAAATAAAATACGAAAAAGGAAGAAAAGGGCCATTGAATTTAAAAAAAAATTATACGTACGAGGACTGGTTATTGTTTGTATTGACAGAATCCACTTCTTTCGCGGTCGTATACGTGCTAGAAGTGTCATGTTGAGACTGTTTTAGTTGCCCTATAAAAGTGAATGGAGAGCGACAAATACATTATTCTGGATTATCACCGCTGGGGAGCACAGTGCAACTAATGAACATATTTCGCCACTATTTGGATTCATATCATGGCCAGGTAACTACACAACCCAAAGTTCTACCAAAGTCCAGTTGTGCTTTAAGTCAGGTAAAATGATTGCATTTGTGTTCTTGTGCATGTGCTCTTTGTTCAACACATCCAGAAATGGAGCCCAGATCTTTAGGAATCTGTCAAGATTTAATCCTCCAATAGCGTGTCCTTCTATTTGCATAGTAGAGGTAATTTCGGATGGCCACCTCTGAATGAATCTGCCCTGTTCAGCTGGTATGCTTAAAGCATTCTTGTATCAACAGCAACAAGGCGTACGGATATTTGTGATGCTGTACAAGGAGGTGGAGCTGGCCCTGGGGATCAACAGTGGATACAGCAAGAGGACCCTGCTGGACCTTCACCCCAACATCAAGGTGTTTATCGTATCATATTTATGAAGGTGTGAAAAGGTGTGTGTGCATAAAGTATGTGTATTACGTGAGTGATGTGAGTGTGTATGTGTGTATGTGTACATATGTGAATGTATACATATGTGAGTGATTTTGTGTGTGTATGTGTGTGTGTGTGTGTGTGTGTGTGTGTGTGTGTGTGTGTGTGCGTGCGTGCGTACATAAGTGAGTGATTTTGTGTGTGTGTTTGCGTGTTTGCGTGCATACATATGTGAGTGATTTTGTGTGTGTGTGTGTGTGTGTGTGCGTGCGTACATAAGTGAGTGATTTTGTGTGTGTTTGCGTGTTTGCGTGCATACATATGTGGGTGATTTTGTGTGTGTGTGTGTGTTTGCGTGTTTGCGTGCATACATATGTGGGTGATTTTGTGTGTGTGTGTGTGTGTTTGCGTGTTTGCGTGCATACATATGTGAGTGATTTTGTGTGTGTGTGTGTGTGTGTGTGTGTGTGTGTGTGTGTGTGTGTGCGTGCGTACATAAGTGAGTGATTTTGTGTGTGTATGCGTGTTTGCGTGCATACATATGTGAGTGATTTTGTGTGTGTGTGTGTGTGTGTGTGTGTGTGTGTTTGCGTGCATACATATGTGAGTGATTTTGTGTGTGTGTGTGTGTGTGTGTGTGTGTGTGTTTGCGTGTTTGCGTGCATACATATGTGGGTGATGTGTGTGTGTGTGTGTGTGTGTGCATGCGTGCGTGCGTGTGTGCGTGCGTGCGTGCGTGCGTGCGTGTGTGTGTGTGTGATTGCGCTGACAGTAATTTCCCCGCAGGTGATGAGGCACCCTGACCACGTCTCCTCCGCTGTCTACCTGTGGGCGCACCATGAAAAAATCATTGTCATCGACCAATCGGTGGCCTTTGTGGGTGGGATCGACCTGGCATACGGTCGCTGGGACGACCGGGAACATCGACTAACAGATGTGGGAAGTGTCACACGCTCATTGGCTTCTGCCGGAGAACAGGTGAGAGAGAAAGAGAGAAAGAAAGAGACATGGAGAGACAGAGAGAGACAGAGAAGGAGACAGAGGGAGAGACAGAGTGATTCCGTCATTCCATCTACTCTGATATACGGAGCCCTATAGCTGAAGTATGTGCATTCAAATTCACTCTCTCACTCACAAGTTAGTGACTGTTTTCCATACTGCAAGCCACACTTGAGTACTACAGGAGAGATAGTGCTAGTCAGAGGAAGTGCATCACTCATTAAACACGAAGATTAAGGGCCTGATTTACTTAGTGGGTGCAAAACCATTTAGCACACACAAAACCAATAACATGACCAATGACCAATGATTGGTGCAAAACAAATTCCATGACCAATCAAGTTATTGATTTTGCGTGTGCTAAGTGGTTTTGCACCCGCTAAAGGTGTTAGTAAATCAGGCCCTGAGTGTTAACTTGCAGGAGCTTGGTGAGTACCCAATTATGTCTCAATGCCTGGTCATAGTTGGCTAATGACAAACGGTGCTTCAGTATACTAACTTTTTTGCCAGTGGTGTGACGGTGTCCACCGTGTGCCATTAGAGGGAATTATTCCCCACTGAGTCATACCAGGAATCAGCCCGCTTTTCTACTTGGTGCTCGGCACTGAATTAGGTGGATTGTCAGCAATGGCTCCACGTATCCTGTCCAGAGGGTGTATATCACCGCACTTTATCCTGCAGAAGTATGGTTAAGAAATGGTGATCGTGACCCACACGGCTCCTCAGACACTGTGCGTGTCTGTCTGAAGGAGCTCCCTCTCTTCAGTGTCCTGTTTCAGCAGCAGGCTACTGTACCGGGCTCCATTACTGTACAGTTCATTTTAACACTTAATAATTCATTGATCTGAGACAGAAAGAAGGTAACAAAAAAAAAAGAAGAAAAGTCCAGTGATTTCTGGACTTTTGTGGATGACTGAAACGGTGGAGTTGGATTGAAAAGGAAAAGCAGTTTGGCTTTTTGTGACATAAATACTATCAGATCAAAAACGTCTACGACGTAAAAAAAGCCAAGTTACTCACGCATAGCCTACATAGCGCTGTCCATAAGTTCTTAATTCCAACTTGCAAAAACTAGGCCTGCCTTTAAAAGGCTTGATATCAAAATGTGGCCAAGTTACAACTAACAATATTGCCTATCGTAGCTCACACTAAATAAACTAGCTCTATTCCAAAGCAATGCTATCCAAACTTTCCTAAATTATTTAATGCAACTTGGCCCTGTGTTTCTTCATCTTTGCATGTGAAGAGATTGTGCCTCATGGAACAACATATGATTTCAATGAATGTTTTTAACAGCTGATGAATAATTACACGCCAGAAAGGATATGGTTGTACTTTGTTGGCAAGTTTACTTTAGAAAATGTACAGGTTTTAAAATGTTAACTGCTGCTACAGCATTCTTTACAATTGACAGACATTTATATGAAGAAACATCATGTACAATAGAGAAAGGGGTGATGAATAAATAAATGCAGATAAAAATGATGATGATATTTGCAAACAGAATTTTGTGAACACAAGGATATCTATGCTCTGTAGGACCACACAGGTTTTGATAGAAATCCAAATAAATAAATCAATAAATACATAATAATAATAATAATAATAATAATACATTTTATTCATTCTGTGCTTTTCATAGACCCAAAGCAGTGGATGCAGACAATTGTTCAAACATGCCCTATAGTGTAGTAATTTTTCTGTTTAATTTCTAAGTGTAACACATCTGAATCAGAGTATTTCCACTATAAATTATTTTCATTTTGCAGTTTGGTGTGGCACATACAGTTTAATTGACCACATTCTCTTGAGATGGTAAGATGAGGAAACACAAGGCCAAGTTGCATTAAATAATTTAGGAAAGTTTGGATAGCATTGCTTTGGAATAGAGCTAGTTTATTTAGTGTGAGCTACGATAGGCAATATTGTTAGTTGTAACTTGGCCACATTTTGATATCAAGACTTTTAAAGGCAGGCCTAGTTTTTGCAAATTGGAATTAAGAACTTATGGACAGCGCTATGTAGGCTATGCGTGAGTAACTTGGCTTTTTTTTACGTCATAGACGTTTTTGATCTGATATCACTTATTTTTTTATTGCTAACTAATGATGAATAATGCATGAAGATAAACACGGAGAGAGACATGCATTCCAAAGAAATGTATGCAGACATTCGCTTAACCATAACGCCCTCGATTGACAAGAATGAGAACAGTTATCCTATTACAGACAGCACACAATTACATTAAAAGAGTTTGTAGATGAGCAGTATTTAATGTGTAATGAAATACAATGAACAGCACCACCTGAGCTATGGATCATGAAGAAGCATCTAAATTAATGAACCAAGTCTTACATGCACAATGGGCTACGCAAACACATTCTAGATGAAAGACATACAGCCTAAATAGCTAGTACAGCCTAAATAGTTTGCATCAGTAAAATATGGAAATACAGTTTTAAAAATAGGGCTATTAGTATTCTATAGAAAATGAAATACATTTAACGTTAGGCTATTCAACACTGGATTGCTGGATGCGTAACTCCAACATTCCATGTGTGGGCTACGAGCTAGCGAGTGAGCTGAGTTCATAAGCACAGCAGTTAGGCTATTCAACACTGGATTGCCGGATGCGTAACTCCAACCTTCCATGTGTGGGCTATGAGCTAGCGAGCGAGCTAGTGAGTTTCTGCACAGCAGAGGTTTTTTTTCCGGTAGTGTAGAACGTTACCTGCGGGAAATGTTTTAGTACCGGACAGCTAGGTTTAGTTTAGTTTTCTGTAGTGCAATGAATGTAGGCTATAATGCATGTTGATTCGCTTCGTAGTAGCCTAGCTTGTTTCTGCTTCCTGACGAGAAGCAGGAAGTAACGTTGGCGAACAAGCTTAAGTTGACAACGCATATTTCCCAGGAATCTTAGCCAGAAAGAAAACAGTAGATACTACTAAGAAAGTACATACCAGAAATTCTTCTTCTTCTTCTTCTTCTTCTTCTTCTTCTTCTTCTTCTTCTTCTTCTTCTTCTTCTTCTTCTTCTTCTTCTTCTTCTTCTTCTTCTTCTTCTTCTTCTTCTTCTTCTTCTTCTTCTTCTTCTTCTTCTTCTTCTTCTTCTTCTTCTTCTTCTTCTTCTTCTTATTATTATTATTAAAAGTGTTTGCAGTAAGCTACATTATCAGCAGAGTAGCGTAGACTAGAGCCACATTCGGAGGCTATCTATATATTTATGTGACTAACCATGAATCAGATATGTTTGGGGAATTGGCGGTTTATAAATTCGATCGCTTAAAGGCTAGCAGCTTAAAAGAGGCTATCCTCAATTCTTAATGTAGGCTGTTATCGTAAATTCTTAATTTTCCTAGTAGTTAATTTTATGGTGACCTTATGTGTGAAAAGGATAAAGTGAACAGAGCTGAAGTGAAGAAATTAATGAATAAAGAAATGTTGGCCGAGGCAAGGGGTTTTCACAGTCAGTCAGTCATGACCGCAAGAGCAGAGCGTAACACCCTCCCCAAACCAGACAAAAGCGAGCGTCTGGTTTGGGGAGGGTGTGATATAATACAAGTGAAACATTGAAAACTTAATATTGTAAACCTGTTTTGCCTTTGCAAAAAAAATATGTTAATGTGTCAATGTGAAAATAATAACAGTCAAAGAAATGAAAAGAACTTAACAGTTGCACATTGTTTTTGTGGAAAATACACATGTGCCCTGCTGGGCTCGAACCCACTATCCACTGTGTGATAAACTGCAGTTTTAACCACTAAGCCACAATAGCTTCTTGGAAAGCATGAAGCCATTAGCTATATTAACATTAAAAAACATTAGTATGAAGCGTTTTTATTGGACGATAAGTTTGATGAGCAGGTATACGGACCATACGCTCAAATAATAATTCTCCCCATTGGATAACAGAGGCAGGCAGTTTGGCAGGAAAATGGGAAGAACAAGAAGAAGAAGAAGCGGAAGAGGAAGGAGAAAAACGGCGAAATAACCCAAGTTTGGGGCTTTATTGTGTGGATGTGTGAAGTTGTATCTGAATGCTGTATGGTTACATTAGGTCAGAACATACAGAAGTTAATGTTTTTAAGGGTTGAGAGCCTATGGTCATTGTGGTTACTTCTGTAGGAAACCCTGAAAAGTGCCAAACTCTCTGTGCTGTATAGGTATGGGGCATGCCCCGCCAAGCCGTAACTTGGCGGATGGCATACCTGCCATCCCAATGAACTGTTCTTGTTTTCTAATGAAATATTAAAATACAAAATTCAAACGGGTTGCAACATATTTTTATATGTTCAAATAAGTAAGGTATATTAAAGGAGCTATATGTAACAAATTTACTGTACTAAATCATAAAATGACCATGATATGTCATCAGACATGCTAAAAACATGCTAAATCGAAATACTGGCTTCTCCGACAACAAGTATGTATGGAGTATGTTCTCCTTTGAAATTTCCATTCCGGGTCGGAACGTCTGTATTTGTTTTGGCCTGTGTGATTCACTATTCTCAGAGTTGACTCCGCCCACTGCCCATTACAAACAACCAGATGTACTCCGCCACTCCGACAGCCGATTTACGAATGCCTAAGCTAAGTTCAACATCGTTTTCATTTAGCTAGCTAGCTAAAGATTTAAATAAATATATATGTATATAGTTACTAGCTAAACATACCACTAACGTTAACTTATATTTGTGTGACCGTAAACATAGCCAGCCATGCATTATAAAGTTATCCACATGAGTTATAAAAAATCCACATGAGCTGGTTTATAATTTGCAAACAATAAATAAATTGCAAACGTATACATTAGCTGATCAACTTACAGTGTAGGACTCATCGTCGCTTGTCATTGTCAAAATAGAATAAGCTCGTCTCAAAATATAATGTTGCGCTCGGCTCGTGTTGCGCTCGTGTTCGTTCAGTGTCCTCAACCTGGCAACCTGCGTGAGCTTCGAGTCTGAGGGAGGGGGAGGGCGGAGACAACTCTCTCCAATATTGTGAATTTGGAGTGCAGTACCCATTTTAAACGCTCGGTGTCGATGTTACATATAGCTCCTTTAAGTCAGAACTTATCCATTAGTACTGTTTCAGGTGTATGCTTTAATACGTATTGTGGAATATGCTGTCATATTACATACGTATAATTCTGAAATATATACAATATATGACAGTATTATATTATTCTATTTGTGTTGTATGCAGTGCAGTGTTTGGACTTGCATTGTTGAGTAAATTTGTAGGTGATTGCTGGTTGGCTTTCAGAGGATTAAATTAACATACTGTAATAAGATAAAGAATTGTGGATTATGTTTTTGTGTTCCTACAGTCCAGTACAGAAACTGCCCCACCTGGGACGGGTGTGCCCCCTGCTGTTACCCAGAGCAACGGGCGAAACGCTGGGCCGGTGGACATGGGGGACCAGCCCAAACTTAAAGGGGTAGGCCGGCCACGCAAGGCCCGCTTCAGCCTCAAAAGACACCTTCAAAAACATGGCCTGCACCATGCAGACAGCATCAGCAGCGTGGAGTCTGAGGAGAGTGAGTGTCTCTGTCACACACACACACACACACACACACTTAGAAACACGCACACACACACGTGCACACGCACACACACACATACACACACATGCATGTACACACACACATCTCTTACTTACATCTCTTACATAAGTAGAAATACTATCCAATACATGTACAGGCACACACACATATACACATCCACATTTACACACTAATACATGCATATAAATGCATACACTCACAATTACTGGTCCTATTTTGTTTATTCAGCAGGTGAGATGCAGATTCTCCGCGTGTGTGTTTGTTTGTCTGTTTGTCCTTGTTCCAGAGTTTGCGTTAGCTGCACTTGCCCGTTTCTGGCTGGTAAAAAGCCTTCCGGACATTCTAGTCAGCAAAAAAAATCAATGTTTATAGGCTAGAGCTTAAATAATGGCTTTTGCTATTTGCAACGCACGCACGCACGCACGCACATACGCAAAACACAGCTTGAACAATGCAGCATTTCACTTATTTTGTCTAAAAAGCACAGCAACTAATCATTATTATCACTCTGAAAATAATTGCATGGAGCGACAATTTATCAGATAAAAAGCGTACTCAGAACCCGCCTGGAGGAGCAGGTTAGGCGAGATAATGCAAATCTCAAGCTGCACTGACTGAACCTTACAAGAATTCAATTTAAAGTTAGGAGCTGCCCACTTCCATGCCACAAATGAAGAGACAGCCTAAATAAGTTGGTGGTTGTGGTGGTTGGTGATTTTTTTGCCTGTTCTAAAGCAAATTCTTATTCTTCTGTCTTGTTGTTAAGTGAATTGTTCTGCACTGCAGGCTAAAGCCAATTAATGCAGCTTCTACTATACCAAGTAGGCCTATTCGCCATGGTGAACAGCGGAAATTTCTTTCATCGGCATAACAGATTTTTTTTTCACCCTTATTAAGTAACAGATGATTTATGTTTATTCACAAGCATACATTTCAATAAACAACAAGCAAGATCATGACAATGTTGGGAAAAGGTTTAAGCAAAGATTTACGCATACACACTGAATGAGCGCAGATAGTCTTTTTTTACCTCATTCATCCTGTTGTGTCAGGCATACTGTAGGTCTGTATTATTTTTGTTTCCAACAATGCAAGATTATTTTGTTACATATCGTTACAAACAACAAACCTGCCTATCATGCATGCATTGGTTATGGATATGGCCAGAATTTTATTCATATAGCCGACAAGCTGAAAGCCTTCTGGACATATTAAACACATGCAAATTAAAATCCCACCACAAACAAATGTTTATTTGTTTTCTTATTTGTTTATTTGTCTCCAACCGGGCCAAACTCTGGTGAAAAAGCACCCCACCTCAACCCACTGCCCCATATTCCCACAGAATATTTACATAATTTGAATATACAAGTAGCCAACACAAGTGCATTGTCTTTGGCAGAATATGTGGACGTGACACCTTTAACAGTGCGTTAGCTCTGCACAGTTGGTTGGCAAAAATAAGGCCATGTTCACCCTTCAAAGAAAATTCTACGGAAGTAAGGCATCACTAATTGAGTCAGGAGTGCCAGAGCTGCTTGTGTGTGGGTTGACTGAGTGAATGGATGGAATGGTGGGGGGGTTCAGATTTTAAATGCCTAACCCTTTGCAGGTTGGTCTAACACCGTTAACAGCCAACAGAATTTAATCCCAGGTAGAGGTGTGGCTCTGAAGATGACCCCGTTTTCGGGGTCGTCGCAAGCGGGTGAGTGAGGATCGCTGTCCACGTGAGGTTTGACCGCTTGACCACCTTCCCACCGCGCTCACTCTGCGTGTGGGGAGCTCTTGCCTTCCGAAACTCCCAGCAGGGGGGGGGGGGGTTGTTCTTGGCACATTCACAGCGAGATACCAGTTCTGCCCGGAAAAAAAATGTTTTCATAGTATCTCACATTACTGATAAGTTAATAACACCACACAGAGAGGGTTAGCGAGCAGCCTCACTGAAATAGGTGCATCTTCACCCCCCACCCCCAGCCCCACACCCCTCCACTGGTTTTGGCAGAACTCTGAGCTCTTTTCCAGGGAGCAAAGGATGGGTATGGGTAATCGGCTGCGCACAATTGTTTTTTAGTGCTCCCGGTTTCAGTATTGCCAGTATTTACGTGTTCCTGTTCTGTATCTGTTAACCTGTCATAATGATGCTTCTAGTTCAATTCAAGTGAAGTCTGGTGGACATTTTAAATATCAGCATGTGTTTTATATTTGCTGGCTTGGTAAACACCACTGCCGAAAAGCAGATGGCACTAGTTGCAGTGTTGGTCATGTATATATATGAATATTTACTGAAAAACACTGAGGGGGCCTCAATCATGAAACGTTCCTAAATATGCGTGTACATTTACGTACAAAAAAACAAGTTAGTTTGAAACATTTACTCCAGATTCATCAAACCGTGCGGGAAAGGCAAATTTGTTTGTATTCCCTGCGTATGTTCATAGTGCCGATTCATCATAAATCACCTTATTTTGCAATTAGTACATGAATTGACTTATATGGAAGTTGTCACTTCCATTTAAAGGTGCGTACGAAGTCAAAATGTCCCAGAAAAAGCAAAAGAAAGAATTATTCCGACACTAAAATCTGAAATTCCGACACTAAGTTTTATTAGCAGATGTTCAATAAAGAAAAAAATAGTTTAGTATTGCCCGTTCCGGTGTGTTACGTCCCTGTGCTGCCCATTAAATCTTTTGTGTGCTAACGAGTTTCGCTCTGTTCACCTGATTTATGATTGGAAATTGCAGACACCTGTGCTGGATTTTCCAAGTGCATATACATTAGTGGTGTTCTCTATCTGGGTGGTTGATTTTACTTTTGTTGGTTAGTTTGTTCATTTGCTGGCTGTATTTCTGTGTGATTCCCTGTTTTAAAGGCTGGTTTTAACTTTGCTTTTGTGTTTGAAATTGTTTGTGTTGCGGCCCCTTCGAGCCGAGGTCGTAACAGGTCTCATAAAGTAAATAGGAAAGTAGCCTACACGGTAAGGTAATTTCGTCATTTTGTTGGTGTTTTGTGCGTGTGAGAGTTGCTTTGAAATCCACAATCCCCTAGTGATGTAAAGAGGTAATTAAGAATCTATACTCTTGACACAGTAAACAGCAATTTAAATCTCACTGCAGCGTTCTGCAAACGAGTGCCAACTTTTCGCATGACATAGCAAATGAGCTGCACATATGTGATAGCCCTTTCTATTCATATATGCAAACGTATCTTGAGGCCACGTTTGTGCAGTACAGTTACGGCACCAATAACAGGCAAGGTTGGCAATTTAATAAAAACCCAAAACCGACTAATCAGCCATACATCACTCTCAAATAGCCTATGCGCGATCCTAAAGATGCGTTCTCTCCTAAGGAGCCAACTCCTCCAATAGCACAAGATCAGCCATTGCAACGCTGGCTATACAGACCTGTAAGTTATTTTATAGGAAATTTCGTTCAATGGTTAAATGTGTGTTTTAATTAGCATATTTAACATCATATAACATTTTTATTTAATCAATTCAGAAAAATAGTAAAATAGTAGCCTACTGGGAGTATTAATTAAGTTATGGGTCTAATTAAATAAAGCCATAGTCTACAATTGATTAATTGGCTTAATCTAAGTTCTTGATTTTTACAGTCATAATTATTACATTGAACACTTCAAAGGCTACATTTAGTCTTGTGAATTTAACTGAAAATAAAAATGAATTCATAGGCCTATTCTAATTGACATTCAGAAGCTACATTTAATGGCATTTTGAATTTACGGATGCAGTATGCTTGGTCCTGAGCTGGTGTAAATTTTGTTCGTACGTACGAACAAATCTGAGATACGAAAACTTTGACAAATGCCAAAATACAAACAAAATTGCTAATACAAACTATTTACGTGCAATTTCGTTCTGCTCACGTTTCACAAATGAGGCCCAGGTTGTGTAGACTTGCGGTAGTAATGCCCCATCTTGGAACGGAACCTGCAACCTTCTGATTACGAGCCGTTGCTTATGCACTAAGCATCGCTGCCACTCCACACCTGGCCTTTGACTGTGCGGAAGTGCACTCGGTCACCTCAGAAGAGACAAGCCTGCAAGCTGCGTGGCAGTGACGCGATGGAAGAAAGGGCAGTAACAGCATCTCTGGAGTTTGTTGCTGAAAGAGGAAACTGAATTTATAACCACCTTTGAACTGGACTGGACTAACAACCATTGCCCCCGGCCCTCTTTTTTTAACTCACACTGATCTGAAAGAACACTGCCAGTGTAATTTAACAACCATTGGCCCTCATTTTAACTCACGCTGAACTTAATTAACCCTTGGCCCTCCTTTATATCTGGGACACAGAAAACAACTAACACTGTCAGTGTAAATTTTCTTGGCGAATAAGGAGTGACTAACCCCACTGATGATACTATGCTGGATAACACAAACCCCTTTACTTGCTCTGGCCTGTGGGCTCTTTGATCTAATACTACTACTACAGGGAAGTAACTGCTGAGTAACTGCTAGTCCAGATTTAACCTAATGAAACAATGTAAATTTATCCCTGTGAATGTGCTGTGGGATGGGCCCTCTCTTGCTTTGCATGCCTCATTTAATGGACTAATGCCACTACGTGTGAAAGAGTGAGAGTCAGTGAGCGAGTGACTGAGTGGGTTTATAGATTCTATGGAACTTATCGAAAAAGAAATACATCACATACATCTTCATCACAGGGTTGTGGTTCATGAAACCTCTCAATATGGCAGCCTAATCGCCCATACTCCCTAATCCCTACATCTGATTGGCTGAAGAATTCCTTGCATTTCCTACCTGCTCTGTTGCCTTGGTTGCCACTGTAAGACACAAGCTCTCAGTTTACCTTCCACCTTAAATAAATACATTATTTGAGTAAATACTAGCTGACGGTTTAAAACATGAAGTTTGATTGATTGTTCTCTATAAATAGACTATAAGATTATCTATTTTTTACTCTGCCCTTTACTACATACTGTGGATAAATAAGTGCTTTAAGAACCATATACTGTAGCACTGTTAAATGAATAGACTAGTTCATAGCACAGTGATTGGGGATAAGGGAATGTTTCTGTCAGGAGTAACCATTTACCCACCTGGGGAAACCCCCCCCCCCCCCCCTTCCCCTTCCCCTTCCCCTTCCCCTTCCCAGAGACGGGGTCCTTAAGAAGCCTGCAGACTGGTGTCGGTGAGCTGATCGGGAACACCCGCTTCTGGCACGGCAAGGACTACTGCAACTTCGTCCACAAGGACTGGATCCAGCTGGACAAGCCTTTCGATGGTACACATACATGTTGCGCCAAGCAGGGTGGTCATGCAGAGGAGGCAAAGTCTTGTGGTAACAGTAGGGGGCAGTGGTGAACACTGTGGAAGATTTGAGTTGGGTGTGGAAGGCATGTTAGGACTCATACACAAAAAGGAATGGATATGTACAGTACAAGAAGTACAGTAGCCAGACACTGAAAAGGGAAAGTGAATGTCAAAGGTGAATATTGAAAAGTTGACTGAGAAGGAAGAGTAATAACTGAATGTTTATGGAGCAGTCTGTGTTTTTGATTGGAACTTGATGTAGCACAACTGTGTTGCTGTTTAATTAAATGAAACAATGATGGTAGGTTTGAAGGGGGAGTTGCTTTTGTCTTCCACAGTTCACCACCCTGTCCTCTGATTGGCCCACAGCCCCACACTCCAGCGTTTTAACCTGTCAGGGGTGAGGGTGCTGAGCTTCTGTAGATAAATACAGCTCTAGCTAGGTTGTGGTTTCTGCTAAAGTACAATCAATCATGCTTTTTTCATATTGTTTTTTTGAATCAATGGAGAGGTGATGATTTGGAACCCAGTGTTAAATCCTGTTGTGCTTTTTTCAGTTCTTTGTATTATTGGAGTAGACCGGGAGTAGGAAGCCCTGGTTGCGGCGTACTAGACATCATGTTACAGCACTTTCTAAACGCATATGAATGAATTTGATCCGAGGTGCATTTGTAACACCTCAGACCTATGTCTGTACATTCAAAAATGTCCTTTAAACCCATTTAGCCAATGAGATTTCTGGATGTGGCTTAGTTTCAAAGGTCATTCGCCATGGCTATGTAAAAATAGCCAGATTTGGAATAAATGTACTGTACTTGATCTGTACTGCAGAAAACAATCTTTGTAATGATGTATGACATGACAGAGTAGGATTTAGAATCGCAGAGGTATGTTGTGTGTTAAAACATTAACTGAACTAATGGCTGTTTTTTCAACATTCTGGCATCCTGTAGATGCAATAAAAAATATAATTAAATGACCATTTTTCATTTGATAATGTGGTCATTTGATAATGTGGTAAAAGATGTTATAGAATCAAAATATTTACAAAAATCTTTACATTCATGAGCCAAAATCATAATTTTCTTGGGTTTGCCTGTCCTTAATCTGACACCCACTCAATGAACCAGGTAATGACTAGGGGTGTCACGATTCTCCAAATCTGCGATTCGATTTGACTTTCGATTTTAAGGTCACGATTTGATTCGATTTTCGATTTTTTTTTTTCAGCACAATTTCTTTTTCAGCACTATAGTCTAACTAATGGCTATGCCATTGTTAGACTATCGAGTCTTGATTTGTAAAGAAAAATACTTGTTTCTCAATAAGTAACTTTTACTTGAATAATAACAATTATAAATAATAACAAAAATATGAGAATATTTAAACACACCTAAACAGTTAAGAACTTTATCAAAACTAGACTCTAGAATAAACAGTTGAACATTTACCACGCTATTAACAATTTACACATTGGTTTTATGCCCTGACAACGGTCATTTACATTTTCAAATTCTTCTTTAAAAAGATGAGCGTGTTCACATTCTTTGAACAGTTGAGCTTTAACAAAATAATATCTGAAATAATAAACAGTTGAACATGTACCACGCTATTAACTATTTACACGCTTTTTTTCATGCCCTGACTGTCATTTGGGTTGTCATTTGAGTTGCCTGTGTCAATGTTTTTTTCCCAGTCAAATCTATTTCTTTGTGATGCCTGCGAATGTGTCCTGCCATATTTGACGTGTTGCCTGAGGTGGCGTATGGTACTCGCGTGTAGCATAGCCGACAAACTGTCGTTATTTTGTCAATGACGCGTTCGTTGTTTATATAACTCACGGGAAGGCAAACTGTTGCCACACCGGTGACTTGAGGGAAGCAGGAGGATTTTCCAGTTCTGTTTCTCCATCTCCGACTCCGGCAGTGGCCATGGTGTGTCGAAAAGTAATGCAGGCTACCGGTAAGCTAACGTTAACTAGCAGCTGTGTCTTCTTTGAAATATCAGTGTTTCCCCTACCATTATCTTTTTACCATTATCATTATCGCTCACCTGCCGCCCGGCTTGGACAAGAGGGAAAATAAATAATTTTAATGAAAAAAAAAATAATTATATTATTCTATTTTTTTTTTAATATAATCTTTTTTTTTATGTAGCTGCAATATTTCCCTTACCGCAGAATGCGGGAATGATCAAAATAGCATCTGGAAAAACCCAAAACAGCTTCGATTTCCCGTTAGGCCTAATTAAAATTTTCAATGGCAGCGCTGATATTATGAGGGTGTAATTATAGTTTCCGCCTCTACGCAAAATGGCGCACTTTCACCGCCCGGCCTGAAAAAAAACTAGGGGAAACACTGAATATCGTTGTTTTTTTTCTTCTGACGCACGCCTGCCTGGACGAACAAAATGCAGTGGAAGGCGTCAAGTTTCGTTTTGTCGGAAACGCTTACATTAGAGATGGCCAAGTAGGCTACTTTTTTTTACATTTTACCCATCACATGAAAGGCTAAGAAGAGCGTGCGGGGGGCGGGGGTGGAGAGAAAAAAAAAAAACTTGGAGAATCGCGAACCAGCTTGTGATTTCGAAGTTCGAAATCGAACGCTCATTTCGATCGATTTTCGATTTCGAATCGGTATCGTGACACCCCTAGTAATGACCCATGGGTATGCGCATGTCAACCAGATGGTTTATCTGGGCTGACTTGTCCTTTAGACTTTTAAGCAAATAGATAATGAGTTGTGAAAATCCTGTGGAAGCAGTGCTCCCTATGTGACGGTAGTCAAAACTCTCCTACTTCTCTAGATTTCATTGACAGGTACACAACTCCCAGAATGCCCTGGCACGACATTTCCTCAGTGGTCCATGGGAAGGCAGCGCGGGATGTGGCGAGACACTTCATACAGCGCTGGAACTTCACCAAGGTGAGAGGCGCACAGACACAGGCACACACACATACAACACACATACACACACACCTCAGAGCTTCTGTCATGAGGAAATTACAATGTTGTGACAATAAAGGGCATTGATACACAGAAGGTCCATGTAAGAAATGTATACCTGCTCCAGTGCTGAATAAGGTATGTCTGTTTGCTGAATAGAATGTCTGTCTTTTTCTCTGTCTGTCTATCTATTGATGGATTCTGAAAGCTGTTTCATGAGATTGTGGCTGAATGTTGTTTGTTTAATGAAAAACTATTTTGTACATTGAATGAGGATATTTCGTTAATTTGCGGAAACTATGTAGGAGATATTTGTTTCATGACTATTATTCTTTTGCTGAAGATTTTCATTCTCTTCCTCAGATCATGAAGCCGAAGTACCGCTCGCTCTTATACCCCTATCTCCTTCCTAAGTCCCACACTACCGCCAATGAGCTGAGATACCAGGTCCCAGACTGTGTCCAGACAAAAGTGCAGGTAGTACACACAGATGTGTGTGCATATGCACTAACACACACTCATACGCATATGCACACATATACACTGACACATAAGCTCATACACACGTATATTTACAGACACACACACACACACACACAGAGCTGTCCTTGAGTTTATAATTCCTTCGCTCCAGATCTTGAGATCCGCTGCTGACTGGTCAGCTGGTATCAAGTATCACGAGGAGTCCATCCACAACGCCTATGTGCACGCCATAGAAAACAGCAAGCATTACATTTACATCGAGGTGAGTCTGCGTGTAACGCACTGCATCCTGGGTCTCTGAGACTTCCTTTGGAGTGTACTTGTGCATCTCCACAATGACATATGCAACTGTTTGCTGAACACTTTAATATTTGTCCTCTTTCAGAACCAGTTCTTCATCAGCTGTGCCGACAACAGACACGTTTTCAACAAGATCGGAGACGCCATTGCAGGGAGAATCATCAAAGCATACAAGTGAATATCTTCTACATATCATATCGTTCAAACCATTCAGTTCTGAGTCAAACAGGTTTGCTGGCTCTCTTTATCCCTTCAGTACTCTCTGAACTGAGAAAGTCAAGACAGTCACTCACTTATTTGGATGGTTTAAGGTTTATGTTTCTGACTTGAGAGAGAAAACCTACAGACAACAGCCTTTCAGGACAAGAGATTATGAAAAACGGTGACAACGGCCTTCAATATGCCGTCACACAGATGTAGTTGTTCAGCATGTTTATTGTTTATTTAATTATTATCAAACTGAAATCAAAATGAAATCATACTGAACAATGACAGACAGTCATAATGTCGTAACATTGCTAAATACCAAGGAAACGTGGTTATTAGAAGCCCAACTAACACGGACGCTGAGGTCCAAACGATGCGGTCACACAGTTCTGCTTTGTATGCAATATGGCGTCAAGTCAGTTACCAGGTCCATCTGTCCCCAGCTTCCAATTGTCTGCTACGCCTAGTCGAGGAAAAGCATTCCTGATATTTCCTTTCCCTTTAAAGGAAAACATTTTTCTTTTGGAAAAAAAGGGTATTAAAAACTACCAGTAGTTCCAAAAGGTTTGAACCTTTGCGGTGCACTTTGCCGTCAAACCTTATTTGTAATGTTTAGTTTATCTGTCTTATCAGTCTTATGTCATTTATCCTCTGCCTGGAAACCAAAAACTTGAAGTGAAAAAGCAAACCAGAACTGTAGTAGTATCACAGAGAAATGTGAAAACCACATTCCAGCTGGGTTCTGTCCTGTCTTATCTTTTAGGTCATGTTAATTCTCAGTTTCGTAAGCGGCACGGAATGTTGATACCCAGTGGGTGCAAGTGGGTGTTTGTGTGTGCTTGCATGTGGGCGTGTGTGCATGCGTGTGTGTGTGCGTGCGGGCCGGTGTGATGTTGAGGTCACTGGAGTAAATAGAGTGATAGGACTGCTGTCGTCCTCTGTGATGAGCAGTGAAGTGATGTGTAACTCCTCCCGTCTCTTTTGAACCCGCCCCCCTACAGGGAGGGTACGAAGTACCGCGTCTACGTGGTGACCCCTCTGCTGCCCGGGTTCGAGGGCGACATCAGCACCGGTGGGGGAAGCGCCATCCAGGCTGTCATGCACTTCAACTACAGGTGAGGAGGATGAGGACGATGGTCCAAAGTCCTGATTCCAACGCCAATAGTAAAGTAGCAGAGTCCCCTGCATTTAGGTCACCTTTACCTTTAGAGTGAGCTACTGCAGCAGCTTACCAGCTAAAATGTATTTCAGTTTCTATACTAGGTGCAAAATGTTTTTCACATGGAACATCAAGGCTATTGTTTGCTGTGGTTTTAACCATTAGTTAAGGCCACAAACAACGCGGTTTCCGTGTGTGCAACACTGTTGAACGCGCTGGGCAAATTATGCTTCTGCAGTCGGTTGTGCGCAGTGGTTGTGCGTACATGTCATTACAAGGAAGTTGTTTTTACAGAAAGCCCCGCCGCTGTTCACTAAACAACAAGGGATTGCTTGTGCGACACCTGCGCGGCCGGTCATGTAGTTACAAATCCAGAGAGGTGCGCGACACCCTGCGCAAAACTCACCTGCGACGGTCGCGCCACCCTACGCAGACAGCTCTCCACGTTGTTTTCGGATACTCATAAAGCGGCCTTCAGTTACATGAGAGCATTAAACCGTAAATGTTACCTGTAAGCAAGCTGGGCTCTATTCCTCACCCTAGCATTGCTTTGCACTGGTGGATATAGTAGTGCAATAGTAGCTTCTCACAATAGCTCATGACAGCTGAATCAGAGTTTATTAACATAGTTAATCATGCTGGGTTAAAAGATGCCATTCTGTGTTAATCTTCACTGTAGAGCTCCTCTCGTAATCTCCACATGCTACGGAGGCCATGGTGCCCGGTTTTACTCTGTTATTACCGAGTAAGAGAACCCGGCATGAGTTATGATGGGCACAGAGCAGCCATAAACGGCTCACCAGCCTTACTGAAGACTGTGAATGTGATATGTGGAAACCCTATTGCCCCTTATTGATCTGCTAGCATCTCAGCACCTGACATTAAGCCCCCCGGGAGAAAGATACCTCACCGAAGGCTCGTGTTACTTCACACGCTGCCACAGTCTTCCTTCAATGGCAACGGAATGTCTAAGGCAAAGCAGGTCTTTGTCTGTGAACGTGTCTCCGGCGAGCCTGATCTTGACCTCTGACCCGAGACGACACTGCGACACCGCGGTCCTGTTATCAGGGCCCTTCACACCCAGCGCAAGCCCTGTCGGGTGATGTGTTTGATTCAAGATGTGATATTAACACCCGCCACTAGCCAAACGCTGGTAAGATTTTGATTGTGGCTGGTAAGATTTCTACTCTAGTGGCCACTTTGGCCGGTAACCAACCAGGTTGTGTTATATTGTAAGAGGTAATGACCGGGAAAATGTTGACAATGGCTGGTGATTTTTAGAATCCACAAGCCTCTCTGGCCAGTGGGTGAAAAAGTTAATTACATGCCCTGGTCTGATTACACAGGCGCGTGGTGCTCGATACGGCCCCCTCTGTCCCTCCGCGGTTGTGACTGTTTCAGGTTTACCATTGTACAGCTCTTAGACCCAGCCCACGCTTGCAGGAAAACAATGACATAAGATTCACTGGTAAGACGTGTTGCCACAGTCCGTAAGGCGGCTGACTTTAAGTCTACATAAAGCTAGCATTACCATATCGGTAATTCTAGTGTTATTTCATTACCAGATGCCTCTATATGGGGTTTAGAATGCCAAATCATATTAATTCAATTTAGAATGCCAAATAATATTCATAGGTGTTGCATCACTTCCATATCAGTAATGCTAGTGTCATTTAGTTACCAGACGTCCCTATATGGGGTTTAGAATGCCAAATCATATTCATTCCATTTAGAATGCCAAATCATATTTATGCACGTGTGTGGCATTGCTGCCAGGTCGGTAACACTAGCATTATTTTATCACCAGATGCCCTCTTATACAGGTTAGCATTAAGGGCTATAGTAATAAAGTGCTGTAAAAGCATGTCAAAGAGAAACAGGAACAACAACAATAGGTACGGAATAATGGCATGGAATTAAAAACAGATATGGAGACAGAATGTGGAGCAGTCCTAAGTACAATGAGTAGCGATTAAGCTGAATAGCCACGCTAAAATAAAAGCACACAGCAATAAAGTAGGGTGCTTAGCAGTCTTCCTTGTGCTACACACCTGTCACAATAAACCAACCGCTGAGCCTAGCAATGGCCTATTCAGACTAAATGACTCACAAAGACAACACTACAGTCCTAAAGCTCGGTCAGAACATGGGCAGGGCATCCACTCCGTTAATGCCAGGCCATGACTGCTTTTTTCCACGTGGTTAGTGTGGCCGCCCTGAATAAAAGGCAGGGGTGTCCAGGCCTGGACACCTGGACACCCCTGTCCTATAAAAGTGGTTCCTGTACAGTTGTTTGCTTGTCACTAAACATTACAGCAGTGAATTGGGTGGCCTCTTGCACTCGTTTACACGCACACAAAACATTCTGTCACGCACAAGCTGCCTCTCTTCCTTCTTAGTCTCTTCTTCAGCCCCCACTCCCACTCATCTCGCACTCGTTCTTTCTCTTCCACTCTCTATCTCGCTCTCTCTCTCCACCCTGCTCTCTCCCTCTGTTCCTCCAGTGCAGAAGCAGAACTTGTCCATGTACAGCAGTGGGTCTCCGACCCTGTTCCGGGAGATCTACCATCCTGTAGGTTTTTATGCCAACCCTAATTTGGCAGACCTGACTTTACTACTTAGCAGCACAAAGTGATCTCGATCTGTTGAATGAGCTATGCTTTGTTAGGGATGGAGTGACAAGCTACGGGACGGTGGATCTCCAGGAACAGGGTTCGGGGCCACTGTTGTACATTGCCTATCCAGTACCAACAGTACAGTCATCTACCAAAAGCAGAAGAGGTTCAGTTAGAGCAGAGAGATATAGTCCTCTCGGAGAGGGAAGGAGCTGCCATTTTGAAAGATTTAGTTATTAATAATGGACTTCTCCCAGCTCTGCAGCATTTTACATTTCACCCGTTTCAACGTTTCTGGGCAGGATGCCCCTCTTTTCTTAAGCCTTGCTCACTGTTTGCTTTGCCGCTGTTGTCTATCGATTTCATAACTTGGATACATTCAGTAACTTTGCAGTGAAAGTAATGAACGATTTCACCTGCAGCCAGGACTGTGTTCAGAACCTCCACTGCAATACAGAACCTGACCTTGAACAGCCTGACGTTTGTGTATTTTTTTAATGATTCATAACCTCCAGAAATGATTATCTGCATTGTGCACTTTGCAGAAATTGAAATGTTTTTTTTTTTCTTAATTCTTTTCCAGAACAATGATCAGAGGCGATTGTTCCATTATTTCTCAGCTCAAGAGGGAAAGTAAGTATTTTTGCTGAATTATATCATCGTCAAACGACTGATTGGTACCCAGGGAAAAAAACCTTGATCACCCATGTCCTTTCTCTGAATTTTGCTTGACCTGTTGTGCTGTGCTCAGATGCGTGATTTGAGTCTTTGGGTAGTTTGTGACCTGGGGAATGCTGTAACTAACTAAATAACCAACTACATTATTCATTTTGCTTGTGTGTGAGTTTATGTACTGTGTGTGCATGTCCCCTTCTGTCCGTGTGCCAGCATGTATGTGTGTGTGTTCGCTTTTGTACTGTGTGCGCGCGCGTGCGTGCGTGCGTGCGTGCGTGCGTGCGTGCGTGCGTGCGTGCGTGCGTGCGTGCGTGCGTGCGTGCGTGCGTGCGTGCGTGCGTGCGTGCGTGCGTGCGTGCGTGCGTGCGTGCGTGCGTGCGTGTATGTATGTATGAGAGAGAGAGCGACACAGAGTGCAAGCATGCAGAAAGATAGGTATTGCCCTCGTGTGTTTTATGTGGCTTTTCCTCTGTTGAGGCCGAGTTGAATTTGACCTTGGGTGCAAGCACACCGTGTTCATCATCACCTACAGATGTGCAAATTGCCATATGGGACTGTATTTATGGGAAATTTCACAGCTGGAATAACACAAAACACAGGGCCCCTGCTTTTGAGAGAACCCGCCTCCATATGAATTCCATGAGGGACATTCCTCCTCTGCACAGAACAGCAGGCTCTGGTCCCCACGCATTGGCTGCCTTTTGTGTCAATCACTGCAGCAGCTAATCAGAGATGTAAAATCTATGGACTGAGGGTGGGGGGATTTTATTGTTTTTATTGGCTCGCTGCGGCCTGGAATTTTTCCACCAAAGCACTGCAGGTGCAGTCCGCTCCCTCGGAGTACGTAGCAGTTGCTCTGCTGTGCTTTTATGTACTGCGGTTGGGGCTAATCAGGGGAGCATCGTACTGGTGCTGTGACAGCCAAGCAGTAACACACCTGATTCTACTAATCAAGGTCCTTAGCTAATGCTGCGTTCCATTTGACATGGGAAGTCGGAATTTCCGAGTTCCCAGTCGGAAATTCAACTGGAACGCCCCCTGAAGTCGGTTTTCCGACTCGGAAAGTCGGGGTACTTTCACCAACCCCGACCTGAAAATCAAAATGGCTGCTCCGCGCATCAACATAAGTGAAAGCTGTAGTAATATACTGTTTATTAGCACTTCTGTCTTATTTGTGTCTCATTAAATCAGTCGTACACACAGAACTGTCCAACTTCTATCTGTGGACATGTTGCTACGGTGTTTGTATGCGCAAAATACCACGTAGTGCATTGTTATTAACTGGTATTGCTAACGATGGCTAACCTGGCTAGAACTGGTAGGACTCTATAGAACTCAGCTAGGTTTTCCGACTTGTTGTACTGGAACGCGGTCAACTCGGGTGTGACGTCATTCCCAGCTCCGACTTCCGACTTCCGAGGCAAATGGAACGCAGCCAAAGACTCTAGTGGGTGATTAGTGGAATCAGGTGTGTAACTGCGTGGTTGGGAAAAATGCCCGCACCCACACCGGCCCTGACTGGATAACATTGAGGACCCCTGGTTTAGAGCTTAGCGTAAAGCCTGCTAAAGGCTTAAAGGGTAAAGGGATCATTACCATGCTATTCTTTATTTACTTACCAGAAACCCTTTATCCAGAGCATTTATACAGCTGGATATTTTACTGGACGGCACTGGCTCATCTGGGATCAGAAACTGCTACCTGCCTTGCTAGTAGCTGAGTAAACAGCACGGCTACCTGTCAGGAAAGGCTTGTCATGGAGCCTTCTTGCAAGATGCTTGTATCACGCTGTAACTCCACCTGTGCGGGAGTGACCTCCTGCGGCACTGACGGGGTTTTTCGGTGGTTTGGCTGTGGGACATTCACGGGACGAAAGTCCTGGGGTGGAGCGCTGAGTGGATGCGGATCGGCTGACGGACCAGATGACCCCGGCTTCCAGCGTGCGGCAGAGTGGGCTTTAATAATCCAGCAGGCTGCCGGTATCCCGTTCCACGGTCCGCCACGACCGGGGCCCCCTCCCCTTTGATTGGCCGGCTCGAACTCCGAGCCCCAACCTCCAGGCGACCCTTAGACAGCCCCGGGGATGTCGGTGTGGATCACATGACCGGTCTGGCTCGGGAACGCGGGGGTGGTGGGGAGCGTCGCCACTGGTTACGCGGTGAATGACGCAGGGTAACTGAGAGGGAGGGAGGGAGTGGGGTGGTGGGGGGTGGTGGCGCCCCTGTCAGTTATGTGTCTCAGTACTTATACTTTATTGATAGTCTTCTGGGCCTTTTAAGATCAAGCAAGATTCAATTTCTGCAACACCTACAATTATATAAAGCACAAATTGAAATACCCATTAGGGTTTTCGCACACATTACCATAGCATTAGTACTCACACACACAAACGATGCATACTCATCTGCAAAATCATCTGGATGCATCTTGTTACTGTGGGTATCTTATGTCTGTGTAGCTTGTAGCTTAGCTGTGGCATAGACTTGGCTTGGCTTTTCCATTTATACAATATATATTAGGAACAGCGTTGATTTCAATACTTTTTGGGGTAGATCTGACTTCCTTGGTCAGTCTGTGTTTGAGCCGACTCTAATCATCGCCAAATACAGAAAACAGGAAGGCTGATCTGAGACCAGTCGACGGCCCGGCGCCAGCTGGCTCTGTGGCCATGGTGACGGGGCAGACTGATCCGAGGTCTGTGCGTGCTGACATGCCTCTCTCTCGCAGTGGCTAACCAGTGGATGAACTACATCTCGTTCGGGGGCCTGCGGACCCACACGGAGCTGGAGGGCCGGCTGATGACCGAGCTCATCTACGTCCACAGCAAGATGCTGATAGCCGACGACAACACTGTCATCATCGGTGAGAGCGGGGAATGCTCTACTTAGGGAGACATAATAACACCACGTCGCATTAATCACACCCCTCTCGCTGTCAGTCATAATGACTCATCTTAATGTGTATGGGCCTCACTTGCAAAAGAGGTTTTATATCTCAATGTTGACAGCCTAGTAAAATATTATTTTTTCACATAGTTCTTTTGCAATTGTGTATACTTCTCTTTATCTCTTTGTTCCATCATATCAGTGTCTGTTTTTTGGTCGCATCTGCAGCAAGTTCACGTCTGCCCATTTAAGGAGAATGCGGCCTGTACATCATGTTCGTATGGCTCCCCCTGTTGTCAGAATGCTGTTCTGCAAGTAACTTAGTGCCAGGGCCTATCTGGAACTTGTGAGTCTTGGGTATTTGCCCTTATTATGTACAGAGATTACATTTCACTTACTATCCAATTGAATTTCTGGCAGTTCAGGTTAAGTGTCTCACTCAAGTTCTGCAACCCCCCCCCCCCTAGGAACTGAGTCCTTTTGGTTATGAGCCAATATCAGATCAAATACATGCCTCTCACAAGCTTGTGCTTCTCATCAGGAATTGTATTTGTTCAGACCACTTGAGGAGGGTGAAATGCGCATAATTCATTTGCTTAATTAGAAAGCAGCCTGGTTTAATTAGTATGTAAATTAAGTGGATCCTGCAGTGTTTAAAACCCCCACTCTCCCCAAAGAAGAGGGTTAGTTTGCTATCTCCAGATCAGTGCCCCCGCAGTAGAGTGGAGGACCAGTAGGGGGCACTCTCCCATCCTCTATGCAGAACGGTGCTTCCCAACTATTGCACAGCCTTTTCTACACCGTAGTGAGCTGCAGGTAGGGGGTGACTTCATGTGGAGGGGCCAGGCAGATTATTCAACCTCTTCTCAACCTGCTGCATGGATTGCCATATAGCACAGTGTGCAGGGAAGTGGATTTAAAACTCAGTTTACAGCCTTGATTCCGAGGCGGGGCGCTGCCAGTTTTGCCCTTGAGCAAGGTAGTTAAGTAAATTCAGTAAATATCCAGCTGTATAAAAGGATTGTATATGAAGTGTAAACTGTATGTCACTCTGCTAATAATGCCTGAATGTAGTCTGCACATCCCGACCTGGGGCCACATGTATAAAACTCTGAGTAAAAGAATGCGAAAAAGAACGCTCAGGGTGAAAGTCAGAAATCTGCTTAAAAAAGGTTTTGCATTTTCTACCTCTGCCTTTCTGTCACAGTGTCGCCATATCACACAGACTCCAAATATTGCGTATGTATGGTGTCCATCATGTGCAGAGGTACGCAGATTCTCACAGCATGTGTTATATTATACATCTGAATTTCTGCATGTAAACTCGCTTACGCGACTTTCTGAGGGCATTTTTTCTGCTCAGCGCTGTTTATGTGGCCTCAGGACGCTGTGCCATTCCTTGTCCTAAAATGCATTGTAATTTAATGAATGGAATAGTTGCAGGTTTCACCATGCACTATTTACATTACATTAGGCATTTAGCACTTAGCATTTAGCAGACACTCTTACCTAGAGCAACTTTGCACTTATTTTTATGTGCAGTCCATTTATATAGCTGGATATGAAGTAATGCTGTTCAGGTTAAGTACTCTTGCTCAAGTGCCCCACCTGGGAATTGAACCGGAAATCTCTGTGTTACATGCCCATTTCCCTGACCATTACACTGCGCTGGCCCTCCCGGATGATGATGTGGTTGTGTTCTACATCACCCCTTCCCCCTGTTTCAGGCTCAGCCAACATCAATGACAGAAGCATGCTGGGAAAGAGGGACAGCGAGGTGGCGGTCATCGTGGAGGACACGGAGACAGTGACGTCCATGATGGACGGGGAGGAGTACCAGGCAGGGAAGTTTGGCCTACAGCTTCGGCTGGAGTGCTTCAGGTGGGTCCGCTGAAGCCTCTCTCAGAACCCCCTTTGGAGAGGATGATCCTAACCCATCCATGCATTTTGCGCTGTCCTTAGAGACCTTTTCCCTCTGCAGAATGATTCTTGGCGCCTTCACCGACCCCACCATAGATGTGATGGACCCCATCAGCGACCATTTCTACAAGGAGGTGTGGATGGCCACATGCGCACGCAACGCAACCATCTACCAGAAGGTAACCGCTCGCCCGCCCTGAAACCCCATTAACCCGTTCGCGCAGACCCCCTTGTGGCCATGCCGCCGGCACCGTGAGATTGCTCAACTCAGACATTCATGAAACAACAAACGCCATATTCTGACTTAATTATTACGCGATACATGACAGCTATGCCAAATACAGAGTTTCTAAGTGCCACCATCGCCGCCCAGTCTCACCTGAAACTATACAGAACCAAGCGTGACACAGTGGACAATAGCGTCTAAATGCGAGTTCATAAAAATATTCTTTCACCACCCAAAATTTGTGATAAAGCCAACAATAGCCCTATGAAATAGATATACAATCCTGCCATGGGTTTTACACATAGAGATGTCCCTTTCAAGATTCAGTGATCATTTATTGCCTGAACAATCTGTTTGAGAAATACACACCCCTTTATAATGCGAGTACAGTCCAGTTCATTCAAGTTCATTCTGGTTTGATTGAAACTCTTTTATCCAATAGAGGACATTATAAGCTTTCCAACAGGGTTTTACACATCTTCATTGATGCTTGGAACAATAAATGATGACCGAGCACAACAGAAAGCTTAGTTGTGTCGCTACAGCTTTACGTATGAACTACAATATAAGCATGAATGTATGAATTGAATTTGCTCGGTGAGGCGATTTCCTCCTCGATATGTAAGTATTACTGCATGTAATATTTCAATTATGTATTTTACTTTTTCCACTCCACCACTGTCCTGTGCCATATGTTTGATATGAAATTGAGTGCTATTCTCTAATGAGTGCATTTTACATCCTGTAGTGTAAGCGTTCATAGGTGTCATGTTATACGTTTGATACACCGATTTGCCGTGAAGTTAGAACATTGCCAGCCTTTTCCTGCTGGTGGGATATTATTTTATTGTAATCGTATCATACATAATGTAGACTATGGCATATTAGTATCTCCCTGGGCTATACTTATCACTTAGGGCAGTACTCATTCAAATTTACTGTGTGCTAATATGCTAGATTAATGTTAAATTTTCCTCTGAGTGATTATAAATAGCAACATTTGTGAAACACACTACAGAGAAATGTCATCCCAGGGCATGCACTAAAGATTACATGTTACCTGTAGAGTACAGAAAAAAGTTGATGTTTTATTGAAGTACAATAGTGAATGATTAGGCTACATATTTTGGTGTGTGTACCAGTGTGATAACAATGTTTTTATCGTAAACCATCATAAGGGGCAAATGATTGATATGCTTTATAATGGACAAAAAGTAGTTAAATCATTTTATGACAGGTTTTGGATAGGTTTTTTGACCCATACATATCTATCCCCCTATACTGATGAAAATATAGTAATTCCCACTGGAGAATGATTCAAATGTGAGTTTCGTGAGTCAAAACAGTTGATTTGTAGTTAATTATATGATTATTTTATGATTTACAGCAGTGCACAGTTCAGCCATTTTGGATAGATTTGGAGACACTAAGGGACAACAGGGTACACTGCTTACATTTCGCATCATAGTTCTGCATATCACCATCAGATTTTGCACACTTGTGGTCAAGGAGTGTATGATCCAGGAAATATTTGTTTCTCTCAGTATTTCATAGCAAACTAAAGAAACTCTGTTTTTGCATTTTTGCCAAGATTTCTTTGCATTTGTTGTACTTTATTTTTACCTCTAAACTAGTATTGTAAATGATACAACTGTCTTGCTTCATTTATGCCAAGTTTCCGTGATGCTCACACTTGGAATGATAAAGCCTTAAATAGAACAGTACCTAAATAGGTGAGGATTGACCAAATTTGGCATCTGTGCGAAGGGGTTAAGAGTTATAAACTGAATAAGTTGCTTTTCATTTTCTGATTATTTTTCTTTCCCTCTCCTAGAATGCACAGACTATTTCCCGCCCGGCTGCTTACCAATAATAATAAAAGTAATTATATATTATAAAAATGGCTGGTATCAGGGTCAATTACATTTTCAATTCAGTCAGTTTAAAAAAATTAATTGAAACGAGGGCTGTTCGGTGGCTTTTTATTTAAATGAGAAAACATACAGTGCAAATCCACCCTTCCAGTGGGCCCTCTAGGTCAGTGGGCCCTGGGGCGGATATTGCCCCTGAAATTACATAGACTCTACGTGATGCTTTGATAAATATATATATGAGTGTGTGTGTGTGTGTGTGTGTGTGTGTGTGTGTGTGTGTGTGTGTGTGTGTGTGTGTGTGTGTGTGTGCGTGTGCGTGCGTGGCGTGTGTTTAAACAGTAAAACAGTATCCCTCCTCAGTATTGCCTCCCGTCTATGTGTGCATATTCAGTGTGACGTCACAAGAAAAGCCATCTATAAACTTTATTTCAGCGGCCGAGGACAAAATAACATTGAGTAGGTTATCCATCAGCGAGTCATCATCACAAGTTCAATACGACGAGTTCTCCGATGAGTAAAACAACACGACTATAACTTTATCGAATCGTGTCAAGTAAAATCACGCATTGGTTCTTACTTCTATATGTATTGTGGGTTTAACTGGATTTTAAATATAAGTGTAAAACCTTAGTTTGATCGAAGAAATGCAGAAGAATTTCTTCATTATAGCCAAAGGCAGGGGTCCTCAATCTTATCTAGAAAGGTCTGGAAGCAGTTACACACCTGATTCTACTAATCGACCACTACGTTCCTTTGCTAAGGACCTAGATTAGTAGAATCAGATGTGTTACTGCTTGGTTGAAACAAAAGCCTGCACCCACACTGGCCCTTACTGGATAAGATTGAGGCTCCCTGGCCTAAGGGGAAATTGAGAGGTGCGGTGCACTGGACGGCAAATTGCAACTTTGCCAATAGAAGTAATGTGGCTACGGGCCCTATCTTGGCGATCTTGGCGCTTAGTCTAAGCGCATGGCGCTAAGTCCATTTAGGGCGTGTCCACTTTTGCTATTTTAACGGCATGTTTTTTTTGGCGCTAAGCACGGCGCATGGCGCAACTGGGCTGAACCTAGTCGCTTCATTAATTATAGGTGTGTCTTGGGCGTGACATTCAATAAACCAATCAAAATGTCATATCCCATTCCCTTTAAAAGCCTGCTTTTCCACCTTGGTGGATTGCTTATGATGGCGAAACAGACATGCTCGTGCGTGTTTAGTGTGATCAAGGAATAGACTAAATGGAGTATGATCAATATTATTCGGACTAACCATTAGCCTGAGTTTCCCGGTAATTCCAGACAGGGCTGTTATATTACAAAATATGTGCGGTTAAATTTCGTTAAAAGGACCTGCAACAGCTGAGAATAAGCTATCAATGGCTTCAGTCTCACCTTAGAAAACGCCAAATTAGCCTGCTTGTTCAGCGAATTTCGTTTGATTATGCAATGAAAGTGTCAAACATCAATTCCAAGAGGCTACCTGCATAGTAGGCTAATATTGATTAATAACATACATACCGTTATTTTGCCTTAATGATGACACTAAATAGCCATACAATAAAGCTGTCAGGTTCGCAACCCATAAGTTCACGCATATTTCCCCCTTGTTTAATAATGTCCTGTTTATGGAAATGTGACCAACCTGTTTTACTCGTAGCGTAATCCCTTTAAAACATCCACTTTCCCAGGTAAAGACCGTTATAACGTGCGATTTACAGCAGGGGGAAACAGAGAACATGCAGCTCACGTGCAGAGAATGGCATTAAAATTAATTGTGAATTAATTGTGTAACGTGCTGCAAATTTGTTTTAGTTTCTAATTAGACGCTTAGTTCTCTTTAAAATCGTTTTGTTCAGTTAAGGAATAACGGGTGAAATCAGCTGGGTTTTAAACGGTGAGAGTATGGAAACCTGGTCACTGTAATTTAAAAAAATATGAAGGACGAAGAATAGCTAAGGTTACAATTTAGTTAACATGGTGACATCTCTGTTTTTTAACCATAGGCTATCGAAAAAAAAACTTATGCACAGCGAATCCGCTGTAGCCTAGGCTATTTGAAAAACAATAAATGCAATATTCACTGGACAAGGTTTTGAACTTTTTTCAGTCACAAACCATTCTATTTACTTACAGGCTGTATTCATAGATAAACAGAGCTGTATTGTAATGACATCTGAAGCGCATTTTCAGAACGCAAATGTCCGTCTATTGCCGTGTGCAAGTTTTCCATTGAATGACAATTCACGCATTAGGTGCAAAGACAATTCGCGCATTAGTCTTGATAGCTATAGGTGTTATCAGCTCCTTTTTAATGGATAGCCATTGTCCCGTACCATCGCACATCGCCTGGATGTTGATGGAGTGGGCTGAGAGCAATGTAATGTGGCATTGTTTCCCTTCGCTGAGGGAAAGGTATGTGGACCTATGGAACCTTTTATTATTATGCATTTTTGATATAGCCTACACAATAATAATATTTCACATTGTGATCTAGATATTTTAGTCATGCCTGTGCACGCCCCTGTGTGTAACAGACAGGAGGGTATGCGCGTTGTGCACAGGCCTATGTAGACGCACTTATATGCGCCGTTAAAATAGCATGTAAACAACTGCGACATGACTTTAGACCAGGTTTGTGGTGGTTCTAGCGCAAGCGCTTTCTGCTGGCTCAAGATAGCAATACGCCAAAAAGAATCCTGGCCACTCCTCATCTTAAGACCAACACGCCCAGTTCACTAATGATGGCGCAAGACTAGTTAATGGCGCAATGCTAGTTAAACAGCGTAAGCGTTAGGCGTTATTATGGACCTAGCGCCGGGTGTAAGATAGCAAAGACACTTGCGCTTGCGTTAGCGCCGCTTTGCGCCGGGTGTAAGATAGGGCCCTACATCTGTTCGATATCATAGAGTTCAGTGCTTTACCCATTCACACAGGTGCCAGAATCTTTCTAGTGCCATTCTAGTTTTTTTAATTGCTTGAAAAATCCACATAGAACATGACATTTTTAATTCATGAATTAAATTCAGATTCATTTTTTGAATCATCTGAATTGAAAAGATGGGGAAGCTCTCCTCAACCACCACCAAACTCTCTTCAACTACCATCTAATCCCCACACATCAATCACATCCTCCTTAATATGTCTCCCATGGTAGAGCTCTCCTGTCACTTTTCATTGATGATTGTTTGTCACAGGAGAATCCATGAGTCTGATGAATCCCTACCCTGGTAGCTTGGAAATATTTAAGTAGCATGACACAAATCTCACCAGTCTAGGTGATGGCACCGAAGGAAAAAAGTCCCATGATATGAGTGTTGGTAGTGAGGCACACCCATAGGATTGGGAATATATTCATTTCCTTTATTTATAACCCAGTGAAAACTGCATTGGCAGGTAAAGTCTATGACTTGGGTGCCCACACCCCCCCCACTCCTTTCTCACACATACACACAGGCACGCAGACGCACACACACGCGCACACATTTTAGCAAATATACTGCTTCTTTTTTTTTTGTAACTGAAAATTTTACGTCCTGATCAAGTCCCGCCTATCCCCCCCCCCCCCCCCCCCCCCCTCCGCACCACTAGGTGTTTCGCTGCCTGCCATCCAGCGATGTACGTAATACGCTGGAGCTGGAGAGCTTCCTGTCCAAACCGGGCCTGGAGAAGGAGGACCCTGTTCGAGCCGTGGAGGAGCTGAAGAAGATCCGGGGGTTCCTGGTCCAGTTCCCCCTAAATTTCCTGAGTGAGCAGAACCTCCTGCCCTCTGTAGGGTCCAAGGAAGCCATGGTTCCCACTGAGATCTGGACCTGAGACTGAGGGGAGCATGGAGCGGAAACGGGAGCCAGAACCAGTACCATCTATGCCTGCCAGCTCTACGTCTAGAACCCAGCCTTGAACAGCAAGGCACAAATCTGTCTATTGACAGGAAAAGCCTGGGGGAGCTGTAGGTTTGTGTGCCAGCTGAGAGAGACTGTATTTTTTTACATGGGAGGGGAGAGCGGGGCCAGGCGCCTGCAGTTCGGCCTGAAACAGTTTGCCACTTTCAAACTGTTTTTGTATCTTCTTGCATAATTAACAATCTTTTTTCCTTTTGTTTATCTTTTTTTTACTAATATCGGGGAAAAACTAACACTATGCAAGTATAAAAAGACCTGTGAACGTATAGCAGATACTGCTGCATGTGTATATTGTTCTGTGTCCATGTGTGTTGTAAAGAGCCTTTTTTTTAAAGACAAAGTAAGTTTCCAGTGTAAAAGAGAATGAAATCAATAGGATCATGGGAGCTAAGCTAAGACTTCCATGTCCCTTGTTTGCCTTTAATACCTGTGTGTCATATGCAACTGTACTTTGTGGAACAATATTGCCTGAAAGGAAAATGTAAATGCAATGGTTTCTCTCATATAGCTCAGTGTTGCTAGAGCAGTGGATCCCAGCCTTGGTCCTAGGTACACACCACGTGAGTTGGTTCTCACTCCAACCAAGCTCTTCCTTAATTATGTTACACTGAGTTGTTAATTCAGTACTGATCTGGATTGAACATCACTTAAAGGTTGTATCAGCAATTTTGGGTGACGTCACTTCTGAAGCGAAATCCCAAACAAACATACTTATGAATAATTATGTTATGTTTTAAAAAATAGTGTTCAAGCATCCAGAATTATAACCACGTTAATAACGTTTGTAAGAAACCAAACCGTTTGTAAATCCGTCAAGATTTCAGCGAGATAAGAGTATTAGTGTTTGTGCAGATCATTGTGATTGGTTGGAATACTGTTTATTTTGGTTTTGAGTAGTTGGTAGTACCATTGTTTTTGTGTACGATCTCGGAGCATAGGCTGCCTACAGAGACGCATTTTTTTGACGGCCTGCTTATGGGGCGGGCAGCTAGCGGATCGTGAGGAAAAATCAGATGAATGTGATCATTTATGTTTCCACCCAAAATCGCTGATACAACCTTTAACAAGCATTTTAAAATGGGATTTTAAGGGATAGGTTTTTTGGAAGGATGTTGTCTGAGACCTAGGAAAACATCCTTAACTCAAATGAAAGAATAGAAGCAAAGCCTGTTTCTACATGTTTTTTTACTTGACAAATTAATTTATAATTAATAAAAAGGTAGGTATGCAATGTGATTGACCAAATAGTTGAACACTGAATTTAACAACTCGTTCAGCTTAACTAGTTCAGCTTAACTGAATCTGTTGAACCAAATTAGTTCAAGATATGATAACAAAAAATGAATGTCGGATAGACATATATATTTCATTTAATTTAGCACAAACACGTGTATAATGTTATTTTAGCACATTCACAAACAATTTTTATTAGGTGTAGAGTGTAGGGACAAAACGCTGAATAAAACTTGTTGCTTGTTCAAACCCACTCAATTGATAGTTCAGCTGGGAGAAAAACCACAGTACACAACATGCCCAAGGACCAGGGTAAGGAGACGCAGGGCTACGCAACACAAACTACACTACCTGACCTGTCCATTCCCTGGGTGCCTTGTAAAGCTAATATACATGCTCACTCATTCTGTAAACCGTCTGTAAAGTGGGGGTTTTTCTTGGGTAGCGAGTAGCATAGCTCAGTTGTTCTTCAAGACATAAAACAACATTTGAAGCACTGTCAATTGGTTTTGGTAGCCAATCAGGAGTAAGGGCAGACAATCTGATCACTCAGCACTGAGTGCAGCATCTTCCCGTGATCCAATCACCATCACCGTTGTCATAGTCACACAAGGCCTGAGTGCAATGCTGCTGTTTGGCATGGATTTCAGTGTGGAATCCAGGGAGGCACTTCACCACCGTCGCCCACATCAATGTGTCTATGTCTTATTGCCTTTGCTGCAGGGTGCCCCTGACTCAATTTTGGACCAAACTTTTATTACCTGGCCACTGCTGTTAAATTGACATCACTGGTTTTCAATGCACTGCATTTTTTTGCACGTTATATTAACTTCAAAGAGAATACTTGTTTTTGTTCATGTTGCTAATTATGCACGGTGAGAAAATGTAAGCAATTAAACATACTTGATTTTCATGCTGGTGTGAAAGTTTTTTTTTTCTCTTTCTCTCGTGCCCTGCAGATAGTTGATGGCGAAATGAGGCTTCCTGAAGCACTGAGGCTTTGCAGCCAATTGTATTGCAAATATATTCATTACTCGAAGCCTCATTCAACACAGTGTACACTAGTGACACCTGCTGGTAAAAATAATTTAGAGCAGCTAAATCATTACAACCAATCCCCAAGTTAAAAATAACGGTTGTCTTGTCCAGACCTAGCAGCAAGCGACCCTTTAGCTCACTGATGACGTGTTGGACTATAGAAGCATTGGTGCGAAAGAAAGTATAAGTTAGAAACTCAACTCTGGCAGTACTCATAAATTATAAATTTAACTGTCATTAGGCTAGATTTGTTTCCTACTATGATATATTATAAAAAATATATGTAAAAGGCTAATATTATATTATTAAGTTTGAAAATGAAAAAAAACATGAAGATTGAAATAAAGGAGGGACAAAATGTATGTGGGGTTCAATTGAGCAGTAAAAGTGTGGGAACTGGGAGTGTTTCTACAAAACTGTAAAAAATAAATAAACTAGCCTACAAAAAAATGTTTAAATCCTAAAAAGAAATACCCTCCAAAAACTCAATGGCAATAATAACAAACTCTCAGCACTCTCTGCAACACCCAACCAAGGACAACCCACAAAGTAAGGGTGGTATTACTTCTTCAAAACCCCAAATCCCACCGAACAAACCGATCACATGGTACTAACTTGAGGCCTCATTTGTCATCGATCACATGCTCCTCTGAAAGTGATACAAGCTTCGGTGTGAGGCTTCAGTAGAAACTGCCCTACGTACTCAACACACGCCTCGGAGCTTCGGTATCATACGTAACATAACTACCTGCAGAAATGCTTTATGAATCCAGCTTCAGGTACCTGAATAATGTACCGCATTTTGGTGTGGGAGTCTCAGTTGGTTTTCATTATTTCTGCACTTATTATCATTGTGATTAATATATGTGGGTTAATAGTCGACTGCCTTTCTTTCTGTTCTAATGGGATTTCACTTGCTTTTTCCCCCTGAAAGTTACATGAATCAATCCCACAATGCAACACAACACATAATCAGTAAGTATGCATTCTGAGAAGATGATAATCAACTCAGAGGTGAGTATCTGAAAGATTAAGGTTCTGGTGTTTGAAAGGCTATAAGTGGTGTCATGTTAGCATTTTATATCCTTTTCCAAAGATAAAAAAGCGACTTTCAGTCCATGTGTGTACGTGTGTGGGAAAGGGGACTCATCTCCACCTCCAGCAGTACTTAGGGTGGAAACTGTTTTGTATATTTGTCTGGACATCCAGGAAAACCCTACACTTGTTGGAGCGGTACCACAGTTAATCACTGCCATGGTAGGATGTCTTGAATGACAGTGCAGTACAGCATCTTCATCACTGTGCTGGGGCATTGGGGTTTGCTGCTTAGTTCAGAGCGGTCTGCCCCCTGCTGGCCTGATTGTAATTTCACAGTCCCAGTGCTGTCGTGCATTGGGGATCATTCAGTAAATTTGTGTTGTGTTTTTTTTTTTTTTAATCAATAGAGAGCCACTACTCAGCAACTAAAGGTGACATCTCAGATGTGAAATGAGAGAAATCCATCTACTTTTTGGGGGTATGCTTTGCTCTTAAATAAACCAACCATTGACCCTTTGAATAAAGCTGGCAAAAAAAAAAATTTATAGAACTTATACTGGCTAAACTGCAACTCTGCAGATGGTATGGAGATAAAGCCAACTTAACCAACTGTCAGTTTTTCTCCACCAGAACAACCTGCTCGACCCTCATCAGTCCGGCTTCAGAACCGGGCATTCCACTGAAACTGCGCTCCTGGCTGTGACCGAGGCACTCGCCACTGCCAGAGCCTCCTCCCTCTCCTCTGTTCTGATTCTCCTTGACCTGTCTGCAGCGTTTGACACGGTCAACCACAAACTCCTGATCTCCACACTGGCTGAGATGGGCATCTCTGGAACTGCCCTCTCTTAGTTTACATCCTATCTCACAGATAGATCCTACCAAGTCTCCTGGAAGGGCTCTGTCTCTGCACCTCATACACTTCTTACAGGAGTCCCGCAGGGATCTGTACTGGGTCCTCTGCTGTTCTCCATTTATACTAAGTCTCTTGGTTTGGTTATTAATTCACATGGCTTCTCTTACCATAGTTATGCTGATGACACTCAACTCTTCCTCTCTTTCCCTCCCTCTACCCCACAGGTAAAGGAAAGGATATCTGCTTGCCTGGCTGACATCTCTGAGTGGATGTCTAGCCATCACCTGAAGCTCAACCTCGACAAGACTGAGCTGCTCTTCATGCCATACAAGACCTCCCAGCTCCTAGACCTGTCCATCACCGTCGACGGATCCATGGTGACCGCCTCCCGCTCTGCAAGGAACCTGGGGGTGGTCCTGGACGATCAGCTGGACGTCAAAGAACACATCAGGGCAACGGCACGGTCCTGCAGGTTCCTCCTGTTCAACATCAGGAGTATTCGGCCGTACCTGTCCACTTACTCTGCCCAGCTTCTTGTCCACCTCACGTCTGGACTACTGCAACTCCCTTCTCGCAAGCCTACCAGCCTGCGCCATTCTGCCCCTACAACTGGTCCAGAATGCCGCTGCTCGGCTTGTGTTCAACCTCCCAAAGTTTTCGCACGTCACCCCCCTGCTGAGGTCACTCCACTGGCTGCCGGTCGTGGCCAGGATCAGGTTCAAAGTACTGACCCTGGCCTACACTGCAGCCAAAAGGTCAGGCCCCTCCTACCTACAGGACTTAATCCAGCACTATGCTCCTGCTCGACCACTTCGCTCTGCTGCTGCAGGGCGACTTACACTTCCCTCCCTCCATGTTAAAGGCTCCCGCTCGTCCCGACTGCGGAGCTTTTCCACCCTAGCTCCCCAGTGGTGGAATGAACTCCCCGCTCTGCTGCGCTCAGCTGAAACACTGTCTGTTTTTCATCGTGGTCTGAAAACACACTTTTTCAGACTCCACCTCGACTAAACTACCTATATAGGGCCATTCTATAGTATTCGCTTCCTGTTTTCTATTTAACTTGTGTTTTTGGTTATTCTATAGTTCAGAATGTATAGCTGATTGTGTGTACTTCTCATGTTTATTACTAGGGATAGCTCCTACGCTGTGAGAAAGCTGTGCTTTGTCGGATTTGCTTTGTAGTCGCGTCAATGACCTTCAATATGCACTTATTGTACGTCGCTTTGGATAAAAGCGTCTGCCAAATGATTGTAATGTAATGTAATGTAATAAAGCGCATGCAACTATTTTGTCACAGATCTCAAAACGCTACTGCTTGCATATTTAGTCATTTGGTGAATGACCATGTTATGTTTCTCACATCAACCTCAAGGGGGAGGTGTTGTGCCGCTCTACACGCTCTCTCTGCCTGTCACCTGCGTTTCTCGGTGTTCCAGGACGCCGGCTGCGTGACGCAGGGGCCTGCTCCTCGCGTGTCTGTGGATCAATATCGCTGCGACTACAGATGGGCTCACAATGAATCAATCTGACATCGTCCATTAATAACATCGCTCTAGTCTGGCCGCTAAAGGTGTTATAAAAGCTGAAATGAGACCCATTTGTAACACCATAAGAACATTTATTTACTTTCTTACTGGATCGGTTTATTTTCTGCTTTTACATTTTAACCTGTGGACCAATTTGGTAATATATGGATATAAAAACGTTAATTTATATGTTATTAGGAAATAGAGGGAAAGTAGGGAGAAAATATATACAGCGTGACTTTTTTCCATATGTAACCAGATACATTTACACGGTGGGAAGAGGCGGAGGAGGGTTTTTAACTGACCAGCAATGATGTTGTTTACCTAATTTTTGTGATAGATGAGGTATCTTGAGCTTGGAGTGACACCTCTACAATACCAGAGGGGTCTAATCTGACTCAATGGGCTTGTTTTTTTTCTTCTGTCTCTCTCTTTTGGAGAGGGTTGTTTTGTACCCTGCTGTGCAGACTTTGCACAGTTTCACTGATGGTTATAGCATGTAGATCCAATGGGACCATTGAAAAGGGTAAGCTGTCCGGATCATTACATTTAGCTTACACACTACATTTACATACACTAATACATTTATACAGTGGATACATACTGAAGGGTAAATAGGTGGCCCACCTGGAGTCAAACCTGCAACCTCTGAGGTACAAGCCAAGTTCCCTAAACATTGTATTGCACTGCCACCGATCCTATGAACTCACTATATCTGTGTGGCATGCCATATGCCAGAGGCATCAAATTGACGGCCTGGAGGAAACAGTGTGTGTGTGTGTTTGTACATGTGTGCATGTGTCAGTATCTGTGCATGTGTGCGCGTGTGCGTGTGTGCGTGTGTGTGTGTGTGTGTGTGTGTATGTGTGCGGACTTCTTAACCAACCAGTGATTTAAATTAAGTATATAAGTGCCAAAACACAAACCAGCAGACACTGCAGTGACACCCCTGCCTTATGCATAACTAAAAGCCCCTGGTATGTGCTCTCAGTGTTAAAGAATGTCCCAGCCCTTAGTTTGCAAGGTGTGTGATGGTTCAGTACTAGTACTTAAGCCCTCAAGCCAAGTAAATGGTGAAGAAATTTCTGTCCTAGATGAACAATCTCCATCTGCGTTGAGTGTCAGATTAGCCTCCCAAATCGGTGGATAGTGTCTCAAGACCCAAAGGTGGCGACCACTTGCTTAATCAACCATTTCAGTAGAACTATTGGGATTAGAAATTTGTGAGTTAATGTTGAGAATATGTGAATACACTTTGCAGCAGTCACAATTTGCTCACATCAGTATTATTATAGTAAATGGTTGCTGACCAGACATTTAATTCCCCCATTTATATAGTTGCTGATTTTAATTGACTTTCAAATGAAACAACATTACATTAATCACATGCTAAATGTCAATCAAGACTCTTCTTCCTCCGCAAACCCAGGAAATTGCATGTCAATCAGTCATTACTGCAAGCATTTTACACCTGCTTGATTGAATCAGCACTGACCTTCAGCCTAACAGCTTGGTTTGGCTCTCTAAATAACATCAGACAAACTAAGCTGGAGCGGGTGACGTAGTAAGAGTAGTACGATCGTAGGGAGACAACAAAGAATCAGGAAGCAACTTTATGAGGAGCGGGCCATCAAGAAATGAGAAAGTATAATGGTCCTTCCCTCACATCCCCTGAATCATCTGTTTGAGATCTTGCAGTCAGGAAGAAGATGGAGGGTCCTATCCTTTAAAACAAGGAGAGCACTCATCAGCTTTGTGCCAACATCTCTTTGCATCATCAATGACACAGCACACCTCAATTTTAAACACTAAACTTTGGGGTGGACACCTCGATCAGCGACGCGTCTCTTCAGGCGTTTGCGTTTATGACATGTGAGCTTGGTCATGTGATGTCCTTGCTCAGGACGACATGGGGTCTAGTGAGGTTGGCTCAGTCCTCTCTCCCTGATGCCACGAAGAGAACTCTTTGAGATCTGCCGGTTATCCCCGGCCAGGTCTTTAGAGAGGCAACCACACAGACGCTTGAGTGCTCTGAGGAGCCATTGGAATACAGGGAGCAGCAGATGCCCCCCCTTCAACACACTACTGTTCGTTGGACCCAGCCTGTGGCTTGTGGTCACGCACAGCCCTCGTATAAGAACCAGGGAGCCCCTCGTCATCCAGCCGCCTGTGTAGCAGTGTCCGATTCATGACACAACCCCATGGGTCCACCTGGCTGTCCAGCTAGGGGATAGCAGAAGGGTTACCGCCTCCAGTTCAACCGTCAACCCCCAACATTTTCCGGGGTCAGGTATACACGCATCCTGGACCCCATCCAGTCAGGGATGTTGAGTCAGGAAATTACAGGCCTCCTGGAGAAGGGTGCCGTGTCAGTGCTGCCTCCCTCCAAACAGCTGAATGGCTTTTATTCAATCTATTTTCTGGTGCCAAAAAAAGATTGTCTCCTCCGACCAGTCCGGGACCTGAGGGGCCTGAATTAGTATCTTAGGCGATACGCTTTCCGGATGCTCCGGATATCGTAAGTCCTACACACCGTGAAAATGGGAGAAAAACATGTACTTCCACATCCCTATCTGTGTGGAACATCGTCGTTTCCTTTGCTTTGTATTCCGAGGTCAGGCATACCAATTCAATGTCCTCCCATTCGGTCTTTCCCTGGCCCCCGTGTATTCACCTGCTGTATGAGTGCTGTTTTATCGCTGCTCTGGCTGAAGGGCTTAAAAATCTAGCCGTACCTGGACAATTAGCTGATATGTACTGTACAGTATGGCGCTCTCACACACTGCCCAGACATTAGGACACATCTCCAGTCTGGGCATCAATGTCAATTATGGCAAAAGCCAGCTAGTGCTGAGCCAGTCCATCACTTATTTCAGACTGTGGCTCGATTCAAGGAGCATGAGGGCGTCTTTGACGCCCCGCCGCATAGCCAGTGTGCTCAACGTTGTGCATTGGTTCCAGGTGAACGCGGTCCTTGAAATGAGGGTTTTTCAGAGGCTTCTGGGCCTGATTGTGGCTGCCTCAGCGGTTGTGCCTCCCGGGCTACTTGCAGCCAGGCCGCTTAAAATGTGGTTGAATGCCATGGTGCTGCACCCCAAGTGGGATCGTCACGCTCAAATCAGGGTGACGCATCGGTTTTGCCAGCTACTCCGCCCATGGCGATGAGTCAGTTTTCTGACAAAGGGGATCTGGATGGGGGCTATACCATCACGGCGCATGGTGGTGACGACGGACACTTCACTCACCGGATGGGGAGCTGTTTGTCAACACCAACCAGCTCAGGGATTGTGGTCGCGAGTACATCAGTCAGACCACATCAACATAAACCACCAAGGTGGAGTAAGGTCCCACCAATCTTTGAAAGTGACCCAGCGTCTCTTGAACTGGGCGCTTCCCAGGTTGGCCTCTTTTCGTACCGTACACCTCCCAGGTGTCCGAAACGATACAGCAGACTTTTATCTCACCAGACTTTTTATCTCATCCCGGCGAATGGCATTTCCACCCCGATGTGGTGGAGTTGGTATGACGACGCTTCGGTTTTGCTCAGTCAGACCTGTTTGTCTGTTCGCTCAGGAGTCCACTCACTGCCCCAGTGGTTTTCGAGAGCCGAGGATTTGAGCCCCCTGGGGGTAGACGCATTAGAGCAGGCCTGGCCGGCCGGCCTACTTTATGCTTTTCTGCCATTGCCTCTGGTCAAGGCGACCTTGCACAGGGCCAGCACGGGCTACCACAAGCTTCTTCTGGTGGCCCCCAGGTGGCCGATGGAACCGTGGTTTCCGACTCTCCTTGGCCTTCTTTGCGGATTGCCCTGGGAACTCCTAATCCGGACACACCTGCTGTCTCAAAAGGGCGGCTGTGTTTGGCACCCCCGGCCGAACAGGATGAAGCTCTGGGTTTGGACACTGAGGAGCCTGACCCTTCATTATCTGGGTGTGGTTCCTCTGTCCTGCAGATGCTTCTTAACTCTAGAGCCCCTTCCACAAGGAGGGCCTAGGGGTATATGTGGCAGTTATTCTGCACAGGGTGCTTACAGCAATGCCCCGTGCATTGCTCAATTGATGTCAACAGTCCCCTGCTTGATCGTGAAAGGGCAGCCAGTACTCTAAAGGTTTAGCTGCTGCCATATCCAGCAGGCATCACCATGTCAGCCGGTTCCTGAGGGGTGCCTGGCGGCTGAGACCTGCGAGGTCCCTGGTGGCTCCCTCCTGGGATCCCCCTTTGATTTTGCGAGCATTTACATGTCAGCGCTACAAGCCTCTCGATATGACCAGCCTTAAGTGGCTTTCTTTTAAGACCGAATTTCTACTAGCAATGGCATCAGCAAGGTGTGTTGGTGAGCTCTGCGCTCTCTCCATCACCGCGGAGTGTATGAGGGACGGCCGCATTACTCTGGCCTCACTTTGCGGCCTAACCCATCTTTTCTACCCAAAATTGTTTCGACGTTTCATATTAACCAGCTAATTGAGCTTGCTGCGCTTCGTCCCCCCACCAGGCGGGGACCTGGGGGAGGCACATTTGGTATGCCCAGTGTGTGCGCTGCACCGCTACATTGAAGCTACCGCTTCCATCAGATGTACAGGGCAACTCTTTGTCTGCTACGGCAAGTTTAAGTGAAAAGCACTCTCAGCTCAGAGCCATTCCCATTGGGTAGTGAAGGTGATAGCTGCAGCCTAGGAGGCTAGTGCTAGTCCTTTACCTACAACTGTCCAGTGTAGGCCAACTAAGAGTGTGGCTACATCATGGGCAGCACTGAAAGGTTTACCATTTCATTATATCCGTGTGGCGACTACTTGGGCGTCCCCCTGCACACTTTCAAGATTTTATCACGTCAACGTGGTGCCTGTGTCAACAGTCGGCTCGGCCATCCTGCCAGCGGCCTTGGCATCCACGTAACGGTATATCTGTCCCTTGTGATGCGGTGGGTATAAGTCATCCATAAGTTGATGACCCTAATGGTCAGAGGAACAAAATAAAACAAAGGTTATGACTGAGTTCCAGATGACCATCAGGGGTCATGGTCACTTGGGACCCTTCCGGGGCGAGAAGGATTTTGAGAACTTCCGCATTGACGTGTCTCTATTTATAAAGGAAGTTACGTCATCACGCAGAGGTCATGGCCATGACAAAGGGTTGGTATAAGAGTCTCGATGCATCTGCCAACAAGAAGGTATATTCGTAAGTTGACCCTAATGGTCATCCGGAATTCATAAAACCGTGGTTACAGTCGGAACCTTCATTCTATATAATTTATGTATGGAAGTTCTTAGTAGTTTCCTTAATATAATTCTTCAATTCTAATGTGTTACGATAGTAATGTAATTTAAGAATCTCTCAATTTTATTTCTGTAATATTATTTCTTAATGTAATTTATTTCACTTGTTTATATAAATGATTGTATGCTAATTCACCTGAAGTTCCCCTGGGAAAAATAAAGTTAGACTATTCTATATGATCTAGAGTACCTGATATCTAGAAACATATCAACCAGTGGAGGCATAGTTGACTGGAAAGGGTGAAGCTAATGTCACTGGCTGATGCTAACAATGTATTGTCTCCTGACTTTTAGGGTCAGGGGGTTCATGCAAATCACATCTAGTGAAGAGTTCACTGACTTCACAAACTTCAATACTATTTTCCCTGGGCAGTGAGGACTGCTGATGCAAGTACAGGCATGCACGCGGGGAATGCAGGCCACAGCTTAAATCTGTCACCTTAAGCCCCTCCCTCCTTCACTTGAAGCTGCACAAGGCATGTTAATCTCAGCAGTTGTAATGAAAGTACGCTTAAGCTGATTGCCATTAAAAGTGAATGAGAGTCGTTAAACCTCCAGAAGTGTTGTAGTGAAATAATTGCATCATGTGTTATTATTACGTTTTGGCATGGGTTCTTGTCTGTGTGCCATGTGCTTGATTTTTAATTGATCAATGTGCATCAGTAAATCAGATTTTTAGGAATCACCGATCATCCCAATTAAAACTTTGTGCTAATATAAAGTAGGTGGAGTTTAAGCAGGGTAAAAAATAAGTTGCGTCTTTTCAACTGTATTTCACTGGAACAAACAGGCAAACACACAACATGCACACGCATATCTTCTCTCTCTCACTCACACACACACACACACACACACACACAGTTTCCATCTGTCTCTGTGGCTGTCCCTTTCGTGCACACACATTGTCTCCATCTGTCTCTGTCTACAGTAGCTCTCTCTCTCACCCACTCACTCACTCTATTACTCCATTTCTGAGGCTATTCAAGGTGCTTTAAGATCTCATTTCCCCTGCATGATTAACCCACTTTACGTTAGCGTATGAATCAAGCCTCACATGAATTAATACCAACACATTGCATAACGGCCCTTTTTTAGTGAGATGGGAAAGGAGTATTTTTAGCTTTGCATATCAGAGATGGCAGGAGGCACGCTCTGCACATTCCAGAACAACGCATATCAGAAACTACAGCCCAGAGGCCTAATTCTAACCAATAAACACTAACCCACATCTGTTTCACTTCTTTTTGCCATTTCCCCATTGGCTTTACAAACAGTACAAACAGTACTGTTCTCTCTGAATTATTACTGCCACCCATTGCAGTGTACACCAACGGCAGCCTCTTTTCTCTTCTCGAAAGACTCATTTCAAATTGGCCTGATAGTGACTGAGCAGCGAGATCACTCAGGACTATGGTGGTTCTTTTGCCCCTGCAAGCTCCAGTTTTTTAAGCAGACATGGGCCAGTACAACAGGTTTGGTCCCTTTCTCATGCTTTTTTGTCATCAGCAGGCATCAGCAGAGACAGAACACGCAATCATGTGACCGTAGCAGGGCCCAAGGCAAAGGAACAGAGCCTGTGCTGCACAGTTATTTCTGTGAGAAGTCTGATGGCAGCCTCTTCCAGTGGAATCAATAAATAAAGGAATGTCTCCCATTTGCCAAGGCGATGTTCAGCACATCACTGAACGGTTGTATAATTCGTAGGGCCAAGTGTGACTGCGAGTGGGCGTCCAAGTGTTTGCGTTGCTTACTTAACTTGTATATGAGTTCATATTTTGAAGGCAGCACTGTAGACACTAATTTGAGTAGTCTATGGTAAGCAGTATGAGGACCGTGACTAATTGTACAATTAAAGCCCAATTGAAGTGTTAGGATCCTGTACTTTGTCTGTGTAATTATTTTTCCAGATTTCTTTTGCCTATTTTCCGGCATTACCCTCGCGATTGTCAGTCCGCGTTCCATGTTTCCTGAGATTCCACTCCCTGTCTTTGTCATTGCACTATTCGGGTGATTTTGTATATATATACCTTGTCATATCAGTGTGTCTTCGTGAGTTCCTCACCGTTGGTTTGTGTATTAGAGTTACTTCCAAGTTCCTTTCGAGTTGTCTTTGTTTCCTTAGTATCCGTTTTTGTTATCCCTCGTCCTTCCCCTGTTATTTTATTTTCGTTGTCTGTTCTTCGTTTTGTTTTCTTTTTGTTCCTCTTACGCCTCCCTGGTTTTGACCCCTGCCTGTGTTCTCGCGACCCTGTTTTTAGATTCTGTTTTTGTGCCTTTGCTGTGCCTTCCCGGTTCTGACCCCCTCTGTTCCTTGACTACTCTTTGGATTGTGTTTTGTACCGTTGCCTGTCTCCCCAGTTTTCGACCCTGCCTGTTTGTACTACGGATTGCTGCCTTGTCCCTTCATTAAACTTCGGTTTTTTCTACTACCTGCCTGCTACTGAGTCCTGTGTTTCCACCTACCCTAACTCATAGCAAGGGATTTGAGACCCTTCCTCCATGCAGAATCTCTCCAGATCCTTCAGAGTCCTTGGTCCTCGCTTATGGACTCTCCTTCACAGCTCACCCCACAGGGTTTCAATGGGGTTCAGGTCAGGGGACTGGGATGGCCATTGCAAATTCTGTGGTCAGTGAACAATTTTTGTGTAGATTTTGAGATATGCTTTGGATCATTGTCCTGCTGGAAGACCAACCATGACCCACTTTTAACCTTTTAAGCTAACACCTGGGTTGAACGGGAGATCTGACGAGGGGCGGGTGAGAGAGGGCGGATTGCCTCTGAGCTCCCGAGTGTGTGGCGGTGTGATTTTCCTTTCTTTTCGTTGGTTTGGTTAAGTTTTATTTTTATGTGTGAGTGTGCAGGATTTGTGTTTATGTACAGCGAGAACTTACCTGAGTGCAGCGAGCAGCGGGAAGCGACCTGAAGTGGCTAGAAACTGCGGAGAAAGAAAATCAAATGGCGTTACACCCGGACCTGATGGCCAGCAACGATGGCAGACTGCAGAGCTGCTCGGGGTGTCTGAGCCAGTGTACCGAGGAGATAGTGATGAGCTGTTGCTGGGGGAACTGACTTCCCCCAGACCATAAGGAACGTGTTTGCACCGTATGCAAAGCTGCAGCGTGTGTGTGAGTCTCAGACCGGGCAAGCAGGGAACTGAGCGGCAGCAGGTGTGTAGTTCCGCCGTACATAAACACACTTACTGCACACTCACACAAAAGAATAAAACTTAACCAAACAAACGAAAGAAAGAAAGTGTGAATGCTGCCATGTCTGTTTGTGTGTGGGCTTTTCCCTCGTGAGCTTTGTGGGGCCGGTGTGAAAGCAGCATTACATATATATTTGTTTGCAGGGCAAGTTACAATAAGTTGAGATGAATACCAGTAGCTATCACGATTGACCAGTATCCATTCTTTTCTAAATTTGCGTCGCATTCATAAAACAGTCACATTAATGAGAATAAATGAGGATCTTATATATTCTGCTCTTTGCTGCTAATCTAGGATCATCTTCCCCAACCCATATCCCGGTCCAAACCATTCTGGGGAAAAAGGAAGATGATAATCTGGGATCAGTTATAGTAGTGATAATCTTAGCATATGACAAAAATTAGCAGTCCCAACCACTGAGTCAGGATGCCCTGCCATCTTGCTGTCATGGAAATGGCGGATGAATCACAGTCTGCTTACTCATTTCCCAGTGACAAAATCAGCAGTGTGAGGCAATCAGGTGTGAAGGAAAATGAACCAGAAAAAAGGATAACATACCGTCTGTTTCTCAGTAAAGGCCCCTGGCTTTCCTCAGAAGCCCACAAATCTGCCTGGTGCAGTAAAGAAAGAAACCAGAGGCAAGTCAAAAACTGAATGATTGATCACACTCAACAGATAGTTGTATTTTTTATAACTTAATAGTTTTAGTTACAGGATTAATTATATATATATATATATATATATATATATATAACTCCAGCACATTGATTTTAAATAAAACAATAGCGGAGGCTATTTTAATCATGACGTTTGGCTGTATATACTGTATATTGGCATTTTATATGTTTGTTTGTGTGTTGTGGGTCTGCCCCACTGTCTATGTCTTTTTTGTTGTTGCTGGTGGCTACAACTGAAGTTCCCTTTCGGGGAAATAAAAGTTATTCTATTCTATTCTATTCTATTCTATATGACATTAAAGTGCAGACTGTCAGACACCAAATGCAAATTCCACACCTAAAATCAACTCTAGACCTATTGTTAGCTTCCTTGTGCATGAACTAATGATGCAAAGACATTGACCTACATTGATCACCCGATATGGATGTACAGTAGATTCCCTCAAATTAAAGCTGACAGTTTGCACTTTAACATCACATTTATTTCAAATCCAATGTGCTGGAGTACATGGAGTACTGGGACAGTGACACAACAAAATATTGTGTCACTGTCCCAATACTTTTGCATAGGAGATGTATAGGATAATAATTAATTAAATAATTAATACCTTGCATTTATATAGCGCCTTTCTCAATACTCAAAGCACTTACAGTGATGAGGGGGAAACTCGCCTCTACCACCACCAATGTGTAGCACCCACCTGGGTGATGCAGCGGCAGCCATTTTGTGCCAGAATGCTCACCACACATCAGCTGAGGTGGAGAGAGAGAGAGAATGATTATTAACCAATTAAACTAGGTTTAATGCAATGGAATTAGGGGGTGGGACTAGATTTAGCTGTAAATTACACTGGAACAGTATGGAACACATGGTTGGCTAAATGGCTCTAAGTCATCAAGGGTCTGGCGTATCAAACAAGCCTTAAACCATCACTCTGCTGCCAGAAATACAGTAGATATGGATGGATAACTTGAAGGGTTTCTTCTCCTGACTTATTTTTCCATCGAGTTCAATAGGAAAATTTGTCAGGAGAAACAACCCTTAGGGCTCTATTTTAATAAACCAAACGCAATGGTGAACGCAAGAGTAATCGCTTGGCGGTATCGCTCTGAGGGCGTGTCGGCGAGAAATTTGGTAATTTCATGACGGCAATCTTGGCGCACCTTATGGCGGTATTGCTAAAAGGCTGGGTTTAAATGTCCAAGGTGTGTCTCTATGGTAGCCAATCAAATTGTTGTTCTCATGCTTTAAAAAAATCCAGTTGGAACGCAATCGCTCCATGCAATTTCATAATGAGCAACCCAAACACACTGGACCGTCAACGACAAGAGCGATTTTCCGCACAGGAATCAGACATACTTGCAACAGAAGTACAGGCTAGGACTGTAATTTATGGATCACAATCCACACCACCTCGTCTCCCAGAAGTTCGGAAGGCACGGGAGGAGGTGGCGAATGCATTAATTAGCCTACATTTGGTGATATAGGCATAATTATGATTCAAATGGTAGGCTTATGATTCAACTGTGTCAATGTGTAATTTATATATTATATGGCCTACATGATCGCAAGTTTCTTGTAAGATGTCCTGTTTTATTCTAGTAGTTTAAATTAAAATTAATTAATTAATAATAATTATAGGCTATTTGTTCATTAAATGGAAGTGTAATGTTGGCATCACCTATAGACACTACATAGAACTACATGACTAAGAAGTTGCCAAATTGCCAGAGTCTATTGCGTTTCCGCTAAGAGGTGGTTCCAGCTGATCATAACGCAATGGGTTTTCGTTGGTTCAAATTGTCACTGAGCCGAAAGTATTTTAGAACACGCCCCAGACAGCGCCACCCATCCCACTGCAGCGCAAGCGAAAGGATGTTATGTTGAGAATTTGTTGATGCTAGTGTGACCGGTGTGGTTCTGCGTTGTGTATTTTCACAGACGAGACGGACGACTTCTGTATTTCTTTGGCCTTCCGCCATATATTTGCTCTGTTATTCGGACAAAAAGAATAAACGGTAGTACATCACAGGAAACTCAACCTCCACTTCAGCTCCTAGCCTCTTTCCACAAATGCAATAGCGGGAAAGAGCGCATAAGTATGATAATACAAATTAAACTACTATAAAAATAAAAACAGAAATAGTTTGGCTTAGCCTACCTGTTATTCGGACAAAAAGAATAAACGGTAGTACATCACAGGAAACTCAACCTCCACTTCAGCTCCTAGCCTACATAAGAATTGTGACCAATATTAGCTATACAGTTACAATATATACAACAACAAAAATGCATATGCCAAGTACATATTAAGAGGACATATAAGATACATTAAGGATGGATAGATAATTGAATCAATTATAGGGGAAAGCACCATAGTGGGGCTGATGACAGTGGATACATACCTCTTTCCACAAATGCAATAGCGGGAAAGAGGCAGTGGTATGATGGGGACTACTTTTAAGGTCAACAGACAGGAAATGAGGTCACAGCGTGGAGGGACAATATGACAGTTTCCTGATATATAGTACAGTAGGCTAAATGTGAATATTATAAAATAAATAAATGAATGTAATGAATAAAATAATAAATAAAATACGATTTTGTGTAATTATACATATGAGCGTAAACAACAATGCTACACTAGCGGTATTGCTGAGAAACGCCATAGCGCCAGTTTTAAGACGTTGATGCTGTCAACAAGCTTGCGTTTGACTATACCGTCCCCTTGCGCTGGTTTGAAAATAGAGCCCTTAAAGTGATCCATCCATATCTACTGCATATCTGGCAGCAGAGTGATGGTTTGAGGCTCATTTGATACCTCAGACCCTTGATGATTTACAGCCATTTTATCAACCATGTATTCCATACTGTTCCAGCATAATTTACAGATAAATCTAGTCCCACTAGATTTGGTACAGAAGACACACACAGGCTGTATCGGGCTGAATTTCTTTAATGGAAGTCAATGGAGAAGATCCCTTAGTACCCTAAACAAGCTGCTGTTTTGTAGACACAGTTCGTAACATAATAAATGGACAGCCTTGTCGCTAATCTTCAACATGTTTGTCATCACATATTCATTTTGGAGCGAGCTATGTTGTGTCTACTATGAAAAAAATACTGTTTTGTGAGATGAGACAGTAGGGAATGTTGCAGCAGTTAGAATTCATTTACGACACTACAGGCCCATCGTCTTGGAGCTAGCAGCTAAACTGGGTTAAGTATCTGAAATCGACTGCTCCATGCCTGTATAGTGTATACCATTGTTTAATAAATAAAAAAATATATCGGTGTTATGTTGTGTGTCTGTTTGTTAGAGAGTCCTAACAACACCTTTTTGAAAGGATGTTTAACGTATAACTGATACCAGCTAGCTAGCTAATTAGCTACATTCAAATTTGCGCTATTTTTTCCACTCTTTTTTCACAAACATTCTACCAAAACATCAGTGTATAGATCACATCGATGTGCAGCAGTAACATTAAATTGTAATAATAGGTTGAGACAAGGACTTTCCGATGATTTACAGTAAGCCCACGTTACATAGGCTAGCTAGGTAGCACCTGTAAAAACGGGTTCCCTTCCTAATGCAAGACCAAGTCAAAATGCAGACGATTCCGAGACAAGACCGAGACCTTCAGGTTTCAGGTTTGAATCCCAGGAGGGTTAGTGCTTTTGCATCACTGAGAAAAGGTATTTAAGCCATATTTCAACTGTGTAAAGAGTTGTAGTACTCCAGACTGGTCTTGACAACTAATTAACAAAAACAACAACAGAAATAATATCAATGAGAATATGAATGAATGTTCCTAATATACTGTATATGTTTCATTATTTATTTGGTAGTGGAGTGTAACAGGCATTTGGCTCTCTCTACACTCCACTACTCTCTCTCTGTAGTGCCGATTAAACAGTGAAATGACTGATACCCATCGCCCTCTCCTTTTGTGTGGAGAAGATTCTAGATTACAGTGAAGATGTCCTGCCCTCCTCTGAAAAGATACCCATGTAATTCCACTGTGCTGCAGTCCACTCCAGCTTGCTCTCCTGGGAGGGAGTCCCAATGGAGCTGAAGCTATCTTAAAGTAGAATGAAGAGGGGGGAGTAATTGAGGGGAGGGGTGAGAGAATGATTGAGAGGGAGAGTTCAGAAGGAGAGAGAAACTGAGTGTGAGAGACGAAACGGTGTGAAAATGAGAGAGAGAAAAAAGAGTGGGAAGGAGAACGATCTGTCTGAATAAAATGCATCCATCTTCCTTGCTTCTGTTAAAGCCCACACTTTCACTCTCCAACCCCCCGTTTATTCAACTTTCCGGCCCCTATCGCAGCAAAAAAGAAAAAAAAACCCTGGGGCAGGTGACGGCACATCTCTGTTGCACATTAATCCTGCTACTGAAACTCTATGGCTATGCAAGGGCGAATAAAAGGGCAAATAAATAGACCGTTCATTACCCACAGCAGACAATATAGGGAGGATGTCTCCTAACACATTGCACAACAACACACAGACACATGCACACACACAAAAGCAAGCATACACTCACACATATGCACACACTCGCACTCATAATTACATGTACTTGCATGCAGACACTCTGAAGAAGGATGTTTGATGGGGAGGGTGGGGGAACGTGAAACTGTTAATTATATAATAGAAGAGGTACAGAAGTAAGCTTCTAGTGATTCTATGTTTCCAGCCTTCATGCCCTACCTTCCTGTTTGCTCAACATTGACTGTTCATCATCAGACTCACAGCCGTATATACATTTTCCCTGACATATATCACACTAAAGGGATCAGACCCAGAACCACTATAAAATGTTTTTATCATGGAAACCAGTACCTTGCCACACAAGACGCAGACCAATGTTGCAGCAATGCCAGGACAGCATTTCCCGAACGTCCCACCTTGCGCTCCTGTGGTTGGCATGGATCACCTTGAGTCTGGAGGCAGACAGACAGGACATCTAGCCTCCTTCTGGATTCATGTGACGGAAAAGGTGTGACGATAAAAATAAATGCATTAAAAAAGTTTGATATGAGTGGCACGTGGAGGAGCCGATAATTGTAATTCCGGCTCATGACTACCGAACAGAGGCACACATTAAGGTGAGAATCTTGGGAGGGGGGCTCAAACCTCACATTCCTCAAACACCAACCCCAACTCTCCAAGCCTTAATCCCCCACCTGCAGATGTTGTATCCTTGGGAAAGGTGTTTACCCTGTTAACATCCAGCTATATAAATTGATCATATATGCTGTATATATATTTACAGTGAGCACCATAATTAATTGGACAGTGACACATTTTTTGTTATTATGGTTCTGTACTCTAGCACTTTTGAGTTTGAAAGGATACAATGACAATGAGGCTGAAGTGCCAACTGTCAGATTTAATTTGAGGGTATTTTCATCCATATCGGATGAACCGTTTAGAAATTATAGAACCTTTTGTTCATAGTCCCCCCCATTTTTGGGCATCAAAAAATATTAGACAGTTTAACATAATGTAGAATAAAGTAATAATTTTTCATATTTATATATATATATATATATATATATACAGTATATATATACACAGACGGGTGACAAATTTAAGGAAAAACCCCTACAGTGTGGGGGTCTGGTGGCTCTGTTATGCTGTGGGGGGAATTTTCCTGGCATGTGTGGGTCCACTTGTCCCCTTAGAGGGAAGGGTCACTGCAAATCAACACAAAGTTATTCTGAGTAATCACCTTCATCTTATGATGAAACATTTCTATCCTGATGGGAGTGGTCTCTTCCCAGATGACAATGCCCCCATCCACATGAGGGTGCACTGAATGGTACATGAGTATGAAAATGATGTGACTCATATGCTATGATCTTCGCAATCATCAGATCTGCCCAATTGAACACCTATGGAGATTTTGGACCGTTAGACAACACTCTCCACCACCATCATCAAAACACCAAATGAGGAAATATTTTTTTGAAGAATGGTGTTCCATCTCTCCAGTAGAGTTCCAGAGACTAGAATATATGATAGACTAGACTAAACCCATTGAGTGTGGAATTATTCCATGGTACAGGAAAGAAGAACATTGGTAAAAATGTTTCTCTTTTTGGCCAATATGGACACCTATACACTAGTGATGTGAAAGTGCGGGCTTGGTAACTCGTAATGAAGCTATCACAAGCTGTCAATCACAGGTTTTCCACGTAAAAACAATATATTTGGCTCAAGAGTGAGTTACCAACCATGCATGGTTAAAAAGTTAAACTTCAACATTGTTATGAAACATTGACCTTGGAAAACTCACTAGGTCAACAACTCACTAGGTCAAAACTTGCCCTCTAAGCTTTGTTGTGTTAAGTCACCTTCTTTCCTCTCTAGACATTTCCTGAAATTTCATATCTAAGAAGCTGACTGGCCATCATTTACAGGAACCCAGCAAACTCAGACCTCTCTCTCCATGCCCCAGGGTGACCGTGTGGAACTGTGTATAGGGAACTACCCATGGCTCCAACACCCCTCCTGCTGTCTTATGGGACAAACTTGTCTCAGTGAGAACGCAACCCTTCTAGACAGGATTTGCAAGTCACCATGCAATTCACAAGGTGTCATGGCATTATGAAGTTTGGTGCAGCAGTCCTGGTTTACTGAAAAATAAATATCTTCCCCATTCAATTAAGAAATAATACAGGCCTATTGCAAAGCTGCCATTTATTAATATTTTTTTAGAATAAGTTATAGCTAAGCAACTCTTAACAACCCTGGAAAATAATAATATTTTTGAAAAGTTTCAATCGGGTTTCTGACAACACCATAGTACAGAAACTTCCCTAATAAAGGTAACAAATGACCTGCGGCTAAACAAAGACTCTGGTGGTTGTTCCATCCTGGTGCTCTTAGATATTAGTGCAGCTTTTGATATTATTGGCCAATCCTTATCGATAGACCTCGATGTTGGGTTGGGATCTCTGGGACTGCTCTGGATTGGTTCTCATTATACCTGTCAAAAACAAAATACTCTGTTGCGGTTGGTGATTTTATGTCCTCCTTAGCTACAGTAATCTGTGGTGTTCCACAGGGCTCCATACTGGGTCCAATTCTGTTTTCAATATACATGTTACCATTAGATTGTATTATCCGGAAACATGATATATCCTTCCACTGTTACGCAGATGATGCCCAGCTGTATTTGTCAGTCAAACCTTCTGATTTTAACAAAGTATCTGTTCTGCATGACTGTATAGCAGATGTTGAAAAATGGATGGCCCTTAACTTCCTCCAGTTAAACTCTGGGAAAACTGACATCCTCATTATTGGCCCTAAGACTTTCAGATCAAAATAAAATTATTTCTGGGGCAAATCACCTCCAACATTAAGCACTCCTATAGAAACCTTGGAGTGATTTTTGATAGCAATCAGAACTTTGATCTGCATATTAAAAAACTTGTCCAGTCGTCCTACTACCAACTGAGGAATATAGCTGAAATTAGATCCACTTTGTCTTCAAGGATACTACAAAAATTATACACGCCTTTGTTTCCTCAAGTTTACATTATTGCCTATTATATACCTGCTTAAGTCGCTAAGCCATTGCCCACCTCCAAGCTGTTAAAAATTCTGCAGCTAGACTGCTAACTAGAAAAAACATGAGATCACACATAACTCCAATTTTAGCTTCCCTATACTGGTTGCCCATACATTTTAGAATTGATTTTAAAATATCATTGATCACTTATAGCACTGCATGACTAGTTAGCACCTAAGTGCATTAGAGAACCTTTAACACCCTACAACCCTCAAAGATCCTTTAGAACAGCGGTGTCAAACTCGTTCCATCGAGGGCCGAGTGTATGCAAGTTTTTGTTCTAACCATGCTCTACACCAGCTGATTCCACTAATTAGTCCACCTCCTTGGTTGAAGAGCTGAGCTAATTAGTGAAATCAGCTGGTGTAGGGCACGGTTGGAACAAAAACCTGCATACACTCGGCCCTCGATGGAATGAGTTTGACACCCCTGCTTTAGAACATCTAGCAAGGGACTATTGTTCCAAAGTCCAAATTGAAAACCAAGGGGGACTTATGCCGTGTTCACACCATACTCGTGACAGCAACAAAGCGACAAGATTCCATTCAAAGTCTATGGATAACGGCAACAAACAGCGGGAGGGGTGGAGTCAGTACACAGCGACATATAACCCGTATGCTTGTCTCTCTGAAATGTTGACTAGCAGACAACTTTGTCACACTACCAACTAATCAGAAACAACGCCGCTCAAGATGGTTAAAAAAAGTGTCCGACGAGCTCACATTCTTTTCTGTATTTCTGAAAAGCAGCTCATCGTTGCGGTCTTAACTCCTTCGCGACTAGAATGGCCCTATTAAAAATGGTTCGAATTCGAACCATAGCGTCATTTGTCTCTCTGCTATTGGTTAACCGTGGATTCGCGGTCGTTTTCATTTGAAAATGTTTTGGATAGTCAGCCAATGATTGCACAGATATTCTTGGCTGTGTGACGTGGTTCATTTACGCTGCACTGTTGACGCGCAATACGTCTTTACAAGCCTTTCCGAAATGGCTTCGGCCAGCGGTAAACGCCGGTTTATTGCAGACGAAGTTGCTGAAATATGCACTATGCGCAACGATGATAATGACAGTGACTTTGATTCTGAACATGGAGGAATGGAAAGTGGAGAAGAAAGTGAAAGTGAAACGTATTGCGCGTCAACAGTGCAGCGTAAATGAACCACGTCACACAGCCAAGAATATCTGTGCAATCATTGGCTGACTATCCAAAACATTTTCAAACGAAAACGACCGCAAATCCACGGTTAACCAATAGCAGAGAGACAAATGACGCTATGGTTCGAATTCGAACCATTTTTAATAGGGCCGTCGCGAAGGAGTTAAGCCACCCAATTCTATACGATAACAGTCTGTAGTATGGCTATAGGGATGTTAGAAAAGTTGAGGCTTAGAACAGAATTGCCGAGACCGTCGGAATGTCTGAATTGTAGCCTAGGCTACTTTGCAATGAAGAGTATACAACCAGTAAGTTGTCGCAACAAATGCGCTTACAACGCCCCCTTGTCGCTGCACGTGAACAAGTAGGCTACAGCGTTTTTGTCGCGAGTATATTGTGTGAACCCGGTATTAGCCTTTTCGATCAAAGCTTCTAGACTTTGGAACAGCCTTCAGTAAAAACTGCTGCATCAGTCTGTTTCTTCTTTTAAGTCCCGCTTAGAAACTCACTTTTAAATGATTGCTTTCCTAAATGTTTAGCTTTGTTCTAATATTTGTTTTAACTTGAGTTGTGTTCTATTGTCGTCTTTTTATTCATTTTCTATTTTAATTATTTAGTTTTAGGCCTATGCATATTTAGGGGACCGAGCAGCGTAGCTGCTGGTATCCAATTGTATTTGTTTGGATTCTTTTAATAGGGGACCGAGCAGTGTAGCTGCTGGTACCCTATTGTATTTGTTCAGATTTTTATTATTTTTTTCTCCCCTTTCACCTAAAATTCCCATGAGCTGGTTTGGCCTAGAATCACCAAACTTGGCACGCTTGTTGGGATTGCCAAACTCTTGGATCCTCTATATTATGACGCAGATTGAACACCTGGTGGTGCTGTAGTGCACGTGACAAAATGTTGACATTGACACGCCCACTGCCGACGCCCCGTTTCACCTAGAATCACAAAATTGGGTAGACAGGTCCCTTTGCTCATTCCGAACAAATTTGCCTCAAGGACCCATAAAAGGATTTTTTGCTAATTAGCATTTTTTGTAAAACTCTTAAAATGCTACTCCTCCTACAAAATTTGACCAATTGAGATGAAACTTGGTATACACACTTAGACCATGCCTCACTAAAAATCACTGTTCCTTTGCAGAGATGTAAAACTTGCTACAGTGACAAAGACCCGGATTTGGATCATAGAGCTTTACTAATTTGGTGGGCGCCATCTTGAATTTTCCAACATTTTGTCTTAAATGTACTAATTTATTACTTCTTTGTGTTTTTCCTTAACCGCTTGGCTGATTCTCATGAAACTTGGCGTATAGTTAGACATTGTCATCTCACAAGCCATCACCAAATGTGGTGGCAATAGGCCAGTTGGTGGCACTGTAGTGCAAGTGAAAATATTGTGACATTGACATGCCCACTGCCGACGCCCCGTTCGACCTAGAGTCACAAAATGTGATGTACAGGTCCCTCTGCTCATGATGAACAAATTTGCTTCAAAGAACCATCAAGTCACCCGTATTGGATTTTCTGCTAATTAGCATTTTTTGTAAAAACACTTAAAATGCTACTCCTCCTACAAAATTTGGCCAATTTACATGAAACAAGGTACACGAGCTCCTTAGACCATGCTTCATAAAAGGTATATATAGAATTTTGATATTTTAAAATATGGCCGAATGACGAGCCAATGAATTTTCACTGGGCGTGGCTTATCACAAAAATGCTAATAATTCCAAAACGATTTGACAGAAAGTTATGAAACTTGCTATGTCTGTTAAGAGTACCATTAGGACTTGACCTCTACAGTTTTATCCCAATCGAGCCATGTGGTGGCGCTATAGAGTTCCAAATATAAATAAATATTAAAAAATTCACTAAAAATCACAGTTCCTTTGCAGAGATGTATAACTTGCTACCGTGACAAAGAGCTGGATTTGGATCATAGATCTTTACTAATTTGGTGGGTGCCATCTTGAATTTGCCGACATTTTTGTTTACATATACTCATTTATTACTTCTTTGAGTTTTTCCTTAACCGCTTGGCTGATTCTTATGAAACTTGGCAAATAGTTAGAATTTCTCTCAAGCTCACACCAAATTTCGTGGCGATAGGCCAGTTGGTGGCGCTAAATATTGTGACATTGACACGCCCACTGCCGACACCCCGTTTGACCTAGAGTCACAAAATGTGGTATACTGGTCCCGCTGCTGATGTTGAACAAACACAGAAACTTGGAAAAACTATTGTGCAAATGCTATGCTTCTTTTAATGTTGTTTTCACATTAAGAAACACATTTTTATTGCAAAAGTTAAGAAATTTAACAGTATTAACTGTTCGCTGTTTCACTTGTACTTAAAAGACTTAATATGCAAGCCCTTACTGGATCGGGTTAAGATACCATCAACAATGGCAAAAGCCCTGATTAGAAACAAATATTTGTATTTTGGGTCAACCCTGTCTCGAGTTGTCTACCATTTTGCGGTTTCTGTTTTTGACAAATGCTGCTAATGCCACTCGGTCCCCGGAAATCGCTGCTTGCAGCTATATTTTATTTGTATTTTTATTTGATTGTCATTTACTGTGTGATTATTGTTGATTTTATTGTTGATTTTACTCTCTGTAAAGCACTTTGTGCTCTGTGCTGGAGAAGCGCTATATAAATATGAAAGTTTATAAAAGTTATAAGTGCATTAAAACAACAAACAAACAAGCAAACCAAAATAAACAACATCTAAATAAATAAGCCATTCATTGACACATGTATTTTTCAGTATCTTTATGTACTCTCACTTATTGGAACTACTCTTTTCTGTACAGAGAATGCATCACACCTAAAACATTAAGAATGCTATTATAGGGTAGTCTGGTAAGGGGGGAAATGGACAGCCTAATAGAGTGTGGATTAATTTTTGGATTGATGCGTCCACTCGGCGCATTTATTTATTGCTTTATATATTTGATTTTCTTTGAATTAGGTGCTTTTGTATGGTAAGAAATATAACGGTTGGTTGCAATTTAGTTGTGTCCTCCGGGAACCTTAAGAACTGTGCCGTGCTCCGAATACTCAAGCTCGCACACGCACGCGTGCACGCACACACACACACACACACACACACACACACACACCAAAGGCGATAGTGGGCGTTTGGAGGAGAGATGCACCGCCCCTAGCGGTAGCCACTCCCGGGAAGCAATGCTGATTGACAGCGCTTTGCATCGGTGTTATCGGTGTATGCACTGTGTAGTCACTCGATTTTGTTGGAGTCTCCACAGCCCGTGCAAGCGCCATGCAGACGGTGCTATGCATGTCCTGTTATTATACATCATCAATGTAGCACCTCGAGCACCGCACTGCTGTTAAATTTACTGGTGATTTCTAATGTCTAAGAGGATTTCCATTTATTTGGTTCCATCGTTCATGTCAAGACACCAGCGGTTGCTCGATTTATTACTGTGGTCTCTTCCAGCGCCGTCCGAAAAGGATTTATGTGTGGTCTAAATTGTATTTTTAAATAATTTCATTTTGAATATATTTAGCTAATATAAATATGGCGAGCGATTCTCCTGCAAGAAGTCTGGATGAAATCGACCTCTCTGCTCTGCGGGTAAGTTGGGCTGATAACCGATTGTATTGTGGGGAAATTTAGCTAGCTAGCTCAGCAGCTATCAGTGACGGGAAATAAAATGGGGTTGCAGCTTGAGCGCTTTACACCTGACCAGCTATAGCTTGCACTCTTGTATGAATGGAACTAACGTTAGGAGCGAGCCACAAATATACAGTAGCCTAGTAGAGCCGATTCATGTTAGCATATAGATTTGGTAGCTAATTCGTAGTATTACTAGGTTATGTATCTTGCTATAAATTAATCTAAGTGGTAGCTATCGCTGGCGACGGCATCCGGTTACTGTTGTAGCAGTAAAATAGACGAATACAGTCATATTAAAATTTGATTCACGTTAGCTCGCTATAGGTTTTTTTTTATTGCCAAGGTGTTGATAAAATATGTAGAAGGCTATAACCGTTGCAGTTTGCTTGCACCTGGGGGAAAGCTGAGATTAATATCTGTGCAGATCTCAACATATGTTGAACATAGATTGTAAGGCAAGCCCCCATCCCCCTTGTATGCAACCCAGCTATAGGCTCTTTTCAGAACTGGAACATGTAGTCGAGCCGAAGAACATTTACAATATTTTAACTTGAAAACATTTTCAGAATTAGTTGCCAAACCGAATGCTTTAAATATTTCACTATACGAATATGATTGTGTAACTAACACAATGTTAAGGAATTTTATTGCCATCTTAAATCCCCGTACAATACAGCATTGCATTACATTTTACTTGCGATGGAATAAGATTTGTTTTTCTCTCTGATTAGCCTATTTGTATGTTTGGGGTGGATTTTCATGATATAGCAGTTACAAATGAATTGTTGATTACATACAGTATGCTAACGATGGTTTTAACTAGCTGTTTCAGGTTTTGTCTCCCAAAGGTTTGTGCACTCACTGTCGCTGAAGAACGTACAGTAGCCAGGGCAGCTTTTTCCTCATTCGCGTTTTGAATGTGTGGCCTCAATAGCAAATTCTTTTGTCTGCTCCTTTTGGAAATGCCCGTGTGTAATTTGCAGGGTTTTCGTTGCGTTTTTACGGGCTTTGGCCCATTCTACTCAATGACAAGTTATGCCATCTAGGCTAATTGTGGTGGCGTTTACTGTAGGGACGTTCGCCACTAAACATTATCTTACCTGCAATGTTGAGAACATGTCATGACATGATGTGTGTGCTGAGTATTTGAAGGTGTCCATTGCATGAATACCAGCAGCCCATCGCCACAGTTCTAGATACTACAAAAAATACAATAGATAGGCTATACAAGAAAATACAAGAAAGTTGAGCTGCCCATGTGGAATTTATGTTTAGTAGAGACAGCATATCGTTTGTGAACGTAGATAATTACTTAAGATGACCACAAAATGTTTTTAGATTCTTGCAAAGTGTTTTATTATTTATTACATTTTTTTGCCAGACCCAATGACACATTTGCAGTTCTTGCGAACGAACAATAAGCTCAATGGGTTTTATTCTAGTGTGTCAGGAGCTCTTCTGGCTTTTCCAAACTGACTTTTTGTGTGCCAACTGTTTTGATGTAGATCTGATCTCTTTATTTGTTTTCAGAGTACTCGTATAAAATTAATGTGCAAGAGAACTCATGTCACAGAGTGCTTATGCCAAGCGTGTGCATATATACAGCATGTGTGTTTTACAAGCCAGCCTTTTGTCCTTTTTTGCAGAACGTCTTCCACCTGATTGTAACTGTGTTTCACTCTTGAAGAATCAATTTTTATTTCCATGAGAGATGGAACTGGTGGTTGTGTTTTTTCTGGCAGTGTTGTGAGGCAGGTGTTTTTGTTTGGGGTGCATGCTTGGCTTGTCTCTCAGCGGATGGAGGATGGTACTGCGGAGGGTAGTGCTGGCTTTGCGTGGGCACAGACACTTTTTGTTTCCTGTCAGTGCCCGCCTTCAAGTGAATGCACAGCCTTAACCTTTGCCTGCTTGCTCCCACTCTAAACCAATTGCCCTGTGCGGCAAGACTTAATAGGATAACCGTATGCAAGTAAGGCTCTGCGCCCTCTCTGTTGGAGTGGGAATGGGTGGTGGTGGGGGTGGGGGGGGTGCTTTTATAATCCATTATGTCTGTTGCGTAAGTGGTGCATTGGTTGCCTCACGTGAAATGTGCCATTTGCACTGTGCGCCGTTAGTCTGGTGTCACACCTTTTTTTACTCTGTGAGTCAGCTTCGGTTCCCCAGTCCCTGTCCTGTTCATGCCTCTGTGCTCCAGCAGGGGGCAGGTCTGGTTTTTGCCTCCTGGGGCACAGTGCCTTCTGGGTAACTGAGGCTTGTTCCTACTTCCCTGGGTACGAATTAGTCAGATTGGCTGTAGTAGGAATGGATCAATTGCTGGTTTTTGTATGCCTCATGTAAATCTCTGTGGCTGTGTGAACGGTTAAAGATTTTACCGACTGACCAATGGGTCACCGTCAAACAATTTGAGGGCTGACTGACTGACTGACTGACCAGCCAGCTGACTAACCCCATGACTGACATACTGACGGACTGACTTACTCACTGATTGTTTGCACGACTCCTGCAGTAGTGGTGTTTTACCACAAGAGACAGAGCAAACAGCTGCAGCCATTGTTAGCGCCTGTATGGTTGTTAATAGTTAGGCAATTAATGTATTTGCTGGTAATTTTTCTGAACATTGATCTTGTGCGGCAGTCTTCCCGCTAGGCTTGACAGCCGCCTTCCCTCGCTCTTGTCCACCCATGAATTTGCCTGGATGAATAATGCATGGTGTTTTTTCAGTTGATGTTACCCAGTTGACAGCTCTTGTCGCCATTTGCCTGCATGGCGGCACAAATTAGCCAAAGTGCACCCAGCCCTTTTGAAGCATGTTAGCCCCGTTTTTGGGGTTGGCGGGGGGGCGTGTGTTTGTGTTTTGGAAGGTAGCTGGCTGGCCAGCCGTGAGCATAAGCGCATGTGTGCTGTAGGTGTCCGGCCAAATCCACTCCCAGGATTCCCTAGCGCGCCTTGAAAACAGGTCACCCAGATGCAAAGCTGCCATGTGTCTCGGGAGGTGGGGAAGCATTTCAGTGCGATACACTCCCCTCCACCGACTTGGGTGATGCAATGAGGGAGGGTGGGATGGACGGACGGATAGCCGGATAACTGGGCGCGCTCCATTTGCCCCAGGGAGACTGTGTTGCATCAGAGGGGGTTAAGGGATGAGCCCCACCTGGGGATAAATCTAGGACAGAGGGTTGGCGAACACCTCCCTCCCCCCAGCAGCTCAGAGACTGTGACAGAACAGCACACCTGCCACAGTTCTGAATGCTGCAGACACCACGGCTTTTAGGGTGAATCCCAAAGGAGCTGGAGACAGGCTGTCACATTTGACTTTGGATATAAATGTAAAGTGCTTTACAGTGCTGCCACTATGACCTCTCCACATGCACACGGGGTGGGGGGAGGGGGTTTGGGCAGGGTCTGTCAGAGTGTGCCCAACAGGAAACGGTAGGGATTTTATTCGGTTCTATTTCAGCTCTTATCTGATTATTTATAGTCATTATTGCAAAAAGAGGTCATCTTTTTGAAAGGTGTCCTTTAGGCTTGTATGATTTGTAGCTGGTAGCCTACACAAGGGACTGATATCGCTCATCAGTACCAGGTGACTTGATTTAAAAAAAAAAAAAAATAATAATATCATTTGCACCCTCTAACGTGGTGAATTAAATAATGTTTGTGACCAAAAGTATTGGTTATTGGGCTGAAATAATGTCATATTACTGTTTTAAAGGACATATTTTTAAAAGAAAAAAGAGATTGAAAGTATTCCGAAAAACACAAAGGATGATGGGAAGCAAAGTCCAGACTTAAGTGATGTGGTTGTGGCGTGAAACACCAAAATAAGAGAAAGATTTCTCTAAAAGCGAAAGATTGCCCTCGTGCTCTGTATTCCGTATGCACCTTGATGTCTTATGATGTGTCTGAGGTAAACATTTGGCAACAGACCCCTCCCACCCACCCACTCCCCCAAAAAAGAAAAACAGAGTGTGGCTGGGAGACATCAAAGCTATCACTGAATTATGGGATGTGAATATGCATATGTAAATACAGAGGAGAGGCTCTGTCAGAAATTTCAGGGGAGAGCTCATGGGCCTTGAGGTTCCATCTGTCATGTTTTCTGTTGTACTTTTTTTTTTTCTAGTCAGTGACTTAGGGAGGAGGAGGACGAACCAGTAATGAGCCCCGAGCTGCGTTGCTTCACTAAGTACAGAGCGGCACAGGCATTCGTCAGTGTGGAAAACTAGGTCTGTTGCTGGAAGTGGGTGTCGGTCAGGAGCTGCTCCAGATAAGGAGCACAGCGTGGCACAAGCTGGGTGCTAGGGTTATTCTCACCACAGCCTTCACTCGCAGGTGTGTTAGGTCCAGGGTCATTCTCACCACAGCCTTCACTCGCAGGTGTGTTAGGTCCAGGGTCATTCTCAGTAAAGTTTTCGCTAGTCGGTGTGTTGGGTGTAGGGTCATTCTCACTACAGCCTTTGCTAGCTGGTGTGTTAAATTGTCTTTTATTGGTTTTAAAATGTGTTTTCCAATAAAAAAAACATTTTCTTTTAAACACAATTAACCATACATCATTTCACATTTTTTAAAACAGGCTTTATCGGGGGGGGAATTTTTATTTCCCTTCCCTTTTTAATTTTACCTTAAAATAAACATAGAACAATCAAGACATCACAGAAAGACATCACATCAAAAAAGAAGAAAATCCACAATCATCTCCAAACGGAGACAAGAGAACAAAAATAAAAAAGCAAAGGACATTGAAATGAAGGAAAAATGCGTTCCCGGGTATATCCGGCGTGTTAGGTCTAGGGTTATTCTCACCACAGCCTTCACTAACCGGTGTGTTAGGTCTAGGGTTATTCTCACCACAGCCTTCACTAACCGGTGTGTTAGGTCTAGGGTTATTCTCACCACAGCCTTCACTAACCGGTGTGTTAGGTCTAGGGTTATTCTCACCACAGCCTTCACTAACCGGTGTGTTAGGTCTAGGGTTATTCTCACCACAGCCTTCACTAACCGGTGTGTTAGGTCTAGGGTTATTCTCACCACAGCCTTCACTAACCGGTGTGTTGGGTCTAGGGTTATTCTCACCACAGCCTTCACTAACCGGTGTGTTAGGTCTAGGGTTATTCTCACCACAGCCTTCACTATCCAGTGTGTTAGGTCTAGGGTTATTCTCACCACAGCCTTCACTAACCGGTGTGTTAGGTCTAGGGTTATTCTCACCACAGCCTTCACTAACCGGTGTGTTAGGTCTAGGGTTATTCTCACCACAGCCTTCACTAACCGGTGTGTTAGGTCTAGGGTTATTCTCACCACAGCCTTCACTAACCGGTGTGTTAGGTCTAGGGTTATTCTCACCACAGCCTTCACTAACCGGTGTGTTAGGTCTAGGGTTATTCTCACCACAGCCTTCACTAACCGGTGTGTTAGGTCTAGGGTTATTCTCACCACAGCCTTCACTAACCGGTGTGTTAGGTCTAGGGTTATTCTCACCACAGCCTTCACTAACCGGTGTGTTAGGTCTAGGGTTATTCTCACCACAGCCTTCACTAACCGGTGTGTTAGGTCTAGGGTTATTCTCACCACAGCCTTCACTATCCAGTGTGTTAGGTCTAGGGTTATTCTCACCACAGCCTTCACTAACCGGTGTGTTAAGTCAAGGGTTATTCTCACCACAGCCTTCACTAACCTTGCTCACTCACTCCCTCCCTCCCTCTGCAGAGTTTCAGACAGAGGTGTGAGTGCAGCAGCAGGTCTCTCATTCATTAAAGCTCTTTGCTCCATAAGTCTCACCTTCTGTGAGCAGGTGTAAGAAGGCCGGGCGTGGGGAGGAGAGGCTCATGTGGACTCTGCACAGCGGGCCTGCTTTCCGTCCTGATGTCTGCCATTCCACCGCGCAGGAGAGTGGTGTGATAACCTGGAAACGAGCGCTGGGGTGTTTTTTGGCCGGTCGGCGTTTGCGGCGGGCGGGGTTCTTCATCGCAGGCCGTTTTTCATTGACCTGGCAGCAGTTCTGGGTGGCAGTTTTTTTACACTTTAACGCTGCACACCAAATGACCAATTGGTGCGGTGATACCGGATGTGGGCTTATGCTTGTTTTGTTGGGGCATTGTGGAACTGAGCTGAACTGAACTTAATGGTAACACCTTTATTGCCTTTTCAGGAATTTGTCTTGCCTTTGAGAGGCTCAGGTTTGCTTAAAAACAGTCAGTGTGTGACGCATCACATTTAAGAAGTTAGACAGTTGGCCTACAGGCCATACAGTGTTAACCCCTCTATTATGCTGAAATTGTATTACACCTTTTATGTTTGGGGTCAATATGACCCCAACAGTTTAAACCGACACAAATTATTGTAATAGAAACATTTTGACACTTTGTGTGTCCCCTTCTTAATGTCTCCTGATTGACTAGCTTTTCATCCCTAAATAATAAAAATCTGTGATGAACTTCTCATTTTAGAGCTGGAGGTAAGTGAAAGTTTGTGAAGTTTAAAACCTGTATTGGGAAAGCACCCAGAATCACCCACAAAAAAATCTGAGATAAAAAATTAAAAAGGCTATATTTGTTGTAGGCTATATTTTCTTATGTTTTATACAACTACAGAGCCTGCGGTCAAAACACCTTTGTATACAAAGTTGGTAAAGGACATTATTTTTATTGCATGTTTACTATTTGATCCCACCAAATGAAGTCATACAAGATGAAAAAACCTGGTTTCTCACAGACTGGATGTGGTCAACACTGAAAAGACTGAATGGGGTCAAATTGACCCCAAACAAAATAGGAGGGTTAAAAAATGAATTACGGTAATGCATGCTCAGGATATGTGCTTCATAATAAAAGTCCCAAAAGGAAACAACATGGCTCGATTCCCCTAAATGAAAACTTTGCAGCAAACTAAGGCCTCACCCCTGCTTTGTTGCACTGCTGCTAGAAATACTGTCATGTATTTTCATGTCATCAATTGACCTTTGTGACGATTTGACACCCTTAGCTCTTATCTAAGGAGTAATTTTATGGCACTTTCTTGACTGCAAGAGATATTGCAAAATGTGGGGAAAGGTTTTGAACGTGTATTTGTTTTTATTGTACTGAGTTCTATTATAGTGAATAACGCTGCTCTCTCATGGGTGGGGAGCTGCTTTAAGCGCCTGCAGCATTGATGTGCTGCGCCAGGGTCCTCAGACAGATATTCAAACTGAAAGGTTCTTTTTTCTAACATCTGTAGATCTCTCAACATTTGTCTTTTATTGGGTTTTACAAGTTTTTTACAATAAAAAATTTTCCTTTAGGTTTAAAAGACATATTCACGGTAGTTCACTTTTACAATATAAAATATAAACATTAAAATCAAACATTTACAGATCATTGCAATGTAGATCTCTCAACAACATCAGAGTCCTACAGATGTTAAAGATGAACCCAACAGATTAATTTCCATTAGCCTGCAAGAAAAAGCGAACGGTCACGTCTGCGGGTAGCTGTGCAACAGTGCAATGATGTGGTGTCATAAACATGGGGGGGGGGGGGGCACCTTCTCTTAAACTGCTCCGGCCACATGCTACTTGAGGAATGATTCACTAAGACCTTTAGCAAGTGCAAAACCTTTTAACATAGGCATAACCAATAACATGATCAGTGATTGGTCATGGTGTTTGTTTTGCACCAGTCATTGGTTGTGTTATTCGTTTTGCGTGTGCTAAAAGGTTTTTCATATGCTGAAAAAAGGTTCCCTTGGACGTTAGTTTCAACTGAGGCAGTGTAGTATAACGGTTAGGGAGCTCGGCTTATAACTGCATTGCAAGTTCAGTTCCCAGGTAGGGCACCGCCGCTATACCCTTGAGCAAGGCACTAAACTTGAATTGCTCCAGTGAAATATCGAGCTGTATAATTGAATGGAAAAAAAGAAATGCAAGCTCTGTAAATCCCTCTGGATAAAAGTGCCTGCTAAGTGCCGAAATGTAAACGTCACACAGGGATTTTCTAAAGCAGAAAGTTTTCATACCTATCCCTCACGCTGTCGTGAGAATGTCGAGACCCCATTAATCCTTTTGAAGCCCAGGCAGATGAATGCAGTGCAGGGAATAGTGGGCATTCTCATACAGTCAGTGAAATGTCATATAGTAAGCCATTACTGTAGATAATCACGCAACATTATAGCCTTGATTTCCTCGAGTGAGCAGATATAAGCACATTTAGAATTAACGTAATTTTAGACCCACACTCTGTCGTTAATTGATGTACGTGCGATGGCATTGCTGCTAGATTAACTAGAATGAACTTGTGTTTGTTTATGGAATCATCATTCAATAAAGACAGAGCTCCTATCAGACTTGAATGAAATGAGTAAGCAATCAGTAGCGTATTATTATTTTTTAAAGTTATATTCTAGGGCTTTTCAGCTTTATTGGACAGCACAGTATAGAGAGGCAGGAAGAATGGGAGCGAGAGAGAGGGAAAGACGCCAAAGGTTGCGCAGCCGGATTCAAACTGCCGACATCACAGCTCACAGTGAGCATGTGGACGGTGCTCTTACAGGCTACGCCTCAAAGACAACCCCAGGAGTGTATTCATTTGGTGTCCTTCCATTACCTTGCCTCTTTTGCCTCCAAGACAGCCACACAGCTTTGAAATCAGATGCCTTCTTTGGTCTTAAAAGAGCAGGGGCGCATTGAGTTGGCAGAGCACCACGGAACGTTTGGCAGAATGGGTCTTGTGGGAGATGGAGTCTTGAAGCTTGACGAGACACACTCGGAAATCCAGCTTTGGACCTCAACACCCATGATGTGAGAACTGAACTTGTCAAATGAAAAAAACTAGCACTCGTATATAACAGAGCAAACATTAAGAAAGGACAAAATTGGACTGAATGCAGTGAACATGCATGCACACATGTACACAATTATGTGTATCTGTCATTTGAACATAATTCACGTGTGTGCGTGCATGCGTGTGTGTGTGGCTTGGATCCCATCAATATTTCCTTACTTAATTGGAGACAGGAAGTCCAATATGAGCGTGAAGTAGATTGTTTAACTGCTTGACCAAGTGATGTGCTCCCTGAATCAATGGGCCTCTGCTGTGAGTCCAGTAGCTGTCTCAGTGGGAAGGGAATCAGTTTCTGGAACATTGCAGGATTGAACTCAGAGTTGTGGCACTGCTGTTGTACCCTAGAAAGAGTTATTTAGCCTGAATTGCTCCTGTAAGTATCCAGAGGGATTAACTTGGTTCACTTGGTTGAAGCTGCATCCGCAAGCCGCAGAGGGACTGGACCTTGTTTTTCGGAGCCCAAAACTAACGCTCTTTGAAAGGGCCAGTCATCCATTTCAGGAGTGCACGTAATTAAAGATCATCAGTGTAGGACCTGTCTATCTAAAGCTCGTTTCCTTCATTTCTGTGGGCAACTATTAAAGGCTGTTACTGGGTTTGCCCCTGAAGTTTAACTTAACTTTCATTCAGAAGAACACTGAAGTATTAAAGGCTAACTTTGGTCTACCCTTCATGGTTAAGCTGAGTTCTCCCCAGGCTAGCTGCCCCAGTTCTCTGACTCCCTCGCAGGATAATTGCGCTTTTAGCGATGTGAATCTGAAGACACGTAGGCCCACGGGTTTAGGAAGGGGCGTGCAGTGGCCTGCAGATTGCTTTTTCTTCAAAGAAGCAGCTCAGCACATTCGACTTTGCTCAACTGTGAAGAGGCGCTCTCTCTTTGCATGCCCTAACAAGCACCTACGTCTGTTTTTGTGAAAGGGGAAGATGACAGATTCCACTGGAAAATAATACATCATATAAAAAAGCTGATGTCATGCACTGTCTGCGTCTCTGCCGTCTGCTTCTGCGGGACGGCTGGTCATGTGACAGGGTTGGATAGAGCGGCTGTTGCCTCGGCTCTGCGCGTTCGTTGCGTGCGCGCGTATTAGTTTTCAGGTGGGGCTGCCTGTACGAGTGCCTGTCAGTGTGTGCGTGTGCATGTCTGTGTATGTGTGTGCATGCGTGGGGAGTTCGAGTGTTTGTCATGTCAGTATGGGCGTGGAGGACATCAACTCTGTACATGTGTGTACATTTGTGTGTGTGTGTGTGTGTGTGTGTGTTTGTCTGTGTGCAGGTGTGTGTGTGTGCGTGTTAAAATGCTGAAATGTAGCCATCATTCACACAGGAGGAACAGAAGTATAATTTGGAATGAGCGATGTGGTCTGAATTAGGGATGTCAACGGTTAGCCGGTTAGCTGGATAGCTGTAAAAATTAAAATATCCGAATATGCTTAATGGCTTATCGGTTAATTTGCATAATAATAATAATTTTAAAAAATCAGCATTTTGGCGTTGATGTTATTGGGTTAAATAATGGGGGAGATGTAATTATTTTAAACATACTGGGGGGGATGTCAACCGGTTGTCCTATTTCCCCAGTAGGTTGATAACAGATCAGAACGGGTGGCGGGCGATTGAGAGAGAGAGCTGCTCTACTGTTGCTAACGTTATAGCCAGTATCCACATCAAAATGAAACGCACAAACTGTAGCTCAGTTTTGAATAATTTTACAAAGAAGGGGGATGACAAAGTTCAGTGTAAATTCTGCAAAAGGGTGCTCAAATACAGTAGCAGCACGAGTAACATGTTGAATCCTTTAAAATACAGGCACACATACGTCCAAACAGACAAGCTAACAGATTCCGATTCCCCAGACTGGCTACCTTAAAGCTGGGGACACATTACACTATTTTTTAGCCCGATTTGGCAACGATTTGAGGTCGGGCAGAGTCTGGTAGTCCAGGGCAGTCCAGGCTAATACAAGCTAGTTGCGCTGTAATGTCGCAACTGTAATCGTTATGTGCAGGGCCTGAAACTAACTTTTTGGTCCACCATGTGGCTGGTGGTTTTTCAAAGTTACCAGCCACCCATTATTTTCACTAGCCAAAATAAATCAAGGCAAAAAAGAACACAACATTTAAAATACTATATTTCTGCATTTAATGAAACATTAAAAAAAACGTAACATAGAGGCAGTGAGAGAGACAAGTTCACAGTAGAGAGCTGCACGGGGACAAAATTCTGTCCCCGTCCCGACCGTCCCTGGCATCCCAAACCCCATTCCCACCCCGTCCCCGGCATCCCAAACCCCATTCCCACCCCGTCCCCGGCATCCCAAACCCCATTCCCACCCCGTCCCCGCGTGCACATCATTTAAACATTTGTCCTTGCATGTTTTAGTATTTTTTATTAAATTATTTTTTGACTAGAGCAACAGAAGCAATTCATATTTTCATATGAATGTTCCTCTTACATTTGAAAGTGCCTTTGTCAATACCAGAAAACGTATCTATGGAAACAGTAGGCTACTGTAAAATGTAACAAGATTTCCAAACCCTATAGAATGTAATGTCATGCTGAAATGTTTATTTATATCCTTTGTTATCTTTACAATTATTTAAATTTTTCTAATTAAACTCTTTTTATGACCCCCTCTTTATGTACAAATGGTCATTGTGCATGCTAAATATGCTCAGCACTTTGTTGCTCATATTGCAGACAATAAGAAAATGTGCAATCTGTTCAAATTAACCAAAAGCATAGATTTTCTCAAAATTCTCTGGGATTTAGAAGAAAATGGATGTTCTAAATCTCTAGCTGACACTTCAGAGACATTTATAACAATAATAACCTGCACATAACTCATTCAATAACGATTAAATAACATATTACCTTATTTCTAGCACACGTGAACGATTGCGTCTGTCATTTCGCTCTTGGCACTAGCGGGCAGCTCTAGCTTCCTTAAAATGAAACCTGGGAAATCGGTGATGCGCATAATGTTAGGCTACTGGATGTGTTTAATCTGAGCACCAGCATGCATTAATGTGAGCCCATAGACCACCGGTTCCATCACGAGCTCTCGATCGGCTATTTTAAAGTCGCGTGGCATTTGTTGCATTTGACGAACGCAACAATATTCCCGTCAACTTTAATCAAAGCAAACCCTTTCCATACACGCTTTTTTGTTTGTTGTTCCACACAAACTAGACGGTCACTTTTAAGATGAATGAGTACTTGTGTGTCAGCCTTTTGCATCTCCATGATTATTGGCAGAAGATTTTGTCACTGTTACATTGTTGCACTGTTACCAGTGCAACTCAATAATGACCATAATATCTCATGACCGTTACCGCGGTGCTAACATACATGCCAATATCGTTCCTGTGGGAACACCGGAAAGCCCATCCCCATTCCCGCTGTCACCGCGGGAATATTTTTTACGTTAACGTCACCGGTTTCGCTGCCAGCTGTCTCTCTCCTCTCTGTCTCACTGGGTCTTTTAACCCCTGTGATGTGTCGCCACATACTGCTAACATTAGCTAGATATAATAATGTTAAATTTAGCTAGGTGTTTCGTAGATATTTTGGCCGCCTCTCTTGTAGCTAAAGCCTGCGTTAAAAATAGCACTTCACTCACTGACTGAGGTAACGTTAGCTAATGTTCGCGAGACACTCGACAGGGAGGCTCTCAACCGGCTCGGCCAATCAGAGCACTGCTGAGAGCAGTCCCAGGTAATTATGGGAGTCGAAATATTATACGTAATTGACTGTTGTACTTGAGAAGCTTAGTTAAACTACAAAATCGTTCATAACCATGAAAAAAGTGTAATGTCCCGAAGTCCTTTGGCTACCCGCCAAGGTGGCGGGTGGAATTCGTCAACCCGCACGCCAAATGCGGGTACAAACTCGGGTGCTAATTTCAGGCCCTGGTTATGTGTGTGGGAGTGAAATACTGTAGTCTGGTCTCCTACGATCCAAGTCGGGAACGCAACGATTTTATCAGACACGCTTGATTTTATCGGGGTTAGTCTTTGCATAATCCTGTGGTTTGCGCTGGCCAAAGACTGAAATCGCTTCGGGAATTTTCAATAGCCAATTAAAAGTGAGTTTGCGACAGAGGAAGGCAGAGGTGGAAAAATGCGGAAGTAGGCTAAACATCAAATCTGGGATGGCTGAGCCGAATAAATATGTTTTTTGGAATACTACAAATTAGGAGCGATTTGTGGCAGACACATGAGCGTATATGTCTGTATAATGTCAACTCTGCAAGTTACCACAACAATACTGACAAAGTTGCAAGCTGTATGGGCTCCGTGTTTGTTTTGGTTTCAAAATATCGCGAAAAAAAGACATTCTCGCGAGTGCAGGTCTACCACGGGATATCACGTTCATGTGAGAGAACCGCATTCGTCTGCGTAAATTATGTGTTTTAGATTTGTGCTCCTGAAAAACAGCCGTCGTTATGTGTGTGCGACACAAGAGACTGAAAATCTGCATATGACATTTGTTAAATGTGTGGTACTCATTATTGTCATTGTCGCTTACGATTGGAAAAGTCATGTAATGTGTCCCCAGCTTTAGCCAGACGCTATCTGCGTGTGCCGGGGACATCCGTGCCCCAGGAGCGGGTGTTCTCGGCGGCGAACCTTACCGTAAACAGACTAGCATACGCACAGATTAACACCAGAACATGTCAACATGTTAATCCTCCTGAACAAAAATGTGTAGGCTATCTAATAAGTAGACTAAATTTTATTTAGTTTAGCCTAGTTTACGTCATAGCCTAATTAGATTTTTTTCCCCCCTCAAGAGATTCGGCTATAGCATAGGCTAGCATGTGCCGATGTCCATTTAAAAATAATTAGGGCTACAACGTAGGCTGCTATTTGTAGGCTATACAATGTATATTACAACTTATTATTTGTTATGTTGAATGTTACATTTTGAAAGCAATAAATACCATTCTGAGAAACATCCATTCTGTGTATGCATGCATTTTTAATTCGGGGGTTTTGGGTTGGGTATTATGTGGGTCATAACTGTAGAACGTTTCAGCATTTCTAACCGTTAATTAACCGAATAATGATGTCGGCTAACCGGTTGCAAAACTATCCGTTATCAACATCCCTAGTCTGAATCTGCCGCTGCTCTCTATATTATAAACCGGAACAGGAGCTTACGGTCCTGAGTCAACGATCAAGCGCCTTATTGATCCGTTTCCCCTGCACCAGCAGAGTCTGGCCTTATGAATCAAACCTCCCTGCTCAGGCACACTCAGCCTCTGTATGTCTGGAGTCTCTGTGGGGAGTTTCCTACCCCTGTTTCCGTTAGCAACACAAATAGAAAGCCCGGCTGAGCCTTTTTCCTTCAGTTTCGGCCTAGTCAGGCTTAACTCATCCGATGTTGTCTTACCCAAACAATTTTTTTACTCAGGTTTTTTGGGCCTTTTACCAACTAAAGGGATTTCTCTTGTTGTTGATATTCTCTGAATATCTGCCACCCTTTGTACAGCCCACCATGCCTCTCTGTCCTCTCTCTTGGGGGGGCTTGGGGGGATGGGTGTAATTCTTTTGGTGGGGGCACATGTCTGAACACTTAACTCATACAAATAAATGCAAGTCATGGTACATAATAATGGGGAAACAATGAGTGTAATTCTAAAGTTGCTAACCTGGCTGTACTGTTCAGATTATTGCCTTGGGAAGGTAGAAGCCCAGGCCAGGTTACAACACGGGTGGGTGTGTATCTTCGGATTTCTGGTTAATATTTAATTTTGTCACCATGTGAAACTATTTGAGGTAGGGAAAGAAATGAGTATGATCAGTACTCATTTTTGAAAATTTAGCTGCGAGTTGCTAATCAATGACCTTGCTCAGTATTTCATCGCTTGCCATTAATAAGTAGAAAAAAAGGAAAGATTCTTTACTTTTATTATTTCTCATTGAGATTCATGATATTGAGCTAGCTGTGTAGTTCAAGGGTATTATGAATTTTTCAGCCTGAAAACATGTGAACGCTTTCACACCACATCTTCAAATAAACAGAAAGAACCAAATTTTTCATACAGGATTTTCATACAGCACTTGGGGGGGGAATGCTGTAGACGCTGTATTATTTGAATTTTTGATCTTGGCAGACATACAATATTAATATGTAAAATTGCTGGGAAAAAAACATCACATTGTTAGTTTACCTGTTCCTTGTGCGTTGTGTCTACATATGACCAATGGAAAATACCGCATATTCATTCATTCATCCTAGAGTAAGTAGATGCTTAATATGAAAGTATTTAGCTCACCCCTAAATATTTCCAAACAGGACATTGACTTTAAGCATGCAGGAGCACTCCAGTTTCAAATAGACCGCAAAAAACAATTTCTGCACGGAGTGATGTTAGCACAGGAAGCAGAGGTAGTTCATGCCACTCCATAATTATCAAATGTTTGAGACTTGATTGAAGCTTTTTGGAATTGCATTTGTTTTGACTGTTCCTGCTTATGTATAAAGGAGTATAGCTTTGGAGGTCTTTTGGAGCAAGAGTGTGTATCAGCTACATGAGCACACTTTGTATTACAATTTATTACAATTATGTTGCTGAAGCATGGAGGCACACCTTCATAGATGCTTAATATGTTTGGTTAGGGTCAAACATCAACAGCAACTGATCTCTAGAAAATGCAGTCAATGTTTTACCTTATCATATGAAGCCATTTTATTTTTTAAATCTGTGTACATTGCAAACAGATGGGTGTAGTAGCCAGTGTTTTCATTGTACAGTGTACTCCACTATCCATCACTCCTCAGGATTCATTAAAGGTCAACTGTGAGGGAATGTGAGTGGCCAAATATTTGTACTGTTACTATATCGGGACTGGATATTGTTAAAGGTGTGGATATGCCATGAGTTTAGGAGTAAAAATTACAGAAAAACATGCAAATAAATTCATGAATAACAAGATCAACCTCTGAAATTTCAGAACATGCAAATGATCTAAGAAAAAAAAAAAAGATTCAGAACATGTAAATGACACATGAACGTTGCCTAGGGAAACATGTAGTGGATTTAGTCGGGCTCAACTCCTGGGGTAGATTCATGTTGGGTAGTAATCCACTCTGGATTTCAAGTGCCTGGCAAACTGATTTCCTTGTGTCAGTCCTTTAAATCCAGTCTTAAATTAAAGAAGTGGGATTTAAAGTGATTGCTTTAGCACCAAGTTGTAATCTAAATTTAATTCACGGAGGGCAAGCTATAGTGTACATGGTCGGTCGTATAATGAAGTACAGAGGCTGCACATAAACAGATTAATTTGATGGTGTATTCATAGATATTCAAGTAATTTATTCATAGTTATGAATGTAAATATCAGCTTTTATATTGTGCTGGTACTTTCCTTCTGTGTAGAGGTCCCAGGTTGTATGCACCAAAGGAAATAATCCCCCCCCGCCAAAAAAAATAAACCTAATGTTTTGAAGAATAATTTGGCAATATACAGTGGTGTTCAAAAAATAGCAGTACAACATCAGTAACCTGATGAACCACTGTTATTTGTAGTAGTGATATTTCTGCATGGCAAATTATTTACTTGTAGATGTAGTAGTGTAATAGAAAAACAACAGACCCAACTGTAAGGACATGCACACTGCTGAGTAATTGACACATTCATTGAAAGGGGCGTGTTCAAAATAATAGCAGTGTGGAGTTTAATTAGAAAATTCATTCATTCTGTGAAAAAAACAGGTCAAACAGGTATTCCACAGGTAAACAGGTGATGCCATCATGATTCTGTATAAAAGGATATCAAAAGACTCCTGATATCTTATTTCCAGGTACTTTTAGAAGCAATACTATAACCTCTCTGCATTTGAATGGATCTCTATGGGAATTGGGGGGTGGGACTAGATTAAGCTGTAAATTACACGGGAATAGTATGGAACCCATGGTTGGCTAAATGGCTGTAAGTCAACAAGGATCTGAGGTATCAAACGAGCCTCAAACCATCACTCTGCTGCCAGATATGCAGTAGATATGGATGGATCACTTGAAGGGTTGTTCCTCCTGACAAATTTTCCCATTGAACTCTATGGAAAAATAAGTCAGGAGAAGAAACCCTTCAAGTTGTTTAATTTGACCGTCACTTTTTAGTGTTAAACTGTATTTCAGTTCCCATCCGCTCTTGATATTTCCACTCTCTTTTAATTTAATGGTGCTCTAATCTTGATAATATTTAAAGTTTTTATCTCAATGCAATGTGTGGCTTGTTTGTTTTATTGTCACATTTTTGAATCAGTGTTAATAAGAAGCTAGCCTTCAGTATATCTGGTTTCATACCCATTTGCTTTACTGTGTGGGTTAATAAGTTTCTGTATTCTGTCCAAGTTCAGGTCAGACACTTAGACGTCATACCACTGGCTATTAAAGAAACAGGCCTATGTTGAGCAATAACCAATTGTGCATTTTAAGCCCCTATCGAGTCAATTCCATTATCAAGCTAATCGATTAGTGCACCCACCATGGCGCCCACTGCTAGTTAAAATGGAAAGTAGGGGCATGTAAGCGAGTCTTATGCATTTTACTTCCTTGAGTTAAAATGGGCAGCAGGTTTACAGCATGCATTACATGATTATATTATAGATTATATTATTATTATTATATTATTGTGAATTTCAAATTGAACCAATAACCATACACAAGGATTGGCATTTGGTATGATGCTTGTAATAAACACGTTAAATCATAATAATGAATACAGTAATACCACTGTATACTTGCATAGGAACTTATCAACCAATCTCAACTCTCAGCATTAGGATTTGTCATATTGGCTTTTTAGTTGCTGTCTTATGGGACATTTACAGTACATATATCTGGATGAAACTCAATTCAAATATTCTTGCACAATACTGAGGAAATGCTATCGAGTCCTCTTTTATTAGTCAAGGACAAACGGTTTGTTAACATAAATAGGAATAATGATAATGTTAAAAGCTGTTTGTGCTGCTACAGTTATGATTTATGAGACATACTGTATGTTTGAAAGACAAATCCACAAGCAATGCGTTTGTATATCAGAAGGTTTATAAATAGCAGAATTGTGTAAATCTATCAACAGAAGAAGGAATGAACCAATGTAATAAAATTAGTTCCGAGATGGTATGGAATAATATGGGACAAGTGGAGTGCAGGAAAATTGCAGTGATAATCAATGCAGCATGGAGCCTTTTTGAAACCTTCGCAAATAAATCAAGTTAGGTATTTCGGTTCTAATCTAAAGATGATGAAAGAAAAGAAAGAAACACTTGAATCATCAACTTGAAGTCGTAAAGATGCATGTGATAGCCCAATTAGAGAAACGGATTCAGTCTCTGAAAACCAGAAAAGCTTATTGGCCTGAGAGAATCAGAAATCAGCTCTCTTAAACACCATACTTGAGCTACAGAAAAATGTTCTAAATTCATTCAGCCTGGTACTATATTCTGGGTCATTAAGGGACTCATTAATGTCACCATATTTCAAAACTATGACGTTATATTACACCCCGGTAATTTTCCATATATTATTTGGGCAGTACTCTTAGGGAACATATTTAGTAGCATCACACAAAACAAGGTCTACTGCATAAAGCAGTATGTTGTCACGATATCCAATGACATTTCTTCTGTTAAATTATCTCACTGTTGCCCCAGCCCTTTTACCATTGCTCAGTGTAGTCCATTCGCTGCTTGACCTGTTTAATAAACTGCTTCATAGAATTAGCATCTTGTGGTTTTGTACACCTGTAGGAAAATGCTTCACACACTCTCTGAGGGACATTCGCATTCTTGAAATTTTTTATTCCCTTCACACTCTGCTAAATAAATAGCCACCAAACAAAAAGCTTTTTAAAAAAAACAAACAAAAAAAAAAACGTCCCTGATATTTTTTGGCTTTAGTGGAGCAATTAGAACCTTCTGCAAACCCCTGCCATATTGTACCACTGAAATCAATGCACTGCTGTACACAGACAGTCAGAACATGGCTCTGGCAGTGAACCTCAAAAAGCTTCAGAATTATCATGAATATGTTGAAAGAAAAAAAAAGTTTGTAGAACACTATGACACAAAAACTTTAGTTTTTATATTAAAATATAAATTTTTATATTAAAATTAAAATATATGTGCCAAATCTGGTCAACACTTTGACCAAGCTATGTATGGAAACCTAAGTGTAATTCACTAGGCAGATATGAAAGAGCAGCAAAATTTTATATTAAGGGCACTAGATATCTACGTTGCTTAGGGATTGTAATTTTAGACATTACAACCATGAGATAAAACTGAACAGAACCCCCACAAATAGTGGTAATGCCAAAGTGTACCCACACACATTACCAGACACAGATCAGAACTAGAAAAAGGAAGTTTGCAGACAAACTTCAAGTTGGCTTGAAAAAGTAAAGCATAGAAATCACTTTTGTGTTCAAGTTTTGGGAATAGAAATTAAAATAAATTTTCAGTGTAATTTAAAATTTTAAATAAATCATGTATAAAAATATATAGAAATAATAGAAAGAATAGTAAGTTGACCTTTTCAAGCCAACTTAACTAGGGTACATTATGTTGACGTTCATTTAGCAAACACTCTTATCTAAAGGGACTTGCAATGTAAGAGAACATACATCTGATCTATATGCAGTAGGAATGGAGAAAGTAATTTATATTTATTTGAAGCCTTTTGGTCAGTGAAATCCCGTTTGTGCAGATTGTCTCATTTCAGTCTTAACAGGCCTGAGACAGGACAGCACTTCATGTAGTGTTGTTGGCTATTTATGCTGCTTACCTACGTCAGAAATGCATCACTGGTTTCCTCCAGTAATGCGGTACCAGTTAGTGAAGTAACATTTGCAATTTATAATAATTTAGGACTCTGTCCAAAAAGGAAGTAAAGAGTTGTTGCTGCAGGTGCGCAGAGCCAGAGAATTGCACAATAAAAAGAAAAATGCTGTCCAGACGCTGCAAGACTAAGACACTGCGGTCTAGCAAAAATAATGTATTTTCCTTGGTGAAAAAGAATAATTAATAAAAAGTATGCCAAAGGTATCCTTTTCACTGATTCATTTGAACACTATCTGCACATGAGTTCACTGGTACACTCCGCAATTCTAACACTGTCAGAAACAGAGCAGCTCACACAACGAAATCACCAACTCTGACGGAAAACCTCAGCTGTAGTTTCTTTGTATTGGGTCCGTATTTCCAACTTCTAAAATAGTGCTGATTGACTGAGTGTTAATGGGAAGACCATTCCACAGCCAGAGTGATTGGTCAGCTCTGCTGTCACACAGGTTGTCTGGGTTGTCTCTTAGGTGGGGCTGGTTGCCCTTCTTTCTGGTGATGTCTGGAATCACATTCCGGAACGGTAATAAAACTACCCACCCACTGATAACTGAGGATGAGAAGGCAAGAGTATTTTTTTTTTTCTTCGAAAAGGGGGACAACCAAAAATGTTATTGTTCAACAATGACTGTAATGAGTGTACACTACATACAGTATATGAGCAATAGTGACAGACCTGGCTAACAACATTCCCAGACTGATAAGTGAACTGGATTATGAAACGAACTGATACTGGAACATGGGTGAAAATGAAAGCCAAACCTGACACATACTTGGTCACTGTCAGGTGCCAGAAAGGGACAAACTAACCTGCTGTGCCTGTGATCATCTATATACTTTCAGAGATAAAAAGAGGAGTTTGCAGTGCAGGCATTTGGCAGCTGATGTTAAAGGGTAATTCCACCCAAAAATTATGTTTGGTTTGTAGAAAAGTAGCTCTCCTCCTGATTCAAATGAGTTCTCAGCCAACTTTCTACCTGTAGTGAGAGCAGAGATATAGCCCCAAACCACTGTGCATATACCAGGTACATGGTTTACGATAAACTACAACGACCAAGGTACTTACAGTTCAGACAACAGGTTGCCACGCCCACTGAATGACGTTACAGAAGCGGAGGCCAAAGGGCTGGGCATTTTACTGCTAGGGTAGTGCCTGTCTGCAGCATTTCTTAGAGACTAGAGAGGCCACGTAACTCACTGGAAAGTTAGCCGCTAATGTAACAGTTATACTGAGAAAATACCACCATCATTAGCTCAGTCTCCAGAAAAACGGGGGAAATACGGCCCTTCATTTATCTACGTTTGGTATCGTGAAAACATTAGCCAGTCTAGCCAGAAGTCTGTAACACTTAGCTAGGCTACGCACCCCAGTTCCATGTCGGAAAATCAAATTTTCTGACATTTCAATAAAATATAATAAAATAAAATAATAATAAAAATAGCAATGATAGCTAGCTTGATCTATGATGTGTCCCTATTCAGAACAGTAAGATGCAGGCAATTCTTCCCTCGCTGGCTCCGCCTACTTGCTGTTGGGATGGCAGATATGCCATCCGCCAAGTTACGGCTTGGTGGGGCATGCCTCATACCTATACAGCACCGAGAGTTTGGCAATTTTCAGGGTTTCCTACAGAAGTAACCACAATGACCACAGACTCTCAGCCCTTAAAAACATTAACTTCTGTATGTTCTGACCTCATGTAACCACACAGCATTCAGATACAACTTCACAAACTTGGGTTATTTTGCCGTTTTTATCCTTCTGCTTCTTCTTTGTCTTCTTCTCATTCTTCTTCTTCCCATTTTTCCTGCCGTACCCTCAAAGAATAATTCTCCCCATTGGATAACAACATCGCATACCTGCTCTCCCAAGCTTATCGCCCAATAAAAACGCTTCAAACTAATATGCACACATCACAGAATCACAGACAAAATCGCTATATGGCTTGGTGTATTCCATGAAGCTACTGTGGCCTACTGGTTACAGTTGCTGCCTCTCACACAGAGGACTGGGGGTTCGAGCCCAACAGGGTGCAAATGTATTTTCGACAAAAACAATGTTCAACTGCTAAATACTTTTCATTTATTACACTGTTATTATTTTCACATTAACAAACATATTTTTATTGCAAAGGCAAAAGACATTTCCAATATTAACTGTTCAATGTTTCACTTGTAGCCTATTTCACTTATACTACAGCGAAATGGTGAAAGTCAGACCGACACTGACAAATGGCCTATAGCCTATATCACGTGACTGTACCCCTTTGGTCTTCTGGTTAGAATCAAGCCTTAGTATGCGTGAGACGTGGGTCCTTCCCCCGCCTGGTTGGTACTAAAGTGTAATTTCATTTTGGACTCAAACAGTGTGCACGTTCTGGTTTTTTCATACAAGAATGTTTTTTTTATTGCAAAGGCAAAGACACATTTACAATCTTAACTGTTCACTTGTAGCCTGTTAGTTAAACAATTCAGTCACTGGACACCACGACAGTAATGCAATAGGCTAGCTAACGTTATGGGAACAGGTATCCCATGGCCATTTGTCAAGCAAAGAAAAAAGTTTCAACGCAGAATATCATCTGGTTAATATCGCGTTCTTGCTTTAATGTAAAAAAAAATTATTCTATAAATAACTGTGCCATTGGCTACATGTTTCAATCTCACACAAATGTAGACAAAGATATTTGTCTGTGTGGAGCCTGCTGTCCTCTTGCACCGCGGTCATGTCTGACTCACTGTGGAAACCGAACATTCAACGCTCGCCTCGGCCAACATTTCATTTATTATGTCTTCATTCATTTCTTCACTTCAGCTCTGTTCAGTTTATCCTTTTCACACATAACACAATGTCACCATAAAATTAACTACTAGGAAAATTAAGAATTTATGATAATACATTAAGAATTGATGATACCCTCTTTCTGGCTAAGATTCCTGGGAAATATGCATTGTCCAATTAAGCTTGTTAGCCAACGTTAGTTTTGCCAGAGAAACGTCAGTCAGCTGCTAGTCAGGAAGCAGGTACAAGCTAGGCTACTACGAAGGGAATCAACATGCCTTATACATCCATTGCACTACAGAAAACTAAACTATTGTATTTCATTAGACATTAAATACAGCTCATCTACAAACTCGTTTCATGTAATTGTGGGCTATCGGTAATAGGAGAAATGTTCTCATTCTTGTCAGTACAGGGCGTTATGGTTATGCATGTCTGCATGCATTTATTTTGAATGCATGTATTCTGTATGCATGTCTCTCTCGATGTCATTATCGTCATTATTCATCGTTAGTTAGCTATCAAAAATAAGTGATATTTGATTAAAAAAACCGTCTCCGATGTATGAAAAAGCCAAGTTACTCACGCATAGCCTACAGAGCGCTGTCTATAAGTCCTTAATTCCAACTTGCAAAAACTAGGCCTGCCTTTAAAAGTATTGATATCAAAATGAAACTAACAATATTGCCCATCGTATCTCACCCTAAATAAACTAGCTCTATTCCAATGCAATGCTATCCAAACTTTCCTAAATTATTTAATGCAACTTGGCCCTGTGTTTCTTCATCTTAGCATGTGAAGAGATTGTGCCTCATGGAACAACATATGATTTCAATTAATGTTTTTAACAATTGATGAATAATTACATTCCAGAAAGAATATGGTTATACTTTGTTGGCAAGTTTACTTTAGAAAATGTACAGGTTTTAAAATGTTAACTGCTGCTACAGATTTCATTACAATTCACAAACAGACATTTATATCAAGAAACATCATGTACAGTAGAGAAATGGGGATGAATAAATAAATGCAGATAAAAATGACTCAATATTTTTACCTAGAAAATAGCGTACATATAGCATTTTTACAAACGTATCCAATAGTTATGATATTTGTGCTTTTCATAGACCCAAAGCAGTGGATGCAGACAATTGTTCAAACATGCCCTATAGTGTAATCATTTTTCTGTTTAATTTCTAAGTGCAACACATCTGAATCAGAGTATTTCCACTATAAATTATTCTCATTTTGCAGTTTGATGTGGAACATACAGTTTCATTGACCACATTCTCTTGAGATGGTAAGATGAAGAAACACAGGGCCAAGTTGCATTAAATAATTTAGGAAAGTTTGGATAGCATTGCTTTGGAATAGTTTATTTAATAGTTTATTTATGAGATACGATAGGCAATATTGTTCGTTGTAACTTGGCCACATTTTGATATCAATAATTTTAAAGGCAGGCCTAGTTTTTGCAAGTTAGAATTAAGGACTTATAGACAGCGCTCTGTAGGCTATGCGTGAGTAACTTGGCTTTTTTTTTTACGTCGGAGACGTTGTTTTATCAGATGTAATTTACACGCCCACTTGGAAACACAAGTCTTTCAAAAACGAGGAAGTGGTAGAGGTATGACATATACTATCGAATGTTCAACTTTACATTCAAATGACTCAGTACAGATTTTTTTTTTGGCCAGCCACAAAGAAAGACTTAATTAGTTGCACCTTGATCTGTTCAATAAGGTTAATGTTGTTTTTGGGTGGAATTACCCTTTAAGCAAAATTACTTACAAAAGGTGCATTACCATGGTAAGCAAACTCCACGGAAATCAGATCACATAGGTCCTGACAAAGTGTGGTCACAAGGAGGCCTGACTACAGGGAAAGGGATATTGCAGGCTCAGTGAAAACTAGGATGTTTTTTTAACACAAGAAAAAATATGCCAGAATTTATCCTAGTTATTCCCAAATTCCCTAAAAGTTGAGAAGCTGAAAAACTGAAAGGTCTTCCTGGAAGAAAGCAATATTAGCCCCAGTAGCTGCCAGTGCATCACAGTCGGTCTCAGCTCAAAGGTCAGTGAGTAAGAACAGTACAGGGAGAGTCAAATTCCCCAAACAATCAGTTCCTTATCATTTGTTTTCTTTTTGGCAGTGATCACCAATACAATCCACATTACCCAAACAATTAAAGAGGTAATGGTTATTGTGTACGTCCATTTCTTTATCTTTATAATTCAATATTTTCATTGTAGCTGTTTAAAGAGGTCTTCAGATATGTCTTGAGCTTTCAAACCTTTCTAATAATTTGTTAAAATATTGATAATGTATGTTAAATGGTAAAGTAATAACAGTTTGGATTTGGGGGGGGGGGGGGGGGGGTTATGTATTCAGAGAGAGGAGCAAGGAGAGCTCACATAGGAAAAACAATGTAAGGGAGATTGGGAATGTCCCAGAATGTGTGAACGTACTGCTTAAAGAGCGTCCCTGCTCCCCTACACATGCCGGATACCCTCTACCCCCTGCAGCCATTTACAGACATGCACCAAAGCACCTCCGGTCCTCGTTCAATGGCGCCCCCTGTTTTATTGATACGAATATCTCGATAGGTTGAACTTACAACTCAAGCACAATGCAAACAGAGGCGGTAAAAAATCGGGCAATTTCACTTGCTGTAATACACAGAGGGGTCGATATACTAAGATCCCAAATAAGGGGTGTTATTTTTTGGGTGCAGCCAAAGTATTTGCATGCATTATAATTTCACACTTTGCGGGTGATCAACTAAGATTCGCAAACAGAAATCAGAGATATTTTGCGTGTTTGGAATGGTTATACTGTAAGAAAACTGTGAATTTTGTGTAACTAAGAATCGGTAGTATTTTTTAGTGTAATGTATAAGCAAGGCAATCATTACACTGAATGAGCTGGCGGTTTATTACGAACTGTTTCACTGGATGTCTCTTAGTTTCTGCTGGGAGTTACAGATGTTTGTCAGGACTGAAATGATCATAACCATGCTTACTAGTACTAAGCCTACTCGCGCCATTAGTGTCACATAAAATCACATTTCCATTTTATCATGGGTTTTTATTAGTTTTGATTTGCTTGTTATTCACTCTTTGTTATAATAGACTATATAATTGTATTGCTTGTTTGATTCAAATAATAGTCACTCTTCTATTCTGTAACGCGATTTGCTTCATGATTAAAAAAAAAATTCTTACTGTTCATGATGTGGCCTATGTAGGCTATCCACGAATTTCCTGAAATAACTTAGGGGTGCCCAATGTTGCATATTCATTCAGGCTAACCCGCAATAATGGGAAATCAACGTATCTTTCAATTTTAGCACAAGCAGTTCTCTTTACACCTCGTTAGTTGACACCTCTGACAGTTTTTTGCAGGTGGTAACAGTTTTAAACATTTTTGTACATGCAAACCTTTAGTAAATAGACCCCAGAGTTTGGGATTTGGGAAGAAAGGAACCCTCATCAGAGAGACCCAGAAAAGAGTGAGGCATTTACACTGGAGTGTGAACGTGACCCAGATTCCCCATATATTTAGCAAATGAGTGTTAGAAATCACGCTTTCACAGTCTAGGTGGAAAGAAAAAAAAGAAAAACATTAAATTTAACTGAGCACAGACCTGCCCCCAGAGAGCTTGTCTGAAGATCTCTTTGTAGAATCTCCAATCCCATTTTTCTAAAAGAGCTTTTCTGTGGAGTCTTTACTGCATGTGAGGCAGAGAAAGTCACCAGTCCACCACAACCCTGTACCTCGTGCCTTTCTGTTTCACACTTGACTATGACAGGCCTTGTTTCAGTTGGCTGTCGTGTGGTTAGTGGCCTGTAGATTGTTTTAACCTTTTTGTTTCTGGATTTCATGTTATGTATTTTCCTGCTCCACTTCAAGGCTCCATGCCCTCCTCCTGCTTTTCTTCTCTTCTTTCTCATCTTCTCATTTCCCTCTCTTCCCCTTTTCCTCCTGATGAATTTGTAGATCTGCACAAGATCGGCTGAGGGTAATTTCAAGGGGCCAACTTGAGGAAAGGAAGACAAATTGTAAATGGAAGGGTTGCTCCTCACTGAGGATTTGATGGGCAGCTATTGTTAGAACGTCATAGCAACGGCAGCGACAGTCTTAAGAGAGAATCCCCTTTTCTTCTCCGCTCTGCGTTGGAGGCAGGCTGACAACCCCTTTGATTGGACGGCTGCATTTCTGGATTCTGGTGGGCCGGGAACTATGGGTCTGTTGAAATCAATCTTCAAAATGGGCACCTGTTTTCTTCCTTGGAACATTCTTGAAATAAAATGTTTTTTACACTTTTTCAATTCCATAGTCTTAGCAGGTCCCACAAATGCCTGAATAAAATCAGTGAACGTGAAGTCCAAGTGATACAATTCAAATAAGCTCTGCTTCATGAAATGCAATTATTTTTATTATTTCAATTGTGGGCAGAGATAGGTCTGGTTCAAAGCAGGATGGGTGTGGGAAAGGGGAGGGATCCCAAATGTGTTTCCCTGGAATTATGTTTTCAAGAATCAGATGAAATGCTCCAAACTCAATGTTCCCACTGGCCAGTTTGTGCAGACATTTCTTTATACTTGAAATGAGTTCAGTTGGTGACTGATTTCATGTGGAATGGCCTGTGTATAATGGCTTAACAGCTCATGCCTGCAGTCTGTCTCTAGAGTCTCCAGAGAGCTGTCTCATCATTGCTGAGACAAACATCATGAAAGCCAAAGAAAGGACAGGATCCATTAAATAGTGCAAATAATATAAACTCCATTCAGCGGAGCAAGAATCGGCAGGGTGGGGGAGCAAGAATCGACAGGGTGGGAGGGCTTTTCTGCATCGGAAAGGAATCCCAATCTGCTGGATTCAATGACAATAAAGTGCAGTGTGAAATTCCACTAATGAGGTGCCGCATCACCGTAGAAACATTGTCTGGCAAACATTTTGTCAAGAGTAAGAGGTAAAATTATGATACACCACTCCATAATAAACCAGGAACAAAAGGCCCCATCCGTTGGCTGAGGAAAGTAATGAGTAAACGGGTTGCCATGGTGAATCCTTTACTTCAGGAACATCATGAAGCTGTTAAGAACACCTCTCAAGAACTTGCATTCTCAGTAATTTAACAAAGAATAATGTGAATATGGTGAAGTTTTTGAAAATGTTTTGGAAACATGCAAATGAGTCACTTTAATATATCCTGTGTAGTACCATGAGACCTGGTGCTGTGACATTTAAATGAAAAGTGCTGAGCACACAGCGTCATCTAGCATAGCTAGCACACCCTGTATTTTTAACCTGTTAATACAAACTGCTATTTTATTTACAGAAGTCATTTAAGTTCTGAGTACCTTTCTGCAGGCGACAACAGCAGTGTACCACCTTGGAATTGAACCAGCAACCTCCTGGTTGCACATGAAGTTCCCCTACCTCCATCAGATCTTTGATCATGCCTGCAGAGTTTGCACCATGTCCCTCTGTATATTAATAGGGCCGTTGGAACTGCACGGTGGATGTGAACCACCTGTCCACCTTCTTAGTTTGTGCTGCCAAATGATTAGGTCTGTTTTTTTATTTATTTGTGTGTCCTGATTTGGCCCGTAATATCTCAAATGCCTTCAGGGGGAAAATTGTTTGTTTGTACAACCTCTATGACTCTTTGCTTGGAAGAGAAATCAATTTCCCTCTAGTGGGGGAGATGGGTGTATGTCTGTATTGGGGGGATAGGCGGTGTGTTGAATACCTAAAATTCTGAACTGAAGTCGTTCTTTCAGGTGAAGTTATGATGGGATTGCAAATAATTGTCTGCAGTATTTGTAATGATTTGTGCTTTTTAGAGTGAGTGGTTTCTCAGTCTGAGCCCCAACACAAGGTGACAAGGTTAGGGGTGTGTGTTGCAGTAACTGTCTTTCATGGTTAATGTGACCGCTGAGCTTTGGTCTCTCCTATCTCCTCCTCACTTGTCCAGGAGGAATTTAACCCTCCCAAATGCCCCAAATGTGATTGCGCAAGGCAAGCCAGACAGTAGCGACTCGGCAGTAGTCTGATTCAGGCCGGCGACTCCACAGAACAATGTGCCGTTTCTTCTCCTTCCGCAGTTATGACTGTCAGTCAGCTTGGCGCTGGAGACACACTGGCATGCTGTCAGTCTGCTCAGAAACGCCATCCCTCCGGCCATCATTTAGCATATTATACTCAGCAAAGTTACATTTACCTTCATACAGCTGAATCCTTTTTATGTCATACAAACACCAGTGAAAAGGTGACATAAAAGGTCAAATAATATTTTACAAAGTAGAAAAAGCATGACTAAACAGTTTCAGTGGACAAAAATAATCGGAAAAATGAAGTAAATAAATTAATTGCTATAGCTCTGCGACCATTCATTTTATCTCACGTGTTATTGAGGTGATGACCGTTATTGTGCACAAAGAAGTATTCAAACGAGTATATCACCCAGCCCTTCCATGGAACCAGAGATGGATCATGTTTTAGTGGAAATTCTGACAAGACCCTGAAAGCCTGTTTGTGAGTAGAGGGAGATTAGCGCTTTCTTCCTTTCTTTGCTCTTATTAATTTCACAGATAAATCTGAGGTAACTAGCAATGCGGCATCTGTGGGCTTACCTGAGGTAACTAGCAATGCAGCATCTGTGGGCTTACCTGAGGTAACTAGCAATGCGGCATCTGTGGGCTTACCTGAGGTAACTAGCAATGCAGCATCTGTGGGCTTACCTGAGGTAACAAGCAATGCGCCATCTGTGGGCTTACCCGAGGTAATTAGCAATGTGCCAACTGTGGGCTTACCTGAGGTAACTAGCAATGCACCAACTGTGGGCTTACCTGAGGTAACTAGCAATGCAGCATCTGTGGGCTTACCTGAGGTAACTAGCAATGCAGCATCTGTGGGCTTACCTGAGGTAACTAGCAATTCAGCATCTGTGGGCTTACCTGAGGTAACTAGCAATGTGGCATCTGTGGGCTTACCTGAGGTAACTAGCAATGCAGCATCTGTGGGCTTACCTGAGGTAACTAGCAATGCGGCATCTGTGGGCTTACCTGAGGTAACTAGCAATGCGGCATCTGTAGGCTTACCTGAGGTAACAAGCAATGCACCATCTGTGGGCTTACCCGAGGTAATTAGCAATGTGCCAACTGTGGGCTTACCTGAGGTAACTAGCAATGCACCAACTGTGGGCTTACCTGAGGTAACTAGCAATGCAGCATCTGTGGGCTTACCTGAGGTAACTAGCAATGCAGCATCTGTGGGCTTACCTGAGGTAACTAGCAATGCACCAACTGTGGGCTTACCTGAGGTAACTAGCAATGTGGCATCTGTGGGCTTACCTGAGGTAACTAGCAATGCAGCATCTGTGGGCTTACCTGAGGTAACTAGCAATGCGGCATCTGTGGGCTTACCTGAGGTAACTAGCAATGCGGCATCTGTAGGCTTACCTGAGGTAACAAGCAATGCGCCATCTGTGGGCTTACCCGAGGTAATTAGCAATGTGCCAACTGTGGGCTTACCTGAGGTAACTAGCAATGCACCAACTGTGGGCTTACCTGAGGTAACTAGCAATGCACCAACTAGGGGCTTACCTGAGGTAACTAGCAATGCACCAACTGTGGGCTTACCTGAGGTAACTAGCAATGCACCAACTGTGGGCTTACCTGAGGTAACTAGCAATGCACCAACTGTGGGCTTACCTGAGGTAACTAGCAATGCACCAACTGTGGGCTTACCTGAGGTAATTAGCAATGTGCCATCTGTGGGCTTACCTGAGGTAACTAACATTGGCTCATTCATGGGCTTATCTGAAATAACCAGCACTGAACAGGCTGGCCCTGACAGCAGGCGAGAACATAGCTTGTCACCAGTATATTTGCATCCAGTAATGATCCAGTCAAACCAAATCTGAATATTAATGAGGAAATGCTTGCCGTGTGCCAAATGAGCAGCAGAATCACCAGCCACTTTTGTTTGGTCGTCTAACGGTTATGCGCACATTATCTCAGTTTGGAGCGCGGTCGTGCTGTGTTGTTGGGCATGAAGTACTGTTGGTAAATAAGTCAGTGGATTGTTTGAGGCTCTGTATGTTTACCATGTAAAAATAATCCTCTCTTAGTGTGCAGTACAACCCATGATGGAGGATGAAAGTGCAGTTAAAAACAAGAAATAAAAGGACAGTGCATAGTGTAGCGGTTGGAGTGCTGGACTGTGGATCAGAGAGGCGACTTGAAATGTGCAAAGAGAACTTGCTTTTGTGCGTTTAAGCATTTAATTGTACCAGTAAAAAAAATAAAATAAACTGGATAAACTGGATTACGCATCGTGTGAAATTTTCAAGCATTGTTCTAGAAGTCAATCTGGATAAGGGCGTTGGCTAAGCGAACAGTTAACAATGATACCAGTGTTAATCATAAGAGCACATGCTCCCAGCCACATAATAGACAAATGTTTTCCCTCCTCCAGGTATCATGAAAGTTCGGAGAGCTGGATAAAAGAATTTCAGCCACTCTTCTCTTTATTGCTTACATTTTTTTTAATATATAAACCCCAACTCGTTTCATCAGGCTAGCGTTGGGAACAGGGCATTAAATTAACTTTTTCACCCAGTAGCCAGAGTGGCTTGTGGATTCTAAAAATCACCAGCCATTTTCAACATTTTACCAACCACATTACCTTTTCCAGTATAACACAACCTGGTTGGTTACCTGCCAATGTGGCTGCTAGAGTATAAAATCTTCCATCCACAATCAAACTTTTACCAGCACTTGGCTGGTGGTGGGTGTTAATTGTGTTGGGAAGTGTTCAGAGAACTGAAAGCATTTTGAAAGGCTGGAGCCATGTCAGCTGTGGCATCGCTCTTTGAAACTGTGTTATGTGTACTTTGCTGTTTTCATTTTATTTATTTATTCTACCTTTGCTCTTTTAAGTACTTTGTAACTGTGCTTTGACAAGTGCTATGTAAATAAAGTTATTATTATTATTATTTTTATTATTATTATTGATACAGTGTCTGTGTCTGTTGCTGGTTGGAGGAAAATGGAAAGCCGCTGGACCCCCTTACCAAACTCTACCTCCCCCCCTTACCTTCTCTCTCTGTCTATTCGCAGGACCCAGCAGGCATTTTTGAGCTGGTGGAACTGGTCGGGAACGGGACATATGGGCAGGTGTACAAGGTAATGTGGCTGTTTGCTCCTTATCCGCTTGCTGCGCGGTGGGCTTATTGGCTGGCGCAGACTGTACGTACCCAGATCAGCCACAGGAGTCGCTCTTGCTTTATGTGGTGGAGGCGGTCCCATCAAGCAGAAGCCTCACTCCCTTAGGCACCGCTCTGTAGGGCTGCCAGCCAGAGTCTTCCCTGGCACGGTCAGAAGTCCACACCAGAATTCAGTCACTGCACTGACATGATGAGACACCCAGCAGGCCCTCAGAATGACTCTTGTGATACTGTCACTGGTGGCAACCATTAACAGCCAATCATCTTTACTGGTGGCAACCCTTAGGGAGAGTATTCGATTTCCCTTAATATTACAATTTTCCCAGGAGAGGGGTATTGTCCTTTTTTTAAACAAAGGTCTTTATTTATTGATTCATCTCAGCCCAGGGTCAAAGAAACGATGGTATTCCTTTCGCCTCTTTTAAGCAGGCGTTTCTAGTACGTTTTTTTTTTTTTTTTTACACACACGAGTCCCCCGAGCTTTCACATGTTTAATATAGAGCTTGAGAAGCTCAGAACATTTTGTCGCACCTCCTTAAATATGTTGCTCTCTCTCCAACGAGTTGAAATGAAGCTGTAGCCTAATAGAGGTATTCTTCTTTTCAGTGTCTGATTACAATCTGGCCTTCAGTTTCAGAGGGCTCAGTCAGTTTCGGGGTCAGCACTGTGGCTCTGTATTATTACCCTGGCCTGTACCCTCTTCTGTGGACAGGTGTTTACAGTTCAACCTGATGAGTTTTACGGGCTCAGCACTTCGGGAAAGGCCGATGGAGTCTATAGTGTTTAGCCTTTGGTGTTTGTATGCAGAGATCTGCTGTAACCTCTTTTCGCCTTATTTTATTAAAGGCTAAGAGAAGGGAGCTTGGAGCCTGGAAAGCTTAAATTAAGCTCTTCTGTGTGAAGAATGAGATTAATGACTCTCAGATGTTAGTGCCTCAAGGCCTGCAGCCCTTGGAAATGGTCGATCACTTTTAGTCCCACCGATACACGCTGAACTCCAGTGGCAGCAATGCTCCTTACCATGAGACGTCTCTTATTTTCTCATTTTTGAAGTATTGCAAATGTGTCATGTGCATGGAAATAAAATTCATGCCTACAGCTCAGTGCAAATATTTAATGTTGCTTGGAGGTGTTTCATGTCCCTTCTATGAAGGTTATCTTTCCACAGACCCTAAATACAGTGGCAGCTGTCGCTTAAATTTCATGCTGTGACCGTGAAATGACCTTGGACAACATCACAAGTTAGACGTTCACAGTAGCAAGAGCATTTATGATGTCACAAGGCATTTTTTTAAATATTTGTTATGGACAGAGGAGGACTTTGCCTTTATGACATCACAGGTCAGCTCATAAGGAGTGGTTATGACATCACAAGGTACATCTTAATACTAAAAGATTGATTTATTCTGTGAGGCCAAATAGGACAGGAGAATCTCTGGTGAGGCTAACAAACTGTGCTGATATGCATGTGTTGTCCTTAGCACATGCTAACCTCCAGCCACTCCCTTCAGGTAGACACTCCACCCCCCAACCCATCAAGATTTGTTTGTGCCTGTCCGTATGAAAGCACTGCGATCTCTTGGAATTCCTGGAATGTGTTGGAGATCTGGCAAGACATGTTGAGGCTCTATCGTGTGCTGGCTGCTGTTTGCATCTCCGCCCCCAAACTACCCAAATGTGCCCTCCTCCCCTCAGCCCCGGCCTGCTTGTGAGGTTATGAGACTGGGCAGGTTTGGAGTGGTAGAGAGGGAGACCCAGGAGACCGCAGAGAGCACATTTTATCTGTTTGGGGGTTACTGCTGTGCTCAGTCCACCATCTGAGGAGAAACATCACCCCATGCCCTATCAGCTTACTACACACTCCATTGTTTCTGCAGTTAATGGCAGGCCCAGTGGCAGGCTGGACTTGTTCATGAGGCACTACCCCCTAGTATCCCTTCCCTTTTTTAAATGAATCACGCTATTGTACTTAGAGAAGGCAATACCAATATAATTTTTCAGAGAACGCTGCTTTTTTCAAAAAGAGTTTGCAAGAAAATACACTTCAAGTGAAAGTAGCTTGTACGGTAATGTTATGTTTCCAGAGGCTGTACAAATGAACAGATTAGCTTTACAACCTTTTTTTCACAATTATGAAGATAAATATCACTTTTTACATCATGCTGAAGTACTTTTTTTTTTGAGTGCAGCAGTCTCGAGTTGCATGTGCTATGGGAAATAGTTTGAACAGAAAATTTGATTAATTGTCATTTCTTGAAGACTAATTGGGGTAATATATACACATGCAACTGCTGGAGGCATACTGTAGCTGTACAAGCTGCTTTGCCGTTACTTGAAGTTAATTTTTTTTGTTTTAGACCACAAATCCCAGAATGCCCCTAAACGAGCCACTGTAAAGTCACCAGGACATCAGAAACATTTGTCAGTATCTAAAATATCCTTCATTGCACATAAAAACCAATCAAAAGCATACACAAAAACTGAAATAATATTTTAAAAATCATAGAACGTGGACTACCATTTTAAGTTTTACTGCAGTTTTATGAAATAATGAAGATGTATTTTGTTAAGCTGTACACCATTGTTATTTACACAGGCAAGAAATGTCCATTCAGCACCATTCAGATCAGATTTTACTCTAATTTGCCTTTGTGACGTTGTCCCTGTAAAAAACAAAAAACAAGAAGTGTTATAATACTTACAATGGGAATTAAGTGAATGAAAAATGGCAATAGCCTTCAGCTGTAGTTTGCATCTTGATTGCAATGTTTATTTTTTCATAAATTGGCTGCAATGTTAAATAGCCTAAGTTTGAATGCGAAACGTTCATGAGAAACGGAAGCATCCCTGCTCTGTTGCATGTCTGTTTGGTCCTCCATTCATCCGCAATGCATGAGGCTGCACTGAAGATGTGTTCGCTCTCAACATTGCTACATGGGGCAGATTGGAATTTGTGTGTCGGACTCGTAGCCACCTTGGATGGAAAGGGCTCTTTTTTTTCTTTTCTTTTTTTTACAACCGTTTGCAAGTCATATAAAAGGAATTGGAAAATTTAATTTGTTCTCCAATCCCCAATACAAGTACTTAAGGGACAGATTGGTGCAGCCTGATTTCTACCTATATTTTTTCCCCAAGTTCGGAAGGATTCGTTTGATGGGCTATTGCATCACAACCATAACCTCCTCCATATGCAAGCGGGTGCTCTTTTAAAGGGGTAGTTCACCCAAAAATAAACGTTTTATATGTTTCTACATACCAGGAGTGCTATCTACCCATCCAGGTTGTTTTGCCAGTTTTGTAGATACCCACTGCAGCTCACCCTGATAGAATGGACCCAAAGTTTGTGGCACTCAAAGCGCCAAAAATGTACATTAGAGAAAATCAACAGCAACGTCTCTTTTCCAAATGTTTTTTCAAAAACGACTGTCTACCGAAGTTCGCCAATTGTGTATATCCATGCAAAGTATCGACCAAAGCCCGCCAGTATTCTAGGGTGCACTGTGTTGACATAAGCATGCTTTGGTTAAGATACCAAATATGTGCATATACACAATTAGCATACTTTGATAGAAAGTAGTTTTAGAAAAAACCAAGCACAACAAGGTCCGTGGATGTTTGTGAGTAACCGTGTCATATTTGGAAAGAGACGTTGCTGTTGATTTTTTTGAATTTACATTTTTGGCGCTTTGAGTGCCACAAACTTTGGACAAACGTTGAGGTCCTTCCCAGCTAACAGGCAACGTCAAAGTTATGATGTGATGTTCCCTAGGGACGTTCTAAAAACATTACTAGGACGTTATTCAAGTCCTAGGAAGGTCACTGTTTGGTTATAATATGACATTTAATTCAAATTTTTCGGGGACGTTCAAGCAACATCCCTATCCGGTTATGATATGACATTGTGCTCATAACATTCATGGGACATTCAGGGACGTTCCTGCAACTGGTTACAATATAGCGTCATGTAATGAATGTCTGGGGGACTTTACTAGAACGTCCCGGAAATGTTCTCTGCGACGTCCACGTAACGTTTAGATAACCCTACAAAAAGACGTCAAGGCGACGTCCTGATGACATTTTGAGACATTCAGGGGACGTCCCGGGGACGTCAATTTTGTTAGCTGGGTTCTATCGGGGTGATATCACGGTGAGCTGCAGCAGATATCTACAAAACTAGTGAGTTCTCAGTGAAACTACCAGGATGGATAGATAGCAATCTGGATGTTATGTAGAAACGTATCAAAATTACATTTTTGTGTGAACTGACCCTTTAAAGTGTTCCCGGAATGCTGTGCCCAGATGGCCTGCTGTCATTGGTAACGCTGCCCACTCTCAGGCTGAATTCACGGGGTTGACTGTGTCGAAGCGGCTCGTGTACAGAGTGCAGCTCTGGAAATGCACAGAAGGGCTAAGTGAGAGAACCTGCGGCGGGAAGTGAAGACGGCGGAGGAAGCCGTTAAAGACTCTGTTTACTTCCTCAAGGTTCAGCTGTTCCTCAGTTTCTCTTCTTCAAACCGTGCGTCTCAAGTTATTCAACACCCAGGTTAGCATCAGGGTTTAATGGTAACTTGTTTGCAGAAGGCGTTTCTGCACCTAAAATACATTCTCACTAAATGCAGAAGAAAGTCGTGGGTTCCCCTTGTGAGTCTAATACCTGTATGCCTCCTTCTCCTTGATCCGCGAGTGTGTAGGCTTGAAAGTGTCTGTGCCAGAAGCCAGGAAATAGCAATCTTGAGAGGAGAAGGCAGCTTTTCAAGGAAACATTTTCATAGCGTGGGTGTATTTGTCTTCAATAGAAATGTGTAATTTGGTCCCTGCACTGACCCACTGTTTAGCTCTTTGAATTCTCACTTTGGTGATGAGAGTGTGTTTGTGCATGTGTGTTCAGGCATGTGTGTGTGGGTGTTTGTGTGTGAATGTGTGTGTGAGTGTGTGTGTGTACGTGCTTGTGCATGTGCATGTGCATGAGACTGTGGGTGCAGTTTAAGAGTGCCTGAGTATGTTTGTGTGTGTGTTGTGTGTGGTGTATGTGTCATGCTTTGCATGTGCATGAGACTTTGTGCAGTGTGAGAGTGTCTGTGTGTGTGCGTGGGGTGATTCAGTTTGTTATATTAACTTTAAAATACAAAGGAATTAGCATCCAAGTGTCCTATAGAAAAATCATTTGGTGTACTTTATGTTTCATTGTGGAATTAAGTGGTGTTCAGATGTGATTGGGAGAGAAATTAGGGGAGGAATGGGTTAACCCTTTGACCCGCTCTATCTCTGCTTCTGAAGAAGCCCTGATTAGGCCTATGTCTGCCTGCTGCGTATTCTGCAGGGATGTTGAATTGGGTCACAGGACCTAATAACATGATGTTCTGCCTTACTGCTCTAATGGCGGCTGCAAGGGTCTTGCTATGAGTCACTCCACTCCGTTAGCGCCCAACCGCGCTCTTCTCCATTAGACTTAACTTAACCTTTTTTGCCCGCTGTACCCCAAATTATAATCAGTTGAGGAAGCTGTCTGAAAACTGTACTGCAGTCGTGCTGGCTGGTTGGAAAGGCTGTGTGTGTGGTTAGCTTGTTTCTCCGGAGCTCTGTAGAAGGTGCAGCGCTTTTGAGCTGAAAATGTTTTTCCTAGCAGGCCACAGTCACATGAAGATGAGACAAGAAGAGTCTCGTGCCCTCCGTCCTCCTCTGTGACATCTCTTGCTTCTTTATAGAGAGAGACAGTGAGCGAGAGACACACACACGGAGAGAAAGAGACAGAGAGAGATGGATAAATGGATAGCTAAAACATTAAAGGAGAGAGATAAATAGACTGAGAGGTGAGAGAAAGAGAGGCATAGTTCTCTCCATTTTCACATTAAAAAACTAAAATAACGTTGCTCTGACTTTCTCACTTTTTTCTGTGTGTCTGCTCATCATTTGCAGGCTTGTTTGACATGGCATAAAAACCACAATGAAGTTACTTAGAGAATTGCAGCGTTCTGTTTCAGCCCCGGGCACTTCCTGACACCCAGACACATGCGCTGCTTAGAAAAACACACTCTTTTTGGCCATATTATTTTATTTACCTTTATTTAATCACAGTTCTCATTATGCAACGGCACACTGGGGAGTCAAAGTGGGTAGTGAATGCAGATGGTGTCCAACTCTGTTTTCCTGTTTACTTGCGCAATTTGGTTGTCTGTCGTTCGAAAAGCTTGCAGACAGCAAAAGAGGAAGTGACCACGCAGTAGAGACAATGATGTGGTAGCCCATCGAAGCGCATGTGTGTGGTTTCAGAAGTTATTCTCAATGACTTTGGCCTAGTTACCTTCAAAAAAGAAAGAAGAAAACGGTAACGCCTGCTCACTGCAGGAAGCATGAATTGTTGCGTATGTTATTTAATTATTCCATCATATCTGTCAACACATCAACACTTTAGGGGTTATTATGGTTAGCTGGTGTTAATAATTGATATTGTTGCCTAGATGTACATTTCTGAACCAGAACCCAGCATCTTGGAGGAACAAGAGAAGCTTGGTCTAATGCACTCTAACTTAGCCAGCTAGCTACCTAGCAACCATATCATGCATGGATATATACAGTATGACAAATCACCTTTTATGGGTGTATTTCCAGTGATCATGTACCCTGTTTGGTAACCTTCATAATGTTTACATTCTCGTAAGGTATCTTATATTGTTAAACTGATGGATTTAAATAAGGTGGACCCCTTATACCCCTATAATGAAGCAATGACCCAGGTAAAGCCTGTGTTTGCCACCAGTGTGAATGGGTCAACCTGCGTTATCCAACCCGGGTCCGTGATCCTGGTCATGACCTGGGATATACGCGGGTTCGACTTGGCTCGACTTCGGTATGAAAGGATGGACGCAGGTTACTCTATGCCGGTTTAGATCTAGGAACCTCATCAGTCACGATCGGAGGCGCACTAAAGGCACTGAGGACAACAGAAAGGCTCTTCTCCGCCATAGATATTGTCGGCGACTTAAAGAAAGAAAAATAGTCCAAATGCACAGACTGAATAAAAAGAAGAATTATTATAAGCTGTACTCATGTTGGTGAATTCTTTGGCATTTTTTGATTATGTTGGATTAGAGATCCAGCTCTGTTGGAGCTCAGGGGTTTCCTAGGCCTTGGAGGGAGTACCAGCTCTGCCTACCACACTACCAATCCCCACATGGCAACAGTAACCACGGCTCCATCCAACATGTCTACACTTGACTGGATGCAAGTCAGCAGTTTTTTTTTTTTGTGCATCATTTCACTCACAATGCACACACACACACACGCACACACACACGCACACATGCACATGGATGTATAATGGAATATCTTGAGTGTTTGATGACCTATGAATGACCCATGTGGCTTTTGAGTGATTGGTCAAGCGTGTGAGGGGGATTTGCATGGTCAGCAGAATTCATCTTGAATGCTAGTTGTCTAGGGCAGGGCTGTCATCATCCCCAGCCGATCAGCGGCACAGTTTGTGTGCATGTGCTTGCATGTGCTTGCATGTGCGTGCATGTGCGTGCATGTGCGTGCATGTGCGTGCATGTGCGTGCATGTGCGTGCATGTGCGTGCATGTGCGTGCATGTGCGTGCATGTGCGTGCATGTGTGTGCATGTGTGTGCATGTGTGTGCATGTGTGTGCATGTGTGTATGGTGCCAGGAAGGGATTTGGGGTGCTGCTGTCCACCAGGGGGCAGCACCGGCACTACTCACAGGTATGACAGCAGCTGTAATTGATTGTAATCAATTCAGCTGCTGCCTGTTACCTCATTAGTGGGCTCAATAAAAGGCCTGGGCTGCATTCAAATCCAATTTACACACTCCCTTCCCTTGCTCACTTCCCTCGAGGGAGCCATCTTGTGACGCAATTTGTTACGTGCAGCAAACAAACTTAAAAGGTGCTCTGCAAGGGAGGATTGACGAGAAACAAACAAAAACCGAACCGAACAGCCCTCACAACATTTCGGAAGTGCAACTGCAACGAAATGTGACCGCCACATAGTTCTGTGGTGACCGCCCACTTTTTCCATGTTGGGCATTGCATTGTGGGATTCCCTTCTTGCTGGAAGCTTGCATTTTATACCCTTGGTGGAAGGGAGGATGAGCGAGGGAATATAATTACTCCCTCCCCTTTCTTAAATTGGATCCGAATCACACTTGGAGTGGCTGCCATATTTCATCCTGGCATTTAGGGGATTCCCCCCTTGAAGCAAGGGAAGGGAACGACGGGAGGAAAGGATACATTTTGGATCATCAGGCCTAAGGAGGACTGTGTTGGGACTCTTTTCCTGGAAGTTGATGCAAGGTGTTTTCTGTTTCCTTTTGTGGCTTTTCTTTTGTGGTTTTTGCATGTCCTTTTCCATTGTGGTTTTGGTTGCCTGATTGGCCTTTTCCCTAGTTTTAAAAGGATTTATGTTATTTTCAGTTTTTGCTCAATTGAACGGCAAAAAGCCAAACATTTATTTTGTCTTCATCTTGTCTGTTCACCACGTGTGCAGTAGCCACCCCCAGGCCTGCATTACAATATGTATGCATGCACGCATGCAAGTGTATAATGCATGTATCTTGGTATAGTGTACATGTTTGTGTGTCTGTGGGCCCTGTTTTACACCTGGCGCTAAGTGGCAGTAACCCAAACGCAAGTGTCTTTCCTAGTTTCAGACCGGCCCAGTGGTCATTTTAGTGGCCAGCGCTCGTAGCAAGTTAACAGGGCGCTTTTCCTGTTTTCCCGTTATTATATTTATTGGAAATAGTTTGATGGGAATTACCGGGAACCCGTGCTGGTGTTAAACCCTATATGAAAGATTATCATCGTGTATCTCAAAACACATCATAATTGTTTGTCCAAATAACATTGATTATAATATTGATCCATATAGCCTATTCCTTCCTCGCACGCTTTGCACAGGAGGACTGTGTTGGACTCTTTTCCTGGAAATTGCTACAAGGTGTTTGGAAGTTGCTGCAATGTCTGTTTCGCCAGCTGTAAATCGCTGTTCACAGGCTTACTATCCACCAACTTATTTGCAATCCACCAAGGTGCAAACGCAGGTGGCTTTTAAAGGGAATGTGATATGACATTTTGATTGGTGTATTGCATGTTACGCCCAAGAGACCTATAATTAATGAAGAGACTAAGTTCAGCCCATTTGCACCTTGTACCGTACTTAGTACTCAAATAATACGCCATCTAACTAGCAAAAGTGGACTTGGACATGCCTTAAATGCACTTGCGCCATGCGTTTTAGACCAAGCGCAAAGATCTTCAGGATAGAGCCTTGTGAGTTTATGTGTGCGTGTATGTATGTGCATGAAAATTATGTGTGTGTGTACGAGTTTATGTGTGTTTATGAGTTTGTAGAATGTGTCATCTTTTGATTATGACAATTAAATAAATTGAATTAAATTGAGATCAGCTTGGCCTTTTTTCTTTGATCAAATTAAAGAATTGTCTGTCTTTGGGATTTTTTTTTTCCTAAAATAAAAAACAAATCTAATTTTTGACCCTAAGGATGCTCTGAGTGTGGAGTGTGTGCACACCAGCTGAAACAAATCCTGCAGACTGTAAATCACTATCACAAACATGCCCAGCCTAACACAAAGATAGGCTGAAGACTGCATCCAGTTCTTGCCAATACAAAGAAAATACCAGAATTTCTCCATACAAGCAAGGTGCTTACCTCTCTGGAAATGTGCTGCTCGGTGGATCTTGCACTTGTAATTCTTGTTGAGATTTTGAATAAGCAATTTTTTATCCTGAAACCAAAAAGGTTCATATACTGCCCACTTCTGGAGGATTTGGTATTGATTTTGTTCACGACAATATGATTTATATAAATGTATTTTTTTCCATTAATCAGTATTGATGAAAAAGCAGCTTATTCTACACATGTTATAAATAGGTTAATATGCCTCCCTGTCGCTGTACCAGAACTCACTGTACTGGCATGTGCTGTATTAGCCGCTGCACGGGCATGTCAAAATCTAACTTTATTGTAAGTGTAATGTCGTGTAAATGTAGCAATGCAGGGAGGAACACTTCATTGCTCAGATGGAATAACTACCTAAGTTACTTGCTATGCTATGCTGTGTCAATACAGGGTGAGCAGTGAAATAGCACGACCAAGGAAATCAGGTAACTTGGGTTTTGACATTGGGAATTTAGTTTGATGACAAATTGACTGAGTTGCCAGATATCAATAGCTTGCTAACATAGACAACCTGCTATCCAGACATGAGTCACCATTCTAACACATGCTCATTTGCTGACTGGCGCAACAGCTTTAGATCCCACTCCGGAGGTGATAGCGGACATGATTTTCCTGTCGCTTGGATTGACTGGTATTGGGTCATACATGAATTGCACAGATCCTACCACTGATTTAGCTGTTTTCAGTGTCATCGATGTCAGTTGGAGTTGTTTTCCATGTTCTGCTAACTAGCTAACAAAACACAAATGTGAGTCAATTTACTGGGCTGTCTATCAACAGTGAACTTGGGTATATCCAGAAAGAGCACTCCCTTCAATCCTGTAGCTCTTCTGTTCATAAATATTTTATACTTAGCATTAAAAGGACATTTATTTATTTTTATTTTTAAATTTGCCGCCAAACCCGGGGGTGTATATACAGTTAGCATTGTTATCATTGTACATATTTATTGTATTTATAGGGTTCAGCGTATAATCACATGACCTGTCAGGTGACCCCTTTGGACAAGTATTTGCAAGGTGCGTCTCTGCTTTTGCTTCATGTCTGAAGAAGGGCTTGCGCCCGAAACGTCACATGGTGGTATACTAATAAACGTTCATGGGAGCATTATCTAGTGTGCGGATTTAATTTTCCGTTTATATACAGTTAACACCATAATTCATTGGACAGTGACACATGTTCTTGTTATTTTGGTTCTGTACTCTAGCACTTTGAGTTTGAAAGGATACAATGACAATGAGGTTGAAGTGCAGACTGTAGCATATCCTTTGCATGCCATGCCAGAGTCTTTTGATATTGTCTTTAAGACATCAGGAAGTCATGGCATGCAAAGGATATGCGACCAAATATTAAAAATGATGACTTTATTCTACATTGTTAAACTGTCCAATATTTTGTGATGCCCGAAAATGTACAAAAGGTTGTATAATTTCTAAACGGTTCATCCGATATGGATGAAAATACCTCAAATTAAAGCTGACAGTCTGCACTTCAACCTCATTGTCCTTGTATCCTTTCAAACTCAAAGTGCTAGAGTACAGAACCAAAGTAACAAAAAATGTGTCACTGTCCAATGAATTATGGTGTTCACTGTATACACAGTTCCCAGTCCAATCTGGAATGTCCAACTATCTGCAACTGCAGCCGTGTTCCAGTTCGGGAGAGCTGGGACATCCACGGTTTTCCTCCGAAACAGGTGGTTTCAACAGCTACTTCTTTTAGCGTCATATACCGCAGCTATGGGGGGTTATGTATACAGTGCTGTAATTTCTACACAGTGAAATAAATATGTGTTTGTGTGTGTGTGTGTGTGTGTGTGTGTGTGTGTGTGTGTGTGTGTGTGTGTGTGTGTGTGTGTGTGTGTGTGTGTGTGTGTGTGTGTGTGCGCGTGTGTGCGCACAACGAGGAAAAGTGCTGCAGCTTCCTGTTTCAGTGAGGAAATTCAGAAAGGTTCTTGAAAAGCTCAGATGTTAATCTCAGCTGTTTCTGTCTTCCTGCTGATGCAGCGAAGAGGTATTTCCTATTGGTGGAGATGGAATGTGGACGGTGCAAACCTAACTCTCGACATGGCAGGGGCATTGCTTCCTTGCTGTGGGGGTGGAGTTTCCAGACATCTGAATCAACCATGGTTCCTGTCCTATAATTGTGCCCAGTTGGCTAATTATTACAGCAGCACAGAAACAGTGAGGGTCCTGTCCTCTGGGTAGTAACAGCTGAAGAGGTACAAGTGAAGGGTTGCCAGAGTGGTGTGTTCAACCTCTTATTCAGACTCTTGCCTTTTGCTTTTTTATTCAGCCTCTTGTAGTTTTGCTGATTGGGAGGCTCATGTCTTGTTCTCAAGACCATTACTAGGCCATGAAGGTGTGATTTACTGAATTCATTTTCTGTGAGACTGCTGAAGACTATGAGACTGGCTTTTAATCCTTTTTTGCATTTGTTGCTTGCTTGCTGTGTGTGTGTGTGTGCGTGCGTGCGTGCGTGCGTGCGTGCGTGCGTGCGCGCTCACGCGGACCTCAGTGTGCTCATTCGCTGAAGCAGTGACAGTCTGTGCCCTGTCTGTGCGTGCGTGCGTGCGCGCGTAAGCGCTCACGCGGACCTCAGTGTGCTCATTCGCTGAAGCAGTGACAGTCTGTGCCCTGTCTGTGTGTGCGTGCGTGCGTGCGTGCGTGCGTAAGCGCTCACGCGGACCTCAGTGTGCTCATTCGCTGAAGCAGTGACAGTCTGTGCCCTGTCTGTGGGTGCGTGCGTGCGTGCGCGCGTAAGCGCTCACGCGGACCTCAGTGTGCTCATTCGCTGAAGCAGTGACAGTCTGTGCCCTGTCTGTGTGTGCGTGCGTGCGTGCGTGCGCGCGGTAAGCGCTCACGCGGACCTCAGTGTGCTCATTCGCTGAAGCAGTGACAGTCTGTGCCCTGTCTGTGTGTGCGTGCGTGCGTGCGTGCGTGCATGCGCGCGTAAGCGCTCACGCGGACCTCAGTGTGCTCATTCGCTGAAGCAGTGACAGTCTGTGCCCTGTCTGTGTGTGCGTGCGTGCGTGCGTGCGTGCGTAAGCGCTCACGCGGACCTCAGTGTGCTCATTCGCTGAAGCAGTGACAGTCTGTGCCCTGTCTGTGTGTGCGTGCGTGCGTGCGTGCGTGCGTAAGCGCTCACGCGGACCTCAGTGTGCTCATTCGCTGAAGCAGTGACAGTCTGTGCCCTGTCTGTGGGTGTCCGTCTCTCTTTGAGTTTAGCCCTGCCCTGGAACACGGGAGCACTAAATCAGTTGAGAGGAATGCAAACGAAAGCCCTGTAATCATCCTGCACTGCCATCCCAACAGGTTACAAGAACAGATGGGCCTGCTGACACACTCACACAAACCAGTGACCCGGCACCCAGGAAATTGTCACTGTGTTCTAGAATCAGAACCCATTTTATGTCTCACAGCTAGAGGAAACGGCAGCTTAGGTCCCACGCAACTTCCATTAGCACGAAGACCGGTCACACGTGCATACTGTATATATTGCACAAATGAGACATTCACTACTCCTGCAACCAAACAACAAACTCCGTGTTATATCTTTATTAGTACACGATTTGTGAGAAAAATACCGAATACAGAGTTTCTAAATGCCGTGTGGCTACTGCATTTAACAAGCAGCCCCCCACCCAGTCTCACCTGCAACTGTACCTACCCATGCGTGAGACAGTGGACAATAGCGTCTATCTGCGAGTTCATAAAAATATTTTAATAAATTTGTATTCAGTCGTAGCAACAAGATAAACCCAACAATAGCCTGATCGTATGCCAAAACCCAAAACATCTGTGAAAAGCCCTATTAACTCAATTGTAAAATAAACACATGACATTTTTGTGTAATTACGTCATTCTACTATCAATATCTGCTACTATAAATTAAATGAATATACAATCCTATATATTTATTTTGGTTTTACACATATAGATGTCCCTTTCATGAATCAGGCTACCTGATCTCCCGATGTTGATTTATTTGAAGAAATCAACAACATGGTTTGGTGACAGTCGAGATTTAAATGAGTATATCTCGCTTAATATTTGGAGTAGAAAGATAATATTGTCATCGGCAGAAAGCTGAGACTATCCTATTTATAACTATTTATAATACTCAAAATGGCATAGCATCCGCCTGCCCCGTCCTAAAAAAATTTAATATATGGTCACCCTATACAGTAGGCTACAAAAGAAACTAGATCACTACTCTGATGATAACAACAGTAACATAATTTGTATTATAGTACAACAATAAACGACTTGTAAGCACCACATTGGAGTCATGTTTGCACTTTAGAAGGCAGTGACCCTTGTGACGACATTCTGAACTGAACGTTCTAATGATACATTCTAATCACATATTTGTGATGGTACGTTTTTCAGGCAGTTCTGGAATGATCACATATTTGTGATGGTATGCACAAAAGCAGGGGTCGCCATGCCTAAATTTCAAGTATCAGATCTACAGGATATGTGACCCGACGCAGACTTCAGATACATGTCTCGCATCGGACCATTGTACAGGAGAACCAAAAGACGTAATAAAACCACTATTCGGTCAAAATTGAGTTAATACCAGAATCGCATTCCTGAATATCAAATCTACCATTCACATAAATTTCAGAATTCAAATCGTTGTATGTCGAAATTTTGTTAAATATAGGAATTAGTTAGACCTCCAGAGCCCACCACACATAAGAAATTACTTTGACTCACCGTAAATGTTTGTTCCAAACAAAACTTTTGCATGTTCAAACATGTCCCTTATTGCTATGGTTTTAAAGACAGAGATCATACTTTATCGGTCTCTGTGATGACAAGTTACAATCAAACGTGATACTGATGCTCTAGTGTTATAAAATATTTCTTTTTAATGACAGAAAATGCTGTTCTTTTCTCCTTCTGTTGTCCGAAAGGAGCATTTTGTTATTTTTATTTTTTTCTGTGGAGTGGAAACAATGTACAGGCGCTGAGCATCATGGATATTGTAGTAGGCTATTTGAAATACCAAACTAACAAAAAAAATATGATTTCTCCTAAACAAAGTTGAAACATTCGTAACCGAGGGTCATAACATGGTTGAGATATGTCAGCACAGCAGTGTTTAAAATCTGTGTGTAAACAAACGAATGCAGGTATCCCCTGATAAAATCCACGATAACTCGCTTAACCCTATTTATTTAAAAAGTCAGTGCATTTTTACAATAGTAAAATATTATGGCTGCCAGCTGCGATAGGTAGGCTACTCACTGCGGAAATGTCAACTATAGCCCTACTAGACATTGGCGAAATGGAATAAGATAAACTCTTCAGTTGTTACTTCATACAGATAGGATATCTGGTTTCTTAAATGTATTTAGGCTATATAAGACATTTTGTCGGGGAAAAAATAGGTGTCTATCTAAACCGAAAGTACATTGGGTATTGTAGCTACATAGTAGGCTAGCCTACGGTAGGGTAAGCAAGGAAAAAACGGAATGTTTATTTATACTACTTTTTACTAATATATTATTGTTCCTATATCAGAACACGATACGACACTTTTAGCGTGTAGAAACGGTGCATTTTATGCAGTTTATTGTCTGGGACGGTGGCAAGATGAAGTCTGGTCTAGCGTCCTGCTGTTTTATTGGCCTGCAGTACAACTAGTGAGGGCGATGCTTTCGCAAGTGATGAAACGTTTTAACAATCATGCGCCGGTTTTCTTCAAGCTGTAATGTATAATTTCAGAGAAACATGCATACTGTAATTGGGGTAGATACGACTACCACTATGGGGGCACAGTGGATAGGGCTACTTCTCAACTAATTTAATGAAATTTAACTTGTTATAAACAAAGTTTCTGTATAACACAGGTTACTTGATTTTCGATTTTCTCAGAACACCTAGAAACTGTTTGTAAAACGCCCTTTTAAATAATCACTTTTAATCATTTATGCCTACAGGATAACTACATTTTTTTTTTCAACTTGGACCAAACTATTTCCACAATGCTGATTGTAGGCTAATAATGATCATCTTTCTTTGTGCAGCAAGCGAACCTGCTTTAATCAGTGATAGTCCCAAATCCAGTCTTCTCCTGAGCAAGCGGCGAGAACGACATGAAATATCTGAACGTGTGTGTTGAAGTAAATGCAGTGATTTAGAATTATTCAAGACTCAAACTAAGTATTCAACAGTTTCCGCCATTCAGTTATCAACTTAAATCATTTCACTGATGTTAAACAGTAAATTAGTTTGGGGGCAGAAAAGCATTCATATGCAAGGTATTGTGGGATAGCTACTTCATGCCAAAATAATTAGGGAAGTGGAAGAATGAAAAAGGATCAGGGTTTAAAGCAAAATCAGAGGTTAAACCTTACAGTTGAAGTCGGAGGTTTACATACACTTAGGTTGAAGTCATTAAAACTCACTTTTAACCACTCCACAGATTTCATGTTAGCAAACTAGTCATTCTATAGTACTTGCTTATATAGTTCTATAGTACTCGCTTCCTGTTTTTTGCTTGTTTTCTATTTAACTTGTTTTTTTGGTTATTTTATAGTTCAGAATGTATAGCTGACTGTGTGTACTACTCATGTTTATTACTAGCTCCTACGCTGTGAGAAAGTTGTGCTTTGTTGGATTTGCTTTGTAGTCGCGTCAATGACCTTCAAAATGCACTTATTGTACGTCGCTTTGGATAAAAGCGTCTGCCAAATAATTTGTAATGTATAGTGTTGGCAAGTCAGTTAGGACATCTACTTTGTGCATGACACAAGTAATCTTTCCAACAATTGTTTACAGACAGATTATTTCACTTTTAATTCACTATATCACAATTCCAGTGTGTCAGAAGTTTACGTACGCTAAGTTGACTGTACCTTTAAATTTTTAATATTTGGTCGCATATGCTTTGCATGCTATGACTTCCTGAATCCTGATGTCTGTGACCCAACAACATCAAAAGACTTTATCTTATTTTCTGGTACTCTTACAAGCGATACTAGAACGTTTCTGCATTTGAATGGATCTCTATGGGAATTGGGGGGTGGGACTAGATTTAGCTGTAAATTACATTGGAACAGTATGGAACACATGATTGGTAAAATGGCTCTACGTCATCAAGGGTCTGAGGTATCAAACGAGCCTCAAACCATCACTCTGCTGCCAGATATGCAGTAGAGAAGTTTTGCTCCCGATCCTGTGTTATCTCCGTCCTGGTGCGGCTACTTCCGCTTTTGTGGCGTATCTTTCTAGATACGCTTTTAGAAATCATTATCGGTCGCGTTATGGTTCTCCGAACCTTACACTCCCCTTACATGCTTATGCCAGCATATGTAGACTTAATGATGTATAGGCCTGGCTAAAGTGTTACCATGTCCAGTTACTAAGCTGGGATATTTTTTGGAGCATTTTGAGGTGAAATTGGCTCAGGTTCACAATGGCCCCACCCTGCCTGGGCATCAAACCTTCACTTTTGTGGTTGCAAGCTTGCCTTCACAACCACTACCTACCAAATACTGCCACAACAAACCATGCTGCACACTTTGAACCTTGAACATCTGGAACCAGAAAATTCTTTCAGGTGAGAAGAATTTGAAGTGTGAATTGAGTGCATGGCTATTCAATTGCGTGAGATGTCTGAGACGTACTTGCCATATTGTCATCAAAACCTCATTGATTTTCTTGGCATTAATATGATGTTCATATTATATGAAATGCTTCTGTTCAGACTTCTTAAAAAACTGTATTGCAGTGGATGTTGACGATCCGGTAAGACCCTACCACATTGGGCCGTGAGATGGTGTCAGCTAGGTCCTGCATATCTTACAGCCGATTGAGCATGTGCAGCAGTGATCTAATCATAGGGTGCTGAAGACAATGAGTCAGGTTCTGGGTTTGTGTGACATGACCACCCACCCCCCCCCCCCACCCCCTTTGGTGGCTGCTGTGTGGTTTCAGAGAAAACTAAAAATTAAGAAAATTCAGCTTGACCGTGAACTTGATGTCTGCGTAGGCTGCTCTCTCACTGGTTGTGCCAGTCTTATGAAATGTTATTTTTGTCCCTGTGCTCTTTAAGTTGAATGTGAGAACGCACAGTATAGACCTGTGGGTTTTTTTTGTTTTGCTGAAACTGTGTTTTCTCAGTCTATGGCTCAGTTCACCCAATTTTTTTACATGATGTATTGGAGTAATGAGGGGTGAAATAGTCACACTGTAGCCTGTACGGACTTTTTTCTCTGTGATGAAGAGGTATTGCTCTGGGACTGTGCGGTCCGTGGGAGATGCCTTGTCTCTGTCTTTCTGTCTCCCTCACCCCATGTCTTCATTCTCCTCAATTTCTTCCTTCCTTTCTTCCACTACCGCTCTCCCTCTGCCACCCCTCTCTTCTCAGTTCAGTTTAGTTCAGGCTTTATTGGCAAGTGTGTACTTATGTTGCCAATCCGTATGCTGAAATTACAAATAAAAGCTATAGCTGCAGGCAGTGATTTTTGGGGCCGGGCACTCATTGCCACACTGAAACCAATGAATATACTGCCAGTTTATAATGCCCCAAAAATAGTTGTATTGCTTGATGATATTTTGGATGAGGTTAATCAATTGGTTTTGAAGTTACCACAATGTTATAGCACCCCCGGGGCCGAATGATATGACCATTTGAAGGTAGGTTCTATGAACCTCGATGTAGGCTATATTTATATCAGATTTCATGATTATACCTCAATGTGTTTTTATAATGAGGAAATACTGCAATTTTATTGGCTCCCTGTGGTCAATTCAAGATGGAGGTGACCCACAGGGCATCTATATATGTTCTTAATTAGGTAGATAGTCACTGTAGAAATTTCTGCAGTACAATGGTGATTTTAAAAATAGCTTTTTTTATATTTGGAGCTCTATAGCACCTTAATTGAGTTTTGATTGAGCCAATGCTGCAGGTTTTTATTTAATTTGAATGTGAATAAGAAGCTAATAAACATCTTATCTTATAATGTCAAACCTTTGGGGATTGAGATTAATATTTCTCTGAAAAGCCGCACCCACTGCAAGGATATTTTCTTACTGCAGCCATGGTTTTTTCACAGAGCCACTTTCTTTATAATAGTTTTAAAGATGATAAATGGGCAAACAAATCAGAGGACATTTCATGTTTGTACATCAAATAGTTACATATGGTCAAATTCATATATAGTGGAGGTCTTTTAACTCCTTTGCGCAGATGCCAAATTTGGTAAATTCTCACCTATTTAAGGGGTGTTCTATTTCAGGCTTTATAACTCCAGGTGTGAGCATCACAGAGACTTGAAACATGGCTTAAATGAAAAAAGACGCCATGGGCGCGCAACCACCTCTGGCCATTGGGATTCCACCAGCAGCACTTCTGACCAAAGAGTTCTATCTGACCCCCCTTGGAAACTGAGGCTGTGTCTCAAACGGCAAAAATTGAAGGCAGGAAGGCATCGAGGCATGTCTCATTCAAAACTTTGCATAAAAGGTTGCCTTCTAAGGTGCCTCAGAAAGCAGCATTTGAAGGCAACATCGTATGTATTTTTCTCCGGGTATGATATCCCATAAGTCTTTGCGATTACATCAGGGTTCTCACTTCCGTTAAATTAATGGCGGCCGAAAACAACAATGTATTTGCCACGGCACCAGGGGAGCTTTTTGCAGTCTGAATATGCAGTAAACTCCATAATTTGTTGCAGTTATATTTCAAATTGCATTTTAATTATTTAATACACTGGAATAGTGTATCTGGGGTTTTTAAGCCTCGGAGAGCATTCCAGTAACTAGCCAGCTAACTTGCAACCAAGCTGACGTAGCGTAATGAACATGCGTAAACACTGATCTCACATGACATCATCCTGCCTTCGAAGTTTGTCCCAAATTTGCTGCCTTTTGAGGTACCTTCAGAGGGAGCAAGACAGCAAGGCACCAAGACAGCGAGGCAGCTGCCTTCGGTTTGAGACTGTAATGGGGGCGTGACGTGTGAGGTTCGAGGGGCCACACGCAGGGAAGGGATAATTTAAGCTCAAAGATCCACTGAGACAGGGAGACCCCGTATTTAAGGAAATTATTTTACCGCAAATCACCTAGTTCCCACTCTCGACTGGAGGGAAATAAACAGGGAACTGGGAAAAAGGCGAACATAAAAGAACCCGGATAATCGGGATAAGGAAGTACGTACAGTGAGGCGAATAGAACCGAAAACTGAAGTCCTATAGGCTACTTCGACCGACTCGCTGTCACATGCAAAAGATAGAAGAATGAATGCCCGGTCTCTCAGTAAGTAGAAACCACCAAAAGGCAAATAGAACAGAACTGCTGTCCTATACTTCTACGAGCAAGTGAAACACGCAGAACCTGAGAAAATACACGCCCTGCCTCAGTAAGGGGAAACGTACGAACAGAGACTGCTCTAGCTTAACAGGAAAAAAAGCAGACAGAGTGGAGAAAGAAGGAAACAAAGAAATAGTGAACAAAAGTACTAGAAGCTACTAAAACCGGCTCGCTGTCACAAGCAAATAAGTAGAAGCATGAACGCCAGGTTTCTCAGTAAGAAGAAACCAACAAAAGGCGAATAGATACTTCCACGAGCAAAGTGATAAACGCAGAACCAGAAAAAATAAACGCCCTGCCTCAGTAAGGAGAAGCAAACGAGAGGGCGAGTAGCCTAGCACAAAGGAACAAAAAACACACACCCAACAAACAATGAATAGTACCCAAACAGTACAAAACAATACAGAAGCCCCGGACGAAGGAAACGGGGGCTTAAGTAGCTCCGAGGTAACCACGCACAGGTGTGGATGCTGAGAGAAGCTCCGCAAAAAATACGAGGCGGAGCAAACATCCACTAAAAGGGCAGCGCCCTCGCGTGGCTACCGAGGGAAAGGTCCGCAAGGGATGAAAATGTCAAAAACCATGACAGAGACACAGCCATAGTTATGATAAATTATATGACGCAAACAAATGCAGATGTACTTTTGACCCAGATAACTACATAGCCTAGATCACTGGGTCACCTCAGCAAAGGGGACACGGCACATACATGGATATAATGGCCAGAAAGAAACCAAGGAAGTGGAAGCAGTCTTTAGTGACACAGACTAACATGGAAATTTACATGAAATACAGAAATGGATTGTGAAGACAGCAGGCAATATAATTGTTCTGTGCAAATAAATATTTTGTATTTTGCATAGGCTTGATGTTTTTTTTTACACAATGGTTTTGTCAAGTGTACCATTACTGATGCATTTTTAAATCAATAGTAAGAATTCCCGATAGTAAGAATTTAAGTTCTCTCTTTTTATTGTCCTCACAACTTATTTTGTGGAAGTACTGTACAACATAAATTCCTTTATAATTTAAGTTGTACCTCTTTTTATTGTCCTCACAACATATTTTGTGGAAGTACATTACAACACGCTAGAGAGGGCAGACACTTTTGAGTACAAGTGAAACTGAATAGCTGAAAAACCTGGGCAACCAAACAGTGCACCTGGGCAACCAGATTTGGGATGTTGGTTTCCCAGCGGACAACCGTATGAATTAGGGTTTGTTCACCCCTGAGAGTTATTGTTTTGTATTACATTTTTCCGTAGAAAAAAAAGGTTAGGCTTCAGCAGTAATAAATGCTGCTATTGCTGCTAAACTGAGAGTACATGGTGTGACCTTTAGGTTTTACTCACTTCACATCAACGTTTGTCTGCAGGGCCTGCTGGGCTGTGCCTGCGGGTAGCATAAGAGCGTACGTTCCTTTGATTTATTTGCCTGTCACACTGCAAGTAGTGCATGCAGCATAAAGTCATTTTTTATACCGTGCACTTATTTATTAATTTCTAATATGCCTTTTGAGTATTTTAATCTAAAGGAAGCCTCTTTACTATAAAGGGACAATGTGTATTGCAGTGGAGCTATACATATCAGCTGCAGTTTTAATATGTACTGTAAACATATCTTATTTGTCTTTGTGTGGTGCAGGGTCACAGGTTCATATGCCATATGCCTATACAAAACCTTGATTGAGGAACCTTACCCCAATCACATCAGTTAATAATCAGGATTTCTAAGCAGTTTACAGGACTTGTGAGGTGTCTGTTTGTAGGTGTGTTTTAAAGGTTGTATCAGCGATTTTGGGTGGAAACATAAATGATCACATTCATCTGATTTTTCCTCACGATCCGCTAGCTGCCCGCCCCATAAGCAGGCCGTCAAAAAACCGCGTCTCTGTAGGCAGCCTATGCTCCGAGATCGTACACAAAAACAATGGTACTACCAACTACTCAAAACCAAAATAAACAGTATTCCAACCAATCACAATGATCTGCACAAACGTGACGTCACTTCTGAAGCGAAATCCCAAACAAACATACTTATGAATAATTATGTTATGTTTTAAAAAATAGTGTTCAAGCATCCAGAATTATAACCACGTTAATAACGTTTGTAAGAAACCAAACCGTTTGTAAATCCGTCAAGATTTCAGCGAGATAAGAGTATTAGCGTTTGTGCAGATCATTGTGATTGGTTGGAATACTGTTTATTTTGGTTTTGAGTAGTTGGTAGTACCATTTGTTTTTGTGTACGATCTCGGAGCATAGGCTGCCTACAGAGACGCGGTTTTTTGACGGCCTGCTTATGGGGCGGGCAGCTAGCGGATCGTGAGGAAAAATCAGATGAATGTGATCATTTATGTTTCCACCCAAAATCGCTGATACAACCTTTAAGTGAATTTTTTATGTAAACTGCTCCTACAAAACCAGTTAAATCCAGGCTAGATCCAGTTTGACATCTCCTCCTCTGCTTCAACTACTAGTATTTACGCTGAAGGCTTGAAGGCGTATCTTTCACATAACAAGAGGCCATCAAGGCCTGCATCTGCATTTCAGAAAGCCATTGGTCACGTTCACATCTGATATAGGCACAGTGGTTCACGGGCAACTTGTGATTTTGTGTATCCTTTCTGCTACAGCGGCCACCGCTTTTGCGCAGTATTGGCCTGCATCATTCATAATTCATTTGCTGTTGAGTGTTGGCTGTGCTGTTGATCTTCCAGTGTTTGTGTCTCCTTGATTTTCAACTTGTCAATTGACAGTTGAAAATGGAATGGTAGAGAGGTGCATCTTGGGAATGGCAGTATGAAAGCCTTTAGCTGTAACAGGAACACGGCACTCCTCGTTTGAGATTGAGATAAAGGGTCCCAATTCTCAACAGGGTAGAGGGGAGTAATGTCCCCCACATACTCTTATCTTGTATTAATGTTGCTGTTACTTGATTTGATTTACTAAAATTGATCATCTGTTCACTTGTATGTAATATGAGAAGAATGCCATGCCTCTGTATTAAGAGACGAGCATGTGGAATCTTTAGTAGTAGAATCTTTCAGTAGTTTTTTCAGTACTCCATTTAGATCCATTTAGTTCTATTCAATAGTGTGTGTTTGTTGCATGTACATATGTGCACAGTTTGCATGTGTGTGTGTTCTCCATACTACTTTCACTGACATTGATACAATGAGAAAACCCACAGTTTTGGTTGAAAGTGAACATCAGCACTGTAGCTGATATTAATATTAATTAACAGCTGTTGTGAGATGACTCCTTAATCTTGGTGTAGACAGACATTTTTACATTTCTCCCTTTTTACCATATTGAATTGCTGTATCACTGGTGATTAAAGTTGAAGCACTGAGGCCTTGGAGCTGCCTGGCCAAGAGTGCAAAGGCTTTGTCCCAACTGGAGTCAAACCTATGACCTTCATATCATAAGCCCCATCTCCTTAAGCAATATCTGAAACTGGCAATAATTTGCATTAGGGGTGTAATGGTTCCCCAAATCCACGGTTAAACCTCTGTATTTCAGCAAAGGTTTGGTTTGTATCTTTTTAACGTTTTGTTGTTTTTTTTTTTGAAAAACTGAAAAAGATTAAACTAGCTGATTCACTTAATTGTTTTACCACTCCAAGAAAAGCAATAATTAAACATTAAAATTCTTCACTGAGGACAAAAAGAGGAGGAACTGGGTTGTATCGGGTTGTAGAGCTTCACATTTGTCGCTAGATGATGTCAAATATAAATGTGCATATTTGAGTAACGTCACAGTAAATATTTATGGACAAATACAAGCAATAATGAAGGCACTGATAAATTAAAGGAGGAGTGAGTGAAAACACTCACAAGAATTTGAATGGGTGTTCTTACCCTTAGCATCTCTATCACTACAGATAATTTGCGGTGCCTGATAATCTAATTTCATATAATGGTACATGTACATTTCCAGAGGTAATCAATAATAATAAAATTCTGACAAATAAATTATGTAATGATGACAAGACACAGAGAGTTAGCTAACTAGGAATGGCAATGGACTATCAGCTCAGTTAAAGCGCATTCTGTACAGAGCGGGGAGTGATATGTGAGCACGTTTCCAATCCCATATGAATGGGATAATTTGTGGCCATGCCGACATTTAACCAGTGTTTCAGTTTTATAATTTGTTTCTGTAGGGACAAGGACTGTCTTTCATCGTCTCCTGTGCTTTCATTGTTATGCCACAACCTGTTAATATACTTTTATTAGAAGCTTAAACTGAATAGTGTATCAATTCAGTACATTAGTTGTACTTTAAACATTCTTATATGGCTTTGACCCACCCCAGCAAAAATTTCAAATGTAGTAAAAAATAAATAGTATTTAAAAATGTGACAGAATGCTTATTACATACATAAACCATCTAACAAACCCTGTTTATTACATATACCGTGTAAATGCATGGCCTCGCCGTTGTGTTCACAGAAACTCTCCTAACTCGCCTAACCTGTCAGGCAGACCTGATCTAACCTGAGAAAATGTATAGAGATGCTCCCCCCCTCCGCCCCCAAGTGTCAGCCCATGACACAGCCCACTTCATTGAACTGCCTCAGAGGTGATGGGTTGGGGGGGGTGGGGGGGTGGACTGTGACGGTTGCCGCGGGAATTCATTACCTTGAACGGACGGCATGAGTGGCACGTTTTAATTTTCTACCCATATCCGATCGGCTCAACGCCTGCTGGGCCCCTGTCTCTGCTGTGGTGCCTGGGGACTTTGAAGCTGTCGGCTAGTTCTCTATGGTCGCTGCCCTTACAGTCGGTATCGGAGCGATGATGCTTGTGTTAGGATTGTGTTGAGCTATTGAAACGCTTTGGCCTTCTCTTGATTTGTGTTTTGATTTGACTGACAACCCGGTCTTGTCCAAGCACATTGCAGCTTGATTTTAATGGTGACTGGGGTTACAGGGAAGAAAAAGCAACAATATTTCCTTCACTGAATTCTGCTTTCAGTACTACCTATTTTAATCCAATTTCCCCCAGAGGTTTTTCATTTCGCTGTATTACTTTTTTTGGGTGCATAAAGTTGGGTGAAGCTGGTGGATCTACTTACTGAAAAGTGAACAGTAACTGTGACTGAGGGCTTTAAGGTAGGATACAGCCTAAATGCCCAAACAAATCAGCATCACTGCAGTGTCCTAATATGAATAAAAATAGCGTTCTAAAACAATCACTTTTTGTGGTATTCCAGGAATCCTGTATATTTAAATAAAATGAATACTGTGGTATTATTTTTCAATGCTGTCATACCGGCATGTTTTTACAGAATAATCATTGAGCGATGGGCATTTTAATGCGCCCGGAACTGGCAGCGTTGCGTCAACTGCAGGTGTGTGTCACGTGAAAAACGGAAGTGCAAGACACAAGGTTGTAAGATTAAATTACTGGCTGTGCAAGGTCACCTGCACTCAGGCCAGCAACATCTTTGTAAAGTGATCCTGCCACTTTGCGTTATTGTCCCGCATTTGGACTCTTTGATGATCTGTTCACCCTGTTGACTGACACATAAAGTAAAAGTAGTTCTAAAGTAGCCTTAGCCTAATTATATACTGTGTAAATTTTAGAATTTATAACCTAATAATTAAAATGGCACAGCTTATGTCACAGTATTTTTCAAGGATGGTATAATGATGTGAAAATGTTGATACTGACCAACCTTAGAAATGTGGCAAGAATTGTTAAAGTGTGCATGAAAATACATATGTAAAATGGAGTAACCACTGTATTGTTTGTGTTTGTGTGTGTGTGTGTGTGTTTTGTCACAGTTTTTCAAATTTCAACAAAACCAGAAATTAATTAGCAAATGTTTATTGTTTATGCTCATTTTAAGTGTTTAGACTTTGTGCAGCCTCTGAAATCTAATTGTTTCCCTTACCAGACCACACAAATGTCTTTCAAACTTTCTCTGGTTGCTCCAATAATTATCCAATTTTATATATGTAGAAAGGTTTGCATTTGGTTTCACCCGGTAAGTGTTCTGCCAGTGCTTGTAAACTGCAAAAATAATAAGTACATTGTAAGTATCCATTATAAAATAGCAGTACTTGGCTGCTAATTTTATTTAAGGTTATACAACTGCAGTGCATCCTAACCAGGGTCACAGTCTGTTATTAACCTTTAAAAGGTGATCCACACTTGGACAGTGCTGCTGAATGACACAAGTCCTCTCTTAGTTGACACAAAGTGACACAGGTCCACTCATGGATGCCATGAAATGACGGTCACACTCCTGTGTGTTCAAACATAGTCAAAAATATCAAAGAATCATGTCAGAGAACTGTCTTAAGTATGATAAGTATTTTCTTGTAAGTTATAAAATGTTGGTGCATAGCCCTGGTAGAAAGTTTAAAACCATAAGCACAGTTTAATCGAATCTATTACTTATTGGGGTTATTATTCTTTGAACATAACTGAAACCTCAAACAACCAAATAAGTAGATTCATATTTTTAAACAGTATGTTAATCATTCATTAAGTTTTAGTTAAACATTTTGAGAGTATATTTTAAATTTAAATTTTAAATTTTAAGTTGTAAATTTACAAAGACATTTACGGTAACTTTAATTTTAGAGAGCCTTGACATTGATTTACATAAGTCTACTAGTGTTGCACGGTACACCGAAACTTCGGTACTTTTTCGATACTTAAAAAAAAAAACGGTTCGGTATTAGAATTTTCCGACGTTCGGTACTTTAAAAAAAAAAATTATATTATTCTTTTTTTTAAATATAATCTTTTTTTTCTTTTTCTTTTATGTAGCTGCAATATTTCCCTTATCGCAGAATGCTGGAATGATCAAAATAGCATCTGGAAAAACCCTTGCCAAAACAGCTTCGGTTTCCCGTTAGGCCTAATTAAATTTTGAATGGCAGTTTTTGAATGATATTATGAGGGTGTAATTATAGTTTCCGCCTCTACGCAAAATGGCGCACTTTCGTCCGTTTCGCTATCTGACCAGAACTCTTACATTTTAGTGTAGAGTAAAAGCTAATACTGCAGAGGCAGGAGTTTGATTCTGCCTGTTTTTAAGGACTGATTATGGATCAGCACTATGGAGGAGTCTCAAAAGCAGCTCTACAGTGCTGCAAAGATAGCTGATCCAGAAACAGTCCTTAAAAACCGGTAGAAACAAACTCCTTGTCCTGGGTTTAAGTTGTATAGTTCTGAATATCATTTGTGAAGCTAAGGGGGGTTTATTGTATATAAGTTCTGTTTTAAGTTTATTAATATTATAAATAACTAATATTTATTTACCATACGCCTTTGTGAGCAAATGTTATTTTAGCTCAGAACGGAGAAATGCACCACTTTGTTACCAACACCCTCCCCATGTGTGCGACGACTCTCCGTACCCCCGACCTGCACGATGATACTACCTCGGCCCCGCACGCGCGTTTGATGACACCGTGTACGCGCAACAACACTGGTAGTTTCGAGGGGCCTACCACCCGGCCTGAAAAAAAATCTAGGGGAAACACTGTACTGTATGTGACTATTCTGAAATAAATGTATTCTGTAGCAAATTTCTGAATGATACAGCTTCTTCTTCAGTTCGAACTTAAAACCATGGATGTGCAGGGAATATTTTTTTAGATATTGACATTTAAATAAAACTAGTAGAAACGAGGAGGAAATTGCCTCTGAAGGGCCAAAGTAAATAGGGTTAAGGTCATTTCAGTAGAGGTACCGAGTATCGAATCAGTATCGTTTCAGTTTCAAGTACCGTTTCAGTATCGAGTATCGTGATACTAAACCTGGTATCGGTATCGAAGTCAAAATTTTGGTATCGTGACAACACTAAAGTCTACTATAAAGTAAGTTTTACATGTTTATTCTCAAAAGATTTTTAGGAAAAACCTTAAATGTCATTACAATTTAACAAGTATTATCCCTTCTTGAAAGAAAGCAAGCTTTTGTGGAGAGCACATATATAGTCCTCCTGCTGGCTTGTTAACTCTGCTCTGTTAGGTAGACGTGGTGCAGGTCCCCATTTGGCTAATTAAAAAAGAAAAACCCATAAACCATTAAAAAATCTCAGTAAATAATATGAACAATGGGCCTCATTCTCCAATCACTCTACAAAATAACTTTTTTTTAAAAGCATTTTTACAAACATTTCTGGATTAACTGATGTTTGCATTCTGAGCTTCTGTTATACCCAAGAAAAAAATCCCAAGTAAGAAAAGATTGGTGAATGCCAGAATTTTAATTAAAACGTTTTAAAGAAAGTTTTAAGAACAAATTTGTAGAATGGTTGGTGGATGAGGCCCAATGAGCTTGCACCAAAATGTTCTATGTCTGTTTTGTTTTGCAAAAATATCTGGAAAGTATGGTCCCCACTTGTATATACCCCACTGGTATAGAGTGGTAGTCCCCTCTTAGTAACATAGATATGTGTGTGTGTGTGTGTGTGTGTGTGTGTGTGTGTGTGTGTGTGTGTGTGTGTGTGTGTGTGTGTGTGTGTGTGTGTGTGTGTGTGTGTGTGTGTGTGTGTGTGTGTGTGTGTGTGTGTGTGTGTGTGTGAGTGAAAGAGAGAGTGTGTGTGTGTGTGTGCGTGTGTGTGTGTGTGTGTGTGTGTGTGTGTGTGTGTGTGTGTGTGTGTGTGTGTGTGTGCGTGTGCGTGCATGCGCTTTTGTGAGCATTTTTCATATGTATGTGTATAAATATTTGTATATGCATTTGTATAAAATCTGTGTTTGTGTGAGTATATGAGCGTATGAGTAAGTGTGTGTCACGGCCAAAGCCTGGACTGTAGGGTTGTGATTCCCATTCCAGCTGAGACAGAGTTGTGCTAGATCCTATGCCTCCAGCGGGTCACAGTGTGACAGGGAGGCATGCCTTTCAGCAACAAGACCCCACTCACTCTTAACCATAACTCAGATGAACATTCTTCATTTGTTCAGTAATACTGTACAGACACACAGACACACACACACACACACACACCAATGCCAGAGATTTTCTGATAAAGGGGGAGATGGGAGACTCCGCGTCTTTTGCATTGTGAAAAGCGTAACGGCTAGTAATAGCTTAGCTTGGATCACGTGCATCGTTGCTAGCCAATCGTTTCAAAGTATTGACGTCAGTGAGACTCTTCAGAGTTTTTCGACAGTTATCTACGGCATTTGGCAATATAGTATTGCACGCACCCGTTAATATTTTGAAAGACAAAAAAATGACCATTTATGATATTCCCACGCACCTATAAAGAGTGACTTGCTTACTTATCACCACTGTTACACTGAAATATCAGTGTTTACCAAAGACATATGGCCACACTTTAATTGCATTAGGAAGGGAAACCGTTTTTACAGGTGCTACCTAGCTAGCCTATGTAACGTGGGCCTACTGCAAATCATCGGAAGGAAATTATTATGTCACGAACAGTGTCCACAAAACAGAAGCTTGTTCAGGGTGCTAAGGGATCTTCTCCATTGACTTCCATTCAAAAAATACAGCCCGAAACAGCCAGTGGTCTCTCTGTCGGTCTCACTGAGGCGTTACGCGTTTTAGACCAATGATTGTTGTCTCCCCCTGGGGGAGGGTCTCTGCCAATGCACTTATGCAATCACTTATGCCCATGGAGACTGTTACACTCACAAACGAAACACACAAAAATCACTCCATAATTCATAAATAAGGCTGAAACTCTCTTCTTTTTCATAGTTTGACATAATCATAACATCAATTTCAGTTTGTAAGTATCATGGCTAACCTTAAAGGGTAATTTCATTTTTTTTTTTTGAAATTGGACCTATTTTTCCATATTTTCTATGCTGATTGTTATTGATAATAATTTTGTCTCATATTTCTTTGCGGAGCTTTGGTAACTCCGTGAACCACACAGCTCCACTCTGCTTTGTAATGTATTCTAATGGGGCCACGCAAACGAGCCTTGAAATGCCCATAACATAACATCCCTCGAAAAAATAACTGCATTACCTGAAGGGAGCACTCATTTGTGATTTTCCATCACTCCATTACCAGGCTGGTGTTTTAATTGACAGACTACTTTTTTTAGCGGAAACATACAATGTGCAAGCAGATAAGTGCGCAATGGGACGTGCCGCCAAGGCAAGGGACCAAGACTGGGCTTTTGTTTTGAAGCTCACTTCCTGGTTGGGCTGGGAGCGGCAATTGTGCCGTTGCTCACTAGCGCCACTGCGATTGGCTCCAGTATAGGTCTTTCACCATGTAAGTCAATGGCAGCAATGTGGTCAAATACTCAGTCAATACATTTTTCCCACAAAAAAATTGAATTGCAATAGGTGCCTTTCCTTCATCTAATGCCTCTGCATGTACTGATTATTTAAAATATTGTGTTGTTTGGATAGGGTATTAACATTTGTTCGGGACCAATCAGAAGGACAGGTTGAGTCCTCTTCGGCTCCATGGAGCAGAAACTGGCAGCGAGAAATGCATCCGGAGCTTCAATTCGGTTTTTACGAGGCCGTAGGAAGGCAATGGGTGACGTCACAGTGACTTTATCCATATTTCTATACAGTCAATGCGTCGTGCCAAGGAAGCGGCCCAGCCCGCCCCGCCCCGCCTACAGAGTTTGTTGACCCACCTTAAAATATAAAATGGTAATTTTATTGTTTGAAAACTTATTTACTATCATTTAAAAATCAAACGTAAACGTCCCATTTTGTGATTCGTCAACGATTCAGTAGATTTGCGGAGTGTGTGGACTTCCATCTGTGAGTAACCAACTAGAAATTGCAGTGTTTTGATTGGCGGTAATATCACTACGATTGGTTGCGTGCCCATGCGCAGAATGGATTTGTTTAGGTTACGTTACATCAGGAAAGCAAATAAATAACCTAGCTAAATGATAATGTTGTCTTCAGAAAATAACAGGAGCTTGCCACCAAAAAAGTATTGAGGTAAAGATTTCATCTTTTGTCCATGTAAATGTGAAATTGGGGAGAATGGGGACAGTGGGAGCTGTTCTGATAATACAGAAACCAACCCAAACGATAAAGGTCCATGCTGTCAAAATCCTGGGAATCTGTATGGAACCCGGCCTGGCTTGAAAACCATGGCTTTATGAAACAAGTATAGGAGAATAACTAACTCATAACTAAAGTTATATTATTTACTTCATTAGATAATGAAACTCCTAAATATCCCGATCACCCTGAGCAGCGTTTAAAGGATATTTTTGCCTTCTTTTTTAACATAACGTTAAAAGTTGAATGGATTGAACATTTTATTCTCTCTTCTTGCGTCCTTTTTCAAGGGTCTGAGCTATCAAACGAGCCCCAAACCATCACTCTGTTGCCAGATATGGAGTAGATGTGGATGGATCACTTTAAGGGTTGTTTCTCCTGACTTTTTTCCCCATAGAGTTCTATAGGAAAATGAGTCCGGAGAAATAACCCTTGCAGTGATCCATCCACATCTACTCCATATCTGGCAACAGAGTGATGATTTGGGGCTCGTTTGATAGCTCAGACCCTTGATAACTTACAGCCATTTAGCCAGCCATGTGTTCCATACTGTAGCAGTGTAATTTACAGCTGAATCTAGTCTCACCCCCCAATTTCCATAGAGATCCATTCAAATGCAGAGAGGTTATAGTATCGCTTGTAACAGTACCTGAAAATAAGATATCGACAGTTTTTTGATGTTGATGGTCACAGACTTCAGGAAGTAACAGCATGTAAAGGATATGCGACCAAATATGAAATATGATACTTTAAAAATACGTTAAAACAAAGGGTATGAATACTTATGTAAATGAGAAATTTTAGTTTTTTATTTTTAATAAATTTGCAAAAATCTCAAAAAAACTTTTTTCACATTGTGATTATGGGGTGTTGTGTGTAGAATTTTGAGGGAAAAAATGAATTTAATCAATTTTGGAATAAGGCTGTAACAGAACAAAATGTGGAAAAAGTGAAGCGCTGTGAATACTTTCCGGATGCACTGTAAACCACACCTTTCTGGTCAAAGGCTTGTGCTGCTTCTTAATTGAGAGGAAAATACGTACCAACACAATAAAAACTGGTAGGTATGCTTATAATTGTAAAAGAATGCTGTAAAATGTATCTGCTCATATGTGCAGTCCCTTGGAATGTCAATGTACAAGCTACATGAAGTGTTTTTCAACAACAAACCCACAAATTCCGCCATACCAACCGCGTAAAGTCAGTAGGTCATCATAAACTTGTAAATATAAAAACTGTAAATATCTAAAAAACCAGAGACAAAAAAACCTGACTGGGTCGATCAAAAACAAACACTAAAACTGAAATAATATCAAAAAAGAGTGAGCTAAAACTAACCCTTTAATCAAAATCTCTGGCTAGGGATTAAGAACAGTATTTCCTGTCATACCCAAAATCCAGTCAGAGTGCACACCAGCTCTCTATCTCAGCAATATAGCAGTCATAATGAGCAGCCTGCCAGTGCTACTGGACATGTTAACTGTATCTGATAGGTTTGCAAAAATAAAACTGTTGATGTTCATAAAACAATTAACACGGCCCAAGTGGTCACTCTTAGCAGACTGTTTTTTTCTCTCCTCCTCCATGTCCTTCTGTTCATCTGCTGAAGGAAGTGTAGTGTAGATCACTGTAACAACCAGAGGGAGAGCTCGCGCACCCAGGTAGGGATGGGAGCAAGGCCCACTTGCTGCTTTACCTCTCCACCTGTTCCTGTGCGGCAACGCAGGCCCTGCTGTCTTGGTTGCTAGGTTACAGAGGCCAGGAAGTGCGTCTCCCTCCGTCCCTCCCTCCACGCAGTTAATCTTGTATGCAGACGTATTCACACCTGCCAGACTAGCCTGGCTGTATGATTATGGGGATAATATGCTGTGAATGATTTGACTCGGCTCTCTTTTGCGTGGCACTGAATGGGGTTCCAAGTGGGTGGTGGTGTTCTGGATAAATGGATGATTGCACTGAGCTCTGCAATATCAAATAGCCAGTCAGTCCGTTTGTACCTCTGTTTGTCTGATTGGTTTTCTGTGTGCTGCTATGCGTGCATATGCTTGTGAGCGTGTGCACTGGGGTGTATGCACATGCCTGTACGAGTTCGACGTGTGTGCAGGTGTGTGCAGGTGTGTGCATACTGTATGTGCCTGTGTGTGTCTGTGCTTGTAGGCATGTGTTTGCCAGAGTATTTTGTTGCTCCAGGCTCGGTCACACGCAGGTGGTAGCAGTACATGGTGCTCTGGGGCTGTTCAGACTCACCTAACCCCCGCTGGGGGGCCCGAAGGCGGCACTGGAGCCTGTTCTCACCATGCTAACGAATCGTGCCCTCCCCTCCTTTAATGGATGCGCTTCGTTACGTGCGCAGGTGACAGATGTGCTGTGTGCAGTGACAGATTTCCTGATGTACATCAGCGCTGGAGGGCATATGGCACAAAGAGGGGCAGCACAGTCCCTGTATGGACCTGTTAAAATGTGCATTCATTCATCTTCTTTTTACTGCAGCAAGCCCCTCCTCTGCTGTGCAGACCCATTACAATGTGGATTCATTCGTCCTTTTATTAAAGCAGAATACCCGTCAGTCCCCGTACGGCGCATGACCGTGTCTGCCGTCTTTTACCCTCTTATTAAAGCAGAATGTCTGTCGTCTGTCACTGTGTCTCACTTGTCTTTTCTCCTTCCTGCCTGCTGTCAAATTCCCTCATTACTGTGCATGTCTGGGAAAGACTATTTCTGCATGCAGTTTTTTTGTGTAACAGACACTTGCCCACAAACGCATATTCACACTCTCGTGCATCCCCATTACGGCTGGGCGATATGGTCAAAATATTGTATCATGATATTTTTTCATATTATTGACGGTATGACTGTTTTTGACGGCATTTGGTTTTTCGATACAAATTACACAAGAAGTAAACTGAAATATCGGCCTACTGTAACAGTAGAAAAATAAGGATCTGGTATTCCTTAATGATTAGAAAGTGCAGCCAGATGCAGAGGCTGAGAGGTTTCCACAGAGGTGTCACTGGGCTCCGACTCCATCATGCGTTTCCACAAACATCTCCGTACGTGTTGCTTGAAACGTCACGTCTCATCACGTCTTATTGTTTTAAGGAAATGGTGTTTCATGGTGTCAACAGACAATTCACCTGAAGTTTACTTTGCAAATTCTCTGTGGAGGAATGACCAAAGATCCTTTCAGTCAAAGTATGTAAACAGGGGTGTGAATGAATAACACATTTTTCAAATGATACATTTATAGGTCATTTTCTTGTTGGAAGGCCCATCTACAGCGAACTCTCAGCCTCCTGGAAGGTTTTTGGCTAAATGTCCTGGTACTTGGTAGAATTCATTATGTCATTGAATCTTAACAAGCCTGGGCCACTGGCAGTAAACCAGCCCCAAAGCATGAATGATCCACTACCATATTTGATGGTAGGTAGGAGATGCTTTTCCATGTATGCATCCCCCTTTTTATGTCACACATGCTGATGATTTGGCCAAAAAGTTCAATGTTCATCTCATGATCATAGAACCTGGTTCCACTCATAGCTCCAATGATGTTTGGTGAAGTCTGGACTTTTGTATTTGTTGGTTGCTCCAAGTAAGGGCTTCCAAAGAGCGTGTTGGTATGGATGTGGTGTTTTATGATTGATGCTCAGACTGGGTGACCCCAAATGCAACTAAACTCAGTTCTTGAACTGTGTTCCTTGGGTTCATCTTTGCCTCCCTCACTGTGTGTGGGGATAATATGCACTTGCATCCTCTTCCTGGCAACTCCAGATATACATTTCTTTTTCAAAATTTTGAAAAAATTTTGAAAAAATTTTCAATAATTTCTCCCAATTTAGTAGCCAATTGAACCCCTATTCTAATTCAATTCTGTGTAGCAGCCGCTATACAACCCCGTCAGCCGGTAGTAGGAAGGAGGGTGCCACGTCCTCTTCAGGGCGCGACTCCTCGTGCTCCTGACCGTGATTCCAACTCGCCCAGGGCCGTTCTGTGCGCAGCGATTCTCTCCGAGCCCCTCCCCCACCCGGGAGCGGCTGCCAATTGCCGCTCCCACAGGGCACCGGCCATGCTTGGATCTGGCAGGACCGGGGATCAAACCCCCAATCCTCGGGGTGCAACCGCACAGACAAGGTCTGCGCCTTAGCCCGCTGCACCACCGCGGTGCCCAACTGTTCCAGATATTTGAAACTTTTTGATTGCTCTAGCGGTATATTTAACTGTTTATTTTTTTGTATCCATTACCTGCTCTGTACAGGTCAACAACCATCTGTCTTTTGATTTGACTGTTCTTTGGCTGTCCTCATGGTGATGGTGAAAAGGGGATTTTACATGAGTTCTTTCAGACTGAGATAAACGAAAAAGGAAATAGCATTTTATTACAGATTTAACTTTGTATAGTTCTATTTAAATTAATCTTTAGTGGTGCCAATAATGATAACACCTTTGTTTTTAATAGAAAAATACTAGCTATTTCTCAATAAAACAAGTTTTAAAAAGTTATAATTGTGTTAGAAAAAAAAGTATATTGTTTTATGTATTTAGGGTCATTCACTGATTATTAATGCACATACAGTACACAAGCTCACTCTTTTTCTTAAACACTCACCCTCTCTCTTTCACACATACACACATGCACATACACCATTGTATTGTATTTATATAAATATTGAGCCACAAGATATTTGTTGGTCTGCAGTCATGGTTTTTCTCCTATAGAGAGAGGTTGGGCCCCCTTGTTGCCCTGCACTCTTTTATTGAAACACATCCTCCTGTGTTCAGGTCAGGACTGTGACAGACTGTCACCCTCGGTAACAGGCCCCATAATCCTCTCTGCTCTCAGCTCCTTGGCAAAATGAAAACACATCTTGTGTTTTTTGCTTTTGTTCTACGGAAAATGTTGCTGCTTTAATGTTGTTTGTAAGACGAGTTGAAAGTTTTTTGTTATTTTTCATTCCTCTCTCCCTGCTCTTCTCTTCTGAACTTTAGTTTATGTCATTTAGTCGTCAGGTACAGTGTGCCTATTTTTACATAACATTCAAAGTGAGGAGATATGATGTATCACACCAGATTTAGCTTAAGTTAATTTCCAACTGAGCTCCCTGGACAGGTATAATAATTACATGCACTCCATCTGTTACAAATGACCCTTGAAAATTTGGCGGTCGGCCAACTTGAATTCTGTGGGTCATCTGTGGTTGGGGCGTGGTGTAAGTGCTGCCTCCTCTGGGACTGGAATTTATTTTCAGTGAGGAGCCCCCCTGCTGGCCTCTGACTTTTTTTAACACCAGCGTCTTACAACCAGTGATGTGAGAGTGACACTTCATATACCACGTGATAGGCAGGCTGCCACTTGCTGTCAGTCATTCGCCTTAAGAGCCAAAGATCCTGCTGTCAATCGTCCGACTCATATTTTTGTCCATGAAGCCAATAAGTGAAGCTGTTGCCAGAGTTTCCACGTGTATGGAGGATTCAATGCTGTTCATAGGCTATGATCTGGAGAAAAGCACATTTAAAAAAATTTATGTTCAGAAAAGAAATCAGTCTTTTCCTTGAATAATGTAACCCCACGGTCCTGTCTGTTCTCCCTGACGGAGCTCGCTCTTTGATATTACCTCATATGGTCATATCTGCAAAGCCATTATGAAGTGCGGTTCACTGACCAAGACGATCCCCCCATTGCTGGCCTTGGACATATTCGTCCACATAGAGCCGATGACCTACTGAAGCTGTCCAGAAACCTGCTCAGAAGTCCGTAATGACATGATGACATGTGCCCTGCATGCGACATGGTAGAGCCCCAGAGAAATCATGTTAGCAACAAGCACTGCACTCATACCCTCCCTGAAGGATATTAGTTACTGCCATCACTGTCATTATCATCCATTTTATTGCCCTTGTTGCTGATATCATTATCGTTACTCATTTAGTTTTCATTATTTTTTCCTCCTCTGCTGTCATACGCCTCCTGTGACTGATCTTCTTTGGCGATACGATAAATTGCTTTGTTACTCGCACATGACCTAGAGGTGTGCGCAGATACACACTGCTTTGCGAGCGAATAACTTATATATGCACACAAGCTTGTACACAAAGTTTTTGACGGTAATGCAACTTGACTCTAACTATTAAGCTGTGATAGCGACTTGGGCTGCATGATATATTGCGATTATTTTGTTACATTTGCGATATTACAAACCACTGGCATATGCATGGGTGGGCCAGGGTGGGCCACAGCCACCTAAATAGTACCCGTTTGTCTTGGATTTACCACCACACCTGATTGTGAATGCCCACCTAGGTAGTTCTGGCCCACCTATTTCTGCGCAGGTCCAACTATATGAATATTTCTGGCTACGCTGCTGAAACAAGCAGTAGGGTGAACATGTCCTTGTGACGCGGTTAAAAACACGTTCGGTAGGCTTACTTCATAGGTAGATAGATTACATGACTTAATATAATCTTCAAAGATGATTTAAACAAATTGTTACCTAAATTAGTATATTGAACTGATTGGACTATTAAACCAATCCTTAGCGCTGGACAATACTGATGTCACAATAGCTGTCATTATCTGAATTCAGAACGCTAAAGCATCTTTTCCACTGAGTTATCTGGAATGAACATAATTTAAGATGAGGAGGAAATAAGTCATCCAATCAGAAAACTGGGTGCTGCTGAAGAGGAGAATGTGAAAATAATAACTTGCTGTCAAAAATTTTTATATTTCAGTATTTTGGCTTCAGGGATCGGTTTCACCACCCATTTTTAAGTTCAAACGTAGCATAGTTATAATTGTAAAATGGGCAGGACTTGTTGTGGAGCCCTGCTCAAAAATGACCTGCTAGGTGGAAGACAAGTATGAATTGCACAGTAACAGACAGATAGAATTGCACAGATACAGTACATTACAGTGATTTTGAACAGTGCAGTTAGTGAGTTTGAATTTTGATTCCATGCTTTCAGTAGTTTTTATGGTAATATTAATGGCAGTGAAATTGTGTGATATCAAGACATCAATCAGCTGATGCAGCATTGGCTATTTTACCTTAAAGCCATTTTGGTTCATGAAGTCAATAGCAGACAGTGCGTAAAGATTATGCCATTTACATGCGTGATGAAAAGAATAACCCAATCTCATTCCCATATGCATGGCTAGCTGAATATTCAGTCATCACTGAAGTACGGTGTCCTAGTAATTCTTCCATGTGCATGAAGTGAAATTCGCTGGGTGTGAACCGCTGGTATTGTTTTGTCTTAAAAATTTAGGCTGTCAAGGTTAACTGTAATGCAAATCATTTTTTCATTATTAACTGGTTCATGGCATTAAACTTCTAAAATGCAATTAATCTAATTTTCTTATTTTGGCTGTGGCTGTCCCCAGCCATAAGTGCAGATTTATGACCAGATTACCATCCTATCTTTAACAATTGTAATTAATAATTGTAATTAAAATTAATCGCATGAGTTAATACATTCACATTGACAGCCCTACCAAAAATACATTGCTTTCAGGGCCTTCCACCTATGTCTAGTTTGTTCTGTGGTTCCAATGAATTCCACATCTTTCATTTTGTCTGCTGCAGCCTTAAACAAATGTTCCATGTTTCCTGCTGTTCATGTACTGCACAATGTTTCATTCTTTTAATACAGAAATTAAGACTTTTGTCTTCTCGTCGGTTCAAAAGTTGGGGCTTCATGCATGCTACAACATTTTTTTTTATGGTGAACTAGCTGGTTATAAGTTATAAAGTTATAAACTGAATAAGATGCTTTTAATTTTCTGATTATTTTTGACATATGCGACCTATGTTATTCGGATTCCACATATTTGGAATGAGGGCTTAACTGGGTTTTGCTTTTTGGAATGACATGGGCTGTTTTGTAAGATCGGAATAATGATGTGCATGTAAACGTGGTCATTGCTCTCCATACTACCATTCTGAGAGGGTTAGGCTATAGTGTACAGAAAATGCTCCAGTGCACTAATCTGAATCTTGTAATACATGTGTCTCATACAGTGTCCACAGTGTGGTGAAGGTCAAGGAACTACACCAGTAGTCAGGTTTTGCATTCAAGCCACATTTGGGGTGCTCATGGTGTATTTGCCATTTGAGAAAAGTAATCTAAATTGCTTCTGTTATACAGTATATTAGATCAGATCAAAAACGTCTACGACGTAAAAAAAGCCAAGTTACTCAAGCATAGCCTACATAGCGCTGTCTATAAGTCCTTAATTCCAACTTGCAAAAACTAGGCCTGCCTTTTTGATATCAAAATGTGGCCAAGTTACAACTAACAATATTGCCTATCGTAGCTCACACTAAATAAACTAGCTCTATTCCAAAGCAATGCTATCCAAACTTTCCTAAATTATTTAATGCAACTTGGCCCTGTGTTTCTTCATCTTTGCATGTGAAGAGATTGTGCCTCATGGAACAACATATGATTTCAATGAATGTTTTTAACAGTTGATGAATAATTACACTCCAGAAAGGATATGGTTGTACTTGGCAAGTTTACTTTAGAAAATGTACAGGTTTTAAAATGTTAACTGCTGCTACAGAATTCTTTACAATTCACAAACACATTTATATCAAGAAACATCATGTACAATAGAGAAAGGGGTGATGAATAAATAAATACAGATAAAAATTAGTAATATTTTTACCTAGAAAATAGCTACATATAGCATTTTTACAAACATATTCAGACATGTTTGTGGGTCAGATGGTGGCATATAAGTAATAGTACCAATTTTCTTAACATAATAGTATTTATGATATTTGCAAACAGAATTTTGTGAACACAAGGATATCTATGCTCTGTAGGACCACACAGGTTTTGATAGAAATCCAAATAAATAAATCAATAAATACACAATAATAATAATACATTTTATTCATTCTGTGCTTTTCATAGACCCAAAGCAGCGGATGCAGACAATTGTTCAAACATGCCCTATAGTGTAGTAATTTTTCTGTTTAATTTCTAAGTGCAACACATCTGAATTACATGCACTTAGAGTATTTCGACTATAAATTATTTTCATTTTGCAGTTTGATGTGGCACATACAGTTTCATTGACCATATTCTCTTGAGATGGTAAGATGAAGAAACACAGGGCCAAGTTGCATTAAATAATTTAGGAAAGTTTGGATAGCATTGCTTTGGAATAGAGCTAGTTTATTTAGTGTGAGCTACGATAGGCAATATTGTTAGTTGTAACTTGGCCACATTTTGATATCAAGACTTTTAAAGGCAGGCCTAGTTTTTGCAAGTTGGAATCAAGGACTTATAGACAGCGCTATGTAGGCTATGCGTGAGTAACTTGGCTTTTTTTTTACCAGTAACCAGAGTATTGCCATAACCGGGTTCAGATCGGAGTTTTAGTGTGCATGTAAACGTACCCACTGTAAGTTGTAAGACGAGGTATGATTTCTGAGGAAATGTTGGACCGGACCTGCAGGCCCACTATCTATTGGCCGTTTTGGTGATTGACATATGTGGCTCCTCCCACTAAGCAGTGTGGTTTCTACAACATCGACCACTCACAAAGTGTTTGGGGCTGTCGGGTTATTTAAGTGTTGGAGCATCACCCAGGCTGCTGACTTTAAACCCTGATCCTTAACCCCTCACTGACCATGTGCAGGTTTCCTCCCAACTGATCATCACATGATTATGATCAGACGTTGATCATCATCTTCACTCGCTTGAGGAAACTTTGGGGGCTGAGCATCGCCTGTCGCTCTCCGCCATTGTGGTAAAGCGTTCGGTTCCTGCAGTGTCGCAGTTCTGGTGCTGGCAGGAAAGGCGCGTGTGGTCACTGGCCGGTGTGAAGGGAGTTTGTGTTTTGGAGACGTGAGGTTGGCACCATGGGCCAGTGAGGAAGTCCAGTTACTCAGAGTGCTTTAGGTGCAGGGGCATTGATCCCTCCCCACCCCACCCACCCTTGGCAGTAGACCATTCCAGCCTGTTCCTGTATGTGAGGGGAATAAAGCAAGGACATTGCGTAAAAGGGTGTGAGAAGTGGTGGCACGGTGTGACATTTGAAATGTAGAAACGGCACAGATGTCCCGGTCTGTGACGGGAGCACAAATGTGACCGCAGTGTTTCTGGGGCCTCAGACTTATCTTGTCACACCGTTTCCATGTGATAGTGACGCTGCGCTTTGTACTGGAGGAAGCTGTGGCCAGCTTAATGTGACTAATGCCTGGCCAGTGTCTCTCTCTCTTTCTCTATCCCTCTCTCACGACTCCTTTCTCTTGTTCTGTTCCCCCTCTCTCTTTCTTTTCTCCCTGTGTTTGATCTCTTTCTCTACCTTTCTTTCTCTTCATCCCTCCCACCTTCTCACACTCACTTGCTAAACATGTCTGTTTCTTCTTTTCTCTGTTGTTCACACTTTGAAATTCAAGTTCAAATTAAAGTTTAAACCCGAAAGAGCTTGATAAACACATATATTCTATATAATATCACGTTTCTTGTAGTCTGTACATGGCCCAGTCCCCACTGCTACCTGCTGGGGTCCGAATGGTTTTGAGACGAAGTGACTCTTTGTCCAGGCAGGACAGCAGTTTGCGTTGTTAATACACAAGGTTCTAATGCAGTTTGTATGATGAGACCGAGGGGTTTCTGACTTCTAGCCCTGACACAAAGGAGACTGGTCTTGTTCACAATGACCCACAATCTCTCAACCTGTCTTGTCAAGCGCTGGTAGAGGAAGAGGAATCACAAGAGAATACCACTCCCTCTTATTTACATTATATTTAATTTCAGGATTCAGGACTACATTTTTACATACAATCATTTTCGCATAGAAAGGTTAACTCATCCCTTTCAGCTACCAAGTGAAATTTAGAATTGTCTAATTACAATTAGGTGCATTTTTGCCTACATTGATATTGTTAGTAGTTTTTATAATATACATGACAAAACCAAGTTGATATAAAGTGGTGCTCAAAAAAGGCAGCAAAACATATACAATATACAGTATGAATAGAGACACTGTCATAAAACTAATAAATGGCACTCAAAATAGGCAGAGAAACTTGGCTATAAAGCAGTGGAGCACGCAACGCATTTCGACACAGTCTTCTTCAGACATGTATGGGAAAGCATCTGACATAAAGAAATAGGTGAGTCAGGTCTGTACAAAGCACCAATAAGAGACAATAGAATCATGGAAGGCATACATGACGCAGAATAGAAACAAATATGTAAAATGAGTAGATATACTAAATCTAAACGTAGAAAAATGTATCAACAATATCACAAAAGGGCAACGAAGGTACCAAAACGGTAGTTATAGTGAAAAGACTATGGGGGAACAAGACCTTTATTGGACCAAGAACATGAGGAGATTAAAGGAAACACGAGGGCCAGCTGTGTTTAGCCAATGTATCCAGTAAGCCTTACATTGTATACATCAGAAATACATCATGATGCCATAATGAAAAATAACCTGATTAAGATTATTAACTTGCTATCGATGTTACTTTTGTAAGGGTTACACAGGTAAACAAATTCGACAAATTCTTCCATGGCTTTGGAGGTAGTTATTCTGGTTACATACGCTGAAGTATGGAAGTTCACATCCGGGAATTGTAGTACATACTTGCTTTTTGCATACTTGCAGTTCAGGATGCACTTAAACTGACTGTACTTGCCATGCATCCTAACTAGTACCTAAGCATGCATAACCAAACACAACCTTAGTTCTGAGCCTTGAGTTCTGAGTGTAGTTCTAGCTCTGAGTTCTGGGGGGCTGACGTGTGTCTCTGACGTCCAGCTGCTCTCTGATGGCCTGCCAGTACAATCTCAGCTGATATCATGTGGCCTTGCATCATCCAGACAGTAGCACCGTCAGCCAGGCACGTGGCTTCTGGGCCCTGCTCAGTCGTTCCAGGAACCAATACTCATTTATTTATCTATTTCACCAGAAAGCTTTCACATCCTCTGAATGACTTCCAATTTCCCATAATTTTTTTTTAAAATTCCGACTTGTCAGTCACATTGCAATGACTAGACAAAGTACTCCTGGAGGTGTAGTGTTTTGAATTTATCAAGCTCTATTTAGCAAGAACAGCTGTTCTTGCCTAAAAGCAGCTCGCAGATTGTGTTCCTACAGACCAACTCTTCGAGCATCATTGTACTTGAGCTGTGCTAACCCACCGCATATGTGGGCTTCTGAACAGGCAATTGCATGGGTTATTTAATTTCCTCCTTCAATTTTCCAACCTCAGTAACCAAGCTTTTTGGCCCATATTACACAAAGAAACACAAATGCAGTCAACAACTGAAGATTCTTTCCTGCTAATGACAGAACATGATATTTCTTGCAGGAGTCATTAGCAGGAATCTGTATTAAGCTGTTTTGTCCCCAGTATATGTATTACGTAGCCTGGACTGGCTAAACTACACCTATTTTACCATGTTAGGAAGGGGAGCTTTGTTGAACTATGCTCCTCCTATATTTTTTGTTTTTGTCAGTGGAGCAGATGGATGCTTTTGATAATAACTGACCTCTCTTCACCTCTCTCACTGCAGGGTCGTCATGTCAAGACGGGCCAGCTCGCTGCCATCAAAGTCATGGACGTCACTGGGGTAAGGCTGTCTATGAGGGAAGCAGTAGTAGGGTTGGGCATTGTGACCTAAAAAGTGTTTTATCATGAGATTTATCCACTTTGGGACCATGGTTATAAATGTCACACATAAGCATATTTTTTTAACACCAAGGTTTCTGGGAAGTGAAAATTGAAGAGACTGGGGAACAACAAAAGAACGCAAGGTTTCACTAATGGCTGTTTCCATATGCTTCTTTTAACATTGCATGTTTAATCACACACAAAAAGAAAATCTAACTTTAACTGAAATGAAGTGTGTGTGCCTTCTAGTTAGTGTTACGACCCGGCCCCTATTTTCCTAACCTTAGGTTCTCTAGTACGAGCTGCTGGGTGGCTCATTTGGTTAAGGCAGCACGTCGTTGGGTGTGGATGAGTCTCAGGGTCTTGGACCGTAGGCTCATCTGGACTGTGCCAGTGCCAACTGTGACCGGTAGCCCCATATGGTGGTGCATAATTGCCGATTGCATCGCGCAGGGTAGGGAGGCTTCAGACGATTAGGGGTCTGTGTTTCATCGCTTTCTAGCAATCCTGGGTGGTCGATCGGGGGCCTGCTGACTGCATGCCAAAAGCCACACACGAGATGTCTTCCTCCGACTCAACTCTATGCAAGCTTGGCTGTGGGCTGCAGTGTGAAAAGAAGAAGCAGACTGGTGACACCCCGTGTTGTGGAGGAGAACGGCAGAAGCCGTCACTCTTGTGTATCGGCAGTGAAGGTTGCACATGAACGCGGCTTGCACATGAAGATTGCACATGAAGTCAGATATTCCAAATTAGGGTGGGAATTAGACATGTTCAGCCCCATGTTGGGCACCAAATAAAATAAAATAAACGCTTGGGTCTCTAGTAGGTACTATTTGCGGCTAAGTAGAAAGTGAAGGGTGAAATGTCTGCATGAAACAAAATGAAGTCCGCAGACACATGGGCAGGCAGTCCCTAAATCCGCAGAAGGACTTAAGGTGAATCACCCACCCCAGTGTCTCCTCCACCACCACATGGCCCCTCCCTTGGCTTAAATGGTGTTCTGGCCAAAGTCGACTTGGGAATTTTCTTTCATTTCATCTGTATAAAAGTTCAGCACACTTTCCCATGATTGAATAAAAATTGAAAATGTTATAGTCAAAGAAAAAAGTTCAGAGAAGAAATTTAAGTGTGGATAAAAATACCACTGATTCTGCTGGCTGCCCAACTGGACTGTGTAGCCCAACAAGCTATAACATTGATACTGAATGATTATGCCCACCAGCCTCCAACGTCCAACGACCTTTAGAATCAAACCGCCATCTTTTTTCTGGCATTTTGAGTTTGCCCTAAGTTTTTGCTAACAAAAGCAGTATCATTGGCTAAGTTTACTAGTCATGTAGAACTTGGAGTTTCCGACCTAGCTAAGCAGTGATCAGTATTTTGATGGGAGAGTGGAACATGAACTGTAATTCCCTTCTTTACCAGGTCCATGGTTGCAGCGTGACCATCCCTCGTACCCGCTGAACAAAAAACATTACTGTTACTATGTAGGAAGAGGCATTAAAATACCTGAAATACCTCACCATATTCAGTTTTTAAACATGACATTCACACAAACTTGCAAACTAGATATATGGTCATGGCTATTTTTTATTAGCAGGCTAGGTTCATTGTCTTTAATGCAATGTTTACTAAATTAAATTTAGTGAAAGTTTGTGAAGCAGAAAGTAAGAGGTTGGTTCAGATTTGTGAAAGTTTGTGAAGCAGAAAGTAAGAAGTTGGTTCAGATTTGCAGGTCATTGACAGTGCATGGTAGCTCTGGGGTTCAAGAAGTCACTTTCCTATATCTACCATTTCTTTTCTGTCGGCACCTCTCTCTCACTCTCCCTTTCTGTCCCTCCTTGTGTCTCACAGATGGGTACACATGCAGCCGTACATTTACAATTTGTACACAAGCAGTTACTTTTCATATGATATGTAACATTATTGTTTTTTAAATGTTAAGTTAAAGGGTGGGTCTAGTCCTGTGTGGTGTTATATTCAAGGCAAGCAAGTTTGGTCAAGGTGGTATGCACCCTGGTGCTAGGCCATCAAATCAAAGAAATGAATGAATCAGCTTGCATGCTCATTTAGCTTCCAATATTGCAATTTTTATTTCTTAGCCGACGTAAGGCACCCAGGCTACTTAGGATTACAGGTTCAACTCCAAAATAGTGTGCTTTAGTAGTGTGGCTGCGTTTTGCTGTAGCTGACTCAAATCCTTCCCTGTCCAGTTAGAATCTGCTTCTTTTATTCCAGGATGAAGAGGAGGAGATTAAGCAAGAAATTAACATGCTGAAGAAGTACTCGCACCACCGCAACATTGCCACATACTATGGCGCCTTTATCAAGAAAAACCCTCCAGGAATCGATGACCAGCTCTGGGTGAGTGCTCCGCTTCGGCTTCTCTCTCCTCTTGCAGGGTCTGAACCTGTCCCAGACTCGTCTCTGTGAAGCTGCCTGATGCAGGGTGAGCACTCAGTGCTTGTGTGCTGAAGCCAGTGTGCACCAGTCAGCTGAAGAGGCTTTCGGTTCCTCTCACATTAAGCAGGTTTTTATGTGCCAATTTGGGGAAAACCCCATTCATTTAATTATGGCATTGATTCAGAGTGACTTAGTGAGTATTATACAATACTCACTAAGTTGAGAAAATTTATATTCGCCATTTCTCTAGTAAGAGTTTATACCTACAGTTCATAGGTAGCTGTGGACCACTGCTATCCAGTATGGAATGGGTATTCAGCTCTCCTGTTAGACCAAGAAGGGGCATTACACACCTGTTTGAGCTAGAATGGGTGTTAGTGATCAGTGCTCTGCTGTTACAGCTGGAATAGGTGTTTGTGGTCAGTAGTAACCACCCTAGTAAATGTCCTAGCAGGTGGCAGGTGGTCCTGGCTTTGGAGACCAGTAAGGGTGGGTGAGAAAATTTTGTCTTTATTTTTTATTCTTTTTTTTACCCCTTTTCTCCAAATTTGCTATGCCCAATTGTATTCATCGGCACTCATTGCTGCAAACTCCACTGTCAATTCCGCAGAGCGCAGACAAACACTCAGTGTCTGCCACCACTCATCACAACTCTTATCACAATACAGTTCATAAGTCAGGCTCACACAGACACAAGTCAGAGGAAGACACTTCATGTGCATCTCAACGGGCGCATTGCCCTGCGGGGCTGTTGGTCACAGTCAGCACTGGCACGGTCCACATGCGTTACCAGACCACGGGGCCCATCCGTGCACTAGAACATGATGAGCCACCCGGCAAATCTGGTTTTTATCTTTTTCTTCTGACTTCCGTGCCTGGTCTCGCAAATGGGTGAGCATCTCAATAGCAACGCACATTTCTGAAGAGAAGGCCTTGGCCCCAGCAGCATGCCTTTGCCACGCTCGCTTTTACAATCAGTCTTTTACGCTTCACAGACGAGGTTTCAGTTTGGTTCCACTATAAACTTTGATTAAGTCATTGCTGATTTATTCAGTTAGCTTTTTTTAAAGGCTGTTGGGTTTTATAGGTCTCATAACAGCTCTGCAGATGGCTCAGGAACCTTTCAAAATTGAATTAATGTTTGGACTGGACAGAATATCAGTTTTATATTTGTGTGTTTGTATGTGTGGTGTATGTTTGTGAATGTACAGTGGCTACATGGGATTTTTTTCTACTCCTGTAGAAGTAATTATCGATAACGTGCAAAGCAAATTAAATAAAGTATTTAGATATCTTCAGGATTATATTAAAAATAAAAAACTGAAATATCTCATTTACATAAGTATTGCTTGAATGTATTTTTAAAGTATCATATTTAATATTTGGTCGCATATTTGCATGCTGTTACTCCTTTATGGAAAAAGAATATACTGCAGTATGTTGTATCAAAATTATCGTCACAATATATTTAAAATATACTGCAGTATATTGCATTTCCATAAGGGCTTCCTGTGGCCCATCAACATCAAAAGACTCTCGATATCTTATTTTCAGGTACTGTTACAAGCGATACTATAACCTTTCTGCATGTGAATGGATCTCTATGGGAATAGGGGGGGTGAGACTAGATTCAGCTCTAAATATTTAATTTAATTTGCACATTATAGTGAAATCCCATGTAAATATGTTTTAATTTGACTTTGTAACACAGCTAAATGAGAAATAACCAATGGGGTATGAATACTTTATGAAGCCACTGTATATGTGAATGTATATTGTGTATTTGAGTGCATATGAGTTGGAATTTGTGTTTGTAAAATATAGCACATTCTTCCAGTACTTCTTTACTAGAAATGGCAGACACCAGTCATGTGGTCCAGCTAGCCACGGCACCCTATCAAGAGGACTCTGCAAAGCATCATGGGAATTAAGCCCCATGGACTTGCATGTCAGCACTCTAGAATCGGGACCAGATGCCCTGAAGACACAATCAGTCTCCTAAAAATAGCCTTGCAGACAGAACTCAAACCAGCCCAGTGTGTGGCTGTGACTGATATGAGCCTTCCTGTTTTAGAGCATGTTTGGGGGGAAATGAAGGCTGTACTGATGTAATGAGAATCTTCTATGAATCAGTTTGACATGTGTCTGAAACCTCCTTCCACCGAGTATGGGATGCCGTATAGGCCAAAATTCAGAATTCAGACTCTCACATTCACGAATCACTAGTGAGCTCTCACGCGCACTGAAAAAGTATTGAATATCTGCATGCTTGCACACTCACTATATATCTTTTCATATACACACAAAGAGCTCACATATTCACTTGTGAAGCTCTCACGCGCACTGAAAAAGCATGCATGTGTGTGTGAGACCATGTAAATAGTGTGTGTGAGAGCATGTAAATAGTGTGCGTGAGAGCATGTAAATAGTGTGTGTGAGAGCATGTAATTAGTGTGGGTGAGAGCATGTAAATAGTGTGTGTGAGAGCATGTAAATAGTGTGTGTGAGAGCATGTAAATAGTGTGTGTGAGAGCATGTAAATAGTGGGTGTGAGAGCATGTAAATAGTGGGTGAGAGCATGTAAATAGTGTGTGTGAGAGCATGTAAATAGTGGGTGTGAGAGCATGTAAATAGTGTGTGTGAGAGCATGTAAATAGTGTGTGTGAGAGCATGTAAATAGTGGGTGTGAGCATGTAAATAGTGTGTGTGAGAGCATGTAAATAGTGGGTGTGAGCATGTAAATAGTGGGTGTGAGAGCATGTAAATAGTGGGTGTGAGAGCATGTAAATAGTGTGTGTGAGAGCATGTAAATAGTGTGTGTGAGAGCATGTAAATAGTGTGTGTGAGAGCATGTAAATAGTGGGTGTGAGCATGTAAATAGTGTGCGTGAGAGCATGTAAATAGTGTGGGTGAGAGCATGTAAATAGTGTGTGTGAGAGCATGTAAATAGTGTGTGTGAGAGCATGTAAATAGTGTGTGTGAGAGCATGTAAATAGTGTGTGTGAGAGCATGTAAATAGTGTGTGTGAGAGCATGTAAATAGTGGGTGTGAGCATGTAAATAGTGGGTGTGAGAGCATGTAAATAGTGGGTGTGAGAGCATGTAAATAGTGTGTGTGAGAGCATGTAAATAGTGTGTGTGAGAGCATGTAAATAGTGGGTGTGAGCATGTAAATAGTGTGTGTGAGAGCATGTAAATAGTGGGTGTGAGCATGTAAATAGTGTGCGTGAGAGCATGTAAATAACAATTTTTTTGTATAGCGTTTTTTACAGAGAACTGTCACAAAGATGCTGTACAGAAAAGCAGAAGGAAAAGACTTGCTGCAGAAAACCTTTTGTTTTGTAAAGTGCTACCAAACTTTGTGGTTGAGCTGATAGCCCGAGATAACATAGAGACAATCGCACTGGAAATCACATGATTTTGTGTTCATTTATTGTGCTTTGCCCTTCTTCAGAGTGACTTCCAGGCAGCTCGTATTGAGTGTATTGCAGCTTTACTGCAGGCACAGTGCTCAAGGGCACAGAACAGCTTTCTAACCTACAGCCTGCAGGCTGCAAATCTGTCTAACTGCGAGGCTTATACCATCACTACAGTTACAATCACACAGGTGACACTTTGCAATGGGTACACACACATGCACCTTGTTCATATTTTCTCAGTGGCCATGGGATTACATTTTTTTTAAATTGTGCCCTGTGACTGAGAAGTTATGAGAGACATCTCTGAGCATGATGTAGTCTGCCCAGGGATGTAAATAGGGATGATTGGCTAAGCTGTTTGTGTGGGTGTGGCTGGCTTTGAATGCGGATACGCTGAATGTGAGGTGGGAGTTATGTGATTGGTCTAGTGGTTTGAGTGTCTATTACTATGGGTATAGTAGCTGGAAGGTGTAGGGATGTGTATTATTGCTTGTTCAGTAGCTGGAATGTGTAGTATATTGTAGTACCGCTAGAGGTTATAGTATATTTGGTGTTATAGCTGGATGAGATGGAAAGAGTAGCCTATCCACCTTTTTAGAAAAAAACAACAGTCAATAAAATGTTCTGCTAAGAAGAAGAAAAGCACACTCGTTGTGTAATTGTTATATAATGCAGATATTTTGTTTTTGCACACTTATTATGTACAGAATCATTTTATGACAATTTTTCTGGTGTAGAATAATTTGAAGTGACACGTCAATTTACATGCTATCTGTATATTCTTGTGTCAGGGCAATGCTATCTCTCACACGCACCACTGGTGATTATTGCAAATGGACACCCACTGTAATTGAAAACACAGATTCCCCCCTGGCTACGTCTCCCTGGAGAGCGTTGTGCTGGCTTCGTGACCTTCAGGGGTTTGATGTTGTTGCCGCGGCGCTCACTGATCGTTTAATTTACTGCCAATCGGACGTCGACACTCGAGGGAAATTGCTTTCAATGCAGTATGACCCCGCCCACCTATGAGAAGTGCACTCTGGTCATATCGGGCTTGACCTTTTCACCAGTAGGGGAATGCAGTCATGCCCTTAATGGCCATATCTCGTACACCACACTGCCCTGTAGGTGACCCGCAGGTAAGAGAAAGCAAGGAGCCGCATCCTCGCTGTTGTGGACAGCCTCTTCAGTCAGGGGTCATACTGAGCATGTGCAGCAGAACATGACAAATGCTGCACAATGCTTTTATATGCACAGTGTAACGCCATGTCAGTCTGTAAAAGGTTTTAATTTGCCCTGCATATCCCAACCAGTCAACTGTAATTCTTTTAGGTTTGATCTCTAAATACTGTATTTACTGTAACATCTCAACAAAGGGAGTCATCAATGTAAAAAAAATACAAATAAACCAAGTTACTGGCATACTATACTTCTGTAAAAACGCCTTTACTAAAATCAATGCATAACAAAATCTTGATATTAAGGTGATGCCAAGTTTCAGAAAATTTTTTTTCCTTGCCCCTTTTTACGTCCAAGAAAAGGTGTAATATCTAGTGCGCTACCATGAGGGAGAGTTACTATGTTCAATAAAATGTTTGCGTGCCATGTAGAATGCTTAATGAGTGATTTATGTTTCTAATTATGAATTGCAATTTACGTCATTTTGTCATTTGTCATATTCCAAAATGATTTCCATCAGCTGTTACTGAGTTTTAAATTAAAAAATTATGTTGCCCTGTAAATTTGACCTCGTAATCTGTTCAACAAGGGACTGCACAAGTGTTTTCTCAATCGATGATTAATTAATTAAATAATACATTCACCCAACATTAGTACCCACACAGGTTTGAGAAGTGCATATTTTGTAATGCAATGTGTGTATGTATGGGTCCACCACCTGTTCCGCCCAATCATTTCTTGTGGCAGTCTACAGGCCCCTCCATTTCTGTTTCAAGTCACGATCCACATCCCGCTTCCATTGCCCCACCGATCCTACCGCCTCCTTAGCACGTTGCATGTTTGTGGAGACGGCCCATGCGTAAGGTGTGCAGGCTGTATAGAATTAATGGCGTGGTGCTTGGCCACTTGCTGCAGAAGCACCTCCAGCTGTTCTTCATTAAAATTAGGCTTGTGTTTGTTAGCTTCTGCCATCTCTGTCGCTTGTATCTTCCAACCAGTACCTGCTGCTGATGCAGGTGCTAAAGCAAAGGAAATTTGTTAGACCACCATTATCACCTGTCATATCCTTGGAGTAAGATGCTGTTGATTTTCACCTAATTAAACCTCATCTGATAATAGTTTGAGGCCTATTTTACCCGTTTGTTCTCTCAAAACGTCAGGGAGTTAAACAACTTATCTAAGGTTACTTGCAGCTTCTATATTTAAATAGGCAGTTTTTCTCTTGTCTCAACACACAAGCCTTCTATGGGGAGAGCCAGAGGAATGCCCTCTAATTATGGTGGTCAGACAAAATGTGATGTAAATCAGTAAGAAAACGGGAAGCATTATTAACTGGGTGAGGGGCCCCTTCTTGTTTAATAGGCTGTTTCAAGTGGGCCTGTTGAAGGCAATCCCAAATACGGACTCACTTATGAATTTACTATTGTTTTATTATAATGTATTTTATTCTTTTTAAGTATGTTTCAGCTTTAAGGTGACAACTTCAACTGATATTTCACCCCAGACACACTGGAACTACCTCATAATTTTATGAGCACTTTATTTCAAGAGCATTCCAGTAAATATTTCATAATTAAACTCTCATCTGTGTTTTCAGGAGTCAGAGATACTAGGAATGCAGTGTAAGTGGAATTCCAGCGATGCCGCTTTTGTCTGTCCGTGGGCATGTGCTTAACCTGAGCAAATTTTCTAGCATGTGCAAGGAATAATACAAATAATACCCTCGATAATACCTAATATCATATAAAAGCATGTGTGCAAGGTGAATCTGAATACCTGCATAACTTTTACTTGGAAAAAATCGCTTACGCAGGGGGGTAAATCTGCTCAATCTGAATAGACCCCATACCGATAACATTTTCTTGATGGAAAAATTACACTTGAGGCCAAGTTACATAATTCATGTAGGAAAGCATACATTGCACTGGAATAGTGCTTGCTTTGTTTGTGTGAAACGCTGATGAAAGAATTAAACTTAAAGGAAGGAAAGCTTGTGTTTGGCTGTAGTGCAGATCCTTTTGCTATGCTGTATGAGTGTAAATATAGCAGACTCTTGCACTATACATATTCCACTGGGCTGCTCCCTCTTGACTGACACACCTCCACCAGCGACTCTCCTCCCACTTCGGCGCACGGCGAGTCAAACGGGCTCTGGAGCGTGAAAATATATGCCGAAAATATTACTTCACCAATGCACTGGCTCGCCACCTGCCATACGCCAGCCGGATAATAGAGCCCTATAACCCATATCATATAATGGCATGCAACAAAATGAAGTGATGGTGATATTTCCATGCCATTCAGATTTTTTAAGGACATTGACATTCTTAAGGTGTTTTGTTGAGCCTGCGAAGATGCTCTATGGTGTTAAAATTTTCTGTGAAGATGGCCTTAAGTAGTTATTACAAAGGCACAGAAAATATTTCCCCCACTTTGGCATTCAGGGCTTCAATGAATAACAAAACCCCTAGTGTCCCTGGGCTTCCACACTGATGGCGGATGACGTATGCGGCTGCATTTTTGCCCAAATGAGGCTCCATACAGTCAGATTTATACTGCCATCACTGTGGCGGTACTAAAAGGTTGCGTGCTGCGCGGAAATGAATTTAGCTGTATTTATGTTCATGATTGTCTGCCTATGTTGAATTCCTCCCATCCTTTTTATGAGCTCCTCCTGTGCAGTTTAAATGAACAGATGTAGATGTAATCCTGCAAGGCCTTGCTATAGTAAGGCACTTCTAAAAGCAAACAAAGGTGTTTTTCATCTGGCCATTTCTATTAAGAGTATAATATGGTATGCATCGATTTGTACAGTAGTACACATACTTGTGTGCTGCACACACTGAGCTGTTCTTTATCCCGTTGAAAATAGCTTGACGCTGGAGGAGGCGCATATGTTTGTGTGTCTGCCTGGTTGCGTGCGTGTGTGCGTCTGGTGATAGGTGAAAAGAAAGGAAGGCTGAGACAGCAGGGTGTTGGATATAAAATAGTAAAAAAAAAAAGGTAAAAAGATCAAATGTTTTGAAGGAGAAAGAAAGTGGGAGGCAGAGGGAAAAAGATAGAGTGAGAAAGTGTGTGTGTGTGTGTGTGTGGGGGGAGGGGGGTTGCACAGGGAATGAGTATCAAGTAATTGTGACATGGCCCAAGAGCCACAGAGCTTCTGTTTACAGGAAGAGAATACCGTCGCTGTGAATAGGGGAAGGACACTTGTGCCAATTAAGAAAAGCGTGCTGTGAGTCCACCACATTCTCCTTTCGCCCTCATTGATATGGTGGTGTGGTTCTCAGGGCTCATTTGGGGAGCTAAGCCGCATTAATCAGCGATCGCGGTCCAGCCGCTAAGCCCCTGCAAGCTGACAGCCTTCCCTCAAATCCTTTTCTCTCTGCCGAGTCCTTCTTGCACATATCAGCAATCCCTGGGGCGTCCTTCTCAAAACATTTCCAATCAGGTCTGGAATGAGCTTATGTCCACTGCGCTTCAGTCACCTGTCACAAACACACATTCTTATGTACACACACACACGCACGCACGCACACACACACACACACACACACAGGCACGCAACACACAGACACACACAAACACACACGCCAACACGCAACAAACACACACACATGCACACACACTCACTCCCTCTCTCTCATACATGCATACAAATCCCGCACTCCTTCACACTCTTATTTATACATATTCTTATATACACAATGATGCAAGTACCTACTTTTTTTAGTTTAGTCATTTACATTTAGACATTTAGCCAATGCTCTTATCCAGAGTGACCTACACAGCAGTTGCATCAATGCAAAGAGTTAAATAAACAGCTCATTTCCATCTGTACACACACACATACACGCACGCGCATGCACACACAAACACACATCTTAAAACATAAGTATGTTGGTTTATAACATAAATAAATGGTTTATTAACATAGTGTTTGACAAAATTCCAAGTACACTCAAATGGCAATAAGAGTAATAATACTAAAATAATAAATTATTGTATATCAGCTCTCATGTGCAGGAGCAAGTCTGAGATGTAGCAATGTCAGAGATACAGCAGTGGCCTTTTTTCCAGTATGAATAGTAAACTGCGCGCGCGCACACACACACACACACACTCATGTACGACTTCACTCACCCAATGACTTGTCCCTCTCTGTTGCGCAGCTGGTGATGGAGTTCTGTGGAGCAGGCTCTGTGACGGACCTGATAAAGAACACCAAGGGGAACTCGCTGAAGGAGGAGTGGACAGCCTACATCTGCAGGGAGATCCTCAGAGTGAGTCAATGGTCAATAGTGACTCTGTCACCTAACTTTGACTCCCTTCCATTACTCTCTGTCCCCCAGCAGTGGCTAAAACCTGTGACTCTCCCCTCTATCCCGAAAGTGACCCTTTTCCACTGTCTTTCTCCCCCTTCAGTCACCCCCCATCCCAACAGTGACTATGCCCTCTCGATCTGTCCCTGAACAGTGACTCTGTCCCATTACTCTATCCCCCAACAGTAACTCTCTTTCTCTCTATCTCTCTCTCTCTGTCTGTTTCTCTGACTCTGACTCTTTTCTGACAGGGTTTGACTCACCTGCACCAGCACAAAGTCATCCACCGGGACATCAAGGGCCAGAACGTCCTGCTCACGGAGAACGCAGAGGTCAAACTAGGTCAGAGAGCAGCCTCAGCCCTAATTCCGAACGCTCTGTCATATTCTTAGGCCCGTCTCACCTCCTCCGCCATTTTGCACTCTGCTTCTGTTTGTTTCCCTTGATATTCCATCAGCTGAGCTGCGCGATCATCGCGTCTGAGGAGTGTGCTTCGTGCGCGGTTGGCGCAGGTTGAAGCATAGAAGCCGCTCTTGAGTGATGACCCAGGGACAGTCCCTGGGTGACGCTACAGCCCCTCATGTTCTGCCCAGCAGGGCTTCTCTGACACACTTAGAATTAGACTGACAGCACACCCTGGGGCGCGACACTAAAACCCATTTTTTTTAGCAGCGGTTACCCAGCAGCCGTGCTTTCTTTGGAGGTCGAAGGGATCATTAGCTTCAGGGCTTTTGTTTATCGATCGCCGAAATGGAGCGCTGCTCTAAAACGGTTGGACCTCGGTCATAGGGAGCCGCTGTGCCTGTAGGGTTGCTTGACCCCAGTCCTGAAGGAACGTAGTTAATGTCTGAAAGGTACTGTTGAAAAGAGTCTTAACCTCAGTCAAGTAAAAACCCGACTGAATAAATGGATAAAATGTGTACACTGTGTAAGCGTGGCTGCTAAGCAAATAAACACTAACCCTAAACTTTATATTACAGTAAAAAAATGTTCTGCCACCAAACTGACTTTTACCAGGTCTGTCTCAGCACAGCCAGGAAGCGCCACGTTATGGTGTCAGAGGCGCTGGAGAGGCAGGAAGCCAGGCGACGCTGCAGTTTGTCAGAGCTCCGCGGCCCTCCGCTGGCGGCAGGAGCTCTGCCCGCGCACGCGCTCACGCGTCCGTGCCGCAGGGCGGAAATCGACCCGAGCCACACACCATTAACCAGCCCCTTGGATATTCAGTCTTACGTGCGCTGTGCAACTCACAGTCCTGGCTGTAACATAATTTATTTATTTATTGGTTGCCTGACACACAAGTGACGAGGTCCTCACTTTCCGTGCCATAAAAAAAACATTGACAACGGTTTAGGCTGGCAAGCAGGACCATGACCTGACAGAGCTTCTGTAGGCAGAGCCAGAGTATCACAATAAAAGCCCATGTCTGACTGGTTGGTAGCACCAATGGAGCTGTTCTTAATTCCTCTTGAATGTGTGTTAACTTTCTGTGTCTGTACGTTGTGTGTTTGTTTTTTGTGGTCTGCAGTGGATTTTGGCGTGAGTGCGCAGCTGGATAGGACTGTGGGCCGCAGGAACACTTTCATCGGGACGCCGTACTGGATGGCCCCTGAAGTCATCGCCTGTGACGAGAACCCCGAAGCCACATATGACTTTAAGGTATCGGAACGCGTTCCCCTGACGAACACAGCATTCTCCTCAAAAGCAGTCTTCTCATGGAAAATATATAAAATAATAAATACACACACATGCGCAGGTGGCCAATTCCGCGGTCACGAAATTACAATTCACAGAACTTTTGGCCTTAATTTTACTTGCTGTGGATAAGTCTTAAAGGCTAACTGATTATAAAAAGCTTTATAACTTCAGATGATATCCCTGCTATCATATCAAAATAAAAAATTGGAAACTTCCTCCATGTGGAAGGGTCCAAGACCGAAAGAGCGTTGGTAACGGAATTACGGCAGAAAATTGGGTGTTATTTTTTTATTTTTCCTTCCACATGCAGGAAGTTTCCAATTTTTTATTTTGATATGATAGCAGGGGTATCATCTGAAGTTATAAAGCTTTTTATAATCAGTTAGCCTTTAAGACTTATCCACAGCAAGTAAAATTAAGGCCAAAATTGTAATTCCGTTACCGCGGAATTGCCCAGGTACACACAGACTGAGATACGCAAAGAAGCACACACACGCGCACACACTCACACTCACACTCACACGCACACGCACACACACACACACACACACACACACACACACACACACACACACACACACACACACACACACACACACAGGCACGGTGAGTCACCCAGGCCGTCGTCTCCCCCCCGCTCAGATGGGAGAAATTACTTTTGTTCCGATCGTATCTGGAGAGGAGCGAAATCAATCGCCCGCGAGGTCCCAAACGGGTCCGCATTATTTTTAGAGACGGAAAGGAGGCGCGTGGAGGGTCATTTAACCTGGATATTGTGACAGAGCGGCGAAAAAAGAACTGAATGTCTATCTCTTCCGTGGTATCTCCGTTGCAGAGAGGGAGTAGGGCAGTATGTCTGAGCCCAGCGGAGAGAGCTAGCCTCCTCGTCCCCCGGGCTGAATGGCGTCATGGCGCGCTATTATGCTATGAGGGAAAGGAGCGCTTAGGAAGTGGAAGTCTAAGCACGGCTAATCTCTTTTGTGTCCTCGTTAACAGTGCCAACGCAGATAAATTCAGAGATGGAGCACAGAGACACCCACCCCTTGGGCACGGACTTGACGTCTGAGGGGAAGTTTACGGTTTAAATTTGACAATGTGAATAAAGAAGGCGTTGACCAACGACTACATTTCATTTGCAGTTGCATTTACCTTGTGGTAGGTTTAGTGTGGTGCTCAATTGTTGGCACCGAGTACTTTGTGGCCATAGTCTAAATGGTACGGCAATCTCTGCTGCATCTCTTTTGCATCTCTGAATGCAAAACTTCTCCCTATAAATAATAACAAGCAGAATATGTGAATGTATATACATAACTTCTGCAAACCATTCCAAAAAGCCTGTTGGTGATGGTGATGCCATCTTATAGCTGATTTGGAAACTGTCTTGTTACTTCTGTGAGTTCTTTCTTTCCCGTGGTGATTCTACATTTGTGTTACCTTAATGTTTACCCCAGTGAAACACGGTGCCATGGAAGGTCACAAGATAGTCAGATTGAGATGAACACTGAGATGATAGTATGTTAATGTAGATTTTTTTTATGTTCTCTTTTTTTCATAAATTTGGTGCCAACATGGGGCTCAGTATCTCCAATTCCCACGCCAATTTGGAATGGCCAATCATCTGCAACCGCAGCCACGTTCATGCTGCAAACCCCACTCCCAATTTATTGTGCCTACAAATACAAAATTGCTCATAAAATGTATAGTTTATATTATATAACATTCTTTGCTTACCTTTATGAAGGGTATGAATAATTTTGGAGTCCACTGCTTCAGATTACACAGCACACATTTATTGTAAATGTATATTGCATGTACAAACCCCAATTCCAAAAAAGTTGGGACAGTATTTAAAGTGCAAATAAAAGCAGAAAGCAGTGATTTGTCAATTATTTTTTACATATGTCTAATTGAAAACAGTACAAAGAAAAGACATTTAATGTTTTACCTTGTAAACTTTATTGATTTTTGTAAATATACACTAATTCCGAATTTGATGCCTGCAACACGTTCCAAAAAAGTTGGGACAGGCGCAACATAAGACTGGGAAGTTCAAAAAACACCTGTTTGGAACATTACACAGGTAAACAGGTGAATAGGTGACAGGTGATGCTGTCATGACTGGGTATAAAGGGAGCATCCACGAAGGCTTGGGCGTTTACGAGCAAGAATGGGTTGAGGTTCCAAAAAACTGTGTGAGCGAATAGTCCAACACTTTAAGAACAACATTTTTCAACGCAGGATTGCAAGGAATTTAGGGATTTCACCATCTACAGTCCATAATATTATTAAAAGATTCAGAGAATCTGGAGAAATCTCTGCGCATAAAGGGCAAGGCCGAAAACCAATATTGAATGCCTATGACCTTTGATCCCTCAGACAGCACTGCATTAAAAACCGACATGCTTCTGTCATGAATATAACCACATGGGCTCGGGAATACTTCGGAAAACCATTGTCGGTCAACACAGTTTGTCGCTGCATCTACAAATGCAAGTTAAGACTCTACTACGCAAAACGTAAGCCATATAACAACAACATCCAGAAACGCAGCCGACTTCTCTGGGCTCGAGCTCATCTGAGATGAACTGACGCAAAGTGGAAACGTGTGCTGTGGTATGATGAGTCCACCTTTCAAATTGTTTTTGGAAATAATGGACGTCGTGTTCTCCGGGCCAAAGAGGAAAAGGACCATCCCGATTGTTACGAACGCAAGGTTCAAAAGCCAGCGTCTGTCATGATATGGGGGTGTGTTAGTGCCCATGGCATGGGTAACTTGCACATCTGTGTAGGCACCATTAACGCTGAAGGGTACATATGCATTTTGGAGCAACATATGCTGCCATCTAGACAACATCTTTTTCAGGAACGTCCCTGCTTATTTCAGCAAGACAATGCCAAGCCACATTCTGCAGGTGTTACAGTAGCGTGGCTTCATAGTAGTAGTTTGGGTGCTAGACTGGTCTGCCTGCAGTCCAGACCTGTCTCCTCTTGAAAACATGTGGCGCATTATGAAGCGCAAAATACGACAACAGAGACCCCGGTCTGTTGAGCAGCTGAAGTCTTATATCATGCAAGAATTCAAAACTACAACAATTAGTGTCCTCAGCTCCCAAAAGATTACTGTTAAGAGTGTTGTTAAAAGGAAAGGTGATGTAACACAGTGGTAAACATGCCCCTGTCCCTGTTGCAGGCATCAAATTTAGAATGAGCGTATATTTACAAAGAAAAATAAAGTTGATTCGTTAAAACATTAAATATCTTGTCTTTGTACTATTTTCAATTGAATACAGGTCAAAAACGATTTGCAAATCATTTCTTTCTTTATTTACATTTTATACACTGTCCCAATGTTTTTGGAATTGAGGATTGTAATGATTGTTACATAGTTAATATTGTCACTAGCTTTGAGCATTGAGGTGCAGCAGACAGGTGGCACCACTGTACTAATGTATAGATCTAATGTACTAACCTCTACATTAAGAGTTTTACCATCATTCAATGTGTCATTGAGATGTGCTCAGGGTCTCAACATCTTCTAGAGCCAAACAGTGCCAAATAACGCTATTTTCCATCTTCTTTGTCATTTCAGAGCGACCTGTGGTCACTTGGAATCACAGCTATAGAGATGGCAGAAGGAGCCCCACGTAAGTAGACTGTAGTATAGCTTGGCATGGCACAGCACAGCATTTCGTTAGTCCTCAGAAATACTTGGAATTATTTTCATCCTGGAAAGTTGTAGAAGATTACCCAAAAAGAAAAAAACCCCACACAAATCCACACCCCAGCCAACTAAATGCATCCAACCCTTTTGCTGACTCACGCCTGCTGTCATTTTCAGTGAAGAGTTGCAATGTCTGTGTGCTGATGATCCTTAACAAATTGGCTAGCTCAAAGGTTTAGACATCACGCAGTCTACCAAAAGTGACTGGCGTTCACTGCCAAGGGGATCCACAAGTGTGCCTGTGCGAACGCACAAAATTTTAAACATAACATGTCTGAAAAGCTATTTTCACAGTTTCCCAAATATCACATGCAGATTTTAAAAAAGATCATTGAAAATGATTAATTTCTCCTTATATTTCACAAGACATTGAAATGTTATAAAAATCTGCTTAGAGTAGGAACTGGCAGTGCGTTTTGTAGAGGCTTCCGGTGCAAACAAAGGGGACAGGGCTGACACTCTTTAATGAGGGCTGACACTCTGGTCTCAGAGGGGAATGCAGTGGGGTTTTGTTTGGATTTGGCAACATGTACTCTGAACCTTCCGTCCCACGTACTGTCTCTAAGGGGCGTTATAGTGTCTGTCAGTATGTCAGTTCTCTGTGCCTGTGTGAATACCAATGAGGGACCATATCTTGAGGAATCTCTGGTCAGGCCCCATACACAGCACCGAGAGTTTGCCACTTTTTACGGTTTCCTTCAGATACAGAAATAACCACAATGACTACAGACTCCCAGCCCTTAATAACATTAAGTTCTGTACCTTCTGACCACATGTAAACAGACACAGATACAACTTCACACATCCACACAATAAAGCCCCAAACTTGGGTTATTTTTTGCTATTTTTTTCTTTCTTCTTTTTCCTGCTGATTTCGTCATCACAAATGCTCCAGTCCTGCAATTAACAATTATCCCCATTGCAGATTTGGCTATCCATCTGCCAATAACAACATCTGATCAAAGTAGTCTGATATGCCTATTGCAGTATACGTTGGCAAAATGAACGATGTGCACGGATGTGAACATGTAACGTAATGCCTTTTCAAAACTTTGTCATCGCCATCTTTGTCTTGTGTGGAAGCTAGCTTGCTTGCTAACTAATACTTGCCAACATTTTAAACGATTGCTTTTACAGCTGTGCAATCTTTCTGGGAAGCTCACTTATAATATCATTTCGCATGAAAACCCCACATAATATCGTTTCATGACTCCGATAGCTACTTGACTACAAGGTAGGCCATAAAACCTTGGACTGAATTTGTAACTGTTAACCCCGGACTGCACACTGCACACTAAGCACAGCTATATACCGCGGACGTAGCCGATCCAAGCCATTCAGTCTGTGGGAGAGTGATACAGATACAGTCACTACTTCGCTTGGAGGAAGTTGCAATCCCGCAGATGGAGAGAGACAGCGCATAAGTCTGCCGTGTGTAGCTGTGCTGTTTGGAACGTTACTATTTAACCAAAACAGCCAGCTAATTCGCCACGTTTGTTTCATTCATACAGCTGACTAGCTAGCTTGCTAACCTCACCTCAGCTTTGCCATATGGCATCAATGATAATCAGGTATTTCAAACAAAAAAAACAAAAAACCTTTTCAACGTGCAAAAATGCCAAGTTATTCATGCATACAAAGCACTGTCTATAATAAAACTAGCAAAATCTAGGCCCGCCATTAAAATTATTGATATCAAAATGAGACCAAGTTACAACAAACAATATTGGCTATCTTAGCTCACACAAATTAAACAAGCTCTATTCCAAAGCAATGCTACCCAATGTTTTGTTGTGATTGTCACATACAGTAAATAGATTACATTGTTACCTATATATGTAATGTCACACAAAACATTTAATTAAGTTGGTACTTCTCTGTTACTCAAATATCGGTCCTCCAGGGCTGAGAAGTGCTGATTTTCAACCCTCCCTTTACCTGAGAGTCGGGTGTAAAAACAGTCTGTCCAATCAGTAGCATTAATTGTTCAGCTAATTACCTGGAACAAAGGAAACCAGGGCCGGATTTAGATCTGAGGGATACATTTGAGTATTCATGTTTTACTTCACCACTTACAATATCCGTTACAGCAGGGATCATCCTAAAAGGGTCAGTGTGGGTGCAGGTTTTTGTTTTTGCCCAGCACTACAACACCTGATACACTACGGCTAAAACAAAAGCCTGCACCCACACCGACCCTTCATACAAGATTGGACACCCCTTCCTTACAGCAACTCTGATTGCTGTGAAATGCCACTCTTCCCAAAATTATGGTTTATGGTTTAATATAACCCTTCACAAAATCAGATTGACGTATTAATGTCACAACCCACAAAATCACTGACTATTGTTCAGCATCGCTCCTCATAAATCTCTGATTTGTGATTAGTACTTTCACCCCCGCAAAAAAAGGAACAAAAATCTGCGGTTAAAGTTTAATATCACCCTTTGCAGAAAATCTTATGTGTAACAAAGTCTGCTGGCAGTGAGGCTTCTGCAGTTAAAATGGTTCCGGCACCTCCCACCCACTGCCCCACAGCCACGTAAATCTTGTTTATGGTTGATCAAGCAGTTCCTCACACGTTATGTTCCTGGCTAAAATTTAGTAGTGGTGAAATAGGGCTCCATCACGATGGCGTCCAATAATAGTACTGCCAAACAGGAAAAGAGTACGAACGCACTGATATTCTGCTCCCAAAGTGATTTGTTAAACTTAACCCTGTGAGCAGTGACACTTCCCCCCCCATTTGTTTCACATGAGCATTATTATTGCATTAGTATTATTTATCCAATGAGAGTGTGAAACTGCAAATATAATGAAACCTGCATGTGTCTCTAGGTGAATAATGGAATAGCATTAATGAACAGGCACACAAGTGGTGTATCTAGTTGAGATACTTGTGCTTAGTGCTGTAACGAGTCCCATGATTCAAATCAAATCAAGACTGTGCCGACTGCAGATTGTGGCCAGGAGTCCTGTGTATTGATGCCTAATTGGTCATAGCGTTGCCCTGGGGGTGGGATTTCAACTTGTGTGATATGCCCCCCTTCTTCGCTCAATACTGAATGGCTTCTCTGGTCAATCATGTGACTACTGATTGGCAGTTGGGTAGACCTCAGGGCAGTAACTGCACATCTCAGCTAGTGCATTACAGAATGAACAGAGACTGCAGCAAGGTGCGCCCTCCTGAATTGAGTGAAACCCTCACTGCAGTGGGATGGGCTACATACGATTATACAAAAAAAAAAAAGGCATTACTTTATAATTACTTTTCTCCAAGAGTTAAGAGGACAGCTGACATGCAGCAGTTTAATTCGGACAGCCGACAGCCGGTTGTAGATGCGTTTTCACTTTTACAGGGGTGGGGAATCTTATCAGAAAAGGAACGGTGTGGGTGCAGGTTTTTGATTTAGCCCAGCATTAAGACACCTTGATAAGTAGAGTCAGGTGTATTAGTGATGGGCTAAAACAAAAACCCACACACACACCGGCCCTTTTCGGATAAGATTCCCCACCCCTGCTTTAGAATCACAGAGTGCCACAGAGCAGATGTGTGGACTGTCAGGCTTCTGGTGGATTCCTATCCCTGGTAGAAAGGCAGAAAGCAGCTTGCAACGTGACAGAAATCGAGTTACGCGAAGGTGCTTCAGCGAGAACTTGACGTGGGTGGCTGTGCAGTAGAAACTGTCGCCCGTTTTGGAATGAGGCTCCATTTTTTATTTATTATTTTTTTAGCCTAAGAAGGCATCCGCACAGCAGCCGCTTGCAGATCTTCAGTCAGGATGGAAAACGTGTGTAGATCCCCAGAATCTACCCACACGTTGCTCTTGCCGTCTAAATTCTCACTTCTCTCTCAAAGCTCTACCCAACAGCAGGTCTGAGCTACACTCTGTGTTTTCTTTTAATTTTATTTTTCAATAAGCTTTACCTTTTATTCAGTGTTAATGTTTGTGGATTACTTGACAAAACCCAAAGACAAACTCTTTTCAGATTTTGTCCCTGAGATACTGTTACTTGAATGTACCTCAATAAACAAAGTTGCTGTCAAACTGTGCACACCTTCTCAAAAAAACATAATAAATCGAGGTCTGAAATCAAATCTCAGGAATAAATAAACAAAGCAAAAGGCAAATCTGTCATCAGCAGCTCAGTCATGAAATAAAATACACAGCGAATCAAAACTGAAATACATTTTGAAACCTCTGATATGAATATTTTATGACTTGGATTACTAGGGTTTTGATTAAACGTAGGTAAACACGTATATATTGGCACAACCAGCAGTTCTAAAACTACTGATAAAGATTGTCTTTTGAGCAAATGGTTGGTGAAGGAGGCATTGTGCTTTTTATTCCTACATAAGCCTCCTCCTCTTTGAGAATTAAATGTCCCCTTCTCCTTTTCCCACTCCAGCACTGTGTGACATGCACCCAATGAGGGCTCTCTTCCTGATTCCCAGGAACCCAGCACCCAGACTCAAGTCCAAGAAGTGGTGAGTGTACATGCCTCTTACCTGACCTCTGACCCTTGACCTCTGACACCATCAATGAGACCAGTCATTTACCATGTGCGAAACAAGCCCCTGCATAATGATCCTACATATTACTTGATGCGTAGCTAATGCTAGATAACTATCGAGAAATACCTAATGACAGTTTATTAAACTTTGCACTGAATAATGTTAAATACATTATTAGGATTGTATTTCTCATTTATTAGTTTATTTAGTTAAGATAATACTATAAAAATTAACTAGAATTTAAACATTCCAACTTTGCATTGCCCAGCATATTTGATCAGTATTATCTGGTTGACTGGAGTCAACTTATGTGTCCCCATGGAAACATCCAGGCTCAAAGAATTATGGGATCATAAGATTTTAATTTTGTGAAAGTGATATGCCATCCGGGTACTTCAACCATACTAAATTTTGCAGTAAAGTAAGGGAAGGCAGGGTTTAACAGAGAGTGAGAATGAGAGAGCGAGTCTAAGATTGTGATTGAGATTGAGAGTGACAGATCTCAAGAGTTATTTTATTTGAGCCCATTGGCACAGGCTTTGTGAGTGATGAGAGAGAGAGAGCACTAAATTAAAGTTAAAGGAGAATGTGATAAAATGTATATTATGTGCCAATATTTAGGATTTAGTAAAAATAGAACTGTGTTGCTTGTAGATGGAAACACTCCACAGTGGCAAAGTGAACAGTGCTAAAACTACACTCATCTCTTCTGAAACAAATAGCAGCCAGGTTATATGCCCCTATAGTATCAAACAGACTCACCATACATCTACTGGCAGAGTGGAAGGATGAGAAAAGCATTAATTATAGGCCGCCCTTTCTTTTCACAGGTCCAAGAAGTTCCAGTCCTTCATAGACAGCTGCCTGGTGAAGAGTCACGGCCAGCGGCCCAGCACTGACCAGCTACTCAAACACCCCTTCATCCGAGACCAGACCAATGAGAGGCAGGTCCGCATCCAGCTCAAGGACCATATCGACCGTACCAAGAAGAAGCGGGGGGAAAAAGGTGAGCGTGACACACAGTTAAAGACCACACGGAGTGTACCAAAAAGAAGCAGGGGGAGTAAGATGAGTGTGTCATCCTCAGTATGTCCTCCTGAGACCCGGCAAATAATTTTTGTCCCCTATAGGCGACATGAGTGTGTGGTCTTAATCTCAAGAACCATGTATTGTACTATGTCAAAAAAATTCAAATACTTAAAAAAAACTTTTTTGCCAGGTCTCCGGAGGGTAAAGGCCCCAGCTGTTGTTTTGTTGTTTTCCCCACACAAGTGTCCAGTGTGCAACACAAACCCGCAGAACATTGACACATTTAAACATCCTGTGAAATCAAAGCAGAATGATGTGCAGTTACATCATTCCCACCGTAGTGATTTGGCCGGTTGCGGTGTCATCAATGTCAGTCAGTGTTGTTTTCCTTAAAGATCTGCTAGCCAGCTCGCTAAATGCTAGTACGAATCCATTTAGTGGGCTGTCTATCAAAAGGGAACTTGTGAATATTCATTATAAAAGGGGCAAAACTGTGCTGATGATGGAGGTGAATTAGGGTCATTCAGTAATCGCTGAAAATATGATTAATAACAAATCAGCTTCTATTTGGCAGTACAGTTTTCTCATGTTGTGTTGATGTAATGTTTTTATTTGGATCCACAGTCTGGGAAGCTGTGTGATGGAGGTCTGGAAATACAGAGAACGTTGTGTAAGACTGTTCTCTGTAAAAGAGAAATGAGGAATTTCAAAAGGACAGCTACGGTCAAAGGGAGCCTTGTTACGGTCACGGAAACCGCTTTTTTCCCCCCTTTCATGGTGCCATAGGAATTTGCAGTCCTTGTCTGGATCCCTCATCGTCATGTATTCATGTTTCAGGGAACTTCTCTGCTTCCTCATCAGGGGAGCCCGGGTCTGCTCAAAGCGGGCGGTGTCCGGCTTGACCCTGTGTCGGTGGTCTGGCCGTTGGATTCCATCCGTCCAGGGCTCAGTTTCACGTTTTGTTCCGTTTGTTCTTCAGATGAGACTGAGTACGAGTACAGTGGGAGTGAGGAAGAGGAGGATGAGAACGAAAAGGGAGAACCCAGGTAGGCACCCTCCCCCTAGGTCTACCAGCAAATGGCAAGCAGCATCAGAATGAAAAACGAACCCCGTCCGCACTCCTCCCCCAAATCACCTGAACTGCAAAACAGCAAAATAACCACCCCCTCCTGCCCCATGTCCCTGTAAATGCTGTTTAACCTGGCGGTGCATGACGGCCTCCTGTATTCAGGGATATTTTTAAATGTGAATTGAGAGTTTGGCCATTGACTGCTTTTACAGTGCGCAGGCGGTGGAAGCTGACTCACCTTGCTTCCGTGGCCTCTGCTCTACTGAGCTACTCAGGAGAACATAGCAGTGGCAACACAGGCAGACACGGGAGAGTAGAAATGTGACTATTAAGGAGTAATAATTCAGGAGCAGTAATAGATATAGAGACGGGAAGCAGTAATGGAGAGCAGTAATGGCATTAAGAACAGGAGAGCAGCAATGGGGTAGTGAATAGAGCAATGCTTTGTACAGAGAACAGTTAACTGCATGAAGTGGCTGCTAGCTTGTGGTAGAATATATGAGAGAGAACTGGAGGTGACAGGAAATGTTGGGGGCCACATTTCTCTTGTGTGTGTGGAGACGTGACATGGCTGAGTAAGACACCGTGTCAGTTCAATCTGCTCTCATTTTTCTGTTCTTTTTCTTGGTTTGCAGACAGGAAAATCCTACATCTAATAACTCTGAAATACACATTTATATAATGATAGGGACGGGTATGTTTTTAAATGGATAAATTATTATCACACGATATTTGTGTTTTTGTGTATTTATTGGTAAAATGTTACGCAGTGTTAGAGGTGTTAAGGTGCTGTAGACTTTAGTTACGCTAATAATGAGTGTGCACTTGTTTCTTCTGTGAAACCGTATTTTCATTTGTTTTTCCAAGTTTATAATTACATTTAGACGTCTCTCTCAAAAGATGTCTATTTTATTATTTTTTTAAGACGCCACCAAGTGTTCAAAACTGTGTACATGCGTGCAAGCGTGTAATTTGTATGTGTTCACATGGAAGGGGGAAAGAATGTATGTAACAATGTCTGATAGAGGGAGGATGTGTATTGGAAAGGTGTGTATGTATGTATGTGTGTGTGCGCGTATGCTGGAGTTCAACAGTGATTAATGCCGCCGCCCCGTTTTTCTCCACGCGCAGTTCCATTATCAACATCCCCGGGGAGTCCACCTTGAGGCGGGACTTCCTGCGCCTGCAGCTGGCCAATAAGGAGCGGTCCGAGGCGCTGCGCAGGCAGCAGCTGGAGCAGCAGCAGAACGAGGAGCACAAGCGCCAGCTGCTGGCCGAGAGGCAGAAGCGCATCGAGGAGCAGAAGGAGCAGAGGAGGAGGTTGGAAGAGGTACGGTGGGGAATTCTTCGCACGCGGTGGCTCCGACAGTTTAATACATTTTAAATAGAGATGGATAACGCTTTCAGCCCCATATTTCAGAGGTACGAACATCAAATTAATTCAGCGTCTACATTTATAACGTGTTTATTATAAAAGATGCACACTCAGAGATGTGTGTGTTATTTAGAGAGGAAAGGCCCATCTATCAACACTTTTCGCAATTTCGCTGATGAAGGCACTGATGAATCCTTAGCCCCATCTTCGCTGAAAAACATTGAGCACAAATCTTTTGTGAATGTATTCACAGAACTTATAGACCATAGCATTTGAAAGGCACGCTAAAAATATGGGCATGTCTGCTCTGTGTTAGGGAACTATCAAGGCTTTCCTGCAGGCTGCATTTCCCTGATTTCACACCCCAACAAGACGTTATACAAGGGTTGCGCATTAGTAATTATTTGATGTTAGACTGTTCTGCAGCTCATTTATTATCAAATTGTCAATGGGATTTATTGAACCTTTTCCACCGGGAAGAACTGAACCGTGCCCGCCCCTTTTTTCCGTGTGAATGATGACTCACTGCTGAAATATCTTTGTTTGCTCACGCTTTAAATCGGGGAGAATAATAATATCAGTGAACTACCCATTATTTTCTGCGGAGTTCGTACTGTAGGCCTGCCTTCATGAATGTTGATGAGAGACTACAGTCATAAGCAGCAAGAAATTGAATGCTGAGCTGCGCAATGAACTGGTGACCAGGAATATTCAGTCTCATAACTGGATTATGTTGAAAGATACAGAGACAGGGCCCCGCCCATCACCCATGGCACAGCTTTACCAGCTCTGTGCTTCCTCCTGTGGCCTTCTCCTGATACACTGCCTCACAGAGAGTAATGTATATGCCTTATGCCTTATGTCTTACATTGAGAATAACGCATATGATTTTGTCTTCTGTCTTACATTGAGAGTAACAAATATGATATTGCCTTAAGTCTTACATTGAGAGTAACGCATATGATGTTGTATTATGTCTTACATTGAGAGTAATGCATATGATGTTGTCATGTCTTACATTGAGAGTAACGCATATGATGTCATGTCTTACATTGAGAGTAACGCATATGATGTTGTCATGTCTTACATTGAGAGTAACGCATATGATGTTGTCTTATGTCTTACATTGAGAGTAACGCATATGATATTGTCTTATGTCTTACATTGAGAGTAACGCATATGATGTTGTCTTATGTCTTACATTGAGAGTAACGCATATGATGTTGTCTTATGTCTTACATTGAGAGTAACGCATATGATGTTGTCTTATGTCTTACATTGAGAGTAAGGCATAAGATATTGTCTTATGTTTTACATTGAGTACAGTCTCCAGCTGTGTCATAGAGGCAAAGATAAAAGCGGAAGTGACATCACTCCCCCCTGCTCTGGGAAGCTAACAGGAGGAATTACCGAGTGTATTGTGCTATTCGAGGGTAGTGAAGCCTAAATCCCCAGACATACTAAGAGCCGCACTGATGATAGCCATGAATATCTAATCAGGACTGTGCCTGTCGGCAGGGTGTTCAATATTGTTATTCAGTACTCAGTATATAATAATGGCAAAAATAATCCGGTCTGCCATAGCCAGCTGCACTAGAGTGAAAATACGTTGTGGCTCACTGCACACATTTTGAATTGACTGCGGATGTTGTAACAAAGGGATTAGCCTGAAATGACTTCCAAACTAGGGAGGAAAATAAAAAAGGGGTTCTGCAAAGTTGTTCAAAATTTAATAAAACCCAGAAAAAACAATACTATAAATATTACAATTAAGAAAACTACTTAATTATTTGAGCAGGATGCCGCACATCTATACTTAAAAAAACTATTTGGGAACATTTCCCTATTCAGTTTTGTTGTTTCTTGCGAGCAAGTTCTCTCCTTGTCTAATGAAGAACATTTGCTCAGGCTATCCTTGGGCCCCCTTTCTTAGTGTTTTTATTTATGTGCAGTATGCTTCCAACAAAAAATGTGCATGACTAATGGGTGCAGTTTTAAAAATCAATGTTGCAGTTGTCAGATATTAGACTTATTTTGGTGCCTACGTCGGTGGAGGGGCAGAAAGAAGTTCTTTGGTGTGACTTTTAGCAAAGGATGGGAGTTATTATCATCATGGTTTTGTTAGTGATTTTGTTGTGGCTGGATCATGCCCAATGGGGTCCCTCCAGTCCCCTGAAAAAGAACTGGGGGTTCCTTCAGTGTTTCCGTTTTCTCACATGTGTTATGCAGGCTGGGTAAGAGTTTGCCGGTGGTAGAGAGGCAGATCCACGAATCTCTGCTTTGTTGAAAAGGTAGTACGGAAGTACGCCAGGTGGTAGAGGCCGCGCGATCCATCTCTGCTGCGTTATGCCTCTTTTACACCAGATGTGCACGCTCAAAGCGTGCGTGCAAGCAGAATGCACACGGAGCGACTATACCCACCAGATGTGCTTTTTTAAAGCAGTCTGCGAAGCTCCGTTATTTTATAAAACTTATGATTTTTTAAGAGCTTAGCCTCATCATCATCATCATCATCATCAAACTGGGGTATAAGCATTATAATACCATATAGTAGGCTAATAGTAGGCTAATTGGTTTGGAAATTCATAAACTAAATAGGCCTACAGGTTTAAAGTGTTTAACCATCAGATACGGATTTATAGTAATTTTTTTGTAACAAAATGGGCTACATTAGCTACATAATTTTCTGAGGTACAAAAAAAACCTAAAAAACAAGAAGCACACTTGTCAAACCTGCCATGGAAGGTTTTAAATCGCAGACATAAAACAGACATGCATTATTAATGTATGTCTACACAGAAAACAGAAGAATTTTTCTCTAAACCACTGTTTGGTGATACAAATTTTGCTCCGGGTGTAACCAATTTTTTTTGTTGAGAAATTAAATCATGGTTTTATTTGTTTGCCTATGCAAACAATTGATTCTCAATGTGCTTGCTGTATTTGCAGTTGATTCTTTAATGATGCTGGCTGTTCAAATAGGTATTAATAACAAAAAACTATGTTTTAAGTGTGAAGTTTGGATTGGTCAAAAGCCACAAAAGACAGGAAATTCAAATGAGCACCTCCAAGCTAAACCTCAGCTCTCTACACGATCAGGGATTTCCAGTACTCCGTTTTATAGTATATCTGACTGCTATACAGTTCTGTATAGTGACAAGTTCTGTATAATCTGCCCAGTGATGAGTACATGTTGTTTGAAATACAGTAGACCAATGTAGCTACAGATACAATAACTATTTCTAAAGTTCGCTCCTGGTGTAAAATGGCCTTTAGATAGGTGGTGTGAGAGTTCGCTAGTGGCAACGGCTCTGCAAACCATCTCTGATACACCAGCAGCCTGCCATTGGCTCTGCTCAGTCTGTATGGCAAGCCATTTATGCTTTTATTCAACTTGTTTTTGATATCAAGAATTCATATGGTTTCACAGCTGAAAGGGAACTATTTCCTGTTTCTGCGAAGTGACTGTTTGCCAACATGAAACCGAGCGGCATCTCATCTCTGGAAAATTCACCAGAAAATCTCATCCCGTTTTTGCATTTTCATGTCCTAGAAAATGACGTTAACAAATGATTGCAGCCATTTACATCATTCAGCGATACCCAATGCTGAGCCACGATAAACCGCGAGGCCCTATAGTTTGCAACGCAGGGGCGCTGTGGCGGCTCCCTTCTGCGTCTTCCCAGAGCTGAAACGCACTTCAAATGTGCATGTTTCCGCGTTTGGTTTTGCTGTTTCTTGCGAGAATCTCCTCTCATTAAGGGCCAGAGCAGACAATTAACGACCTTGGGGCAGTGTAACCCTGGTGTAACAGCACGGTTGTTTTTTCGAAGACGGCACTGTGAGAATGTTGAGCATTGGCTAGCTCTAGTGTAGCGGGTGCAACGTGAGAGCTATGACCCACTTGTGTGGCCGTGGTCATTACATTCTGCCCTTGCCCTCAGAAGAGCAGTGGGATAGGACACAAACGGCCTTCCCATAATGAAAAACCGCAGTTTGTCCTTTCGGGAAACTGCCCAACAGCACCCCTCTCAACTTGTGCCATTACGTTACATTACTGGAATTTGGCAGACGCTCTTATCGAGAAGACAAGAGCATAAATTTGGGCAAAGAGGAACAGTAACCCTAGAGGTGGGGGTAAATAGTCAGACCACATGTGAAAACTTCAAAAAGATCCAGTGTTAATTTTGACAACAAATTTTAAAGTAGTTGACTAAACTACGAAAGTAGTTTTAGTCAATGAAAAGTCAAAGTAGTTTTAGTCCAATTCTGATGAAATTTTAAAACTTTTTTACAATTTACTTTTCAATGTTCTTAGAAATTACATGTTACATGTCATCATATCTTCTTCCAATCTTATAGCTTTTGTTATTAATAAACTTTATATACATTACATTACTGGCATTTAGCAGATGCCATTATCCAGTGACTTACACAACTTTTAGCATTTTTACATACTATCCATTTTTACAGCTAGATATATACTGAAACAACTCAGGTTAAAGGCCCCAGTATACTTAAAACCAAATCGAATTTGGCGCATTCGCAAAGGCTGTCGAACTGCTGCCGAATATGGCGCTGGGAGCAAACATCCATATACTCACCGCGACGAGGTCTGTTCGTTTAATGACGCTCCACACCAGATGGATTAGAGGCTTGTTATAAGTTTCGATATCACAGTCATTGTCTCAGTGCTCTAATGTGCCCATTATGCAAATGCGGTCAGATACAGTATATCCTTGAACAGCTTCAGCAAGTCTATCCTTGTTGACTAATTGCAGGCAAGGGTGTATTGAGGGATGGTGAACGAGGCTGTGCGAAGATTTTCGACTAGTTCGGCTGGCCAGCCTGCACACACTGCTACGATTGAAACCAAATGTGACACTTTGCTTTGGTCACAAACCAGCCTTTGGCAAGTTACTTTTAAGTATACTGTGGCCTTTAGTACCTTTCTCAAGAAATCCTACCTGGAAATCAAACCACATTATACACACTACACTGCCGCCCATCTAAAAAAGTTGGAACATGCACTATTTGCAACACTCTTCATATGGTATCCATCCATCTTTTAGTCATAGACCACATCTTGCTCTATGCAGATGTTCAAAGTATAACAATGAAGGGAAAAGACTGCAAATACCTACTATCACTGTATAATTTGTACATCAAGCACATATTTTGCAGATAATAACAGTCTCTATTATTTCAACTCGATTAATATACCGCGAACAAGCTAGCAGTTATGTTTTAATGTCAAAAACAGAAGCTGTTAGTGTTATAAAACAGAGAATGTGCCTGCAATATGTCTAACGTTAGTAGTAAATACGGTTAATACATTTTTAAATACAAATGTAACTTGGTTTCTCCAGATTAACTGTTGACCATCAACAATTTGAGCCTTGCTTACCTTTGCATGAATTTCGAGGTGGTGCGTCTGCAAATGCCTTTTCAGGTTTGTTGTGTTTTTCCAGATATTTTCTTTCCACATGACTTGCATTTCGGTTTTTCTTCAGTCATACACAAAGTTTGTCCATATATATGTTTTCTTTCTTCTGAAAATCGGCTAGTTAGAAATGCGTACATTTTTTGTTGCCTGACTGTGTTTTCCCACTTTAGAACATTATCCAATCATGTGCGTGCACCACATTGGATGATTGGATGGTGTAGACAAGGTGAAAATGATCAAACATGAGTTTTTGATGGTGTAGAGGTTGGTAGTGTAGCAGAATGGTTAGGGAGCTGGGAAACTTGTAGGTTGTAGGTGTGATTCCCAGGTAGGGCACTGCCATTTTGCGCAAGGGACTTACTCTGAACCACTTCAGTAAATATCCAGATGTATAAATGGATTGTATGTAAGAAGAATGTTTGCTGTTTTAAGTTGTGTGTGTGTTGCGATTGTGTAGAGGAGATGTAGGATGTGTTGTGATGGTGTAGAGAAGTTTTAAAGGATGTGTTGTGATGGAATCCTCTGGTCCTTCCTGCAGCAACAGCGTCGTGAGCGGGAGCTGAGGAAACAGCAGGAGAGGGAGCAGCGCCGGCGATATGAAGAGATGGAACAGCTCAGGAGAGATGAGGAGAGGAGACAGGCAGAGCGTGAGCAGGTGCACAAACTCTTATATACAGTGAATACTTTCTCTCTCTCTCTCTCTCTGTCTCTCTCTCGCTCACACACCGGCTCCTATATTCACATACATGCAGACTTACATACACACACCTATGTCCCAGGTCTTCAATACCTAGCTTTTCTCTACCAGTACCTTTTCTTTATTGGGCCAGTTTTTAACTATGCAAAACAAATGTAGCCTGTTTGTAAATGTTACCGAATTGAACTAGCTACTTGTAAATAGTTTCATTTTGTTAATTTAATGTTATCCATATTGTTGCAGTGAATGCAGTGAACCAGTCTCTTTAATGATACAATATTTCTTAACTGCATATAACTGTATTATATACATTCTGTATCAAGCTCCTCAGGCCTGCTACAGAAGCATTAATCAGAAAAGAGATGCAGTTGAAAATCACTGTCTATTTGCAATCACTGCACATTTTATTTACATGCTATGTGCACCATCTACTGAAGTCCAGTTATCACCTAACAAAGCAATAAAGATCATAGGGAATCATGGGTCATGGAAATATGACTGCCACACTTCCTAGTGTGAGTGAAACAATCTGGTTTGTAGATATGACCGTTACTGAGTATCAGTGCAGGCATCGTGGGATCATCGGAGGGTCACCCTTCTATACACAGACATGGCTTTAATCTCTCTCTATCTCTCTCACTCACTCGCGCGCGCGTGCACACACACACACACACACACACACACACACACACACAGACACCCTCTTGCTACGGCCAAGCATTCTCTCTCCCCACATAAAGACGAAGTGAGATGACATGTCACACACTGCATACAGAACGAGTGGTCTCCAGAGCTACGCAGAGAGCATCCGGCCTGAAAAAGTCCAAACCACAACACAGGAACCGGTCGTTAAGACTCTGAAGGTGTTAAGCGGAAGTCCAAGGCGACAGGGTCTCTACCGTGATAGGGCCTGTCCGTGGCGCCCCCCTGCCCTATGACTGCCTTTCATCTCCGCAGGAAGTAGCAGCGGGAGCCGTGTGGCCGGTTTGACCCGGCCGCCCTTGACTTCCTTTCCTTCTGCAGGGCACGTTGCTTCGCTTTTTTCAAGTTCTTTTGCTGTCTATCACTCTCTCCTTTCTCTCTTTCTCCCTCCTTCTCTTCCTGCAAAGCCTGTCCCAATGGCTCTCGCTTCTATAGCCGGAAGGGAAGAAAAACAAAAATCTTCAGACTTTTCCTGGCCTCTGCCTCTCTCTCTTCCTCTCCTCTCTCTGCCCCTTTTGCTCTCTCTATCTCTCTCCCCCTCTCCCCTCTTTTTGTGGGTGGGTAGAGCAGTGTCAGTGTGGGTGACTGTATTCTCCTCTCCTTCACGCTGGCCGGGCGGTGTAGGAGTATATCAGGAGACAGTTGGAGGAGGAGCAGAGGCAGCTGGAGATCCTGCAGCAGCAGCTCCTCCAGGAGCAGGCTCTTCTTCTGGTAAAGGAGTGGGGCCCCCGCCCCTCCTCTGGACCCACCTCCACCCTCCACAATCAACCCCCGCCCCTGTGACCCCTGTGCCTACCTGTGATGTGACCCCCACCCCCCACCCCACCCCCCCACTTCATCATACCTATATGTGCCCTGGCTTGGGCATGACTACATGGCCAAAGGGAGACGTGGTAAAGGCAGACATCTTACTGATCGTCCTACCAATGGCTTTTTTAATGATTCATAAAGCCATTTATCAGTTTATTTATTTATAGATTGATTGATTGAGGATGTCTTAAAGCTGGGGCCGGTTATAATCAAGATGGCTATTTCCAGTAACAAAGGCGCCCGCTTTTTTTTCACATTTATGTGGGTGCGCACAGTTTGTGTGCATGTGTGCACACATAATATGTACTTTTTTTACGGCAAAAAAAAGAAAATTATATATATACATGTATATACTGTATATATATGTGTGTGTGTATATACACTACTCACTAAAAGTTAGGGATATTTGGCTTTCGAGTGAAATTTATGGAAAATGTAAGTTCACGCTACAGTGATATTATACGTATCATGAAAGTAAGGCATTTAAGTAGAAGCATGCAATGGTGATTTCCTCATCTCAAACAATTTATTGAAACAAAAGCCAACAACAGTGGTGGGTATACCACAACAAAAATGTCAATGTCTCAATAACTTGTCATGTGCCCTTGAGCATCAATTACAGCTTGACAACGACGTCTCATGCTGTTCACAAGTCGACTTATTGTCTGCTGAGGCATGGCATCCCACTCTTCTTGAAGGGCGGCCCTCAGGTCATTGAGGTTCTGGGGTACAGAGTTACGAGCCTCTACACGGTGAGTCAGCTGATCCCATAGGTTTTCTATGGGATTCAGGTCTGGAGAAAGTGCAGGCCACTCCATTTGAGGTACCCCAGTCTCCAGCAGCCTTTCCCTAATGATGCGACCTCGATGAGCTGGAGCATTGTCGTCCATGAAGATGAAATTAGGCCTGTGTTGTTCATGCAGGGGCACAATGACTGGATTAATGATGTTATTCAGGTAGTATGGGCTTGTCACTGTACCATTCACAAAGTGTAGGGCAGTTCTGTATTGACTAGACACACCTGCCCACACTGTAACACCGCCACCACCAAAGGGTCGTCTGGTGACAACAGTGGCTGATGCATAGCGCTCTCCTTGACGTCTCCAACATCGTTGGCGGCCATCATTTCTGCTCAACGTGAATCGACTTTCATCAGAGAACAGCACTGAGGCCCACTGGTCCCTCGTCCAGCGTAAATGCTCCCTGGCCCATGCAAGACGATGACGCCTGTGCCTGGTGGTGTGGTCAGGTACCCTTGCAGGTCGTCTAGCACGCAGACCACGCTGATGTAAACGGTTTCGAATGGTCTGACGTGACACTTGGGTGCCTCTCACCTCCCTTAAATGTGCCTGGAGTTGAGTGGCATTCATCATCCGGTTCCGCAGGGCACTGTTCACAATGAAGCGGTCATCAGTGTGGGATGTGGCCAAAGGACGTCCACTTCTATGCCTTTCTGTGACTCTTCCAGTCTCTCTGTATCTCTGTTGCAACCTGCTGATGACACTCTGTGACACTCTAAGCTCAGTGGCCACTTCCCTCTGAGAACATCCTGTTTGAAGCCTCGCAATGGCGAGGTACTGTTGATCAATTGTTAGGTGTCGTCTTGGTCTCATGATGTCAAAATGTGAACAGCATGATGAAGAGGACTGTTTAAATACCAATTCTAATTGAACCAGGAAATTTATTGGTCGATTCATGGATCAAACACCTGTTGTGAATTTTGCCGTTCAGCTCCTTGTTAGAGAACAGCAAGTTGTGCAAAAAGTACTGAAACATTGAATAGTTGGACATGTGCATTCAAAAGTTTAGAGAAGGTCAAATTAATTTCACCTGTAAAGGTTATAGTGCATTTTAGGTTCATCCTGAAATTTCACCCGAAAGCCGAATATCCCTAACTTTTTGTGAGTAGTGTATGTACGTATATATATATATTTTAGGCGAGAAAAAAAAACAAAAAAAACTTCCACTTTCAGTAATACTTGGTAATTCTGACTCTAAGGTGGTAGGGGTAATAAATAAATAAAAAAGGGGTAATAACGTATATCTGCCCATTTTTATTTTATTTTGGGACTGCAAACTGGCATCTGTTGTCTCTGAATATATTAATATATGCAGTCGTATGGCACACCATGTTTGTCAGTGTGATTGCTGAATTAATTACAGCACGCATGGCATTGCCACATTCATTCAGTTCGGAGGCATCCTTCATGTTAGGCATTCTTCTTGCACTGGAGAGTGAATCAAAGCATTTTTGAGTGAGGCCTGGCCGCTCGGGGGGAACACTGATTGGATGACCCTTAACCTGTTACCCAGGCTGCCCTCTATGCTGTGCCCTGTGTCAGGGGCAGGAGGGGATAGGAGTGTGTGACGAGCACCTGTCATGTCATTGGTGACAAAGGGTGTCCCTGTCATGGATAGTTTTCTCGTTTTATTTAAAGGAATCTCAACTAGAAAAAGATGTTGAACTGAAAATGCAGAGAATGGGAAATTACACCGCTGGATGCTGAAAACATTCAACTGCCCCTTCAAAAGGGAGACTTTGGAGCCAGAGAGCCAGCAATCCCATAGTGTATTGCTCCATTGTGTTTACAAATAAAGAATTCAAGCATTTTTAAATGCAAATAACACATTTTTGAGAGATGTTTTTAACTTACCATTTTTTGAAAGTTAAGTTATAAATTTTTTTTTTCCAGTGGAGCTGGTGTGGGTACATAAAATAAATGCCCCATGACTGTGAATCTGAGTTCCGTCAAGTCTTTTGGCTTCAGCAGGAGCTGGCCGACTGTCAGAAACCGCTCTGAATTATCCTAAAAAACAGCAACGGATATGCCACCTCTCTCCCTCGACCTGTCCATCCAATAACAAGCAGGATGGAGGGCAGTTTACGGCCGGGCCGACAGCAGGGCATAAAATCTGGCCGGCACCATTTTGGTGAAGAACGAGCCCGGCTCTGGCAGTATATTAGCATGTAGCGCCCGCCTTTTCTCGGAATTCGGTAACCCCATCCTCAAACTTCCCCGACCCGACCACAAATCTCAGAGACAGAGGCCAGAACCTTTATTTCACTCATTTGCCAATAAACACGGTCAGTGGATCATGGCTCATATCATCCTGATAGACCGCATGGCCCTTTGTTGGTTCCCGTTGAAATTTAATCAAGGTTCTTACAGCGCTGCGACGCAACCGCACCCCTACCAAGAGCCCATATGGTCCCCCCCCCCCCCTTCTTTTAAGTATCATCTGGTCGCAGTGGCCTCTGACGTGCAGATTAGATTATATTTGTGGTCTAATGACATGGGAACACTCTGGGATTTCTGCTCTTCCAGTGCCGCCTGTGTTAAGTCACCATGCCCACACCCCTCAACTCCTCTCTCCTCCGCAGAAGAGATCTCCTTTTTATATTGAATCGCAAAAGCTTCATCAGCTGGCGGAAACCGGCAAAAGCTTCATTAAGGTCCATTTCCTGTCTTCCTGCGAAAAGGGGAGTTGAGTTCACTGCCCACGGTCCAGAGAGCCTCTGCAGGTCATCCAATCCGTGATTAAAGACGCAAAGCAAAGCAAAAGGGGCCGCCCTGCCCACCTTTAGTGCACTGGCTCCTGGCCACCTTTAGTGCACCTGCTCCTGGCCACCTTTAGTGCACCTGCTCCTGGCCACCTTTAGTGCACCTGCTCCTGGCCACCTTTAGTGCACCTGCTCCTGGCCACCTTTAGTGCACTGGCTCCTGCCCACCTTTAGTGCACTGGCTCCTACCCACCTTTAGTGCACTGGTTCCTGCCCACCTTTAGTGCACTGGCTCCTGGCCACCTTTAGTGCACTGGCTCCTGGCCACCTTTAGTGCACCGGCTCCTGGCCACCTTTAGTGCACCGGCTCCTGGCCACCTTTAGTGCACTGGCTCCTGGCCACCTTTAGTGCACTGGCTCCTGGCCACCGTTAGTGCACTGGCTCCTGGCCACCTTTAGTGCACTGGCTCCTGGCCACCTTTAGTGCACCGGCTCCTGGCCACCTTTAGTGCACCGGCTCCTGGCCACCTTTAGTGCACTGGCTCCTGGCCACCTTTAGTGCACTGGCTCCTGGCCACCTTTAGTGCACTGGCTCCTGGCCACCGTTAGTGCACTGGCTCCTGGCCACCTTTAATGCACTGGCTCCTGGCCACCTTTAGTGCACTGGCTCCTGGCCACCGTTAGTGCACTGGCTCCTGGCCACCTTTAATGCACTGGCTCCTGGCCACCTTTAATGCACTGGCTCCTGGCCACCGTTAGTGCACTGGCTCCTGGCCACCTTTAATGCACTGGCTCCTGGCCACCTTTAGTGCACTGGCTCCTGGCCCGCCTCCTCTGCGCATGCCTGTCATTTCCTCTCTGCTAACGCTGCTCATGCTTAAGTGTGGTTATGTGTCCCACAGGATGACTCAGTGTGCTTTTTACCTGTGATAGTGTACTCACCTTCCTCCTCCTCCTCTGTGTTTGGTGCATGTGTCTGTATGTGTGTATTTGTATTTGTGTGTCTGTGTGTGTGTTTGCATGTGCTTGCACGTGCATGTGTGTATTTATGTGTGTGTGTTTGTGTGCGTGTACGTGTGTGTGTGTACAGGAGTACAAGCGGAAGCAGCTGGAGGAGCAGAGGCAGGCAGAGCGGCTGCAGAGGCAGCTCCAGCAGGAGCGGGCGTACCTGGTGTCCCTACAGCAGCAGCAGCAGCAAGACTCCCGGTCCGGCGACAAGAAGCTCTACCACTACAAGGACTCCGTCAACCCCAGTGACAAACCCGCCTGGGCCAAAGAGGTACGACCGCCAGCGCACACACCCCCATCGCGTGAGAACGGGAGCTCCTGTAGGAAAAACGACCACAATCCCCCAATCACTGTCCTGCCCAGTGGAGCAGTGTCAGGAGGGACCTACATGGTAGTTCTTAGTTCTGCCATGTACATTTTTTAACATTTCTGTCAGAATAACGGTTAACTTTGCTTCTTTCAGCATTCCTGTAGCTGAGACTGCGGTCGGGCGTCAAGCTTGGTTCTCACTAAATCCGGCGACGACGCATGGGACGAGCCAGACCCCCAAACTGTGCGTTTGATGGGTGGTACTATGTAAATAATTTAGATGGGTTCACTAGCCTACCAGGGAACGTTAATGGCACCTGATTGGTTAGACGTATTTCGCTTCCGTTTTCAAATAAAATACGTTTCTAAAAACATTTGAAGTGAGAAATAGGCTATGCAGTTGCTCAATCCTGATTCATTTTTTATCTAAAACGCCTACTTTGACCCAAGTAGTAGCTGCGTTGGACGCATTCATTTCCATAGAGTATTTGTGGAAACTGTTTTGCACTATTTATACAAATTCAGAACCGGCGAACGTACCACACAGTTGCCACATCCATCATGCACCACACGATCGCATCGCATCCTCTTCATAGAAAATTAATAGAATGCGTCAAACAATGCACCTAGCCAGATTTGGTGAGAACCCACCGTCAGAGTGTCTGTGTTTTTTTGGGTTTGGGCTGTTACCCGGTGAGAGGCATAACAGCGCACTGTGCAAACCTTCTGCAGGGTGGCAGAGTGTCTCGTGGACGTGCATTTTCTCTTTCCTTTTTTTTTAGTGTGTGGCGAGCTGAACCCGGATGTCGACCCTCCTGCTTTTAACCGTGCTCTCTCGCTTTACAGCAAGCCTGACCCCAGTGTTGACCGCTGCGTTTAACTCTTTTTTTGTGGTCCCATTTTTCAGGTCATGAAAAGGTCCAAAAGTAACTCCCCCCGCATCCCGCCCCGACAGCACCACTCCTTCAGCCACCCCGGGAAGGCCCGTCCTGCCCGCTTCCTCCGTATTCCCGGCCACGCCCCCCGTTCTCACTCTTCCACCCCCCCTAACCCGCCCCCCCCGCAGCAGGGAAGAGGCCATAGAGCAGCTGCGGAGACCCGCCCAGAAAATCCCCAAAATTAGGGTGTGGAGTGAGCTGGACCTCCTGGACCTCGCCCAAGACATTCACACCCACGTTCAGGACCTGAAGGCCCAGCGGGCCGGGCCGGGGTACCGCGGGCGGAGTCCCGATCGGGGCCAAAGAGCGGTTAGTGAGGAGCCCCAAAGGGCCAGTGCCCCCTCTCTGTCTCCCTTGCATGCGTCCTTGAGTTGAAGCTTATCTGAACGCCAGTATTCGTAAAGCATCTCAGACGATGACAACTGACCTTGGTTTCCCATGTCCATGTACTAACCTTGTCCTTTATGAACTGAAAGGCCAAACTGATCCTAGATCAGCACACTTTATACGAGATATTTTATTAATATAGGCCCAGAGAAAGAACAGGGCACTAAAGGTTCTTCAGAAGCATAGGCACAACTCTGTGCCTGGTGACTAATTGGCTGTTCTCATTTTGTCTCACCAAACAACCAGCCAATCATGGCCTTTGCAATAGGACCCCTCATCTGAAACCTGGCAGAGCAAACCTTTAAGTAAAACACATCACTGTAGTCACATTTTATGCAGTATTTACTATGTATTTATTTAGAGATTCGCAGTCAGGATAAGGACCTTGAGATGGACAATCTCCATTTTGCGAGTCTTGTACTGTGCGAAGGGGTAATGAGCTGGATTATAGCAGCTAAAATAGCGCGTGTTTTAGTGGCTGGACCTAGCGCAGATAAAATCCTTCCCCATCCATTTTCCCAAAGTCGCGGGGACAGCGATGACCTCACCTACCCGTTTACATCAGCTCTCTTCCTCCCGGCCCAGTCATCTGGAGAAACCCGCGAGGAAGCCAGCGACCGACCAGATTACTTCTGCTCTGTCAGCTCCCATATGCTCCTGCCATCAATCCACCCCACTGTGGCACCACGACAACACAGCCCACCGCCCCCCCCGCCCCCCCCCAAACAAAAAACTAAAAAAACAACGAGGAAGTGATGTGAGTCAGGCTGTCAGGGAGGGGGTGTTGGCCCACCCTTTTAACTTGTGCCTCAGACCTCCTGTTCACACTAACAGCCCAATTAATTGTGACTGGTGTTGTTAGGATAGCAGGGGAAAAGTGTGCTTCATACTCACCCCTCCCCCTCATCCCTACTTTCCATGGGAATGTAAAAATAACTGGTGGATACTGTAACTCCTGTTTATTTTCTTGGCAGGGGTTGATTTTCTGACGAATGCTCACATCTCACAAACCCCCTCCCCCCACCTACCATGGATCAATAACTCAATCTTTTTCTCTTACCAGCAGACTGGGGACGAGGGACGACTTCACACATGGGTTTTGGGGTGTGGACATTGTTCATTGTTGGTGGTTCTCGCATATTTAGGGTGAAACTGACCTGAGATGAGTCATTAGTTGGCTGCTAAATTACATTACATTGTACTACATTACATTACATTATATTAATTTAACTTATCCAGAGCAGCTTACAATGCCAGAGAACATACGTGCATTTATAAGAGCAACAGTGCCAGTCCTAGATAACAACATTCCCACACCAGCGGGTGTACATGCAACATCGCTGTTAACTATGCTAACTAAGAACCAAAATACTGAATGCATACAGACACAGAATACATCTATAACAGGCTGTAAAAAAACAGAAAAAGGAAGCCGTAAGAATACCACAATTGGCCGTGTTCAGATAGACGGTGTCGCACACGCCCAGAACCCACCCCGCCCTGTAGAACGGCCCGTCGCTCGTCCCCAAACTCTTAACAGGGCTGTTCTTTCCCCTCTCCAGGTGCTCCTCTCTCCGGTGCGGACCGGGTGCTTGTAGAAGGGTGGCAGGTGACTCTTAACTGGTATCTGCATAAGCCGCTGGGCCCACATGCAATTACTGGCTGCTACTGACTGTAGTTTTTCTCCCCTCTGGAGAAAATGGTGTGGGTGCTTGGATTAATCTTCTTTTTCCCTCCTCTAGTTTAGAATCATTTGTTTTATATTTTCTTTCTTTTCCTAACATGTGTCATGAGATTTATTTTTCATGACATCCCTTTTTCTACAAGGGTTCTTTTAATGTGGCCTTGACTAACAGATGAATTACTGGTTTGTCAAGTGTTTTCATGCATTATTTGCACCGTCAGTTCATTTGTTAGATACTGTGAAACTATGCTCAGTGGATAAAAATCTTGTAATGTAGTACAAACCAAAAAAGTTGGGACCGTATGTAAAATGCAAATAAAAGCAGCAAGCAGTGTTTTGTAAATTTTCTTTTACATATATTTAATTGAAAACGGTACACAAAAATAATATTTAATGTTTTACCTTATCGACTTTATAGATTTTTGTAAATATATGATAATTCCAAATTTGATGCCTCTAACATGTTCCAAAAAAGTTGGGACAGGGAAGTAAAAAAAAAAACACCTGTTTGGAACATTCCACAGGTTAACAGGTGATGCTATCATGACTGGGTATGAAAGGATATCAAAAGACTCTTGATATCTTATTTTCAGGTACTCTTACAAGTTATACTATAATCTCTCTGCATTTGAATGGATCTCTATGGGAATTGGGAGGTGGGACTAGATTAAACTGTAAAGCACACGGGAATAGTATGGAACCCGTGGTTGGCTAAATGGCTATAAGTCATCAAGGGTCTGAGGTATCAAACGAGCCTCAATCTATCACTCTGCTGCCAGTAGATGTGGATGGATCGCTTTAAGGGTTGTTTCTAATCAAATTCGGAATTAGCGTATATTTACCAAAATCTAAAGAAAAAAAAAATCGAAAAAAGTTGATAAGGTAAAACATTAAATATCTTTTCTTTGTACTGTTTCAATTAAATATATGTAAAAGAGAATTTACAAATCAGTGCTTTCTGCTTTTATGTTCATCTTACATACTTTTTTGGAATTGGGGTTTGTATATAATAAATTTTACAAGACTTAGACTGAAGTATCGGAAACGGACAACGCCCACTGGCCATGACGTATGTTCCCCCCGGGCGGTGCAGGTGGAGGAGCGGTCCAAACTGAACCGCCAGAGCTCCCCGGCACTGCAGCACAAGGTGGCCAATCGGATCTCGGACCCCGCCCTGCCACCCCGCTCCGAGTCTTTTAGTAGCGGCGGGATCCAGCCCGCCAGGACCCCGCCCATGCACCGGGCCGTGGACCCCCAGGTGCGTGCCCTCTGCCCAGATCTCCGCCCACTTCTCACATTGGCCCCTCCTCCTACCCAATCTCGTCCTGTCCTAATGCGGAGTGATATTGGAAAGCTCATTACTGTTGCTGCCTGCTCAGCTCTGGACCCTGGGGGCTGCCATATCTCTCTGTGCTGTTAGGCAACGAGAATCCCTGTACTCCTCCCTCATTATTGCACAATACTCTCACAACATTTTCACAACATTGCCATGGCTTTCTATAGCTATCAGTGTTCTTCTATCAGTGGATCAGTGGGCATAGTGTGGTAATGTAGATATTTCATTTTAAGAGGTGATCTTAGAAGGGGGAATGCCCTTTTTTGGACACTGTAGTATTGTAGTAGTTTATCAGCCCACCGTCCTAGTCTACCAAACAGGAGCAGGCCCAGTTCTAAAGATGTTCCCCTGGAAAATGTCCCACCTCAGATGGCCCACCTGGTCCCAGTGAAGTCCCACGGCTCCTCCATGACGGGGTCCCAGTCCCTCCACGACCAGTCCGCCCAGGGCGTGTCCGCCTTCCAGGAGGGCCTGGTCTCCCAGCGACCCGAGATGCCGCGCCAGAACTCGGACCCCACCTCCGAGAACCCCCCACTGCCCCCCCGCGTCGCCAGCCGCGAGGACAAGTTTGACCGCACCTCCTGGCTGAGGGAGGAGGACATCCCCCCGAAGGTGGGGAAGTCTCTAGTGGGATGACAAGCCGTAATTCAAACTGTGTTGGGTTACAAGCAAGGTTCTCTTCTGTTATTTGTACAAGTTATACAGACGTTTTTGCCTTAATTAAAAATGTCCCTTATAATCTTCACCTGAGTGTGCGGCTGTGCGCTGCATACCTTATTATGCTTTCAAGTAGTGTACCTGTTTCAGACTAGATGCTTGGCTTTGTACAGTTACAGCTGGGTAGTTAACTGAAAGAAAATGTAAATGTCAAGAAATATTCAACAAAGTTGAGGTTCCCTCCCTGTAAGCAAATCGGTCAAATGATTGTAACGTAATGTAATGTAAAATGGTTTTGATCCAGGTATTGAATAGCGCTCATCTTCGTTCCTACGCACACGTGGAAAACAAAATAATGTAAACACCTGGGGAAATGAGGGACTGCAATTGTATACAAGGCAGAGGCTACCTCACAGGTGTTGCGCAGCCATTAATCAAGAAAATAACATTCAAGATGGCTAGGGACATGAATAACAATGCTGGACGGGCCTGGCTGCCAATAATAATGGCTGCTATGGCTGCAAGAGGTGACTTCAATAACTTTGAAAGAGCGTGTGATTGTTGCGGAAACTTGCTGATGCTTCACAAGCACGGTGTCTTGGGTTTTGTCAGTGTGGAACTCCGAGGGCATGACATCATCAGCAAAGGGCTATAGTGGGCATAAGGGCATGCTCTGGAATAATAATGCCTGTGTATTCATTTAAAGTACGAGGTAAAATGGAAGGAAACAAATCAAAATTCAACCAAGTTTTATCAAAAATGGCGATGGCACAACAAAATATTTTATGTACACTGCCTGGCCAAAAAAAACGTTGCACACTGTAATATTTCGTTGGACCGCCTTTAGCTTTGATTACGGCACGCATTCGTCGTGGAATTGTTTCGACAACCTTATGCAACGTCACAACATTTATTTCTGTCCAGAGTTGCATTGATCTTTGGCCGAGATCTTATATTGACGACGGGAGAGTCGAACCACTCCGTAAAGTCTGCTCCAGCACATCCCAAAGACTTTCAATGGGGTTAAGGTCAGGACTCTGGTGGCCAATTCATGTGTGAAAATGATTCCTCATGCCCCCTGAACCACTCTTTCACAATTTGAGCCCGATGAATCCTGGCAATTTCGTCCTGGAATATGCCCATTGATGGGATAACCTGGTCATTCAGTACATTCAGGTACTCAGCTGACTTCATTTTATTGCTGCATAACGTTGCTGAGCCTAGACCTGACCAATTGAAGCAACTCCAGATCATAACACTGCCTCCAGAGGCTTGTACAGTGGGCACTATGCATGACGGGTGCAATGGCGACTTTGTTTTTGGCCAGGCAGTGTATATGTGTATATATATATATATATACAGTGAGCACCATAATTCATTGGACAGTGACACATTTTTTGTTATTTTGGTTCTGTACTCTAGCACTTGAGTTTGAAAGGATACAGTGGATACAAGGATACAATAACGTTGAAGTGCAGACTGTCATCTTTAATTTGAGGGTATTTTCATCCATATCGGATGAACCGTTTAGAAATTATAGAACCTTTTGTACATAGTCCCCCCCCATTTTCGGGCATCAAAAAATCTGTTTAACAATGTAGAATAAAGTAATCATTTTTAATATTTGGTCGCATTTCCTTTGCATGCCATGACTTCCTGATGTCTGTGACCCAACAATATCAAAAGACTCTTGATATCTTATTTTCTGGTACTCTTATAAGCGATACTACTGTATAACTTCTTTGCATTTGAATGGATCTCTATGTGAATTGGGGGGTGGAACTAGATTTAGCTGTAAATTATGCTGGAACAGTATGGAATACATGGTTGGCGAAATGGCTGTAAGTCATCACGGGTCTGAGGTATCAAACGAGCCTCAAACCATCACTCTGCTACCAGATATGCAGGAGAGATGGATTGTCTCCTGACAAATTTTCCTATTGAACTCTATGGAAAAATAAGTCAAGAGAAGAAACCCTTCAAGTTATCCATCCATTTTTACTGCATATCTGGCAGCAGAGTGATGGGTTAAGGCTTGTTTGATATGTCAGACCCTTGGTGAGCCATTTAGCCAACTATGTCTTCCATACTGTCCCAGTGTCATTTACAGCTTAATCTAGTCTATGTACAAAAAGTTCTATAATTTCTAAACAATTCATCCGATATGGATGAAAATACCCTCAAATTAAAGTCTGCACAGACAGTCTGCACAGACTTCAGGAAATAACAGATGATACTTTAAAAATACATTTAAGCAAAGGGTATGAATACTTATGCATATGAGAGATTTCAGTTTCTGATTTTAATACATTTGCAAACATTTCTAAAAACATGTTTTCACTTTTTCATTGTGGGTTATTGAGTGTAGATTGATGGGCAAAAATGGCAATTTTATCCATTTAAAATTAAATCTACAACACAATAAAGTGTGCAAAAAATGAAGGGGTTTGAATAATTTTGAGTGCAACTGTATATATATAGATATATATATAGTTCAGTACTCTTTGGAAAAGCAATGTCTTTTGGCACATAATTGTGTGCGTGCGTGCGTGCGTGCGTGCGTGTGTGCGTGCGTGTGTGAGTGTGCGCAAGCGTGTGTGTGCGTGTGTATGTGCCACACTTTTTTGTGTAATTATGGTTCTGACTCAGGTATATTTATGTTGCACAGGTTCCACAGAGGACCACCTCCATCTCCCCAGCCCTTGTGAGGAAGAACTCTCCTGGGAATGGAGCTGGGGGCCTGGGGCCCAGGACCGGGTCCCAGCTGATCCGGGCCAGGTACCCAGCCCAGCTCCTTCACTGACTCAAAATTACCACCACAAAACAACTCTTCCTCCTTAGATAAGATTGTACCAACCATTACGGACCCGAAGCCACTACCACAGCACAACTCTCCCCCTTAGACAAGACTGCAGTACCAAACTACGGACCCAAAACCAGTACCAGAGCACTACTCTCCCCCTTATACAAGACTGCAGTACCAAAGATTACGGACCCAAAACCACTACCATAGCACAACTCTTTCCCATAGACAAGACTGCAGTACCAAACTTTACGGACCCAAAACCACTACCACAGCACAACTCTCCCCCTTAGACAAGACTGCAGTACCAAAGATTATGGACCCAAAACCACTACCAGAGCACTACTCTCCCCCTTAGACAAGACTGCAGTACCAAAGTTTATGGACCCAAAACCACTACCAGAGCACTACTCTCCCCCTTAGACAAGACTGCAGTACCAAAGATTATGGACCCAAATCCACTACCAGAGCACTACTCTCCCCCTTAGACAAGTCTGCAGTACCAAAGATTATGGACCCAAAACCACTACCATAGCACAACTCTTTCCCATAGACAAATCTGCAGGTTTACTGCCCAATTACACAGTCAGCCGGCCTCATAAATCTAATTTCCCCTTCACTCATTTTGACATTAGATTTTTATTATTATGTCAACTGCCAGCTCACGGATATGACTATTTACTCTCAGGCTCACCGACGGGGCAAAACTGTTCATTCAACTTTCAATTTCCCGGTATGGATGGCTGGGGGGGAAGCAGTGGGAGGATTAATGACAGAGAAAATTAAACATTGATCGATAAGCATGGGCCGTTTGTAATGGCAAACTGAAAGGATGACTTTCCCTCAAGTTCAGAGGACACTGAAATTATGGAAATGTTGTACTGGGAAGTGTTAGATTGGTCCAATTGGGTCTGAAACAATGTAATAACACTGGCTAATGTATTAACTTATCATAATGTAATAACTTGAATTGATAATGTAGTGGAACCAGATAATGTAATAAATTGCCGGATAATATAATACACCAGTTGAACGGATAGCACAATAACTTCAATGAATAATGAGATAACTAACCAGAATCACTGTAATTATGTATTTACTCAATTTAATATCCTACCTTTCAGTTAGGTGTGATTGAGGACACCTCCTTTGACCTGAATACCTACAGATCACATCCATAGCAAGTCATCAGAAGAATGAGAGAAACCTAAAAGCATAATACTTGAACTTGAACTAGTACAACAGTCTGACAACTGCTCGTCTGTGTGTTGCCACAGCAACCCGGACCTGCGCAAGACGGACCTCACCGTGGAAACGGCCCTCCAGAGGAGGAGCAGCGGGAGCTCGTCCAGCTCCAGCACACCCAGCTCCCAAGCTGGGTCCAGCGAGAGAAACCGGGTCCGAGGTAAGACGCTCGTGGTGTGTCGTTTGTGAACAATTGGTTCCTTTGGTTCCTCTCTCAATTGCGAGCTTGCATTCGCTGAAGTTGCAGCTACTCCTATTTAACAAGCCATTAGCCAATGGCAGCATTGATCCACTTGAGCGGGGCATGCTCTCCGAGCCCCTCCTGTCTGTGTGTGACCGAGAGCGGTGGAAAGTTACGTGAACGAGAGGAACAAATCCGTGAAGGAACCATACATGCTGTCGTTACGTTCACTGGGTCTGGATTCTCCCGAGTTTGGCACAATAATACGCAGTTGCTGCAACTCCGAGCGTCCTTTCCCTAATCTTCGTATTGCACTGAACACTTGCCTGAGTATAATTAAATGCATTTAGCTTTCTAAGCACCCAGCTACATCTGAGAAATGCTATAGCTCTTTGCGTGAAGCAAATAAAACGTGAACGAAAGAGTAGCCTACATTTTCAGTAGGACGCATTATTGCATTTCCCAATGGAGACATCACATTTTTTAAAGCCAAAGTCGCAAATTTGGTCATGGCTCCGAAATTCCAAATCGCCCTATGAGAGGAATCAGTGAACGAGAATGAGAGTCAGTGAACGAGAACAAGAGCGGTGAACGAGAGTCTGAACTAGATCAGTGAACAAATCCGGGAGGAACGAATCCGGGAACGAATCATTTTAGTGAACGGAGTCAAAGGAACCGGGTCCCTGAAAGGAACCGTAATGCCCACCACTATAAGACGCAGGGTAGCGACCACCGGGGGGCGCCATCCAGGGAGGCGGTAGGAGGGGGGTCTTACCACCCAGTGACCCTCTCCCTTTCACAAAAATCAAACAGCAGGGTGAAGTACTGAGTGAAGGTTCGGTCACACACAGACAGAGACAGAAGGGACGAGAGGAAGGGTTCAGGTTGCTGGAATGTTCCGGATTGAGATCACAAATCAATTTCTTGGTTTCGGCATTCGAACACCTCATTCAACACGACGTACAAGTGAAATGCGTAGTTTCATTCCGTCTCATCAGTGTTCAGGACGGAAGGTCACAGCACCCTGTGTGACATAAAAAAATATTAATGGATATTGTTAATTTTTCCTGGGAAAATATTTTTTTTAAAATAGCGGAACATTATTGGCACTGAGGTTCATACGGTGATTGTGGCTGAAAATAACAAACGGTGAATGAATTGGAGGCATAGAATGGTGTTTTCGTTTTCGAAAAGTCACACATTAGCATGTCTGTGTGAGGAACGTCAGGGTGGCCACTGTCTGCCACTTGTCTCTGGTGCCTCTTGAACATGGGGCCCATGATCATGTACTGTATTCTTCTTAATTAGAGTAAGCCCCCCCCCCCCCCTCTCAGGCTAGTGCCTTGTCAATGGGAAATCCTGATCTCTCTGAGAACATTAAGGATTCTTGCTCATGAACCTCATCCTGTTTATTCCTCTGAAGGATTTTTTGAAAAGCCATCCCGTAATGCACCCCTGCAGGTTTTCATTTCATGGCTCGCTGCCCCGTTGGAAGATGGAAAGCTTTGCCTTGGAGAGTTCACCCAACCCCCCCCTCCCCCCGATCTTCCAGACGTATCAAGATTTCATCCTAGGCCGTTTCCTCCCGGGAGCGCAGTGCGCTTTCTGGGTTTTTACCGCTCAAAAGGAAGGGTGACAGCACTGACAGAAGGACCTTAAGGCAGGCCTCTCCAGATCCGAGTCTGTATCGATCTGTGGCAGTGAGGGCAGGGGAAATGGTGCACTGTGGGTATTTGTGCTTGGCTACAACCTAAAGATTATTAACATCTTTTGGATCTCTCTCTCTCTCTTTCGCTGTCTCTTTCTCTCTCTCGCACACACCTCCTATATTCACATACATGCAGACTTACATACACACACCTATGTCCCAGGTCTTCAATACCTAGCTTTTCTCTACCAGTACCTTTTTTTATTGGGCCAGTTTTTAACTAATGTTTAACAAATGTGTCCAGCTCAGAAATGTTACCGAATTAAACAAACTACTTGTAAATAGTTAATTTTGAACGTTGTCAATTCAATGTTGTACAGTGAATTTTCAGTCTGTATAATGATACAATCTTCTTTCACAGTACATAACAGCATCTTGTATCAAGCTCCTCCGACTTCCTCCTCTCCCTCCCTCCCTCCTTCTTTTTTTCTCTCTTTCTCCCTCCCCCCCCCCTCTCTCCCCCCTCTCTCTCTATCTGTCTGTCTCTGTCTCCAAACACCAAACAGCACACTATCACTGTGTTTATCAGGGGCCTCATTAAAGGCGAGTCGAGGCGGCAGACTCAGAGAAACGGTGCGTGGCACTGGCGGCTCGCGCTAATAAAGAGCCGGCTTTGAAAGAAATCTCCCGTGACGGAATGTGTATGCACAGTAGATTAATACGATGCGCCTTGTAAACCTCCTGCGACCATGCTTCGGATGTGAGCTGCATTTCAGGCTCCGTCCTCCTCTGTTTCCATTCTGAATGAGTGCGGCACAGCTACAGTTGAAGTCGGAAGTTTACATACACTTGATATAAGATTTACATACACTTGAACTCATTAAAACTCATTTTTAACCACTCCACAGATTTCATGTAAGCAAACTATAATGTTGGCAAGTCACTTAGGACATCTACTTTATGCATGACACAAGTAATTTTTCCAACAATTGTTTACAGACAGATAATTTCACTTTTCATTCACTATATCACAATTCTAGTGGGTCAGCAGTTTGCATACACTAAGTTGCCTTTAAACAGCTTAGAAAATGATGTCATGGCTTTAGAAACTTCTGATAGGCTCATTGACATTATTTCAGTCAATTGGAGGTGTACCTGTAGATGTATTTTAAGGCCTACCTTCAAACTCAGTGCCTCTTTGTTTGACATCATGGGAAAATCAAAAGAAATCAGCCAAGACCTCACAAGTCTGGTTCATCCTTGGGAGCAATTTCCAAAGGCATGAAGGTACCATGTTCGTCTGTACAAATAATAGTACGCAAGTATAAACACCATGGGACCACGCAGGAAGGAGACGCGTTCTGTCTCCTAGAGATGAACGTGCTTTGGTGCGAAAAGTGCAAATCAATCCCAGAACAACAGCAAAGGACCTTGTGAAGATTCTGGAGGGAACAGGTACAAAAGTATCTATATCCACAGTAAAACGAGTCCTATATCGACATAATCTGAAAGGCTGCTCAGCAAGGAAGAAGCCACTAGTCCAAAACCGCCATAAAAAAGCCAGACTACAGTTTGCAACTGCACATGGGGACAAAGATCTTACTTTTTGGAGAAATGTCCTGTGGTCTGATGAAACATGAAACAAAAATTGGCCATAATGACCATCGTTATGTTTTTTGGAAGGGTGAGGCTTGCAACCCGAAGAACACCATCCCAACCGTGAAGCACGGGGGTGGCAGCATCATGTTGTGGGGGTGCTTTGCTGCAGGAGGGACTGGTGCACTTCATAAAATAGATGACATCATGAGGAAGGAAAATTATGTGGATATATTGAAGCAACATCTCAAGACATCAGCCAGGAAGTTAAAGCTTGGTCGAAAATGGCTCTTCCAAATGGACAATGAACCAAAGCATACTTCCAAAGTTGTGGCAAAATGGCTTAAGGACAAGAAAGTCAAGGTATTGGAGTGGCCATCATAAAGTTCTGACCTCAATCCAATCGAAAATTTGTGGGCAGAACTGAAAAAGCATGTGCAAGCAAGGAGGCCTACAAACCTGACTCAGTTACACCAGTTCTGTCAGGAGGAATGGTCCAAAAACATATTGTGAGAAGCTTGTGGAAGGCTACCCGAAACGTTTGACCCAAGTTAAACAATTTAAAGGCAATTCTACCAAATACGAACAGAGTGTATGTAAACTTCTGACCCACTGGGAATGTGATGAAATAAATAAAAGCTGAAATAAATCATTCTCTCTACTATTATTCTGACATTTCATATTCTTAAAATAAAGATGTGATCCTAACTGACCTAAGACAGGGAATGTTTACTAGGATTAAATATCAGGAATTGTGAAAAACTGAGTTTAAATTAATTTGGCTAAGGTGTTTGTAAACTTCCGAATTCAACTGTAGCTCTTTCTCTGACCCTTCAGCTGGCAAGGCACTGCTAACCCCCCGATTGCCTCACCCCCCACCCCATCCTGTCCTACAGGTTCCAGTAAGCCAGACAGTTCCCCCGTGGTGTCCCAGGAGACCCCCAAAGCAAAACAGCAGGAGGACAGCCGGGAGGTGACCAGGCCAAGCCGACCAGCTGTGAGTCATTGTGATGTACAGTCTACAATGCCCACCATCACCATCCTTCTGACCACACCCTTAACACCAGCAAGCTTCTCATTCCCATACATATCCTTAACTACACCCTTTAACACCTGATAACTTAATACAATAGAACAGAATAGCTTTATTTTTCCCAGGGAGAACTTCAGGTGAAGTAGCTGGCATACAAGAAATTAAGTAAACAATTTACATAAATTACAGAAATTGCATTTAGAGATTCCTAAATTATGTTACTATTATTACTAAATTAGAAATGATGGCAAGATGATTCAGGGGATGTGAAGGAAGGACCATTATACTCTCTCCTTTCTTAACTGTCCGCTCCTCATAAAGCTGTTTCATTGTTCTTTGTTTTTTCCCTATGATCTTACTACTCAGTAACGTCACCCTCTCCAGCTTAGTTTGTTCTGATGTTATTTAGAAAGTCGGTGCTGATTCAATCAAGAAGGTGTAAAATGCTTGCAGTACTGACTGATTGACATTCAATTTCCTGAGTTTGCGGAGGAAGAACTGTCTTGATTGAAATTTGGCATGCACTCAATGACAATTGGCTCCAAAGGTTAGTTTTTTGTCTATAATGGTGCCCAGATATTTAAAGGGGATATGTGTAATGTCCATAAATTCATTCTCATTGCTGACACCGGTGGTCGTAAGTGTACTGCAGCCAGCAGCCTTGGTGATTTATACTAACTTTACCTAGCTAGCTGGCTAGCAAGCAAGCAGTCCACGAATGTTGATTATTATGACAAACGGTATTGATTTTAGTCAACAATGAATGATGTACAAAGCAAAGGTGTAAAACTATCGAAAGCTTTCTAGCTAAGACGAGTGATGCAAAACAGGGGTGGCCAATTAGCCACCTGTAACCAAGCTAGCTCGGTGGCTGGTCTACGTTAGCTACTACCTGACCTAGATCCGGCATTGCTTGGTAACGGTAGCTGGTAAAGTCATTTGTAAACGGCAAGCTAGTCAACTAATGTGACCAGCCAGATCAGCCCTGGGAGTCTGGTTTAAATCGATGTAAGTTAGCTAGGTACATTCATCCTTGTCTTTGCCTGATTTTGGTCAGACTGCCATTTGGCCAAACGGGCTTCAGTCGATCATTTTTTTTAAATTATGCCTTTGGTTGTCATGGTTTCAGGCTGCTCTCTGTTTTTTGGTGGTTATGGCGGTTGTCTGTCACCAGAGGGCACTCTCGCCTTTCTCCTAATTACCTTTATTGGCGTCAGGTGTGCGCCTCTACTTAAGGTGGACGTGTGCACCCCTCCGTGCTTCTGTGTAAACGTTTGTTTTACTTTAAGCCAGGTATCGGTATCGGATCTAGGCGACCACTTTGCTCTTTCAGTCTGAATTTGCTAAAGAGTAACGCGGGACTTGCCTTTAGGCGTGCTTAGAAAATTATTTATTAGGAGTTTGTTTTTTTATCTGCACTCTTTGTTTCTTGCTTCGGCTTTTCCTTCCTGTCCTCTCGGAGGCAGGTTTACCTCTGTTACCTTCTCCTGTTCGCCTTTTTATTTTTGCTCATTTAGAGTTTATTGAGCTAGGGTTGCCGGGTTGCTTTTTGTTTGGCGGATTCGCCGGGGCTTATTTCCCCTTTTTGTTTTCTTCTGCTCCGTTTGGATTCCTCTTTCCATTTCCCCAAACTAGTGGTTCCCCGTTGTGGGTACTTATGGATCCCCTTACGGTCGCATCTGGAATTCCGACCCCGTCCTCTCCCTCACAGTATACAGAAGCCATGATGGAGGTGCGACTCTGAGTGGTTTTGAGCAAACCCTCGCCGCCCAACACATGGCCATAACCGCTTATGAGAGGGGAATTAATAGTCTTCAATCTCAACAAGCAGCCGCCCACGAACACCAGGTTGCCATCTTTAATAAGCAGGAGCTCATGAACGAGCAACTACACAGACAGGATGAGACCCTCACAGGTTAGCTAGCATGGCTAGTCCCACAGTGTCACAAGCACCCGCCCCTGAAAATCTTTTCCACCACCTAATGCTGTCATTAGTCGGGAGCCAAAACTACAACTCCCTCTGCGTTACGACGGTGAGGCAGGGAAATGTAGGGGTTTCCTTTCGCTATGTCTAATCTTTTTTAGAGCGCAGTCGTCATGCTTCTTGACGGAGGATTCTCGGGTGGCTCTCTCCTCACGGGCACCGCCCTCGCCTAGGCAGACCCTCTTATTCGTGCTAACGCTCGGGTGATTTGTGATGCGGTTGGTCTCATGAACGAGATAGCGCTGGTCTTTGACCATGACGTCTCTGGTCAGGAGGCAGCGATGAGGCTAACTCGCATTCGGCAGGGGGACAGGAGTGTGGCGGAGTTTTCTATTCAGTTTCGGGCATTGGCAGGTTAGACTTAGGCTCCACTTATAACCCTGTTTTCCAACGCGATTTCTGACCCTGTCAGAGATGCTTTGGCGGTTCTTGAACCTCCTGCCTCATTCGATACCTTGGTTACGACCGCCATCCGTGTCGACAACCGCATTAGGGAATGGGAGAGAGAGAAAGGCGAAAGGAGGAGTCGATTCACTCCATATGTTCCTCCTCTTCCGGGCACGCCTCCCGCTTCTCCTGCCGTCTGTGATTCGCTGAGCACACATGAGCAACAGGTCGATAGGTCCTCCTTCTGCGACATGCAAGAGCCTAAGTGGTGTCGATACTGCAGACGCAGGGGACACACAAAGACTGATTGTCCCAAGTTGTTGGGAAACGGGGGGTCTCGCTAAGTGAACGGAAGGTACCAGCGGGACATAACAGACCAGCCTTCCGTACCTTATTATCAGTCCAGCTATCTTGGGACAAACACTCGTTAATGTTGATGCCTTTTTAGATTCGGGGGCGGGGGACTGTTTCCTGGATTCCAACTGGGCTAAGGAGTCTAAAATCCCGGTTTCGCTCTCTCAGTCAACCCCATTACGTCACTGCTCTCGACGGTCGCCCGCTGGGTACCGGTCTGGTTAAACAAACCACAGATTTTATTTTTATGCGTATCATGCACGGGGGTCATTCAGAACAGATCCAACTCTTCCTAGTTGACTCACCGGCCTACCCCCTCATCCTGGGCCACTCTTGGTCAAGCATAAACCTCATGTCAATTGGGGCTGTGATAGGAACACCATCATCCAGTGGGGTCCCAAGTGCACCTCTCACTGTCCGCTGATGCCCTTTCCCGCACCTGACAGTCATGAGGTTGAAGCTGAGCAGAGCTCAGTCAGCCATGACGACGAAGGGGGTTTCCCGGCCGACCAGATGGGGTCCTCCCTGCTCGCAGAGGACGGGGATGAGAGTTTGGACTGGGACTCACAGTTTGATTGGAACCCTCTTATTGATGACTTGTCCCTAGGGGAGGTTTCCGATTCCGAATTCGGGTTCGAATCCGAGCCTCTTTCCCCATCCAGTTCTGAGAGCACTAGAGTGATTGGAGTGCTCAAATTCCCCTTGCAATCTAATGTGCCGGCCAAGTACGCTCAGCAAACAGCACGCCACCACCACCACTCATGCCTCATCGACCCTATCACTGTGCCATCGAATTGTATCCCGGCACAGTACCCCCTAGGGGTTCCCTGTACTCCTTGTCAGCTCCCGAAAGTACTGCTATGAGGGAGTACATTAAAGAGGTGTTAGCTAATGGTTTTATCAGGCCTTCTACCTCGCCGGCATGGAAGGTATTCTTTTTTGTAGAAAAAAAAGACGGGGTTTAAGACCATCGAGGGTTAAACAATCTCATGCTAAAAAAATGATACCCTCTGCTTTTGATGAACTCTGCCTTCGAATGCCTTCAAGGTGCATCCGTTTTTACTAAACTTGACCTCCTCAATGCATATAACTTGGTGCACATGCGCGGGGGGACGAGTGGAAGACGGCTTTTAATACACATAGCGGGCACTACAAATACCTTGTCATGCTGTTCGGGCTCACTAGCGCCCCCTCTGTCTTTCAGGCGTTAGTGAACGACGTGCTCAGAGAGATGTTGGGGAAATTTGTTTTCGTCTATTTAGATGACATTTATATTTTTTCCGCTAATCTCTCTGAGCACATTGTCCATGTCAGGCAGGTATTACAGGCGCTTCTTAAAGCACAATTATTTGTTAAGGCGGAAAAGTGTGCCTTTCATGTTTCTTTCTTGGGGTTTATAATAACGGAGGGAAGGATCCAAATGGACCCAGAGAAAGTCAGCGGTCATGAATTGGCCTACCCCTGAATCAGTCAAACAGGTGCAACATTTTTTGTGGTTCGCAAAATTTTACCGGTGTTTTATACGTAACTTCAGCTCCGTGGTCGCGCCTATCATGGCTCTGACTAAGAAAACGGCACCGGTGTGATTCCAATGGAATCCTAGAGCACGAGGCGGCGTTTAGAGAATTAAAGAAGAGGTTTCTCTCCGGTCCCATTCTAATTACTCCCAACCCTTCACTCCCATTCGTGGTGGACGTTGACGCCTCTGAGTTGGGAGTGGGGGCTATTCTGTCCCAACACTCCCCCCAAGATCAGAAGATGCATCCGTGCACCTATTTCTGCTGGGGCTTGACTCCTGCCGAATGGAATTACGATGTGGGGGATCTGGAGCTTTTGGCCATTAAATTAGCGCTGGAGGAGTCGCGTCACTGGCTTGAGGGAGCTGAGCATACCTTTACGGTTTGGACGGACCATAAAAACCTTGAGTTCATTCAGGACGGCAAACGACGCAATTCTCGACAGGCCCGTTATTCACTCTTCTTTTTGCGTTTTAATTTCCTATTAACTTATCAGCCGGGCTCGTCGGGAGGTCCCCCTAATTGCCTGTTCGTGCCCCGCAGAGTAAGAGCCCAGGTACTGCAATGGGGGCATTCTTCCCAGCTTGCTGGACATCCGGGTGCCCACCGCACCAAGGATTTCTTAGCCAGACGGTTTTGGTAGCCTCGGATGGAAAGGGATGTGCGTGAGTTCGTTTCAGCCTGTTCGGTCTGTGCCCGTAGTAAGGGGTCACAGCTCTCGCCCTCCGGGCTGTTACGTCCCTTACCCATCCCAAGTCAGCCGTGGAGTCACATAGCTCTGGACTTTGTGAACGGCCTACCCCCATCTGATGGTCACATGGTCATTTTGGTGATTGTGGACAGGTTTTCAAAGGCAGCCAATTTTATTCTACTTCCCAAGCTGCCTACTGCCCCGGAGACCGCCCGATTGGTAGTCCACCATGTTTTCAGGGTTTGTGGTTTACTCCAGGACGTAGTGTCCGATCGTGGCCCCCAGTTTGTTTCTCACTTTTGGCAGGCTTTCTGCAGAGAGAGGGAAGGCACTCAGAAGCGCGCTTAGACGTCACATTCAAAAAATTATCTTCCCGACCCGCAGCCTTTAGATAAAATTCAACCCATATGCTCTTATACGCAACGGAGAAAGTCGGGGACGGTCTCATTTTTTAAGTTACATTACAATCTGTTCATTCATTGGCAATTGAAAGTGATTCATGCATGCAAAAATCTTACACATAGCCCCTTTAAACTCCTCAACTCTTTCTCTTTGTTTTTGCTTCGATAGTAAGGTGTCTCGGGAGATGGTTTTCTGCAGTCCATGACCATATTTCCTTTGTCTCTTCCCCATTTAAGTCTAAAAAAAATGGTCTCACAGCACATGTGCCTGTCGGTCTCATTATTACACTGTACTACCAGCTCATGTGCCTGTCAGTCTCATTAATACACTATACAGCTCATGTGCCAGTCAGTCTCATTAATACACTATGCAGCTCATGTGCCTGTCAGTCTCATTATTACACTTGTAGTGTTGTTAGGTACATTAATAATTTGGCAGTGACAGACAGTTAAAACGTCTTAAGTCATCACATGGAAGCACCAATGAATGTGCCGAATATATATACATTTATATATTGCTTTACACTAGGTGCAAAAGTATAATTAATCAGTCTCATAAAATTAATTATTAAATCATGATTATGAATTTCAATGTTAACTATTAAAAACAATAATCAATAACTTAATCTGAAGGCGTAAGTTCTTTTGGAGGATAGGCTCAAATGTTTATCCAAACAACAATCAGACCGATGACCAGGTTTGATAAAATACAATTTATTAAACAACAAGCACATCTAAACTAACATCCTAAAAACAGTGAATGATATGGAAAGCGAAATTAAGTGTAGACAAAGAATGAGGAATATAGAATTCACAGTTCTATTTCTGTATGTGCGCCAGACACGTGGTGTTCAGATCACAAGACAATCTCGAGGAGGGGAATATGAATCTAACTTTAGCATGAAGCTAACGTGGCCTGAAACATGTGTGTTGAGGCTATAGAAATTTAGCTACTTCTAGCTAAATCCCAGGCCCCTATCCATTTCTAATGGGTTAGGTGTTAGTAGAAAGATTGCATGCGCTGGTCTCGATTTAAATGGGAGTCGGATTGTAAATTGGTTTTAGAGTTAGAGTAGGCTCTGTAACTTTAGCTTATACGAGGCTAATTGGCTGTCTATAGCCTGCAAGCCACATGTTGAGTTACAAGTTAACATTACTTGAAATAAACACAATGGATACAATCAAACATGTAATTACATTGACAATAAACATTACACAAAAGTTCTCCTAACTATTGCCTTGGATGTTCATGTCAGTCTTACTTTACTGAAGTTGCTACAGGCGAGTCCATGGCTTGATGTCCGGAAAGTTCTTTCCTTTTGGCAGTCTCATTATTGCACTGTACTACCAGCTCATGTGCCTGTCAGTCTCATTATTACACTGTACTACCAGTAACCCCTTGGCACAGATGGCAAATTTGGTCTATTTGGGGGTGCTCTGTTTAAGGCTTTATAACTCCAGGGGCCCTATCTTGGCGATCTTGGCGCTTAGTCTAAGCGCATGGCGCTAAGTCCATTTAGGGCGTGTCCAAGTCTACTTTTGCTATTTTAACGGCGTGTTTTTTGGGCGCTAAGCACGGCGCAAGGTGCAACTGGGCTGAACCTAGTCTCTTCATTAATTATAGGTGTGTCTTGGGCGTGACATGCAATAAACCAATCAGAATGTCATATCCCATTCCCTTTAAAAGCCTGCTTTTCCACCTTGGCGGATTGCTTATGATGGCGAAACAGACATGCTCGTGCGTGTTTAGTGCGATCAAGGAATCGGCTATATGGATCAGTAGCAGTAGTAGTATTATGAGTTCCCGGTAATTCCTGACAGTGCTGTTTACGAAATATATGCTGTTAAATTTCGTTAAAAGCACCTGCAACAGCTGAGAATAAGCGACCAATTGCTTCCTTCTCACCTTAAAAAACGCCAAATTAGCCTGCTTGTTTAACGAATTTTGTTTGATTATGCAATGAACTCATGTTCAAGCTTCATCCGAAGTTCATTAGGCTACCTGCATTCTAATTTTGATTTATAACATAACTAACGTTATTTTGCCTTAATGATGACACTAAATACAACAAATCTGTCAGGTTGCCAACCCATAGGTTCAGCATATTTTCCCTTGTTTTATAATATCCTGCTTATGGAAATGTGGCCAACCTGTTTAACTGGTAGCGTAATACTTTAAAACGATTCACTTTCCCAGGAAGACCGTGAAAAGTGCGATGTACAGCAGGGGAAACAGACCTGCTCCCATAAAGCGAACATGCAGATAATGGAATTACAATTAATTGTAAATTAATTGTGTAACGTGCTGCAATTTTCATTTCTAATTAGACGCTTAGTTCTCTTTAAAATCTTTATGGAATTACAGGTGAAATCAGCGGGGTTTTAATAAGCTGAGGGTATGGAAACCTTGTCACTGTAATTTAAAAAAAATATGAAGGACGAAGAATAGCTAAGGTTAGCCTACAATTCATGATGACATTTATCTTGTTTTTTAACCATAGTCTATCTAAAAAACATTATGCACAGCGAGTCCGCTGTAGCCTAGGCTATTTGAAAAACAATAAAAGCAATATTCACTGGACAAGGTTTTGAACTTTTTTCAGTCACAAACCATTCTATTTACTTACAGGCTGTATTCCTAGATAAACAGAACTGTATTGTAATGACATCTGAAGCGCATTTTCAGAACGCAAATGTCCGTCTATTGCAGTACGCGAGTTTTCCATTGAATGACAATTCACGCATTAGGTGCAAATGACAATTCGCGCATTAGGCTTGATATAGGTGTTATCAGCTCCTTTTTAATGGATAGCCATTGTCCCGTGCCATCGCACATCGCCTGGATGTTGATGGAGTGGGCTGAGAGCAATGTAATGTGGCATCGTTTCCCTTCGCTGAGGGAAAGGTATGTGGACCTATGGAACCTTTTATTATTATGCATTTTTGATATAGCCTACACAATAATAATATTTCACATTGTGATCTAGATATTTTAGTCATGCTTGTGCACGCCCCTGTGTGTAACAGACAGGAGGGTATGCGCGTTGTGCACACGCCTATGTAGACGCACTTATATGCGCCGTTAAAATAACATGTAAACAACTGCGACATGACTTTAGACCAGGTTTGTGGTGGTTCTAGCGCAAGCGCTTTCTGCTGGCTCAAGATAGCAATACGCCAAAAAGAATCCTGGCCACTCCTCATCTTAAGACCAACACGCCCAGTTCACTTGTGATGGCGCAAGAATACATGCTAGTTAAAGGACGTAAGCGTTAGGCGTTATTATGGACCTAGCGCCGGGTGTAAGATAGCAAAGACACTTGCGTTTGGGTTAGCGCCGCTTTGTGCCAGGTGTAAAATAGGGCCCCAGGTGTGAGCATCACATAAACTTGGTAAATGGCTTAAATGAAACAAGACAGGTGTACCATTTACAATACAAACTTAGAATTGTTTAATTTTATCATTTAAGTCAAAATAAAGTGCCACAAATGCAACGAAACTTTGGAAAAATTCAACAAAAATTTTTTTTCTTTAGTTTGCAACAAAATACTGAGAGCTACATAAGTGAAATCGGTAATATATATACATTTCCTGGATCATAAACCCCATGTCCACAGGCTTTGCTAAATCTGAGGATGATATGCAGAACTACTAAAGGTCTATGGTGCAAAATATAGGCAGTGTACTCTGTTGTCCATTAGTGTCTCCAAATCTATCCAAATGGCTAAATTGTGCACTGCTCTAAATAAAAAATATTATGCTATATTTAACTACAAATCAACAGTTTTGGCTCATAAAACTCACTTTTGCATAATTTTCAAGTGGGAATTACTATATTTTCATCAGTATAGGGGGGTAGATATCTATGGGTTCAAAACCCCTATGCAAAACCTGTCATAATATGAATAAAATTAGTTTTGTCCATTATAAAGCATATACATTTGAAAAATTTAAATACAGTGGATGTCAGAAGTTTACATACACTTAGCTTGAAGTCATTAAAACAAATTTTTAACCACTCCACAGATTTCATGTTAGCAAACTATAGTGTTGGCAAGTCAGTTAGGATATCTACTTTGTGCATGAGGCAAGTAATTTTTCCAACAATTGTTTACAGACATATTATTTCACTTTTAATTCACTATATAACAATTCCAGTGGGTCAGAAGTTTACATACACTAAGTTGACTGTGCCTTCAAATTTTTAATATTTGGTCAAATATCATTGCATGCCATGACGTCCTGATGTCTGTGACCCAACAACATCAAAAGACTCTTGATATACTATTTTCTGGTACTCTTACGAGCGATACTATAACGTCTGTGCATTTGAATGGATCTCTATGGGAATTGGGGGGTGGGACTAGATTTAGCTGTAGATTATGCTGGAACAGTATGGAATACATGGTTGGTAAAATGGCTGTAAGTCATCAAGGGTCTGAGGTATCAAACAAGCCTCAAAACATCACTCTGCTGTCAGAAATACAGTAGATGGATGAATAACTTGAAGGGTTTCTTCTCCTGACTTATTTTTCCATAGAGTTCAATAGGACAATTTGTACTACAAGCTCATGTGCCTGTCAGTTTCATTATTACACTATACAGCTCATGTGCCTGTCCGTCTCATTATTACACTGTACTACTAGCTCATGTGCCTGTCAGTCTCATTATTACACTGTAGTACCAGCTCATGTGCCTGTCAGTCTCATTATTACACTATGCAGCTCATGTGCCTGTCAGTCTCATTATTACACTGTAGTACCAGCTCATGTGCCTGTCAGTCTCATTATTACACTATGCAGCTCATGTGCCTGTCAGTCTCATTATTACACTGTAGTACCAGCTCATGTGCCTGTCAGTCTCATTATTACACTATGCAGCTCATGTGCCTGTCAGTCTCATTATTACACTATGCAGCTCATGTGCCTGTCAGTCTCATTATTACACTGTAGTACCAGCTCATGTGCCTGTCAGTCTCATTATTACACTATGCAGCTCATGTGCCTGTCAGTCTCATTATTACACTGTAGTACCAGCTCATGTGCCTTTCAGTCTCATTATTACACTATGCAGCTCATGTGCCTGTCAGTCTCATTATTACACTATGCAGCTCATGTGCCTGTCAGTCTCATTATTACACTGTAGTACCAGCTCATGTGCCTGTCAGTCTCATTATTACACTATGCAGCTCATGTGCCTGTCAGTCTCATTATTACACTGTAGTACCAGCTCATGTGCCTGTCAGTCTCATTATTACACTATGCAGCTCATGTGCCTGTCAGTCTCATTATTACACTGTAGTACCAGCTCATGTGCCTGTCAGTCTCATTATTACACTATACAGCTCATGTACCTTCAGCTTATGGCTGCCAGGGCCTCGTTATATTTTCCCTTCAGCATTGTGCCTGTCCGTCGCATTGGCCTGCACGTTCAGTGAATTCCTTGTGAATCACAGATCTTAACAAGTCTGAGTGATTGTCATAGAACTCAGCTAAACCAGGCTGTCAGTGCCTTCTCAGCCTGCTGAGATCCTAATGGTGACGGTGTCCTTGTGCAGGCTTCTTTTTGCACAGTATTGTCGGTCATTTTAACCACATAGTTCTTTTGTGTTTCGGATGTTTCCCCCCTTGTTGTTTGTGTGAGTCTGACAAACCAAGCTTTTTATTATGGTTTCTGCATTTTTCCTGAATCACGCTCTGTGCTCCTTTCGGGAGGGGGGCGGCGGGGGGGGGGCTGCTGAATGGTTGTCATCAAGGGGCGATGATTCTTTACACGCCTGAAGCTTTCATATCACCTGCGATTGGTCATTTTAATGATGAGAACTGCCACAACTGTCTTTCCCTGCTTCACACACGTCACAGAAAACAACTCGCACATACTTGTGCATACACACACACACACACAAATATACTATGGCTCTCTACCCTTCCCTGTGACTGTCATACACACATCAGAGTACTTTTGTCTATATCTCTATACACTCACACTATGATCCATACACACACATACAAATACACAAACTTACACTTTTTCACTTGCAATGCACAAAGGCATGTACTTGCATTTTATTGCTACAACTTGAACAGTTTTATAAATGGTTTCCATTCATAGACAAAGACAGGGTTGTTGATTAGAAGGTGCACAATATGATGCAGTAATAAACAGACACCATATAGATAACTTGGTCGCATACACTTTTCCTATTTCAGTACCTGCCATCATTTTTAATCTTTATGTAGATAAATCTATACACTTAAGCTTCTGCTTCATTCCTACAATATTAAATTATCAGAGAAAAACAGTGTTTTGAGGGTATCCTATCATTAGAGTGTTATATACAAAATAATATTAAATTTACATATCAACAGTCTCATTATGGTCAGTCCAAGGTCATCGATTTAAGCTTCCTTTGCAACCTTGTTCTATAAAAATGAGTACCTTGTATTTGGTAAACGATTGATGATTATGATTAATCATTTAAACCAGGTGCAAGCTGCAGTACATCTACCTCATTTATGGCCCCTCCGAACAATATAATCATTCAGCACATCAGAATACTATCAAATACCAGCTGAGTTAATTATTGTATGGCATACTATAACCCAATAACATTTTAATATTAATACTAACCTAATAATAGCTGTATTTATATAGCACCTTTCAAGCAATACAGCACCATGAATTTCAGGCCATACCTTTTCCCATATCTTATGACTTCAGTATGGTTCGATTGAATTGTATGTAGCCTTAAACTGGCTAAGTACATTATTGATTCTAAGGGAATGTCTTTTTATGTTGATGATGTGGCATGCGAAAAACACAATGTTAGAAAATCCAAACTCAATTTATTGCCTTTTTGTCGACTAAAACGGCAGAAACAGACTGGATTTCTAGACTGTAAGTTATGATCTAAAAATACACTTTATGACAATGAAGCACCTTGCTGAATTTGTTACACACTCATTATTATGTGAAAAGCTAAATACAGGAATATATTAAATAAACTTGAATCAGACAAATAACTGTGGTGGCTAGTGATTTGAATAGATAATAGGTAATGTTCTATACTGTTTTTGGTGGTGTGAAAATAAAGGCAGCTCTCTCCAGAGGTTGACACCTATGTTTTACCTTTTTGAAATTTCTTTAAGTTCAAGTTTGAACGATTTATTTATTTTTACGATGAATCATAGTCTACATGCCGTCAGTAGGCTAAGCGGCATTTTAAAAAGCTTAGGCTAATTACTTGGTATCATTCACTTTAGCTATGTTAAGGAATGTCTTAACATAGGTAAAGCAATACCAAATGTTTGTATTAAATGTTTGCATATTTATTTGACATTTATCTGATAATTCTCATTATTATAATATGCCGTTGGCATGCTTTGCGTTTTTTGTATTTTAGCTAGGCTATAATTGCATTAGTTCTGGATAAACTTCATTAAACTTGTTTTCACTTTCCTACAAGTTAACCTGTCATATGCTTGTATTTACGGTTTTGATAAAGCATGCAAGTTATTGAAGAAACGTGTCTGTCTCATCCTATTACTTTGTTGCAGTATAGGCAACCTCAATGTAGGGTTCTGTGTTGTGCTGAAGCGATACATTATATTCAGTTTTGAAATCTTTCTGCTCCCTGGCACTTAGGCCTACAGTGCAGCCCATAGCATAGGCTTACCATAGACTAATTGGCTATCTTTTATTTTTTTTGATGGTGACGTCATACAAAACTGCCCCTCCAGAAATGTCATGCTAAAATTGCCACTGAAAAACACTATTTCAAATCTCTCTTGCCTCCCTTTTCTATCTCTCTATTTCTTTGTCCTGCATCGCTCTCTCTATCATTCTGTCCATTTGTTCTACTGTCAACATCCGTCTTCCTTCAGAGCATAAAGAAACCTGTAGACGAGGTCAGTGATCTTTTCTCTGCATTTTCTCTTTACAGCTAGCACTTCGCACTCTTCTCTCTCTTTCTCTCAAATTCACACTCATTCGCTCTCTCATGCTCGCGCTCTGACCTACTGTCGTCATTTTTGATTGTGCCTGTAAAAGCTGACCCTAAGTCAGATTTAAGCATTTATACAATAACATAATATATAAATTTTTTTGAGATGGTTCAAGGTGCTATCCACGTTAGAATAGCTGATCTTTCATCAGCAATTTTGGGTACTATCCTTTTGGACCCTGCTGGCCAGAGTGCTGGGTAGTAGGTGAAGGGGGGTCCTTCTCTTTCCACTGGACTGTGAGAATCTTCTATACTTTTCACTTCTGAATTTTCACTCTTATCTGTTCGATTGCATGGATTTTACACAGCTGCCTTGACTGCCTGTCTCTCAACAACAGTCTGCACGGTTCCCATGACAACACAGTTCTTTACACCTCATTTATTTAACAAATGTTACTGAGGAATAAGATTCTTGTGTCACAGCTGAAAAACTGATGTCAGTAAATTTTTCTTTCTTCACGTCAGAAGTTATTGCTTCCGAAAAGTACAGAGACAAATCTGTTACTATTCTACTGTGAGGGTTTGCTCATAGATATAGAGTTTGTAGACTGGAGCCAGATTTCTGATACATTATATAGATTCTTTAAGTCCAATGTGGTTTTTTGAACAGATGCAGTACATACTGTAGGCATAAAGAATATCCACACTCTAGAGCAGAGGTGTGCAACTTCATTCCTGGAGGGCTGGTGTGCTTGCAGGTATTTGTTTCCACCAGGTACCCTGGCTCAGTTTGCAAATTAGCTGTACACGCCAATGCATGTTCATTCGTAGATTACACCATGGTGAACCGTTCATATAGGGACACACAAACCGTTTTTAGCGTTTTCATGCGCTTATTGGGAAACGTGGCTAAGAGGTTGATCGTGTAAATGATTTGGCTACATAAATGAAAAGTACATAATTAAAAGCATAACTTGAAAGAGATGTCCGGCCTTCCTGACCCATCCCCTGCTCCAGAATCACCTTGGTTTCGCTCTCTGATGCAAGCTTGCTTTACCACTGTTCTGGGATGGACAGGGCTGGTCTGGACTTTATGGGGTCGATTTACTCCAGGTTTGTAAAACTGTTACCACTCGCAAAAAATCATCCGTTATCAACTAATGAGGTGTGTGTAAAGAGGACTGCGTGTGCTAAAATTGAAAAAATATGTTGATTTCTCATTTTTGCAGGTTAGCTTTGAATGAATATGCAAAATTGAGCATCACTACATTATTTTGCGAAATAGTGGGAGGCGGTCATGCAAATAGATTACTTTAGCACATGTAAAGTGATTTACTAAGCCCGAAAGCAAGTTTGGGAAAGCTATTTGCGGGTGCATTTTAGTACAAATGGAGAGCAGGTATTAAAAGACACGGAATCAATAAGATGACGGCTGCCATCATAGCAATTGGAATATCCACAACTGAGCGTTCTGAATGATTGCGTAACAATGGGGGCTAATTAACTGGCCCATTCTAGCTAACGCTAAAAATACACAAGAAGAGAATTTGTAGATAGCCTACATAGGCTACATCATGAACAGTAAGTATATATATTTTTAATCATAAAGCAAATCGTGTTACAGAATACAAGAGTTACTTTGGATCAAACAAGTAATACAACATCTATTATAACAAACAGTGAATCACAAGCAAATAAAAATTTTATAAAAAATAAAACCCATGATCAAATGGAAATGTGATTTTATGTGACACTTATTGCGCGAGTAGACTTAGTGCTAGTAAGCATGTGATCATTACAGTCCTGACAAACATCTGTAACTCCCAGCAGAAACTAAGAGACATCCAGTGACACAGTTTGTAATAAACCGCCAGCTCATTCAGTGTAACTGTAGCCTATACCCTACACTAAAAAAATACCATAAAAACGGCAACATTGCTGCCAGTCTTTTCACCGTTTTCTTACAGTATAACCATTCCAAACACGCAAAATCTCTCATTTAAATATGGCTATTTGCGGCTGGAGTAATTTACATAACGGCTCTTACTTGATCACACGCAAAGTGTGAAATCATAATATATGATGATGCGATAAATACTTTGGCTGCGCCCGCAAAATAACACCCCTTATTTGGTATCTTAGTAAATCGACCCCTATTTGTATTGGTGCACTGCGGTGTTTCTGCCGCACCTTCTCTGACTCCTTTTGCCTTGCATGGCCGGTCTCCCCTGACCCACCCCCACCTTTGCAGGACAAACTGCAAGGAGGGCCAGTGCATTTTACCCATTGTACACAAACAGACCAGATGTTTTATTTGTCGGTTTTTGGGGAAGTTCATACCCTGTTTCATGGTTTCCTGTCACCCCACACATAAATTGCATGGGTGGGATTTGCCTTTCTGTGGGAGATAGCGAGTTGTACAGTAATGTACAGTTGGCACACAGGGGCCCTGCTACTTTCTGTGGGCGATAGCGAGTTGTACAGTAATGTACAGTTGGCACACAGGGGCCCTGCTACTTTCTGTGGGAGATAGCGAGTTGTACAGTAATGTACCGTTGGCACACAGGGGCCCTGCTACTTTCTGTGGGAGATAGCGAGTTGTACAGTAATGTACAGTTGGCACACAGGGGCCCTGCTACTTTCTGTGGGAGATAGCGAGTTGTACAGTAATGTACAGTTGGCACACAGGGGCCCTGCTACTTATCGTGGAAATGCAGGTGGACCACTGTGCTTCTAAATTTCACATGACAACAAAAGGCCAATCAGCATCAAGTGCACGTGTTCCACGTTTCTCTGCGGCACATGCAAAGTAGATTTTTAATTACTCTGTAGAAAGGACCACTTTGTCACTGCTCGCTGCGAATGTGACGGGTGGCAGTTCTCCCATTACTTTGGCCGACCATCCCACAGGATGACTGTTGGGGTTAACCCAAGATTAACGAGACGGGCTGAATCTAACAAGCCTGTTTAAAGCTTTTTTTTTTTTTTTAAACCTTGGCGGAGCTGTTAAGTGTGCTGAAAAGACTTGTTTATTTCTTGCAATTATGGTACAACCGCAAGAAAAAAGCAGCCAGGAAGCGATATTCTTTCTTAATAAGAAAACTAGCTAAAAACATTTTAAGATTACGACCATGGTCATGACTTTGTCATTAAGTTCCTCTACCAGTGTCTTCCCCTCCTTCCTTCCCCCACATCACCTCACTAACCTTAAGAAATCATGTATTGTGTGACACTGTAATGCTTGACAGAGGACACACCTTGCACATCACTTTTTATTTTAGCCAGTGTCTCAGTTAATTGGGCTCGATTAAGCTGTGAAATGACAAATTATCTTAAAATTCTAGGTATACAAGGTTAATGTGAAACATACCGGTAGTAAAGTGGTTTTTAGCAATGAAAATACAGACAGTCGGTTCGTCCATTGTGTTTTTTTAAAATATCTTCTCCTTAAATAAATCCAGAAGTGATCAAATTCAGAAGTGATTAACTTAATTAGTTGTGCTAACTTCTGCTCTTAATTGTTTAATTAGCTGAATAATATCTTGATCTGACATTTGTATAAGCACCAGCTACAGCCACAGTCTGTAAGTGTATCTTAAGGATTTTACTGTGGTCAATGACAGGAGTGAACCAGTGTAGCTTGTAGAGCTGTCAGAAAACTAAAACTAACTGGTTGGAACAAAAAACAATGCAGACTGACCCTCCAGGGCGGGACTTGCGCACTCCTGCTTTTAATAATCTGTATCTGTAAAAGAGCATTGAGATGACCCTTATTAACCAAGGTCAAATCCTGAGCTCTAAAATTAATTTAGATCTTGACTGAAACAGAAACCAGGGTAAAAAATCTGGTCCTAAGGACCGCGTTGCCCCCACTCCCACCACTTCTCCTGTCAGTGCTCAGTGTCTACTCTAAATGGTCCTTTCCCATTTCCCAAAAAAGGATCTTTCTTGCGTTGGACCACATTCAAAGGCTTCTGTGAACAGTTTTGGAAGTTGACCATAGTTGTCCCCTCTCCCAGGACCTAACCGCTCTGGCCAAGGAGCTACGTGAGCTGCGGACAGATGACACCCACCGCCCGCCCATGAAGGTGACGGACTACTCGTCCTCCAGTGAGGAGTCGGAAAGCAGCGAGGACGACGGAGAGGGCGAGGGGCACGACGGCACCGTGCCTGTCAGCGACATCCCACGAATCATGTGAGTGTCTGCAGAGAGGAACAAAGTAAAGTATGTGTGTATGTGGATTGTGTTGTGCATGAGGAGGCCAGTTAAACAGAACGGTATGTTAGGGTTCCAATGGGAAATCCATGAAAATAAGTTGTTCCTGGAAAAGTTGTGGAAAGCACTCGCATATCCCGCCTTCTTGAAAAGTCTTGGAAACTTGCCCAAATGTTTAAAAAAAAATAAAAATAAAAAATCTTTGCAGCAAGCAATATGCACTAGCTTGACGACAATTACGATCACACAATATCAGTGTACTGATAATGCCTACAGAATTGGTAGCTCAAAAGTAATCAATTCAAACAGTGTACGTATGTCTTTGCTATAATGTGATGTAAAGAGCTTCAAAGCTTCAAATCTCACAAAAGTAGCCCAATACCTTAATTTAGTTCTGACTATTGCACCAAAAATAAATCCTTGAAAATCGTAATTCATCCTTCATTGATGATAACACTGATCATTGAAAATTCATGGAAAAGTAGGAACTCACTGTGTGTGTGCTCGCACGTGTGTGTGTGCACCAGTGTGTGTGTTCGTGTAGAGTGCATTATATGTCTTGACGCTACAAGAATAGGTTTGCAGAATGGTGTATGTGGACTGTGTTGTATCTATTGACATTACAAGGCCAGTGTACCTCATGCAGGCCATCGGCGGGGGCAAATGAGTCGTATGGAGTGGGTAGCCATGACGATTCCCGCAGTGATTCCTACAGCGGCGGCTCAAAGGATGGCACCCTGGTGATGAGGGAGGTGAGAGAGATCACATTGCTTTTAGGAGCCATACCATTTCCAAACTGCTGTGTGGCTTTGTCTTTATAAGTAGGCTTTTCATTGTTGTTAAATTCTTACACATCATCACAGTTTCATTGAAAATAAATTGAAATGAGAAGGTCAGTCAACCAAGACTGAGTGCCATGTAGACCTCCTGTAGAGTTTCTTTAGCCTACATTGTTTTTTCAACCAAGCATACATTATTTGATATAATTTTATTAATTGGCACAATTGGCCTCATTCTGCAAGGTCATGGTGGGTTTAAGTGCGGGTTCCTTGAGTTACCGCTATTAGTTCCTCCCAGCGACCAGCCAGTCATCAGTTCCAGCCTCTGTCAGTGAGAGATAAGCTTCACCTCCTATCACTGTAAGTTTCCCTTTAGGTGTGCTATGCAGGGTATGTACACACTTATACTGCAGCTGCTTAAAGGTGCAGTAGGCAAGATTTTTTCGTTATAATTTTGGAGAGAGAGAATAAATCAAGTGTTCTGGGAAAAAATCCGGTTTCTGTGAGTGTCCTGGGCTCTGTATTAAGCTGTCAAAAAATCTCAACCCGATCTTCTAAAAACCAACCAATCAGGGCTAGCTATGTAGCTACCAATCAGGGCAACTATCTACAAGCAAAATATCCTCCACGTAGAATAAACCCCTCCCTGTCTGCCTGTCTCCGCACATGCACTGGTGCATCATTTGGTGGGGCTTAGGAGAGAGGTAGGAGGGGTCTTTTTGCCTTGTATATTTTCAAACTTGCCTACTGCAGCTATTAATGCTGAAAGAACAAGGAATGGTTATGTATGCATAGAAAACTGTCATGTTAGTGATTTTCTTGAGAGAATGAAATATGAACACACACAAAAACACAAAGACACACCTGCACGCAAAACCTCATACATACGTGTGGAAATTAGTGTAAAAATGTACCATCAGGTTGCTGGGGGGATTACAGCTCAGATTCTCTCCTCACCTACTGGCACACTCCGAGGGATTGGTAGGAGTAAAGTAATAAGGGTGGGGCCTATTCCTTCTCCTCCTCTTTGCCCCTGGCTGCGTTTCCATGAAATGGATTAAGTTGACCTATTACCCTTATATTTGCATCTTGAATTAAATAGCTTAAATATGCTATGATGGCTATAAATATCATGGCTTTTCACAGAATAGTGTCTTAAGTGTGGGTGATGAATTGCTTTGAAAAAGCTGCTACGGTTTCACTGGTCTCCTGCAGGCTGAGTACTGGCTTTGCTTGCAAGTTGAAGGACGATGTCACCATCCAATCCGTACAGTTCTGTTTTCACACGCTGAAATTAGAACCGCTGAACGATTCATCCAGTTAAGGCACTGTTGTCGATAGCCCCGCACGGAGACGCGTGATTGGCAGTTGTGCCGCTCATTGCTAGGGGAGGGTTCAGTCATCAAGGATCCACGTCTCATTGTTCAGCTTCACGTGAAGTGTCTTCCTCTGATTCGTCTTTATGCGAGCTCGGCTTACGAGCTTCGCTGCTATAAGAAGCGACGCTTGGCATCACGTGCTTTGGAGTAGAGCATTTCTGCACTCTCCCAAATCGACAGCGGAGGATTCAGTAATCAACATGTGGTTGGGCAGTCCCAATTGGTGAGAAAAGGGGTGGGGGGGATAAATTCAAACTGCTTAATATCTGCTCATCTTGTGTGTTTATGGTATGGTTAATGAAGTGACAAACACATATCTTTGGTGCTGTGTCTGTTTCATATGCGACTAATTTGAAAGCCTGCTTGTGTTTATTTTTGAGAAGCACAGGGTTGTGCAATGCAAATAAGGTGCAATAAGATTTTTTCAGCTAAAATGAAGAGTGTTCCTGCCAAATTCAAATGCACGGATTGGCCACCGACACTGACAGACTCGTTCTCTCTGATTTATTTGAATTATGTTTCCTTTACCTTTGAATTACGTTTTGTTTCACTTAGTTTATTTATTTTTTAAATATTATTTAAATTTCCTACATTTCCTGCCATCAACTCTCTGGTGAACCCCCCTTCCCTCACCCCCCCCCCCCCCCCCCACTCCTAGGAAATGACCTCTACAGGGGTTATGAACATTAAAGAGGGGGAAAAACTACGATATTTGTTTACATTGATAGGATTACCTTAAGATCTTTGTGTTCCGAAGTGTCATTGATTAAATCGGCTTGTATAAGATCCACACACTGCTGCTTGTAGGGTATCACTATCTATAAATACTTCAGTTTATTCCTGCAACAAAATAAAATGGTTTTGGAAGAAGTTGCGTGCAGATGGTCTTGAAGATATTCTTAAATCTTGAAAACGGAAGACTGAACGTACAGAAAACATGAAGTAGGAATGAGTAGGAAGTAATGCAGACTGTGTGTGCACTCACCCACACACACACACACACACACACATACATAGACGTGCACATGCACGCACTGTCATGCGCACATGTACTTACCCTCACACATACGCAAACATACACACAGAGTCGCCTGCACTCACATAAATGCACAAATATTCACAGAAAAGCCCACGCTTGCATGTACGATTTTGCATGCATCGCTTTTGTATATGTATATATATATATATATATATATATATATACAGCGTATATATATGCACACACGCACACACATACTCACACGCGCCTGTGTGGACGTGCTCATCCCATCGGGATATCAGCTCCCCCCTCTCTTACATCTCGCTCTCGTGATTCTTTCACCCTCTTCCTCCACCTCCTCCCACGCGACGGAGGAGCGGGTGGTGCATGGCCTCGGTGCAGTTCCCGGCTGTAGAGTAGCCCCTTTCCTGTGTTCTCTTCTGCAGACACTGGGGGATAGAGTGCGCACCGGTCATGCAGAGAGCAATGGCTTCGCTGGCCACGTCAATCTGCCCGACTTGGTGCGGCAAAGCCACTCCCCCTCGGCCACGCCCAGCGAGGGCCTGGGCCAACTCTCCAGTATGCATGCGCAAGACTTGGACACCGTTGCCAAAGTAGGTGATGGTGTAGAACGTGTTAGCCACCCCCTTCACCTTTGAACCTTGACTTCTTGACCTCTAAACCCCACCCCCGCTCTACTCTTCACCCATCCACTCCCATATTCTTTCTGGCCGTGTTCCGACTCAGGACCCTATGTCCCCAAAATTCTGGGTCAGCGACCGGCTAGTCGGTTGTGAGAGGAGATGTGTCGTGCAATAAATATAATAAAAAATTGGATAAAAAAATTTATATCACACACTTTCCATTGACATTTACACTAGTCAAATTTAATTATGCATTTAGTTGTTTTTGACATAGCTTTAGAGAATTTTAATTCCATATTTGAAAATATGTTACTTTTCATTTTGAATAAGGGATGGGTCACAAAAACATATTTCAATTAGCGGGTCCTTTGGTGCAACAGACTAATGTAGCTCATTGAGAGGCAGAACGTTTCTGGGGGGCGTAGGGTACAAAGTAAAACACGGCTTCACTCTTTTCTCTCTCTCTCTCTTTCTCTCTCTCTCTCTCTCTCTCTCTCTCGCTTTCTCTCTCGCTCTCTCAGCTCATCACTGCTTTGTCAGATATGCTTTCCCTTGGTTGGTTGGTTTTCTTTGTTGTCTGGTTTTATTTGTGTTTGTACTTATTCTTGGTCTCTAGGTGTTTTCCGGGTTCTTTAATTCTGTCAGCGATCCGAGTTAAAAAATTTAAAAGTGCTGCAGACTTTCTGGCTCTCCGTGAAAAAAAATTCACCTTCTGACACACATGCTCTACACACACACACACACACACACACACAATGACTGTAGATATCAGAAATGGACGGGCATTCTCACCCTCTCTTTCTGTCCCTGGCAGTACGGCATGGGGGGTGGCTCCAAGGCCTCCTTCACCCCCTTTGTGGACCCGCGGGTGTACCAGACCTCCCCCACGGATGATGATGATGAGAATTTAGCAACAGGTGACCCGACGTGGCCCTCCCTGACCCCGGCTGACCCCACACCTCCCCTCAAACAGAAATTGCATGCAATCACCGATGCACCTATGGAGACAAAATGTATTCCCAACAATAATAGTAAAAAAGAATATGTGATCTGTGATTGGTGATCCGTGCATCGAAAATGCATTGACTTTTTATTGCTGGAATGCATGAAGGCTTGGGGCTGTCTACACACTGAATAGAACCTTCTAGAAGTCTTCAATATCAAAAATATTTGTTATTTTATATTGCTGGTAGGGTGGAAAAAAGAAATGCGCAAAAGTGTGTTTGTATTTAATCACGTTTGCACGTTTGCACATTTTCATCATGCAAACAGTATAAGATAAAAATATTTTTGATACCTCTGTGTCAGGCAGGCTCTTTGCAGTTTGTGGACATCCCTGCTCCTTCATCTGACTTTAAACTTCACGCACCTGCAGTTTTTTATTTTGAGTGCAACAATCATATTTAGCATATTCCTTTCATTACTGAGTCGTCATTTTATTTAATTGAAAGTGCTTTATTTTTAGCTTGCGGTACAATTATACAGTTATGTGTCAGGCACGCACTTCCTCCAGAGGTCCATCCTTCCATTTTCCAAAACGTTTTTTCCTGGTCAGGGTCACAGGGAGGAAATAGCCCCAGGGCAGGTCGCCAGTCCATCACAGAGCCTACACGCCATTCACTCACACATTCTTACCCAAAAGAAAATTTTGACTCTCCAAATAACCTAACCTGCATGTCTTTGGTCTGTTGGACGAAACCAGTGTACCCAGTTTCCTCCCACAGTCTGTATGTTAAAGGCAGGCAGAATGCACGGACAGGCAGATGGACAGCCATACTGTACAGATACTCACACACCACAATGTGTAGGGAATGGGATCAGACAGAGAAGTGTGCTGGTGAACACAGATGTGCAGGAATGTGAACAGAGACGAGGGAGAGAATACAGAAAAATGAGCAGCATTAATGAACGCAAACACAGGTGGTCCTGTATTGATTTTTTGTATGTTTTTTTTGGCGGCACTGCCCCCCCCCAGACCTGTTTAACAACGAACTCCTGAGGCAGGAACAGGCCAAGCTGAACGAGGCGCGCAAGATCTCCGTTGTCAACGTCAACCCCACCAACATCCGGCCCCACAGCGACACGCCCGAGATCCGCAAGTACAAGAAGCGCTTCAACTCGGAGATCCTGTGCGCTGCTCTCTGGGGTGAGTGACAGGTGGTCTCTCCCTCTCTCCCACCACCATGTTAGAATGTGCGCACTGCCACGTTAGAATGTGTGCACCACCACATTAGAATGTGCTCACCGCCATGTTAGAATGTGTGCACCGCCACGTAAGAATGTGCGCACCGCCACGTTAGAATGTGCGCACCACCATGTTAGAATGTGCTCACCACCATGTTAGAATGTGCTCACCACCATGTTAGAATGTGTGCACCGGCGTGTTAGAATGTGTGTACCGCCGCGTTGGAATGTGTGTACCGCCGCGTTAGAATGTGTGCACCGCCACGTTAGAATGTGTGCACCGCCGTGTTACAATGTGTGCACCGCCGTGTTACAATGTGCGCACTGACGTGTTACAATGTGCGCACTGCCATGTTCGAATGTGCGCACCGCCACATTAGAATGTGTCCACCGCCGTGTTAGAATGTGCGCACCGCCATGTTAGAATGTGCTCACCACCATGTTAGAATGTGCTTGTTGAGAATGTGAGAGGTTCTTTTACTTGGTTTGTTGTTTTGTTTTTGTTTTTTTACCAGGATGCACTTGTCTCTGTATGTGGTATGAAAGATGTTAGATGAAAAAGAACATAGGAGAGCAGTTTACTTTTAAACTAAATTCTTTCAAACTAGAAACTGACGCATTTCAGAGCCAGCGCCTGTCATCTGAGCAATCCTGTCCAAACCGCTTCATTTCATTTAGTTAAATTTCCCATTGGATATTGTGAGATATCCAAGACGGTTTGTTCCAGTAATGAGCACTCACACTTTTCATTTAATTAACTTTGACTAATCAGGCATATTCAGCTGCTCAGCCAAGCTTAGGAACCTCAATGCTTGTGCATGATCACATTACAGCTCAGGGTAAAAGGGTTTTGGCTCAAACGTTTTGTTTAGAGCGCAATGCAGTGATCTTGTTGCTACCTGGACTTTCCCCATTTGTTTGTGTGATCATTGTATAGAAGGAATGGGTGAATGCCACCATAACACTTGCATTAAGTGGAATCGGATATGTAAAGTGAGATTTGTTACCTTAAATATTAAGTAGAAACACAAGTGCTTCTAAAAGTCCCTCATGTTTGGTCTGTGTTTTCTTCAGGGGTCAACCTGTTGGTGGGCACTGAGAACGGTCTAATGCTGCTGGACCGCAGCGGGCAGGGGAAGGTCTACAACCTCATCAACCGCCGCCGTTTCCAACAGATGGACGTCCTGGAGGGCCTCAACGTCCTGGTCACCATTTCAGGTGTCTCACAAAACATCCAACTTATTACTGAAATGTATATAACAATGAAAACGTTTTAATGTTTAGACATTTAGATCACCTGGCTGATTCACTACCTCCACTACCAATCACGGCAGGGATGCTGGCCACCAGTATCTTTTTTAAGGTCGTTGGATTTATTGGAGCGCCTACCAGACATGTTGATAAGGTTTTTTTAAGGGAAAAAATATATACAGTAAATCCAGTGAGTTTATTACCCTTTGAGCTCAACAGGCCGTTTCAGGTTATTTTTCACATGATCTGCGCTGATTGGTTAACTGACCCAGAATAACATGAGCATCTCCTGCCTACACTCCCGCTCCGGAAAACGGTACATGTCTGAGCCGGAGTCGGATCTCAAGGAAAACCAGGAGCCGGTTCAAGAATCAATGGCCCTATAGGAACTGTCCGAATGGAAAGCTTTTTATATCTAATAGCAAACTATAGGTTACCTATAGCATACCATACTCTGTGGTGATAGAGGCTAAATCACGAAAAGGCTGCCGTTACCCGGTTCTTAGAAGAGTCTGACCGAGGGCGGGTTTATGGGAATAACGATTGACTGTTTTCACTGGAGCCCAGTAGTGACCTAGACCAATTCTGAACAGACTGTTTAGCCTGGTGATTTTTTTTCTTTTACAATAACGAAGAATGCGAGGTACTTCCAAGTTCATATTTTACCAGCACGCAAGTATCATGCCACACTGCACAATCAATGCCAAAACTAGGTAAACTCTTGATTTCTCAGACACAGGACCTTTAAACACTGTCCTATAGGTCAGCATTTCAGTTAAATGGACACAGCCAGAGACAGCCCCTCCACCAAACCCCCACCACACTCACAGGTAATGTGTTTGTCTGAAACCAACCTCTTTTACAACTACGCCACAGGTGTGCTACAGTCTCTAGTCACATGCCATGAGTGACTGCTAGAGTTTGGAACGTGCACCTTATCTACCAAAATAGGACCTAATAACCCTCCACCATTTCCATGTCTGTCGGCAGGGAAGAAGAACAAGCTGAGGGTATACTACCTGTCCTGGCTGCGGAACAGGATTCTGCACAACGACCCTGAGGTGGAGAAGAAACAGGGCTGGATCACCGTGGGAGAGCTTGAGGGGTGTGTCCACTACAAAGTGGGTAAGTTCCACCCGCTACAGCCCACTGGCCTGCCACAGGCAATGGGCAATTTTCTTTTATTTTATTTAATACTGGGGGTATTATTACTTGAATATCATTTATTGTTTATTAATATGTTTTTATTATTGAGTAATACACATCATTACAAAGTGGAAAAGAAAAGGACAAAGATAGACTTCATCTAAACTTGACTAAAAATGTTTTTCATGAATGATTCCTAAGATTATTTGTTAGATTAAGTTCCAACAGACAATGAAAGAGATGGCGATAAAAGAACGTAATTATAATCATTGAGAAAATTGAAATTATTGTGAAGAGAGAAGAAACAAAAATCTTGTCTTGCATTATTATCTTTGTATATAATGCTGGTATAAGGAATATTGCACGTCAGCTATACCCCACTGTGCGTTCTCTTAATGTGTGCTACCTACCAGTGACTTACTGTTTTGAAGCATTCATGGTGTTCATTGTGTTAAGATCTCAGCAATGAACTTCCTTGTCACTTGAAGTGTAACACTGTCTGCTTAAACATACTGTGCTGTAAACCCCAAGCGACAGAAACACTCAGTGTCCTTCTCATGAAATTTGACTTAAAAATTTTTGTTGAGTGTTTTGGTGACCATCGTCAAAAGCTATAAAAGTAGACTTTTCTTGAAAACTCCTTGAATTGGTGTCGTATGTAAGTGTGGGAAATCTTGTTTTCCAGTGAAATATGAGAGGATCAAGTTCTTGGTGATTGCCCTGAAGAACTCTGTGGAGATCTATGCCTGGGCGCCAAAACCATACCATAAATTCATGGCTTTCAAGGTATGAAAAACCTATTCTAATATAACCTCTGAATTTTTCTGACTGAAAATTATTTTTCCCCCTTGCAGACTAGGTATAATGTATTCAAAGAGGACATTTTATGTTGTATTATTTATTAAGAAGATTTCATTTAAATTCTCAAGGCTCAGAAGGAAAGGGCTCTGGGACTTTGGGTTTAATGTCTTTTAGACTGTAATTAGCATCACCATATGAAAACAGTGTTGAAGGCATGTCAGACTAGAGCAAGGGCAAACACGGCCACAGTGAATTTCATACACACCTGTGTGTTATTCTGTGATCAGTCAATCCTTTACAGGAACATTTTATAGTCACAGCTGAAAGCACTGCCCCCATGTGATTGGCGTTGACTGGGAGATGTGGGTTTGATTCAGTAGCTTACCCTGTTAGCGTTTTTCTCTCAAGTCTTTTACAGATCTCCAGCACCGGCCCCAACTGGTGGACCTGACCGTGGAGGAAGGTCAAAGGTTAAAGGTTATCTATGGGTCCAGCGTGGGTTTCCACGTGATCGATGTGGATTCGGGCAATCCTTATGATATCTACATCCCGTCCCACGTAAGTGATGCCATGGGAATGCCAGCCCCGTAGTTTCTTCTTTTTTCCCCAAGTGCTTCTTCTTCGGTGACGGGAACTCCGCAGCTACGTTTCTGCGAATGTGGATGACTTGGGTGACTAAAACCCGAAGAATAGTCCTTCTTTATTAATGGTGCCATGAGTAGAGAATTAGAAGCTGCTTTTGGTGGATGTTTCTCCCCGATCTACGACCTTTGACACACCTAAACTTCAGAAGAAATAAAACCATCGTAATAAACAAATAAATAAATTAAAACCAGAGCAACCAAAACGGTCCCTGGTCCCTGAAAGAATGAGCCTGCTGCTGCTACTGCAGGTTCTGGTTTTGGCTCTGATTCTGGTCTTGATTCCGGTTCTGGTTCGGTTTCTGGTTCCGGCTTTTGTTTTGGTCCAAGTGCGACGTTGGCTGAGCGGGAGATGATATTGTTGCAGCAGTTTCTCGCAGGGAGAAGTGCTGGCCAGCGAAGGGGTGGGGGGGGAGAGAGAGAGAGAAACACACAGAGAATATGGGATGGCACCACCTGGTGGTTGCTGTTGTGCGGTGCGGATTCGGGTTCTCACACAGGCTGATGTGGCGTGTTCCCTCCCCCCCCCCAGATTCAGAGCAGTATCACCCCACATGCCATTGTGGTGCTCCCCAAGACTGACGGAATGGAGGTGCTTCTGTGTTATGAAGATGAGGGGGTCTATGTGAACACATACGGCAGAATCACCAAAGACGTGGTGCTCCAGTGGGGGGAGATGCCCACCTCCGTTGGTAGGTTTTCATGCCACACCACGCCACCTCTCTCTCCTTTCAGCCCCTTGGGGCTTTTACGGTTCTCCGAATGGGAGACTTGGCTTGCACGCACACCCTCTCTCCCAGCCCCCAAACCCCCCCCCCCGAATACACCAGCCCCCACCCCACTGAGCCGCCCACATCCCCAGCCCCACTTATTGCGAGACACACACATACACACCAATTCAGTCACACAGAGCAAGGGCAAACATGCACACACTCACAGACGTAAATGCACAATTTATAAATCCACACACAGCTACCACATAGATTTACCTACTCAGACACACACATGCGCAACAAACAAATGCGTACCCACGTATACGGTCACACATGCAAGCACTAACGCACAAACAAACACGCTTGCACGCCTGCACTCGCTCACACACACGCACGCAGCATGCAACTGTGACTGAGACAGGGTTCTGTTACCCCTCAGTATGTATTCTTACATCATGGTAAGATGAATAGCAGCCCATACCCCTGAACCCGCACACCAACCCCCCACCACCCCACTCTGCAACCACCGCCCTTACCCTGCACCAGTACCCTCACAGTCCCACACCCCGCCCCTACCTCACCTCACCCTACCTCCGCAGACCCCCCCCCAAATAAACCCTGACTGGGTTCAGGCACAGGCAGGAATGCTTTTATCAGTTTCATTTATTTTTGTGTGTTTTATGTTCTGTCCCTGCTTATTTATGTTCAGCAACAATAATTTAAATTCAAGTGGCACCGCTACAAAATGCCAGAGTGTTCTGTTAAGTTTGTGTTTGTGTGTGTGTGTGTGTGTGTGTGTGTGTGCGTGCGTGTTTGTGTGTGTGTGCACGTGTTTGTGTGCGTGTATGTGTGTGTGTGTGTACGTGTGTTTGTTTATTTGTCCTTACGTATGTTTCTGTGTACTTTGCTGCCGGTCGCTTTCTAAGATATCACAAAAAAAGCTTTTTACCAAAACTGCTGTTTCTCTCACAGAGAGGCGTTGAGAAAACACAACTGAAACAAAACCAATTTAGACCAGATTTGAAAAAATATTTATTACACGGTGATAAATTGAGATTTACCTGGGGATTGGGTGAAATCTGATTATACTTCAACTGCAACATTTTTTGTGACATTCTTGTTTTATCAGCATTACTGAGGTGTGCCTGGGTTCTTTCTCAGTTTTTAATGAGAGAGTAGGTGTTACATTTCGACTTTCATCCCGCAAAAAAAAAAAGTGGAGGCTTCATTGCCCGGGCCTTTGTAGATTCAGAGTCCTTCTTTGAAGAGCTCCTTGTTTCTGGGAAGCCCTGTGCGAGGGCTAAGCTAATTACCAAACTCATTAACGATTGAAGACATGCTGCTTCAGTGTCGCTACCTGTGATACACTGTCCAGAAGGCATGAAAGACGTTGATGTTGTGTTCCATTTGATCTCTTTAACATCCTCCCAACGATGTGATCAGCGTGCGTGTACGCCTGTATGCACCGTTAGAGATGTAAACGTCTGGCTGTGCTATCTGCCACAAGCACCTGTGGGGATGAAGGAGACCGGTGTGCCTCCCGCCGTGTCTCAGAAGACGTCACCGCGCCCATGCAGCCTGTCGTAGGTGTCATCGGCGAAGGGCATTGGAACGGGAGAAACTTACAAACAGCACTCTGTTTCCAGTGAGGTGATGAAACATTTGAACATCTCTCTGAGGAAATAAGCAGTGTATGTCTTCCAGACCGTCTGTCTTCAACCGGCCTCTCTGTTTTTCACTGAAGAGGGTGAAAGGTGAAGTGAAGTGAAACGGAACTGTTATACTTGAGTTTAAGTCAGCAAACAATAGCTGGGAAAGGTAACCAGGAGGGATATGGCATGAAGTAAAAATTTAACATAAGGATCGAGAAAAAAACTGCCGGTTGTCAGTTGCTGGATCGAATTAAACAATAATAACTTCATAAAACTCAAACCAACTTTAAAAAAAAAGATTCACAGGAAGGGGGGGGGGGGGGTTGTGCATTGTCTACTCCATGAGAAGAGACAGAGCAGGCTGAGGGAGGTGATTTACCCAGAATTGTATTTGTGCGTCAGGCCTGACAAATGTGTCTGGTGACAACCGTCATTTAAAGTGAAATAATTTATTCACAAGGGCTGACTAAGAGACCAGCTCTGTCAGCTTACAGGAGGCATCTCATTACATAAGGGACAAGTTCAGTAATGAGCAATGCTCCGCCTTTATTGTGCACCCTAATTTATCTCAATGCAGTGCACGGCTGTCACTGCGTGTATGTAAGGCTGACTGAATGTGACATAACTGGCACAGGGCTGGTAAGCCAAGTTAAAGCCAAAAGACAACGTGCAAATTCCAAAACAGCAGTGAATCAGACTTTCTTCTCTTGGGTGAATTCCTACGTTTACGTTAATCAAAATGTTCTTCATTTTTCTGTTTGTTCAGTGTGTTGAAATCAAATGTCAGCTTTCAGTGTCTTTTTTTTTGTCAGTTTGTGTCCTGTGAATGTTTGTCTGTGAATGTGATTGTTGTTGTTTTTTTTGTTTTTTTGGTTTGTTTTTTATTACAAATTTATATCCAGGCAAGGAGCAGTATCGTCTCATCTCAGGGATAGAGGGAGAGAGAGAAAGAGAAAGACAGAGAGAGGATTGCTCTTTTACTTCCTTAGAATGGACTCTTATGGCAGCCCAAAACCCCACACAGTAGCCCCCATGACCAAATCTGGCCCTGCTTACAGAAAGAGAAATCCCATACTAATTTTGCTCAGCGATATTTCTGTAGCCAAAGCTACAATTGCAGCACACCATCTCCACCTACTGGCATATTAGTGCGTTGCACCACACATCCCTGTACAATACACCTGTACACCGCTGTGGAGGATCCAGAGCGTCTATCGGGTCTCGGTCCTGCGAAGGAAGGTAAAATATTTTATCATTTTCTATCAGCTTCTTTTCCACTCAAGGAATGTCTCCGTAACTGCGTCTCTCTTCCCAAGATCCTTGGAGACGTTACGTTGCCCCCCCCCTCCCAAAAACCTTTTCCGATTTGCCTTCCAGTCCAAATTTCAGATGGAGAAGGTGTCCCGCGTCGGAAGCCGGATTGGGGGAAGGGACATTTTTCCACCGTTTAGAAACTGCTGCAATAATTGCCTCCTTTGTGGTCAGGTTTGGTTTTGCTGTGAGCCCCGCTTGGCGATACGGGGGCCAGTTTGGATTTGCTGTGGGGACGTCAGAAGTCGTCGAGGACGGGGCGGGGCAAGCGTCTATGGGGGGGATCTCCCCCCCCCCAGCCCCGCCGCCGTCAGTCAGCACTGTTCTTTGATCTCCCTCCCTCTCTGCAGCCTACATCCACTCCAACCAGATCATGGGGTGGGGAGAGAAGGCCATTGAGATCCGCTCCGTGGAGACGGGACACCTCGACGGAGTTTTCATGCACAAGCGAGCTCAGCGACTGAAGTTCCTCTCTGAGAGGAATGACAAGGTAACCCCCAAGCAACCTGCCCTGCCCCATCTGCACAAAATGGCAGCCTCACCCCAATGTGAGCTTTCCCTCTGGTGTGACATCAGCCAGCCTATGCAGAGTAATGCATAATCAGTACACAGTGTTTAATGCAATTGTTCTAATCGTGGGACCACAGTTAATGTTTTCAGCTAGTGAACAAAAGTTCCATACTTCCTGTGTGTTTACTAGCACATGGACTTGGGCTGGCTCAACAAGTCTGTGAAGTATGTGAGGGTTGGGGTGGAGGGTCGCGAGAGTGGCCCCTCCACTTTTGGCCCCCTCACTTCAGTATTTAGCCCCCTCATCTCAGTATTAACGAAAACACATTATGAGCCTGATTTACTAAGACCTTTAGCGGGTGCAAAAACTTTTAGCACATGCAAAACCAATAAGACAACTAATGATACCATTTGTCATGTTATTGGTTTTGCGTGTGCTAAAAGGTCTTGCACACGCTAAAGGTCTTAGTAAATCAGACCTTGTATGTTTTATCATTACATTACATTTACATTACATTCATTTAGCAGACGCTTTTATCCAAAGCGACGTATTTTATGGTCCGCACACGTCCTTTACAATTCACTCAGAACTACTGCTACATTGGTGGTGGTAGAGGCGAGTTTCCCCCCTCATCACTGTAAGCGCTTTGAGTATTGAGAAAGGCGCTATATAAATGCAAGGTATTATTATTATTATTATTATTATTACTTCATAGTTCCTTATCAGTCTCTGCTGTGTTGCTGCATATTGATCAGAATTACAGGAAATTACCAGGCTGTTGGAAGAAAAAAAAAAACGCTCGTTCTCCATCCTATCTTTGAAAGCCGAATATAGTGTGGTAGGAGCAGCTCAATTATTATACTTAATCTCTGCTCAGTAAATTATCTTTTTGTAATCAAAAATTGATAGCATGCAATTTAATGCAAGTCTGTAATGTAAATTGGTCCCATGGTTCTTGAGGGTTCTGCATCCCTCATTTTCAGTTTGGCAATATGATTTAGATAATTAATGTCATTTCCGTATAGTCTGACAATCAAGGTGCCTCTCCTAAGTAAATCTTACATTAATAAGACCAGCAGGCCGTGCTAATAAACTGCCAGTAAGCAAAAAAAACGTTTGCAAATCATTCCACGCGCAAGCAGCAGTTGGTCTGGCTTTCTAAATCCATTAGGTAAAGTGTAAGAGAGTTTATCTTTGGTTTATGGAGGGTGTTCATTAACTTTTCCTTTAAGCAAGGTAGATGTACGCTGGCTAAACATTAAACATAAGGATATTGTTGACTGTATTTGTTCATTAAATAACCGTTGCTATGCGGTCGATGTTATGCTGTTAGCTAGTCACCCCTCCACTGGTGCAAAAAAAAAATTATAGTTATATGTTAACCAAATAGAATCCTGGTCTGTGCCGACTGTGGCCAGTAGCCCCGCAGAGTGACGCATAATTGGCAGTAGCATTGCCCAGGGTTAGGGAGGGTTCAGTCCGCAAGGATCCACATCTGACCCTGCTTCAGCAACCCCCATCTGGTTGAAGGGGTGCCTACAAGTCCGCCTCTTAAGCTGCACGTGAAGGGTCTTCCTCTGTCTATCCAGCTTCAGAGTGATAAGTGGTGCTTGACATAAAATGTTTGGAGTAGAGCACGTGCTTGTGCGCACTCTCTCGAATCGAGAGCCAGGGGTGCAGTCATAGGCACTGATGTACGATTGGACATTCCACAATGGGGCAAAAGAAAAAGAGAAAAAAAACAATTGGTGTGCAAGGCCATTTACATTTACACCGATCAGCCACAACATTAAAGCCACTGACCGTTGCAAGGATACAATGACAATGAGGTTGAAGTGCAGACTGTCAGCTTTAATTTGAGGGTATTTTCATCCATATCGGATGAACCGTTTAGAAGTTATAGAACCTTTTGTACATAGTCCCCCCCCATTTTCGGGCATCAAAAAATATTGGACAGTTTAACATAATGTAGAATAAAGTAATAATTTTTAATATTTGGTCGCATATCCTTTGCATGCCATGACTTCCTGATGTCTGTGACCCAACAACATCAAAAGACTCAACATCAAAAAAGTAATATCTTATTTTCTGGTACTCCTACAAGCAATAGTATAACCTCTCTGCATTTGAATGGATCGCTATGGGAATTGGGGGGTGGGAATAGATTTAGCTGTAAATTACACTGGAACAGTATAGAACCAAAATAATAATGAGATAATCAATGTTATTCACTTCACCTGTAAGTGGTTTTAATGTTGTGGCTGATCGGTGTATATTGCGGTTTACATTAGGTTCCATTGAGAGCAAAAAAAGTATCATTATGAGGCCCTGTGGGTACTTGGCTATGCAAACATAACATTTTACACCTCTTCCACAAACAACATTAGATTCCTTATGAGATAAAATTTCTGACCTTGTGGATCACATTTTCTTTTGTGCTAACCTCCCCTCTGCCCCTACACCCCCTCCCCCACAGGTCTTCTTCGCCTCTGTCAGATCCGGTGGCAGCAGCCAAGTTTTCTTCATGACTCTGAACAGGAACTCTATGATGAACTGGTAACCTACTGCACTCCTCCCCCCTACCGCCCCACCCCTCCCCGTCCACGCCCCACACCATCACTCGCACCTCTGTCCACATGCCGAGAGTGAAAATAAAGGGGCAGAGGAACGTGGACGCTGGGAGGGTTAAGCTGCAGAGGGAACCACAGGAAACAACCCCTTACCTCCAGCAGGGGGTGCAAGGGAACAGCATACCCCCCACTCCCCTCGTACCCCTTCGGGTGTGGGTCTGGACAGTGCGAGGCCTGTGGTTGGTCACCTCTTTATTGTCTCTTCCTGTGATTGGTTTACCATGTTTGTGAGTGGGCTGGCCTCTGAGTGTAAACTGAACTGGAGACCTTCCAGTCTTCAGGAAGCCAATGATGATTAAGTGACTTATGGGCTTCAAGACAACAACCACACATGCATACGTGGGTGTCTCGCACACACACACACACACACACACACACACATACAAAAAAAAACATGCACACACACACGTTCACTCCCATTCACTCAGACACACAGATACAGACACACAGGCACATTCACATAAATGTTCTTCCTGCTCCTGGGCCATAAATCAGCAGAACGTACAACACTGTCACTTTCTTTTGGAGTGAATCCATTCTCTGGCTGTCCAGTCCTACAGTCCTTGCTTTCTGGTTCAGGGTGTGTGTGCGCATGCATGTGGCATCAGCTTAACAAGTTACAGGAACTCCATTCCAGCAGGCCTGCCTCCCAGTGGATCTGACAGGGGCTTCTTGCACTGTGGATGTCAGATGTCTATGCCCTCTTGCCAAGTATGACTACATTACTTTACAGTACCAGCAGATCTTTTTTCAGTCTTTTGGCACAGTTCATGCATCTGCAGTCACAGCCCTTATTGCCCCCAACCCCACACGCACACATGCACCATGATACTGTGCATGATACCGTGTGCTTTACATCAATTTCTTATGTGTTCTTCCTCAGCTAGTTCAGCTAGCTTTATTACTCCATCCAAACTGTGAGGTTTTTCATAGGATGATTAAGTGGCTCACCTGTGTCGCCCTCTTTAAGTATCTGCACTCATAGGTTGCCTGTAGATTTATTTCTTCATATTTTTAAAGGGTCAGAAAATGTATTCTAAACCAATCTGGTCTCAGACTGCATAGCATTCCTGTCCTACCTTTTTCAGTGCCATTTTCTGAATATTATTATTTATGTGTTTACATGGGTTTTTTTCTGTAAATCAGGTATAGTACCTTCGCTGAAATGTAAAAGGCAGCAGCCTATCTGGGAAACAAAACTGTGACCACTGATCTTCAGGTCATGAGCCCAGAGTGAATTTTCAGGATTTTATCCTGACTATGTAACTTTTGTCCCCCTAAGTCAAAGTAGACACTAGGCACAGAAAAGAGGGCTTTTATTCTGGGACCACAAACCAGGAAGTGGATGTGCCAAAACGCTACAAATGAAGTGTTTTGCCAATACTGGAGATGTCTAGTCCTTTTATTCATGTTAATTTACAGTTGACCTTCAAATGTGGGGTCTGGACAGTTGAGGTTCCTAGTCTTTCAGCTTTTATTCAAAATACTTTTAAAAAAGTGAAATGTACAGAATTTGCTAAGCTGGAGCCAATGATAACATCCAATAAGTAATATTTTACAACTAATAAAGATGTCACGGTTGCCAAATAGCAAAATGTGCTTCTACTTTTAAAAAAATTTCTTGTGTTATTTTCATTTTAATTTCATCTTAGTTATGTGGGCGCTTTTACAGCAAAGATGGTGTGATGTTGTGGCAGTGCAACAACATCTAAACAACATTGCTGGCAGGCCTAGGGTTACCTGTATTTTGTAATAATGCCTGCTGTGTACTGTAGGTGATTCAAATCAACTGTCATTTTAAGTAGATTTATATGTAGATTTATTTAAGGTGTGGGTGTTTTCTGCTATCGAAAATCCTCACCAAAGCCAAAACTAATGTCTGAGAAGCAGGCCAAATGTCCAGATATACAGGGTGCACCAAAAGTCTAGTCTCCTTGGAAATACATCCTTAACTCATAGATGGATTAATATTATATGGCTGGTATGAAAAATAGGTCCTCAGGATAAGTTTTATAAAAGTTTTATTAATATTTTTAGTCTTTTGTGCTGAGTAGCTGTACACTAGCAATCAGTTGACAACCTTAAGGGAAATTTCTGTTCTGCATTTACACTTATATAAAAATATTGGAACATTGATCACAATTGCTGCACCAGTGTGTGATCAGCAGGGCCATTAGCAAATGTTAGCTGAGAAACAAAAAAGTGAACATTATATTTAGCTACAATGTATGACTTTGTTTCAATGTTTGACTTCCATCTAAGATAAATAAACATCTTGAGACCAGACTTTTGGCACACTGAATTTTGTATTGTCAAGTGTAAAGGTTCATTGTGCAGAAGGGGCAAAGTGACATTGAAATTTCTTTAAGTTTGTCTGTTTTTGAACGAGTCACAGTTTAAGCATTTACCTGCAAGACACTGAACAGGATGTGATGCGGAGAAAGAGCAGAGGTGTGGTGGTATGGGGAGGGTGGTGGAGTATGGGGTAGCTTTGTCCATTGCCCTCATGACCTTCAACTAATCCTCCATTTTATGTCTGTTGTGTTTGAGAATTAAGATTCTCATGCAATATTGGCACATGCTCACACTCCCACTGTCTACATACTCTGCAACACTCACACACAAACCCACACAACCTATACATGCAAACACACATATACATACACAATGAAAACATACCCAGGCACACCACTGCTTTTACTACAGCAACTAAGGCATAGTGAGAACAACTCCCCCAGCTAACTATAATAACATTCTCTAAATTTATAGCAACATTGTCATGTGAGGTGAGGGCAATGCTTAGACCACTCCCTAATGGCCCAGTCCCTTTCTGGGATTACTGATTGTGATGACATCATTGGCCCTTCCCTTGCCGTGTGCATGCATTATTTGTGGTACAGTACATTTTTATTTGAAAGCACAGTATATTTACAGTTTACATTCCCCCCCCCCCCCCCCCCCCCCCCCACCCACCCTGACTTACTTACATTTCCTAGAGTGTGAAAGTGCTTTTGTAATATGCATAAGAATGTCAGAATTGTCTGAAACTCAGCTATGATGTCACAATTATTTCTTATAAATTTTAGTGGTATCATTAGTTCCTTTTCTTCTCTTCATGTCTGCTATTTCAATTATGACTGCTATTGAGAATGGGGGGGGGGGGGGGCAAGGAATAATTTAAAGCATTTAGAAGCGTGTTTTCTTCTGGGTCTCCTGTAATGTTTGCACAATATAAATATTTATATTTGAGATAAGAGTAAATTAATAAGAATCATTCTGGTGGGTTCTAGCACGTGGCGGGGGAGTTTGGGTTGACAAAATTCTCTGAAACAGGGTTTAGCAATAAAATGTAGTACTGATTTGATTTTATAAGATTAGTTCTCTCTCTCTGATGGGAACACTGTAAAACTGTGGGGCGTCACACACACCTTCCTGGACATAGTGTCGCAATGATGCTTTAGTTTTCATTGGGCGGGACTTTAGAGATGGAGTTTAAAAATAAAAAAAAGCTGGTGGCTTTTTTTCTTTTTGCAGATGGCGCCTCATCAGACTTTCCGAGTACTGTCACGGTTTATGTTTTTAAAATGATGAGCATTACAAATGTCTTGTTTTTTTTTTTTTTTTAATAAATACAAAATAAATGAGACTTGTTCTCTGTGGTGATTTTGTTTTCTTTCTTTCTGATCATGAAACATGAGGGGGGTAACGGTAGCTTTTTTCTCCACCACAGGTTTACTCTGCTGATGTTGCCTCTCTATACCCCCCACTCCCTTCCCGTTCAATCTGTTTCATGATCCTTCCCTCTTTCTCTGTCTTCCCTCTACTCTCTCAGCTTAGCGCTTCGCTGTCAGAGGCTTTCATTAGCGTACAAAGCATTCCAACTTATCTTGTGCGTAAAATGTATGTGGAAATAATGCGCATAAATCAGTCTCAATGCACTTACTTTGAGGCTCTATTTTCCGGTGCACAGCAGATAGGCACAGTCAATTGAGGCCTGTCACCCATATTGCTATTTGGTTGGACATGCCCACTTGTTTACACCAACTGCTATGTTGGAAGACCAAATGCTGGTTGCAATTTAATGTTAAGCCAACCAAATTTATAACACATTTAATCAGGAGATTGTTTGATTTTCCTTTAATGTCCTTATGGGAATTTGTTTTGCACAAACAGGTAGCTCAAAAAAAATGTATACAAGTATACAGCTACTCAGCACAAATACTGTACATACAGTGCACAACATCACAAAACAATAATACCAACATAAACAAGTATTATAGTCTAGGTAGGTGTCTTAAAGTGCTTGTGCAGTTTATAGTGCAGCAAAGAGATAGGTTACATGGTCGGTACAGTAACCTGCAATTAAACATGTTAGCAATATGGATAAAAGGCTAGTCAGTTCAACACAATGTACATTTATTTTTTAACTCGGAGATTAATATCATTACATTTTCTTTTTGCCCTTTTTGGTTTCTCTCATACCGCTCGCACCCTGCCTGGCCAGCACAGGTAATGTAGGCCTACTGGTGACCCATATTTACGGTCGGTGTCCAATCTGGGTTTGAGACATTGTACAACGTAGCACCCCTAGAAATAATAATAATAATAGTTCAAATTAACACTATGTTCACAATATGCTTATCGCATTAGATTAATGTTAAACCTCTTCCTACCAAGGGCAAAATAGGCCAATTCTGACCTGTTTTCACTAGTGACAAACAAAGCTGTTTATCTCAAAAACTAAATGCTACAAATATGATTCATAGCTTTTATTAAAACAGAGAACTGCACTATTATGACCAAGCAGTCAGAATTCATATACATACACATTATGTGTCAATATCTGTAATTCAAATTCTACAGAGATTTTTTCAGGCGAATGATTTTGGTTACCAAAGTTGGCACGAATTGTGCCAAATTGCGCAAAATGGCAATGTTCCAGAAAAGACTCAATATGATTTATTTTTAAGTTTTACAACACAATTAGATAATTTATCAATATTGGCAATAAAAGTTCATTTTTAGATGTGTTTTTGGTGTGTTTCATATTACACAACTAACTACCCGTGGTCCCCAAAAAGTTATCCAAACCCATGTAGCAGCACAGTGAATATTGTATTCCATCAGAGCCCCATTTGCCAGAAACGAGTGCAGGTATATGCAAACAGGATATAAAATCAAATGTCCACCAGTTTCCTAGATAAAATATAAACACCCCTGCATAATAATCAACAACAAACTCATCCTCATGTTACCATGTTATCTCTCCCTCATGTTATGTCATGCATTAATTGCTCATTTGTTTACCTGCACAGCCTGCTGTACTGCATACAGAATTTACTCATGTGGAACAATAACTACTAAACAAACACTTCTAGAGGCCATTTCATAAAAAAAATTTTAAAAACTTGGAACAGCTCATCTCAGACACAAATTGCTTGCCAATGTTACAATATAGTAATGTTAGCTATATTCATTTAAATCAGAGGGATTCATTTTATACATAATATACCAACAAAAAATCTGTTACCTTATACCACTCAGTGTCACTTAGACAAGATGGCAAAAACATGTTCGTGCTAGGACCTGCTGCACGAAGAAACGCCTAAAAAACCTAGTCATAACTAAACAAAAACGCCCTGACTGTATGAAAGAGACTAAAGTAAAAAACTGAACTGCAGCTGTTACCTAAAGAATTATGTTTTATTAAGCGGAATGTAGCTAACTATGCTACAAGCTAAAAACACTGCGCCATCTAGGTACAGTAAATACGCCCTGGTGCCTCTGTCTGTTACACGGAGCTGCATCTATGTGATTTCCGAAGGGATTGTGCTGAATGAGGGCTTATCTGAAAGATAAGAGTCTTGGCTATTGGCTGGAATAATTGACAGACAGTTTTAAAACCTAATGGAAAGCAAACATGGCTCTGACTGGAGGTAGGCCCATGCTAGTGATTCCAACTTCAGATAGGCCTATTGTGCTATCAGTCAAAAAAATACACCCAATTGACAGCGGTTTTGCATAAAACTCTGCAATCGAGTCCAAAACCCCTTTGTACGAAACCAAGGGATTGGTACTCCAGCAACTGGCCAATTTTCACAATGCCAAATTGAACATAGCCAAATTGAACATAGCCAAACTACTTGCGACGAAGTGCTGAAAAGCACTCGTGTACAAGTACAATCGTGTGAAAGTTTTGAATTATTTTTTCTTGAAGCCTAAAGGAATAATGATTTTTCAAACCAAAGTGAAATACAATTAAGCAGAACAGTTTACCAGCACATTGTTTATCGCGTGACAGCAATCTGCAATACATGTTTGGTAATTAGGTCGGCATTTTCAATGTTATTTACAAAGTTTTAACTCAACGGTTTGGGCTTAAAAACCACTTTCCCAGACGGAATGGATGTATCTTAAGGATATTTAATCAAAATATTGATTTATTATATATTGGGTCATTCCATGTCAAATCAGACAGAATCCAGGAAAGTGGTTGCAGCACCGTCTCAGATTTTGTTCAAAGTTTGTCTATATAATGTTTGGGTCCCAAAACTAAGGCCTGTAAAATATTTTGTTCAATTCCAATGTTTTTATATTTTTTTGGCACTTGATATTTTTAAATTTTTACACTCTCAAAAACACCTTATCTGGGAAGCCATGTTTGGGCATTGATATCTTGGAATGAATTATTCCTAGCCTCACCAAACTTTGTAGGATGAAAGACAAACATGTTCTCAGTATGAATGAACCATTAAACGCCTGTACTGCAAGCCATTTTATTTTTATAAGGCCCTAGATTTGGAAAAAAGTGCAAAATTCCTAAACGAGAGTGATATTGGGGGTATTATAAACCCATTTATTTGCACCTATATGGTAGCAATCATTATTTCTTCTTCAAATACAATCTTTTATTAATTTTGTGCCAATATTTGAGGTCTCTACCACTAATGGACATGAAGATATTAAGAATAAAACAAGGCGTGGTAGCATTTTTCGGTCATTTTCATAGGACCAAAATGCTATGTGGGGTAGCTAGTAGGAACATGAAAATGTATGTCGAAATAGCTTAATGTATGGTCATTTAGTGTACAAAGTACAATGTACTTCCATGTTCCCTTCATAGATAAATACAGATAGTTAAAGGCATAGTTAAAAGCAGGGTCTTCCCTTATTATCTCTACTTATGTGTGTCCCAGCCTCTGATATTGATTGGAGTAAAGAAATACATGTTTCCTGTAGGCTCATTTTACTATAGGTCATTAATGCAAGCTATATTCTTTACTATCAAGGCCTCATTATAGAAAAAGGCATTAACTCTGATAGATGCTATATTCAATGGAGTGGTTAAATTTTATATCCCATATTTAAAAAAGAATAAGATACTCAATAAAGAATTCAAATAACTATTGAAAATGATGTGCAATGTAGTAAATTATGTACTAGAAATTACATGTGATGAAAACTATTATCCTTTAATCATATAACTTGAACAACAGGACTGAATTGGGTACATGCTTGGTGTTTTCTTGATAAGTGGAATCCCTATGTTCCATTATTCACTGATTGGTGAATATAAGGGCATATACTGATGATTTCACTGTGTGGACATGTTTCAACATGCGTATCAGTATAATTTCCATATATAGCTTTCTAACATGCACACTGTAAAATTACATATACATGTATAAACACATCCAACCTTTTATGTGGAAACACATTTAGATACACCCACTGGAGCTTGAGAGGGCCATTTAGGATACCACGTATTCCTCCTTATACCAGAAGTTTTATCAAAATATTTAACTTATTTTCAATATCCAGGACACTACCGGAGACACAATTCCCATCTCACATGCCCTCTATTCCAATGAACATACATGTGTATCCTTTATTTCTTACAATTCCTATGACACAGGAATTCAATAATCATGGAGATACTGAAGCAAAATGTAATCCTGAAATGGATGTTTTTCTGCCATAGGTAAAATATCTCTCAAATCTGTGTCTATTTTTGTATGAAGGATAAATGGAAGGACATTGACACTTTGTACCCTTAATAACCATACATCAAGCAATTTCCATGTACATTTTAATGTTGCTACTAGCTACCCCACATACCATTTTGGTCCTATGAAAATGACCAAAATATGCTACCATGCCTTGTTTTATTCATAATATATTCATGTCCATTGGTGGTAGAGACCTCAAATATTTGCACAAAATTAATAAAAGATTGTATTTGCAGAAAAAATAATGATTGATATTATATTGGTGCAAAAATGTGGGTTTGTAGAACCCTCAATATCACACTCGTTTACAAATTTTGCACTTTTTTCCAAATCTAGGGCCTTATAAAAATAAAATGGCATGTAGTACAGACTTTTAATGGTTTTTTAATGGCATACAGAAAACATGTTTGTCTTCCATCCTACAAAGTTTGGTGAGGCTAGGAACAATACTTGTCAAGATATTAATGCCCAAACATGGCTTTGCAGATAAGGCATTTTTGAGGCTATAAAAATGAAATAATATCAAGGGCTGAAAAAAATATGAAAACATAGGATTTGAACAGAAATATTTTACAGGCCTTGGTTTTGGGACCCATTCATGATATAGACAAGGTTTGAACAAAATCTGAGATGGTGCTGCAACAACCTTATCTGATTTGACACGGAATGACCCTATTATGAAATTAATGAAACATATAATTGAATAACTTCCATAAAATAAAAAGCGTTACCACTAGGGGGCGTTTGGTAGGAAGACAGCAGCAGTCTTTCACACAAATAATCTAGATAACGTTACTCTAACTTTTAACTTCCTTAGTAATGCACATAAACATACATTAAGCCAGTTAACGTTAGTTATGTATAAGTTAGTTGGCTAACTTTATCATTTGTTCTTAAAACATCACTTACCATTAATGATCTGAGCATATGCAGTACTGGTTGTCAAAATTCAGGTGCTTTCAACTACCCGTCTCTTCTTTCGTTCATAAAATTTAGTTTGTTCACCCTGGTGGATTACTATGGTGGGTATCCTGTAAAAGGACATTTTTTGGACACACTTTAGTCTCCATATAAAGGCTTTATATAGCATACACAGTATAAAAACCTTCATAAATGTGACGGCTTCATAAATCATACATAAGCAAATGTCATGCTTCAAATGCATCACGGTTAGGCTAGCATCCTACATAAGTATATTTTATGTCACCCTGTATAATGTTTAGCCAGGTGACATTATTGGTTATGTCACATTTGGCATAACATGTTGCATAAGAAGATGTTATGTCACCCTTTATGAAGCATGACTTTTGGTTATGTATGATTTATGAAGCCATTATGTACGGAAGCCAACGGGTATAAAACACGACATTTCGGAAAACACACCAACAAGTTATAAAACACAACAACATTTCGGAAAAAACATCAAGTTATAAAACACAACGACATTTCGGAAAACACACCAACAAGTTATAAAACACAACAACATTTCGGAAAAAACATCAAGTTATAAAACACAACAACATTTTGGAAAACAACTGCAAGTCAGAAAACACAAAGGGTGCGTCCCAATATTCTTCACTCCCCACCTCCCTTCCTCCACTCCCCCACTACCACTCCTCTCCTACCCGGAAATATGCAAAACTGCCTGAACGTTTTGAGTACAAGTATTTCATTGTACAGTATCCAATGTACATGACACGGTTTGCATCGAGACATTAATTAATATGTAAGCATTAATACGTAATTAAGATGTAATCAGCGAGTCTGACAGCACGAGTGACCAACCAGCAACAGTTTCCGTTATCTAACATGACATTCAAGACTAGGGCTGCAACAGTTAATCAAACTAATTGATTTATACTAAACTAATCGATTATAAAAAATCATTGATTACATTTCCCCCCGCGTCGATTAGTTGATAATAAAAAAAAACTACATTTTTAAAAATGTATTATAAAAAAGCGCTCATCTCGCAGCTAAATGTTTTGCCGCCATTTTCGACATTCTATCTGAAAATGGCCGAAGAGTCCCGAGCCTCTGCCATCCCTGCCCCAAGAGATGGGAGAGGAGGAGGGGTAAAGTGGAGGGAGGGTAGAGAGAGGGGAAGAAATTGAGGGTGGGATGGGTGATTGGTTTGTTGTTTGTTGTTTAATTAAATGAAAAATAAATTATTATTTATTTTTATTATTAATTCTTTGATGAAATTATATGACATTTTTGTTCATATCTGTCATTGTTATATCAATAAATTGTTCTGTTTTGAAAAAGAACAACCGTGCTTCTCGATTATTCAAAAAAGTAATCGATAGAATAATTGCTAAGAAAATAATCGATAGTTGCAGCTCTATTCAAGACAAGCCTATGGAGTTTATTTAGTTCCATAAATAGCGCGCGTGGAATTGTGAAATGAGCGCACAGAACAGTATTCTTTGCTGTTTTGAGCTTGTTAAAATGGCATAAAAAGCTGAGTTTTTATGAACTCAAAAACGGCGAAAAACACTGCATTTTCTTTCCAAAAAAGCGGCTAATTCATATTTTTCCCGAACCCGTGTGGTTAAGTTATTCCATCACTTTCCCTTAAACTTATTAACACAATGCAGGTTTGGCTCGTTGTCATTTGCTTTGACTTTGAATTCTCCATCGACTAATCATTAGTCTTAGTTGCCATGTGTCCACAATACCAATTACGAGCCTATTGATTCACCTCGGCCTATTCTCAGTTAAAAAAATGCAGTTACCTCAAATAATAAATCAATAGCTAGAAAAATCAATAGGCTTGTAATTGGTGATAGCGTGGACACAAAACACTCAAACCCAGAACGCATTTAAAATGCAATAAAACAATATATTGTAGAATCGACCCTGGTGCATAGAGCGAAGCACTGCGCCACTGAAATGGAGTAATTTTAAAGGAGGTTGTGTATCGTAATTTGCCTATGGTAGCTATAGCCTAATTCTGCTGGAGGAAAAGTTAGGGATTTTAAAATCATAATTCATGCATGGCCTTCTAGGCTTATCCGATGAGAAGACACTCAATCGCTTAATCGAGACGGCAAACATTCAATCACATTTGTTGCAGATAGTAGGCTAATCAGGAAATATATCTAACATCGGTGCTGCTGCTACTCCTCATAGCCTAGCTACTGCGTTACAGGGAGAAAGCACTCAGCAATCTTAATATCGGTAAGTTAGCTTTTACATTACGTCGATTAACACATTACCTAAACAAATAATGCAGAGATAGATTATTTAATAGGCATGATCGTTCAGCAGCATATAAGATCTGTGGTGAACAGGTCTGGTCTGGTCTGACCTTGATCATCATTGATTGGGTGGTGGAGCAGCCAGGTGGAGCTCATTGGACTGTTCTTTCAACATTTCCACCTTAAACTCATTAACACAATGCAGGTATAGATCGTTGAAAGAGGCTGAGGTGAATCGAGTCCTAATTGGTAGCCTACTGTGGCCACTAAAACTAAGCATTAGTCGATAACCACGCATGCTATTTATGGAACTAAATAAACTCCATAGGCTTGTCTTGAATGTCACGTTAGAAAATTGTTGTTGGTTGGTCACTCGAGCTGTCAGACTCTCATTTGACCATAGGCGGATTGTCATTGAGGCTAACGGAGGCTGAGCCTCCTAAAGGGATTAAAAATAAAATAAACAAAATCGTCTGCAAAAATATATAATTTCTTAATAAGAATTCTGTCCATATTTAGGCTATAGAACAAATGTAGAACAAAAGAACAAATGTATATTCTTGCAGTAATGTTAGAAGATAACCAAGCAAAACATCTATTTCATCTGATAATTAGCTGGGCGACTAGCTAGTTACTAACAGGCGCTAAATCATTTTATGCAAACAACTTTTATTTTATAACGTTTATGTGAACGTGTCCCCTCACCATCCTACAGCTAAAGCCAGATAACGTGCAAAGAGAGAGTAGAGAGAAGGTAGGAGAAAATGGAAAGCAATCACCGGGCCATTGGTATTTTTGCCTTGATTTAATTTTAAATAAATTAATGATTGATCATTTTAGTTGGTTAAATAGTTATATCAGCTTGAGGAATTGTTTGCTAATTTACCTAACGTTAGCTAGATAGCTTATCTGATATGTTTGCTACGTGCTCGCTAGCTAGCTGGAGAAGCTTGATAGAATTTAATTACATTTGTGCAATAGCAAATACGTGTGCGTTAGCTATTGTGTTTTTGCTGTAGTTGCTGCTAACTAGGACCCCTATTGTAAGTTATGTGCAAGATTAAGTTTATCATGTTTTATTCACTATTGCTAATATCCAGAGGTCTAAAGTCCAGGGGTCAGAAAGTAAAAGTCATGGGTTTCTTCCACCCTTTAACTCAACCAGCTGATTTCACCAATTAGTTCTAGCTCCTGGCTGAAGAATTGTGATAATTAGCAAATCCAGGTGATTGGAAGAAAATACTTTTACTTTCTGAACCTGGATTTTAGACCTCTGCTAATATCCCTATACCTTTCCGATCAATAGCAGCAGACGGTTTGCAGAGAGAACAACATTCATTTCAGGAGAGAGAAAGTGTAGGATCCTGAGACACAGTTACCCATATCAGGAGAGGGAATTCTACAGACAGGGATGTTCAGAGAGCTGCACCATTACACTCATTAAATGGCAAGATTTTTGTTATCAATACATCTGGAACAATACTGAAGTTGGTATTCAAATGATGAGTGAGGAATGAATAGTGAGCCATTTGACAGCTGATTGGTTGGAACTGACAAAATCACCTGGATGAACCATTTAATAGTGATTCTGTATCACCATTTAAGGGTTATTTTTATAAAAATTTTCTACAGGGAGCCATGCCTCCGGGACCTCCCTCATTTACAGCCCCTGCTAACCACCTACTACACTCACAGCCTCCCCTATTTTTGACCTCACCAGCCACCCCTGCATTTGACATACTGCGTATCCAATCAGAAGGAGGCTACAATCTCCTTTCATGTTGGCCTAGTACCTACCCTTTCCGTAAAGTGATTTGTAAATGTGTTTTGGGTTTTGTCGTTGTGTTTTCTGACCTGCAGTTGCTCTCTGGAATGTCGTTGTATTTTATAACTTGTTGGTGTGTTTTCCGAAATGTCGTTGTTTTATAACTTGTTGGTGTGTTTTCCAAAATGTCGTTGTGTTGTATAACTTGTTGGTGTGTTTTCCGAAATGTCGTTGTGTTTTATAACTTGTTGGTGTTAGGTTTCTGTATTCTGCCTGTTAGTTTGTGTCATTTATGTTTCTGATTTTTACCATGTTTATTTATTCTGATTATTTTTGTGCTTTCACTGTTCTATGTTTGGTATTACTGTCACTCCCTGTCGTCGTCACACTATTCGGGAGCCTTTGGTGATTTCGGGTTTCGCTGTATTTCCACTCTCGTTTACTTCCTTCTTCACTAATTACCTTTGTTTATAATACTAATCTACTAATCGTTACTAACTGCTTAGAATTAGGTTTCTTACTAATACACTAACTACTAACTTGTAAATGATACTAATCAACTAATTTACTAACGTCAGGGAATTAGAGTTTCTACTAACCTACTAATTTACTAATGCAATCTCAGTTTCCATCTGCACCTGTCTTTTGTTTCTTCTGTCCTATCTCTGAATATCTTACTGTGATTCCCTACTCGTTTCAGCTGCATCTGATTTCCGCATTCCTCTACCTCGTTGTGTGCACGGGTCTTCTTCGATCCATGTCATGTATAGTCTATATGTTACGTGCTAGTCCGGTCCGCGTCTTATGTGTTCCCTCGTTATTGTACTATCAGCTTCCCTTATCGTTTCATTGTGCTCACCTGTGAGCAATCTCCCCTCCCTGTGTCTGCACACCTGATTCCCATTATGTCTGTCTCTCCCTGTGTACTTAACCCGTTATTTCAGTCCGTCTTCGCGAGTTCCTCACTAGATTTTTTGCTTCTGTCTTATTGTCTAAGTATATTCCGAGTTGTCTGTTAGTTGCTGAGTATTTGTTTCCGAGTTTCTTGTATCCCTTGTCCGTTACCCATGGTTGTTTTATTTCTGTTTTCAGTCTGTTTTGTTTTCTTTTGTTCCTCCTCTGCCTCCCCGGTTTTTGACCCCTGCCTGTGTTCTCGTGACCCTGCTTTGGATCCTGCTTTTGTACCTTTGCTGTGCCTTCCCGGTTACGACCCCTGCCTGTCCCTTGACCACTCTTTGGACTCTGTTTTGTTGCATTGCCTGTCTACCCGGTTTTTCGACCCTGCCTGTTTCACCACGGATTGCTGCCTTGCCCTTTATTGAAATTCAGTTTTTTCATACTCCTGCCTGCGTTTGGGTCCTTCCCCCACCGACACCTAACAGAAGGAACTCGCCAGTTAGGACCCAGCGGGCGGTCACCCGAGTATGGCGACTCAGGGTTTTTTGACCCCTTCTTCCACGACAACTACGAAGAATACCTCATGGATTATCTGGGGGCAGAACCCTGAGTTCGCCCGTCGGCATGCCGACCACCACCCATCACCCCGGACCCTTTTTCAGCCCACCTCCCACTCCGTTGGGCTTGGAGTACTAACCCTCCAGCCGGCCAGCCCTGAACCCACAACCCCTTCAACCACCCAACCCCAACCATCCTGAGCCTGTCCTGAGCTGCAGAGCCAGCTTTCCGCCTGTCCTGAGCTGCAGAGCCAGCTGCCGCCTCCTGTCCCTGGGCCGCCTAACCTACAGCCGCTCGTTCGGCCTCCAGGGCGATGCAGCCGTCGCCGCCGGCCAGCTCCCCACTCCCTTGTGTGTTTGCATCCCTTAATAAATACTCCATTGGCGTTTATTGTGTGCGTCTGTCTCAGAGTCCTGCATTTGGTTCTGTTCAAGTTTGGGGGAAACGTAACAGAGTGAACTGGCCAGCATTGACCCAGCGGACTCAGAGCAGCTCCACCACACCCTCGCCTGCCAAGGGGCGATAATCAGCCAACACGGTCTATGCCTGGAAGACGTCCAGGAAACCCTGAAGACCATATCTGACCAAGTAGGTCAGATGGGTACCATGATGAATCAGCTGTCCATCCAGCTGCCCCTCCTGAGGGTCCACACCAGTCAACCACTACAAATTCCTGAGGTCCAGCCCGCTGTCTTGCCGCTCCTCCCTGGCAGAGAGCCCCGCATTCCCTACCCTGAGCGCTACCTAGGCGATTTGGGGAAATGACAGGGCTTCCTGATGCAATGCAATATCGTCTTTCGTTTGCAACTGATTCCTATTCGTCTAATTCTAGCAAGATTGCCTTCATTATGGCCCGCCTGGGAGGCAGTGCACGGGATTAGGCAATGGCTATCTGGGACAAACAGCTGCCCGCCTGCTCCCACTTCCACACCATCACTACCGAGATGCGCAGGGTCTTCGATCACCCAGTCTGCGGCCGTGACGCTACCCAGCGCCTGCTCCACATTCATCAGGGGAACCACAGTGTTGCAGAACATGTGGTCCAATTCCACTCCCTGGAGGCTGAATCCGGCTGGAATGATGTCGCCCTCCAAGGGGTTTTCCTAGACGGGCTGAACGAAAACATAAAAGATGAGCTGGCAACGCGGGACGAGTCCAGTTCACTGGACAGTCTTGTTTCGCTTGCCATCTCCCTTGACAACTGTCTGCGAGCCCGGACTTGAGAGAAGACGGATCGACTGCATGATTTCACTCTACCCCTCTGTTCACAAGTCCACTCAACCCTCCAGTGGTCCATCTCCAACGGTGCCCGACCCGTTGGAGGACAAACCCATGCAGTTAGGCAGAACCCTGGTCGACACTAAAGAGCGTCACCGAAGATTGAACTCTGGATCCTGCTTCTACTGCGGTGTCCCGGACCACCACGTAGCTTCCTGTCCTGTTCGCCCAAAAGAGGTGGCTCGCCAGTAGACCTGGGTGTACTGGCGAGCCCTATTTCTGCCTCTTCACTTGTCCAGTCTCGCTTCCAATTAAAAGCCACTCTCTGTTGGAGTAATCAGTCTGCATCCCTGTCCACCCTCGTCGACTCCGGAGCCAACGCCAATTTCTTTGATGCCACCTTCATCGCACAGTCTGGAATCCCCACTGAACAACTCTCCAATCCACTTAAAGCTTACACCCTAGATGGCAAACCTCTGGCCCGGATCACTCACTCCACCATTCCACTTCAAGTCAAGTCAAGTCAGGTTTATTTATAGAGCACATTTCATACAGAAAGTAACACAATGTGCTTCACAAGGCAAAACATGTATAATAATAAAAAATAAATAATAAATAATAAATTAATAAATAAATAAATAAATAAATAAATAAATAAATAAATAAAATAAAAAAGGAATAAAATACAAGCAGCGTAAAAAAGGACCAGACAATTGCCGAACAAACACAACATTGACTTAATTAAAAGAAAATTAAAAACCTAATTAAAAGCAACAGTAAAAAGAAATGATTTAAGTCTACTTTTAAAAGAGCTAAGTGTTGGGGCATTTCTGATATCACTTGGCAGTACATTCCATTTGTTTGGGGCATAATGACTAAATGCAGCTTCTCCTGCTTTAGAGTGCACTCGGGGGACAACAAGAAGTCCACTGGCTGATGATCTTAGGTTTCTTGTTGGTTGGTATGGCACAAGCAACTCCTTAATGTAGTGGGGAGCAGGGCCATTTAGAGCCTTATAAACAAATAAAAGGATTTTAAAATCAATTCTGACATTGATAGGAAGCCAGTGTAAGGATTTAAGAACAGGTGTGACATGATCATTTTTCTTGGTCCTACTCAAAATCCGTGCAGCAGCATTCTGTATAAGCTGCAGACGCCTAACAGTTTCCTTGTGGAGTCCAGAAAAGAGACCATTACAATAGTCAAGTCTGCTTGAGACGAAGGCATGTATCAGTTTCTCAGCATCTGAATTAGACAGAAAGCCTCTAATTTTTGAGATATTTTTTAGGTGATAGAAAGCTGATCTTGTTACATTATTTATATGACGGTGAAAGTTAAGATCAGCATCTATGATGACACCAAGATTCCTGGCATGTTCTTTAGTCGTCATGGAAAAGGAACTGAGGTGGGCAGAAATTTCCCGTCTCTTTGCTTTTGCACCTAGAACAATAATTTCCGTTTTGTCACTGTTTAATTGCAAGAAATTTTGGTTCATCCACATGTTAATATCATTAAGGCATTTATTCAGAGTTTCCACAGGGCTTAAATCATTAGGAGATAGGGAGAAGTAAAGTTGCGTGTCATCTGCATAGTTATGGTATTGTATGCTATGTTTCCTTATTATATGTCCAAGCGGAAGCATATATAAATTAAACAGTAAGGGACCAAGGATTGAGCCCTGTGGAATCCCACAGGTCACAGTGACTTTATCAGACGTAAGGTTTTCAATGGACACATAGAAATCTCTGTCTAGTAGGTAGGTCCTGAACCAGCTAAGAACAGGGCCAGACAATCCTACCCAGTTGTGAAGTCTGTCTAGGAGGATTTCATGATCCACAGTGTCGAACGCGGCACTGAGATCTAAGAGTATGAGGATTGAAAGTTTACCGGAGTCAGTGTTCATGCGGAGATCGTTTACAACCTTAACAAGGGCAGTTTCTGTACTGTGGTGAGATCTAAAACCAGACTGAAAAACGTCAAACAGGTCATTTGATATAAGGTAGCTATTCATTGGTTAAACACAATTTTTTCAAGAATCTTACTGAGAAACGGGAGATTTGAAATTGGTCTGTAATTACTCATGCTTAAAGGATCTAGATTTTTCTTCTTTAGTAAAGGTTTTATGACAGCAGTTTTAAGAGCACTTGGGAAAATACCAGACTGAAGGGAGCAGTTAACAATTTGTAACAATTCCTTAGTTAAACAGTTAAATACAGTTTTAAAAAAGGTTGTAGGAAGTGGGTCCAGACAGCAAGTGGAGGATTTGAGCTTCAGCACAGCATCCTCCAATGCTGTGGAATCCACAGAAGTAAAATGTGACAAACCACAAGTCCTTTTAATGGGAGTAGGTAATACCTCTACTTTGCTAAAACTCAAAGAACTTACATTTTTTCTGATGGTCATGATTTTACTATTGAAAAATGTGGCAAATTCTTTGCATTTTGTGGTAGAGAGAAGCTCAGGGTGGATCGAAGAGGAAGGGTTAATAAGCCGATCAACAGTGGAAAACAGTATTTGTGCATTATTCAAATTATTGTTTATTATTTTAGAGAAAAATAATTGTCTGGCACCTTTTATTGCCAATCTTTGTAAATATCATGCTGGATTTGAAGCTTGGTTTTCCTCCATCTACGTTCTGCCTGTCTACTCTGTCTTTTTAGTTGTTTAACAGAGATATCATTTGTCCAGGGAGCTTTTTGTTTTCCAGAGATTATTTTTGTTTTCAAGGGTGCAACAATGTCAATAATACTTTTTACTTGCAGATTGAAGTTGTCAACCAGAACATCCGGTGATAGAGAAGTAGACGGTACCAGAGCGGACATAGAGTTAGTAAAGGCTTCAGCAGTGTCATTATCAATATAACGCTTTTCTATAGTTTGCTTCCTTATCAATTTTTCAGGAGTAAAGGAGACATCAAAATTGATTAAAAAATTATCTGATACTGTGATATCCTTAATTGATGTTACAGCAATATTAAGTCCCTTGGAGATAATCAGGTCCAAGGTGTGGCCTCGATTGTGGGTGGGTCCAGACACATACTGAGAAAAATCGAAAGATTCTAGTAGGCTTATGAATTCACTCGAAACATGGTCCGCTGGGTTATCAATATGAATATTAAAGTCTCCTGATATGATTATATTATCAAAGTCTGTCGAAATTTTAGACAATAGCTCAGAAAACTCTTCAAAGAAACCATTTTTTAATTTAGGCGGACGGTAGATGGTAATAGAGAGAATAGAGGTTGTAGTACAAACAATCTTGAAAGCGAGTAATTCAAAAGTGGAGAAAGCACCAAAATTTGCAAAGCTACAATTGAAGTGGCTCCTAAAAACGACAGCTAGGCCGCCACCACGGCCAGAAGATCTGGGAGAGTTGAAGAACCTGTAGTTTGGGGGGCATAGTTCAATCAACTGGCTGTGTTCGTCACATCTCAACCAAGTTTCAGTCAGTAATAAAAAGTCCAAGTTAGAGGAAGTAACAATGTCATTAAAAATGAAGGATTTGTTTGATAGTGATCTGGCATTAATTGATGCCATTTTAACACTGATATCACAAGAGGCGGCCATCTTATCTGAGGGAGCAGCAGGAATAATTATAAGGTTCAGGAAATTAACACCTCTAGAACAGCGAGGTCTAGCGGGCCTGGTAGTTAGAATGGTTTTAATATGGTAGGGTATCGCCAGGCCACAGGGTGGCGCTGGTGAGTGTAACAGTGGGGGACTTGACAGTAATGGCGGAGCGAGATAGTCAGGTAGGAGACCGGAAGTAGCCGGTGAAAGCTGTGGACATGCGGTGACTGTAAGTCAAGACCCGGGAGCGTTAAAAACTGTATAAAACAAATTGTTGGTTAAAATACGTCGCCCCAGGGCACTGGGGTGGATGCCATCGTTTCTATAAAAGGAAGGACGATTCCAAAAAAGATTGAAATTGTCGATAAAAAACTTCAACTCGTTCTGTCTGGCAATCACCGGGAAACCATTCAATTCCTCGTCATCCAGTCATCACAGTCACCCATGGTTCTCGGCCAGCCATGGCACAAACTTCACAACCCTCACCTCAACTGGGAAACAGCTCAAGTGCAAAGCTGGAGCTCTAAGTGCCACTCCGTCTGTCTCCGTTCCGCTCTACCTCTGTCTGGAGGCACTTGGCCGGCCCCTAGCACCTCAAACCCCGACCTGTCTAATGTTCCCATGCAATACTACGACCTCGCTGAGGTATTTAATAAGTCTCTTGCCTTGTCCTTGCCTCCCCACAGACTATATGACTGCGGTATCAACCTGCTTCCTGGGGCAGCACTCCCATCCAGCCATCTCTACAACCTGTCCATTCCTGAGGGGGCCTCCATGGAAGCGTACATTCACAATTCGCTGGCTGCAGGTATAATCCGACCTTCTTCATCCCCAGTGGGGGCAGGATTCTTCTTTGTCTCCAAGAAGGATGGCTCCCACCGTCCATGTATTGATAACCGTGGCCTTAATTCCATCACTGTCCGCAATAAATATCCACTGCCCTGAAACAATTCTGCGTTTGAACCCCTTCACGGCACCAACATCTTCTCCAAACTGGACCTCTGGAATGCCTACCACCTAGTCCGAATCCGGGAGGGATATGAGTGGAAGACGGCGTTCAACACCCCCCTAGGGCACTTCGAGTACCTGGTCGTCCTGTTTGGGCTTACTGTAATGCCCCAGCTGTATTCCAGGCCCTATGATGTCCTCCTTCACTGGTCAGTCTTTGTTTACCTTGATGATATCTTGATCTTTTCCAAAATCCCCCAGGAACACATCATGCATGTGAGGCAAGTTCTCCAGAGGCTGTTGGAGAATAAGCTGTACGTCAAGGCAGAGAAATGTGAGTTTCACGTCCCATCCGTATCGTTCCTGGGCTTTGTCATTGAGAAGGGCAAGATCAAACCTGACCCTGCGATGATCCAGGCCGTGGCGGAGTGGCCCTGCCCAGTATCCCACAAACACCTACAGCAATTCCTGGGCTTCGCTAACTTCTACATGTGGTTTATCCGTGGTTATAGCTAAATCGCCGTGCCCCTTACCAACCTCACCTCCCCCTCCGTTCCGTTTGTCTGGTCTGCTGAAGCTAACAGCGCTTTCTCCTCTCTCAAAACCAGGTTCACCTCTGCAATTCATAGTGCCATCCTGTCCCAATGTTCTAGTGATGACCAGAAGATCCACCCCTGTGCCTTCTTTCCCCGCCTGCTTACCCCAGCCCAGCGCAACTATGACGTTGGGAACCATGAGTTGTTGGCGGTCAAACTCGCCTTGGAGGAATGGAGGCACTGGCAGGAGGGGGCGGAGCACCCCTTCTTAGTTTGGACTGACCACAAAAACCTCAAGTACATCCAGTCTGCTAAACGCCTTAACTCCCGTCAAGCTCGTTAGTCCCTGTTTTTTGGTCGCTTTAACTTTTGCATTACTTACAGACCTGGTTCCTGCAGCACTAGGCCAGACGCCCTCTCACGTATCTATTCCCCGGTTGGCAGTCCTGTTGTCCCTGATCCCATCGTTCCCCCTTCCTGTGTGGTGGCTGCAGTCTCTCGGAGGATTGAGAAGATCGTGAAGGCCGCCCAGGTAACCCACCCGGACCCCCACAATAACCCCAACTCCCGTCTGTTTGTTCCCGACTCTGTCCGCTCTCAGGTCCTCCAGTGGGCGCATGCCTCCCGTCTGTCCTGTCACCCGGGCATCCAAAGGACCATCGCCTTGGTAAGGAGGAGTTTCTGGTGGCCCATGCTGAAGGGGGATATCCGTGCCTTCATCCTCGCCTGTCCCGTCTGTGCCAGGAGCATACATATGTATATATACATAGTATACATACAAGAATCAGCCGGTTTGTGCATGATGGCCGCTGCAGGTGCAGACAATTTGTCAATGCAAATTAGGGTGGGACTTGGCCATGCTCAGCCCCATGTTGGGTGCCAAAAGAAAAGGAGGGAGTTGGGGTTTGAGAGATGGAGTTTGAAACTAATTGGAATATATTGTTGAAGTAATGTTAGTGTTGATTAATTTCTGCAGTCCATGGTGTTGGGTTGAGAAGGAAAAATCCAGCCTCATCTTATAATAAAGAGGCAATCTAGTCAGTAAAACACTTCACACAAAATCCAATTATAAGGGTCTTTATTTCTGCCTACCGACAGTCAACACTACTAAAAAAGCATTTTCTTTCTTCTTTATACCCTCCCAGAGAGGCTGTGTAACCATATCTGTATCAGTACCAAGGACAACCACCTCATTAGGTAGAAAAGTAAAACATAGTTTCCCACCGTCCAGCTGCATATTCCCTTTTTACCCACACAGTTACTCAGCCAGCCCTTATCAGATAGAAGATAAGAAGCAATGTTGAAGAGGACAAAATCATTTAAAATAACGTGTAAAATACAATCTTTAAAAACTATTGGGAGATTTATAACTGATTTAGTGTGGGGACGTCAATGCACATAACTCATTATGGGAATTGCACGGATAACATAATGGATCTCTGGTATACAGAAGTAATGGTCAGGATGGATGTCAGAACATCTCACACACATTCTTAAGACCTCACAATAGTGTCCTAGCTGCAGTATGTGAGTGGGAGGTATGGGAGGGATCCACTATTGGCAGTGACCTTTTTCCAATGTTCTGCACTGTGGGGAGAGTGGGTATATCAGAGCCAGCCAGCTATTCACCAAATATAAATGGTCTGGTCTCAGATGAAAAAAATCAAATAAAATTACCCTGCTGTATTCCCAATTTGGAATGTACAGCTGTATATATAGGCCCATTTAATCACTGCCACACCCTGCATAAATTTGAAACTGCATCCAAGCTGCCTCTTCTTCTCACTCCCCAGTCTACCAGTTGGGCTGCGCAGTCATTGGTCTGGAGGGGTACTCTTCATGCACAGCTGGTGCAGTCAGACCCCAGCTTTTTCAGCTGAAACCTTCACTCACTAGGTGACACTGAGAGCAACTATGCACTTCCCTGCTGAGTTGGTGGCCACAATTAGCACTGGCATAGTCAGGAATCAACACCAGACTGTGGGACCTACTTTGTTCTGAGAGAATTTAAATGATACAAAACCAGCGAGTGATCATATGCCTTTTGTCATGGTTATTGCTGCCTCTACGAGTCTCTGTTTGAATTCTCGTTTGGTCGTCTTGACGCTCTATCTGATTTTTTCCACCTCCGTTCCGGTGTTTGATTTTTGCCCGACAATTATTTCCAATACCTGTGCGGTGTTTCCGCCGGCTATAAATGCTCAGCATTCCGCATTTCCGCCCTTCGATATTGTCATTTGTTATGTTGACAACGAAGTTGGTAAAGGTTTAGGAATTTCGGTCACTGCATTCTTGGTTTGTCAAAATAGAGAACGCAGCAAGTCCGGTTAGAGATTTAGCAAAGATATCAGTTTCTCCGTCTTTGTTTTGGCTGCCTGGTATCGTGTGGTTTTAAACTCTTTTTCGCTACAGAGTTTAAAGATACAGGTTCACATTTTCTTTCTTTCCTTTTCCCGTTTTCTTCGGGTCTTTATTTTTTCATTCTAATTACCTCTTGTCTACACCTACTAGTTAGTGCGTGAGGTTTCTTTTTTTTGTTGGTTTATTATTCTCGCTGTTTATTCAAGATTCGCCTCCTTTTGAGGTTGTTTATTATTTTGGCTCATGCCAGGGATGTTTTGTTCCTGATCTTTTGTTTCACTCCTTCCCCTGCGGTTAGTTTCAGTTTCTGTGGCGAGTCTGTATTAAACTCGCTTTCTGATTCCCTGTCAGTCGCATTTGGTTCTCCGAACCTAAACTCCAATCATTACAGAATATCAAAGTCATTATGGAGAGACCAGCAAAGGTTACAGAAACACCAAGAATGCTAGCCAGCCAAGGCGCTACCTTTGAGGAGACACTCCTCGCCTTGCAAATTCAACAAAGCCAGTTAGTGGAGCAAGTACAGAGCCAGGGGGAATGTCTACAGAGACTCACAGAGAGTCTGTATAGACTCACTACTGCAGCCAATCCTCCTCCAGTGACTCCAGCACAAGCATCTCCAATTCCCATGCCACGTACACTAAAAGAACCCAAACTCCAGTTACCTCCTCGTTATGGAGGAGAACCGGGGAAATGCCGCCTATTTCTCACACAGTGTTTGATTTTCTTTCAAGCGCAGCCCTCTCGCTTTTCCACACCAGAAGGCTGGGTTGCGTTTATATTATCACTGCTAGAGAAACGGGCTCTCGCTTGGGCTGATCCCCTGATTAGGTCCAACGCCTCTGTCATACGTGACCCGGTTCAACTTATGAAGGAGATGCAAATAGTCTTTGACCATGAGGTCTCAGGTGAAGAGGCAGCCAGAGAATTGACTCGTTTGCGCCAGGGTTCTGACACAGTAGCTTCCTTTGCTATTACGTTTCGAGCACTAGCTGGGGAAACAGGATGGCCTGACGGGCCACTTGAATCTTTATTTTGGCAGGCGTTGTCCAAACCGATAAAAGACGCCCTAGCCATGCTCAAACCTCCTGCCACGTTCAGTGACCTGGTCACGACGGCCATACGCCTGGACAACCAGATCAGGGAACGGGAGCGTGAAGGGAGAAACTGTGCGCCCCTTCATAAATCCGCGTTTCCTGTAGGAGTCCCACCCAGTAGAGAGGAGAGTCTATCCTGGGACCCCTTTGCGGAGGGGGGCCCCATGGAGGAAACACTTCGGTTTCCGATTTTAACTGGGACAGGTCATCTGATGCTACTTTCGAGACTCCAGATGTAGTAGGGGTGCTCGAGTTTGAGCTTCCCACGGCTGTTCCGGTGGAGTATTCTGACCTTGCTGAGGTCTTTAGTAAACAACGCGCTACTAAATTACCACCCCATAGACCCTACGATTGCGCTATTGAGCTTTACCCGGGTGCTGTTCCTCCCAGGGGCTCACTGTATTCACTATCTGTTCCAGAGAGTGCGGCCATGAGGGAGTACAGGGAGGCTTTGGCTAATGGGTTCATCAGACCTTCTGCATCACCAGCAGGTGCTGGGTTCTTTTTTGTTAAAAAGAAAGACAGAGGTCTGAGGCCCTGCATAGACTATCGAGCCCTAAATGACATTACCATTAAAAACAGGTACCCTCTTCCATTTATGAACTCCGCATTTGAGCGCTTACGGGGGGCGTCGTTTTTTTCCAAACTTGACCTTCGCAACGCGTATAACCTTGTGCGCATGCGGAAAGGTGATGAATGGAAGACAGTGTTTAATACGCACCATGGTCACTACGAATACCGGGTGATGCCTTTCGGCCTCACTAGCGCCCCCTCTGTCTTCCAGGTGTTAGTGAACGACGTTTTGAGAGAGATGTTGGAAAAATTTGTGTTTGTCTACCTTGACGATATTTTAATTTTCTCTCCAGATCTCTCATCTCACGTCGTTCACGTGAGACAGGTCCTGAAAGCGCTTCTTGAAGCCCAACTTTTTGTTAAAGCCGAGAAATGCGCTTTCCACACCAGCTCCGTTTCTTTCTTGGGTTTTATTGTGGCGGAGGGTAAAGTGCTGATGGACCCAGAGAAGATCTCTGCGGTAAGAAATTAGCCTACTCCCAATTCGGTGAAGCAGGTTCAACGCTTCCTGGGGTTTGCCAATTTTTATCGGAGGTTTATTCGTAATTTTAGCACTGTTGTCGCTCCCATTACCGGTCTCACAAAAAATACATCTCCTGCCTGGTTCCAGTGGAATCCTAAGGCGGAGGCAGCTTTCACCGAGCTTAAGAGGAGGTTCTGTTCCGAACCTATCCTCATAACTCCCAATCCTTCGCTTTGTGGTTGAGGTTGACGCCTCTGAACTGGGGGTTGGGGCCATTCTCTCCCAATAATCGCAGCTGGATTGCAAACTTCACCCTTGCGCGTATTTCTCTCGCATTCTTACATCTGCTGAGAGAAATTACGATGTTGGAGATTGTGAGCTGTTGGTGGTCAAGCTGGCATTAGAGGAATGGTGCCATTGGAAGGAGCTGAGCATCCCTTCACGGTCTGGACAGACTATAAAAACCTGGAGTATGTTCAACAGGCTAAAACACGGAACTCACGACAAACCCGTTGGGCATTGTTTTTCGCCTCAGTGCCTGTTTGTTCCGCCCCGGTTGCAATCTCGGGTTCTCAAGTGGGGACACTCCTCCCAATTGGTGGCCCATCCGCGCATTCACTGCACTAAGGAGTTAATTACCCGTTGGTTTTGGTGGCCCAAACTCAAGAGCGACGTGCGCCCGTAACAAGGGTTTGCGGCTTTCCCCCTCTGGTCTTTTACGCCCTCTTCCAGTCCCCAGCCGGCCCTGGAGTCACATAGCTCTCGATTTTTTGACCGGTCTGCCGCTGTCCCATGGGAACACCCTTATCTTGGTGGTGGCGGATCGGTTCTCTAAGGCGGCTCACTTTGTCGCTCTGCGCAAACTGCCATCCGCTCCAGAGACTGCTCAGTTAAAGGTAGAGCACATTTTTAGAGTACACGGTCTTCCCCTTGATGTGGTGTCTGACCATGGTCCGCAGTTCGCTGCTAAATTCTGGCGCTCCTTATGTACTCAGCTGGGGGCATCAGTCAGTCTTTCGTCCAGGTTTCATCCCGAGACCAACGGACAGACTGAACGTACTAACCAGAATATGGAGAGCACCCTTCGGTGTCTAGCTGCGTCCAATCCCATGTCCTGGAGTCGTCATCTTGCCTGGGCCAAATACGCTCATAACACCCTGCCTAACACGTCCACAGGTCTCTCTCCCTTTGAGGCTCAGTTGGGTTACTTACCTCCCCTATTTCCTGAGCTGGAGAGAGATGCGGAGGTTCCTTCCGCCACCTCCTTCGTTCGCAGGTGTCAAGCGGTTTGGAGACGCGTGTGTTCCTCTCTACTACGCGCTTCGGCTAGGCAGAAGGCGGTGGTCAACAGGCGTCGTCGTCCTGCTCCTTCCTACTGGGTGGGACAACGAGTGTGGCTTTCCACACAAGACCTCCCGCTGCGAATTGAATCTCGGAAACTCGCGCCACGGTTCGTGGGTCCCTTCAAGATAATCCGTAAAATTAACCTGGTTACTGTGCGCCTCCAGTTGCCTTCCTCCATGCGTATCCATCCTACCTTCCACGTCTCCCGCCTGAAGCCTGTGCTCGTTAGCACACTCGCTCCGGCTGATAAAGCGCCACCTCCTCCCCGGTTCGTGGAGGGAGGTATGGTATATACCGTTCAGCGTATTCTGGCTGAGAGGCGTGTGGGCAGAGGTTATCAGTTTTTGGTAGACTGGGAGGGTTATGGCCCGGAGGAGCATTGCTGGGTTCCCTCAAGGAACATTTTGGATCATACACTAATTAGAGATTTTCATAAAGGCAGGGCTGAGGGATCGCCTGGAGCCGTCCCTTAGAAGGGGGGTCCTGTCATGGTTATTGCTGCCTCTGCGATTCTCTGTTTGAATTCTCATTTGGTCGTCTTAACGCTCTATCTGACTATATCGCTCTATCGTTCCGGTGTTTGCTTTTCGCCCTACAATTATTTCCCACACCTGTGCGGTGTTTCCGCCGGCTATAAATGCTCAGCACTTCTGCATTTCCGCACTTCGATATTGTCATTTGTTATGTTGTCAAGGAAGTCGGTAAAGGTTTAGGAATTTCGGTCACTGCATTCTTGGTTTGTCAAAATAGAGAACGCAGCAAGTCCGGTTAGAGATTTAGCAAAGATATCAGTTTCTCCGTCTTTGTTTTGGCTGCCTGGTGTGGTTTTAAACTCTTTTTCGCTACAGTTTAAAGATACAGGTTCACATTTTCTTTCTTTCCTTTTCCCGTTTTCTTCGGGTCTTTATTTTTTCATTCTAATTACCTCTTGTCTACACCTACTAGTTAGTGCGTGAGGTTTCTTTTTTTGTTGGTTTATTATTCTCGCTGTTTATTCGAGATTCGCCTCCTTTTGAGGTTGTTTATTATTTTGGCTCATGCCAGGGAGGTTTTGTTCGCGATCTTTTGTTTCACTCCTTCCCCTGCGGTTAGTTTCCATTTCTGTAACGAGTCTGTATTAAACTTGCTTTCTGATTCTCCGAACCTAAACTCCAATCATTACACCTTTGTTAATTGTGAGACATTGTGAAGGAACAGGCTGCTTTTGTAGCTGCTCAATGATAGAAAACTGGGATGCAGAGATAAGTCTAATCCAGTTTAGGCTAATGGTGTTAATTAAACACTGTATAAAAATGGTACAGCGTGGTGTAGTGGGAAATGATTGGGTATTAAACAAGGGTTATGCATCACAGAAGTCACAGTTATGCCATAAACAGTATGTTTATTTGTGGGCTTGGACGAGAGATTGACAATAAAACTAACTAATGATAAGACTAATTTGTATTGAGAGGAAAGAAAGCGTCAGGTAAGCACGGTTATCCAGGACAGCATGGGACGAGAGTGCTGGGTGTTATCAGCGGCAGCTGCATCTGGAGGAGAGAGAAAGAGAGGGAGGGAGAGAGAGAGAAAGATGGATGCATTCTTGTGCTTGGCAGGCATAGTTCTGACAGGTGTCCCAGAACATGGCTGGTTTCTAAATGGGAGTCAGTTGTGTGATTGGCTAATGTCTTTCAGCTGTCTCCCTGGTTCTACACAACGTAGCTCCGATGGAAGTTAAAGGCAGGGTTTGTGGATGGGGCCACTGAGAGGTGAGAGGCAGGGTTTGTGGATGGGGCCAGGGAGAGGTGAGAGGCAGGGTTTGTGGATGGGGCCACTGAGAGGTGAGAGGCAGGGTTTGTGGAAGGGGCCAGAGAGAGGTGAGAGGCAGGGTTTGTGGAAGGGGCCACTGAGAGGTGAGAGGCAGGGTTTGTGAAAGGGGCCACTGAGAGGTGAGAGGCAGGGTTTGTCGAAGGGGCCAGAGAGAGGTGAGAGGCAGGGTTTGTGGATGGGGCCACTGAGAGGTGAGAGGCAGGGTTTGTGGAAGGGGCCAGAGAGAGGTGAGAGGCAGGGTTTGTGGATGGGGCCAGGGAGAGGTGAGAGGCAGGGTTTGTGGATGGGGCCACTAAGAGGTGAGAGGCAGGGTTTGTGGATGGGGCCATCTCTGAGTGGATGTCTAGCCATCACCTGAAGCTCAACCTCGACAAGACTGAGCTGCTCTTCATGCCATACAAGACCTCCCCACTCCCAGACCTGTCCATCACCGTCAACGGAACCATGGTGACCGCCTCCCGCTCTGTAAGGAACCTGGGGGTGGTCCTGGACGATCAGCTGGACTTCAAAGAACACATCAGGGCAACGGCACGGTCCTGCAGGTTCCTCCTGTACAACATCAGGAGAATTCGGCCGTACCTGACCACTTACTCCGCCCAGCTTCTTGTCCAGACCATGGTCACCTCACGTCTGGACTACTGCAACTCCCTTCTCGCAAGCCTACCAGCCTGCGCCATTCTGCCCCTACAACTGGTCCAGAATGCGGCTGCTCGGCTTGTGTTCAACCTCCCGAAGTTCTCGCACGTCACCCCCCTGCTGAGGTCACTCCACTGGCTGCCGGTCGTGGCTAGGATCAGGTTCAAAGTTCTGACCCTGGCCTACACTGCAGCCAAAAGGTCAGGCCCCTCCTACCTACAGGACTTAATCCAGCACTACGCTCCTGCTCGACCACTTCGCTCTGCTGCTGCAGGGTGACTTGCACTTCCCTCCCTCCGTGTTAAAGGCTCCCGCTCGTCCCGACTGCGGAGCTTTTCCACCCTAGCTCCCCAGTGGTGGAACGAACTCCCCACTCTGCTGCGCTCAGCTGAAACACTGTCTGTTTTTCGTCGTGGTCTGAAAACGCACTTTTTCAGACTCCACCTCGACTAAAATTATACCTATATAGGACCATTCTATAGTATTCGCTTCCTGTTTTCTATTGAACTTGTGTTTTTGGTTATTTTATAGTTCAGAATGTATAGCTGACTGTGTGTACTACTCATGTTTATTAATAGGGATAGCTCCTATGCCGTGAGAAAGCTGTGCTTTGTCGGATTTGCTTAGTAGTCGCGTCAATGATCTTCAATATGCACTTATTGTACGTCGCTTTGGATAAAAGCGTCTGCCAAATGATTGTAATGTAATGTAATGTAATGTAATGGGCCAGGGAGAGTTGAGAGGCAGTGTTTGTGAATGGGGCCACTGAGAGGTGAGAGGCAGGGTTTGTGGATGGGGCCACTGAGAGGTGAGAGGCCTTATTTCACATGTGTAATAAAGAATACCACTAACTGCTGTTCCATGTTACCTAAGTTGAGTTACTAGTAATAACCTCTCATTACCAAATGAGTTACAATTTAACTACACAGCTATAGGTGCAACTTGATGTAAAGTGTTACTGTGTGTGGAGCCAGTGAGGCGTGGTTTTGTTGGTGGAGTCAGTGAGGGGTGGGGCCAGTGAGGGATGGGCGGAGCACTTACTTTGGCCTTATCTTTTCCCACGTGGTTTTAAAAGCGTCCCTCAAGTTTTTCTTTTCCAGCTGCAGGTGAGAAATTGTTAGCTCTGTTTCCTCTGAGAGCTGTTTGATCTGTGCAGATAAGAGTGTGAGGGGAGAAAAGAGTGTTAAACAAAAATCACTTCATTCAACACACTAGCCATCCCTCGCAACACTAATCACTCCATACAACAGTAATCATGCTGTCCAACAAACTACTCATCCCAACATTAATCAATTCACACAGCACATTAATTACATCTACAACTCAAGTGGTTTACTGGGTAAGGAGCTGAGCTCAAAGGTAAGCAATTTGTCATGGGCTGCGCCCGCTTTTCCTTTTTTCTGCGGATGTTCGTTCTTTTAGCGACGACAGGGAAATCTATCGGATTGTCTGTCTTCCATTCCAGAGTTTCGTTCTCTCCAGGTACTCAGCATTTGCACCTGCTCTCATTACCTGCAGGTATTTAATCTGCGCACTTCCGCTTTCCTGTGCTTGTTGTTGTCTTGCGACTTCACATAAGCCGGTAAGGTATAGGATTTCGGTCACTGCGTTGCTTGTTGTTTCAAATAAGCAAAGCAGGAAGTCCGGTTAGATTTAGAGTTTGGGTTAGATCTTCAGATCTTGTCTGCTCCCTGAGTTACTCTTTTCTCAGTCCTCTTTTCGTTACCTCCCGTTGTTTCTTTGTTTTGATTTCCTCTTCAGTTCTGCTTCCTACGCATTCTAACTTGAGGATTTCTGTTCCTATTAGTCCTTTGTTGTTTTTTCGCCCGGATTTCCGGGTTGCTTTAAGTTCTACTTTCACTTAAATAATCCATCTCTCCTGTGTAGAGATAGAGAGACATTATTTTAATTTTACACTCTAGTCTAAGAGTTTTGTTGCCCTATAACTTTGGGTTGATTTCATTTGTTTTGTTTTTTTCTATACCTCTTTCTAGACCCGTGTCTATTTTCATTTCCAAGGTATTTTCCCCCTTTTCCTCGCGGAGTATATCCGCTGTTATGGCAACCTCCTCTGGGATTGCTTTTAGAACCCTCCTGTCGCGTTTGGTCTTCCGTTCTCGACCACCTTACACAATTTCCCTAGTGGGATCTGCTGTTACCTATGGTGGGAGAGTGAGGCTTCATGAAGCCCAAAACAGGCAGAAATCATTTGTCTGTTTCACACAAGTCAGACAGCACCACCCATGACAGGGTTCCTGAAACATCCACTAGCCTATCACTAGGCATAACCTTGAGTAAGGTGCTCGACCCAAATGCATTCAGTAAATATCCACCGATAAAAGGCAAAATATCTCTTTTGTTTGTAAAGGCAGCCCTACCCTGATTTTAATGCGGTCTATCTCCCTGTAGGTGCTCTGGGTGTTAGCCAGGCTGAGGTTCCTCTCCCGCTCTGCTGCTTCCTGCTGCTCCTGAAACTGTGCCACCTTCACCTTCTCCTCTTTCAGCTCCTTGGAAAGAGACACCTGGGTCAGATGTCTTCCCACTGTAATGCTGATATCACACCCCCTCCCTCTGCTTCTGATACATGCTGTTTTCACACCATTCCTCTGCTACTGACATATGCTGTTCTCACACCCTCCCTCTGCTCCTGAGAAGTACTTTTCCTACACCCTCCCAATACTCTTACCATGTGCCAAGCATCCAGAGTGGAGGGGTTCTTCTCCCTCAGGATGGCCAGTACTTTGCCCGCCTGCTCCTCTGAAAGGACCAGCGTGTTCAGCCCAGCCAGTATCTGCTGGAACTCAATTTTTCCTGTTTCCTGTATATGCAGACACGGAGGAGAGACTGTTACTGATACAGGGAGAGATTGTCATGATGATGTTAGGAGCGGGCGGGGGAGAAGGACCCAAACGCAGGCAGGAGTATGAAAAACCGAAGTTTAATCAGGGCAAGGCAGCAATCCGTGGTAAAACAGGCAGGGTCGAAAAACCGGGTAGACAGGCAACGCAACAAAACACAGTCCAAAGAGTGGTCAAGGAACAGGCAGGGGTCAAAACCGGTAAGGCACAGCAAAAGCACAAAATCAGGATCCAAAAACAGGGTCGCGAGAACACAGGCAGGAGTCAAAAACCGGGGAGGCAGAGGAGGAACAAAATGAAAACAAAACAGACTGAAAACAGAAATTAAACAACCACAGGTAACGGACGAGGGATACAAAAAACTCGGAAACAAATAACTAAGAAACTAACAGATAACTCGGAATATACTTGGAAAATCAGACAGCAACACAGAAGAAAAAAATCTTGTGTAAGGAACTTGCAAAGACGGACTGAAATAACGGGTTCAATACACAGGGAGAGACAGACATAATGGGAATCAGGTGTGCAGACACGGGGAGGGGAGATTGCTCACAGGTGAGCACAATGAAACGATAAGGGAAGCTGATAGTACAATAACGAGGGAGAACGTAAGACACGGACTGGACCGGAACCAAATACATAGAGAACATGACATGGACTCCAATAAGACAAGTGCATACAAGGAATTGGAAACGAGAGTCAGCTGAAGTTAATAGAGGAACCACAGAAAGATAATTAGTGATAGAACAGGCAGAAAGAGACAGCTGCAGCGGGGAAAGAAGATGAAGTTAGTAGATTAGTAGAAAACCCTGGTTCAATGGCGTTAGTAGATTAATAGATTAGTATATATACAAGTTAGTCATTAGTAGATTAGTTGACCCTAATTCTAAGATGTTAGTAGTTGTTAGTTAATTAGCATTATTTACAATGAAGTAATTAGTAATGAAGGAAGCGCATGACAGAATACAGAGAAAAACCGAAATCACCAAAGGCTCCCGAATAGTGTGACGACGACAGGGAGTGACAGTAATACAAAACATGGAACAGTGAAAGCACAAAATAATCAGAATAAATGAACATGGTAACATACTAAACACAACATCAGGAAAATATATAAGGAAACATAAATACACAGGCAGACAGAGTACAGGATCCTACCACATGAGTGATCAAAAGACTCTTGATATCTTATTTTCTGGAACTCTTACAAGCAATACTATAACCTGTGTGCATTTGAATGGATCTCTATCGGAATCTCTACTAGATTTAGCTGCCAATTACACTGGAACTGTGAGGGGTCAGGGTACGTAGGACTAAGTGCGACAAGGAGTTTCTGAAAGTACCACTAAGTGGATAACAATAAAGCAGACAGGTGTCTGCAGAAGGAGGGAAAAAATAAAATAGAGGGACAAAAGTCCCAGCAAAACGGTAAACAGAAAACAGCCCTGGAAAAGTAGGTGAATGCTCAGAATAGAGCTGGAAAAAAGAAGGTACCTCAACTCTCTAAATGAGAGAACCCCGACGGAGGTAGTTATGAAACCGAAGGAAACATAAAACAACCCGCTGACAGGGTGAATAGGCTCATAGATGCGAGTAATATAGAGGAAATAAATAAATCAGACAACCTCCAGCCCGGGAGACCACAAGCTAAACAAAGGAGGTAACAGAACGAGGCATAAAACAAACGTAAGCCTCAGAAATAAAGGAAAGAAGGTAGAACCGAAATAAGCAAAAGGAAGAAGGAATACCACAAATCTAACCTAACTCTACCTGGATTTCCTGCTTTGCTCATTTGAAACGAGGAAAGCAGTGTCCGTGTTCCTATACCTTACCGGCTACGAATCAAATGAATGATAATATTGAAGCGCCCGGAAGCGGAAACACAGAACTTATATACACGGCAGGTAACACAAGACAGGTGTGAGGAATGTGCACCAGGACAGAGTGAAAGTCCGGAGCGGACAACGGGGGAATAAGGCAGGAGCGCCCTCATGCGCCCCGAGAGGAGAACGACTGCAGAAATAAATGAAAGCTGCCGAAACCCATGACAGGACCCCCCCCTCTAAGGGATGACCCCAGACGATCCCTCAGCATTGTTGCTGCGGAAGGCCCTTATTAGCTCCGGATCTAAAATATTCCTAGAGGGGACCCAACAACGTTCCTCAGGACCGTAGCCCTCCCAATCGACTAAGAACGGACACCCTCTGCCCACCCGTCTCTTGGCCAGAATTCGGCGAACCGTATAAACCAGACCTCCCTCCAGGAGCTGGGGAGGGGGCGGTGGCTTGTCCACCGGAGCAAGAGCACTCACCAGCACCGGCTTTAACCGAGAGACGTGGAATGTGGGATGGATGCGCATGGAGCGCGGGAGCTGCAACCACACAGTGACCAAGTTTATCCTCCGGATGATCTTAAAAGGTCCCATGAATCGTGGAGCGAGTTTGCAGGACTCCACCCATGAAGGCAGGTCCTGTGTGGAGAGCCACACTTGGTAAAAAAGCTGGGCAATGATGCCTGTTGGCCGCAACCTTTTACTTAGCCGTGGCGCGCAAGAGAGACGCACGCACATGCCTCCAAACGGATCGGCACCTCCACACGAAAGAACCAGCGGATGGTACCTCCACCTCTGTTTCCAGCTCAGAAAATATTGGGGGTTGATATCACAGCTGAACCTCAAAAGGAGAGAGACCTGTAGAGGCATTGCACAGGGTGTTGTGGGCATACTCCGCCCAGGCGAGGTGGCGACTCCAAGATGTGGGGTTGGAGGCTGCTAAGCACCGGAGGGTGCTCTCTAAGGTCTGGTTGGTGCGCTCCGTCTGTCCATTGGTCTCTGGATGAAAACCGGACGATAAGCTACCAGACGCCCCAAGCAGGGAACAAAAGGAGCATCAGAACCTAGCCGCAAATTGGGGGCCGCGATCTGAAACTACGGCCAGAGGAAGGCCATGCACTCTGAACACATGGTCCACCATAAGCTGTCTCAGGAGCTGATGGCAGCTTAGGCAGGGCAATGAAGTGTGCCGCCTTAGAAAATTTGTCTACGCCTACTAAGATCAACATGTTACCCTGGGACGGGGGCAACTCGGTGTCGAAGTCTAGCGCGACATAGCTCCAAGGACGGCTAGGAACCGGCAGAGGACGCAGAAGTCCCGAGGGCGGGAGTTGTGAGCCCTTGTTGCGGGTGCAAATAGAATAATAGGAGACAAACTCCCGCACATCTCTCTCCATATTCGGCTATCAAAATCGCAGAGATAAAAAATCCCTTGTCCGGTGAACACCCGGATGAGCTACCAGCTGAGACAAGTGTCCCCATTGGAGAACCCGAGATCTAATTCGGGGGAGAACAAACAGACAGTGAGATGGACCCCCGCCCGGGCTCGGATCCGAACGCAATGCTTTTTGTACAACTGTCTCGATCTCCCACATAACCAGGGCAAGAATCTGTGTGCAGCGGGTACGATAGGTTCCGGGCGCGGTTCTCTGTCTGTGCGGTCATAAATACGGGAAAGCACGTCCGGCTTGATGTTTTTTGAACTGGGTCTGTACGTAATAAGGAAATTAAAGCGCGCAAAACATAAAGCTCACTGGGCTTGACGGGAGTTGCGTTTTTGGCTTGCTGAACATACTCTAGATTTTTTTGGTCCGTCCAAACTGTGAACGGATGCTCAGCTCCCTCTAACCAATGACGCTACTCCTCTAAAGCCAATTTGATCGCCAGCAGCTCCTGATTTCCTGCATCATAGTTTCGCTCGGCAGGTGTTAAGCCATGAGAAAAATATGCGCATGGGTGAAACTTGCGTTCGAGCTGAGAATGCTGAGATAGGATAGTACCTACCCCTAACTCAGAAGCATCCACCTCTACCACAAAGGGGAGGGAGGGGTTAGGAATTATGAGGATGGGTTTGGAGCTGAACCTTTTTTTTAGCTCCGTGAAGGCCACCTCAGCTTTGGAATTCCATTGTAAGTGTGACGGTGATGTCTTCTTAGTGAGAGCTGTGATGGGCGCAGCTACTGCACTGAAATTACGGATGAACCGTCGATAGAAATTAGCAAAGCCCAGGAAACGCTGCACCTGTTTCACCGAAAAGGGCGTGGACCAGTTCTTTACAGTGGAAACCTTCTCTGGATCCATCTGAACCTTACCCTCAGCAACAATAAAACCCAGAAAGGAAACTGAGCTGGCATGGAACAAGCATTTCTCTGCCTTCATAAACAATGTGGCTTGTAACAGGCTCTTGAGAACCTGTCTGACTTGAGTGATGTGCTCACGAAAGTTAGAAGAGAAAATCTGAATATCATCAAGATAAACGTATACGAATTTCTCCAGCATATCATTAACTAGCACCTGAAAGACAGAGGGGGCGCTAGTGAGCCCGAACGATATGACCCGCTACTCATAGTGTCCGTTATGAGTATTAAAAGCCATCCTCCACTCATCTCCCTCACGCATGCGCACCAGATTGTAGGCGTTCCGGAGTTCGAGTTTAATTGTCACCTCCCTCTTCGAGGGAAGAGGGAGGTGACAACTCCCAGTCGATGTCAGCCTCAGACAGACTCTCCTCCCAAATAGAATTCCCATCAGCAAGGGAATCCCAAATCAAGCTCTCTGTGTCATTCTCTGACCCGGGTTATCCTGGTCAGAAAAAAACTCCTCCCTCTCACTATCGGAGTAAGAGTTGGGATTTTCACTAGTACCGCTCAAAGTGAAGCTAATAAAAAGGCAACAGTGAGATTTACACTGGGGTCCCCACTGGTGAATAACCCCCTCACCACTGTCCCAACTAATATGACGGTCATATTTGACCAGCCATGGATGTCCCAAGACCGGCGGGTAAGCCAGGGGAATCGACTAATTTTTTTTTACATTTTTCCTGATGTCCTTGAAAAGAGACGGACATGTGCATGGAACCTGTGATCTCCTTAACGGTTCCGGACCCCAAAGGGCGGCTATCGAGGGCCATAACTGGGCGATTGTGTTTAACGGAGCAAACAGGGATTTTCAATCTCCTGGCCCATTTAGCATCAATGAAACAGCCAACTGCTCTGGAATCAATAAAGGCGTTAACGTTGGTCGAGCGCCTATTCCAGAACAATTGGACTGGTAAAAGAGTCCGAGGAAGGGTCTCAATTTGTCTCGCTAGGAACCCCGGTCTCTCTAACGAGATCCCCCATTTCCCTCCAACATGGGGCAATGGTGCCCCTTATGCCGACAGTAATGGCATCAACTCTCTCGTGGCTTAGCCCCACTAAGCTCACGAAAGGAGGAGCCATCCACCTGCATAGGCTCCTCCCGACTTGGAGGAGTGGGTGGACGAACAGGGTGGAGATGCCACCGGAGGTGTGGAGGCGTAACGGGCGGGACGTGCTCTGCGTTCTCGCTCACGCTCCCTGATACATTTGTCCACTCGGATAGTCAAAGTGACCAGGGCACTGAACGTGGCGGGAGGCTCATCCCATTGCGGAAGACATCCTGGAGAGCCACGTCATTCGAGCCAGATTCTGCAGCCAGCGTATGGAATTCCACCGCAAATTCAGCAGCGGAGCGGGAACCTTAGCGGAGGTGGAGAAGATGTGGGGCAGCATCTCGGCCGCAAACAGGATAGTCGCAGACCTTCCTCAGCTCGGAGACGAAGGTCGGGAAATTAGTGTTGGTGGGAAGTTGACAGTCCCAGATGGCAGTGGCCCAGTCTCGCGCACTCCCCCCAAGACAGGCTATGATGAATGCAATCTTAGACTGGTCTGGTGGTAAGAACCAGGTTGTATATTTAATATGAGATCGCATTGCATAAAGAAGCCCCTGCACTTCCCCAAATCGCAGAGGTAGCGTTCAGGATTGGGAATGCGGGGTTCTCTGGTCGGGAGGAGCAGCAGTGTAGCAGGTTGTGTGGAAGCAGGAGCTGGAACAGACAGGCCGATGGAACGCCGTGACATCTGGGGCCCCATCTGACCCACTTGCTCTGAAACAGACTCCAGGGTCTCCATGACGTCGTGGAGGGAGTTGGTCGTGACGACCGATGGCGGCTCCCTGGCAGGCGATGGCGAGGTGGAGCTGTTCAGAGTCTGCTGAGTCCATCACTGGCCAGTTTGTTCTGTTACGGCAGTGTACAGGACTGGACCCAAATGCAAGACTCTGAGACAGAACTCGATGCAAACGCTCCACTAGTGAGAATATTTATTAGAGGCAAGGCAAACAAATGCAGACAAAGGGCGAATAAAGGGAGGAAGGCTGGATACAGGCTTGGGCAAAATAAAGCAGGGCAGATGACAGGTCAGGGCTGGCTGGGTCAGGCAGGAGGCAGGCTGGACGGGCTGGACAAAGGAACAGAACAAAACAGGTTATGAGACCAACAGAAATAATAATCAGAAAGGCCGGGAGTGATCTCAAACGGGGCAGAGAAAATGAACAAAACGGTGTGAGAGGGGAAACTAAATAGTGGAGGGAACAGGTGAAGGAACAAATTGAATAACTGAAAGGAGTGAGGAATGTGAGTGAGCAGGAGAGTGATAGGCTAACAAATCAAGGGGAGAAACAAGGAACTAAATGGGAACCACGCCCAGCCTGCAATGAATACAAAGGACAGAGACGAACAGGGTAAACTGAAAAACATGACATGAAACACAAGGAATGGAAATACAAAGTGTGGCCGTGCCATTTCCGCATAGTCATAAATCCACCTCGGTCTGGGCAACTTCGTGATTGCTTCAATTTGTTCTGCAGAAATACTTTTGCTCCCTTTCTTAAGAGTATGACCCAGGTACTGCACTTGTTCTTGACAAAACTGTAACTCTGACTTGGATACTTTGTGGCCTTTTAGTGCCAGTTCTTGTAACAGCCTCTTACTGTCCTCTTTGCATGCAGTCATACTTAGGCTGCATAGGAGAAGGTCAGTCATGTACTGGATGAGAGTGCTTCCCCCCTTTAGCGCAAAGTCCACTAGGTCATTTCTATAACTGTGTAGTGGGTTGTATCACTTGGGATGTTATTTAATATGGTTGAGGGATCGGGTACAATTGGATAGTCTGCAATTACTTAGTCATTGAGTGGTCTGAGGTCTTGTACCATCCTCCATTTTCTTACCGTTTTCTTAACTGGTAAGATTAGTGTGTTGCATGGGCTGGTTGTAGGGTATATCACCCCAGCTTTCAGAAGGTCTTGTATAGTGGTGCTAATTCCTTCCTCTGCGTCCTTGTTCAGGGGGTATTAACGGACTCGGGGTCCCATCATGTCAGGTTTAAGTTTTATCTTCACCTGTCCAGCTAAACGTATGAGGTCGATGTCGTGCCCCCTCTTCTGCCCAGAGTTCGTTTGGGACATCCTGTAGGTACTCTTCTTGTTCTTCTTTGACCGTCATTATTGCTTCCACTTCCAGTGTGTGTTTCTCCATGCGTACTGGAGTCTTTAGGTCCAATGATAAGAACCAATCTGTGGGCACCATTCAACAATCCGGGTATGTTATTAGGGAGGTACTGCTGCTGCATCACTCTTTTTACCATTGGTTCAATGTCTTTTGCTTCAAATCCTGGGTTGACACCCAAAGTTACATGGGTAGTTGCTGTGTCCCCTATCATGTACCATTGCTCTGTTGGTAAGTTCTTCTCTCCCAGAGCTATCATAGCCCCGACCCCTTCTTTTCCTATGTAGATGCCTCTTGCATGTATCACTCCCTGTTTTCCGTCTATCTCCTTGAAGTCCTGCAGGTACTCTTCATCTTCTCCCGTTGAGTCGAAGAATAAGGTCATGTGGAGCTGATCCCTCATTTCTGTCTTACTAATACTTTCTTTCAGTACCGGGCATGTTCTTGTCCATAGCTTCCAATATTCATTCAAATTATTTTCTTGTGGTAACTGTCCCCAGTAGACTATTGGGCCACCCTGTTCCTTGTTTAGCATGTCCATCACATATTGTCCAGATGATCCAGGAAAAGTGCAAATCAGCCCTTAAGGTGTGCATGAAATGGTGGCATTCAATTTGCACAGCAGATCCCTTCCTAGCAAGTTTACGGGTATGTTAGGGGTATATAGGAGTCTTGCCGCAATTTGTTGCTCCCCCACTATCAGTTTTTGCTCTTTGGTGAATGGAACAGTTTGTGTTATCCCTGAAAATCCTTTTGCTTTAATATGATGTGTTGTAAGTGGCAAGTGTGCTCCATCCAGACTAATACAGGAGTTGGTCGCTCCAGTATTTAGCTCCATTTCCCTCTGTTCCTAGGGGTGTGGGATTCTCAGGGCATCCCTATTGATTCTGGGGGGGGACTCATCCCCCATTGTTGTTGTGGCTGCCATCCCTCCTGCTGCTGCCCATACGTGTTTTGCTGTGGGGTCATTGCTATCTGGTTCTCGGGTCCTTGATGTGACGGCATTATCTGGGGCCACCCCCCAGGGTTTTATCCTTGGTTCATGCGGTCTCTTGATTGGAATCCTCCCCTTCCTCTGCCTATTCTCTGACCTGTCCAATAGTTTCTGGCCCAGTGTCCCACCTTCCCGCATTTCCAGCAGTCTCCTTTCTGTTGCCACTGGCCCTGGTTTGTCCATGGGGACACTGGCCCTTGGGAATTTCGTCCTGCCCATTCGATGGATGGGCCCTGTCCTCCTTGGACTTGGGGTGAAGGTGGGGGTGCCTGTATCTGCTGGGTTATCACTGCTGCTTGAATTATCTGTTCTTCTTTCTCCTTTTCGGCTATCTGGAGAAGTAACAGCTTCTTCTTTAGAGATTTATTCTGCCCTTCTGAGTTCTTCACATTTTCCCTGTGCAGCCTCACATGGTGGACAAGATGGGCTCTTTGTTTATCCCAATTCTCCTGGGGAAGCCCCACAACCTTGTTTAGGGCCTTTTTCACTAGATCGGGCAATGCTTTACACAACATGTGAAAGAACATTGTCAACGTTCCTGGCGATGCATCAAATGGCTCTCCCATATTTGTGTTCCATGCCTCCTGCATTTTGTTGATGAAATCATGGATGTCCTCTCCTTCTTTTAGTTCTGCACTTGTTATTTCTGCAAGGTTTGCTTTATGTGGAAACAACTCTCTCAAAGCGGCCCACACACTTAGTCTGTATCTGTTGAATGATTCCCCGTCCATCTTGTGGGTGTCCATAATTCTTTTCAGGCCTGCTAGGTGCAATATTTCCATGACCTGGTGCCTCACACATCTTACTAGTAGCTGCTTAACATCTCCCATGCACAGGGGCAGGTGAGTCGTCCTCATCTCTACCTTCGCTATCCATGGCCCTGCTCCCTGTTATTCTTGGTAAATCCTTGACCAAGTCCATTAATGACCATGGGGTATACTTAGTGAGTGGCTGTTGTCTCCCTGATTGGGGTAGGACTTGCAATGGGACCAGGAAGGTTTCTCCATCCTCTTCATCTCCTTCTTCCCCTGGGGTGTATCGATCAGGTGCTCTTCTTCTTCTGCCGCTCCTCCTGAGGATTTTGCTGGCACTGTTCTGGATATCACTACTGATATCGTAGACCTGCCTTAATTCTTGAACTCGTTGCTGCGAGTACCCTCCTTCACGCAGGAATGCTTGTTCTGCTTTTTTCACCTCCCGTCGGGTTTGCTTCAGCATTTCCTTTGTCACTTCTTCCTTGTTGTACTGTCACCTGAGTCTTCACTATCAGAGGAGCTTGATTCATCTCTGGGAAGGGCAGTTGACCTTAGTTTCACTTTCCCTTTGATGTCATATTCTCCTCTCCTTGGGTCTCTTCCAGCTCTTCTTGATTCTCCTTTCGGTTTCGTTCTTCCAACATCTCAACACCTCCCTCTGCTTCTTCCATTGCCTGTTGATATCCAGTGGCACATCCTAGCTTGCTGCTCCCTTCAGATTCACATGACTTGACTGTCTCTTTCTTGCAACTTGTCATTCCCTGATTCTCTGGGCTGCCATTAGGTGTGTGGAGGTGTGGGCATGGTGTGCTATTTGCAGGATTTACCTCATTTCCTCGGCTGTCACTCCGGGCTGTCTCTGGTTCTCCTTCCTCTGGGCATGCTGTGGTCTGGGGGCCTACTTCCAGGGTTCCTTTCACTTTCACCAACTCTGGCCTCATCCTCACAGTAGTCTCAGGCCCCTGGCTCAGATCCTCTTGTTCCCCAATGTTGTTCAATATGGGATACAGTCCTGCAGCCTTAATGGTTCCATTCGTTGGCCGCCGTTCATCTGGTGGTCGCTCTGATGACGCTGGTTGAGGGTCCGCCTTCAGCTGGTGCTCCTCCTTCCTCTCCACAGACGCTCTCCATCTGAAAGACTCATTCTTCCATTAATTTAGATGTACTCTGTGAGTTCTCAACTTTCCCTTCCGGCCCAGCTTGCCCTTACTCTCCTTTCTATGCAAAATTGTTTCCACTGATTGCAGGTATTGAAGCCCAAAAGTGCCTTCCTCGGGCCATACCAAGGGACCACCTCTTGTCCACTTTACCCATTTTTTCATGTTATGCCCATAGTCTGTTTGAAATAACTCACTCATGCAGGAGAGAGCTGTCTTGGGCCTTGGGTTTAAAGGCTCACCCTTCCGGGTTTTCATATCCTTACTTATCCTTCCGCCCATGTTTATTTTTAGTTTTTTTATAATTCAGGGGACCACTCTGTCCTTGGTAGCCACGACTTTATCTTTAACCATATTAGTTCCCACTTAGTGACTGTGATTTGCGTAGCTCCTCCCCTTGAATGCCCCTAAACCGACTTCCCCTCTACCTCTTCAGTTCTCAATTCCCTGAATGGGGTACACACCAGCCAAACGGCTCCGTCTGCCAACCCATCTAAGCCTATTTCAAATGTTTCTCCTGTTTCTACAGCCCTGGGTAATACAGTCTCAACCTCAGCCAGCCCATAATATTTCCACTTTTCTAGTGGAGTACTGTCTATCTAAGTAAAACCCTTGGCTTATATACAGTATATACACTACTCACACAAAGTTAGGGATATTCGGCTTTCGGGTGAAATTTCAGGATGAACCTAAAATGCACTATAACCTTTACAGGTGAAATTAATTTGACCTTCTCTAAACTTTTGAATGCACATGTCCAACTATTCAATGTTTCAGTACTTTTTGCACAACTTGCTGTTCTCTAACAAGGAGCTGAACGGCAAAATTCACAACAGGTGTTTGATCCATGAATCGACCAATAAATTTCCTGGTTCAATTAGAATTGGTATTTAAACAGTCCTCTTCATCATGCTGTTCACATTTTGACATCATGAGACCAAGACGACACCTAACAATTGATCAACAGTACCTCGCCATTGCGAGGCTTCAAACAGGATGTTCTCAGAAGGAAGTGGCCACTGAGCTTAGAGTGTCACAGAGTGTCATCAGCAGGTTGCAACAGAGATACAGAGAGACTGGAAGAGTCACAGAAAGGCATAGAAGTGGACGTCCTTTGGCCACATCCCACACTGATGACCGCTTCATTGTGAACAGTGCCCTGCGGAACCGGATGATGAATGCCACTCAACTCCAGGCACATTTAAGGGAGGTGAGAGGCACCCAAGTGTCACGTCAGACCATTCGAAACCGTTTACATCAGCGTGGTCTGCGTGCTAGACGACCTGCAAGGGTACCTAACCACACCCCCAGGCACAGGCGTCATCGTCTTGCATGGGTTAGGGAGCATTTACGCTGGACGAGGGACCGGTGGGCCTCAGTGCTGTTCTCTGATGAAAGTCGATTCACGTTGAGCAGAAATGATGGCCGCCAACGATGTTGGAGACGTCAAGGAGAGCGCTATGCATCAGCCACTGTTGTCACCAGACGACCCTTTGGTGGTGGCGGTGTTACAGTGTGGGCAGGTGTGTCTAGTCAATACAGAACTGCCCTACACTTTGTGAATGGTACAGTGACAAGCCCATACTACCTGAATAACATCATTAATCCAGTCATTGTGCCCCTGCATGAACAACACAGGCATAATTTCATCTTCATGGCCGACAATGCTCCAGCTCATCGAGGTCGCATCATTAGGGAAAGGCTGCTGGAGACTGGGGTACCTCAAATGGAGTGGCCTGCACTTTCTCCAGACCTGAATCCCATAGAAAACCTATGGGATCAGCTGACTCACCGTGTAGAGGCTCGTAACTCTGTACCCCAGAACCTCAATGACCTGAGGGCCGCCCTTCAAGAAGAGTGGGATGCCATGCCTCAGCAGACAATAAGTCGACTTGTGAACAGCATGAGACGTCGTTGTCAAGCTGTAATTGATGCTCAAGGGCACATGACAAGTTATTGAGACATTGACATTTTTGTTGTGGTATACCCACCACTGTTGTTGGCTTTTGTTTCAATAAATTGTTTGAGATGAGGAAATCACCATTGCATGCTTCTACTTAAATGCCCTACTTTCATGATACGTATAATATCACTGTAGCGTGAACTTACATTTTCCATAAATTTCACCCGAAAGCCAAATATCCCTAACTTTTTGTGAGTAGTGTATATATATATATATATAGTACTATTTAACAAAAATTATAAAAATAATTATAGTATTATTAACTAAAATTATTTGCCCAGTTACTTTCCTCTCTTTTAAAAAAATAATTTCTCACAACACTGCTTCCCTCACTGTCCCTATCATCGCGTAATATAGCTGTGGCAGTATCTTTCGACTGCTTCACCCTATTACTGTTTGTGGCGGACTATTTGAAGGGAAAGGTGTCCCTTTACACACAACCTCTACACGGCCCACGACCCGGTTATTCTCATTGTTTCAGAGATTTTGGCTAGCTAACTTGGAGCCCTATTGCTTCCCCACAGTGTTGTCGACCTGCTCTCCTGAAATCAATAATTTGATATATATTTTTAATATATCAGAGCAGACTTTTTCAGCGCTTCTCTCTTTTACTCTTTTACACTCTTATTTCAATCTTTTACACTCCTGCTTATTTCACACTCACTTCATCACAATTTTTCTACCTATTAATTATTTTTACACTCACCCACTGGAGCCTGTCACCCAGTGGAGGACCACACTTGGGGCCAATGGAGTACGGGTAATTCATCTCTACAGACTTTTTATGAAAAAGATGTCTGCTTACCTCTCACTATGGTTGACCGGTCTCTAACTTGAAGAAAAAACACAGCACGCCGTTGGTTCCCTCCTGCGCCCCCCTGGGATCTTGGACTCCTGGCTGGCTAGCCAAATATGCGGAGGGCAGTCCTTTTACTCTCTCCTCATTAGGTTCAATTTGAGATGGGTTTTTGAGCTGGATAATTCTCAAGATGAAGATGAAGGAAATAGCAGAGTCTTCTATTCAGTTTAATATTTTATTTACGGGAGGTGCTTTACCCTACGCAGAGGATTAGGAGTTCCCCGAACAAAGACAGACATTAGTTTATATAATATCATAACTCCTCCTCTACCTAACTAATACACCCATAATGTGCCTTTCATCATATCTTATTTTATCCAATAACAAATTAGGCAAAAATAAACATGTTATATAACCAGTTCCTACCCTATGCGCTTGGGGGCACTCTTGATCTACCAAATAAAGTTGTTTGTGACTTATCCTCATGTGCCTTTTAATCAGACCATGTAAGTTCCCTTAATTTCTCTTATTTTTTCTTATTCTCCCGCCTGTTCAGTCAGCATGATCTATCTTACCTATTGTTATGGGTACAACTCTTGCTTAGCTATGGGAAACAGGAGGGAGACATTCCTGTTTTGACGGGGATGCTAGATGCCTTCCTTGTTGATAGGAAACCATTATCCCAAGCCTAAGCATGGAGGATAGAAGACACTTGCAAGGCCTCTCGCCCTCCCGACATTCCACTAAACCTTGGTTTTCTTGGGCCTACAGAACAGCTTCACAAAACAGCTTACTTCCACACCTTCTGTCTGTCTCCTCTCTGTACTGCAGGCCTGTGGCCTCTGACCCACTTGCATCCCAGGCGCAAGGCCATCTTATCGCTAGAGAGCCAGAAGAGACACTCCTGAAAACAAGATGACTCTGGAAGACCAAATAGTTATTGAAAACTGTTTGTGTGACGTTAAGGGCTAGGGGTCACTGTGCGCTCATCCAATATGCATGCTACAGTCCCGGCCAAAAGTCTTGTCGCATGAGTGGACAAAAGTGACAATTGCTAATTACCCAACTCTTAATTAGCTAATACAGTTAGGAAACAACACAAATTAATCCTAAGTGTCTAAAGTTTATTTAGATACTAGCAAAACAAAAATTTAATAGATGCTTATAAGGTTAATTGCTTGATAATGATGAACAAGCCAGTTTCTACCTGGACAAAAGTCTTGTCGCAAATCAAATTATAATCAATAAATTTTATCTTTCTCAAAAAGTTAATAAAATACCAAATGAAAAATCAGTCTAGTATTTCATCATGGACTATAAGTTAAGAAATTAATATCTTATATGGGTTCCTTTGGCCTGCAGAACAGTTGCCATCCGGTTTGGCAGAGAGTCGTAGAGCTTGTTGATGAAGTCGTCGGGGATGGCATGGAAGGCCACCTTGCAGGCATCCCAAAGCTCCTCCAAGTTCTTCGGCTTGGTCCTCCAAGCTTCCTCCTTCATTCTTCCCCAGATATGCTCAATAATATTCATATCTGGAGACTGTGCTGGCCATCCCTGAAGGACCTTGATCTTCTTCCCCCTGAGAAACTTCATAGTGGAACCTGAGGTATGGCAAGGAGCTCCATCCTGTTGAAAAATCTGACCCCTCTTGTAGTTGGGAATGTACTGGGAGGCAAGAATCTGTTGATATTTGGCACTGTCAATGTTACCATCCACCTTACAGATCTCCCTGGCACCTCCGTATTGGATGTAACCCCAAACCATAATCTTTCCACCTCCAAATTTGACTGTCTTCTGGGTGAACTGTGGGTCCAGACGGGCCCCAGAGGGTCGTCGACAATATTGGCGGCGCTTGGGATGGAGCTCAACTGACGATTCATCTGAAAAATCAATTTTTTGCCACTTTTCTGCTGTCCAACCTTTCGTCAGGCTGTGGGCCTTGGCGTACGCAACACGGTTTCTTAGCTGTCTCTTGTTTAGCGCTGGTTTCTGGGCAGCAATACGACCATGGAGACCATTGCGAGCAAGAATCCGACGTACAGTTCTTGACGAAACAGGCGTTGCTGGCGTCCACTCCTCCCTGGGGCTGGCTTTTGACCATCGGACCAGCAAGCTGTCGTCTCGAGCAGCTGTCTTGCGCGGTCTGCCCGACCTGGGTCTGTCATGGACGTCGCCAGTCTCTTGGTAGCGCTTGCGAATCCTCTCCACCTGCCGTTTAGACACATTGAAGATGTCTGAAACTTCAGCAGGAGACTTGGACTTGAGATTCTTGATGATCAGCACTTTGGTTTCTGGTTTGATCTTGGGCATGTTGACAGAAGCAATGTTGAGCATGAACTTGGCTTAAAGTGTCAAATTTCTGCTTTTCTAGCTCAAAGTTACCTACAGCTGACTAATCAAGCCCCTTGTTTGTTTCTTCTTTATTCACTGTGGCCTAGAAATTGGAGTTGGCCATTGCGACAAGACTTTTGTCCGGCCAAAACTGGCCTGTTGATAATTATCAAGCTGTAACATTTAGTAACAATTTTGAAATGTCATTTTGCTAGTATCTAAATAAACTTTAGACACTTATGATTAATTTGTGTTGTTTCCTAACTGTATTAGCTAATTGTCACTTTTGTCCACTCATGCGACAAGACTTTTGGCCGGGACTGTACACGATAAGCTAACCAATCATTGTACTATATGCCAATAACTATGTACCAATCAGTGATAGAATTATGTATGTTGTTATATTCCTATGTATTAACTATGCACCAATCAGAAGTAAGATAATCTATGTATTAGTTTGATTAAATATGGCGGCGACTGCCTCCGTCTCTTCAGTTCATGCTTGACCACCTTGTGTGTGCAAGTACTGGACTCTTTCTGCAGAGAAATAAATCCTTTTCTTTTTGGATCTACCTGGTCGTGCTTGGTCATTATAAGGAGAGAAATTCCTCTGCTCAACACTACAAGCTACTCACCACAAATTATGTGTAAAATTGGGGGTCATATGGGGCTCAAGCCCTCCTGTCTCGAGGAGGCCTATAGAGAGTAGAGTGCGAGAGGAGTTGGATTTGGTGACGGGTCTCTGTCGGACCAGCAGACCTCAGAGTCCACGATAGATTGCCGCTGGTAAACCGAGCTGCGAAACAGTCTGAAGCCTGCCAGCTGATTCTGCCAGTCACTAACTGGTCCCTGTCGGACCAACGTTCGACTATCGGAATGACGCTAGACGTCCTCTTTTAAACCGATGTGCAAACAACTAGCATCCCAACAGAATAATACACCGGGAGCCAGCTAACTCGTCTGCTGACCCGCTAGCCTCTTGCTATCTGGGTGTTTTTTCAGTAGAACCACAAGACGGCATTTCACTGACTTTTCAACATGTTCACTGGGGTAATACTAACTTAGTATAATGTAACACTTATCTTGAGATGTGAAGTCTGTCCTTATCAATATTATACACGTGAAAGCATTTGAAAACCATTTCATTATCATGCACAAGTTAGCTGGCAAGCGTATTTTGTATTGTCAGTCATAAACCCTGGGTTACTGAGCTGGTGGCGACTTCCTTGAGAGTGCAGGGGCCATAAAAGAGTCAGCCTGCATCCTGACCCCTTCCTCTGACCCCTCACACGGGACGTCCAACTCCACTACCCTACAACTTTGAGCCATAAAAAGCACAAAGTCGTAAACGACAGCTGTAATCACCATTACAGCTGGACATTAGAGGTTGAAAAAGGCACTCTTCCGGACATTGGACAGCCTTGCGGCCCTTTGAACATCACTGAACTTGCCTAGAGCAGGAACCCAGGATTTCTCATGGGAAAGCAGACGGCTGGGACAGGTTCAAACAGGAACATATTCTGGACTGAAATAAAGCAGTATGTATAAAGCATTTTATGTATGTGCATGTGAATAACTGGACAATATGATAATTGTGGTGGATTGGGATTAATACCAATTGAAGTGTGGGGTATGTGAAAGTATAGGAGGGGGCAAAATACATGGGAAGGAATAAAGAATGTGTTTGGAAGGAGGATTGTAGGTTATCAGAGATGTGCTTGTCCACATATGTATCTGGATCACAGAGTGGCCATCACCTGGACCTCACCTGGTATCTAGATAAATGATATTTAAAATCAAAAGATCACGCGCCGTCGTACAAAGTATCTTATTACTATCACTAGATCGGGGGGGAGTAGACTATGCAGTTTCTCTTCCTGGAGGAGAAGGGGGGTCTCTTAGTGGTGAGGTGTTACAGCCCTCTTCCTGGCCAGACCTTATTTGGACAAACAAAGGGAATTGTGGAATGTGGAAAGCCTGCCCGGGATTGCATTTAAGGGATGTCCAAAGGGACATTCGAGAAGAATCTGCTTAACAGGTCTCCTGGTGCTGTAGTAGCACCATAGTCACACACTATGGGAGACTCTGCGTAACAGTTCTCCTGGTGCTGTAGTGGCACCATAGTATGGAGAATCTGCTTAACAGGTCTCCTGGTGCTGTAGTGGCACCATAGCTATTGCGGTATAGGAGAATCTGCTTAACAGTTCTCCTGGTGCTGTAGTGGCACCATAGTATGGAGAATCTGCTTAACAGGTCTCCTGGTGCTGTAGTGGCACCATAGCTATTGCGGTATAGGAGAATCTGCTTAACAGGTCTCCTGGTGCCGTAGGGGTACCATAGTCATTCCACTATGGGAGAATTTGCTTAACAGTTCTCCTGGTGCCATAGTCACACCGTACGGAATCATTTGGTTATATACTTTGTTGGTGAACCTGTTCATGTTTCTTTGCCTTAGCAGCATGTTATCTTGTGTTTAGCTATAGGTATTGAATGTGTTCATATTTGCTCTCACAGTCTTAACCAGTGATTATTGTCATTAATAAATTGTTCTATTTATAGACCTGATTTGCGTGGTCTCCGTGAATTGTGTCTCTATTACGGGGTTTCACACTGACTAATCTTGTTTGTGGTAATGTGATGGCTCTACTAGGCCTTAGCCAGTACTAGGCGGATTCTATGTTCAATACCTGAGCACCTGTGATGGTGTCATGTTCCAAACCTCTGAGTTTCTACTTTCCTAGTATATGGTGGATTCTATGGTCAAAAAACTCTGAGTACCTGTGATGGTGACACATTCCAAACCCTCTGAGTTTCTCTTTTACCTAGTAGATTCTATGGTCCGAACCTCTGAGCACCTGTGATGGTGACATGTTCGAAACCCGCTGAGTTTCTATGAGGCTAAGGTCTCTGAGCTTGTCAGTCCACTTCAGGGTGTCAGTCTGCACCCCGTATCCAGGGCTATCAGCGTCCCCGGTATAGATAGTTTCAAAAGAACAGAATTCCACTCGCAATCAAGCGTCAATTCTAATTGGAGTCAGATAAATGAACGGTGATATTACTTTTCCCACAGCAACTGTGGAAGTAAGCTGTTTTGTGAAGCTGTGTAGGCCCAAAGAAAACTAAAAATGCAGAAGCCTCATATAAATAATAAATACAGTCTAAGGTTTAGTGAAATGTCGGGGGGGGCGAAAGGTCTTGGAAGAGTCCTCCATGCTATCAACTAGGGAGACATCTAGAACCCCCCATCAAAACAGGAATGTCTCCCTCCATTGTTTACAAGAGTTGTACTCATAACAATGGATAAGATAGATCATGCTGACCGAACAAGTGGGAAAATAAGAAAAAATAAGAGAAATTACATGGTTTGATTAACAGGCACATGAGGATAAGTCACAAACAATTTTATTTGGTAGATTAAGAGTGCCCCCAAGCGCATAGGGTAGGAACTGGTTCTATGACATGTTTATTTTTCGCCTAATTTGTTATTGGATAAAATAAGATATGACAAAAGGGTGTCACCGCACATTATTGGTGTATTAGTTAGGTAGAGGAGGAGTTATGATATTATAGAAACTGTTTGTTTTTGTTCGGGGAACTCCTAATCCTCTGCGTAGGGTAAAGGACCTCCCGTTGGCGTCAACGCTTAATAAATGGTTAAATTGAATAGAAGACTCTGCTATTTCCTTCATCTTCAGAATTCTCCAGCTCAAAACCCATCTCAAATTGAACCTAATGAGGAGAGAGTAAAGGACTTCCCTCCGCACAACACCGGAAAACATAACGCTTAAACCTTTGCTCCAAGCTATTCCCTCATTGTTCTAGCTGCGCGAGATCTACAAGCTCATCGGTAATACTATTTCCAGGCCGTGGCAGCCATCTTGCGGTGGTGCCTCTTGCGAAAGAACCAAATTGAATAGGGTTGAATGGAACCATGTGACCAGGTTGCCTTTCTAGTTCTTATATGTGTAAGAATATGGTATTGGAAAACACTAGGGTACAAATTTTTGTTTTCAGTATTGTTACATAAATATACCGTTTCTGCATTTTTTGTGGTTACAGATGATAGATATTATGTATGAAGACTTAACCTATCAAAAAAATATTGCGTAACCACTGCATTATTTATTTACGGCAGTTTTTGTATAAAATTTTGTTAAAAATGCGTCAAAAAAGGTGTCAAATTGAAGATGAAACAACACAGCCATCTGATTATACGATTTTGTAGTTGTGCTGACCAATATGTAAATTAAAATATGCGTGGTGGTGCATTTCAAAACGATCACGTAATTCCACGAAAAACACCCTGAAAGAAGTGCCTAACATTCGTTACACATCGTGTCCAAGCAGGTTTACAAATTTCAAGCATGCCTAAAATAAAATCAGAACGTTTCCCTTGTTTTACAAAGGTCGTACAATCTTAATAATACCTTGAAATGTCTATCCTCGAAAAATAAATACTCCTCAATAATGCAAGAATCAATAATAATAGAAATGGACTATTTTACGAAAACATGATGTCAAACCTGTAACGGATGTTACATGATAGAAAATTTACGTTGCAAAGGTAACATCACCCACTGCACTGAAGTATACAATTTCGACTCGAATATCAGTGACCTAGATCGCTTTGAGGTCATACGCTATCCCATCATTCTCCCGTAAATCAGAAATTCAACTCCGGGTCACTACATTCATTACAATGGCGTCTTGGTTACAAATGTTGCAGTGGAGCGTAGCACCAAGTTTAACCACTTAGGAAGTGGCTGATGTGGAGCAAATTGCATGAATAGAGGTATGTACGGATACTTTCATGTTTATTCTATCGATATGAATTATTTTTGGGGAAAGATGTGTTAAATATTGGACACCAATTGTACTGTCAATTACAATTTTTGGACAGAGTCAGAGTCAGTTTATTTGCCATTTGCAGAGTAAACTACATTGGAATTTGGGTGCAAGAGCTAAAACAGAGCATAAAACACTACAAATCACACCGACAACATATAAGGCATTAAGATAATAACATATAATGAATAAAAAATAAAAGAAGACAGATACACATGCGGAGAGCCCAAGAATCATCATCTGGATTAACGTGCAAGTTATTAAAGTGCACAGTAATAAAGTGCATATGCATAAATAAATAGCAGAATTGCATGGATTACAGTATAAGACATCTTATACTAATGAAAAACATTATGATCATTTAGACTATGCACTGCACTTCGGAAGAAACTGTTAGCAAAACGAGTAGTGGAGTATTTGATAGAGCGCTAGCATCTGCCCAAGGGGAGTAGATCAAAGAAGCTGGTGGCCGGATGACCTGAGGTGTCCCTAACAATACTGGAGGCACGGAACAGAAGTCTCGAGCTGTAGAGCTCTTCTAGGGCCGGCTGAATAACACCAGTCATCTTACTAGCAAGGCACACTACTCTATTTAGGGATTTTCGCTCCTTGACAGTGAGATTACCAAACCACACAGTGAAAGAGCTAGTAAGAACGCTCTCAATTATGCAACGATAGAAATTAAGTAAGATCTGGCTGTTTGGGGTGAAATCTTTGAGTCTTCTTAGAAAAAAGAGCCGTTGCTGGGACTTTTTAACAATTGTTTTGGTATTTGCGTACCAGCTTAAGTCGTCCGAAATAGTGACACCAAGAAATTTAATACTCTTGACCATCTCGACTTCGGTGCCATTTATTTTAGTGGGGAGATGGGGTGCCTTTGTTCGGCGGAAATCAAAGACTAGCTCCTTTGTTTTTGAGGCATTTAGGATGAGGTTGTTGGCCTCGCTCCACCTGACTAGATTTTGTACCTCTAGTCTGTAGTTAGTCTCGTCATTTGAGTTTATAAGCCCAATGACGGTAGTATCATCGGCATACTTAACTATCAGATTGTTGAGGTAGTGAGCGAAACAATCATGCGTAAAGAGAGTAAATAAGAAGGAACTAAGAATGCAGCCTTGAGGCGAGCCAGTACTCAGAACAAGTGTATCAGACAGAGTAGTACCAATCCTGACTCTTTGAGGTCTCAAAATTAAAAAACTAAAAATCCATTCACAGACAGCATCACACAGACCAAGACTTTGCAGTTTGCGCAACAGGAGTGAGGGAATGATCGTGTTAAAAGCAGAACTATAGTCTATAAAAAGCATTCTGACATAGTATTTGCTTTTATCAAGGTGTTCATAGACAGAGTTCAAGGCTAAGGAAATGGCATCCTCAACTGATCTGTTTTTCCTATAAGCAAACTGCCAAGGATCAAAGGAGGAAGAAATCTGACATTTAATGTAGTCCAGCACTAGACGCTCTAGGCATTTCATTAAAACTGATGTTAGTGCAATCGGTCTGTAATCATTGTGACATGTTACAGGTGATCTTTTAGGCACTGGGACTACTATAGATTCCTTAAAGCTTCTAGGCACAAGGCGGCGTTGTAGTGACATATTAAAAAGGTCAGTGAGCACAGGGGCAAGCTGCTCAGAGCAGGACCTGACGACCCGGGGAGGAATGCCGTCCGGTCCAGCGGACTTCCTCACCTTGGTCCTGGACAGAACCACACGAACCTCCTGTTTTGACACAGACAGCCCAGACTGGTCACTGGGGTTGGAGGGAATAAAAACAGGTGGCTCAGTGTTCAGGACATCAAACCTAGAATAAAACAAGTTCAGTGCATCAGGAAGAGAAGGGTCAACTGCTTCGGTGGCCTGGCTCCTTGGTTTGTAGGAGGTCACAGTACCCAGGCCCTGCCACATACGACGGGGGTCGTTCTCCCTGAAATGACCCTCGATCCGTTCTCCATAAGAGCGCTTGGCGGCTTTTATTGACCGCTCCAGCGCAAATCTAGCCAGTTTGTATCTTGTGGCGTCCCCAGATTTGAAAGCTTTAGCACGTTCAGTTAGTTTGATTCTGACGTCAGTGTTGAGCCATGGTTTTTGGTTAGAGTATTGCTTGACTACTTTGCGTGGGATGCATGAGTCAATGCAAAAGTTAATATATCCAGTTACAGAGTCACAGTATTGGTCGAGATCCTCAGATTTAAAAACATTCCAATCTGTGGAGTCAAGGCACCCCTGTAGATGTGTTTCAGCGTCTTCAGACCAACATTGAATGGAACGCACGACCGGTTTGACCATAGACTGTATAAAAATAGGGTTTGACCACTCTATTCTTCTGTATGCATGTTGGCAGAAGAAGCATAGATAGGTGGTCAGATTTACCAAAAGCCGGTCTAGGGAGGGACCGATAGGCGGCCTTGACATTACTGTAACAGTTATCTAGGGTTTTGCTACCCCTTGTGGGGTGCTTTACATGCTGGTGATAGTTTGGAAGAACAGATTTAAGATGACAATGATTAAAATCCCCGGCTGCTATGAACACTGCATTCGGGTGGGAGTGCTCATGTTTATGTATAATGTCAGCCAGTTCATTTAAGGCACTCGAGGCGTCAGCCCGAGGATGAATGTAAACAGCATATAAAAAAACAGCTGAAAACTCTAGGAAGATAAAAAGGACGACATTTGACTGCTAAACACTCAAGATTAGCAGTGCACGTTTTGTTAGTCACAGTGTCTGTGCACCAGCTCTCATTTATGAGAAAACAAACACCACCTCCCTTTGTTTTCCCGGTGCTTTCTCTCTGACGATCGGAGCGAAGGACAGTGAAGCCCGATGCACCAAGACACCACTCTGTTTTCCAGTACCATATTCTTACACATATAGTTCTGTGGTGGAAACCGTCAAGCACATGGGCTAACAATGGTGTTGTAATGTACTATTTGCGGACAACATAAGTGAGCCCAATCGGTTTGGGTGTAAACCGTCCCCTTTGTAAAGTGCAGAGCGCTCCCAAAACAGATTAAAATTGGCAATAAAACTGTGACCTACATTGAGACTGAAGTCAGGAATGAAGACTCATGCTGCGTTCCAGGTAGCCTACCTCAAACTCGTAATTACGACATTCCGACCAAGAAAAATACACTGGAACGGCCTGTTAACTTGGAATTACAAGTTGGAAATCATTTCACTGATCTGGGTTGCCGAGTAGGAGGAAAGTGACATCATTCAAAATGGACGAATCTATATTTTAATGGGAAATGTTTAACAAGGGCTTGAAACACAATTTAATTTAGTGGTATTTTCAATGTTTATGCGTGCCCACATCCTTCACTTGATAACATATATGGGAAATATAGACAGTCTACGGGGTTATAAACAGTTTGCATGAGTAAAATATGGAAATACATTTTTAAAATAGGCCTATTATATAGAAATGCATGTAGGCTATTCAACACTGGTATGCGTTTTTTCTATTCCTCTGTGACAAAGTAGCTCTGAAGCTTTTGGCGCTCAGGGGGCTTGAGGGGTCAATCCGGGCAATGGTCGCCAGGGGGCGCCGCCAGGGCAACTCAATGGGGAATGGATGGACGTTAGCGATCCGCAGAAGCACCCGGCCCCCCGCACCCAGACCAGTCCTCGGGTCACCTTCCATTCACCCCCGTCCTCCACTCCCTCCACCAACCCACACTGCCCTTCTGCCAGGCCCCCATTACTCACTTGGGCCCAGTGTACTACCTCAGAGTGGGCCAGAATCTCGCCGGGTGAGACGGGCGTTGCCCAACTGCTCCGGCCGTTGTCGGCACTGAAAGAAATGATTCCGGGTAACCGGCAGCGGTGTTAGCCGCCCATAACGTTCTTCTAGCTCCTCCCACTGCACGCTGACACTGCCGCTGCCGTTCTCCCAGCAACCGCACCTCCCTCCGCGCTGTTCCATCCAGGGCCCCCAGCACAAAGTCCGCATGCTGCTCTTCTGTCAACGCCTGTGCCCTGAGCAGAGCCTGGACTTGCACCTGCCACTCCCTGAATTTTAAGGTCCCCTCCTCCCCACTAAATTTAGATTCCCATGGGGCGCCCATTCTCCACCCCTTGGTGGTCACCAACAGGGTATCTGCCTGTCCGCCACTCGGGCGGGCCTCAGGTCACAGTCCCGCTAATGTTAACCGCTGCCCTCATCACACTCACCGGTCTTGCCACGGGACATTAACTCTAGGCAGGGGAGAGAAGTACACACCCACTGCCGCTCAGTTCCCTGCTCACACCAGTCTGGGACCCACGCACGCTGTGCTCAAGTACGGTGAAAACACATTCCTTACGGTCTGGGGGGGAAGTGATCTCCCCCAGCAAAAGCTCCACGCAATATCCCCGGATCCACTGGCTCCATCACACCGACCGGCTCTGCAGTTTGCCGCTGATGCTGCCTGTCAGTTGCAGGTGAAATGCAGCGTTCTCTCTGTTTCCACGGTTCCTGGCTGCTCCAGCTCTCCTGCAGCTGCTCTCCGCAATCAGGTAAGGTTCACCATACACACGACACAACACGTCCACATTTACACTGAAATAAAACTAACCAAACTTAACAAACAAAGAGAAAAGAAAATGCACTGCCCAACATTTGGGGGCTCAGAGGCAAACCAACCTCTCTACTCTATTGTTTCACCCCAGGTGCACTGTATTTAATCCCTCAGGAAACCCAGCCCCTCGCGTCCCCGTTTCAATGATTCAATTCCCCCATGAGTACCCACCACTCCAATCACGTTTTACAATTATCCATTTTCCCACTGCAGGACGTTTCGCAATTATCCAATTTCCCACTGCAGGAACCGCTCTCATTCCCTCCTCACTGAGGGAGACCGCAAAATATGTTACATGGATAATTACTTTTTTAACAATGCAATACTTAGTGAATAGACCAGGAAGTTCAAACATTAGCACATATCTCCCCCACTTTCTGTGTAGCAAGCGAGTGTGTCAGCAAAGCCTCTATAAGAAAATCTTTGTTGTCAATGAGTCCCCAGACTAGCTCTGAAAATCTCTAAATTCTAAGTCCTGTTCCAAAAGTTGCTTATCATATTAGTGTTTCCCCTATATTCAGCAGCAGCACATGGCTTCTTCGAGATGACCAATATCCCATAAAAGCCAACAGTCGCATCTTTCCAATGAATGAAGGGTGATACATTTCTACATTTATTCGTCATCCCTCCTCTATCTCCCCATCTTTTTGTATCGCTCTCTACTATCACTATGCCAATAAACCAGGGGCCGCCCGTATTACAGAAACATCGTAACTCCGGAATCCTATCTTATCTGTGTAGTAGGCTAGTAACCATGGTAATTTGAATTAGGAACTGATTTAGGCAAATAGCCATTACAGAACAAAAGTTCTCAAGTCCATTTTCCTATCCTAACGTATTACAGAAGCATCCTAACTTGCCAAAATCCCAAATAAAGTGTCCTAACTTTAGGACAACCCTGTTGGTGTTCATTGTTGTTAGCAGTTGGAATGAAAAAGATAACATTCGCTAACACAACACTAGCTAGCTGGCTAACTCCATAACGTTAATGGCTGCTCTTTTATTACTGTTGGAGAACGAGGGAAATGTCAATAAGCGGCATTTAATTGTGGAAAGGTTTAGGGCAGACCCGAACGATGTGTTGCGGTTTAGTGACAAAACACTTATTAGCACCCATCACTCTTCTAATTCCTCTGGCTTGAAATTGAAAGCTCCTAATTTTTGCTCCATTTTTAGGATAGTCACGGACTCGTCTCGTCTTGTTAACATCTCTGCTAGAACGTTAACAAACTAACATCGGTTTGTTTCATATCGCGCACAGCTGATCGGTATGAAAAAGTGCCGTCGGTTGTTAGGTAACAGACATGAAAGTTGATCAACGAGTTCTGTTTGAGCATTTAGGATTTCCTAACCTGAGATAAGATAGGATGTAGTAAGATAAGATAGGATTCCTAACGTTAGTTTAGATTTGTTTCTGTAATACGAATTTGTGAAAAATCCTATCTTAGACTTGTCGCATCTTAACTTGGGCTTAAGATACGATGTTTTTGTAATACGGCCAAGAAATATAAAGTTGCCAATAAGAGTTCATTCACTAGGGTGGCTTGAGCATCTATAGAAGAATTAAATGGGTAGAAAGAATAGGGTAAGTAGCTACATTGTATAGCCTAATGCATGCAATAAACATAAGCTTACCAGTATATTAGTATAGTTTAGGGCTGAGCCGAATGCCATCTTTTTACACTTCGAAGCTTCGTTGGAAATTTTCCCCGAAGCTCCGAAGCTTCGTTTTTAATAATAATCTATTAAAAATATGTTCTTTTGAGTCTTTGAAAACAATGTTACGATACATCCAGTAGAGGGCGCGCTCACATCTATTTCCTATTATGCGCATGAAGAAAGAAACAACTGTTTTTTTTTATTGAAACAACAAAGTATTAAATTGAAATGGAACATAGGCCTAAATATACAGTCATGGACGAAAGTGTTGGCACCCCCTGTAAAGATGAGCAAAAAGGGTTATAAAAAATTCACCGTTTGGTGAATTAGCTTAATCTCACACTGAAAAAACAAGAAGAATCCAACCTTTAATTGACGTTAATTTATTATGAGAAAAAAAAATCCACATCAAGAAATAACACAAGAAATAATGATTTTTAACAAAACCACGTTGGCCACAATTATTGGCACCCCTGCATTTATATATAGAATAAAGTAATAATTTTTAATATTTGGTCACATATATGACTTCCTGATGTCTGTGACCCAACAACATCAAAAGACTCTTGATATCTTATTTTCTGGTACTCTTACAAGCGATACTATAACATCTCTGCATTTGAATGGATCTCTATGGGAATTGGGGGGTGGGTCTAGATTTAGCTGTAAATTACACTGGAACAGTATGGAACACATGGTTGGCAAAATGGCTGTAAGTCATCAAGGGTCTGACGTATCAAACAAGCTTTAATCCATCACTCTGTTGCCAGATATGCAGTAGATATGGATGAATAACTTGAAGGGTTTCTTCTCCTGACTTATTTTTCCATAGAGTTCAATAGGAAAATTTGTCAGGAGAAACAACCCTTAAAGTGATCCATCCATATCTACTGCATATCTGGCAGCAGAGTGATTGTTTAAGGCTTGTTTGATACCTCAGACCCTTGTTGACTTACAGCCATTTTACCAACCATGTATTCCATACTGTTCCAGCATAATTTACAGCTAAATCTAGTCCCACCCCCCAATTCCCATAGAGATCCATTCAAATGCAGAGATGTTATAGTATCGCTTGTAAGAGTACCAGAAAATAAGATATCAAGAGTCTTTTGATGTTGTTGGGTCACAGACATCAGGAAGTCATGGCATGCAAAGGATATGTGACCAAATATTAAAAATTATTACTTTATTCTATATATAAATGCAGGGGTGCCAATAATTGTGGCCAATGTGGTTTTGTTAAAAATAATTATTTCTTGATGTGGGATTTTTTTTTCTCATAATAAATTAACGTCAATTAAAGGTTGGATTCTTCTTGTTTTTTCAGTGTGAGATTAAGCTAATTCACCAAACGGTGAATTTTTTATAACCCTTTTTGCTCATCTTTACAGGGGGTGCCAACACTTTCGTCCATGACTGTATTTCCTTTATTTCAACAGGGATACACACACCCTGCATTACATTAAAACATATATAATGAAATACAAAACAAAGACATTTAACAATTACATACATTAACAAATATGCCTAGGTCCAAGATTAGGGACTTAAAGATACCCATAGGAATGAGAAATTCAAGTTTAAGGATGTATTGATGCCTGTTCCAGGACCAAGGGGCAAAGTATCTAAAAGATGTTTTACCAAATTCAGTGGTTACCTGAGGTGTATTTAAAACTATGCAATTTTGTGATCTGATGGGATAATTGGAAGTTTTAAAGGTAAGTAATGATGTAAGATAAGGAGGTAGCTTCTGTAGGATAGCTTTATAGATAAACAGAAGGGAGTGCTGCTCTCTCCTTGTAGTGAGGGATGACCAACCCACTCTTTGATAAAGAATACAGTGATGTGTGCGGAATTTATCACCTGTGATAAAACGGAGGGCACTGTGATAAATAGAATCAAGAGGTTTTAAAGCACTGGCAGAAGCATGCATGAATAAAGTATCACCATAATCAAGAACTGGTAGCAATGTGGCCTGAACTATCTGCTTCCTTCTCTCGTAAGACAAACATGATTTATTCCTATATAAAAATCCAATTTTGGGTCTGAGTTTTTTTATCAGGAAGTCAACATGAGTTTTGAATGATAGATTTTCATCTATCCATATACCAAGGTATTTATAAGCAGGCACACGCTCAATTTTGGAGCCACTAAGAGAGCAGATGCCAAGGTTAGTAGAAAGAGGCTCACGACTGTTTGAAAAAAAACATAAACTTTGTCTTGCTTTCATTTAATACTAATTCCAGACTTGTAAGTGAGTTTTGAATAGCATTGAAGTCGGCCTGAAGGTCTGATATGGCTTTGCCCATTGACGAAGCACATGAGTATATGGCTGTGTCATCTGCATACATGTGTATTTTGCTACTTCGAAGAGCGGAGCCAATGCTATTAATATAAATTGTAAAGAGGACAGGCCCCAGGATCGATCCTTGGGGGACTCCTTTAGTGACTTCTAAGAATTGGGATTTAACCCCATCTACGTGAATACATTGGGTTCTGTCTGCTAAGTAGTCTTTGAACCAATTACAGGCATTCTGACTTAGCCCAATGGTGGTGAGTCTGTCAAGCAGTAGGGAGTGGTCCACTGTATCAAAGGCCTTAGAAAGATCGATAAAAATGATCATCAGTTCACATTTGTAGCACTGATATGCTTCCAGGTACTTTTCCTCATCAACCACAAGAAACATGTTGCAAACAATACATTTCATTGCCTTACCAGGCAGGGTAGGCTCAAGATCACAGTCACTGCCAGAAGGCCCCATGTGGGCACTACCAAAGACACTAAGAAATAGACTAAAAACAAAATAGAAAGAAATAAATAAAATAAGTAATAATCAAAGGTATAAAATAGATTTAAAAGTAAATTAATTAAAATAACAAAATAAAATGAATAAAATGATATAAATAAATTTAAAAGATAAATATAAGCCGCAGTCTTCACAGTTATGTGCAGGCCTATAAACTTTCAGATTTCACGTAGGCTAGCCTACATACTGCGTATGGTATGGGGAAAAAAAGTCTAAAGCCGAGTGTAGGCTATTCCCATATAAAATTGTGCAATATGCTTGAATCAGAACAGAACCTGAACCAGAATTAAACAAATAATTAATCATGAAATGTAGCCTAGTCAGATCGGCTAGCTAACGCTAATGTTGTGTGGTAGCCTACATTAGTAACGCATTTATTGTAACTAAAGTAACGTTGAGATGAGATGATTTTCTTCTCCTTAAGTAGAAATGCGGCTGTTCTGCTGCGCTTTCTCAAGATGCAAAAAGTAATCGCAAACGTATCTTTCAATACTGCAGTAGGAAAAGGAAAGTTAAGGAGGCGGTTAAGTGCATTAAGAATACGGAAGGGTTACTGCTTTATAAGAATGAGGATATTGCTGATGCCTTAAACAATTACTTTGTTGAGAGTTTTACCAGAGAGGAGGTTAGCCGATATTGAGATATGGGATAGAGAAGTACTAGATAAATTATATAAATTAAAGACAAATAAGGCAGTAGGCCCTGATGGTATATACCCAAGGGTACTCAAAGAGTTAAGTGAGATCATCTATAAACCACTGGCAGGTATTTTTAGATGGTCTTTAGAAACTGGAGAAATACCGCAGATGACTGGAAGCAAGGTGATGTAATACTAATATATACGAAAGGAGACCGGACAGATCCAGGAAACTATAGGCCCATCAGTTTAACTTGTATCACATGTAAAATACTGGAATCTATCATCAGAGACAAATTATTAAAAATAATTATTTATTGAACATAACAACATCTTAAGAGATAGCCAACATGGTTTTCGCAGGGGAAGGTCATGCCAGACAAACCTTTTGTCATTCTTAGAGGAAGCTACCAAGTGTTTTGATTGTAACAAGGCTTATGATATTATATACTTAGATTTCCAAAAAGCATTTGATAAGGTATCACATGAGAGACTCATTATCAAAATGAAGACCGTAGAAATTATAGGAAGCATATATCTGAGCAGGGTATTGTGGGACCTCTGCTCTTCCTTATTTACATAAATGACCTTGACAGGGACATCAAAAGTACATTAGTTAAATTTGCTGATGATGCAAAACTAGGAGGTTTAGCTAAAAGTTTGGAGGCTACTAAAGTAATCCAAGAAGATTTAAACAGAATCCAGAAGTGGGTGGAAACTTGGCAAATTAAATTCAACATAGCTAAATGTAAAATCTTACATGTGGGAAATAAAAACATAAGGCAAGACTACTTTATGGGAGAAACAAAATTGGAATGTTGGCAGGTTATGTAGTGGAGGCAGAAACTCTGTGTGTTTTCAAGACCAGGCTTGATATGGTGCTGGATACTATCTAGATTTTAGGGGAGCACTAGGTACCCTTTAGTGGTAGGAAGATGGCGAGCATTGTTGGGCTGAATGGCCTGTTCTCATCATTAAGTTATGTTATGTAGGCTACAACAACTTGTACCAAAACAAACTTTAAACAAATAAAAACGGACATGGTAACCCTGGTTTATATTTAGTAATGCAATTGGAGCATGCTAACGTGTTTCTAACAACGTTCTGTTTAAAAGCATGCACTTTCTGTCCATGATAGGCATTTCTACAGATTTGCACTGAAGATTGTTTGACTGAGGCACATCTCAAGATTATTTTAATACCTTTATACTTTTAATAGCCTATTTTATTTGTTTTTGGACGCTCAGAGCCATTTATTCAAGGCTGCTGACAGTTTACTTCTATAGTTTTATTTGGTTTTATAGTTTATAATCACCTGTATGGCAAGTTTGCAGAACATTGTTGTTTACAATGATAGTAATGGCAAGTAACCTATGTGTAATTAAAAAAGTAATGAATGTGTGCAACACTTTGCATGAACATTTTCCAAATAAAAATGGAAGAAAGTGAAAATGGAAAAGGAAAATGTGCGACTGAGTACTGGAAATACCTGATTGACATGTTTGTTTTTGCTGCTCATTTGAATTTCCTGACTTTTGTGGTTTTTATCCAAAACAAATCTAACTTAAAACTTAGTTTTTTGTCATAAATATAATATACAGTGGAAAAGGCAATCAATGGGCAATGCAGGATGGATGGATGGAATGCAGAATTGCAAAACTGAGATTAGGCCACTCACGTTCATGATTTAGATTTAGAATAGGAAAACATGAGACAGGCAATTGACTGTGATACCAGCAATAGTTGAGAATGCGTTTTTCTACTATACATGGTAAGCGAAAGTGAGGATTTATGGGAAAGAATGAATGCACTAAGGAGGATGAGTTTTAAATTTTGCCAGCCACACCGGCTGTAAACTTGTCGAAGATTTCATTTTGTGGTTATCCCCTTTGCACTCCGTTACAGTAGGCGGCGGTATGCACTTATCAAGCTGTTTACCACCAGCCATAACACCAACCGAAAAAGTGTAAAATTATTTCGCAGTCCCCGCCCACTGTAAAGGGTGCCGCAGTAAAATGTGACGCGCACGCGCAGCCAAGCTCCCTCTTTTGCTGGAAGGTAAGGGTTCGCATGGCGCGTGCACTTCTCCGCAGGGTACAAAAAATAACTTAAAGGTTTATATATTCGCCAGACTTTGTTGAACATAAACACAAAGTTGCGTAGAGTGTTAAGCAACGCGATGTGTCAGAAGTTCGTGTATTTGTCAGCGGTGTGACTTTAAGGCGGTAGGATGTGGGTTTGGCGTGTCTGGTCTATTAAAAAGCCACGGGCCCTGTAGCGCCCTGCCTGGCTGCACGCATTGATCATATCACTGCTAGCCGCTACTCGCTAGAAACAGACAGCCCGATATATACGGAAATATAACTCAACCTTCCATCCATCAGGAACATATTAAATTATTTGGACAAATTATTGGTTTTCTGTTCGTATTTGTGGTGGGAAACTTTTCCATCTTCATTTGCAGTTTTTTCCAGACTGCCAGCACAGTTGACTAGTTAACGTTAGCTTGTTGGTTAGCTCACAATCTCTTGAATGAAATGGACAGTGCGGAAGCATCTTAATCACCTTAAATTCCGTTTAGGTTTCCCCCCCCCCACGGGTACTAACGTTAGCTACTACGATACTTAATGTTATACTAAGCAAACTGTCCGTTGGTTAACGTTAGGTAGCTGGCCATTAGTTTATTAGCTTTCATTGGCGAACTTAATTGTTGGGAGTGAACGTGAGTATAGGTAGCCAGCTAGTTTTTTGTAAATGGTTTGAAAAGGCCTAAAGAACGTTAAGTTACATTCTTAATCTAAAGGTACAATCAACAGCGGCTCCATTGTCGCTCTCTTGTCGGCTAACGCAATGCAAGTATTGAGTTTTGTGTTGAACTTGGAAATGCACTAGTTTGCTATAGCCAGGCCTACGTTGCTAGCTTATTGTTAGCTAGCTAGTTTCCGCTGCTCTGGCTAACCATCCAAGCCACTTAACTAAAGTAACTGAATGAAGCTGTAAGTGAATTAACTGATTTAACTAATCTGTGAATTCCCATGGCAATGGACCCTATGTAGCGACTTGGGGTTTGTGAACATGGTTTCTTCAGGTTTTGTGTACAACACGCGTGGTGGGCCTCGTGTGTGAAGCCTAGAAGCAGCATGATGCTGCAGGTTAGCACGCAGATGTGCGTGTTCTCCAGTTTCCGTTTCCCGATCAAATATCAGCCGTAACGGGGGCACGTGGACAGGGCGTGGGATCGAGGTAGTTGTCGTCCGATCGCACTCGAAATGAACTTAGTTCCCTCATTAATTTTCTTTTTAAATGAAGTAGCGGTTAACTGATGGTTAGCATCACCTTTAAAGTGTGTAACACACGTAGTCATTGACGCTGGAGCACGATGTCATACTCGAAACCTCGCGTGAGAAACTAGCTCGTGTGAGGTGTTGAAAACAAACGTGTATCTTGGCAACGTCATATAAAACGTCTACCCTATTTGTAGATTAAGCACGTTTATAAAATGACTCGTTTAAAATATTTCTAATTTAAATGTATGCGTGCTGGTTTTGAAGCACGTATTATACAATTTGGTATTAACCACGTGTTTAAGGGGTGTATGAGAACTAAATTGGGACTAGGTTTCTTGCAAGTAATTCAAGAATGTATGGTTCTTGAACTTGCGGCTATCTAATGGCTATTTTGCATCTGGGCTTTTAATAATAATTAAAAAAAGCATTTGTAGCTTTTAATGACACGTACTTGGGTTTTTATCCAAGACTGTTCTGTTAGGTAAACCGCAATGATGACAATTGTTTATAATGTTGGCTCTTCTAGCAGGACAGTTTACACACACACACACACACACACACACACACACACACACACACACACACACACACACACACACACACACACACACACACACACACAGCTGACTGAAGCAGAGTTTTTACCTCTAGTGGATTTTGCACATTCTGGTTTTTCGGTGCTCTTTGGGGAAAGTCTGTACAGTCTCAGGGCTGGGGGTTTGCACATTTGATGAAACTGGCACTCAATGCAGAGAGGTTTGAGCCTTTCCAGGCCTTTCAAGGAGCAGGAGTGTGTACTGGGCAGAACCCTTTTACGGTCTATGGCAGAAACTAGCAGCTGGGTTCAACTTATTGCGCTCTAGAACTGGGATTGTCAAGAAAGGCTGCGTCTTTACTGGATATCATGGTGTTTCTGATCTCAATTGTAATTAAACCTAATCATTTACTTGATCTGTCATTTTGACTCAATTTCTTGGTAAGCTCACAACTGACAGCTGAAGATTTGTCCCCATACGAAGTGGTTTGCCATTTGTCAAAGTTAATCAATGAATGAATCTGGTTTGGTGCATGTGGGGCTCATTTGCAGATTCATCCATGGAAATTCACAAAGCCCTGGATTCACCAGTGGCCCTCCATGTAAAGTTTCACTTCTCTCCTGACCTGGAGGGGTTGAAGTTGCTCAGTGCTGGGAGTGTTATTTTCATCCTATTTTAACAGATATGTCTTAAATGTTTTTTTTTTGTCTTGTATACTCCTACAGTACCCTGTGATTTGACCCACCATGGCAGACCCAGATCTTGATTTTACCAGTGGTGATGCTGGGGCTTCTGCCACCTTCCCCATGCAGTGCAGCGCACTGCGCAAGAATGGCTACGTGGTTCTGAAGGGACGCCCCTGCAAGATTGTCGAAATGTCCACCTCCAAGACCGGCAAGCACGGACACGCCAAGGTAACGGGTCGGCACACTGGTCCGTCCAAAGCTGCGTTCGCTTTCAGGTGCTGCTTTACTTTAGCGTGGCGGTAGCTAACCGTGGTCCTGGAGAGCCACAGCTAGTTTTCTCTTAAAATCTGCAACTAATGTAGTAGACTCAAGAAAACAGCACATGGTGTGTGAACTGTGTAATCAGCTGTTTTAATTGATCAGTTAAGTTCTGAGTAACAACAAAAACCAACAGGCCTTGTTCTCAAGGGGTGCCTGTAGAAGGAAATCCTTTGTTTTATAATTACACATTCAATGCTAGGCTTAGTTTTAAGGTTTCACAGCAATCTTTAAGATTGTGACTGTCAGGTCTGTAACCAAAAGCAATGAGCAATGCAGTGCTTAAAGTATCTGTCATCAAAGAAAACAGACCGGAAAAAAATGAAAGGACGTGAGAAGAGTGGATAGAATATACAATCAGTTTAATGTTTAACATTGTTAGAAAAAAGTGGCTAAAATAACGTTTAAATGCTGCTCTGTGATTGGGATATTTAGGAGTTTTATTATCTAATGAAGATCGCAAACGTTATTTACTCTCCTAGGCTTGTTTCATTGAATCGTATGGCCATGGTTTGTAGTGACAGTAGACCGCTGCATTTGTAGGCTTATCGTTCATAACGGTCCCCATTTACCCCTTACACGGAAGATGGCAAGCTCCTTATTGCCTAAATTCCATTCCATTATCTAGGTTAGTTATTTGCTTTCCTGAGGTAACGTAACCTAAACAAATCCATTCTTCTGCACGTGGCCAAGTAGCCAAAATCGTAGTGAGATTACCACAAATCAAAACACTGTAATTTCATACTTGGAGTTTGTTAGGCTACTAACCAAAGAGAGTCCACAAACTCCGCAAATCTATTAAATCGTTAATCATTTCCGAAGACGGGTCGCAAAATGGTGCACTTACAGAAATACATTTTCTATTGATTTTTAAATGATAGTAAATTAGTTTTCAAATGGTGACATTGCCATTTTATATTTTTTTCCTCATGATGTGAGGAAATAAGTTGTGTGGATTATTCAGACCGTTGACACACTTGTTAATCAAGGAAAATTAATTAAAACTGGTTGAGCCCAATGATCAGTTTAAAGGGAACTTGGTATCAATGGTGTTTTAGAGGGAAGGAACACCAGTGTCAAAAGAAGTAGCACTGTGACAATGGCTCTCCCTCAGGGATACTCAAATCTGGCCCATGAGCGAGTTGGATCTCTGGTCAGTCAGTGACATTAATAAATCAAGGAACTGTCATGCAGGAAATAACCAGCCTTACTCCTGGCCTCAAAGGGCAGATTTCAGTATCCCTCCTCTGCTGTATGGCTCTACCAGGATGGGCAGGCAGGCCGGCCAGAGGTGAGAAATTATTGATGGAGTACTGGCATGTTTAGATATGTTCCCACATGTTAACCTGGCTGAATTGGTGAATCGGCTGTACTCGCAAACACTAGCTCACTCGTAGACTGTGCAGCAATATAATTTTCTGTACCAGGATACAAATGGTGTTCAGTTGTGATATATGAGCTTATCAGGAATTTTAGCAGAAGTGTCAACTAAAGTGATTTTGCCGATTTAAATGTAAAGAATGCAAGTTTGTATGAAATTGCGCTACTCTTTTTTAAATTAATTTTTTAAGCACTTGCTTTTTTTAAAATTGAGACTAGAAGGTACGAGCAGCCTGCTGAGCCAGTGTTTGTCCCTGCAGGTCCACATGGTTGGGATTGACATTTTCACCAGCAAGAAGTATGAAGATATCTGCCCTTCTACCCACAACATGGATGTCCCCAACATCAAGAGAAATGACTTCCAGGTGAGATTGCGCCAGAAGCCAATGGCTTAGTTTATGATAGAAGAGGGGGCTCTTGGATTTACCACTTCAACATCCAGTAAAGAAAATTAACCAGGGAAAATTTTCAATGATGTCTGAAACCGTAGTGATAACCTGAACAGTGTTTGAAATGCATACTTGATTTTTTTCTGCTAAAGACGGAGTAGTATTTTATTTTATTTTTTACTTTGCATGGATGTAGTAGAACAATTTGCAATATGAGAACAAGTGCATTCACACTGAGTAATAGACCTGGCTAACAATATGCACAGACTAGCATGTGTATATGCATTTACATGTGTATATTTTTAAACTTGACCACCTCGTCTTTTTAAAACCAGCAGTAACAGGGAGTAGCTTCTGTACGTCTTGCAGTTTAATGAGCTATCCTGTGCTGTCAATCACTGATTTGTAGGACATGATTAAGACTTTGCTGACTGTAGCTAAACTTTGTAGATTGGTTGAAACCAGCAAGGCACTGACAGCATAATGGTGTGTTGAAGTGCATCAGGCCTTTCCCTCCGTCATTAATATAACAATATGTGAACTGCGGAGGGAGAGTAAGCTTTTGATGAAGGGCGGTGCTAAGAAGCTATCATATGCCCTCTGTAGCACTGTACACCCGAATAATGCAGAAAGACATGGTTTATATTACTGAGAGGATATTTAGCATATTATGATAGCCTGCAACATCGGCTTGCTTTATGTTCAGGTTACTAGTTGGTGTGCCAGAACATGTTAAGCCAATTATAGGGCGGCCGTGTAGTATAATGGTTAACCGAAAGGTTGCAAGTTCGATTCCCAGGTAGGACCCTGTCGTTGGACCCTTGAGCAAGGTACTTCACCTGCATTGCTTCAGTATATATCCAGCTGTAGAAATGGATACTATGTAAATGCTGTGTAAGTCGCTCTGGATAAGAGCATCTACTAAATGCCTGTAATGTAATGTAATTAACTGGAAATGGTTAAGCGACAGCACAGCTACCCATAAGAGAATACTGAACTAAACTAGAGCTATCTATAAACAGTAGTTAACTTCATTGAGCTACGTCATGAAAAAACATAAATTGGGTCACCTAAGGGCCATGCCAGTCATTGGCAAACACTACTGTAATTAATTAATGGTTCATTTAGTTGCATGTTTTTTCAAGTTGATTTGGGGGGATAAATGTTCAAGATGAGTTCTCATGAGCATACGTTCAGTTTTATTAAGAATGACCTAACGCTAACCCAAACATTTCTGACACTAGCTCATTCATGATTTTGTGAATCCAAAGCGATGAATTCACAAAGCTAAAACATGATAGGCCTTTGCCTAAACTGCACTTAGAACCACACTCTCCAAATTAGTTTATTTAAAACGCTAACAGCGCCTTGCATTACTAAATAACATGGCAGCCTACTACCTCATCCCACAAATGCACCTAAAGAATGACGATGTATAGCTATGATACTTCAGACTCCTCGTGATATGATTTTGTCTAAGGACTGGCGACTATTCCTGTGGGTAAAGAATCCGGGCTGGAAGCACTCGCTGCATGCATTCATTTTACCAGACCTTACTTTCACACCAAGTGGCCAGAGTGCAGACATGTTCCACATTCCAACTTGAGACAGTTGTGTGGACCGATATATATATTTTAAATTATTTAATTTGCAATTTTAAATTAATTTAAGAATCTGATCATGTTTTCACTGTTTAACCTAGATTTAAAATAAAAAAAACAGGGTGAAGTTCCATTAAATAATTTAGGTAACATTGGGTAGTATTGCTTTGTAATAGAGCTTGTTTAATTTGTGTGAGCCAAGAGCCTATACGGTCATTCCGTGTCAAATCAACCAGTTTTCTGAAAAGTTCCTGTATGACCCTCTCAGATTTTGATGAAACTCCAGCATAATAATCCATTGTGTGAAAAAGAATTTCCGACTTTGGAACCTTATAATTTGGGATTGGTAACAGCGATAAAGCTGAAACTTGGTATCCTAACTTACTTTCTTCCGTATTTGCGCGTTTTCACGACTCACAAGCGCGAAAGACGGAGGTTTTGAGCAAATCTCAGGAGGCCATATCTCGGAAACGACATGTCATATCAGGCTAATTTCTTGTGTGTTCATTTTTCATACAATAGATTATTATGATGGAGTTTCATCAAAATCTGAGCGGGTCATGCACGGACCACTGGTTGATTTGACACAGAATGACCCTATATTGTTTCTTGTAACTTTGCCTCTTACTAATAATTTTAATGGCAGGCCTAGATTTTGCAAGTTTTCATGACTTGTAGATGGTCCTTTGTACGCGTGTGTAATTTGGCATTTTTGTAAGTTGAAAATGTTTTGTTGAACTGTAATTTCTTTTTGTACTGTATTTGAGTAACTGATGAGAATGCATGTAAATTTATGGACCATAAGATAATTAAATCTAGAGCGAGACATGTATAAACACATACATACATGCAAACACACATACTATGGAACCTACCGGTCTCCAATAAGCGCCGGTCTCTTGTAAACACTTGGAGGGAGGTCTCATTTTAGCAAATAGACGCCGGTCTCCAATAAACACCGGGTCGAAAATAGTTTACCTTAGCCATTTCAACTGGACAAGGGAGACATTAGCAAGCCGTGAAGCTGGTTTAATGTTGCTGTGTAGCTAGCTAGCCAGCCAGCTGTATCAATTAAACAAACGTGGCTATCTAGTTGGCTTCACCATGTTTTGGTGTAGAGTAACATTCCAGACAGCATAGCTACATAGGGTGGACGTTGTTGGAGTGCCTACTTTGGTGTTTTGTATATGAGCTCAGTGTGCTGTCTAGGATTAACACCTGCAACTTGAGTGAGGTTTAATGTCCTCCCTTGTTGTCATGTAGCTATCTGAGTCATGAAACAATATTACTTGGGGTTTGCATGTGAAATGATAAAGAATGCTTTTGAGAAATATAAAGAGGCTTCCCACAGAGATTATACTGATGTAAACTAAATGAGGATATTTCTATTATTAGTGAGCAAACAAGCTAGTTTCCACACAAAACAAAGGTGATGACGACAACTTTTGAAAAACATGTTCTATTGGCTGAAATAGCATTACATGTGTACTTATGTCCAAAAGCATTACATGTGCACGTTGTTTATTCTGCGTGTGTATCCTGCAATTGGCCACTTTGATCAGACTTCTGATCAGATGTTATTGGCAGATCAGATGTTATCCAATGAGGAGAATTATTTTTTGTGGGCCTGGGGCATTTGTGATGATGGAATCAGCAGGAAAAAGGATAAAAATACAAAAATAATCAGTTAATGTTCTTAAGGGCTGAGAGTCTGGTCATTGTAGTTATTTCTGTCGGGAACCCTGAAAAGTGGCAAACTCTCCGTGGTGTGCTAGGTATGGGGCTTTCCCCCCCATGCCGTAATACCTGCCATCCCAATAAAAGTGAGTAACAATGTCCTATAGCTAGGGTTGGGTATCAAGAACCGGTTCCAAGTTGGAACCGCTAACAAATTTCCAAGAACCGTGGATTCGTTAAGACACGTGCATTTCGATTCTGCTTCTCGGTTCCTAACTGTTGCATACATTTCAGTCGCACTCCCGAGTGAACTGCAGTGAGCTTTTTACAGTCCATAAGTTTCACTTATCTGCCAGGACCTGCTACGTGGACCTAACGTCACATCATTTGTTACGCATTACGTCGGCGACTTAGCAAAGCACATTGCTACTGTTTACATTCTGGATCGACCGTCATGGCTGACCGCAGCAAACGTTCGAAAGTTTGTCTTAGCTTCACTAAAAAAGATAGCAACACAGCAAAATACAACACCTGCAGTAAAGTTATTTCGTGCGAGGGAGGAAGCACCTCCAACATGACGAAGCATTTGCTTCAACACGGCGTGAATCTGAAGGAATGCACCGTGTTTGATGTGTTGATGTGTCTCCCAGCCACAATGCAGCTAACGTCGTTACAGCTAACGTTAGCGCTAGCAGTATCAACGTCTCACGCTCAGGTACAAAACACAGATGAGCTGACATTCGCCTTTTATATTAAACGAATGACGTCTACAAATTATTCTTCTAATATATATTTTTCTTAGATACGAGTTCAGAGAGCAGTCAGAGCACCCCTCCACCTCCGGTTAATCCCCAGAGACCCTCCTGTACAGAAAGTCCTTTCACTTTAGCCATAAAGGGGAAGATGAGCAAGGAGAAAGTGGATGAATGTCACCGAGCGGTGACAAGATTTGTGGTGAAGGGGTTACATCCCTTTGCTACGGTTGAGTCTACTCCGTTTAGGTATGCAAAATGCATTATTGATATCTGGTTATTCACAGCAATATCCATATACACCTCCCCCTCGATAAGTCACGCGGATAACTCGCGGTTGTGCAGTTGGCTCCCAATTTATCAATGCATTGAATATCTGTACTGTGATATTACTGATGCTGTTGAACAGAATAGACGCGACCGTAACGTTAACTAGTCTCTCACAAGCTTGGCATGCATGCAGCTTTGAGATCAATAGCACGCAGCGCACGCCGGAAGATTGGTCTCAATAGTAACAGTCACCTGTTTGCGTTGTCAATCGATAGTGGATACAGCGTGCTTTCTCAGACAAGAGAACTTCGGACTTTCATTTGACTCATTTGATCAAGTCGGGTTGAGAGAAGAAAAAAAACACTGCTCCATTAATTCTGTCAATTTGGTTTATAATACATAATTTGCAAAGAAACAGCGTGTGCTGCATTCCATACATCTTTAAAATAGACTTTTTAATGACGTTTTTATTCCTCAGCCTTTAATTTGCGGTAATTTAATTTGTAATAGTTTTTGTTGATTATTCCTTATAAGAAAGAGTAATATTTATTTTTATAAATGAAGGGAAAAAGAAACCTTCCTGTCACAGACAGTTGATTATAGCCTAAATGTTCCAAGAATAAAGGTGGCTAATTTTTGTTCTTGAAATGTGTTCTTTTTTTCTCTCCAAAAAATATTGGAATCGGAACCGAGATTCGATAAGAACCGGATTCGATAAGCAGAATCGGAATCGGAATCGATAAAATTGAAACGATACCCACCCCTACCTATAGGGCTTCCATAGTTCTTTCAACCAATTGCCAAAACAAGATCAGATGCACCACAGAAGCCATCCATATGATGGAGAAAATCTAGCACCAAAACATGTCTTTCAGGGATTTGGACAGGACCCCTGGTTTTTTTGTTTTTCCTTTTTTTTCTTTAGCTGACATTTTCACGCTAGAGAAATTACGGGAATCTGTTGCTTTGGATAAGTGTCAGCTAAAATGTAAAATACAACCAGTTTTCTTATTAGGGTGACCTTACTGCCAGCTGAGAGTGGGAGATCGGTATGTGTTGAGCTACATTTGGTAGATTGCACAAAGAAAATAATGGACTTTCAGGCTGAAATTGAATGGGCACCTAAATGCCAGTGCCTGTAATAATTGGACCTGGGGGTGACATTTTAAGTTAAAGTTGAGACGGGCATTTAGAGCCGTGGGCAGTCTGCAGCACAGTGCATGTTTTTACCATTCTGTTGATGCTGATCTCCATGACGATGTTTATTGCTGCCGCTGCTTGGTGTAAGTGTGTCCGTCCAGCTGATCTGCATTATGTTTGAATGCTCCTGTTCTATTTAACGCATTTCCTGTTCAAGCTGATTCACATTGAGTCGTTGCTTGATCTCCGTTCTCTAGGAGATCCGAATCATTTCCTGCTCATAGATTTGCTCCTTGTATTCCACCAGTTTTTCCGTTGTTTCCAGTATATCATGACATTTGATGCATATCCCGATCAAGCCCTTATGCTCTGCAGTGTTTTCCGTCCCTGGTGATCTGAACTGTGATGCGTGTCCTCTCTCAGCGCATGTCTATCGGTGATGTTTCCTGTTTCCGCTGATCTCCTTCAAGTTTGTTTCCCTTTGCAGCTGATTGACATACATGATGGGTTTCTGTCTCTGCTGATGGACAACGGGGATATCCGTGAGGACCTCAGGATTCCAGAGGGTGAACTTGGCAAAGATATCGAAAGCAAATTCAGTAATGGGGACGATACGCTGGTGAGTGTGCAGCTGCACTTGTCTAGTCTGCTAATGCCGAGCGCTCACTACACAACTTTTGCCCCGTTTCTGACAAATTTTGAAAGAAATCTTGGTTCCGTCGGCTTGAACGGTTTTTTGATGTGAGATGGTCAAAGATGCGATTATTTCTGTCGTGAACCAGTCTCTACCTCGTCGGGAGAGCCCACGATCATTTCAAACTGGTTTGATTTTGTCGGGAGTCCCAGCTGACCTGCTGTGACGCATCGTTCTACTAGAATGTCAACAGCCATGAACGAGCGCACAATAAACGCAACGAAAAACGGTTTGAAATGATCCATACTTCCGTAGCCTTGGCAACTGTGCGTGGAAATGCGACCTCTTGATTTAGTCCTGTAAAAGTCGTATAGAAATCGACCCCCCCCAAGTAATTCTGTCTTCCTAAAATTGCCTAGTGTGTGCTCTGTCGCGCAGCGATTTTTTAAAGACTAATTTGACAGTCGTTAGATGTGAGCTGCTCTCCTCGGACTGGATTTTGTAAAGATTTAAAAGTCGTGTAGTGTGAGCTTGGCTTAAGTTGCAAAACCCCCCCCCCCCTGTTAAGTTACAGCATTTGAAAAAATGTTTCTGTGTCCAGGTACTTGCATGCACATGCCATGTCCCCTGCTCTTTCCCAGAACAGCATAGCAAATAAAATGACAAATGAAATGACAATGCTGGTGTGTATTTGCACCAGAAGTCTTGTGAATGCCCTGTGCTGCAGTGCCATTTTTCATAATTTCTTGCTCAAGATTACAGTAGGAATTGACCCTGCAGCAAGCTTGTTACAACCTTTTTAAGCGGCAACAGCTGTATGGCACTGCCACCCGTAACCGCTGCCCTCCATAACATATATTATCTTTTTCTCTCTTACCTGTAGGTCTCCGTGTTGTGCGCAATGGGGGAGGAGTGTGCCGTGGCCATCAAGGCTATGTCAACTAAATAGGACGAGACTTGGTTCTAAGGCTGAGACTTCTTGTACCACAAAACTTACATTTTGGTTCTAATTCTCACCAAAGCTATGGCCTTCACATACAACCTCAAATTGCTTCTTTTTTTTTTTTTCTTCTAAAACATTGCTGGAAGTTTTATAACTGTCTCGTTGGCCGATTGGCATTGCGCCAAATCACTGAGGGGCTTTTTTTTTTTTAAATTTGACTTCATTCCTTTTAATTTTGCCTTCAAGATGTTAGTCTTGGTACTCACATTCCTGAATGTTTAAAAAAAAAAAAGAAAAAGAAAAAAAAAAAGTAAAATCATAATGGGATCCAATTTTGTAAGATTATTTTTTATATTTCTTAGACTGACTAGCGTGCAGAATTTATGCCTTCTTGGGGAAAATATGCATTTGAGAGGGAGAGAGAGGCGGGGAGGGTGTGGAAAGACAATGTCCCTGCAGGTTATTCCGCTCCAAACATGGTGAATGTTGGCAACGACCATAGGTCCTGAGAGCAGGTATCCTTGAACCGATTTATCCGTGGGGAGCGCAGGAATATCGGTTGTCAGCACTTAAAAGCGGCCTTTTGGGTACTGCCAAAACATTTTGCCTCCTAAAATTTCAGTGATTATTTTATTCTTAAATGCCAGTGTCCTTTTCAAAAGCAAAGAAAGACGTGATGGCCATGCATGATTACCACTGTACACGACGGCAGATCATTGGCTGTCATTTGGCAACATTAATAAAAAAGAATGTCGAAGCCTGTACGGGTCTCATCTAGGTAGGCTTCCCTGAGTGTTTTGCGGACGCCTCCTTGCATGAGGGACTCAATCTGGGGAAGGGGCGTTAAGTTGCAAACCTTTTTTTTCACTCGAGGCCTTTATCACCAACTGGAGAAAAGAAATAAAATGTGGAAAAATTAAAATAGAAAATCTTTCTGGTTGCTTATTTCTTTTATTGTATTTATCATGCAGTTATATTAAAATGAGTTAAGACCTCCCCAGTGCACCTGTTTCTGTTTTCTTTGCAAACCTTCCCCTATTCTTCCCCCTTGACATGTGAGCACTTTGATCACTGCATTTGTCATTGGGAATTTGTCATGCATTAGGACCCAACTTTCCGAATACTGGTTGAACAATTCAAACGTCACGGTTCTTGAACATTTTTGATACCTGGCCACAACACAAGGGGTGTGGTTAATGGCTTAGTCATTTCTCTTCATCTCCTAAAATCCACTGGTTTTCCAAAAAATTTAAATTAACATGAAAATGTGTTGGGGTTTGGAAGACTGAATGCATGGGGACAGGGCCTTGACATGGTCCCTCTAACTTGTACGCTCTCATGCTTCATTGTGTGGTTTCTCAGCTTCTTTTGAAGGCTTAAGGTTGGGCCCTACCCCTTTTGGCATTATGACCAAAGGTTTTGTTGACCTGTTCAACCGTCCTTTATCTACACGAGTGAGATCAGGAGTCGGGCAGTCAGCGCCTCCCCACCCCCTCATCAAGCACTTGCTTTTGCCAAAAATCTGCCATCCTAGGTGATAAGGCAGTTATGAACTGTTGGGGTAGAGGGGAGGGGGACATGCCGGTTTTAATGGAACCCCTACATCACGGTCAAACTTTGAAACATAAGCTGTGACTTTTGCGTGTTATGCTTAATCTGCATGTTTACTTGGCAGTAGTTTGTGTATAAGGGAAGGAGCATCAAAGAAATGGAGTAATACTATTTCCTTGCTCATTTCCTTATACTGTCTCGATTTAACGCATCTGGACTCGGGTGCTCTGGTCTGTAGTTCCTTGGCTGGCTGTGCCTGTGTGACTTTGATGTGCTGTTGTAAGTGTAGTAGCCAAGCACACCTTTCCAAGGTGCTCAATGATTGGCCATGTTTCAAATGTGGGCTGTGTGCCTACACTGAAAGCATGGCAGTTTCCCATTGCCTTGGTATGTTTTATTTGTTCCCATGTTTCATTTGGAAACTGTCAAACAGATATTTAATTGAGAAACTTTCCAGGAGCCTCCTTTTGGAAAGTGCACTGATTTTATACAGTCTATAAAAATGTTGCGTGTTGTGGGCAGAGCAAGAGTAACTCCATTGGGTTTGACTAATCCTGGCGCTTCCAACTGAACTTGTGCAAAGGTGCTTTTGACTCATTACAACTGCAGTGTAATATCTAAATATTTCTCAAGGTGTATTTGAATCTAACTTTTTACTAGTTGCTTTCCCTTTTGCAGCATCTGTGATTTTTCAGCTTTGGAATGGTTTTATTTTTCCTTGCAGGGGTCCATACTTGTTCATCAACAGGTTTACTGAATTGCCAAATATACTATCGGGGCTAATGAGTCATCACCATGTGAACTTTCAAAATGTTAACTGCTGCCACATTATGGGAAAAAACGAAGGAACATGTTTTTAATTGATAGAGATTGGTTTGAACAAAACCCAACATACGCAGGGGTCTCCCATTACTTAGTTTGAGAACCCCTGTATCGCAGATCTTTCAGCTGATTTTCATTTGGTTGAAATCCCATCAAGTTGTTTGAGGAGTTTGCTTTGCCCATCTACAGGCAGATTCCCCTATAATCATATCAGATGTGTTCACAGTTTAAAATGGCCTCAATTTATTTTAAAGTAGTTCCATATTTCAGTTCTCAAAATATGAAATAAACTTGCTGTAGCCAGGTATCGGTAAAGTATGTTGGAATGCGAGTCATAGAACGGTCTGAATTACTGTTCTATCAAGGCCTTGAGGGATGAGAATGGAAGTACAGATTCTCGACTAGTTGGAAAAAATATTGACATCTGAGGTGAATGTGTGGAAAGATTTAGTGTGTTTATACACGGGTGGGTTGAATTTAGTTAATTTCCCCCCTTTGAATGATGACTTAATAAATCAAATTGAGGTTTAGCATGTTTTGTGAGGATGGTGCTTTCCCACTTAGTGCCCTCGAGAAATTCTTATGAACAAAATGTAACTGAAGCATTTTTTCCATTTATATTTTACTTTTTAGAGTTGATCGGAGTGTTTAATCCATGACTTCCTGTTTCACTGGGGTATAAATATGAGGTGACACAGAGGCCATATTCTCTTATTCATACATCAACATGGGAAATATAAGAGAACACACAAATCAAATGAGGGAAAAGTGTGCTGAGCTGCATAAGTCAGGGAATGGCTATAAAAAAAATAGCTACTCGCCTGATAATGCCGTTGGGTGGATTCCAATCGCTTATTTTATCCGGCTCGGTCCTCGCCTGACCTGGAAATAGATTGAGGTTCGCCATCTTTAAGGACGCTAAATGCTCCTCGGAGGAGCGACGAGTGGGGAACGAGAAGGACAAGGCCTTTGCGGAAGCCTTTTCTCGGAACGCGTGACGTGTATAAATTATCCACCACTCTCCACACCTGTCACGTTGCAGGCACACCCCATACACAAATGCAATTTTACCGTTCCTTTCCATTTATTATAAAGCGTTAATCCTTATTGACACTCATTGTTTATAACTAACAAAAGCACCGTTCATTGTTGAAATAAGTAAAAAGCAGTATAGCACGTGAGCATAATATGACGCTTGATTGAGCAAGGATGTTCCATTTGCCTAATGCATGTGGCCTCGTTTCCTTCATCCTTGTATCTGATCCTTGCATCAGTTCCTCGTGTCCTCCGTTGGGCGGAGCTAAGGAGCGAGGAAAGGAAGCAAGGGGTAAAAATAAGCGATTGGAATGAACCCTATATCTACCGTTAGGGCAATACTTAAAAAGTTCAAAGCAACTGGAACCGTTACAAACTTGCCTGGAAGAGGACCCAAGTTTATTTTGCCCCCACGCACAGTGAGGAGGATGGTAAGAGAGGCCAAAAAAATCCTCGAGGGTCATTGTTGTCGAATTACAGAGAAAAATAGCTCGTTGGGATCATCAAGTCTCCAAAACTACCATCACCTCCATGACAACAAATTATTTGGAGGGCATGCCAGAAAAAAGCCTTTCCTGTCATTTCACCACAAACGTAAGCTGGAGTTTGCTAAACGCTACTGGAACTTTGACTGGAACTGTGATCTATGGTCAGATGAAACAAAAATTGAGCTTTTCGCCAACCAACACTCGAGGTGGGTTTGGCGTGAAAAGAAGGATGGCTATCCCTAAAATAACCTGATCCCCACTGTTAAGTATGGTGGAGGCTCCGTGATGTTGTGGGGCTGTTTTTCCTCCAAAGGCCCTGGCAAGCTTGTTAAGGTATATGGCATCATGAACTCAATGAAATATCAGGAAATTTTAAATCTGAATCTGGCTGCCTCTGCCAGGAAACTAAAACTGGGTCGTCGTTGGATCTTCGAGCAGGACAATGATCCAAAACATACGTCCAAATCAGCACAAAAATGGTTAACTGTACACAAAATCAAGCTTCTGCCATGGAAATCTCAGTCCCCTGACCGAAACCCCATTGAAAACCTGTGGGCCGAGCTGAAGAGAGTGCACAAGAGAGGACCTAGGACTCTGGATAATCTGAAGAGATTCTGTAAAAAGGAATGGTCTCTGATTCCTTGGTCTGTATTCTCCAACCTTATTAGATGTTACGGGAGAAGACTCAGTGCTGTTTTATTGGCAAAGGGAGGTTGTTCAAAGTATTAAATGCAGGGGTGCCAATAATTGTGGCACACATGGCTTTGTTAAAAATAATTATTTCTTGAGGGATTTTTTTTTCTCCAAATGAATTTACTTCAATTAAAGATTGGATTTTTCTCATTTTTTCATTGTGAGATTAAGCTAATTCACGAAACGGTACATTTTTTATAACCCTTTTTACTCACCTTTATCAGGGGTGCCAATAATTGTGGAGGGTACTGTATATGAATGGGGGAAAGTGAACATGAGCTGCTTTTGATATTGTACAAGAAACTAAACAGGCTACTAGTTACCCTGCTGGACTTTAAAATCTTCACATGGCTCCCCGTCCTTAAACTGAGAAACTATGAACTGGATTTAGGAACTTGGGGGTGATCCTTGCACATCAATTATTTTCTGGCAAGAAAACAAATATTTTCTGGCAAGCACATAAAAAGCCTGTAATCTAGGCTGTTGGTCCAGCTTTTTCTCAGTATGGCCTTGTTGAATTTATTTTTCTCCTAGCCAGTTCGTTTTTATCAAGGGCTTGTCTCGTTAGTCTGACTCACAGGGCTGTGCACTACCCCTCCCTACTCCTTTCTGTTAAAAATAAACCACCCTCCTAGTTTGCCAGCTCACTTGTGCTTGTGTCTAAGCATACACGTGCGCACATGCATGCTGGGGAAGGCAGTTGTACCCATTTGCACAAAGAAAAATGTGTGTGGTTGATGTCACTAAAAGATGTAACATATTCCTGAAGCCTTTTTACATATAAAGTGAGTGATCAGAAATTCACTTGGTGAGTGAAGAGGGAGGAGAGGTGCAAATAAGCTATCAGTGAACGAGGGACTGGGCTCTCGCCGCCACGACAGCAGCAGTCTAGCGACCTTCACTCCTCAAATGTGTCTGCATCATGAGCAAAGACGCGTACAGTTAGGGGGGGGTTAGCCCTGGCCTGATCGCTGTACTCTCTGGTTTCCCCTGGGAGCTGGCCGCTGGCAGCGGGCCCAGAAAGCGCAGCCAACGATAGCGTGCATTCGAGCGTGCGCTGTGGTCCAGGACTGCAGTGAATGATGCGGTGACTCGCGCAGAGTTGAATTTATTTGTGCAAATCATTACCTTTCTATTAAAGGTTGTATCAGCGATTTTTGGGTGACGTCACTTCTGAAGCGAAATCCCAAACAAACATACTTATGAATAATTATGTTATGTTTTAAAAAATAGTGTTCAAGCATCCAGAATTATAACCACGTTAATAACGTTTGTAAGAAACCAAACCGTTTGTAAATCCGTCAAGATTTCAGCGAGATAAGAGTATTAGCGTTTGTGCAGATCATTGTGATTGGTTGGAATACTGTTTATTTTGGTTTTGAGTGGTTGGTAGTACCATTTGTTTTCGTGTATGATCTCGGAGCATAGGCTGCCTACAGAGACGCGGTTTTTTGACGGCCTGCTTATGGGGCGGGCAGCTAGCGGATCGTGAGGAAAAATCAGATGAATGTGATCATTTATGTTTCCACCAAAAATCGCTGATACAACCTTTAATGTATATAACAAATAAACCTTAAATCTGTGGGTTTGGGATTTGTACTTGTGGAGGGCAGGGACAGAATGTTACTTATCTCTCTTGACCAGATTGCAAAATAGTTTTTTTTAAAACGTTTACATTGGCAGTGTTTATTTTCCTCTCCTTTGATCATAGCTGTGCTCTGGATCATGATGTGGGCTTATGGGGACTTTCTGGGATGCGTCAAGATCTAAACTGAATGGAACACGGGGCTGCCAGGAACCACCATATGTCCCGAAACACCTGACGTGTACCTGGTACCTACTGCACCTCATTCAAAGTAAAAAAGAGAAAGGGTATTTTGTATAATGGCAGGTATACAGCTTCTACACCAGATCTTACCAGCAGCTGTAGTGCTTCTTTTTCCCCCCTAGTATTATCCAGCTGCCACACGCCCACGTGCTGCAGAAGGTTCTGTGGTTTGGTGATGTGTCATGAGCTCGCAGTGTGAGGCTGGGTGGGGTGGCTGGTCTGGCTGGCCCAACAGGATTTTCCCTTCATCAATTTGCTCTCGGTGCTCAACTTGGGTTGCCATGACAATGGGATAACTGCAGTAGGCAAAAGAGGCAGGTAACCAAAACCTGATTAAAGGAAATCCAACATCTTTACAATGCTAAGCTCAACTAAGAACTCTAATTAGTAGTTATTTTAAACAGGTTTTGTTGGTAAAAATAAATTGGTGTGCACGTGCATGCATCTGTGGGTGTGGTTTTTTATTTCTGCCTCTGCCCATTCCTGTTATGAGTCACTCCTGTGACTCATGATAGTGCACGAGTGTAGAAAAAGAAAAATAAATGCCTTTGACATCACATCTTTGGATTACAAGACATGGGAAAAATATCAGCAATTAGACCATAATTGCTGTAACTGAACAAAACATGACAAAATTCTGGCTCATTTATAAGGCGTCTTTATATTGCCAAACTCTATTTATTTATAAAAGCTGCATGTGAGTTTTAATCTTCCTTTTTCAAGTAACAGGAAGTCTCACAGTAAAAAAGTAGATAATTTAGTGATCGACTTGTCCTAGATCATGTTGTAGGGTTTAAAAACTCTGAATGGGCAAAGTAAATAAATATCGAACACAGTTTAACTGACTTCTCCATCCAAAGACAAAAACATTTCCTTTGTATTACTGTTCATAGTCTCTCAAGGTTTGTTAGTCAGATTATAGCTGGAGTTCATTTGTACTGACAACTGAAAAATGTTTAATGCTTTTCACATTTTCTCCATTTATTAAATAAATTAGCTATGTGCCTAACATTTACATATTAAGAAAATTGGTATGTCTGACAAATTAAAATGACAACGTTTTTTGAAATAGAGTTCTTAAAAAAAACATACATGTAGGTGTCTGCTTTGAGGTGTCTACTTTTATACAGTAAAATACAATTTTATACATTTTTACATTTATTACATTTTTACATTTATACATTTTATAAATTTTTTTAAATATTTGGTCGCATATCCTTTGCATGCTTTGACTTCCTGATGTCTGTGACCTAAAAATATCAAAAGACTCTTGATATCTTATTTTCTGGTACTCCTACAAGTGATACTGTAACCTCTCTGAATTCGAATGGATATTTATGGGAATTGGGGGGTGGGCCTAGATTTAGCTGTGAATTACACTGGAACAGTATGGAACTATAGAACATATGGTTAGCTAAATGGCTTTAAGTCATCGAGGGTCTGCCGTATCAAACAAGCCTTAAAGCATCACTCTGCTGCCAGATATGCAGTAGATATGGATGGATAACTTGAAGGGTTTCTTCTCCAAACTTATTTTTCTATAGAGTTCAATAGGAAAATTTGTCAGGAGAAACAACCCTTAAAGCTATGTACAAAAGGTTCTATAATTTCTAAACGGTTCATCTGGTATGGATGAAAATACCTTCAAATTAAAGCTGACAATCTGCACTTCAACCGCATTGTCATTGTATCGCTTGTAAGAGTACCAGAAAATAAGACATCAAGAGTTGTTTGATGTTGTTGGGTCACAGACATCAGGAAGTCATGGCATGCAAAGGATATGCGGCCAAATATAAAAAATTTAAAGGCACAGTCAACTTAGTGTATGTAAACTTCTGACCCACTGGAATTGTGATATATTGAATTAAAAATGAAATAATCTGTCTGTAAGCAATTGTTGGAAAAATTACTTTAGTCATGCACAAAGTAGATGTCCTAACTGACTTGCCAACACTATAGTTTGCTAACATGAAATCTGTGGAGTGGTTAAAAATGAGTTTTAATGACTTCAACCTAAGTGTATGTAAACTTCTGACTTCAACTGTATATCTTGGCATATTTCATTAAAGATTCTTTCCTATGTCGTTTTCTGAAATATACAACTTATTTTTCTCAACCATGCTCAGCCAATCGACATTAGGTAGCCACGCCTTTGCTCACAACAATCAATGAGGAAAATAACTTCTTTCAGTACTTTTACTACATCGGTGTACAATGGAGGTAGGTGCATCACAAAGTATTTACGGATAGATTTTTTTTATCATAATTTCTGACTCCTAGCCATATTGGGTTCCATTAATTTTTGGGTCCCACATTCCACTGCAAGGCAGCAAAGCTAATCAGTTCACTCTTACATTCATAGAACCAAGGTCACCTGTGTAACTGGACATTACAATTCATGTAGAGTTTCTCTGATTGGCTCTATGTGGGAACAATTTAGAACAACACCTTGGTGCGAAGGACAAGTTTACAGATTACTGTTGCTAACAAACAGCCAGGGACAGTGCAAGACCCAGTTCCTGGCCAGAAGAAACCAGGCTAGCACAAGGGAGCCCATTTGCTTCTGTGGCAGACTATCCAAACAAAGCAGTCTCGGTCATCAGGCCTCTCAAAGTTACAGTGAGAAGCGAGGAGTCAGATCTGCCCATGCTGCCCAAGAAGACATTGGGGAGACTGGTAGAGGTCAACAAAGGTTGCACTCTGTACAACATTGAGCAGACTCGTGTCTGGCTTCACCAGCACTTTCGTTTGTAAGGGAGATGTTTAGGTCACCAATAAGTTAGCCCATGAGCTAGGAAGGGAGGCATATACAAAATACTTAAGTCTCCCATGCAGACACCGTGAGCATGGGGCCCCAGACAGTGAGTCCTGACAGCCCTAATGGGGAGATTTCTGGTGGACTAGCACCTACTTGTGTGATTCACAGGTAGAAATACGAGTCGACTGTAGTGAGTTCCCCCTTCCAGAAGGGCAGAAACATATCAAGCCACGGCATGTTTCCCTGTATCCAAGGCTCTAGCTCTCTTGGTGGGGGTGTCTGAGGTGGGGTGCTCTTCCACAGGCTTCAGTGCTACTTCCTTTTCTCCTGGGCTCCCTGTGGCTTCCTTTCCACAGGGAAAAAATGCTGAGCCCATGTTTTCGAAGCTGAGTGCAGCATTTGTTGCATAGCTGGCTCGCTCGGCTGGCTTTTGGAGCAGGGGAGGGCAAGAGTGTTAAGTGCCTTTGAAGGTGAGTCCATTCTTCACCTGATTTTCTGAAGCGGATGATGGCATCTGTCATCTGTCATGACGGACTATCCAACGCAACTACACTGCAAAAAAACAAAAAAATAAGTCCATCTCAACAAGTATTTTCTTATATTGTCTTATATTTATACTTAAAATCTTAATTCTATTATATTTTTGTCTTATTTAGCAAAAATGTTTCAGATGAGGTGAGACAGATTGATTCTTTTCAAGATTTGCCAATGGGGTAAGAAAATTTCACTTGTCAAGTAAAAAGTAACTTCAAACAAGCTAATATTTTCTACTTTAGAGAAAAAATAAGATTTCAAGTCTAAAACATTTTTTAAGATAGACTTTGTTTTGCAGTGCAGCGATGCTGCTTGAGCCTGGTGGAGAATAGAACTGTTTGTCCAGCGAAGCTTGAAAACATCTTCCTGAGCTCCCTGAGCAGCACAGGCCTAAGACTTGTTAGTGAGGAAGGCAGTGATCCGATCCTAGTGGTTAGGAGCTTTTTATTAGACCAGTGGGACGTGAGTGGAATAAGGACAGGTCGAGCGTGAAGCAGTCCTCCAGTCTGGGGGCACTGTTGCTAATGTGAGCCTGTGTCCCGTCCACCAAAGTTTTATAAAAATCATATACACTGAGCACCATAATTCATTGGACAGTGACACATTTTTTGTTATTTTGGTTCTGTACTCTAGTACTTTGAGTTTGAAAGGAACACATGGTTGGCTAAATGGCTCTAAATAACTTGAAGGGTTTCTTCTCCTGACTTATTTTTCCATAGAGTTCAATAGGAAAATATGTCAGGAGAAACAACCCTTAAAATGATCCATACATATCTACTGCATATCTGGCAGCAGAGTGACGGTTTGAGGCTCCTTTGATACATTATTATAAAAAAACCCTAATTTCAATTTCTTAAATTGACATCTTATATTAGTGTTATATGACAATAAGGATCTGTTTAAATTATCCAACAATAAAAAAAGCCAGAGGTAAGAGACTGGAGAAGGGCATGCAATTTGGGCCCTCTCACTTACAGAGGAGCTGGCCCCCCAGCACAATAAAAACCAGCCTTTAACAGAGCTGTATGCCGCTCCTCTGAACCGGTGGCTGCAGCAGCAACTCTTATATCAGTGTTAGTTGCACCACATTCTTTAAGCTCTCTCAAAAGAGTTGGTGGAGAAGGCAAGATCATTTGCTTTTCAGTAACTGGAAATTCAGTTACTCTACTGTAGTCACCAACTATACCCTTGGGGGAAGATCTTACTTTGCTGTAAGGTTATGCATTTCAATTCAATTTTATTTATATAGCGCTTTTCACAAATGACTGTCACAAAGACGCTTTACAGAACAGAAAGGGGAGGAAAGGGGAAATAGGAAATGCCAGCTCTAAGCCCCCAGATAGCAGAGGTAAAAACTCTCTAGTAGGGAGAGAAAACCCTCAGAAAGTGGCGAGAAAAAACTCCCCGATGGGAAGAAATCTCGAGAGGAACCCGGCTATTGGGGGGATGCCCATCCTCCACTGGCCTATGGGTTGATTATTTCATAGGGAGGTATTCTACTCTGATGACTCCGTCATATAGAGATCAGCAGTGGCAGGTGGGGGGCACCTAGCTGGTCTTGGGCTGGAGCTCCGGGCCAGGAGGGGGGCGGAGGAGGGCTCAGGAAACTCAGGAAACTTGGGCTAGAGCTCCGGGCAGGTGCCCAGAGCAGGGAAGAGGGAAAAAAAAAAACATTGTTCAGATGGTAGCAGAACAAGCAGAGCAGGAAAGACAGCGGTGCCTGCGTGCGATAAGGAAACCCTGGCAGAATAAGGCTATGGCAGCATAGCTAAGGGCTAAACAGAGGCAGGGGCCAATACAGCCATGAGGGCAGGCTTGAGACGGTCACCACCACACCATGACCGGTCCAGCTTAACACAGCACTACCAATAATGATCCAGTGACAGCACTGACCGCTCAGTCACCAGGGACTCTATAGCTTATGCCAGCCACCCACTCCTGCCCCTCGACTATAGGACAGACTAAAAAGATGGGTTTTAAGCCTAGCTTTAAATAAACTGATAGTGTCTGCATCCTGAACATGAGCAGGCAATTTGTTCCATAGGAGAGGAGCACGATAGGAAAAGGCTCTACCACCTATGGTACTTTTAGCTATTCTAGGAATAACAAGGAGGCCTGCGCCCTGCGAACGGAGCGTTCGTGAGGGATTATAAGGGAGAAGTAAATCACTTAAATATAAGGGGGCAAGCCCATGGAAGGCTTTAAAGGTAAGTAACAGAATCTTATAGTCTATTCGAAATTTAACTGCCAACCAGTGAAGTGAAGCTAACACTGGGCTGATGTGTTCAAATCTAGTTCTCGTGAGAATACGAGCTGCTGTATTTTGAATTAGCTGAAGCCCTTTCAGAGAGGAATTTGCACATCCAGACAAAAGAGCATTACAGTAATCTAATCTAGAAGTAACAAAAGCATGGCCTAGCTTTTCAGCATCATGTAGGGACAGTATCTTTCGATTTTTGAGATATTCCTCAAGTGATAGAAAGCAACCCTAGAGATGTCTTTAATGTGTATATCAAATACAAGATCTGGATCAAACATAACACCAAGATCTTTAATGACAGCACTTGAAGTGATTGAAATTCCATCAATGTTAGGCATATAGCCAGATAGTTTGCATCTCAGGGACTTGGGCCCCACTACCATTACCTCTGTCTTATCAGAGTTTAGCAAGAGAAAGTTATAGGTCATCCATTCCTTTATATCTATAAGACAAGCTTCCATCTTTGACAGCTGGACAACTTCATCAGGTTTGACTGATAGATACAGCTGGGTGTCATCTGCATAGCAGTGGAAGTTAATGCCATGTTTACGAATGATTTGTCCCAGGGGAAGCATGTATAGAGAGAAGAGCAAAGGCCCAAGGACAGATCCTTGTCAAATTGATATCGGTCTGATAAGTATGATCTAAACCAGGAAAGAGCCAGTCCACGGAGGCCAACAATATTTTCAAGCCTATCCGGAAGGATGAGGTGATCAACTGTGTCAAATGCTGCACTTAAATCTAGAAGCATGAGTACAGAGATGTAGCCACTGTCAGAAGCAAGGAGTAGGTCATTGAATGCTTTGACTAGGGCTGTTTCAGTGCTATGAAAGGGTCGAAAACCAGATTGAAAAACTTCCAATATTTGATTAGGGTGCAAAAATGACCAAAGTTTGGAAATTACCTTTATTATTTTAGAGAGGAACGGAAGGTTTGAGATAAGCCTATAGTTAGACAAGTCATATCCAAATTTGGCTTCTTAAGAAGGGGTTGGATGACTGCAAGTTTGAGAGTCGGTGGTATATGTCCAGAGGCTAAAGAAGCATTGACAATATGCAACAGTGGTGTTCCAATCACTGGCAGTAGCTCCTTCAGTAGCTTCGTTGGGATAGGGTCTAGAAGACAGGTAGAAGATTTTGAAGAATTTACTATAGTATTAAATTCAGTGAGATCTATTGGAGTTCAGATAGGCCACCCGTCCATCTGAAGATTCTGAATCCAAGTGTTGAGTGGACGGAAGGGCAGACCCTGTATAAGGGGTGGTAGAAGAACTTTGAATCTTGTCCCTGATTTTTATAATTTTGTCATCAAAGAAATTCATAAAGTCATTGCTACTAAATGGTATTGAAACACAGGGATCAACATGATTCTTAGTCAGTCGGGCAACAGTGTTAAACAGGTGACTAGGATTGTTTCTATTTTCATCTATCAAAGTAGAGAAATATAAGGAACACACTGTGATAAGGGCATGTTTATAATAGAGAAGGCTGTCTTTCCAGGCATGGCGGAACACCTGCAATTGAGAGGAACGCCATTTGCGCTCAAGTTGGCGTGAAGCTTGTTTGAGAGCACGAGTATGGTCATTGTACCATTGAGCTAGTTTCGACTTTCCGCTTCTTAAGAGGTGCAATAGTATCCAGGGTTCTACTAAGTGCGTTATTAATGTTGTCAGTCAGCTGATCAATTGAGTTTATGTCTGCATTTGTGTACGCATTTTGGCTGGAGCCAAGAAAATCCCCACAGTGCACAAATGAGCTTGGGAGCTCATTAATAAAATCATTTGCAGATCTGGAGGAAAGCTTATGACTAAAGTAGAATGTAGTATCTGATGGCACATGACAGACTTGTGAAAGGTGAAAGGTAATTAAATAATGGTCTGATAACACAGGATTTTTAGACATGACTGCTATGTTTGCTATTTCTGTATCATACGTTAAGACCAGATCAAGAGTATGGTTATGAGAATGGGTGTTGTCATGGTTTTTGACCCTTTTTCCCTTGCGGTCGGTTTCCTTGGTAGCCATGCGACGGCGCTGCCCTTTTAGTGGATGTTTGCTCTGCCCCGTCTTGATTGCGGAGCTTCTCTCAGCATCACACCTGTGCGTGGTTATCTTGGAGCTATTTAAGCCCATGTTTTCCGTCGTTCTGGGCTTTGATATTAATTTGTATTGTCTGGCATTATTTGCACTGTTTTGTGTGTGGTATTATTTTGCCCGTTGATTGCTTAGCCAGTATGATTAGGTCTAGGTTTTTTAGGAGACCCTTTTCGCTCCAGTGTGTTTTATTGGAGTAATGCGGGACTTGCCTTTGTGGATATATTAGGACTCTTCCCCTCTGGCTCTTTTCTGTCTCTGCTTCCTGGTCTTTCCTTTTTTCCTTTGCCTAGACCTTTTGCCTTTTCTGTCTCTTCCTCCTCTCTCTGTCTGCTTTCTTCCGTGAAAGCGAGAGGAGTCTTTGTTTGTTTGTGGGTGTATTTGTATAGTCATTTCTTACTAAGAGACTGGGCGTTTTTATCGTACTGACAGGCAGGGCTTTATTTATTCTGAGAGGCAGGGCGTGTATTTTCTATTAAGCTCGCATTAGTCTTTTAGCCGGTAAATGTCCGGTGCAGCTGTATGAGAGCCCAGTGCTTTGTTCCATTAGCCTTGTTTGGTTTTCTTACTGAGGAACCTGACGTTTGTGCTTCTACTCATTGGCGTGTGACAGTGAGCCGGTTAGTAGCTTCGGTACATTTGGTGTGTGTTATTTGTGCCATTATGCTACTCGCCTGTTCTTATGCGTTTCGTTACCGAGGCAGGGCGTTTATTATTTCTGGCTCTTTCTTTAGTCACTTTGCTCGTAGAAGTATGGGAGCCCAGTGCTTTGTTCCATTAGCCTTGTTTGGTTTTCTTACTGAGAAACCTGGCGTTTGCGCTTCTACTCATTGGCGTGTGACAGTGAGCTGGTTAGTAGCTTTGGTACGTGTGTTCCCTGTCTTGTCTCCTTCCCTTAATTACGGGGTTTCCCGTCCGAGTGGCCTTGTGCTTCCCCTTGCTGCGTTTGGCCCCTCCTACCTCACACGTCACGCCACCATTACAAATGTATATGTTGATTAAAGCCAATGGGTTCAATGATTGACAAGAATGCTGATCTGAGAGGATCACCTTCACTATCCATGTGAATATTAAAATGACCAACAATTACCATTTTATCTGAATTGACAACCAGGATGGAAAGGAAATCAGCAAACTCAAGTAAAAAACCACTGTATGGACCTGGTGGCCTATATAAAATTACAAGGGCAAAACTAATTGCTTTTCAATCTGGATGTGCAAAACTGAGAACAAGCACTTCAAAATAGTTAAATTTGTAGGCAGATTTCAGAGTAACAAAGAGATTAGAATTATATATAGCAGCAACACCACCTCCACGACCTGTCAGACGGGGAACGTGTGTATAACTGTAATCAGGAGGAGTGGATTCATTTGATGCAATATATTAATTAAGCCAAGTTTCAGTTAAGCATAGGATCTCAACTTGGTGATCAGTAATTAATTAATTTATAAGAGTTGCCTTAGGGGCTACTGATCTGATATTAATCAAGCTAATTTTTAGCTCTGTTTGTTCAGCCCCATTATTAGTAGAATGACAGGGTCTGATTTTTTAAAAATTAGCCATACAAACACCCCTAATGGGCTTCTTAGCAAAGCCTACTTTAGGTCGGGGGACAGACACTGTCTCAATAACATGGAACCTGGGCAGCAGTTTTTGGGAACAAGCAGAAATCTGTGTAAGACAGTAGTTCTGCTGCCTGGTCTTCGCTCTGGTGTGTCAGGAAATAGACTTTCTGAGACTATAAGATAGATTCCTGGAAATAAGAGCGGCACCCTCCCACGAGGGGTGAATACCATCTCTTTTCAAAAGACCAGGCCTCCCCCAGAAAGTACTCCAATTGTCTACAAAGCCAACACCGTTTGCAGGTCACCAAACAGACAGCCAGTGATTTAGTGACGTCAATCTGCTGTAGATTTCGTCACCACATCGAGAGGGGGGATGCATCTCCATTATGGAATGATTCTCTGTACACTATATCTTATCTCTAAAAGCTATTACTGTGCCCCAATTAATCCTAATGTTTCTTAATACACCACTGGCAAATAAGACACTATTTCAGTGTGCTCACAGCAGTGAGCAGTAAATTCTGCTAGCAAAGGAAAAACAAATATCTTAATTACCCTTCATCTTAGGCCAAAATTCAATCAACATTTGTCCTTAACTCTGACTTACAATTAAATGCAAATATATATTTTGTTTCTTAAAAACATAATTCGGTGAGTTCAGGAAGCTCTAAAACTATCTCACCAAACTGAGTTTGTAGAAAAATGATAACGCTTGCATCTGCCTCTAAGTAAAAGTTAAGAACACTGATTGAATACAGGCCTTACATGAAGATGAAGAGATGATCACTCATACTAGTATCATTGAGAAGAAAAGGAGTAAGACTGTGTACTGCTTATAATGTACGTATATGCATGCTGTCTTTAAAAGAAAATGGGGGAAGATGTAAAGAAGCGGTACCTTTATATATTTCTGCCATGAAATACAGGTCAGGCCGCAAGAGTTACTAGGAGTTAAAAAAGAAAGAGTAGAAAAAGAGATTAAATTATTAGATAAGCTGCTTGCTGTAAATATACAATTTAAATGATGTCTAAAATAGAATTTGTGCTGTTTTTTATGTCAATAAATGAAGGAAAATTATAAAAAGGTTAAAAAAAACTTTACATGTCAAATAAATAATAAGAATGACCAATAAAAATAACAAGTAAATTCTATTGTCAGTTAACCAAATGAACCAGATGGGTGTAATGTGCACTCTTTCCCCTCATAGATACTCTGTGCATTCTCTGTGCTTGGCTCCACACTGCCATCTGGCTGGACATGCAGGGTGGGACCTTTCCTTATGTTGGCAGTATTATGAGGCACTGTGCATGCAACAGTGATGTCACAGGCTCTGTCTAGTCCCACTCTAAGCCAATTAAGGAACTGAAATCTTGCCTTCAGTTGGCCAGTTCAATGCGGCCTCTTGTCCTAGCAAGAGCCACATTGAAGCAGGTATGAGGTCATGAAGAAGGGGTCACATGCATAGACCCAGTCATCAATTAGGATCCCATCATAATGTACTGAACCAGTCCAGATCAGTACACTAAATAAATCTTTAATTAATGGTTTTGATCACAGTAGGCTACTAAAATATTTTCTTTACTTTGCTCAAACTTCTGGCGCAAAGTAGACTGAAAATGCTGGAATTCTGAAATGAACCTGATGATGTCTTATCCTTCAATGTTTGAAATGAGGCTGTTAGAGATCATCTAAGAATGATTGACGTGAGAATGTCACGGGTCAAAAAACTTACCAGGTCTTGCAAGATCCACCACTCTCCAAACAGTACACCAGACAGAAGTAAAAGGTAAAATGATTTTTTATTCAAGTCACAATTCATAAAAACAAGTTGTTCACATGACTGACAGAGGCTATGCCCTTCTGTGGGTTCCTTTTCCCTCCCACCACTCTCTCAAGTCTGCCGGACGAAGCCAGACCCCACCCGCAGGTAAGCGTGCCTATCCCCACACACCACACAGTACACGCTGTCACTTGCACCACTCGTAAAACACACTGACCCAGACAGACAGGCAGACACACACTCGTGATCACACCCTCAATAGCCCACCTCGGGGACAGCCGGCCGCCCGGCCCCGCAACACTCACAAGGGAAAAGCCCACACACAGACTGGCACGGTGGCATACACGCATACAATAACCAAACTCACTAACATTCCACGCCACAGACAAACAACATTAAACACAAAAAAAAATCAAGGAGCATGGAGTCCTACCCACACCACACTACTGGGAGGACTACCACAAATAAAAAAATAATAATAAAAAAGGAAAAGAACACAAGCCGTCCAGCCAAAATAACCACACACACAATACACAATGGGACAGCTTCGCCGCCCCTTGGTGGTCACCAACGAGGAATTGGCCTGTTCTCTACTCGGGCGAGTCTCGGAACACAGCCCCTCCGCTACTGTCCGTCGCCTTCATCACCCTTGCCGGCTTGGCTGCGGGACACCCAACTCCAGGCAGGGGAGAGAAGGACACACATGGCTGCCGCTCAGTTTCCCGCTCACGCCGGTTTAAGACCCACTCATGCTGTGTTTCAAGTACGGTGCACACACATTCCTTACGGTCTGGGGGAAGTCAGTTCCCCCAGCAACAGCTCATCGCAATATCCCCGGTTCCACTGGCTCTGTTGCATTGACCAGCTCTGCAGCCCGCCACCAATGTTAGCCGTCAGTCCCGGGTGTAATGCCGCCCTTTATTTTTGTTTCTGCTGTCGCCGGCCACCCTCCCAGCTGTTCGCCACACTCAGGTAAGTTCTCACCGTACATACAACACAACACAGTCGCACTCGTACAAAAGAAAATTAACCAAACGAAAAGAAAAAAACACCGCCACACATGCAGGAGCTCAGAGACAAACCACACTCTCGCTCGCCTTCCGTCAATTCTCTCGTTCTTCCCCATGTCCCCATTTATTTCTCCAGGGAACCTAGCCCCTTGCGTTCCCACTTCCATTAAGCAATTGCCCCATGAGTACCAACCACTCACTCACTCATTTTATTATTCAATCATTCAATCGCGTTCCACAATTATCCAGTCTGCCACTGCAGGAACCGTTCTCATTCTCTCCATGCTGATTTCCCGCGTGGAAAATGTTGTACTTTATTAATGATTCAATGGAATCAACCAAAATAACACATTTTATTTCCAAAAATAAGGTTTCACAATTATTAGCACCTCTGTGGTTAGTATATGGTATAGCCTCCCCTTGCAAGGATAACAGCACTGAACCTTTTCCTATAATGTTTGTTAAGGATGGAGAACACATTTTGAGGGATTTTGAAGCATTCCTCCATGAAAAACCTTTCATGATGCTTGATATCCTTAGATTTGCACTTACTGACTGCCGTCCTCAAATCTATGGAATCCAAATAGGGCCAAAAGTATTGTGTTGTGTATCACCATACTTGCAGATTTGTTTTGTACTCATAGATTTGATTCGTAGCTGTACTTGCGTACTTGCAGATTTGTTTTGTACTCGTAGATTTGATTCGTAGCTGTACAAAACAAATCTGCGAGTACAAAACAAATCTGCAAGTACAAAACGCAAATTACAGCTACAAATCAAATCTATGCAAAAACGCAAGTACAAAATGCAAAAGGCAAGATGCAAAACGCAAGACGCAAGTACTTTTGTCCCACATTTGACACTTCTTCCTGAATAGCCAGTGGGGATGCTCAGATTAACATATCATTTGACTATCCAATCAGGAATATCATTTCACTATCCAATCACAAAGCCAGGGGCAGTATGTGGGTGCAACCAAACTTACCTTTCGGAAGATTCAAAACCCGAAAGATCTGAGCACCGAGATCTGCTATCTATACCGCTATCTCACGGTAAATTGGATTAACTACCCCAAAGTTTCTGTCTGGAGATGAAAAATGTGTTCCTAACGTTAGCTAATTATGGGAAGGGTACGTGAATGAAAATAAGTTAATCTCTTTGAGGTTAGATGGTAAAATTGCCAGCAGTCTCTGCTAAAGTTACCACTGTGTTAGCTAACGTTAGCTAACTGAACAGCTAACAATAACAGGAGCTACATTGATTTTGCTCAAAGAGATGAGAGCAGAAATTAATTTATGTGAGTCCATTATGAGATAGCGTTATTTGGGTTAGACAAACGAGCTGCGTTGGCTACGTTTCGTTAGCCATGATTGTAACTGACGCTGGTAAGCATAATGATGTACATTATGCATTGCTATGACGATGTCAGATGTCAATAAAGTGCATTAACAACTTTGGGTTTAACTTTAGCCGATTAGAAATGTGCCTAACTAGCTAGCTAAGTGGGCTACTGAAGCTAGCTAGCACTAGCTGCTCTTCTCAGCCTCAGGCAAGGTTATCCAAATAATGTACACTGGTTGTCCTGTGCAGGTGTTTGTGTTGCTGTTTATCTTCGTCAAGAGGCAGATAATGCGTTTCGCAATGAGGTCTCGCAGAGGACCCCATGGCCCTATTGGACACAACGCCCCCAAGGTAGACCCCTTTCCAGCCCTCAGGAATCCTGAGGGACCTCTCTGTCATGTGTCCAACTTTTGCCCCCACCTCCAAGGTCATGTTGAGAGTTTTGTCCTCTTCTGTCTCTGACCTCTCTCCTCTCTGGTCTCCCTGCTTCACTCTGTCCTTCAGCCCCACATAGGTGGAGTTGCCCAATGCACTGAAGATGGGGGAAGAGGAACTGGTAGAGGCGACACAACTGTATGGAAAACTTTGGGTTGAGATAACAAGTAAGGTCCTGTAGGAACATGAGAGGGAATCAATCTTGGAGCCATTAAAGTTTGTATTTTACAACATTGAAGACATGTGGAAGTTTTGTGAAGAAATTACAGATAGCCAAAATTATTTGGCGTACTGTGAATGCCGAATGGACAACAACTAATGACTTTGAATACAAGTCGTAGCGCACTACTATTGTTGTGATATGCTGTGTTTGCTGAATAAAGGCTAGAGAAGAGAGTTCCCGCACACTGTCCTTTTACTTGCAATAAACTTTAATAGAATTTAGTTTAATAGAATAATAGTTTAATAGAACATTTCGGTCCTTAGACCTTCATCAGGTAAAACTGAGGAACAAAGAACATTCCAGACACATATAACCAACACCTCCTCCGGTGAGGCCAATCAGGGACCCTGAGCTGTCAGGCAATCAGTCCCACAGGCTGTATGCGTTTAGCCAATAAGAAGGCACAACACACCATCAAAAATGGCCATTCCACAATCGATGATGGACGGCAAATACATCAATCCATAAACAAACATAGAAAAGTTAAAAACAATTTATCCAAAATCATCTCTTCCATAATGACAATAATAATATTAGGCTAGTGGTACATCTCCGGGTAACATTATCATAATTTCACTGTTAAGGCTACCCAAACAAATCTATATACCTCTAAATAGGCAGTAGGTTACCACAATACAAAATTTAACTAGCCACATTCATATAATAATAGACATAGAAACATTATTTTGAAAAAATCTGAATATAGAAAAATATATTGAATCTCACAATTGAAATACATAAACATAGGGATGATGAAGACAATGTGCAATAATCATCCAAACAGGTCTTCAATACCCGGGCAATAGAAGGAAATACATCATGAGTGGATAAATCTATAACAACAAAAAAACAATCAAATAGGAATCTGTACTAGCTGATCCCATACAGAACTAATATTCACAGCATCACATTAAGTAGCAACTCATCATTAAGACCTTTGGGGGACAGTGTCTGTAATGTAAAGATCCAAAAAGCTTCATGTCTCTTCAGTAACAAGTCGTGGTCACCACCTCTAGGTTGCGCATTTACCTTTTCTATACTATAAAAACGTAAGGAAGAGATGTCATGCTTTGTATCATTAAAGTGCATAGCGACAGGATAATCACGGTCATTTCTGCGTATTGTACCCTTGTGTTCACTGATGCGTTGCTTCAATTTTCTAGTGGTTTTCCCTACATACGATAAACCACAAGGACAATGCAACATGTAAACCACATGAGTGGAAGAGCAGGTGATCTCACTTTTGATAGGGAACTGTTTGCCTGTGTGTGGATGACTGAAATGTGCGATCTTGGAGGTGTTGTTACATTGTGTTACCACAGCGGTAATTCCCATTAGGGAGAGGACTGAGCTAACACAGTGGTAATGTTAGCAGAGAATGCTGGCAATTTTACCATCAAACCACAAAGAGATTGACTTATTTTCATTCACGTACCCTTCCCATAATTGGTTAACATTAGGAACACATTTTTCATCTCCAGACAGAAACTTTGGGTTAATCCAATTTACCGTGAGATGGCGGTATAGATAGTAGATCTCGGTGCTCAGATATTTCGGGTTTTGAATCTTCCAAAAGGTAAGTTTGGTTGCACCCACATACTGCCTCTGCCTTCGTGATTGGATAGTGAAATGATATTCCTGATTGGACAGTCAAATGATATGTTAATCTGAGCATCCCCATTGGCTATTCAGGAAGAAGTGTCAAATGTAGGACAAAAGTACTTGTGTCTTGCGTTTTGCATCTTGCGTCTTGCCTTTTGCCTTTTGCATTTTGTACTTGCGTTTTGCATACTTGCAGATTTGTTTTGTACTCGCAGATGTGTTTTGTACTCGTAGATATGATTCGTAGCTGTAATTTGCGTTTTGCGTTTTGTACTTGTGTTTTGCGTACTTGCAGATTTGTTTCATACTCGCAGATGTGTTTCGTACTCGCAGATGTGTTTTGTACTCGCAGATTTGTTTTGTACAGCTATAAATCAAATCTACGAGTACAAAACAAATCTGCGAGTACAAAACAAATCTGCAAGTACAGCTACAAATCAAATTTATGAGTACAAAACAAATCTGCAAGTACGCAAGTATGGTGATACACAACACAATACTTTGACCCTATTTTGATTCCATACACAACACAATACCTTTGACCCTATTTTGATTCCATACAAATCAGACCACAGGTTCTCCAATAGGGGTTATGTCTGGAGACAAGGGTTGCAAAGACTAGGGCTACTTTCTGTCATTTCCAGAACCTTTCCAGGATAAATCACCACTCACTGTAACAATACCATGCTTTAAGAAAGCTAATAAAACACAAAAAGTTGAAGAAAACAATAAACAAAGAAAATGTGCTGAACAGGCCCAGGTCCTTTCTGGAGAGCTTCTGCAACATGGTACCATCATTGCAATTGCACAGCACCGTAATCTAGGGCAGTGGAGTGCTGATGCCATCTGGGAGTAGAGGTTTGATTCTCTGCCCGTACCCGAGACCGGCCCGGCCCATGTAGGAATTTCCCATCCATTTCCTCGGGCCCGGGCCGGGCCGGTCTCGTGGTCAGTAAGTATAATTGGGTGGGGAGTAAGCAATTTGGTGTGATAATCAGAATGTTATATGTATTATAACATTGTAACCTTAAACTGTATGTATCAATCACTGTGCTCGATACATAATAAGGTTACAACAAAGTTACAATGTTATAAGACATTGCAACATGTGCGTGTGACGCGTGTCTCCTCCCCTCCCAGCTCCCACCCCCACACTTCAGTTAATTTGTTTCACACACGTTCACGAGCTGGCTTAATTTATTCCTTTTGATTACAATTTAATTTATTTTATATTATAGCCTAAGTGAAAATTAATGTGTATAGCCTTATTCGTTTTAGCCTTTTTTGTTTATCGTAACCTGAGCGTTTGCACTACTTAATTTATTCATTTTGATTACAAGTCATTTTATATTATAAGGCCTTGCCCTTGTGCCTTGTTCAATTATATTAGGCTAAGGCTATCCAAAGTTAATTCTTGTTCATTTTTTATGTTATTAATTAGATCATTGTTCATTTTTTATTGTATTGCAGTGTAATCCTTGTTTTTTGGGATCCTAATAAACACGCAGTTTCGCTTCCGTGTTGCGCTATTCATTAAGATCCTGTGCGTAATTCTGAACAGATTTCTGTCATTCCAATTTCTCTGTAATCCGCAAAATCTGATTGTTAATTCCTTATGTTAATTATGTTTTTTATCACCAGTCAATCAAAGGTTACGATTTGAAATATAAGTGACGGGTTTTCGCTGCCTACAGCACCACACTCGCTTTGCGAGTCCTTCGCGAGAGGAAGTAGGCTATTCAGTAACATCCCGCACGTAATTCTGAACAGATTTTTGTAATTCAAACAACTCGGAATTAGTTTACTTATAAACAACCAACTTACTAAGAAGATTTTGGTTTGAAACCGGGCTCGGGCCCATAAATGCAGCCAATGGGACGGGCCCGTGCCGGGCTCAGACAGAACGTGCACAGGCTCGGGTAGGGTCGTTCTTGTTTTTTTGGGCCCGATCTAAGCTCTATCTGGGAGGCAGCCAAACACATCAAGGTATCAACCTGGTGGAAGGGACTTACGGGTGAAGCCATGTCCCCTGTTGCTTCAATTATTATTCAGATCCATCCAACATCAGCTTCTTCAGAGCAGAATTGGTGCCTGTTTGGTGGAACATACAGCAGAGCAGAGTGTCCAACAGGCTGACAAACGAGAGTTGGCTATTCAATCAATCTTGAAACTCTTTGAGCCCATCAAAGATGACACCACACAAATTGAATCTGAGGATTCTCCAGAGTCTTTCTGAAGATGAAGCTAGCTGTGGTTGAGATAAATAATTTGAGGTTAACTTTAAGTCTTGGTGACCCAAGATGCAACTAGTGTTGCCCTATCAGTGCTTAGTGGTATTGTCTTAGCCATTTATACATTTTTTATGTACACATTACCTGATTTATGCAGGTCAACAACCATCTGTCTCTTTTCACAGTTCTTTGGCTTTCCCGATGGTGATGGATGTTAAAGGGATTTTACATGTGTGTTAGCTCATATTTATTATTTAAAAATAATCTTGAATGGTAATTCTGATACCTTTATTTTTCAGAATACATTTGTGTTTTGTTTTTTTTGTTTTGCTTTCATGCACGCTTTGAATGGATGAATGGATTCCTTT